>CM040430.1:50825312-52147599 GCA_022702705.1 Papilionanthe hookeriana x Papilionanthe teres | reverse complement strand
AGGAAGGGAGAGCGATAAGGATGCTCTTCAGCAAGGTTATTCTTCCTCCATTAGAGAGGAAAGAGTTAGACCAGTTAGAGATTTGAGTTTTGATCTTTTCAATAATTTCCTAAAATTGGGTCTGTTTTGATTTGCCTTTGATAAGCTGAACTCCAAGATAATGGATGGGGAGAGTTGCTGAATGGAAACCAGTATAATCAGAGATCCATCTTCTTAGGTTGAGACTCACATTTTTACTTGGGTAGAAAAGGCACTTACTGAGATTAAGTTCCATCCCAGATACTTCCATAAAATGATTTAAAATCTTCTTAACCACCCTGATAGCAGCTTTAGAGGCCTTAGAGAAAATGATAATGTCATCTGCATAGGATAGGTGGCTAACCCTTATGTTGGATTTGTGGTGATAAGCAAGGTGGGGAGAAGCGACAAAAACATGATCCAAACTTACTGGACGGATAGTCAAATGCTAGAATGAAAATTGTTGGGGAGAGTGGGTCACCTTGTTTGATCCCTCTTGAAGCACTGAAAAATCCCTGTTTGTTACCATTAATAAGCACAGAATGAGCATTGCACTCTAACCACCTTTTGATGAGATGGACAAAGCTAGGTTGAAATCCCCTGGCAGATAACACATTGAATATGAACTTCCAGCTAATAGTATCATATGCTTTCTTTATATCAAGTTTAAAAATGATATTATGGCCCCTGCACCTTCTGTCTAGATCCAAAAGCATTTCCTGAGCCAAAAGGATATTATCAGAAATATTTCTTCCTTTAAAAAAGGTAGCCTGGCTCTCACTAATAATGTGGATCAAATAAGGTTGAATTCCTGAAACAAGGATTTTACTTAGCATCTTGGACATCACAGAAGTTAAACTGATAGGTCTGTAGTCTCCCCAAGTGTGTTTGACTTTATTCTTTGGAATGAGCACAATGGTGGAAGCAGAACAATATTTAGGGGGGTCCATGCCTTGAAAGAATGCCTGCACAGCTTGAACAACATCCCCACCAATAATAGACCAGCTAGCCTTGTAAAAAGAGGATGTAAAGCCATCAGGACCAGCAGCTTTAGAATCCTCAATGTTATCAAGAGCACTCTTAACCTCCTTTTCCTCAGGAATATCAGTTAGATTCAGTTCCTGCACATAATTGTAGTTATCCTGAAAAAGAAACTGTTGAAAAGAAGTGGAACTAGAGGGAACCTGTGTGAACAGATTGCTAAAAAATCTTTCAGCATCTCTTGCAATGTCAACAGCATCAGTGACTTTAATTCCAGCTTCATTGGTAATTGGAAGGATCATATTACATTTTCTTTTGAAGTTTATATATGCATGGTAATATTTAGTATTTCGGTCACCATCAATAAATTTGGCAGATGCAGCTTTCTGCTTATAAAATTCAGCCTGGTAATTGACCTGTGTAAGCAGCTGTTCTGAAGCTCTAAATAAATCAGCTTCACTCTTTTCCCCTTGTAAGTAAGCAGCTTCAGTATATGCAACCTCAATTTCTGCCTTTTGAATATTCTCCTGGAGATTCCCAAAAGTTGTCCAGTTCCAGCTATCGAAATGTTTAGCGACTAATTTATGAAGAGACCAAAGGTTTCCCCAAGGAGAGCTGCCCTGAGATGGCTTCCAGATCTTCCCCACTTCAGACAGAAATTCAGGGTGAATTGTCCGCATATTTTGGAATCTGAATTACCTGTCAGCCTTCCTACCAAAATTTTGTATGGAGATGAGTAAAGGCCTGTGGTCGGAGCAAACCATAGCCAAATGAGTAACAAAAGTGAAAGGGAAAGTCTGAAGCCAAGAAGAATTGACCAAGATTCTATCCAATCTTTCCCAAGTATTTCCTCTTCTCCATGTGAAAGGGGGGCCAGTAAAACCCAGGTCAAAGAGCTTAGCATTATTGATAAAAAGATTAAATCTATTCATAGAAGAGGTAGGTGGGGGAGAAACACCTATCTTTTCAGTTGGGGAAGAGAGGCAATTGAAGTCCCCCCAACCATCCAAAAGGAGCTCATGCCAATGGCAATAGAGAGCGAGTCGGACCACGACGAATCGTTGTTAGGCGGAATGCAGCTGGCATAAAGAAAGGTGGCAAAACCCATCTCGCTCCCCAATAACAAATTGAAGATGGACAAATTGGGAGCCGTCCACAATGATCGACCATTGTAATTCCTGCCTTGCAAAGACCCAAATCTTGTTGCTGAGATTAGCAAAACAAGTAAAATTTGGAAAAGACTTAACAATTTTACTTTTGTTTTTATTAACCATAGGTTCTAGAAGTACAAAACACCATAAGTTGTGTAATTTGACAAACTGTTTTATTCTGTTTAGAGAGGAAGGGTGAGCAGCCCCCCTAATATTCCAACACATGAAATTGATCATTGAGATATATTTTTTCCTATCCCCCCTAGTTCTAGGGTGAGCGGCTTGAGAGCTATCAGGGGGATCTCCTGGAGACTGAAATTCTAGTAATCCTTGCAATTCAGTTTTGCTTTTTTTCCTCTTGCTGTTTTTCTGTATCTGCCAAACACTGTGCAAATCTTCAGTTGTCTCCTTGATTTGATCTGTAACAATTTCCAAGTTGTTTTCTGGGACTGAGATTGGTGTTATGAGATCCAGAGGGCTGGAAACATCAATTGGGTCAGCTTCTTGTTCTTCCATGACCTCTGTCATAGCCTTATCCATTTCATGATTCTCTAGATTGCCAACCTCATTGCCTTCCAGAGAATTGGCATCTCTGGTGATTTGCTCCAGATTGGTGTCTTCTATAGGAACTTCAGGAGGGGTAGTAGAGACGGCAGGTATAACATCTGCCCTCCTACCAGGCCCAGCTATTTTTTTTCTAGATGGGGGTTGGAGTCCGTAACATTGATCCATCAAATGGCCAAACATTCTACAATGTTTGCAATAGTGTGGTTTGAACTCCACTTTCACTGCCTGCCAAAAGCCCTCTTCTGGAAACTCCTCATCTGTTCTAATCCAAATCTTTTGAATATCAGGTAATGTTATATCTCTCTCTACCAGCACCCTAGCTGCAGCTGGTCTTGCCATATCAAAAGTGTGAGTGTCAATTTTTAAAGGAGTACCCAATGCTTGGCTTATATTGAACATGGCATTTTGATTATACAGTTGAATAGGTAAATCTGGAAACTTAAACCACATAGGATGATTGGTGGCTCTTTAGAAGGATCAAAGTCTGGAGTCCATTTCAACTCTTTCATGTAAGTGCCAGCTATCAGTATTGATTGTTTCCCAAAAATTCTAGCATAGTCCTCCTCATTGGATAGTCTTATCAGCAGATGTCTCCCATCTAAGAGGCCCAACTTCCAGCTGCCAACAAGGTTTAAATCTTCAAAGAATTTTCTGACATATTCCATTTTGGGGTGCCCCATTTGGAATTTACCAATCAAACAGAACTTGACAGCCTCATTGAGGCAATTCATATCCTGTTTAGAAAACAAAACAGCAGGCAGGCCATCCTTGGAACCCAAAGGCCTGATGTAAGGGCTGTTGCCTTTGCTTGTAACAGTGTCATGCATCTCTTGGGGAAAAACCAAATGATCAAAGGATTTATGAGGAATATGTCCTTTCCCCACAACTCCAGCATAGGAAGCTTTAGCCCACATAGCATTGGTGGAGCTATCAATAGGGAAAAGTCTGGCAGAGGGGTTAGCCATCAGCAAACGGACCCCAAAACCAAACCCCAGAAGACAGCAGAAACAATAAACAGCTATGCAGCAGAGACCACCCAGGCAAAAGGCCAGCAAAAACCTCCAGGGAGAGGAAAGAAAAGCAGACCAGGAAGCACCAGCAAAGCAGAAGCCACCAGAAGGTCACCAAACATCAAACACAAGTTCAATGTAACAGTGAAACCTCAGAAATTTGAAAAACAAAAAGCCCGGGAAGGCCAAGAACAAGGAAACCAAGAGAAACACCACTCCCAAATCAAAACAGGCAGCAAAAACAGGAAGCCCGAAAAGAAGGAGAACCTACCAGCTCCGGCCAGGGTCACAGCCGCCATTGACACCCAGCAAACCCTAGCAGACACTCTCTCACCTCAGCCACCACCATTTTATATATATATATATATATATATATATATATATATATATATATATATATATATATATATATATATATATATATATGCATATTTAAAATATGTATATACATACATTCATAAGACTTTTAGACATACTTTCCTTTTAAGTAGATATCTATTTCTAAAAGCTAACCAACTAATATGTCCATTCCATTTTACATAAAATATGTCAAAATTTTGAACAAAGCTTAAGTTTTGGTATGACACCCAACCTAATGAGAAATGTCAATAATACACCTAGGGCAACTAGACTCTACCTTAATATAACCTAACTTAGTTATAGATAAAAATTTATTTTTAGTTTATGGGCTTTTAAACTATGCCTTTAAGGTTCTAAGTATCACAAAATATCATCTAGAGTTCATTCTAGCTCCCCAAAATTCATTGGTCTTTTATTGTATTCTCATTTTAAAAAAATATATATTCATAAAAGAAAAAGTAAATAAATACCCTTTCGAAATAGATGTTAGTATAAAAAATATGTTTATCATTAGCCATTATATTCAATTTTCATTGAAGTGTATAAAGGCAACATAATAATATATATAACATTACATTGCAACAAACCTAATCAAAGACGTTTAACGTTTGTTTGTTTCTTAACTACTTCAAATATTTGCTAGGTTATATTAGTGTATTTCTATTAATAGTTGTTGTTTAAATTATAATTTTTGGAGGATTCAATTTAACTAAACTAATTTTGAATTCAAAGAGATTATATTTTAAACTTTTGTTTGACTTTGATTATCGTTTTATTTTATTTTAGAAATTTTAAAGAATAATATTCAAGCATAATATTAAAAATATTTATTTTAAATTATTTCATTTATTGGGGTATTTTATTAATAAAATTACAAAATTATGTTTTAGTTTTTAAAAAAAAATTTAAATGAATTTTCTATGTTTTAAATGTTATTAAGCATTTTAGTGATTTTCCTAAGCTCAACTTCAACTAAGAAAACCCAAAAAATTTTTGAGCTCATTGGTAACTTAGTTTTAATCTTTTAGAATTTATAAATAAGTTATTTAAAGATTGATAATTGTGTTTTTTGCTTTTAAAATTAATTCAAATGAATTTTTTACTTTTCAAAGTTCATTAGGGTTTGTTAAAATTTTATTTAATATTATGATTTTTGTAAATATTTAAATATTTTATTACGAGTCTGTTTGGTGCGATCTGGTTTTTCAAAAAAAAATTGTAATAACCACTACAGCTTATTAGTAAGCAAATCAATAAGCTATTTATCAACAGCTTATTAAAATTTTTAAATTTTTCAAGTAGCCTATCAACAACTTATTAATAAATTGCAACCGCCAAATGCATCATTAAACTATAATGAAGAAAAATAATCAACCTTAGGTGTTTCACATTCTTTCAACAAAATAAACTCCAAATATTATGAAAATAAATCAAAAATTGTAAATGACATAATGGATTATTTCTGTCAATTTAAAATCAACTGAATTTAGTTTAAATTTTATAGAATTTCTAAGAATATTTTAAATTAATTATCTAAAAAATAAAAAAATTAGACATATTGACTTTAGAATATTTTTCTGTTAGTAATACGTCAATTAAAGTTAAAAGATACAGGCGCAGATTCCAATATATTTACGTCTTAAACACCAAAACTTTCACTTTTATATATATGTTGAATTTTATCTACATATGAAAAGGAATATTTCACTTTAAACAATGTTAGTCATCAACGTAATATGAAATTTTAGGTGGTATAAATATAAAATTAAATTAAATTAAACGTTAGACATGTAAATATTTGAGAAATTGATGCATGCGCGTAAATTCCCTAATTTATAACATTCAACTTTAAATTCCTATATAACACTCAATTCTTGTGTATTTACGGAAAAAATTTTACATACAGAGTTGAGACACAGAACTGTGCTAGGACTCCAATAAACAACCTCAAAAGTGAGCCCTTTTAAAAAAAAAAAATTAAATTTACGAGTCATAATAAAAATATTTTTTTAAATTTTGTATACTTCTTAACTCTATGCAGTGAAGAGTGTTATAAAATAAATTTTTACAACACTAGCATTAGCAATGAAATAACAAAATTTTTCCAGTTCCTATCGTAAATCAACTGCTCTATAGATTCGCCCGGACTTTCAAAAGCCCAATATTGTATACACTTTTTATTATGTGACCGAATTGAAACGAAAATGTGTTTTAACATTAACAAATTTACCTTTCATCAAAATCCAACTTTCTCTTGCTCTCGTTTGTCTTCTAGAGCCATTCAGTTCTAAAAATTTGCAAGAAACCCAATAAATTTCAAAATTACAATGTAGGAGACTCAAAGCAAATATAAGTAAATAAGAGCTTAAATCACTATGGAAAATCTCAAACTTCATCAAAATTTTCAATTTTTAGATCTAAGCAATGTGAGAAATTCCCATGGTGAAAATAAAGATTTTAGTTTTCTGTGTATGGAGCTCTTTACCAAGAGAAGTTAAGATCCACACTTTTTAGGCCTTGAAATCATGGTAATCTCGATCTAGCAAGCCCTAGGTCTGAAATGAGGTAGTTCGAGCTAAGACGATGGAAGTGGCAAATCTAAGTAAATATGCTTTTGAATTTACGTACCGAAGTTTCTTTTATTGCCGCAAAAAAGCTTCGCATTACAAGTAAAAGCATGCAAATGTTGCAGTTGAAAGAAAAGTAGGTGACATATAAAAAGTCAAATTGGTCCATAAACTCCTAAACGCTAAATACTCTATTTTTTCTTTACATTTTACATGTTAGTTTTATTTACTTAACATACATATCCAACTAAAATTTACCATTTACTAAACTACCACACACAACCTATTTTCTCACCCACCATTCCGCTCTCCTCCCGTCTCCTACTCCGATCCGCCGTTTCTACCTCCCGATGCTTCTTCCCGAGCTTATCCCACCGAAATCCCAAGATTTACGGCCACTTCTCCTTCGCCTTCCCTCCGCTCATTTCTTCATGCTTCGATCGACGCCTGGTGATGATCGGGGCCGACGTCCATTTCACGATGTTATAAGGGTCGCCGAAGGTGTCGTCTTCATCGTCCGTCACGACCTCGCCGTCAACATGAATGAGATATCTATTTACCAATACCAATTTCTAATTAGAAACTATATTCGAAAATTAGATGATTCGATAATTAATAAGCTAAAATTCATTTCAAAACAGCATAAAAGCTCATATACCTAACACTTAATACGAGTATTCAAAGTGCTAAAAATATATTAATAAATTACAAGTAAACAATGATATCGTTATTTTTAAAAAGAAGGCGATGTACGTTCTCAGTCAAATTGTCCTCCAATAATGCTCTCAATTCGCGATCACTTTTACTGGGGACCAACTCCGTCGCCAACCCATCTATGAAGTCATTTTTCTCTCGCGAAGCTCGGCGGCATCTTTAAAACTCTCGACCGTAGCTATGAGGCCGACATTAAAATCGAAGGAAATCTCTAGTCCTCAACACACAAGAAGCAATCTTCGAGACATCCCCGAAATTTGGAGCTCATCATTCCCGAATACAACGAAATAGATTCCATTACCAAATATTCGAAGCCGTCCAACGAAATAGAATCGATCAATCGGTAGTCGTGGAGCTTTCGTGGTGCAACAATAACCAAAAGACAAACCATAAACACAAATAACAAGGGCCGATAAGCCCAAACTTTCATACTCACCACAAGATTCACCTAAACAATTTTCCCATATTTTATAATAAGACGAATATGTCGCACTAAACTTTTATCCCATCCTAATGTCCCTAGTACAAATAAATACCACCCAATTATATATATAGCGTCCATTTTATTAAGAGAAAACAGGCGAACTCATGCAAATTTCAACAGCTTTTTTCATGCAATTCAAATATGCTAGTAAAAAAGACAATCATTTATTGTCAAGCCCATCAAAATAATAAGGCATTGCAATGTAGAACATCGAAAAAAACGCATGACAATCAAGAGGAAAAAGGATCACGATACACTCGCGAGTAAAAGTGACAACTACTGAAACTAAAAGTATAAATTTTCAAAGAAGCCATCAAGTTATGCCTCCGAACAACAACATAATCACAATGACATGTTTCGATAAATCAAACAACCCCATATAAGCCGGGTAGTATAATCAAATGATCTAGAATTCACATCATCGCTAAGACAAGAGGTACATAACCACAAAGCATCACAAAGCTTTAGCGAATCTAGGCCCAACAAAAATATAAATCCAAAGTTCCATATAATCAACATTTTCAGTTTTTTTCATTTCACGGAAATCAAGTACATTTTGAAGCCAGCCTCCTCTTATCTTTCCACCATCTGCTTGTATAAGCCACCAATGTTGTAAACCTCACGGCCAAATTGATTCAAGTAAATGCCAGTGTATAGAAAAGCCTCACATTTCTAGCTCTACAACATGACATAAACCAATGTCAAGCAAATTAACATGCGGACATTTTTTTAAGAAAAGGGACCGCTGCTTTGTGCTGATAAAGCGAAGTAAGAGCAAGTTCCATCAAGGAATCTCATGGCGAAACTTCCAAGTACATTAAAGAAAATTATTTCAAATTAAAAGAGATTACATGTGATAACCGAAATTGCCAACATATTAAAGAAAATAATTTAAGCCACCAAGCACAAAAGCCACCCATACATTCCATTCCAACAAAAATCGTTAATCCAACAAGAACTTTTTAGCCACCGTAACAGGTTAAATAAACCAAAAAGCTACCACAATGCCAACAAGTCGTTGCACATCCAAATGAATCCAACCCCATTATAATGCTAAATATCCATTATCAATGTTAAGAATGTTCGACAAATAAAATGAATTACGCATACAGTGACTAAATAAATTACAACACCGCACCGCCTCCCCATACTAATGCATCGTTGATTTCCGTTCTTAGCTCGTCATCTTGCCGGCACCTTCCCCTCTCCGTAGTACAAATAATCATAACTATTCTCAACTCGCGGTAAGGAATGCCCGAGCCGGTACTCATAAAAAATGAAGTTGCTCAATGGGTGAAAGCTTTATATGTGAAGAAATCATAAGGAATTGAATCACCAGGGCAAAAGAGTCGAGGGAGCGTGATGCGACGTTTTAATATGTAAGAATTTATGATCTCTGATTTATATATTTATAATGATTTGTAAAGCCACAATTTCAAACGCCAAGATACATATCGTATCAAGTAATACAAGTGCTCTTAAGCGAGTCCCGTTTATCGATCCCACAAAGAAGCGAGGTAAGAGGTTCTTAATCAAATTCTAGCTCCACACAGAGCCTTAATTTGGAAGAGTGATATAAGTGGTTTTTCCGATAAACTACCCTAAATGCGTACGATTATACGTGTGTTAATAATAACTACCCCCAATGAAAATATTAATACTAAAGATAACCCTTTTTGGGAAATTGTCGCCGAATTTCGAGATAATAAAACTACTATTCTCATGTAACGAATCGGATAATGATAAGAAACACATTAAATATCGATTATCAAATCAGAGCAATCATATTTTTTACCCTCTTCGAGTACCCCCACTTCGCAGTGCTATAAAGAACATTGAAATCCTGTGCTTGGCCCCAAATCCGCATTAGGCTTCGGGAGGATACCGTCGCTACTTCGTAGCTCCCACTTCCCTTCACCCGAAGGCTAACCCTACTTTGTTACCAAACTTTAGGACCAAAATCGTGTGATCTCACCGTCACCCCGAAACCTCCACCTGGCCTACGAAACCATATTTACCTATTTATTTGCACTCAATCCCTACGAACTACGCAATTCATTCAAGCGAGACATCAACGTGCCCACTTTTGCTGAGAATTACACCGCCCTTTCGGGTCACCGCAATTATAACAAATTTTAACACACAACGAGCCTTTTTTTAATGTAAATGAAGAGCAAGTAAAAACCATCACGTTTATACTTAAACTTCTTTTAGAAATCATCTCAATATCCTAAACATGAATCCTATTTATTACAAAAGAAAAGTAGAATGAAAACAATGATATAATTTTCTTATGCCACAATTATCAAACTAGAAGAAAGAGTAAGAGAAATACATCACAAAACACAAAGAAAACACAACGGAAAACTTCATTTTAAAACAAATCCACAAAATGTTGTTTACAAAATCATAAGATAACGTAAGTTAACACAATACTTAACTTTTTTTTCCTCAAAGAAAGACAAAAAATCTCTCCCATAAATTCTCTCCGTGATCCATGCAATGCCAGACATTCCTTTAAGGTGACTTTCAAACCCCTCACCAATCTCATGTAAATAATAAATTAGGTACATTTTAAAATGATTTTATAACATTATATTCCCAAAGACAAGATATCTCGATAAATCGTGCTCGTAGCACCAATCTCGTGCATCATCTAATCTCTATAATTAAGCACCTCTAATCGTTATAAATCATAAATGCAGAAGATCATCCACAAGTTATTTATCAAATAGGTTCATGACTCTATCAAATGAAAACAAAGTTAGAGAAAGGATGTAACAAAATCGAGATGAAGTCATTAATATTCAAATTCATAATATCTTCGTAAAACTCAAGTCCGAGTAAGACCCAAGCTTATATTGAACTCGTCAATCCAACTACTACAAGAGAACATACAAGTCTAACCATAATAAGAAATTAAGGAATCACCTCCTCAAGACACACAAAGATCAAATCAATCTACTAACAATCCAAACATCTACCAATCAACAATAAAAATTATCAATCCATAATGACACATAAAGATCAAGTCAACCCACTTAAATAAAACATCATACAACACTAACAATCATGACTCTCAAGCACACTAAATCAAAGCACACCGATGAATATGGGTCGCCTCCCATAAAACGCTGGGTTTTAATGCTGGCGGCCCGCAAATGATTCCCTTCGATCAAAATTCCAATTAAGTAATCCTCGATCAATCGTCCAACTTTTTCGCATCCAAGAATTCCTACAAAACTCAAATTATAATTTTTCATTCAGCTCTTCCTTTTCGTATGGATTTATATCATTGTTCCTCATATTTCTTTCTAGATCCAATATTCTTTCAATCGATTTTCCTAATTTGCATATTAATATCATCCTCAAATTTATGGGAAATACATCTCTATACATAATTCAAGATCTCCCAAATTTTGGATCGATTCTCTCAGATAATTCAAATTCAGATCAAATTCTTTTTATGTCACTCTATTTCAAGTTATCTTCCAATTCTTCCCCTTTATAATTATTAAATGATGAGGATTTATCTTAGTCGTAGAAATATGTTTTTCTAATTCCTTAGGAATTTCTCGCTGGTCTTCCAATATCCTTATCCTCTTTTCTCAACTCAAAGTTCTTTCAAAATTTATTCTCAAATTCTCTTCAAGTCCGTCTAATAACATTATCGCGTTCATCATTCAATTCGATTTTCTTGTAATTGAAGAATACGAAGATATAAATACCGGCAGGTAGATGAATTCCTAAATACGAAGGTTTAAAATTGTATTGTGGGTACATCCATCTTAAGTTCATGAGATTTTTCAACAAATGGAATTACAAGTTCACTATTTTTCGTTAAATTTTCCATCATTTCATACCTCTCGAACATGATACTTCTTTTTGGGAGCAACATTTTCAACTCATCATGAAAATCCATTTCGACCTCATCTATCGTCTTACCTCAAAACTTTCTTAGAAATGGTCTCTCGACCGTATAATCAATTTCCATCCATCAAAAACATTCATCATCTTTTCTCACTGAAATTGCTACAACACATTAAAAGCGACTTCCCGGTCATTAATATTCATAATCAACTATCCTTTTCAGACATCTATCATAGCTTCTCCCTTAACAAGGAATAATTGTTCATTATCGTTCTCTTTAGGTTTGATCTCGCACGTTGTGAAGTAATCTAACAAGTCTATTGCTATGTAAATTAGCAATTTATCCTACGACTTTCATGTTTCTAATCGCAGCATTTTCGACTTCGCAACCGGTTTCCCATTTCGCAATACCACTTGTCTATGACATCTTCTATCCTCAAATTGCCGATCAATACGAGTCCACGAGATGTAAGTGCTTATATCTTCGTGTTACCCCCGCCTATTCCAACTTCCATTAGATTTCAGGACACTATTTTCTCATTGTTGGTTTCACCTCACGTATGATTTAAGTTTAAAATACGGTTCTTCCAACATGGGCTTCGTAAAAGCTGTAATACTGTTTTTGACAGATTAAAGTCTCATAAAATAAGTTGGAATCAAATCATACACCCTAATGAACTTTCCTCACTTACGTGAGCAATCATACGGCTCATTCCAAATCATTCAACTTCCTCGGAGTTATCGTAACAACCCGAGATGCAAGCATTACAATCGCATATGTATCATGAACACTAGCTACATTTTTATGATTTACCTCACAGAGGGCCATCGAAATTCATTCGTAGCCATTTCTTCAATTAATGCATACGCTTCATCAAATGTTTTTAACATTAATGAACCACCAAGAAATAACACTGATGAACACCTAAGTGATCCTACTAACCCATTATAAAATTTCAACGATTAACCAATCCTAAGAATATGATGTGGACACTTTCTTAGAGTTACTTAAACTTTCTCGGTGCCTCGTATATCGATTCCTTCATACCGACAAAATCGAGATAATATCGTTTCTAAGCCGAGTAGTCCTCGAAGGTGAAAAATACTTACCTAGGAATTTCTGAGTTAACTCCTCCCAATTTTTAATAACTGTGTGCTAATGAGTATAACCACATTTTAACCTTTATCCCTGCTGAGAGAAAGGAAAAAGCCTTACCACAACATCGTCCCTCGATGTCATTATAATGAAATGTAAGACAACATTTCTGTAAAATCAGATATGTAAATGTGATCCTCCGAAGGAGTTCCCCTCAAACCGGTTGTTTCCGAATGCTGGATAATCAGATTTAATTCGAACGAGTCGCCTTCTACAAATGTAGGTTTTGTATACTGAGCGACTTATATATCGGGGATTTACATAATCCCTCAATGATTTATAATGATTTTTCAAGTTATTATTTTGAATGTTTTCCATTTCCATTTCTATTTTTCAAGTCCTTTCCATTTTAAATTTTTTCATTTTTCTAACTCGGGATCATAAGGCACAAGCTCATTGCATCCTTTCGTTTTGCATACGTAACACAACAAACAATAAATTAATAATAAAAACAAATAAAACGAAAAATATATTCAACACAACAAAACATTTTCACAAACACCTTATTTCGCACACAAAATGTATTTTTTTTCACTACACTTTTTTCACAAAACAACACTTTTCACACAAACACAATTTTACGACACTAAAGCTTTCCAATTTTAAACCTAATTACTTCAACTAAAATTCTCCTAAAATTCTTATCGAAGCTTCTCAAGAATTCGGTTACCAAAAACTCGATTGCCACTTTTTTTATATGTAAGAATTTACGACCTCATATTTATATATTTATAATGATTTTATAAAGTCACAATTTCAAACGCAACTATATGTATCGTATCGTAACATGCGCTTTTACGATTCCGTTTATCGATCCCACGTTTTAAGCCAGGTAAGAGGTTCTTAAATAAATTCTTACTACTACTAGTACTTTAACAGCGGGGTGATATAAGCGGTTTTTCTAACAAGATCTTTAAATGCAAACATAATTATATGTAAGAATAATAACTACTCACTAATGAAAATATTTACTAATAAAGATAACCCCTTTTGTGGAAATTGCCTGTGAATTTACTATTATTCTATGTAACAAATTTGCATCAGATAATCGTACGCATTAAATAACGTACGCGCCAAATAGAGTAATCATATTATTTACCCTCTTCCGCACTCTTCTTGCGCCGCTATGTTAAATATCGACAAATTCCTAAGTTGGCCCAAATTCAAGGTTACTGGGAGGATAGCCATTGCCACTTCGTAGCTCCCACTTCCTTCACCTTAGCGCTAACTCCTACTTTAATTACCAAATTTTAGACCAAATTGGGATCTCAACTCGTCACCCCGAAACCCTCCAATTCGACGATGAAACCATATTTCCCTATTTATTTGCACTCAATCCATATGAACTACGCAATTCATTCACACGGAGTTATCGAATGCTTCCACTTCGAGAAGTACAATCGCCCTTCGTGTCAATGCAATTACAACAAATTTTAACACTACAACGAGCTCAGAATGAAATGGGAAGGCAAAGTAAATACCATCACATTTATAATTAAACTTCTTTAAAGCATCCCAATATTCTAAATACGAATCCTACTCATCGTAAAAAAAAGAGAATGCGAATAATGACATAATTTTCTTATGCCACTATTTCCAAACAAGAAGAAAGAGTAAGAGAAAGACATCACAAAGCACGAAGAAAAAACACAACGAAAAACTTCATTTCAAAGCAAATCAACAAAATAAGTGTTTACAAAATCCTAAGATAATGAAGAACACAATACTTACTTTTTTCCTTTGAAAGAAAGTATGAAAATCTCTCCTATAACGTTCCCATATCCATGAAATGCCAGAACATTCCCGCTGCATTCTCTCAAAATCCCTCACCAAACTCTCCAAAAGATAGAAATCTACATTTATACTCCTATTCTAAGTTCTCTAATCATTTTCCACGTTTTCCTATCATCTCCCCCATTTTTTTGGCTTCAAATTCGGTTTAAAATATGTGACTAATTCTTCAGCGAGGTGCATAAAGAAACCTTCCAAAGCGTCCGCATTCGATGTATACGGCCAAAAAACCGCCCAATGTCGCATCCCAACCGTCCGAGCGGCGGCAGCCGTGGCGCCATTTCGCCCCCTATTTTGGTGGTCTCGGGTCTCGGCGCTACGGGCGCCGGCTGGCGCCTGCGCTAATCTCAGCAGCCCACCATTTCGCTCCATCTCGCCTATATTTCGCCTGGATTCGCCTCATTTCAATCGTGTCACAGCTCCTACGTATACCCCTACAAAATAAACATAAAAACAACTTTTCTTTAAAGCCAGAATCTCATTAAAAATACGCAAATGTAAAAGAGATTAAACATGGGAAAGATTATCGAAACGCGTCAAGCCAAAATTTGCTTTCGTCGTTTTCGCTCCAAATTACACCATTTCGTTTTCCTTTTCGTTTTAATCACATTTCTCATATCTAAAATTAAAAAACATAAAATACCTTCATTTGTGCTTTAATATCATCCAAAACGAGAAAACTTATATACAAAAAACCGTATATATCAGAGCGGTCGAGCGAGGAAAAATCACCCCGCCGACGCTCGAGAAGCTTCCGTCGCCTTCGGCGGATGCATGGGCGTGCCGCCGAGGGAGCCAAGACCCTTGCGAGGAGCGGGAAGATTGTCGACTTCGTGCGCGTGCGAAGAGTCGAGGGGGTACCAATGAAAATAAAAGAGCTTCGAAGTGAGTCGCGGGGTAGAACCTGTGGCCCCGTATTCCGCCATTTTTTATGGTTCGCTGACCGCTGCCGCGAAATCCGAAAAAAAAACAAAAAAGAAATTTGCAGTTTGGGGCCGCACCGCACAAAATAAGCGGCCCCAAACGGAGCCACTAACCGAAAAGCCAAGGTTTGTTCGCGCCATATCTTAGCCGAATAATTCGCTCATAAACAGCTTATCCTGATAGCGCTATTACCATTTTGTCACTATTCGAAAAGAAATTTTATTTGCAATTTGCTTCAGAGCAAACGATCATTCTACCGTTAAGCAAAACTCACAAAGTGATACGGCTCAAAAAACCACAAAAGATGCAATAAAAAAATTTCATGGCTCCGACATTCCAAAAAAAAGTTCAATATACCAAAAGTTTTTAATATCTTCCACAAACAAAAAAAACTTCACCAAGCTACACAAATAAGCCATACCATGCATTTGAAATTCTACCAAAGAGAAAGAGGAAGCCAAAAACCACAAAAAGATGCTATAGAAAACTCCATGGCATCGAATTCTAAAGAACATAAACAAAATTCTAAAATGCACAAGAAAGCTATTCTCTATTGCAATTCTCCACAAGTACACATACTACTACGTAAAACACATTCCCTCAAAAATCTTAAGAGCCAACACTATTACTAATTACAAGAACAGCCTATGAAAATTAATTACAAACTCGCAATTATAGATCACAGGAGAGGAGGAAGAGAAAGGTAGCACAAAATTAAGAGAGATGCATCAGATGTGTGGGAGAGACGGATGAGGGCAAAGAAGAGGATCAAAGACACCTGTAGTACTGATAAAAGGGGCGGGGGCGACGAGGCAGTGTCAAGATAGCTTAATTTCAACGCCGGGGCCGCAGTGGTAGAACCCGCAGCCGGCATATAATATTATTCGAGTCGCGTGTAAAACACCCACCTAACACGGCAACAAAATGCATAAAACCTATTTTCAAAATAGAGAAGTCAGAAAACAATGTGCCAAACGACCCCTGAATTACAGCTCATGACCCTTGCTGCAATGCTTGAAGGCCACTTAGTGACAGGGAAGGAGCAAAACACGTAATTTCAATTTCTTGAACTTGGGCTCTTTAAAATTAAGCTAGAACTTGCATTGAAGTGTTCTATCTTTTCCTCGAAACTAAATGATAATGATTTATGGTTTAAAGTTCATTTCAGACTGGTCAAATATGGCAATAAACACAAATAAGACTTCCATAAAAACAAGGCAATAAGTTAATAATAAAAGAATCTGTTGATACCCATATCATATGTAAAACCATATTTTGCTGATATTATTCTGAAGGAATTTACCAAGACATTTAAACAATCTTACATTACCCATTTTATAATATTTATTATGAGTCACCGTCTAATATACAATTTAATTTTCATTTTATATTTGTTTAATTGATAGCCATTAAATTAAAAGAAATTACAACCTGCAAATATACTACACAAATATATAAAAGGAACTTTGTCGCCCACTGAGACCTCAAACAATATATTACACCAAATATGATTTTGAGTATTGCATTTAATAACTTTTTTATCATGCCAACTGTAAATGTACAAACTTTTTTAGGCTATTGGTGATGCTATGTAGAACAACCCAAACACCACTTCAAGCTATTGGTGATGCTATGTAGAACTACCCAAACATTACATGGTAATGCTGAATAAAATATTTATGATAAGTCATTTTGCTGAAAAGAAATGCAGATTTATAGTTGCTCCAGTTGAGGCCATCAGTCAAAGGCAAGAATTTTCAAAATAACATCGGAATGATAATACATGACAAAAATGCTACACATTAAATTTGACCCCTTCATCATCTGTTGAACTCCCTCTTTGAAAATTGCTGCTTTTCCTTTCTGTTCCAACAACTTGAGAGCACGCATCAGTACCACTCGATCGATCCTTAGCAAGCTCTTTTAAAATAGAGGGAAAAAAAAAACACATGAAATAAGCAAATATCTAAGAATAACATAATTGACTCATCAAGTGGATAGATGGAATTTATGAACAGAAGAATTAATTTTGTGATATTAAAAGGAGAGAAAAAAATTCCCCATTCCAATGAAAAATATTTGACTCGACGTGATCATGATGTGCTATAAATATTTAACATTCATGAAACTACTATAACTCACGCGTATATATAGGCTGTGTGTATTTCAAATCTTAAAATAGCTTGTATGAAAAATCTAATCCTTTTTTATTATCTTGCATAAGGACAACTGTTCTGTAGATCTCAATCAGCTACTGAATAACAAATAAGCATAGATTTTCATTCCATGATTACTGCTTCAACGTAATCCAAGTTTAGATGGAACAGCAAACAAACATTGAAATTGTTTCCAATTAGGTTACGCTATACTATCATCTTATATGTATCACGTTTGAAAGTGACAAGGAAAAACACAAGTCAATGTGTTCTGAATTTTACTTTTGGGAACTTAAAAGGTTGGGTAAGTTCAGCTCATAACAAAACCAAAAAGCAAATCCCAACTAATTCCTAAAAATTGAAACGAGATTTCGAATGGAAAGAAAAGATTGGAACACCGGTCAGGCTAATTTAGACATTCATAAAAATAATTCACATTATCGTTATTCATACAGAACAAGTGCTTAGGTTAGTGCTTGTCCAAAAGCTATAAGCTTAACTATGAAATCTTATAATTTTGATAAAAATGCGGTATCACTTAGTGGGATTAAGGATTTGTAGTAGTGGGATTATTGGGTCAATTGGATGAACCAAAACTAAAGCAACAGAGTCGGAACCAACCATACAGAAACTATATTAAAAAACAATATGTAACGCAAACTAACTAGAGCATATAAAGACCATAGTCTTTTAGAAAGTTAGGTTATAACTCTTAAAAAACTATATCAATAGCAAAAGAGAAAAAAATTAAGAAAATGAGAGTACCAGTTCCACGGATTCAATTCCAGAGCGTATATTCAACAGTCATAACACTATCTTCAAGCCCATTTTCTTTCACCTAAACATGAGAACAAGTAAAAAAAGGACAAATTGCAAGCAACCTGAACACCACATAGGACCCAACTTATAAGATTTCTACTTACAAAGTTTATAATATAGTCAGCCCAATCTGGAATTCTGAGCCACAGTATAAGACATTTCTTGTGACTTTTGTCAATCCATTCTGCACGTCCTGCAAATCAAGAACAGAAGAGCGATACTTTTACATATGTACATAGTCCAAGCTTATGAATAGGATTAAAATTGAAAATAAATTAAATAAAAATTGAAAAATAATAAAGGACCTTCAGAAACCAAGGCTGAAAGAAACAACTCTCTTGACTCATGGCTAAGAGATCCTGGAAACAAACAATCAAATTTTTAGAGAACTCGGATTCTGAAAACAAAAGCAAATAGCCAGTAACTTGGAAAACAAAATGATTTTAAAATTAAGAATATTAAGCAAAACAATTTGATGATGTGGGAATATAGCCAATATCAATTATTCCGCCAGATCGTAGCTAATATATGCAGGTTCTCTGTTATTTTGATCGTGCTCTTCCATGCATTTCCCCATTTGTTGCCCCTCTCTGTCAAAGGCCGTGTGCTGCTCGAGGCGAGCATCGAAAGCGGACAAGAGGGGACTTATGCATAGCTACTAACCAACAGGTCAACCGGTTCGCACGAATTAAGTTTGAATTTGATGGCTATCTAAAATTAAATTAGGATGATTGTGCTCTAACCATATCTACCAATCTAAGGATAATGAGTTAAGACTATAAATACAAAATAAGAAGGTGCAAGCCATGTCTATAAATTACGCGCAGCAACACATGCAACTACCACCCTAGAGGATTTCGTCACCATGTTACAGAGCGAGATCAAGATTTGACGATATCTTTCCTTGAACCCACTTTCGTTTACATATCCTGTTATTGCTTGCCAGTGTTCCTTTTTGTTCAAATTTGATGTAACCAGGATTTGATGGTGGTGAATAAATTAAAATATCACATTTATTTCTTCAAATTTATTTAATCATTGCATTGTCATTTGGATTCTGATTTTCATACTTATTGCTTTGAGTTCAAAGAAATTTTTGGTGAATTTGGTCATATTTGATCTACAAATCTTGCTTTTCCCTTGCATGACTCCACACATATTGAATCATTCTAGTTATATTAAAATACAAATCCTAAATTATCCTACATCAAATTGGAGTATCAAAAATTATAATTACATCATGTCAACTAAATAGAATCCTACATCAAATTGAGTATCAAAACTTATAATTACATCATGTCAACTAAACAGAAGGCAAACTACTCGAGTCAATAAAACCAAAGTTTAAAAAGGCAAAATTGAAACTGAGACAATTTGCTCTAGCGAGGCGATGTGGAAGCCTCAAAAAATAAAAAAATAAAAAAATCTTATAAAATTAAAATTAATTCATAAATATGATATAAACTATTGATATTAATTTGTTTTATTATAAAAAAGATATAATTCATAAATCTTAATTTTAAACATTGATATAAAATAGAAGCTTAAAATGTGATTCTAGGTAAATATTCATTTGAATTTAAATATTCCATGAAGTTTAAGATCCATATTGGAGTCCTTCCTGCTTTCAACATCTTCAAAAGAATTACTATATTTATTATCATTTAATTCTATCATATTTGCAACTTTAAAATATTTTTCATTACTATAATTTTTTCTTATTATCAATAATATGAAATTCAATACCAAAAGAATAAATTAATAACATGATCAAATAATTGTAATTAAATTATATTTTGAGCTTTTTGAAGCATTGTATAAGATAAATTATGTAATTTTTTTGGAGGAGTAAAAATAATTGTTCCTCTTCAATTTCATAGAAAATGATTACAGCATAAATAGAAGGGGGATGGACTCATAGTAGAAACATAATAAAATCATTCATAACTCCTCATCTATATAGCACCGATATTTTTTAAAATGTGTCGTACCCGTATCGAAACACATATCGAGCACTTACGCTGTCTAACACGTGACGACACTTATCCAACACTAAAAAATGATTTCCGAACTTTTGACCCGAAAAATCCAACACAAGTCTTAAGATCGCATCGATCATGAGTCTGGTCACAATTTAGGAAAAAATAAGACAAAAGAATTAGAAAATTATAATTATACATTTAGCCCCTAATTATTCATACGAGGCTGTCACCTCTCATCATTAAAGCCTCCCTCTAACATTCGTTAAAATCGAGCATCACCTACAAGGTTCCAATATTCATCGGCTTCTCTAGCATCGCAATTCCATCTTTGTTCGTTGAAACCGAGTGTCAAATGTGCATCATGCATTCATTAATACTCAGTGTCTTTTATTCATCGAAGCCGAATCTACACCACAGCGGAAGTCGATGCCTCAGTTCGAGTCTACGCATAAATCAAGATCGTCATTGAAGATGACCCAAATACCCCGATCACTTTGCGATGCTTTGCACCGAAGCTCTATTCGTCGGTAAGTTTGGCCAAGGTAGTTCGACATTTACTTTTTATTGAATTAATAGTTATAATTTTATACTTATTCTAATTCTAAAGTTAATTTAACTTATTACAGTTTAATTAATTAAATAGCCCGTAATCATAGGATATTTTAAATTTTAGTATACAAATTGATTTAATTCTTTCAAATATATTATATATATATATATATACCAAAATTAATTTTTATAAACATGTGGTTTTATAATACAATGTACATTTATAAAGTTAAATTTTATTCTTGTATATTTTATTTTGTGATGTCATTAATAAAGAATAATGCAAAAATATATATTATTTTGATAATTTTCATTAAATATTAAATACTGCCTTATTTATTTCATTTATATCACGTCTCTCGTATCGTGTCAGCTGCCGTATACATATCTATACTTCATAAATATCTTAATTATAAAAAGAAAAACCATGAACTATGACATACTAATAATGCCGCATTCTAAATAAAAACTTGATAATACAATATACTAAAACAAAAAAACTTCCTAAAAATTCCAACAACCGCCCTCAAGTCGATGCATGTATTCATCACGCCCAAATTGCTTACAAGACCCGCAACGTTCGAAAATCTTTTGGTAAAGATGTCCAAATAGACGCAATCAGCTTGGGGAAGACACGCAACAAATTCACAATCAATCTTCTTATGATGTATCTATCAATCTCCACATGTTTTGTGCGATCACGCCGCACTCAGATTTTCTCGTAACGTTTAACGTATAAATTTTGTATCATTACAATACAAACCTTCATCGACATGCTTATCGCATCCATAGTTCTTTTCAAGAATTCTCAACCATAACATCTCACATACACTATTAGCCATACTGATATTCCCGACTTCGAGACTACCTCGGCCACTCACATTCTATTTCTTAATTCGCCTACGTAATTAGATGTTCTCTACATAAGTACAACATCCGAACGTCAATCTCCCCGTCAACAATCGAGCTAGCCCAATTCGCATTAGTGTATGCCTACAAGATCCGAATATAATCTCCCCGTCAATAATTGAGCTCGCCTAACTTCGCATTAATGTATGCCTCCATGATCTATTTGAAAGGATCTATAAAAGTAAACTCCTACCTTGTATCCTTCTTAAGTAATCTTGCTTAACCGTCAAGATATTTTTTAGAAGGTGGATGCATAACTAATTTACCAAGCTTACAACAAAGTCGATGTCTAGTCGTGCTGGAGCAAGTATATCAAAGTTTCCCGCCAACTTTTAATATCAAGCGTATTCTGAGGGTCACATTCCTTCTCATCTCCCAGCTTATTGGATCAACCGGAATGTCCGCAAGCTTCACAACCAATCATCCCAATTTTCTTTATAAACTCGCAACATACTTTCATCGGAAAACAACAATTCATTTCTTCGATCTACCAACCTCCATGCCAGCATAAATATCTCGTAAATCCAAAGTTTCTGGCCTCAACAATCACGAAAGGTACGCTTTAACCGATTTGTTTCATGTCATCCGAGGTAAAAATTAGGCCGACCATATACACAATCAGTATGACTATCTTCCCATCTCTTCGGAATGTCCGAAGATCATTTATAATCTTCGTCTAAGTATACCACTGATCTTTAAAAAAGTATTAAATTTTTTAATCACGTTCTCAGGATCGCGTCAACCCGTATAAGAAATTTTTGGTCGACATGCTTGTATCAATTTCTCAAGAACTCACATCCATATACACTTCTTCCTCTAAGTCTTTACCGAGAAACGCATTTTTATTGCCCAATCATTTCGGATGCTTAAAAAGCGCTTAAAACTAAATTCTCGCAAGTGATGGGGAACCTTTAAAGAGTTTTAATTTAACAGAAGACCACCTCTAAGTTTTCATAGTCTGGGAGACTCCTTGCAATCCAGTCAAGCTTCGTACCGTTCTAGCGAGCCATCGTACCATTCTGAGTAAATAACCATTCGTCTATAATTGTTCTCACTTAAGTAGGATCAAACCAATTCCCATATGTTCTTTTTTTCCAAAGATTTCATCTCTTCGAAGACGATCTCCTTCCACTTGAAGAAATTTCATAACATCAAGCAAAGTATTAATCATGTATAAATACAATTAGTGTGGCAAAAGTCTCAAGAATGAGGAAAGATTTCATATAACACAACGCAGATAACGGATGTAATAAGATCTCACCCCCTTACAAGCAATAATGTAAAGACTAAACTTTTTAAATTTAGAATTAGACCTAGACTCGATTCGAATTACATGACACAGAACTTAAGATGAAGAATTGATCATGGGCAAAGGACTAAATGAGAACATAGTCAAGGGTTTATAGATTCTGGTATGCACCCAGACTTTTCTTTGTGCCTTATTTGTCACAGCACAATGTCAAATGATACCAACCATAGCTCTTTTTCATGTTTTGATACGATCCGACGTCAAAATCTATAATACAAGCAGTTTCATAGAAATTAGGAATATAAATTTGTTACGTTAACAATAAAAAATAACACGAATATAATAAGCACCTACAATTCTATAGCAGGTGTTTCAATTCTACAACGGCAGAGGCTTTTAAGTTACTCTCAAACCCAAAAGCTAAGATTTACAATAATACCTATGCATAAACCTAACCCTAAACATAACAAGCCTATTTATACCCAACAATACAACAACAACAACAAAGCCTTAATCCCACTAAGTCGGGTTGGCTGCTAACAATTTTTTCCATTGCGTCCTATTTAGTGTCAAATTTTCGTTTACTTAATAAATTAAGATCATTTTTATGCAATAAGTCCAAAAGATTCCAGTCTACCTCTCTCGCTTTCTTTAACATGTTACATCTAAAAACATCTACTCTCCCTAATCTGACCGTCAGTGGTCGACGTTTAACGTGACCAAATCATCTAAGACGATTCTCTAATTTTATATGTCACCGGTGCAACACCAACCCTATTACGTATATATTCATTTCGCATTTTGTCTCTAAGTGTAAAGCAACCTTCATCCACCTAATCATTCTACCCTGCAACACTTAACTTAGCATTATGCTTCTCTTTTTAAAGACCAACATTCAACACCATGCAGCATCGTTGGTGTCCTTACCACAATCTTATAAAATTTTCCTCACTGCTCGTACTTTCTATCACACAACAGGCCTGAGCGCATCTTCATTTCCCCCCAACGAACCAACCCGAATTCTACTATTAACATCCATCTATATCATCATCGCTTTCAACAATGGACCCGAAATATCTAAATCGTTCACACCTTTTAATAATTTACCTACCCAACTATACTGTCACTGTGAGCTACTATTACTAAATTACATTCCATGTATTCAGCTTTTGTTCTACTTAAACAAAGACCCACTCTAATGTACCTCCATACTAAGTTTTTCCCGGGTTTTTCCTCAAGGATATCCACGAGGAGGATATCATCGTAAAAGCATACACCAAGGTACATCCTCTCTCAGAATGCCCAATAAGACCATCCATAAATAAAGCAAAAGATATGGCTTAACGCCATCCCCGATAGTACAATATTTCAGTCAATCCTCCTTCGCCCGAACGCATGCAACAACTCTAAGAGATACATATCTTTAATGACTCAATATAAGTCATATCAACACCTTTCTTCTCACACCTCCAGCACGATCTCTGGTGAATTAATCGGTTTCTAAATCAATAAAAATCAAATGTATCCCCTTATTATCTCTATACTTCATCAAACCTCTCAATAAACGTATAGTTTCCGCGTAGACTCGCCAACATAAATCCTAAATTCGATTGGCGGTAGAAACCTCGTAATACGTCTTAACCTATGCTTAATTACCTCTCCCATAATTTTAAAGCATTTACACATTAATTTAATCTCCTCTATACTCGTACACTCTTACGCATCTCCCTTATTCTTAAAAAACGATCAAAATACTCTTCCACCTCGTGCATCTTTTAGTTTTTAAAATAATATTAAAAAGTTAAGAAGCTGCCAAACTCCCAAATTATCTAAATATTTCCACACTTCAATCGTATATCAGCCCTACAAACTTTTCACCCTTGGGCTTTTAAAGTTCTTCAACTTTTCACTAAAGCTGGATTTGTAAAAATGAAAGCTTTTATTATTTTTAACGATATTACATCACTAGCGCCGATCATATTTTCGCATCTTCATTAAAATTTTATCAAAACGACTCAACGAATTCCATGTCAATATATTTTACGCGTTAAAAACACTTTTTCGATTTTCATCTTAATACACTTCAGCTTAAATTTACTTTTTCTTTGCTTCGACTAGCGCACATATATTTTTCACCCTCCTTACATCTAACCGCAACGATCACTAAAAGAGACCAGCGTCGTATTATTCTTTTTTTGCATCTTCCGTTACATCGTTTTATATTTTTCTCAGCTTCTTACGCTTTTACATTTAAAGAATTTTATAACATAACTTCTTATATTTTATCTTCTCGTACATTATTACTCCACCAACAACTATTTTTATTTATACAAACTTTTTCTTTTAATCCTTAAGACATCTACTACTTGCTTAATAAAAGATGGGCGAATTCTTCACATAAAGACGAGATTCCCGCCGACATCCCAAATGCCTAATCTGACTTTACTCATAAATATTTATACCCAACAATAATAATAATAAAAGACTAAACACCCCAAGCGTACAAGATGAATTACCCTTAAAAACTCGTACATCGACATAATATATCTCCAAAAGACACCTTGTCCTCAATATGGTGCAAGCGTTCATCTTCCTCCACCACTGTCCATATTTCTTCATTCTCACTCCTCGTCACGCACTCGTTATAACTTCAGAATTTTATCCCCGCAATGCTGTCTTCTGAAAAGAAACTCTCATCACACCGGCAAACAAACCCTCGTCCACTTCTCCCCGAATTCTGCCACAGGCGGCTATGGTTATTGCCCCAACATGACACATTATTCTTTGGCTCAGCTGTAGCCCTTCTAAACCCTCACTATTCGAGCATTTCGCATCACCGGAAAGATTAACTGCACGCGCTCCATCCGTGCTCGGTCTCTCCCGACCTTCTCAATCTAGTTCTTTGCCCTCCACTATTCGGCCACTTCCATCTCTCAACTCTACAATCTCAAATAGTCAAAGGGTTGCTCGTATGTCGTTTTAAGCCCCTTTCATGAAATTCCTCGATCGTAAATCCCTACTGTCTCTAACAAGAGCTTCGAATCTCCTCATTATATTCCATGATACCTACTTAGTGCGCATAAAATCGTCGTACAGCCTCCTTCCCAAACGACTCCTGAACGTTCAACAAACAATCCTTAAATTTCTTCACAAACGAATCAAAAGATTCAATCTCCTTCATCGAAACTAAAGGGAGCTACCTCCAAACACAAACCCGTCGCCAGCGAGTTCCTCCCCATCTACCCCTTTCACCGAAGCACGCTCTACCTAATACATCCACCCATGCGTCTTCCCCTCAAAATCAACATCTTCAACTTCCTAACCCTAACATTACCCCCTCCTAACTTCCTCTCCCTCCGTCGTTTCCCAACAGATGTATAAAACTTCCTCCTTCTGATCACCATCCGCTCCTTTCTTCTCTCATTTCTTCTTCATGCTTCAATATGTCTTCGCATAATATCTTCTCCAAGTTTTCGTCCACCGCCTCCATCGAAATCTCAAATCCACCCCCAATTGAAGTTATGAACGGGTTTCGTGTGACGCTTCTCCTCACGTTCCTCTCGCTCGATCTCCTTCCCTTTCGATCCGGACATGGAATTTTCGATCAACTTAGTTAGGATTTGTAAATTGAGTTGCTGGTGAGGTCTGGGGACGATTTCGATAAGCATCCACGTCATCTCCTCCTACACCTAAATATGCTTCGATGAAGACAATCTATCTTCTATAGAGTAAAATCTTCTAAGATAGAGAACCTTTCCTCTACCCTGATTAAGCTCATTGCCACTCCCCCCCTCCACTTCTTCTCCAAATCTACTTTCTACCGTCATTCTCTCAAGAAATTTTCGATCACAAAAGTTTAACTTTTGTATGCATATTCGACATGGGAAATTTTGTTCGGCCGTCGCACTCAAGACACTGGCTGAGGTATCGCGATCGTGAGTCGTTACCACGAGCCGACCGAACTCCTTACGCCGCAATCTCAACCACGACTTCGACTACCATGACACGAACCCAATATCCCGAATCCATCGACTTCCCCGCAAACACAAATCGTGATTGTATCGTGTCAACTATAAGTGGCGATCCATTTTTCCATGCTCAAATCGTAGCCGTATCACATCACCGTGTTTCATGATCCCTCATCCTGCGCTCAAATCGCAACAGTATTGTGTCTATTTCGTCTTTTGTATTGCCAAATCCTATTGTTTATACATCGATCCACGTCGGCTTCAGCCGTGTTCTTTCCTAAATAGCTTCAAATTTCAAAAGTGACGAATTCTATCGTTGGATTTCTAGGTTGATTCCCATCCAACAAGCTCTTATCACGCATCGGCACGCCTGTCTTTCCCAAAGACACTTCACCTATCAATCGCACTATATGGCGACACTAGCAACTTATCATGCTATTCAACCGTCACGATTTCTTCTTCCAAGAATTCAATGCCTGATACTAATTCGATAAGATTTTAACGAAATCAACATGCCACAAAATTGTAAAAAAAATCATTTCTTCGTTAACGATAAAAGCAACACGAACACAAGATAAGAACTAAAAATTCGAGAGGTAGCTAGCTCTCCAAATTTCTACAAATTTATATGAAATCTCTCACAAACCCTAAACTTAATACACATAACAACAATTCTCGTATAAACCTAACCTTAAAATAATAAGTCTATTTACACCTAATAATAATAATAATAATAATAATAATAATAATAATAATAATAATAATAATAATAATAAAAGACTATATCGCCTTAGCATACAAAAGTGCCAAAAGAGCCTCTTTGTACAACACCGCATAATGCCTCTTTATTAGTCACTATAGGATTATGTGAATAAGTAAAATAACACAAGAGAAAGATCTTATCGTCTTCGCATCTAAAAAGCGTGTCATTTCTCCGATATAACGTAACTTTGATGTTAACAATTATGATTAGTGAGATATAATTTTGGCGAGTCTTCGTGAGGAAGAAAACCTAAAAATAATATTTAAATCTTTACGGTCCCCTAAGATGAGAGGTGAAAAAAAATTGTAATTCAAAAATTAATATCTATGGAGACAAAATATTTTATAAAAGAATCAAAATATTTATACTCCTTTTGGGTAAGAGCATAAACAACAAACACACCTTTTATAATCCATGTGGCTTCACGTTCTCCTTAATTATAATTATGGATAGCGAACAAATACAAAGACACTCAAATGAAAGCCAATTGTCAGTAAATTTTCAAAACATCAAAAAGTGTTTCAAATTCCAAAACTTTTTTGATCGTCTATTAATGAGAAATATAGTAGTAATAACTACGCCGTTGATATTTGGCATCCGATTCAAATAACAACGTCCTGGTACTACTTCCACAAGTATTTTTCTTTACCACACCATTTTATTATGTACGTCGACACGAGTTTTGACGAACTATTCCTTCGAAAAAAAATCGACGCAAAATATTTCAACATTCTACCCATTATCACTCCTTAATATTTGTGTAGTTTTTAAAAATTATGTCTATGATGGTGTAAAAGTTTTAAAAACTATTTCAACTTTCGATTTTTCTTTCATTAAATACAACATAACTGCGCGATCATATCGCAATGTGCCTATTTTTTTCTGCAGTTTGTAATACAGTGCTTGCTATAACCCCGTATATCGCTATAAATTAAAATAAATGTTTAGTTTGCTTGTAAATTTAGGAGAAAAGCATACGACAAGCTTCGAGAACTGACATATTTACGGGCAAGTTAGAAACATTTAAATTTTTTTAAATAAACTAAAAATAAAATTTTAAATACTAAAACTAGATGACTAAACCTATAATGTCATATCATAATAAGATTATCTTTGGAAGCAACACCAAAATTTAGAGCGTATAATTTGACATTATTTATTTAAAATCCACCATCGTTAAAAAATATAGTCTATTATATTCCTTAGCACTCGCTAAACATCCTCCAAAGTGGTTCAATTCCCGAAACTCAACAAAAATATATATATATAAATTAACTTTGACATCGATAATCGTAAATAACTCGTTAACGACACACAGATTACAAGATAAATCAGAGCCATCAAGAAGGGTTAACAATCAATTACCGAGATGGAACTGTCAAGCAATTTCGACAATTTTATCGCTTCTACACAAGATCTATAAGATTAACCAATCATATGATCAATCATGCTTAATCAATTATTCAGTTAATAACAAATTGTGTAACACCTATCAATGCACCACAGAGAGCAAACAGCCAGCCGATAATTTGTGATTAAATAACTTGCAGGTACAAGTTTTAATCGCTCCTGAAGAAAGGATTACATCGAGTTAATGGCTAGCAACCGAGTTTTATCAACAATGCGCTTAAAGGACCAACCTTCATATTTATGTTTGGATTTCCACTATATGCTTGCATGAAACTTCCAACATGTCTCATTTATGTTTCATATCGCAATGCTCGCACTTACCACGGTGGGCGAATTAGTTCGAATTACTCTAAACACTAGAAATGGTAGAATTTTTCGTGCGTGTACGACACCATCTCGTGGAGAGAAGATTTCGCCGCGAGTTATTTTGATGCTTCAAACTCGAGTAGAGGAAATGTTGACGGAAAGTAAACAAATGAGAAGAAGCCGGCGTTGAAAAAAATTGAGGCCTACTTCCGATTCGCTCAATTCTCCAATCCACGACACTCGAGAATGTGTTTCTCTACTTCGAAACTACATGAGGAAGGAAGTAAGAATAATTCCTCTTTCTCTCAAATTGCCAAATTCCAATGACGTCAAAGATCGAGAAGAAACCTACAAGAGAAGAACACGCCAAGCAAATTCTATGAAGAATAAAAATTAAATACGGCGATGAGAAGTAGAGGTTTGCAGAAAGTCCCTACCAAAAGAATCCACTCGCCGAGAGCTCGACTTACACAATTTCGACGCCACAGAAAGACATCGCTCAAACTCCTCCGAACACCACGATCCACTAGTTGCCTTTCCATTCGTCTAATCACAATTGCATCACAGATCATTGCGATCCACCCGTTACTTCCCACTTGCTCTAATCGCGATCGTATTGCGAGAGAGGTTGCCACTATCCAGCCTCCTCGTCTTCCCAACAAGATCTAATCGCGATTGTATCACAACCGAGAGGGGCACAAAATCTACATATGATCTCTCGACAAGATTGGGGTCACTACTTGAAGGCTAATAGGCTCGATACCATGTAAGCTTTCGAGAGGAGAAAGAATTATTCCTCTTCAATTTACAGTAAAATGACATAACAAAAAATATGAATGCATTCCACACTAGGAACATAATAAATCATTCATAACACCCCATGCGTAAAAAAGGAAACATGAATTATGACATATCTATAATGTCACTTAGAAATAGAAAAAACATGATAATACAAAATACTAAAACAAAACTTCCTATAATTCCAACATATTAAATAAAAAATAATTAATATGTATATTTAGTTAACTATGGCTGAGATGAAATGCTTGGGTGATGTGAGTGGATTTACACTTGAAAACAAAATGCGAAAAAAAATATTCGTGAAAGAGTTGGAGTAGTCTTATGATGGACAAGATTAGAAAGTGTCGCCTTATATAATTTGGTCACATTAAACATGTACTACCTACGACCGAGTTAAGAGTGGATGTTTTAGATTTAACTTTTATTAAGAAAGGTAAAGGTAGACAAGCCACAGATTTGGGCTTGTTGTATAAAAAATGATCTTAATTTATTAGAATTAAATGAAAATATGGCACTTAATAGGAATAACGGAGAAAAAAGATTCATGTAGCCGATCACACTTAGTGGTATAAAGGTTTGTTGTTGTTATTGTTGATAATCTATATTAACAATATAATATAATGTATATATTTTGCATAACTTGGTCAAGATGATTCTTAAAACACCTCGATGGGCTGAAAGCCGAGGTGCGAGCCCCACCGGTGGACAAAGGAGTTTTAAGCCTCGAGACTCTTTTAGCACCTTAATTCAAGGCGGGAGTATCAAATGCCTTTTAAACGATGAATAAAATAGACTATATTAAAGATGCAATTTAATGAAATCTTGTAAGCTATTGTTTAAGACAATGATGTAACCATCAAAAAGTTCAAAACTACAATTATATAATAAGTGGAGTTAATGATCATGGGAAACTTCCAAATTGGATTGATATTTTAGAAAATTTCATTGAAAAAGAAATATCTATTTTTCAAAGAATTAGATGTGTCAAATCAAAGTTATTGGGATATGCACCGTCATTTTAAAAGGTTATAGCGTAGTCATCATGGGCTCAAGTAAAACAAAGGCTTAAAAGAGATACAATTTATTTGGTGAATATTGGAACCAAATACTGATAATTTAAGAATTATAAATAAGGTGAATATGATATGTGTAAATATTAGGCAAGGCTTGCATGTCAAATAACTAAATATATTTCCCTTAGATTATTTGTTCCAATTATTGTATCATTAAAAATCTTAAATGCTAAATTAGATATAAACATTATCACACCACTAAAAAATTGCATGAAGGTTTATAGATAGCTATAGATACAAAAGTATCTTATAACGAGTCTCCTATTAAGATTGTAGCACTCACGCATCTTCCTAAAGGAAAAAAAAAACTAAGAAGAATCTTATCTAAAACTCGATGAAAAATAATCTTATACAAGAAGCCACAGTAATTTAATCAAAATTAATTCAAGTAACTATAGATTATAAATATTCATTTGAAGATGATTTAGATGCAAAATTATTTGCAATTACATAATGAGCCTACATCGGATGCTATTAACTCTGAATTTGCATTTAATATATATTATGTTTATGAACTTTAAACTATATGTACCGCAATAAAATTAGTGTTTGAAGCAAATTTGTGTACGAAATCATTATTAAACCTAAATTTATGATGGAAAGTGAAGCTATGCATGGTTAGGTGAGTATTCCAATCTATAACTTGATTAATTATCCATTGGAATTAGTCCTACAATGAAATTCCTTAGGAAATTAATTTTCTTTTTGATCATTGGTTCCTAATTCTCAAACTCATTAAGAAAAGCTTTAAAATAGTCAAATTATATCAATATTTATAGCAGCTAGTTAAAAATAAATGTTGTAAAAGAAACCAAAATATACAATTTCACCTATCATAAAATGCTTGATTCATCAAAACTCATACTAAAACCGTTGCATTAATTCTCATTAAGTCATATGACAGTTATATAATTTATCTACTTTTAATTTATTTATTGTCTCATTTTTTAGCAATTAATTATAAATCATTAGTAGTGTCCCATAGGCATGCTGCCTTTTTAGTATTTGCCAATTAGGTAATATCATTTGTATGATATACCTAATTGCCAGAGGATATTTAAAAAAAAAAGGATATCAACTATGATAAATATGAATTCACTCATGTGAACATAAGATAGGTAAAATTTAAACCTAGTGATCAACACATACAATGTTTAAATTCAAAAACAGTTTTTCAAAGTTCTTTAAGGAATAAAAAGTGAGAAGGTGATGTAATGGAAATATGAATAAAAATTAGAAATTTCATGGAATTTTGGCATCAATCCAACATTCATTGTGTCTAGTTTCCTTAATTTCATTAATATGTTGACAATTTCATGAATTTTTATCACAATTTCACCTCCTTGTGAATAAATGGTTCTTTTAATGTTCTCATGATCAATTTAACAATATAATGATTGTAAAAAATGAAATGAAATGAAAACGTCTCTTGTGACACATTGAGAGTAGCTTGATGACCCTTCACTTAGACAAGCTTGTGGCTTTCCTTAGTAACATTGATGAGTTCACTTAAAACTCATGTCCTCTTTATTTTCTATTCTTTTATGAATGAAACTCTGCATGTTCATGATTTCTTCCATGAATAAAACCAATTTCCACTTAAATAAACTTCATTTCCACTCCTCCATGTGACCAATGTATCTCATGGATAATTACCCCATATTATATCATTTGGTATCACAGATAAATAGATTCATTTGCATGCAATGAGGTTGAGTTTGGTGATAAATAGATTCATTTGCATGCAATGAAGTTGAGTTTGGTCAAAACATTTTCTTAGTTGGAGAATTTTGTTGAATTTTTAAAATTTGGTATTTTCACATTCTTTTCCAAAATATGCATCCCATGGTTTCTCCTTCATCAATAAAATATAATTATTTTTCTTTTCCAATCACCCCTACAAAGTGTTATGGGCTAAGTGCTAAACTGTATTGCTCATTTGTTTGGTAACATAAATTAACCTTTTTGGAAGTCCTGTTAGACTTTCTTTGGGGTAAAAAAATTGGTTATCATAGGTTAGGTTGCATGTTTTTTTTCCCTCACATTGCATTTTGCTTTCATTAGGATGCATATCTGATTCATGGCATCACCATTTTGCAGCTTATTTCCAATAAAGCCTCAAGTTTCATTAAGAAAAGACATTTTTTCCCATCTCATATAAATCTTTAAAGAATATAATCATTAAAAGAAGAGTTCATGCAAAGCAAGAAAAAATTTATTTTAATATTCTCATGATTATTTCGACCATATAATAGATGGACGGGTTACAAATCAAAAGCCAAGAAGTTACAAAAGAATTTGGGAGTTACACATAACCTAGAGGGTGTTATTAATCAAGAACTAGAAGTCAATAAAAGTTATGGAAGTTATGAAACTGAAGGGTACTTATAAATCAAGATCTAGAAAGTTATAACAGAGTTTGGAATTAAAAATATTAAAAAAAAAGGGATTTGCAAATCAAGAGCTCTGGAATTACAAAATTCAATACCCAACATGAAGAGCAATCACGATCCGGTCAGCACCATAAGAAATTTCCATTAATGATGCAAAGTTTTGTACCTTCGATTTGAACCCATATAAGTTTGCAAATGATAGGTTGATATAAAAACGAGAAATGGCCTTATGAGATATTAGGCACCTTTGTGGCTCTTCTTTAGGTGAGCATGGTGGCTGCAAAATTGGTAATTTCACTTAAAGTTACGATCAAAGTTTAAAATTGATAAATGATTATTTGACGAGCTACACGAGGCGAGCACAAGCCACAAGATGATTTAGCATAAGCCTCACAATTAAAATTGCGTATTGTAAAAAAAAAAAAAAGCTAAAAATTAATATATAAATATCCTAACTCTATAAATATATTGGAGAAAGATACATTGCATAGTAAGAAGATATATTAAAATTATGAGGCTTAAGCCTTCTAGACTACAAGAAGGGACGGCGGTGGCTGCAAGCAAGAACAACGACGGTGTTGGCTGTGAGTACGGAAAATAGTGGTTGGGGCTGCTAGCAAAGATGGTGACAGTAGCATCAAAAGAGCCTTACAATGATGATGATAAAAGGTCGCCAATCTTTCATCCATATGAGTAAGTCAAGCAAGGGGTGGATGGGTCGTGAATGTGTGAGGGATTGTGTGACTCACGTGTTACATTTAACATTTATTAAACAAAAAGAAAAACTATACCATTTATCCGCCTCACACACAATAATGAGGTTAGCCTCGCAAGGGTGAGGTGTGCTCTGGCCAAATTCGCAGGCATAAGCTCTTTTGTTAAAGTGTGTCTAAGAAATGTGCTAAGGAGCGCCTTCTATGGCTCAAATTTAAACAAGGGTAATAATTGTATCTCCTTTAGTTTATTATTTTATGATTAAAATCTCATATTTGTATGTTTACTCCATAAATATAAAAGTTATTTATGTATGAGCTTGGCCTTCCACCATGTACAAGAACATCCCATAAAAATCACTCCAAGCTTTATTTCAAAACAAAACCTATGTTTGATTTCAGCCAATGAATATCAAAAGCTTAATTCATTGTAGCCAGATTTTTTTCAAACAAGGCAAATTGATGGAAAACTATATATAATCTCTAATTTTTCGGTATTGTAAATATGATTTGTATCTTCTCTTATTTGATCATGCCTGCACGTCTCCCCTACCGCTTTCTTGCGTAAGGATCCATTTTATCACGAGATTTCTACCAAAGCCACTAACTTGCTCGCCCGTTCGAATTAAGAAAAAATTTCATGCTTTGATTTTGTGGTTTTAAAAATTAGCATTGGAGAAAATGAATATGGTGTCAAACATGGGTTGATGTTTACGCTAACAATCTACTCATTTAAAGATTAGGAGCATCTCGCGTATGATTCGAGGCAAGTAAATTGGAGTATAAAACAATCCTCGATCACATAAAATTTCTTCTTTAAAATTCAATCTTAGGTGTAAGAGTTACATGATTCCCTAAAGCACAAATACAAATGCAACTACTCAATTCCCGAGAAAGTCATTTACTTGTATCGAAGTAAGACCCGAATATTTTACATTGGCGAGTTCATTTGCCAACCTAGTTCAATTAACGTATCTAGTTATTGGCTAAGAGTGTCTCTAGTTTTATTAAAATTTGACATAGATTCTGTACTTAGCTGATTTTACATTTCTTCAAATTTTATATTGATTTAGTTTGCTTCTTTCATATATTATTACACATCATGTTTTTGTCTCTATTTCATAATTACTAGTTTACATCTAACAAAATAATTTTTATAAATGCTGTTCCTTGAATCCTAGGTTTTTTTTTTGTATGATAGAAATAGAAAACAGGTTTTAAGAGAATAACCACTGATTGTATTATTCACACGTAGTGATACACATATATAGAACAACCTCCTAATTTACAAACATACGAAATATATTTAACCTAAATTAGGTGAGTAAATAATTATGAAATAAAAAATAAAATAACATGGAATAGGAATAAACAAATTAAGGGTTTCCTAAGTTGTCCCAATCAAATCCTCCACGTGGACCTTCTCGCATTTCCACACTATCCCTAAAGTTTGTCAAGGGATGCCGAGCCGACTAAGCTCGTACCCAACTCCGAGAATGGCAAAAGGATGAAATTTTCGGCACATATCGCTAACTTCACAGATTATGACGTAACTTAGTTGTATAATTCCCTCATTAACCTTTTTGCATTTGTTCGTCTATCAACTTCAAATATTCTTAAGTTATGTCACGTACGTACAGAATTCACGACGATACAGTAATTGCTGACAGACAAACATCCATACGACCCATTAGAAATACATCTCAGCTTCCCTTAAACAATGGGACCATATCCCTTCTCGTATCTCAAGACGAGTGTCAAGGCTTCCGATTTTGCACTAGTTCTGCATTAATAACCGCTTGCTTCTTACTTCTTCATGTCACCAAATTTCCACGTACATGGGGGCAAGAACTGATGTGGACCTCTCAATGTAGCCTCCCCATCCTAACTAAAAGACGTTGTATTGCCTTCGATTTTCTCAAAAAGTAATCAATAACAATGTGTCTTTTAAAGAAAACATCAATATCCACAAAAATATATTCCAACGACTTCATTTTAATCATTAATAACCGGTCTTTTAGAGAAACATCACTTCATATCTACATACGGAGAAATATCTTCCCTTATCCACAAAGACTTTTACATCCAATCATCCCTCGTCACTTTCGCAGAAAGATATATTTCCCTTCGGATATATAATGACGTCTTTCGGGATCTTGCTCTCTATACCCTAAAATATCTCATGGTTCTTAGGTACTTAATTTCAAATTTCATAGCAAACACTTTTCGATCTTCGAGAATCTCTCTTTCATCGTCAATCGTAATAATCATATCATCCACATACACTATTGTACCGCAATAATTTTATCTCCCCGAGTGTGTTTTATAAAGAGAGCATGACCGCATACTCGCGAAGACTCATTAGATCTTATACTTTTAGCAAACTTTTCAAAACCGTGTTCTTAGTGACTATTTAAACCCATAGAGAGACTCACTAAGTTTGCACATTAGTTGTTTGTTTGAATCATTTAAATGCTAGTGATATGTCCATATACACTTTCTGCATCCCGTCAAGGGGCGATCTTTGCGTCGTTCGATACAATCTCAATTTCGTTAACCGCACGAAAGAACTCGGCGTATGCTCGGCAACTACGGCAGCGCGTTCTTAGTAATCGATCTCAATAGAATTGAGTAAAACCTCTTTACAAATGCTCTCCTCGACTTCGATCTCTCAACGCTCATTAACTTTGTATATAATACTTAAACACGTATTTGCACTCAAATGTGTGTTTTATCCTAAGGAGCTAGTAAGAATCCATATAACATTACGTTTTAACGCGAATCTCTTTCAACTTCTTCCTCCATTATGAATTTTTCTAGTGTTTTATGAATGAATTTAGGAATCCGTATACTATTGATGTTAAAAACAAAGCTTTGTATATGAGGATAGTATCTCATAAGCTACATACCCTAAATCGGGATATCTAATACAACTTTCATCATCACTAACATCGTAAGAGTAGCAGATAACTCACAAAGACGATTCCTCCTTACCCGAAATTTCAGTGAATGAGACTCAAATTTTGGTTTCCGAGCATTTTTGTCTTTACAAATTGTTTTCTACCTTCAAGGTTTTTATTTCTTTATATGTACACTCGAAGTTCTTTTTGCTTGGCGACTTCAAGTTGGGCTGGTTTGTTTACTGGCATCCTAAATCAGATAGGAGGGCTAGGCCGAGTAGGTGATGAGGTCGGTAGTGTCAATGTTGCATGCCAAAATCGAGGTTCGTTTCGTACCGCCCGAATATCGCATTTAGATAAGATGACAATTTACAAAAAAATTGACATTCTAGAGTTGTATTTTCTGAATGAGAGTAACGCTTATAACCTTTTTTATTGGTGGCATACCGAAAGTTAAAAATACACATGATAAATTTAGAAATGTTTTTTAAGCATTTTAATAACATAAACAAAAGATACGCGCCCAAAGATTTTGGTTGTGATATCAGAAGAGCTCTAATATATGATAGAAAACCATCAAAACATGTTATGTTTCGATAAGCAGCACACGATTGTGAATTCAATTTGATAATGATATCGTTAACAAGAATCGCTTATTTTAAAACTCGACGAGACATCATAATCGAGCTATGGCACCAAGAAGACGTTCACTTTTCTCTCACTATCTCTTTTTATTATAGGTTATAATACATTTAATTCATTACAGGATTCCATTTTTTTGAAGGTAGGACTGAAAGATTTGAGTTGAAATTTTCTTTTACCATTTGTTTGGGTAGTATAATTTCAGATTTAATCGAGTTTCAATCATTTCATGGGCGTTTAAAAAGATTGAAGCCGTTTCGCATTTTTCCTTCAACAGAATACTTCCGCAGCTTCAGCGTATCTTTTAATAAATCTAGAAAAGTCATCTCACATTAGATGGTCCCCTCAAATATTATTATGCTAATGACAAAAGAGCGCGAGGTTGTATCGGGTCGTAGAATAACAGCTTAACTATTTATAACGTGTTCCAGCCGATTAAATCTCACATCGATAAAACTAAATTTTTTATTTACGAACAAATGAGTGACATAACTTAAAAATATAATTTAAATTAAGATGACTAAAGTGACAACGTCATAATAAGACTACTATAGAAATGGTCACAACGTACTTCCGAAATTGTGAGATAAATACGATAAGGAGATCATTTTGTGTTTACATACACTCATCGAGTTATAAGATAAATTTCTGACATATTTCAACATCATTAATCACCTTTCTCAACTCCACCTAAATTCACAAAAGTTTCGTAATTTAATTATATATTTCATATCATAAAGAGCTTACTAATCAAATCAAATTTCAATCCAACTGCGAAACATATAAAACCAAGCGTAAAGAATAATATCTTAAGAGAGTCTTACATCTCCTTTCCAAATAATGCTTCGAGTACGATTTGTCTACAAGTCTTACCGATCTAAATGTAGAGCCTATCGATAGCTGATTAGAGAGAAACATGTTCATTATATGATCGTATACTCGACCCATGATCAAAATTCTAAATCTCTATTAATGCAGAAGATGGAAGAAACATATATTATACTGACATGTCATTTATGGGCTGCAGATGTTGTTGAATTACTTCCAAGGAATTTTTTCGCATCAAACCGCTCCTACACGGCTCAACCGACCCTTTGGATATGTAAAGAAGCATTTTCAGTCTTTTCTCCCCGATATTTCCTACCTTGTCCGTACTTAGTCCGCATTCTATAAAGTTTTCAACATTTGTCCTCGATATGCCCAATCTTTCTGTAATAGACACATGTGGGACTATTCTTCTTGTGCATTTGGTTATAAGAGGAATTATGAGTGTGCAAGGGCCGAGCTTTCATAATTTGGGGATCTCTCTCCGGTTTGTCGAAAAGTAATGCAAGAAAATGAATGTTATACGTAAATAATATATTTATTTGAAATACATTAGAGCGGTTTGGTTTTCTATAAAATAAACGAACTTAATATTTTTCCGTTCGTATCTAAGAATCAACAATATATTTCAAAAATATAGCGTATTATTTGCTGCGTTTGTGCATGATACAGCCGCGTCGGGACGACGACGCGCGTGAAACATATGACATACAATGGAGAGTCGCAAGGCAGCGTGGATGGGCGACGAAGGATGACTCGGCGACCCGCAGCGACGTATGACAACTGCGCGCAGGCTCCGGGGGGGGGGTGGCAAGAAGGGGCTACAAATGGCTAGTTAGAACAATGGCCGGCTGGGGCGACGGCGGCGGAAGAAAACAGAAGGCGCTGATGATACGGCGGATGGCTACATACAAAATGTGGTGAGGTGGGGCGGTGGGGGCGGCGGGGCTGACGGCCGACATCAAGAGGATGGCTCACCCCGCGCAGGTGCCATTCGGCGGGGGAGCACCGCCCATGGGCTACGACATTCATGGAGGAGGATGCATGTGTATACCCCACAGGCTGCAATGGTCAGATGGAGGGCGCCCAAGGCAGAGAATAACAGCCAGATACCTGCCGTGCCGTTGGGGCATTTTAAGGCTGGGTGGCCGACAGAGATCTTGCGTTGCGACATCCGCCATAGTACAAGCAGAACCGGGAGGCAAAATCACAAGGCAACGCATGGCGTGCTACGGCCTACCGATAATATTTTACGTTAATGAAACGATTTCATCTCAAATTCGACCAAATTGGCTAAATTTAAATCTTCTAAATCGAACTAAGTCAGGAACTTCAAATTCATTCATACCCCATATCAGACGAATTTTTGCATCAAACACAATCTTCTAAAAATCTCTCGCAAAGAGTTGGCAAGATACTAAAATTTCTCCCAATCAAACAACCCCAGCGAAACCACATTTCCAATCAACATTTATTTTTTTCTACTCTCTTCTCTATTTAATTTAAAGAAAGGCTTCACGAACGTAAGAAAGAGGCTTTCTTCTCATGAACCTCCCTCTCATCTCATCCAAATCCTTAGTTCTAAATATTTGATAGTTCTCTTCTTCTTGATGATGGATTTAAACATGATAGCATCATGTGGAGATTTTCACACATGTACCTCAAACATATCCAATTATAGTCAATATTTTGTCAAGGTGTTGAAGCACTAGGTGACACTTCTCTCTTCTTGATGAAGGTCATGAAGTTTGGTTTCAATTTCCAAACAATTCTACAAACATTTCAAGATGTGAATATATTTCTCGCAACCTCCTAGATTTCTTCGACAATTTCAGAGCGGAAACTTTTCTCCCACTTCAATGATCATTGAGTTGATTAACCCACACATAGCCATATGATCTCGATTCTTCCACGTGAGGTGATCGGGATCAAGGACCGCTGAACTATCTTCTCACATGAGATGCTCCCATTTTCTTTACCACAAATTTACATAAACACGATTAATCAACAGGTATGACTTATGATAAAATTAGAGGGTTCAAGAGTTGTTTGGATGACACATGATCTCTCCATTCGTAGTAAACCTCGAAATAAAACTTAAAGCTTTTATCATGTATTAGTCATCAACCCCAAGAAAGATGGCGACGCTTCTAGCTGACTGCATTTTCGCAGATAAACGTAAGGCTACCGAAGGAACGAAGAAACAATGCGGTTGCTCATGTTGCTGCTTTTACTGTTACAAGAAGCTTGCAAGATTGAAGAATGCAGAGAGAGCTATTGTGAGAGTTCCAATGGGAGGGGAAAATTAGAGAGGGGATTCCCAAGGAGGACTTGGGAACGAGATCCGTAAGGGAAAGGGGAAACGTAGGGAGGGATTCTGGCTGCACGGAAGAGCAAATTTCGACCGTTGTAAGGAAAAAAGGACATGAAGACGAGTTTTGCTGCAGGGAGAACAGATTTTGGCTTGCTACAGCTACAGGAAATAACAAATTCCTTTGCTAAGGGATGGCAGAGGAGATTTCCGAAGCAGACAAAAGTGTTCCAACATAAGAGATATGAGCCTGCAACAGAGATCTGGCAGACAGATTCTAGGGTTTATTTCAGAGGCTTTTAGACTATGTAAAGAAAAGATTTTAAGAGAAATAAATCTCTTAATTATATTATTCACATGGGATATATATATAGGAAAAATAATCCTCCAACTTACAAACATATCAAATATATCAATCCTAAATTAGGAAATGAAATAATTCTGAAATTAAAAATAAAATAACATATAGAATAAAAAGGGAATAAACAAATCAAGGATCTCTTAGTCATCCTAATCAAATCCTCCACAAGACCTTCTAAGATTCCCACAATACACATATACTATATCATTCTATTTGCATAAGAAAACCCTAATCCTAAATTATTGTGCATCATTTTTAAGGAAATATAGCTATTAAAAAAAAATCTAGAAACTGATCAAAATCACTAAAACAGTATAACTTGAAATAAACAAAAATTTAAAAAGAACTCAACACGAAAATATGCAAATATGAAATAAAATTATAGCTTTCAAAAATATACAAGTATAGTACGCATGCAAACGTATTAAAATCATTGCTCTGTTAGGTTTCCCACTTAAAATGTCTAACCATTAAAAGAAACAATGTGGAATTTGAGTTTCTTCCAAACACACTGGACAGACAGATTATTTTACTTAGATAAGGTAATCACAGGCAACATCCAATGAAGAAATGAGTGTATCTTTGCTGTATGATATCCGATTACAAAATAGAAGTCAACGTGAACCCAAGTAAAGTCAAAGAATAAGAAGGGTGGGATGCTAAACATATACAGTAGGATAAATAGCATAGAAATAATTGGTCGATGTGGGTGCATAATAGAATAAAGTTAAAGCAAAAAATTTGATCAATCGATAACTGAAAGTTCACAGCTAAAACGGAATAAGTTATCCATAACAACTCGGCATAATAGGTAGCCAATTTTGCATGCTCATATAACTGAAAATTGTAAAACAAACTACCACGTTGAACTTGTTCATTATTCTTATTGATTTGAAGTAAATGAAAGTAGTTTCCCACAGAACGTAAGATCCGCATGAACAGCCTTCCATTCAAACACTGGCCATAAAATACTCCACAAACTGTATATATGATGTGATGCTTGTGATTAAGCATAACTAAAATGGAAAAATTAAGCCCTCCTAAGAGATTCCTTGGTGGGTAGAACAATCTTTATCTTCTCTTTAATTCACTCCAACAATGAACTGCAACTAATAAAGCTTACAATATATAAGTAAAACTGAATTAATCATAAAGGCAAACCTACTTTCAATAAATTGATTAGAAAAAGGGGAAACTCTTTCTTCCAATCCAACTATGAATATTTTCTGGCTCCACAATATTCGAGTATCAACTCCTTCCATAGCTGTACCTGCTTCTCTCTCGTCTCCTTTATAGGCTGCAACCTAGAAAGCATAGTTTTACAGGTCAAATGCACAACTACGATTCTAAGATTTGCAACTAAATATGAAGTATGAAGTTTATCAACTTTCATCCCATGAAATCTATGCAAAAATAATAGTTCTGCAATAAACATAAAGGAATAAAAAGCATGTTGTTAAAACACAACAAACTGAGTTAATTGTAATGGCTATTATTAAATTGAATAATATGTTGATACGAATTTATATATAGGCAAGAGAAACAATCAATATAGGAAAATACACTTAAGGTGCATATCCTCAAAAATAAGGAAATATTATAATAATAAATATAAATTCTTACTATAAATATTTAATACATGTAATAATATTGATATGATAAAACAATAAATAACTCTAATAACTATTAAAAAATAATTCCTTCTGGCCGAAAAATCAAATAAACTGAGCGTAAACAAAACAGTAACTGCATCAACGTTTCAACAACATATGCCTATTATGACTGGTTGAGTAGCCAATAAAGTACTGACATCGCAAATCAGCTAAAGTTATAGCGTATGACTGGATGTTATTCATATCTGAAGAAGAAATGGGAGGCAAAAATATCACAAGAAAGAAACGTCCTCTAGTAAGACTAAAAGTGCCACAGCTAGAAAATACGAGAGAGAACACAATATGATCAAAGCTAGCAGTAGGAAAAAGGTTGAACATAAATGCTAAAATAGAATCCATCTTGACAAACGAGCCAGTTTATGATCCTCCTACAGAAATGGCACTTTAGATTCACAAGAAATGATAATAAAAGAATCCATGTGCTGGAAAATCTTCTTCTTTCATCATTATTAATCTTATCCCAACTATCTATAGGACCGTGGAAAGTATATGCTTAAAATAAAACCTCATAAGGAAGGAAATTAAAAAAGTATTTCAAAAATGAATGAAACCTCAGTAATCATGCCAATGTTGCTCATTAGAGGCCATGAAAAAAGTACAAACCTAAATACTTGGGGACAAATTATGGGAACCTAAAACAGCACTGCTCACAACAAAAGCTCCCTAATCTATAGAAGATTTACAAGAGGTCACTAGTAACAAGTTCCTTCTGAATGTATCTTAAGATAATTAGCATAGAAGAATTAGCGGGCATGTATCAAACAACCATCAGGTCCATCACCACTTATCAGATATATCAAAATGAATTAGTTATAAATTGGAGAAGGTAAAGTAAATGTCAAAACCATTAGCAGATATAGCAGAAGCATGGAATATTTGTATTAATTATCTGATAACAGTAACCTTTACATATTTCATAAAACACAGAGTGAAATATGATTTAGTAACCAAGCATTGAAAATTAGAACTTTCAAAGAAATTATCAGATAAAAGGTTAAAGCAGGAAAAAGTTTACGTGAAATATGGAGGATAGTTGAAGAATTGAGGTAGTTTAAAATCCCCCAGCTTCTGCATCTAATCATTCCACAGATTTTCCACAGGACCAGTGCAATCGTAGGTTCTACAATGCAAGTGTCAATGTGTAATTAACACAGGAAAAAAACATGCATCGACAACCAGAAATGGTTATTGGTATTGTTTTGTTAGCAAATGAGTAAAGCATTGGAGTTTAGTAATTTATGTAAAACAATCCTCCTGATGATCGCTGAATCCCCCATCTGTAATGGTTATTATTGCAATTCTATTAGGGAAAATGACGGTATCATGACCTTGCCTAACGACAATCAGATGGTGTTGAATGCCACAATTGTGTTTCGTTTAAATTGTGATGACAATATCAAAATGGTAGTTTTGCTACTAACCTCGATATTAATAATCAGTAAGATCTGACGAATTAATGTTTTCAAAAACTAAACCATTATTCAAACCCAGAACTTCATGGGTAAAACTGAGTGTGGTGTGGAGAAAAACATAAATAAGTATCCAAAATAAATGCTTGAACAGAAGGGACCTGTTGTCTGGTAACGGATTTACAGCGGATTTAACCTGGATTTAACCAAAATCTTGTTGACGAACATTCTGGAAAAAATAAAACCGCGGATTCGATAAAACCGGATTTCATGATTTCGGCCTTAGTTCCCGTATTTACTAAATCGCGTGCATCGGCTGATTATTAAATCCGAGACGGGCTTACCTTTCCGTAGAAACAGAGCGGAAAGAGGAGACAGAAAGGACTTTCGTAACCCTGTACACCCAGATCCAGTCGTTGCCTTCCCAGTTTCTCCAATCCCGACTGTATCCTGACCGATTGGTCACGAGTTAGATAGTTCTGCCGGAAGAGGGGAAGTGAAGTAGGCGGTCGGGCAGCGAAAAATATTAGATCAGACTCCGTGCTGAGTTCAATTGTTTGGAGGAGTGTTGAATAACTCCGAATAATATTTTAGAATATTTTTCTATGATATTCACACATAAGATATCTTCTCGACATTATAACACCGTAATATTCTTCAGATATTCCGTATTATTCAACATTATTATAATGATATCGATGCTGCTATCAGAATACGACAAGCATAATAACACTCAATAAACATCGCAGTATCACGCTTAAAGAACACCCGGCATTATTCATCCGCGTTATTCCGACATTCAACGCGCTCAATATCGGACTATGATCAACTCTACTTCATGGAAATCTCCACGTATCATTATTTTCGCAAGGTAGAGTGGAAGGAAAAGACGGATGCGATTTTATTTTATCTTTTTATTTAAGTTTATTTTATTATTTTAATCAACATTAATTATTATATTAATAATAATTAAATAAATTTGATATAATTGTTTAATAGTAATTAATGAATAAAAAATTAAATTTTATAAGAATTCTTAATTAGTATCAATAATAACTAATTAATTTAAATTAATATTAAATTATTTTTTAAGTAATTAGTTTAATATTTTTAAATTAATAATGAATTAGTTTAATAAATTGTTAGTTATTAAACAACATAATTAATTAAATGAAATTTTATTTAAGTTAAATTATTAATTATTCTTTAATATAAGTAATAAAATAATATATATTTTTAATTGCTCATCAATAACACGTCTGTGCGTAGTCTCTTTATATATTAAATAGATCTCACTTATGAACATTGGCGACCTGCAGACGGGGATGGTCAAAGGACAAAAACATTGTTTCTTTGCTTCCTTCGATCGAAACTTGAGCCAACCAAACTAAGAATAATGAACGGCTAAATAAAAGGAATCTAATCAAGAATATTCATGACCAACTGCTTCAAACTCGATTCTAGAACTCCTCATAAGAATGGCTAAAGAACACCCACGAACGCCTTCGATAATTTCGTAGAAGGCCTCTTTATCCAAGCGGAGAGTCACATGTTGGGATTGCGCGCATAATCTTCTACCTAACGCCTAAGTTCACCCTAACAACAGAAGGCTTCTCATCGGGAATTCGATAAAGCTAAATGACGATCATTCGTCGACGAAATACCTTCGACGGCACAAACTAAAGGCTTTCAACCGATCGAACGATACGATACGGTCATCAAACGCCCTCTTCAAGCAAGCATGAAACGAAACAAATGCTAAGATCAATTATGAATACGAAGAATGTCGGTCGTTTTTACAAATATGAAAATGGCGATCACACCAAAATATCTATTAAAACAGGTCAAACATGTAAATTTACGTATACCCCAAAATCTATAAATGAGCATTTCCCTAATAAAGACTACCTAACTACTCTATCAAAACTTCAGAAGCATAAAGGCATTCTTTCTTCAAAATCCCCGTTTGTGTTTCTCTGCCTCGTCGACTCGACCCTAATAATGCAAAGAATTTTTATATCCAAAGACGGCCAAAACTTTACCCAATTTATAAATACCGCTAGTAGAGCAATTAAAATGTCAGAAATTTAAAATATTTTACACACCTGTGGTACTACGCAAGATACGTATCGTTTCAAAGTGAATAAAGCCAGCTTTCTTTATAACCCTGCACGATCCCACAAAATAGTTATAAGCAACTTAGCATCTCAAATATTTCTTTAAGGCCTAAATTGATCGTCGATTAAAACGAGTTTAATAACTAATACTAAATAAGTTCTTAATAAAAAGATAACTTAATATAAATTGGTTCGGAGATATTCGAGATGTTAAAGACTACCTTTCTCTCGCAATTACATGTGATAATGCCATGGTGAAAGCAAATGCTTAGAATTTTATGTATACAAATAAGCAACTCTATTCTCTACCCTTTTCGTCCAGTGTAAAGAACATCACAATCTATGGACCGTTCGTGCTGTTTTATTACAGGGACCGGTTAATCTGCATCACACTTCTAGTGGATGTCCAAGTGCGGCTACCGGCTCCTACCAAATAATTCGTTCTTTCTAGGTAACCAAATTACTAATTTAGTTTTGTCACTCTAAAATTAATTAATTCTACGCCTATCAATATTTTCCTATTTATTCGCACTTCACTCAATAACCCGCACAAGGACTTCTGACACCTAAGGATTCATGCGATACTTACTAGCTAGTTAACTCATTCTGGATAAGTGCCCTTTAATTCTTCTTACCGTATTTTAATAATGTGTTTATCAATTTCAGAAAGTAAATGAACATCTAGTATTTAATATCATCACCATAATTTAAAAAAGAGAATATCAAAGAAATCTTGATTCCTAATCGTGATCTATTTCATTACAAAATAAAAGTAAATGAAAATACCGCATGTTAGTAAAAGGGTCGTATAGAATTATGTAATAATCTAAGTGCGAACAAGGAACTTACTCATTAGTATTCTATTATTTTTACGCAACTATCTCATTACCTGTAAGATTTATCAGCTTAATTTATCATAAAAATGATTTTCCTACACATGCCACTACTTCATTAAAAGAAAGAGTAAAGAAAATCACTTACAAAATATGGATAAATCAATACGTAAAATCCCCGTTTAAAACAAAAAAAATCCACTAGAAAGTGATTATGCAACAATTACAGTCAACGAAGAACACAATACTTACTCTTCTCTCCTGGGAAAAAATAAGATCTCTCCACCAAAGTTTCCCACCGATCCATGCGCCGCTCGTACATTCTCATAAGATTCAAAATCCCTCACCAATCTCCAAGATGTAAAATCTACATCTTCATGACTCTAAAATGACCCGCAACGGAAAAAAGTGAGAGAAAGAGAGAGAGAGAGAGAGAAAAGAAGAGGACACGAGAGAGAGAGAGAGAGTGGCAGAGGCACTCTTTCCCTAGGAATATCTCTCATTTATGAGTTTTCGAAATGGCCAAGGGTCATGGCACCTCTTTCAAAAGTAGTCCACATTCATCAATCTTCTAGAAACTGTCCAACTCGGCGCCAGCGCCGACTCCCGCGACAAGTCTTCGCACCTTCACATTAGCCGCACCTCTTCGATTAAAACAAAGCTCCAAAGTGTCCAACACATTATATCACATGTCCTATACATTGTGAATAACTTCATGCTTCTAAAGGTCTAGAAACTACTTAACACCGTCTAAATAACTCCCAAAGTCGCTTTCAAAAATCCGTCCAATAACTATTTCGGATGATTCCCGCCCGTGCGTAGCCCACCGTTTCGCTTCCGTTTCGCTCCGTTTCAACTCGTTTGGGCCCCATTTCAGCCATGCCACCACATCTTCACCTACAAGATACACATAAAAACAACATTTCTCAAAAGATAATTTCATTCAAACATTGTGAGAATATAAAAGATATTAAGCATGTAACACATATCAATACGTGCTAAGTTATAATTTGTTTTTTTGCTCATTTCTGCTCAAAATTGTATAAGCTTTTTGCTTCGTTTTCCTAAAATCATATTTTTATACTAAAACAAAATATGTAAAATTATGCAAAATACCTTCCTTTATAGTGTAATATCATTAAAAATATGCATAAAGGTACTTAAATGAACACTAAAATGTACTTTTTTTCATTTCGATCAAAATCCTTAACTTAAACGTTACTGGCCCTCAAGTAACACTATAATCACAAAACCATATAAGCAAATCATGTGTACGAGTTTTTTAGAGTTTCTAAAATTTGTTCTAGAAATGTAATGAAATTAACTTAGAAAAAATTTTAAGAACGAGACCAATTAAGTTTAGAAATCTCTGTATGGTTATTTTGAAAATATACGTCGCTATATAATTCCGTAAATATCAGGAATTTTTCAAAATATGTGGGTTAAAGATTATTTTCTTTACTTAAAAACCTTTATTAAAAATAATTATACTAACTATATTATATTTTGCCTTAAGATTTTCAAATCTTATACTTTAAAAACTTTGTACATGCGAACCAATTTTTATTGCGCCTTTAATCTTCAAGCTTCTCCTCCTTTTTCACATACTATACTTTTCTTTTCTTTTCTTTTTTTCTTTTTTTAAAGGCAAGGATTACTATATCTCAGATAAATTTTTAATAATTTTGAATTCCACCTTTCCTTTCTAAAGCACAAGTTAGATATATATCTTTACTAGAAATATAATAATAGCTAAAAATTATTTTTCAATAAAAGAAATTTAAATATTGAAAACAAAAGTCTAACTTTTATTTTTCCAAAATACAACTTTCTTACTAAAGATAACAATATTTAATATTTTCACTAAGAAAAATTTAACTTTAAATTTTTCATCACTACTATAAATTTTAACTAAATTTTCTTACTCATTTCTATATTCAAATTTGTTTCCCTAATATAACTTCATACACATAATTATTTTTCAATTAAAAATCAAATTTATTTATAGCATGTTCGAGGATAAATAAAATTTAAGTTTTTTAAAATTGTTTTCTATTCCCCCAAAATCAATTTTAAAAATATTTTGCAACTAATTCCATAAAATGTAAGAGGAAGAAAAATAAAAGTTAAATCTACTAACTATTGCTAAATATCTCATCAAATTTAAATACATTCATAATCAGATAGAATGACCGTACGTAAAGAAATCTAAATTTCTAACACATGCGTACAATAATATTAACCAAAAGAAGTATATTACCTTTTAAAAATATATTTTTCTTCCTTACCCCCAAACTGGAATTCGAATACGTATAAAGAGATTCATCGCGTAAAATATAGCAAAAATAAAAATAGTCAGAATTTATCTACCACAAATGTCATTAAAAACATCTACAAATATTCATCGTAACATAACAATTAACACAAGTAAATCTAAACTAAACACGTTGTATCAAATTAAACTAAAGAAAGTGTCTAACAAGTAATACAAACATCGGTACGGGAATATATATCCGAGTGTTCTTCGAAATCTCTAAATTGTCAGAATACAAACATGAACACAAACACACAAACTAAAATACGTACTCGCGTATTCATAAACAAATATCAATCGAGGTTAATTTACCCTCCTTCACTCACATTTTCTCCCCTCCTTACTTTCACTTCTAACGAAATAAACTACACTAATAATGATAATTCGATAAATAAAAAAAATAGTGTGTGCTTCATTCATATGTTGTTCATTAAGCAATTTCATGACCTACTAAAGGGAAAATAAAGTCGCATAAAGGGGAGTAATAAGTCGATACGGAGTGGTCCAAGTCTAAACTCTACACGTTTCAAGGTAATGCTCGGGCCCGATCGATAATCGAGTTATAACGTACTCGTCACCGTTTACTACCAAAAGTAATATACAAATTTAGTCAAGACCAAGGCATAACCTCACAACATTAATCTATCTGCACTAAAGAAAACACAAAACAACACATAAACAATCATAACTCTCAAGCACACTAAATCAAAGCATACTAATAACTATACGCTCTCCCCATTGCCGCTGGGTTTTAACGCCGCGCGCCCAACAAATGATCTCTCCCGGATCAAAAATTCTAATTATAATCCTCATCAATCGCCCAAATTTTTCGCATCCAGATTCCTATAAAATCCTCAAATTTTAATTTTTCATTCAAATTTTTCATTTTCGCCTGATTTATATCATTTGCTCTCATATTTCTTTCCGGATCCAATATTCTTTTCTATTCGATTTTCCGAATTTGCATATTAATAGTCATCTCCTAAAATTTATAAGAAATGATTTTATAAGATACTTCAATATCTCCCAAATTTTGGATCGATTCTTCTTTGGGAGCACTCCGCACTCGGATCGCATCCCTTATGTTACTCTTCTTTTCAAATTATATTCCAATTCTTCCCCTTTATAATTATTAAATGATGGAGGATCTATCTTAGTCGTAGGAACAGTTTTTTCTAATTCCTTAGGAATTTCTTCCAATGGTCTTCCAATATCCTTATCCTCTTTTCTCAACTCAAGTTCTTTTCAAATTTATCCTAAATTCTCTTCCAAGTCTTAGCTTTAATAATTTTATCATGTTCATTATTCAATTCAGTTTTTCAGGATTTGAATGACGAAAGATATAAAGATTGGTTGTGTAGATGAATTCCCTAAATAGGTAGGCTTTAAATTACGGGGTACATTCATCTTATGTTCATGAGATTTTTCAACAAATGGAATTAAAAAGTTTACTATTTTTGTATTCCATCATTTTACACACCTCCCGAACATACATACGCTTTTAAATAAACGTTTTCGAATCATCATGAAAATTCATTTCAATCTCATCTCGCAACTTACACTTAAAACTTTCTTGGAATGCCTACTTTTACTAGATAATCAATTTCATCCATCCAAAAAACATTCATCATCTTTTCTCTCAACAGATATTTCATAAATTTTTAATACATCAAAAGTTACTTCCCGATCATTAATATTTATAGTCAACTTTCCTTTTCGCACATCTATCATACTGCTCCGCAATGCGGAAAGGTCTCCCTAAATAATCGTGACTTTTTATCTTCCTCCATATCTAATACAATAAAGTCCAAAGAGTATAAATTTATCCACTTTATCAGCACGTCTTCTATAACTCCTTTGATAAATGATGTGATCTATCACTTAACATAAGGGTTACAAGAATGGGAGAAATATCGACTAAACTCAGCCTTCTAAATATAGATAGAGGCATCACATTAATGCTCACTCCTAAATCACATAAAGCTTTTCCACATAATCTTTTTCTAATTACACAAGGAATTGTAAAGCTACAAGGATTTTTAAATTTTCGAGAAAATTTTTTTTGAAGTATAGCGCTGCACTTCTCACTTAAAGGCAACTGTCTCGTTATCCCCAAATTTCATTTTCTTGTTCAATATCTCTCATAAACTTTTGTGATAATTTCGCATACGTTCCAAAACAATGTAGTGCGGAATATTTATCGTTAACTTCTTAATTACTTTCAAGAATTTTTAAAATTTCTTATCCAACTCATGCCGTTTAAGTCTTTGAGGAAATGGAGGCATGTCTTTCCAACCGATTTTAGTCGAGAAATTAATTTTTCCAAACCTTTAAACATGTTTTTCGGCAGTCTTTTACTTCCTTTGCTTCTCTCACAACATCTTCTCTTTTCTAACCACATCCTTTATCTCTCTTCCACATTTTAATCGACGTTCTCTACTCGTTCATTGAAGGTTCTCTTGTGGTCGATCTCAATGCTGCTGTGGAAGTGTTCAGTCTAATATAAGCACCAAAGAATTCTGTCCGCCGATCTTCTATATTTTTAATCGCGCATTTCGACTTTCAGAATCGGTTTCCATTCCGTAATACCACTTTCCATTAGGCATCTTCTTATCCTTAAATTGTCGATCATCGTTAGGAGTCCCAAGGGATATGAAGGAATATAGCTTATGTTCTACGATTATTCCAACTTCCATTAAGATTCGTACGATTATTTTCCCATTTTTATTTCCACCATCAAGTAGTATGATTCCAATTAACATTGTGATTACTCTCCCAACATGGGCTGTAAAAGCTGTATCATGGGTCACATGGTATTTAAAGAATCATATGATAAGTTAGAATCAATTATACGCCCTAATGAACTTTCCTCACTTACAAAAGTAAATCGAGGCCGGTTCATTCCAACCGTCCAACTTCCGATATCGCTAACCCGAGATGCAAGAATTTTAATCACATCTATATCATGAACACTAGCTACATTCGTATGATTTACCAGAGGCCATCAAAATTCATTTGTAGCCATTTTTTCAATTAATGCATACGCTTCATTAAATGGTTTCTTACATTAATGATCCACCAGCTAGTCAAAGCCGTCAATTATAAACTTAAGGGATCCTACTAACCCATTATAAAATGCTCGAACGATTAACTAACGGCAGCAGCATACATACTTTCAGAGTTCCTTAAATCTTTCGTGCTTCGTATATTGTTTCTCCTTCATATCGACAAACGAGATAATATAGTTTCTAAGTTTAAGAATTAAGGCGGAAAATACTTACCAGAATTCTCTGAAAAGCACCCTCCCAATTTAATGTAGCCAAAAGCACGAGTATAACTACATTTTGCCTTATCCCTTACTGAAAGGAAAAGCCTTTAGTCTAATAGCATCGTCCGACATACCGTTATAACGAAATGTAGCACAAAGTTCTAGAAACTAGATAAGTGTAACAGATCCTCCAAGTTAGTTCCCCCAAACTCGATCATTCGCACTGCATTGATAATCTCAAGATTTATTTTAAACGTAGCCGCCCTTCTATGATGTGGTTTCGTATACTTCAGTGAATTTCATCCGTCGTAGGATTTACGTAATACCTCAATGAAGTATGATGATTTTTCACATATTAATTAAAGTTTTCCATTTCCATTTCTAGCTTTTTCTCGAGTCCTTTTCGTATTTTTACTCTTTTTTATTTTTCAAACTCGTGATCATAAGGCATAAGTCTTGCGTATCCTTTGTTTTGCATACATAGCACAACAAACAATACATTACCAATTAAACAAATAATAGATGAAATATATTCAACACAACAAAACATTTTTCACTAACACTATTTTTCACACAAACTGCTTTTTCTTTTTACAACACTATTTCATATAACAAACACGTTTTCACACAAAAATAGTTTTTACGCCACTAATAGCTTTTCCAAGTCTAAACCTAATTATTTCAACTAAATTTTTCCTAAAGTTTTACCAAAGCTTCACTAACTACACAAAACTCGACCCGACCCGTACACCCAGTAATTTTTGTATCCAAAAGATGACAAAAACTTAACTAATTTATAAATAGCTATTAGTGTATAAAATTAAAATGTTGTAAAATTTAGAAAAAATATTTTACACACTAGTAACACATTAGTATACGTATCGTTTCAAGTAATAAAGTGTTTTCTTTTATAACCCGTATCAATCCCACTGCAGGTTTATAATAAGCAATCCTTTATGTACAATTCCACTTCATTTCTATAAGGCCTAATATCGGAATGTTGATTAAAATGAGTTTAATAACTAATACCAATAAGTTCTTAAATAAAAAGATAACTTACGGATAAATCGTTCGAGAATTTCGAGATGTTAAAGAATACCTTTTCGTAAATTACATGTATAATGCGGTAGAAAGAAATGCTTAATTTTATGTAGTGCCAAATAAGCAATCCTATTCTTACCCTTTGGTCCAGGTAAGAACATTGGCTAATCAATACATCGGTTCGTAGATGTTTTATTAAGAGAATGGGTTAATCTTTACCACACTTGGGATGTCCAGACAAAGGCTACTGGCCCTACCGTTGACCCGTTCCCTTTCTATAAACCAAATTATTAGAATTTAGTTTGTCACTCTAAAACTAATTAATTCTACTTATCAATAATATTTTCCTATTTATTTGCACTTCAATTAATAACCAAGACAAGGCTTTCGATTACCCAAGGATCTGCGTGACATTCACTAGTTTAAGAACTCATTCCTGACAGTTCCCGAATTCTTCAACAAATTTTAACAATACAAGTGATCAATTTGTAAAGTAAATGAAGATCTAAATATGAATATCATCACCATAATTCTAAAAAGATAATATCTACAAATCTTAATTCCTAATCATGCATCTATTTCATTACGTAATAAAAGTAAATGAAAATAATGGCATAAGAAGTAAAAGAGCTGATAATTATGTAATAATCTATGTGCCAACAAGGAACTTATATCATTAGTATTCTATTATTTTACAACTATTTGTCACCTAGAGCATTTAATAGTTAATTCTATCATAAAAATGATTTTCCTACACATGCCACTACTTCATATTAAAAGAAAGAGTAAAGAAAATCACTTACGAAACATGCATAAATCACGATACAAAACTTGGTTTAAAACAAAGAAAATCCACTAGAAAGTGTTTACAACAATTACATTAGAATGAAGAACACAATACTTAGTTTTTTCTCTCTCAATAAAGCAGTTAAGATCTTCCACCAAAGCTTTCCACCATCCACGCGCCCGCTCATACATTCCTTACATAAATATCTCAAAATCCTCACCAATCTCTCCATAAGATAAAATCTACATCTTCATACTCTAAAATGACTCAACTTAGAAACGAGAGAGAGAAAGAGAGAGAGAGAGAGAGAAAGAAGAGAGACGAGAGAGAGAGAGAGAGACAAGAGAGGCACTCTTTCCGTGTATATCTCCTATTTATAAAGTTCCGAAATGGCCAAGGGCCGCTTAAGGCACCTCAAAAGTAGTCCACATTCATCGAATCTTCTATAAAACCGACTAGGCGCCGTAGTCCGGCGCCAGCGCCGCAGTCCGGCGCCTGTGCCGCACTCCCCGACCAAATCTTCACACACCTTCACGGCCGCACCTCTTCGCAACAAAACCGTCTCGTTGTCCGCATACATTGTATCACATGTCCTATATATATTAAATAATAACTTCCACTCTTCTGTAATGCCTCTAAACTACTAACACCGTCAAAATAACTCCCAAAGTCATAAAAAATCCACTCAATAACCATTTCTCGACGATTCCTGCGCCAGCGCCACCCTCGTGCGCACCCACCGTTTTCGCCCATTCGTCTCCGTTTCACCCCATTTCCGTCATACAAGGCTCAACATCTTCACCTACAAGATAAACATAAAAACAACATTTCTAAAAAGTATAATTTCATTCAAAAACATGTGAGAAATATAAAAGATATTAAGTACGTAAAGACATATCAATATGCGTTTAAGTTAATTTACTTTTCTTGCTCATTTTGGCTCACCGTATGCTTTTCGCTTCATTTTCTAAAATCATATTTTTTATAATCAAAATAAAAATATGAAAAATTATGCAAAATACTCTTTATAGTGTAATATCATTAAAAATATGCATAAAGGTAATGAACAAAACTAAAATACAGACATTTTTTTCATTAACACTATATACACATTTTACCTTAAAGTGCGATTCACAGTGATATTTCTGATTCAACATCCTAAAATACGCGAGCGTGATCATGCCACCAATAAGAAGAGAGCACACCACGAGGAAGGAACTCATCTAGGAGACACCACAAACATTAAGCATGTGAGGAAATTTATATAACAACGAATCTAGGAACTTAGAGATCAAATGAAGGGTTAAATGGTAGGATTGATCTGTATGCTACTCGAGGAAGAATGAAAGCTCCCCGGAAGCAGATCCCCCAAGAAGAAGAACTTGAATCCTAAGGTCGATGAGGCAACAAAGGGTCGTAAAAGAATCACACTTTTAAGACGATGAAAGAGCCGAGCCTACACTATCAGTCGACGACATTGGGTGAATGGTTTACAATGCCAAAGAAAGCATTCTCCTAACATATGTCCGATGAAAAGCTATCGCAGAAGTTAAAACTTTCTCTTTAAAATCATACAAGGCTTAAAGTGTCCTGCACCACCATACGTCTCTGAAATGTCAGATGCCTTCTCAAAATTCCTAAAGCACTAAAGTGTTAGTTATTCTACACTACGCTAAGAGACTGACCCTCAAGTGGTTTAATTGGCTTTCGATTGTGAGTTAACACCTCCTTCATTAATTAAAGAAGATATTCAAGACGTAGTTTGTCAAGGCCTCAGAATCCGTAAGGTCCATAAGCAATATGGGAACGTCAATTAAGAACCTAACAAGAACCTTCATTTGTATGCGTCATGTTACAAAATAAATGCCACAAGCCGGATCCGAAAGTCATGGTAGCATAAGCCACCCTAGCCGAGGCGTTAGGAGAAAACTATTTGGCATACTTCTGCTCAGAATAACCCAAAAGCCTGTGCGAACTTCGAAATTAATTGACAACCATATCATGGAAGGAGGTGTATGTCCAACCGTTATATCGTAAAACGAACAAATTGATCGTTTCGCCGGGGGGAAAGGGACTCCGCCACTCACCAAATGCGAAGAGCGTACTCATTGCCTCGTAATGATAAAGGTGGGAATACTATCGAAGAGAAAGATAAGTCACTACAAACTAATTGGACATCTGGAGGTATCAAAGGCCTCCTCAATCAAAGGTATCAACGGCGCATTTGGTGGAGGCCATCGATGGCATCCGAAATCAGTCGTTGTCGTACGTCACCTTCCGTCTAACATTTTCGTTGTCGTTGTTTGTCGTCAAGGAGCGGCCACTCTATTTATCTATTATATCACCCTAATCTCAAAGTAATCTTATTCTTTTTGATCATAAAGTGGATCCTTAAGATACTAAGAAACTTGGAAAAGAAAGAAAAAGAGCCGATGAAAATAAAAAAAAATATTGTAGAAAAGGAAATGCCTGGATCATGGTGAACATTACAGAAAAACTCTTAATGTTTAATTTCGTAGATCTCCGTATAAGATCTACTACATAAAATCTCGTAACCAAAGATTTTAGGTATGATACCAATTCTAAGTTCTTTATTTTCCATAGAGCAAGCTCCTATACTTAATTACATCTGACAATTAAGATTATTTAAGAAAACTCCGATTAACATTAACAATCTTTCTCTAAGAAATTTTAAGATGAAGGAAATGTCAATGTTTGATCCTAAAGGTAATATGTTTCTAAGTGTCATTTATTACCCTAAAGTTTTGGTTTTATTGTTGTCATTTTTTTTATTTTGTTATCGTTTTGGTTTTGTTTTATTTTGATGCGTTATTTTATTTTATTTTGTTGTCATTTCGGTCTATTTTATTTTTGTTTCTTGCTTTTGTCATACACAATGTTTCGATTTTGATTTTATTGTTACTTTGTTTTATAATGTTGTTTTTAATGGGTTTTGGTTTTGTTTTTAAGATTGTTGTTTAGTCTTTTTAGAAAGTCGTCCTCGTAAAATGATTTAACACGTCATAATAACATGCAAAGTAAATCTAAAATGGAACTTTAATCAACCTCATAAGGAAAATAATGTCGTATTTATAAAAGAAACACAATTTTATTTCTTAAATTGTTGCTTTAATCGTTAAATTTTAATTTTTAAAGACCCGTGAAGATGTCCATACTACGCTGGCCCTGCACGTGGCAATTGATCACTAGCCCGAAAGGTGTTTAAATCAGACTCGAAGACTTACCAACACCACACCGCAACATCCAGAAATCTTCGTAGATCAAAAACATATTGTGTTTCAAGTTGCGTTCGATAATCTTTTTTGGTTGATTAAAGTTTCATTTAAGTTTAATGTCTTTTGGCGGATTTTAAAGTTTCCGAAATATTTTAAGTCGTTTACAATTTATTAATCGATTAATATTCAATCGCTTTATCATTTTGAATGATTCGATCAAGATCGTTAAGTTTTTGTTATTTAGATTCAATTTGCTAAACTAATGTTCGATATTACTTAGATTCATTTTAGGCAGAATCTAAAGTTGATTTATTTAGATTCAATTTAGCTAGAATCTAAAGTTCAATATGTCTTAGATTTAATTTACGAAAATTCAAGATATGATCTTTTTATGTTATAAAGTTTGCTCGGGGTCGATCCTGCTATATGTTGATTTATTTTCGATAAGCCGAACCTAGGATGACTTTTTAGATTCAATTGGGGTCGAACCTAAGTTTAATTTGATTTAGGTTCAATGGGCCGAACCAAGATATCTTTCGACGAGGCTCAATTCGGGGCCGACTTAGATTTAATGCAGGCCGAACTTATGGCTCGCTAACTTGGGTTCAACTCGTCGAATCTAAGTTTAGGCCTGATTTCAGTTCACTGGGTAGGTTGAACCTAAATGCTCACAGCTCGAGTTTAACTCGTCGAACCTAAATTTAGGTTTAATGTGGCGTTTAATCTAAAGGTTAGGTTAACTTAAGTTCTCACGATGGATTTAACCTAAGTTCAAGCTCGATTTAGGTTCACGTAGGTCAACCTAAAGATTTAGGTTAGCTCAGTTCAATTGGCCGAACCTAAGTTTGGTTGATTTCTAGTTCAATGTGTCAACTCTAAAGATTGATTAACTCGAGTTCACAACTCTGGGTTGGAATGTTTAGTTTCGATTTAGGGTTCCATGCGGGTCAACTTAAATATTCAATAACTTTGTTCAATTCCCTGCCGAACTGCTTTCAGTTCGATTTGATCTAATTGTGATGATTTAATTATGGTTTATAAATTACTTATGCTTAATGTATGTGTTTACGATTAATTAAGTCTTATTGTGATTAATTTAATGATTTGCTTGGTGGTCATTAAACCTAATGTAAGTGTGCTCAAGGGTTAAATAAGTCTAATTAGTGGTTTAAATCGCCTATCAGAAATAAGGCTTAAGGTTTAATTAAGTCTAATTTAAGATTATAATTAATTAGAAGCTTGCATAATTAAAACCTAATTTGAAAAGGTTTAATCGGTTTAATTAGATTCTAATTGTGCTTAGTTCTAATCTTCAGTGTTGGGCTTCTAATTTGTGTTTAATTAATTAAAACTAATTTGTGTAAGCTATTTCGGCTTAAATGTGGTATCTACTGTGTTGTGACTAATTGTATTAAGCTTAATTAAACCTAATTTGTGTAAGGTTTAACGGGATTAATTGTATCTTAATTAACATTCTGCCAAGTTTTAAGTTTAATTAAACTCTAATTCTGTAAGGTTTAATTGATTAATTGCACTCTAATTAAATAAGTGTATAATTGTGTTTAAGTTTAATTAAAACTCATAGTAAGGTTTAATTTGATAATTGTATCTAATTAAAATAGGTCTAATTAGGTTTATTAATTAAACCTTATTTAAAAAGTATAGTTTAATTTGATTAATTAATTTAATTAGTTAAGTCTATTAAGTGTTTAATATTAATTAAACCTAATTTTCGTATAAGGTTTAATTGCATTAATGGGGATCTAATTAGGTTAGCTCAATTAGCTTTAAGGTTAATTAAACCTAATTCGATAAGGTTTAACGTATTATAAAGGTCACTTGTGGTTAATTTACTAATTACTTAAGACTTAATTAGTGGCTTAAAGTCACTTAAAACTAATGTAAATATACTATATTAATTTAAATAATTGTATAAACTATATTATAACATTGTATAATTAAACCTAACTTAGATATGATTAATCGTTTAAGGTATAATTAAAGTTAGGTCTAATTTGTATTTCAGATTAATTAACCTAATTCTGTAAAGGTTTAATCTATTTATTAATTATAACTAATTGCCAGTTCAAATTAGTTTAAGCTAATTAAACCTTAATTAGGTAAGGCTTAATCGATTAACTACGCCAATTGTTAGGTCTAATTGTGGTTTAAGTTTAATTAAACCTAATTGTGTAAGGTTTAATTGGATTAATTGTGTATCTAATTAAGGTTAGTTTAGTTGGGTTTAAGTTTAAATAAACCCATTAGGTAAGGTTTAAAAGGATTAATTAGACCTAGTTACAGGTTAGGTCTAACAATGGTTTAAGGTTAATTAAACCCCGTTTGTGTAATGTTTGTTGATTTAAGTGTTAATTAAACTCGTTTGTGTAATGTTTAAATATTTACCCACCTAATTACATAGTCTAATTAGGTTTAAGATTAATTAAAACCTAATTTAGGTAAGGTTTAAGATGATTAATCGTGTCTAATAAGGAGTTAGACCTAATTAAGGTTTATTTTGCCTTATACCTAAGTTCATTAAGATAATTAATCTTAATCAAGATTTTTAAACGTTTAAATTAAACATAACCTAATCGTGACTTGTGTGACTTTGCCTTAATTTTAAAGGGGTTAAACATAGATATTAAGACTTAGCTAGGACTTAATTATCCATTTTTTATGAAAAATAGAGATTTCAGATTTTAATTTATAATTTCCTCAATTTCCATAAATTTTGCTCCTAAAAATCTAAAATATCATTTAAAATTTTCACACGTTAGAAAATTACTTTAAGGTTCAAGTTTATCACCTTAAAATTACTAAATCCATTTTCAAACTTTATTTTCCAATTTATTAATTTTTGTAATTATTTTTGGAAAATAATCACAAAGCAAAGTTAAAGATCGATATCTCATGCCAGAGGCTTCATTAAATTAAGAAAAGTCATAGAGTGTCCATAAGTGATTTAGAGAATCAATCTCCGTAAAAATTTCATAATTTTTCGTTTATAAATACTTTTAATAATTAAATTACTCCAAAGAGTAATTAATTAATTAAAAATTAAATATAACTCATTAAATATAAATTTTGTTTGTAATTTTCTCTTTATTTTCCCGAATCTAAAGATTTTATCACATTTTTATGAATTTCGTATGTCAAGATACATATTTTTCAAGCACAGATTTTCGTATTTAATTAACCTAATTTAAATGAAATTCCACGCGCGCTAACTAGATAATCGAATCTTTCTAAATACCACGCGACACCATCTGACGGGCAAGATCATTCCCGCGAGAGAGCCGATCCGCCGTCCTTCCCACCGCACAGAGTCCGTCTCGCGTTATTTGTCGTCCATTTCGTGCAATGTAATGGACGACATCCGTGTTTCTTCTCAAACTGCATAAAACCTACGTACCGTCTATTCATAACATAAGATCTCACTCATTTCTTCATGGATTTCAGTTGAAATTTGTTCCTGCAGCTTCATCTCTTGAAGATACGAACACATCTATACGCTATGCGAGTGTTTTCGAATTAATCTTCTTCACAAAGTCCCAAACCCGAGCAAAATTTAGTCAAATTCGCCATACCTCGTTGATGAAGGGCTTCAATCAAGCTTCGATGCATGATCGTTGCGTCTCGCGGCTTTCCCTTATGCCCAAATCATGATTTGTGCTGAGGCATTCTCACTATAACGGGTTCACAAATTTCGATCTTAGAATGGGTTAGGCTCACGTAGCTGTCCAATTTCGATCAAGTAAACTTCGTACATACTGACCTCACTTTTGCGGGAGACTACGATGTTCCATTGAAAAGAAGTCTACCAATATCGAACTTAAATCTCATCAAGGTCATTCAACCCCAAGGTTTCAGGGAAACCCTAACAAAGCCTTTTAACCGAATCTTTATGACATCCTAAAACTACGCACGCAACGACAAACCCCGATCCGGTCAAGCCTTCGACTCCAAATGGTCAAACTTGGTCAAAATTGTCAATCCACGACCTAATGACTGGACTGACATCGACCATACAGGTCAACCATCGACTTATATGTTCAATACCCTATTAAAAATGGTCAACTTACGACGAATGACCACCACATCGACCCTATGGTAAACCCAATGACCTAATGGTCAACTGTCAAATTATCAATCCATGACCTAATGACCACCAAATCGACCACACCGAACAACCCGTACCTAATGGTCAAATCCTGTCAAAAATAAATAATCTACGACGAATGACCACCAGACACCACTGTCAACCCACGACTCAAAAAGTCAAACTCGTATCAAATGGTCAATCCATGACATAATGACCACCACGCTGACCACACCGATCAAGCCATGACCTAAATGGTCAAACTTGGTCAAAATTTACTGGACCTACGACCTAATGACCACCACATTAACCCTATGGTCAACCCAATGGATCGAAATGGTCAAATTCCTTGGGTCAAAATTATCAATCCATAATTAAATGACCACCACATCAATTCACTCGGTCAACCTATGAACTAAATAACAACTAGTCAAATGGTCAATCCATGACCCAATGAACACCACATCAATCTAAAGGTTAATCCAATGACCTAAATGGTCAAACTTGGTCAAAATGGTCAATCTTTACGACCTAATGACCACTACATCGATCCAAAGGTCAACCCATTGATTACTGTGTTAACATGTACATCAAATTTGTCAAATTTAACTCCTTTCGATTAATTCAAGTCAAAAAATGATCAAGCACATTTGCTTAACCTTAGTTAAACCTAAGTCATACCACATCGATCCTAAAATATTTATGCTTACGTTTTCACTTTATATATTTCTTTTCAATGATAAGATCTCTTCTTCGCAACGACTACCAAAAACTGGACTTCGAAGCAAATAAAAAATAAATTTAATTATTTTATAATATGGAATTCTACACAAGTATACATATCGTTTATCAAGTAATATAAGACTTTCGATTAAGCTTCCGAGATATCGAACTCATTGTGGAAATGTCTAAATTTTAAAGAAATAAGAAAAACAATTTATACTTTTAAAATGATTTTCAGAAGTATATTTTAATATAAAAAGTTTAATTTGCTTTTGACATTTTCTTTTAAGAAAATGTAAAGTAAGCAACTAAAATTAAGAAGACTATAAAATGATATATGAAAGCAAATGAAAATGAAAAATCTTTTTCCACCTTTAATGAATCAAGACAATTATGGAATTTCATTTCAAGCAAGATTCAAACGTGCCGTGCCTAACAGAGCAAATATACTTTCTTTTACCCTTACTGTTCTATAAAGAACATTGACACTCATGTTTGAATTCAGAGATTTTTGTTAAAGTAAGAAAGATACTAGCTCTCACTCTAGAGTTCCCTCTTCTCCCTCCACCTGGTGGCTAATCATAACAAAATTTAAAACATTAAACCAAATTAGAGGCTTTAGCCTGTCACTCTAAATTCCTCTAATTTTACTTCCCATTAAAAATCATATCTCCCTATTTATTTGCACTCAATTAAATGGACTACAATTCTCACCCATACAATTTCATGTGATTCTCTCCAATTGTTGATTGAGACAATACCACATTGGTTCTTACATGTTCACAAAACAAATTTTAACATCTTAATTGGCCAAATCAAGAAGTAAATGAAGTGCAAGGTAGTGAATCATCACAACTTCTTCCAACATTAAATACCTATACTTCACACAACTTCCTTCCATAATTTAATTACTTCTTCATTTAAAAGGAAAAAGATAAAGAAAAATACTCAGAACTCATGGAGAAAACACAAACACAATTTGATTTGAAAGTAGAAATCATAGTGAAAACACAATAATTTTTACTTAAAAACCAAATGTAAATACGAAGGCATAGACTTTTCTGAAAATCCTCTCAACAAGTCCCTTGAAGTTCCTCTGAAACTTTTGCTTTCCACTAGATAACTCTTTAATGGTTGGCGCCCAACTCTAAGGATTGACTCTCCTCAATTCTAATACAAACTACGATAAAATAAAGTGGAAAATTAAAGAAAGTATAGCAAGAAGAAGACTCTCTTTCTTCGTCGCTCCCTACAACCACTTCAAGCGTTTCTCAAACTTCTCCAGCCAATACTTCTCTTCAAAACACTTTTCCTTTTTTGATCTAAATCTTCATTTTAGTAATTCTTTAAAAGGTGCTTTGTTGTCTCTTCAAATTATGTCCACATTCAATATATCTACTAAAGGATGCACCTCTTCATTCGAATTTGCTGCCCATAAGAAGTTAAGGAAGTTTAAACCAAAAGTTGCTTCAAACATCCCTTGAAAATGACACTAAAATTGAATGAATTCGTATTTTTTAACTGTGGCAGCTATGTGCCAGCCCTTGGCGCTTAGCCGCTAAAGGCTGTCGGCATATTTTTAGGTTAAGTGTTGTATTTTTGAAAAGGGGTCACCTACATAAATTGTCGGTGAATTTTAGATTTTAGATTTAATTTAAATATATATAATTTGAAAAGTAGCATTTGATTTTGAAAATAATTTTATGTTTGAAATTTTTAAGATATGAATCAAACCGATCTCACATGCCGAATAGTTTATATAAACGAGCACCGCACCACAAACCATGTATTTATCACGAGGAATAGACACAGTGCTTGATGATGAGGCTCGATTAAATAAACTATAAGATTTGTGACATTCGTTTGGTCTGCGAACCAACTTTATAAGCCGACAAGTTCCCCTGTTTAATATAAAGAAATTAAACAGGGTTTATATTACCTGGGTTCTTAAAGTTCCCTATAAGGGCAAGCCCCTATAGTTAATTACATCTTAAATGTCCGAAGACACTTAAGAAAACTCTCGATACTGATCAGTGGTTTTGCTCTCAAGAATTTCAAAGTTTAAGGTTTTCAAACAATTGGATTTTGAAAATTTCAATTGGGAATGGATCAAATTTGGAACAGTTATTTTAGGAATTCAATGGAGGAGAATTAGGAGATGTCACGAACCCGAAGTGAACTTCGGTGACTTCCCAACTATCCTATCGTTTGGCTTCGATTTGAGAAAATTATTTAATGTTTCAATCCTGCCAATTTTAATTAGTTAGGACTTATATTTGTATGATATAATTATACAAATAGCCTCGAAGATGTGAGGGTTTATGTCGTACCAAAACGACTACCTCGGAATCCTAAGACCTGTTAGGGCTTAATTTACATAACATGATTATGCAAATGCCTGACGAAAAGTTGAGGATTTATGTTACACTAGGTAAAATACCTCAAAATCCTATGGCTTGGTTGTTTAATTCTAGGAATGTTTAGCTGATGTAGATTTGTTTTGCTGACGAAGATGGCCGTGCTGCCCACCGTGCTCCAAGCTCCTTGTTGTTGCAGAGGTTTAGTTTTAGAAAGTGGCAATCAGGAGATGAGAGAAGTGTTTTGGTTTAGAGAAAATCTTAAAATCCAAGTGTTTTTAATATTTTAATTAAAACAAATCTTAAAGTTATTTAAACAGAACCGATTAAGATCTCACGGTTCCGTCATCTCGACACCGTTATTTTCATTGAATTCACTTAGTCCAGATGAATTTGCTAAACTCAACTGAATGAGTTCCACACTTTCATTTAGATCGCGGAAATCCCGTTAGCAACACGTGGGTTACATCATCCGAGGTATTCCCGATCATTCAACGAGACGTTTTAATTTAGTTAAAGTTGTAGTTTTGTTGTTTTGTTTGTGATTAAATTTTGAGTTGTTTTATATTTTGAAATGTTGTGGTGGTGATTTTTTATCTTGTAATGACTTTTAATTTAGTTGGTTTCAGTTCAGGGACTATCCTAAAGGTTTTGGTTTTCATGCAACAGTTGTTTATCATACAAGAAAAGTAAAGTACAGTGCATGTAAGTAAATTGCAATAAAGTAAATTGCAATAAAATAAAAGCGTGCCTGGAGGGTCTTCCCGTCATCCCAAGCTGCTTAAAACACATGTTAAGACATTTAAATGTTTCAACAAGTACCTAGGTAAAGCTAAGGGAAAGGTTTTGGTTGTCTACCAAAGTCCTAATCTTATAGCTAGTCATCTCATATGACGTCTAGGTTCTTGTGTTTTGGTTTAAGGATGATTTTCTTCATCAAAGAACAATTAAGTTCAATTGTCCTTATAAGCATCCCATCATATTGAGGAAGTGCTTAAGACGAGTCTTAAACATCTTTTCAATACCTATATGATTGTTTTAAGTCCAAGAGAATTTAATTATACAAGTGAATTAATCATACGGGAGTTTAAGTTTTTTTCTTCGCTCGATGAACTAGTGACATTTGAATATCCTATAAGTGAAGTAACACTTAACTTGATACTTCATTTAAGAGTTATAATAATTAAAGCCTTTAAGGGCAAGTTGGTTTATTGAGAATTTTAATTAAATTAATTGAAAGTTTGAGTTAATGGTTTAAAGTGTTTTAATTTAATTATAAGGTTTTAATTAATAATTTTAAGTTTGGAATAGTGTTCAAATTATTTTAGATTTAATTCTTAATGATTTCATTTAGGTTTGTTGTTAAATGATTTTAATTTAATTTAATTCAATTTAATTTTAATTTAATTTAATTTAGTTTTAATTCAATTTGATGTGATTTTAATTTAATTTAGATTAATTTAATTTTAAATCAATTTGATTTGATTTTAATTTAATTTAATTTAATTTTATTTGATTTGATTTAATTTAATTTTAATTTAATTTAATTTAATTTAATTTTAATTTTAATTTTAATTTAATTTAATTTAAATTTAATTTAAATTTAAATTTAATTTTAATTTAATTTAATTTAATTTAATTTAATTTTAATTTTTATTTGATTTAATTTTAGTTTAATTTTAATTTGGATTTATTATTTTAATTTTTTTTAATTAAGAATTAAGTATTATTGAAGTAATTTATTTAGAGATTTTTAAATTAAAGAATACATATCCTCTTAATAATATCCCTACTTTAATAATTCCAATTTCTATTATTCTCCCAAAATTTCAATTAATTACTTAATTAAAGTTTTATTTTAATTATATTTGAAATGGTTAGTAGGTTTCTACCCTTAATCATTTAAGTTTCAATCATCTAAAATCAGTTTAAAATCAAATATTTTACTTTCCACTTTTTGATTAATCCTAAAATTTTAATTAAGGGTTGAAATTTTTAATTACCCTTTTGCCCTTCAAGCTTAATAATTCTATAACTCACTAAATTAAGCTCAAATGAACTTGAAATTTTTATGTAACCTCACTCAAATATCAATTAAGACATTAGAGGAGAAAATGTGATTTTTCTCGTATTTAATTTATTTATGTAATTATTTTTAATGGAAAATAGGGGTTTTCAAGGAAAATTCAATAACATGACCAAGGAAATGTTTCTTTCCTTAAGAAAATTATGGGATGTTCCTAATGACTAGAGGATCATTTGGACCAATTTTGGTGATTTTTTGAATTATATTTTATTTATTATAATTATTTTGAGTTTTGGAGTATTAATTAATTTTAAAATAAATTTAAAGTTGAAAAATGGATTATATATTTTTATTAAATCTCTCTGACCTCAAGGAGTCCAGAGAAAGAAATTTTATAATTTTCTAATTTTTCTTTAATTTATTAGAATTATTTTAGTGGAAATATTAAAGAAAATCATTTTTTAATTCAAAATTTGTTTTAAGCCTTTAAAATTCAATATCTTACCCTAGAAACTTAGGAAAAATGTTTGGTTTGTTCATAAGTGATTAGGAGTTAAAATGTGACATTTTGGTGATTTTTAATATTTTTATGATTTTTATTATTTTTTAATTATTAAAAATATTAAACTAATGATAAAAATCAACTTTTTTAGAAAATTACAATTTTAATTTTCCTATGTTCCTCTGATATCAGAGAAGCTCCAAAACCATTTTTGTGAATTTTTGAAAAGTATTTTTTTGAGTTATGAATTTTTAAAATTTAATTTTATCCATTTTGCTTAAGAGGCTTAATCAACCCATTTGGTGAGGCTAATCAAATCCAATTGACTTCAAATTTTTATGTGATGTTCCCCTGATCCTAAAGATCAGTGGAGAATTATTTTCAAGTCAATTTAATGTGTGGTTAACCCTAATTAATTAATGTTCAATTTTGGGTATTTAGGCCAATTAGGGTTGTTCCATGTGAATTAATTCAAAACCTATTTTTCCTAGGTTCCTTTGGTCATAAGAAACATCACCAAATTTTCCTAGAATTTATTTCTCAACATGCTAATTATTGGAATTAAAATACTCAAAACAGTAACATGCAATTGAAAAATCAATAAGTTCTCATAGGGATGGCCTCTGACCTTGGAAAATTCAAGGAATGTTCCCAAGTTCAGAGGCTTCAAAAGCCCTATGGTCTCATGCCATGATGAATTGTCTTCATGCATGGAGAATCAAAATAGTGCAGAGAGTAAATAATTAATTAAAAATAAAATACTCAATGAAATAACTTGATTTCTTTTCCACATTATTCTCCTCTGTTCATTGAGCAAGAAGGTATTTTTATTTTATTTTTAGGATTTTTCTACACAAAGTTATGCATTTTTGAAGTTCTGGGTATTTAATAAATAAGAAAAATTCATAATTTTCTACTTATCAACGCGGCGCCACGCAATCCTCGGCAGCTCCGAAAGCCCACCCGGCGCTCTCCCATTCGACGCCGCCATCTGAGTCAGCTGCCACGGGGCCCGCGGTTCACGTACCGTCTCCTGGTCCAACGCCATTTGAGCCATCTGCTCGATACACGCGCGATCCAATGTCTCCTAGTGGTCTACGACTGGTGTGCACCCGTGACTGTCCACACTAAAACCCTAAGATCTCACTCGATTCTCAATGGATTTTCATGTTCTAATACTCTATGGATTCGTCTTGAAGAGACAAACATATCCATACGGTTTATGTGGCATGAAATTAACCCAATCAAAATGGAGAATGTTCAGAAGCTCGGGAAGATGAGAGAGCTCATACCTTTGCTCAGAGAAGTGAAGCTTCGATCTGAGAGTTGTGTCACGTTCGATTGGGTCCAAACAAGCTCCGGATGAAGTCCCTTGGCCCCGGTGAATCGCCTAGGTACAAAAGTGACCACGCCCGATCACAAAGCTTGGAGGCCGGAAGCAATGGTTGGCCCGGTGAGGGGGCTTTTGCTGGGGAACTTCTCTTCTTGGTCCGGGTGAAGGTGTAGAGTCAATCAATTCGAGGATCGACTCACCGCGGTGAAGTGTCCCGGTTTTGGGCTTGAATTTCAACTCCGAAATCGAGCTCACAGAGAGGAAATGGCAGGGGAATTTCAATGGGGATCAAGTTCTCCAGGTGTGGAGGAGAGTCTGGAATGATTTTGGCAGAGTTTCTGTATGGTTTTTTTCAACACCTCTCTTGGGCGAGAGGAGGTGGTGTTTAAATAGGGCTGGCTGGAGGGCTTCCCAGGGAGAGTTAATGCTGGGATTTGCTGCTTAGGTCAAGGGAGGAACAGCCATGGTGGGCACTGGGCATGGGGTAGCTCGAAGAAGGTTGAATTTCAATGTTTTGCTCCTTCCAAGGTCTCGGCCATGGGGTTTTCCAGGTGGTCGCCCGGCCGAGCATGGGTCACCCTCGTGGTCGGGGAGGTCAGAGCTTAATTCCTGTGAGTTCAATTGGTGGTTGCCATGTGTAAAGAGGATGACTTGAAATGGAAAGGGTGAGGGCTCGTTTTGGGCTCAAATTGGTCAACCCATGAGTTTGGGCTTGGTTCACCTCCCCATGACCTCGGTTTTGGGCCGGGTGAATCGGTTGGGTCGACTGGTCTTAAGTGGAGAAGTCTCCATCCAAGAATATTTAGATTAAATTTGGGTTAAGGGGAATCATGGGTAAGGTTAATGACTTTTAGGAAGTGCTTAAAGGACCTCCTCCTTTTGCCCAATGTGGTAAGGTCACATGTAAACAACTCACATGGCTTGCATGTGGCTTAAGAATGGCTTCATGGCTCATATTTGGCTTGGGAAAAGTTGGCTTGGTTTCATGGAAATGGGTTTAAGGAATTTTGGTATTTTGGTGTAAAATTTGGATGTTTTGTCATATGGCTTTGTTTAGAAAGGTTTGATTGCTGATTTAGGACTTAGGAATGATTTTAATTAAGTGAGGATGAGATGAGATTGTAATGTGGGCTTTAGGATGGGCTTGGGCTTTCGAGTTTGGTTAGGAATGGGCTTTTCGAATGTCTTTTGGAAGTGGGCTTTTAGATGAAAATTTTGCAAAGGGCCATGCCAAATAGATGTTGGGTTTAGTTTAAGGATGTGTCATGAGTGATTTGGATCAAACTTGAGGTGGTTTGGCATTGAATTGGGTCTAAATTGAGTCTCTTTAGTGGTAGGGTCAAAATAGGTCAAAATGGACTAACTTGGGCTAAGGTTGGCCTAATGTTGAAATTGATGTAAAATTAACATTAATAAATGTTTATGGGAGTGTTTCAAAGAGGTTTCAACTTTGGTTGGGTTTTGATTTTGGGATTTGGGCCTATTTGGGTTAGGTTTGGGTGTAGGCCCATTTAAGGGATTTTGGGTTTGGGTTGAATTTTACTAGGGTTTGGGTCCAAATTTTGGGCAAATTATGTTAGTGTTTTGTTTATGGGGATGTTAGAGAAGGTTTAGAAAAGGTTTGGGGTTAATTGGAGTTGAATTGGGTTGGTTTGGGCTAAGTTTGGGTCATGGGCCAAAATTGGGCCTTAAGCTTAAAAGTGAAATTAGATTCAAATGTCAATCGAATTGGACTTGGATTTGATCTAGATTAATATTGGGGATATTGAATTGAAGTTTAGAATTGAATTGGACCAAAATTGGGGTCAATTGGGGTGGTTTGGTTTGACATTGAGTTCACTTGGGTTAAAAAATGGGTCAAATTGGGGGTTTTGGTAAAAGTGGGGTAAATTGACAAAATTGGCCCATAGTGTAGTTGAACTAAATGAAATTGGGAATATTTGATATTTTCTGGAATTTTTTGGGAATTTTCTGAATTTTTGGATTTTTGGGCTAAGAAGGGCATTTTGGTAATTTGTAGGGTATTGGGGTATTTTTGGAAATTTTGGTATTTTTGGCTGTAAATGATCAATTTGATTGGTGGGGAAATGTTCAAGGTTAATTTTGGAAAAGTTTTGGGTGTTTTGGAAATTTTGGTGGTTTTGGGTAGTTCCAAGGGTTTTTTTAGTAGGTTTAGTGGTCCGGGCCCCGGGGTCAAAAATCGAAATTTTGGCAAAATAAAGATTGAGCCAAGTGTGAGTGAAATGGAATCATTTTAGTTGAGCCATGAAGCCATATTAAGCCCATAGGAGCCATGAGAGGACTCATTTGAGGCATTCACTTGTTGGCATATTTTTAGGTTGAGTTGTATTTTTGAAAAGGGGTAGCCTACAGAACTTGTCGGTGAATTTTAGGTTTTAAATTTAATTTAAATATATATATATTACTTGGAAAGTAGTTTTTTGATTTTGAAAATAATTTTAAATATTTTAAGATATGAAATCAAACTGATCTCACATTTCAAATAGTTTATATAAACGAGCACCACACTACAAACCGCGTGTCTATCATGAAGAATAGGCACACTGTTCGGTGGTGGGGCTCGATTAAATAAACTAGAAGGTTTGTGACATCCGTTTGGTCTGCGAAACCATTTTATTTGCCGACAAGTTCCCCTGCTTAATATGAAAGCATTAAACAGGGTTTATATTACCTGGGTTCTTAAAATTCCCTATAAGGGCAAGCCCCTATAGTTAATTATATCTTAAGTGACGGGAATCACCTAAGAAAACTCTCGATAATAATCAGTAGTTCTGCTCTCAAGAATTTCAAAGTTTAAGGTTTTTAAAGGATTGGATTTTTGGAAATTCAAAAGGGAATGACTCAAAACTTGGAACAATTTATTTTTCGAGAATCCAAAGGAAGAGAAGTAGGAGAAGTCGAGGATCCAAGAAGAATCTTGGCAACTTCCCAAACTATCCTATTGTTTGGCTTAGATTTGGGAAAATCCTAGTATTATCTTATATTTCAATCTTGCCAATTTTAGTTAATTAGGACTTATATTCGTATGATGCGATCACACAAATAGCCTTGAAGATGCGAGGGTTTATGTCGTATCGGACGACTACCCTCGGAATCCTAAGACCGTATTAGGGCTTAATTTGCAATGCAAATGCCTAACGAAGAGTTGAGGATTTATGTTGCACTAGGCAAACTACCTCGAAGTCCTATGGCTTGGTTATTTAATTCTAAGAAAGTTTTGCTGAAGTAGACTCAGGTTTTGCTCATGACGATGGCCGTGTTGCCCACTATGCTCTGAGCTCCTTGTTGTTGTTGCAGAAGTTTAGTTTTAGAAGTCATAAATCAGGAGATGAGAGAAATATTTTGGTTTAGAGAAAATCTTAAAATCCAGGTGTTTTTAATATTTTAATTAAACAAATCTTAAAGTTGATTATAACAACACCGGTTAAGATCCTACTGGCTCCATCCTTCCGGCATCGTTATTTTTATCGGATTCACTTAGTCCGGATGAATTTGCTAAACTCAACCGAATGAGTTCCACACTTTCATTCGGACCGTGGGAAATCCCGTTAACAACACGTAGGTTACATCATCCGAGGTATTCCCGATCATCCAACAAGACGTTTTAATTTAGTTGTAGTTGTAGTTTTGTTGTTCTGTTTGTGATTAAATTTTGAGTTGTTTTATATTTTGAAATGTTGTGGTGGTGAATTTTATCTTGTAATGACTTTTAATTTAGTTTTGGTTTCAGTTTTAGGGACTATCCTAAAGGTGTGGGTTTTCATGCAATAGTTGTTTATCATGCAAGAAAAGTAAAGTGCAATGCGATTAAGTAAATTGCAATAAAGTGAATTACAATAAAATAAAAGCGTACCTGGAGGGTCTTCCCATCATCCCAAGCTGCACTTAAACACAATTTAGAATATTTAAGCATTTAAAGCAAGTTCCTAGGTAAAGCTAAAGGAAGGGTTATGGTTTTCTACCAAGTTCCTAATCCTATAGCTAGTCACCACCTATGACGTCTAGGTTCTTGTGTTTTGGTTTAAGGACGATTTTCTTCATTAAAGAACAATTAAGTTCAATTGTTCTTATAAATATCCTATCATATCGAGGAAGTGCTTAAGACAAATCTTAAACATCTTTTCATTACTTCTAGGATTATTTTAAGTCCAAGAGAATTTAATTATATAAATGAATTAATCATCCAGGAGTTCAAGTTTTGTTATCTTGCTCAGTGAACTAGGACATTTGAATATCCTATGAGTGAAGTAACACTTCACTTAACACTCCGTTTAGGAGTTATGACAATAAGTGCTTTTGAGGGCAAATCGTTGTTTAAGTGATTTGTGATTTAATTTAATTTTAATTGATGGGTTTAAGTTTGGAATAGTGTTCAAGTTGTTTTAGATTTATTTTGAGTTCTTTATGTCTTAAGTGATGTTATTTTTAATTCAATTTAATTTGGTTTTAGTTTGATTTAATTTAGTTTAGTTTTAATTTTAATTTAATTTATTTAATTTAATTTAATTTTAATTTTAACTTGGTTTTATTTTAATTTAATTTAATATGTTTTAATTTAATTTAATTTAATTTAATTTAATGTGTTTTAATTTAATTTAATTTAATTTAATTTAATTTAAATTTAAATTTAATTTAATTTAATTTAATTTAAACTTTAATTTTATTTTAGATTTTAATTTAATTTAAATTTTAATTTAATTTTACTTTTAATCTTAATTTAATATTATATATATTTTTTTGTTCTAAAGATGATTTAATTTTAATCGTTAAAGTATTAATTTAATTGAAATTTTAAAAGGATTTAATTTAAATAATTTAACTTTAATTTAATTTATTGATTAAGTCTTTTAGCATTTTAAATCTTAAATTTGGATTATCATTTTAATTAGGAATTAAATATTATTGAGGTGATTAATTTAGGGATTCTTAAATTAAAGAACAAATCTCTTCCTAATAATATCCCTATTTTAATAATTCCAATTTTTCATTATTCTTCCAAATTTAATTAATTATTTAATTAAGGTTTATTTTAATTATTTTTAAATTATTTGGTGGGTTTCTACCCTTTAATTATTTAAATTTCAATCATCCAAATCAGATTAGGATCAAATATTTTACTCTTTCATTTTATTAAGCCTAAAGTTTTAATTTAGGGTTAAAATTTTAATTACCATTTTGCCCTTCAAGCTTAATAATTTCATAACTCACTAAATTGAGCTTAAATGAATTTGAAATTTTTATGTGGCCTCACTCACATGTCAATTAAGACATTAGAGGAGAAAATGTGATTTTTTCGTATTTAATTTATTTATATAATTATTTTTTTGTAGAAAATAAGGATTTCCAAGGAAAATTCAATAAGATGACCAAGGGAATTTTTCTATCCTTAAGAAAATTATGGGACATTCCTAATGACCAGAGAACCACTTGAACCAATTTTCGTGATTTTTTGAGTTATATTATTTTTATTATAATTATTTTGAATTTTGGAATATTAATTAATTTAAAAATAATATAAAGGTTGAAAAATGAATTTTATATTTTTCAAAAATCTCTCTGATATCAAGGAAACCAGAGAATCAATTTTTTTAATTTTCTGATTTTTCTTTGATTTATTAGAATTATCTTAGTGGAAATCCTAGAAAATACATTTTTTTTATTTTTTAAAATTACCTTAGGGCTTTAAAATTTAATATTTCATCATAGAGACTTAAGAAAAATATGGGGTTTGTTCCTAAGTGATTACAATTCAAAATGTGACATTTTGGTGAATTTTATTATTTTTGTGATTTTTATTATTTTTTAATTATTAAAAATATTAAAATAATGCAAAAAATCAACTTTTTTAGAAAATTGCAATTTTAATTTTTTTAAATTCCACTGATATCAGAGAGGCTCCAAAACCAATTTGGTGAATTTTCTAAAAGTTTTTTGAAAGTTATGAATTTTTTAAGTTTAATTTTGGCTAAATGGCTTAATCAACCCATTTGATAGGGCTAACCAAGTCCAATTGACTTCAAGCTTTTATGGTGGGTTCCTCTTATCCTAAAGGTCAGTGGAGAATTGATTTCAAGTCAATTTGATGTATGATTAGCTCTAATTAATTAAAGCGCTATTTTGGGTGTTTAAGCCAATTAGTGGTTATTACAATCGAGTTAACTCAAAAACTATTTTTCCTAGTGGTCCTCTGGTCATAAGAAACATCACCAAATTTTCCTAGAATTTATTTCACAACATGCTAATTATTGGAATTAAAATACTCAGAATAGTGACCTAAAATTGAAAAATCAATAACTCTTCATAGGGATAGCCTCTGACTTTGGAAAATTCAGGGAATGTTCCCAAATTCAGAGGCTTCAAAAGCCCTATGGTCTCATGCCATGGTTAATTGTATACATGCATGGAGAATTGAAATAGTGCAGAGAGTAAATAAATAAGTAAAAATAAAATACTTGATGAAATTACATGATTTCTTTTCCACATTATTCTCCTCTGTTCACTGAGCAAGAGGGTATTTTTATTTTATTTTTAGGATTTTCCTACACAAAGTTATGAATTTTCCAAGTTCTGGTAATTAATTAAATAAGAAAAATCCTATTTTTCTACTTAAGTGACGCGGCGCCAGCTCAACTTCGGCAGCTCCGAACGCACACGCGTCGTCTTCTGATTCGGCACCGCCATCCGACTCAGCGCTCCAGAGCCCCGTGGTTCATGTACCATCGCACTATCCGACTCAATCCAGACTGTCCGCTCGATACACGCTTGATCCGACGGCTCCGCTCATCATCTACGACTGGTGTGCACCCGTGACCGTCAACCTTCTAACCCTAATTTCTTACTCGATTCTCAAGGGATTTTTGTGTTCTTATGCTCTATGGATTCGTCTTGAAGGGACGAACACATCCATACGGTAAACATGCATTGAAATTGATTCAAATTAAATGGAGAATCTCTCGTAAGCTCGGGAAGAAGAATGAGTCCATACCTTTGCTCGTAGAAGTGAAGCTTCAATCCGAGGGTTGTGTCACCTTCGATCGGGTCCAAGCAAGCTCCGCATGAAGTCCCTCGGCTCGGTGAATTGTCTAGGTATGATTTCGACCACCGACGAATACAAAGCTTGGAGTCCGGAACGGTGGGTGGCCCTGGAGAAGGGGCTTTTGCCGGTAAACTCCTTCTCTTGGTCCGGTGAAGGTGTAGGACCAATCAATTTGGGGATCGGCTCACCGTGGAGAAATGTCCCGGTTTTGGGCTTGGATTTCAACTCCGAAATTGAGCTCGCGAGAGAGGAAATGGCAGGGGGATTTCAGTGGGGATCAAGTTCTCTATGTGTGGGGAGTAGTCCGGAACAATTTTGGCGAGTTTCCTTAAGGTTTGTTTCAAGCACCTCCCATGGCCGAGAGGAGGTGGTGTTTAAATAGGAGAGGGTGGAGGGCCTCCTGTGGGGTTTAAGGCTTGGGATCACCGCTTAGGTCAAGGGAAGAACAGCCATGGTGGCCATTGGGCATGGGGCAGCTCAAGCAAGGGAGAATCGAATTTTTGGCTCCTCCCAAGGTCTCGGCCATGGTGTTTTCCGGCGGCTCGGTGGGCTGGATGGCCGAGCACCGGTCACCATCTTGACCAGTGGGGTCAGGGGTTGGCAATGGTGCAGTCAATTGGAGTTTGACATGTGTAAAGGGGCTGGATTGAAATAGAATGGGGAGAGGCTCATTTTGGGTTCAATTTGGTCAACCCATGTATTTGGGCTTGGTTCACCTTCCCATGGTCTAATTTTGGGCCAGGGGAATCAGTTGGGTCAGCTGCCATGGAGTGGTGAAGTCTACATCCATGGTGAGGTGGCTAAGCATGGTTTAGTGTGTGACATGCTTATGGTTAAAAAGGCTTAATGAAGGATTAGGAAAGGGGGCCCTCCTTTTGCCATTAATGGCTTGGTCACATGTCAAACCTTCCATGGCTTCATATGGCTTGTAAATGGCTTGCTCATGGCTCCATGTGGCTTGGGACAAAGCTTGGTCATTTACATGAAAGAAGGTTTTGAATTTTTGGGACTTATGGGTGATTTTGGCATGAGGCCTAATTTAGGATTATTTGATGATTGATTTAGGACTTAAGGGATGATATCAATTAATGGGGTGATGAAAAGAATGTCATATGGGCTTTAGCATGAAGTTTGGGCCTTTGAAATTTAGTGAAGATGGGCTTTTAAAATGGTTTAGGGAAGTGGGCTTTTTGGATTTAAAAAAAGATTCTAGGATGAAAGTTTGGTAAAGGCTTGGGCCAAATAATTGTTGGTTTTGGTTTAGGGATATGTCATGAGTGATTTGAAATGAGTTTGGAGTGATTTGGGTTTGAATGGGGTTGGGTTTGTGCCTCTTTGGTAAATGGGCCAATGTAGGTCAAATTGGGCTAACTTGGGCCAATTTGGGCTAGGGTTGAAATTGTTGTAAAATTAATGTTGGGAAATGTTTATGGGAGTGTTTCAAAGAGGTTTTGACTTTGGTTGGGTTTTGATTTTGGGGTTTGGGCTTATTTAGGTTAGGTTTGTGTTTAGGTCAAAATTGGGTCTTTTAGCTTTGGGTTGAATTTGAGTGGGGTTTGGGTCTAAATTTTGGGCAAATCATGTTAGTGTTTTGTTTGTGGGGATGTTAGGGAAGGTTTAGAAAAGATTTGGGGTTAATTGGAGTTGAATTAGGTGAGTTTGAGCTAAGTTTGGGTCATGGGTCCAAATTTGGCTTTAAGGTCAAAAGTGAAATTGGATTCAAATGTCAATCAAATTGGGTTTGGATTTGGTCTAGATTGGTGTTGGGGATGTTGAATTGAAGTTTAGAATTGAATTGGACCAGAATTTGGGTCAATTGGGTAGGTTTGGTTTAACATCGGGTTCACTTTGGGTTAAAAATGGGTCAAATTGGGGATTTTGACAAAAGTGGGGTAAATTGACAAAATTGGCCCATGGTGTAGTTGAACAAAATGAAATTGGGAATATTTAGGATTTTCTGGGAATTTTCTAAATTTTTGGATTTTTGGGTCAAGAGGGGCATTTTGGGTATTTGGAGGGTACTGGGGGTATTTTTGGAATTTTTGGTATTTTTGGCTATGGATGATCAATTTGAGTGATGTGGGAATGTTTGAGATTGGTTTTGAGGAATATGGGTGATTTTGGAGAATTTTGAAAATTTTGGGTAATTTCAAGGGTTTTTTGGGTAGACTAGGCCCGGGGGTCAAAAATTGAAAATTTGGAAAATTGAAGATTGGGTGAATGTAAGTGGAATGAAATCATTTTGGTTGAGCCATGAAGCCATATTAAGCCTATATGAGCGATGAAGGGACTCATTTGAGGCATTCACTATGTTGTTCCTAACCCTCTTAGACAAGGGCTTAGGGGTTAAGGACCATCCATGTGAATCACCTTCATGAGTCAGGAGGTCAAGTTGGGTATAGGTGTGGTTTTAGGAGGTGTGTGAAAGTGGAGTGTATAAGTGTAGTGTGTGTGTAAGTCGGCCCTCACTGCACCGGGCCACCTGGAAGCGATCCTAAGGCCAAAGAGTCCTATAGGAACTCATCCTTTAAACTTCCACATTTGATTTCAACCCTTTAGGTGATTAGGGGTCTACAATCAAGTTTGTGGAGTTTGCGGGGAGTTAAGAAGTGGTTTGAATTTCTATGTGGTGGGTCCCAATTCTAATCCTCTAGGATAGTCAAAGGAAAAGCCTAAGGCTAGATCCTAAGTACTAAAGAGAAGAAGGGAAGACCTCATCAAAAATGAGGTCAACAAATGGACCCCCAATAGGTGTGGTGTGCTAACGCGAGCACACCGCGCGTATCGAGCGTTGACCGAAAAGATCAACAAAACCAACACAGATGTCCAAGTGACAAACTTAGGACGAAGTAGAAGAGTTTCCGCTGGGGAGTGTCAAGTATATCTCTGAGACTGGCGATTCCTGAACTCTCGCTGGGGAGTAGAAAAGGAGGTGAACTCCAAATCACAAGATCTGGGGAATTCAATTTAGATTTTGTTTTGTTTCAGTTTAATTTTTGATGCGTAAGTTTTGATTTTAGTTTGAGTTTCAATTTAGATTGAAGTTTTGTTAAAATTAATTTAAAGGGATTTGGACTTGAAATGAATATTGGAATTTTGTGGTTTTAGATGTAACATCTTCAATCTCAAAAAAAAATTGAATTGATTGGATTGAACCATTACAATGAGGAAAGAACTCAGAGCAATGCGGTATTGGATGTAAAATCCTTAACCTCAACAGCTTGATTTTGATGTATTTCATTGCGATAGGGAAAGAACCTAAAGCAATGCAGTTTCAGATGTAAAATCCTCAACCTCAAAAGTTTGATTTTGATGTATTTCATTGCGATAGGGAAAGAAAGTAAAGCAATGCAGTTTCGGATGTAAAATCCTTAACCTCAAAAGTTTGATTTTGATGTATTTCATTGCGATAGGGAAAGAACCTAAAGGAATGAAGTTTCGGATGTAAAATCCTCAACCTCAAAAGTTTGATTTTGATGTATTTCATTGCGATAGGGAAGGAACCTAAAGCAATGCAGTCTCGGATGTGAAATCCTCAACCTCAAAAATTTGATTTTGATGTATTTCATTGCGATAGGGAAGGAACCTAAAGCAATGCAGTCTCGGATGTGAAATCCTCAACCCCAAGAATTTGATTTCGTTGTATTTCATTGCGATAGGGAAAGAACCTAAAGCAATGCAGTCTCGGATGTGAAATCCTCAACCCCAAGAATTTGATTTTGATGTATTTCATTGCGATAGGGAAGGAACCTAAAGCAATGCAGTCTCGGATGTGAAATCCTCAACCCCAAGAATTAGATTTTGATGTATTTCATTGCGATAGGGAAGGAACCTAAATCAATGCAGTCTCGGATGTGAAATCCTCAACCCCAAGAATTTGATTTTGATGTATTTCATTGCGATAGGGAAGGAACCTAAAGCAATGCAGTCTCGGATGTGAAATCCTCAACCCCAAGAATTTGATTTCGATGTATTTCATTGCGACAGGGAAAGAACCTAAAGCAATGCAGTCTCGGATGTGAAATCCTCAACCCCAAGAATTTGATTTTGATGTATTTCATTGCGATAGGGAACGAACCTAAAGCAACGCAGTCTCGGATGTGAAATCCTCAACCCCAAGAATTTGATTTTGATGTATTTCATTGCGATAGGGAAGGAACCTAAAGCAATGCAGTCTCGGATGTGAAATCCTCAACCCTAAGAATTTGATTTTGACGTATTTCATTGCGATAGGGAAGGAACCTAAAGCAATGCAGTCTCGGATGTGAAATCCTCAACCCCAAGAATTTGATTTCGATGTATTTCATTGCGATAGGGAAGGAACCTAAAGCAATGCAGTCTCGGATGTGAAATCCTCAACCCCAAGAATTTGATTTCGATGTATTTCATTGCGATAGGGAAGGAACCTAAAGCAATGCAGTCTCGGATGTGAAATCCTCAACCCCAAGAATTTGATTTTGATCCCCAAGAATTTGATTTTGATGTATTTCATTGCGATAGGGAAGTAACCTAAAGCAATGCAGTCTTGGATGTGAAATCCTCAACCCCAAGAATTTGATTTTGAATGGTAATTGATTTTGCAAAGATTTGTAGTGTTGATTTGAAAAGTGTGGAATTTTGGTGTTTCGAGAATCTCATGAAAGTTGTAAAAGATTTTTGTGGAAAGAAACAGATTAGGAGGGAACATGTAGATGCTACATATCCCATTCAAAAGAGTTGATCGAAAGTTGCTGGTTTGGATTGGATACAATTCCTCGCCACTAGATCCGAATCGAAAACCTCGTGGCTCCGTGTCAATGGAATCGACCGCTTCCATCCCGTAAAAGGAGAGAGTAGAACGGATTGGATTTCAGATTTGGAAGGTTGAGTTTGAATTTGATTGAGATTTGATTTGAGATCTGGAAGGTTGAATTTGAATTTGATTGAGATTTGATTTGAGATCTGGAAGGTTGAATTTGAATTTGATTGAGATTTGATTTGAGATCTGGAAAGTTGAATTTGAATTTGATTGAGATTTGATTTGAGATATGGAAAGTTGAATTTGAATTTGATTGAGATATGATTTAAAATTCGTGTTCATTTTGTTTGTCCTTTAACGATTCAAATTTGCTTTATCGTTCATTTAATGTTCATGTGAATTTGGCGTTCATCATTTTTTAGATTTTTAAGGAAAGTTTTCTTTTATTCTTTTTGTTTCTTTTCTGTTCTTTGTTTGAAGTTCATTTAATATTAATGGCGTTTCCTGATCAACTCGCACAAAAGAGGTGAAGGCCAAAAATGTGACATGGTCACTTTCATTCCAATCATGTTGAAGATACATCATACAACTCGATCCGGAATACATCTCATACAATCCATGTAGACTCAAAACGGACTATGTATGATCTTTGTCGATCCATCCAAAAAGGTATCTCGTCAAAAATCCATGTCCGAATAGTGAGGTACATGGTCAATAACATCACCTTCCAAGCCATCCTCGGCAAGGATGCCGTATGGATGTACGTTGGAGGTGTGATATTTTCCATGTAACTCACAACTCGTAAGGCCGGAGGCTCTCTAGCTCCGGGTCCGGCCGGAAGTGGTAAGGTGCTTTCCGTCATCCATCCTTCGAAAGTAACCGAGATCCGCTTCATTGGTACTCCCGGTTTGCAATGTTTAGCGACATCCGCTCCGTTGCCTTTTAGTATCATGACGGAACCTACCGGTAATGGTATCTTTACCGGCCCTCGGAACTCACCCGGGCCTCGCTATCCGGAGGTCGGATCCGAACATGTTATTACACTCGTTCGTAAAAGAAACCGTGCGAAAGTGTCCGACAAAGTCGTGGTGATCTATGTACGGGGGTATGCAGTCACCCTTTTTTTAAATGTTAATGATGCAACTGTTAGGTATGCAATCTGCTGGCAGTACCCTCCATGTTATCATTCTCTTTACCATCCTTTTGATGAATAATGGCATTGGATCCTCTTGGCCATGACGGAGTATCCCCGGTGGGTTTCCCTTCCTGTCTTCTGCGAAGTTGTAGCAGCATCCACATTGTATTGTAATTCTCCCTTTCCCTGGCATCCATCTCCGGGGTTCCGAGTAAGTGTTTTCTCTTTGGCGGCCTGCTCGACCCATCCTTTTCAAATCCCGGATGCAGTCCATGATTTTTTGTTGTTCGTATTCTGAGAACACGTCTGTATGTAGCTCGAGGCCTTCTAGTATATTGATCCTTCTGCCTCTGATTCTCTCGAAGTATTCAAAAGTTTTCTTCTCGACATTCTGCATTCTTTCTAGCTCGTATTCTGGAATAATCTGCAAATGGCGAGGCCTGGTGACGTAGTGTGGGATATATGGCTCAATCCATTCGCGTTCTCCTGCATACCTCGGCTCCTCGGGGATGGTCTCCGTCGGGACATCCTCCGGGGTTGCTTCTGCAACAAGGTCATGCATTACAGGTGGCTTTATCTGGTGGCGTGGTAGCCTTCGTTCTTCTGACCTTCTTGAGATTTCCCTGGTCTCTTCTGTTATCCTCGGAGCTGGCCTCCTTTCTTCAGGTTCCTGGCGAACCGGTATCCTTGAAGTATATGCACTGGGAGTAGCGACTGCCTCGTCGCGCTGGCCCGTGAAATTGTTAAAGAAGTACATTCAGGACTCTGTGGCGCTCACCAGTCGGGTCCAAAAATGAAAATGAAAATTAAAAGACTAGGGTACTACTGGCCCTCGATGATGACCGACCGCATGAAAATCGCCGAGAGGCGTCATCGGTGCCGAGTGCACGGAGTGGTTCTACACCAACCTCCAAATGTGCTACATCCGACAATTGCATCGTGGCCATTTGAATGTTGGGGCACGGATATAGTGGGTCCAATAGAACCACCGTCGTCAAAAGGACATCGCTTCATTCTTGCGGCTACGGATTACTTTTCCAAGTGGGCAGAGGCAGTTCCACTTAGAGAAGTGAAAGCACATCACGTGCTACATTTTTTCAAGAACCAAGTTGTCTACCGTTTTGGGGTGCCGCGCAGGATCATCTCAGATAATGGGTCAGCATTCAGAAGTACGCAAATCAACAATTTTGTCAGGAGACATGGAATCGACTGGCGATACTCAACAATTTACTACCCAAGAGCAAACGGCCTTGCTGAGGCTTTTAACAAAACTCTCGTTCAAATCTTAAAGAAGACTTTAGACGATAATAAGAGAAATTGGCACGAGAAGTTGTTAGAAGCCTTATGGGCCTACCGGACAACCTTCAGAACTCCTACGCAAGCTACACCTTACGCTGCGGTGTATGGCTCCGAGGCGAGTGTTACCTTTAGAGGTTCGGCTTCCTTCACTCGGAATTGCGAGTTGCAAATAAAATCACAACAGAAGAGAATGCCAGATTACGATTAGAAGAATTAGAAAGCCTGGAAGGGAAAAGACTTGCAGCGCAACAGAATTTAGAACTGTACCAGGCTAAGATGGTTCAAGCCCATGACAAACTGGTCCGCCCAAGAACCTTCAAAGTTGGTGATCTAGTTCTCGTCCTCAAAAGACCTATTCTTGCACACCGCAAGATAGGAGGAAAATTTGAACCCACTTGGGAAGGACCGTTTGTGGTTGAAGCGAGTATACTCGGGAGGTTCCTACCGGCTAGTGAATTGCCGAGGAGAACGACATATGCTTACGATCAATGGACGATACTTGAAAAAGTACTACGCTACCTGATGTTTCGAAGGAATGAACTTTCCATCCCTAGAAGCACGGGTGAAGTGATTACTTATGATTGGGTCCGAACCCAAAAATAATAAAATGTGCTAAAATAAATAAAATCCTGACAATAAAATTTTCCTTGTTTTCTTTTCCAAATCAAAATCTCTTACCTGATCTTATCCCATTTCATTCCTGCTAAGTTTAAAAATATAATATAAAAAAAAATGTCTTTAATAAACATTTTCTTAATGTTCTTGTTCTTAGTACAGCCCTTGATCCTTTTCCTTGTCTTGTCGCAGGGAAATGTCGAGCGGGCGGTTGGTCTTGAACTTTAAGAATGGCGTAAGCCTTGCACTTGATGAAAAGAGGGTGAAAGATGGAGCGGTAATCGAGATTGACTCGGATTTCGCACCGAGCGGGCCTACGATACGAGGAAAGTGGCCGGGTCCCGGTTGACCGAGAAGAGCTGCCTGGACATACGGTGATGAAAGTGGGTGGCCCAAGCCACCAATCCGGCAACAAGAAAAGAAAGACAAATATTGAAGAAGATAAGAAAATGAAGTACGTAGTCGCTACGGCGGAGGGCGAGCTTGTCGGCGCCGCGCCCGCGGAGATTTAAGAAGTTCGGAGAGCTACTCTCACGGCAACGCAACGAAGAAATAAGAATCGTCGTATCAGTAAGATGTTGACAAAACTAGCTGCGGACCAGCACGACGAGACAGTTGCTAATGTCAGTGCATACACTTCAAGGACACCGGTTCACCAGGAACCTGAAGAAAGGAGGCCGGCTCCTAGGATGACAGAAAGAACCAGAGAAATCTCACGAAGACCAGAAGAAAGAAGGCTACCACGCCACCGGATAGAACCACCAGTGATGCATGACCTTGTTGCGGAAGCAACCCCGGGGGATGTCTCGATGGACATCATCCACGAGGAGCCGAGGTATGCGGGAGAACGTGAAGGGATTGAACCCTATATTCCACAATATGTCACAAGGCCTCGCCATCTGCGGATCATTCCGGAATACGAGTCGGAGAGAATGCAAAATGTTGAAAAGAAAACCTTTGAATACTTCGAAAGGATTAGAGCGCGAAGAATCAATATCTTGGAGGGCCTCGAATTACATACGGACGTATTCTCGGAGTATGAGCAGCGAGCAAATCGTGGATTGCATCCGGGATTTGAAAAGAATGGGCCGAGCAGGCCGCCTAAGGAAAACACATACTCGGAACCCGGAGATGGATGCCGGGGAAAGGAAGAATCACGATACAATGTGGATGCTTGTTACAACTTTGCCGAGGACGGGAAGGGAAACCCGCCGGGAATACTCCGTCATGGGCGAGTGGATCCGATGCCATCGGTCATCGAAGAGAATGGTAAAGAGATTGATAACATGGAGGGTACGCGGCGGATTGCATACCCAATAGCTGCATCATCAACATCTACAAGCGGGGTGATTGTATACCCCACACATAGATCACCACGACTTTGTCGGACCTTCCGCACGGTCTCTTTCCCGAGCGAGTGTAACATCATGTTCGGATCGACCTCCGGATAGCGAGGCCCGGAGTGAGTTCCGAGGGCCGGTAAAGATACCTTTGCCGGTAGGTTCCGTCATGATGCGAAGGGCAACGGAGCGAGATGTCGCTAAGCATTGCATACCGGGAGTACCGAGTGAAGCGGATATCGGTTACTTTCGGAAGGATGGACGACAGGAAGACACCCTACCATTTCCGGCGGACCGGAGCTAGAGAGCCTCCGACCTTACGAGCTGTGAGTTACATGGAAAATATCACACCTCCAATGTACATCCATACGGCATCCTTGCCAAGGATGGCTTGGAAGGTGATGTTATTGACCATGTACCCCACCATTCAGATATGGATTTTTGACAGATGCTTCTTTAGATGGATCGACAAAGATCATACACAGTCCGTTTTGAGTCTACATGGATTGTATGAAATATATTCCAGATCAAGTTGTACGATGTATCTTCGACATGATTGGAATAAGAGTGACCATGTCACATTTTTGGCCTTCACCTCTTTTAGTGCAAATTGATTGGGAAACGCCATTAAAGTTAAATGAACTTCGAACAAAGAACAGAAAAGAAATAAAACAAAAAAAAAGATAAAAGAAAACTTTCCTTAAAAAAAAAAAAAAAAAATCTAAAAAAAAAATGACAAACACCAAATTCACATGAACATTAAATAAACGATAAAATAAAATTTGAATCATTAAAAGATAAACAAAATCAACATAAATGTTAAATCCAATCTCGATCAAACTTCAAATGTGATCTTCCAAATTTCAAATCAAATCTTAAATCAAATTTCAATCGAGTTCAAACTCATCCTTCCAAATTTCAAATTCAATCTTTCCAGATTCCTAAATCTCTATCAAATCTCAAATTCGATCTTCCAGATCTTAAATCAAATCTCGATCAATTTCAAATCTCAAATTCGATCTTTCCGGATCTCACATCAAACCTCAATCAAATTCAAACTTTTGGGTCGAGGATTTTACATCCAAGACTGCATTGCTTTAGGATTCTCTTCCTATTGCACTGAAATACATCAAATTCAAACTTTTGGGTCGAGGACTTTACATCCAAGACTGCACTGCTTTAGGATTCTCTTCCTATTGCACTGAAATACATCAAATTCAAACTTTTGGGTCGAGGATTTTACTTCCAAGACTGCCTTGCTTTAGGATTCTCTTCCTATTGCCTTTGAAATACATCAAATTCAAACTCTTGGGTCGAGGATTCTACATCCAAGACGCTTCGCTTTAGGATTCTTTTCCTACTTGCATCTGAAATACATCAAATTCGAACTTCTGGGTCGAGGATTTTACATCCAAGACTGCAATGCTTTAGGATTCTTTTCCTATCGCACTGAAATACATCAAATTCAAACTTTTGGGTCGAGGATTCTACATCCAAGACTGCACTGCTTTAGGATTCTTTTCCTATCGCACTGAAATACATCAAATTCAAACTTTGGGTCGAGGATTCTACATCCAAGACTGCCTTTGCTTTAGGATTCTTTTCCTATTGCACTGAAATACATCAAATTCAAACTTTTGGGTCGAGGATTCTACATCCAAGATTGCCTTGCTTAGGATTCTTTCCTATCGCACTTGAAATACATCAAATTCAAACCTTTGGGTCGAGGATTTTACATCCAAGTACCGCATTGCTTTAGGATTCTTTCCCTATTGCCTTTGAAATACATCAAATTCAAACTTTTGGGTCGAGGATTTTACATCCAAGACTGCACTGCTTTAGGATTCTCTTCCTACTGCACTGAAATACATCAGATTCAACTCTTGGGTCGAGGATTTTACATCCAAGACTGCATTGCTTTAGGATCTTTTCCCTATCGCAATGAAATACATCAAATCAAAATCAAACTCTTGAGGTTAAGGATTTTACATCCAATACCGCATTACTCTGAGATCTTTCCTCATTGTAATGATCCAATCCAATCGATTCGATCTTCTTTTGGGGTTGAAGATGTTACATCTAAAACTTCAAAATTCTAATTTTCATTTCAAATCAAATCCCTTCAAATTAATCTTGACAAACTTCGATCTAAATTAAAACTCCAAATTGAAATCTAAACTCACACATCATGACTTGAACATGAAACAAAATAAAATTTAAATCGAAATTCTCCCAGATCATGTGATTTGGGATTCACCTCCTTTTCCTTTCCCAAGCAAGAGTTCAAGAATCTCCAGTTCCAGAGATATACTTGACACTCCCCAGCGGAAATTCTCCTACTTCGTCCTAAGTTTGTCACTTGGACATCTATGTTGGTTTTGTTGATCGCTTCGGTCAACACCAATATGCGCGGTGTGCTCCGTCGGCTCACCACACCTATTGGGGGTCCATTTGTTGACCTCATTTTTGATGAGGTCTTCTCTTCTTCTCTTTAGTACTTAGGATCTAGCCTTAGGCTTTTCCTTTGACTATCTTAGAGGATTAGAATTGGGACCCACCTTTTAGAAATTCAAACCACTTCTTAACTCCCTGCAAACTCCACAAACTTGACTATAAACCCCTAATCACACTAGAGGGTTGAAATCAAATATGGAAGTTTAAAGAATGAGTTCCTATAGGACTCTTTGGCCTTAGGACTGCCCTGGGTGGCCTGGTCTGGTGAGGGGCTGACTTACACATACACTACACTTCCATACACCTCCTAAAAAAAAAAAAAAAAAACACACCCTTACCCAACTTGACCTCCTGACTCATGTAGGTGATTCACATGGATGGTCCTTAACCCCTAAGCCCTTGGCTAAGAGGGTTAGGAACAACATAGTGAATGCCTCAGATGAGTCCCTTCATGGCTCATGTGGGCTTGATATGGCTTCATGGCTCAACCAAAATGGTTGTATTCCACTTACATCCACCCAATCTTCAATTTTCCAAATTTTCAATTTTGACCCCGGGACCCTACACCGCTCTAACCTACCAAATGCCTTTAAACTACCCGAATTTCTCAAAAATTTCCAAATTACCCAAAACTCTCCAAAATCAATCCCAAACATTTCCAAACCACTTAAATTGATCATCCATACCCAAAAATGCCAAAAATTCCAAAATACCCCCCCAATACCTTTCAAATACCCAAAATACCCCTCTTGACCCAAAAATCCAAAAATTCAGAAAATTCCCAGAAAATTCCAGAAAATCCCAAATATTCCCAATTTCATTTTGTCCAACTACACCATGGGCCAATTTTGTCAATTTACCCCACTTTTATCAAAACCCCCAATTTGACCCATTTTAACCCAAAGTAAACCCGATGTCAAGCCTAACCCACCCAATTGACCCAAATTCTGGTCCAATTCAATTCTAAACTTCAATTCAACTTCCCCAGCACCAATCTAGACCCAATCCAAGCCCAATTTGAGTGGCATTGGGATCCAATTTCACTTTTGGCCTTAAAGCCCAATTTGGACCTATGACCCAAACCTAACCCAAACTCACCCAATTCAACTCTAATTAACCCCAAATCTTTTCCAAACCTTCCTTGACATCCCCATAAACAAAACACTAACATGATTTGCCCAAAATTTAGACCCAAACCCCACTCAAATTCAACCCAAAATCAAAAAGCCCAATTTTGACCTAAACCTAAACCTAGCCCAAATGAGCCCAAATTCCAAAATCAAAACCTAACCAAAGCCAAAACCTCTTTGAAACACTCCCATAAACATTTCCCAACATTAATTTTACATCAATTTCAACTCTAGCCCAACTTTGGCCCATGGTAGCCCATTTTGGCCCACCTTAGCCACTTTACCAAAAAGGCCCATATCCAACCCAATTCAAACCCAAATCACCTCAAATTTGTTTCAAACCACTCATGAAGCATCCCTAAACCAAAATCAACAATTATTTGGCCCAAGCCTTTACCAAAATTTCATCCCAAAATCCATTTTAAAATTCAAAAGCCCACTTCCCTAAACCTTCCTAAAAGCCCATTTCCACCAAATACAAAAGCCCAAAATTGGCCCTAAAGCCCACATGACATTTCCATTTGCCATCCATTTAATCAAAACCATACCTAAGTCCTAAATCCATCATCAAATCATTCCAAATCAAGTTCCATACAAATTTCCATCAAATTACCAAAAAATTCCTAAAACCCTCTTCATGAAACAAGTCAACCTTTTCCCAAGCCAAATGGAGCCATGAACAAGCCATCCTCAAGCCACATGAAGCCATGAGGGCTTTGACTTGTCATTAGTCCATTTATGGCAAGAAGAGGGGGCCCTTTCCTAATCCTTCTTAAACCTTTTTTTACCTTAAGCATGTCACACACTAAACCATGCTTAGCCACCTCACCATGGATGGAGACTTCACCACTCCATGGCAGTGACCCAAGTGACTCTTTTCAACCCAAGACCGGACCTTGGGTGGTGCACCTAGCCCAAAAGGATGGGTTGACCCAAACCTAGCCAAAATGGCCTCTTCCCCATTCCATTCCAAGCCATCTCCTTTACACTTGGCCATTGCCAATTGCTTGCACAAACACCCGACCACGGCCATCTGACCACGAGGGTGACCCTTGCCTGCCGGCCAGCCACCCCGATCACTGGAAAACACCATGGCCGAAAGCTCACATGTGAGCCAACATTGAAATTCTCCATTGCTGACTTGTCTCAACCCAAATGGATAGCATGGCTGTTCTTCCTTGACCTAGCAGTCGATCCCAACCATTAAACCCCACGGGAGAGCCTCCGACCATGCCTATTTAAGCACCACCCCCTCTCGGCCATGAGAAGAGAGTTGCACAAACCTTGCCAAAACTCGCCAAAATTGTTCCGGACTCCTCCCCATACACGAGCACTTGATCCCCAGGTGAGATCCCCCGCCATTTCTTCTCTGGAGCTCGATTTCGGAGTTGAAATTCCACCCAAAACCGGGACACTTCTCCACAGTGGACCAATCCCCAAATTGATTGGTCCTACACCTTCACCGGACCGAGGGAAGGTGTCCACCAAGCAAAAGCCCCATCTCCGAGCCACCCGGTTGCTCCGGACTCCAAGCTTTGTGATCGAGCCGTGGTCGAAGTCCAACTTAGACAATTCACTGCGACCGGGAGACTTCATCTGGAGCTTGCTAGGATCCAATCGAAGGTGCAACAACTCTCAGATCGAAGCTTCACTTCTCTGAGCAAAGGTATGAACTCATTCTTCTTCCCGAGCTTACAGAGATTCTCCATTTCATTTGAGTAAATTTCAATGCATGTTTACCATATGGATGTGTTCGTCTCTTCAAGACGAATCCATAGAGCATAAGAACACGAAAATCCATTGAGAATCGAGTGAGAAATTTGGGTTAGAAGGTTGACGGTCACGGGTGCACACCAGTCGTAGACGATGACCAGGAGCCGTTGGATCGCGCGTGTATCGAGCGGACGGATCAGATTGCGCCGGACCAGAGAATGTTACATGAACTGCGGGTCCCGGGACGGCTGACTCAGATGGCGGCGCCCAATCACAGCGCGACACGTACCGCTTCGGAGAGGCTAAGGTTGACGCGGCGCCGACTCGGATAAATAGAAAAATAGGGTATTTTCTGATTTATTTAATTCCCTAAACTTGGAAAATTCATATCTTTGTGTAGGAAAATCAGAAAAATAAAATAAAAATACCCTCTTGCTCAGTGAACAGAGGAGAATAATGTGGAAAAGAAATCATTTAATTTCATTAAGTATTTTATTTTTTATAATTTATTTACTCTCTGCATACATTTAACTCTCCATGCATGTGTACAATTCACCATGGCATGAGACCATAGGGCTTTTGAAGCCTCTGAATTTGGGAACATTCCCTGAATTTTCCAAAGTCAGAGGCCACCCCTATGAAGAGTTATTGATTTTTCAAATTCATGTCACTGTTTTGAGTATTTTAATTCCAATAAATAGCATGTTGTGTAATAAATTCTAGGAAAATTTGGTGATGTTCCTTATGACCAGAGAACCCTAGGAAAAATAGGATTTGAGTTAATTCACTCAGATTAACCCTAATTGGCTTAAACACCCAAAATATGTCTCTAATTAATTAGAGTTAACCATAAATCAAATTGACTTGAAATCAATTCTCCACTGACCTTTAGGATCAGAGGAACCCACCATAAAAATTTGAAGTCAATTGAACTTGGTTTGCCCCACTAATTGGGTTGATTAAGCCACTTAGTCATTTTAAACTTTAAAAATTCATAACTTTCAAAATATCTTTCAAAAATTCACCAAATTGGTTTTGGAGTCTCTCTGATATCAGGGGAGTTTAGGAAAATTAAAATTTCAATTTTCTAAAAAGTTGATTTTTAACATTATTTTAATATTTTTAATAATTAAAAAATAATAAAAATCACAAAAATAATAAAATTCACCAAAATGTCACATTTTGAATTTTAAACATTTAGGAACAAGTCCCATATTTTTCCTAGGTCTATTTAGTGAGATATTAAATTTTGAAGCTCTAGGGTAATTTTAAAATTGAAAAAAATGTATTTTCTAGCATTTTCACTAAAATAATTGTAATAAATCATAGAAAAATCAGAAAATTGTAAAGTTTGGTTCTCTGGAATCCTTGATATCAGAGAGAATTTTAAAAATTATAAAATTCATTTTTCAACTTATATTCTATTTTTAAATTAATTAATACTCCAGAACTTAAAATAATTCTAATAAATAAAATATAATTCAAAAAATCACAAAATTTGGTCCAAGTGGTCCTCTGGTCATTAGGAATGTCCCCTAATTTTCTTAAGGACAGAAAATTTCCTTTGATCATGTTATCAAATTTTCCTTGAAAATCTCTATTTTCTACTAAAAATAATTATATAAATAAATTAAATACAGAAAAATCATATTTTCTCCTCTCATGTCTTTATTGACATATGAGTGAAGTCACATAAAAATTTCAAGTTCATTTGAGTTCAATTTAGTGAGTTATAAAATTATTAAGCTTAAAGGGCAAAATGGTAATTAAATTTTAACCCTTAATTAAAACTTTAGGTTTAATAAAAATTAACAAGTAAAATATTTGATCCTAATCTGATTTGGATGATTGAAATTTAAATAATTAAAGGGTAGAAACCCATTGAGCAATTTAAAATGATTAAACATTAATTAAATAATTGATTAAATTTGGAAGAATAATAAAATTGGAATTATTAAAATAGGGATATTATTAGGAAGAGATTTATTCTTTAATTTAAAAAACCCCTAAATTAATCATCTCATTAATATTCAACTCTTAATTAAAATGATAACTCAAATTTAAAATATTAAAAGACTTAATCATTAAACTAAAATTAAATCATTAAACTCCTTCAAAAAATTTTTTAAATTAAATTAAAAATTAAATTAAATTAAGTAAATTAAATTAAAATTAAATTAAATTAAATTAAGATTAAAAGTTGAATTAAATTAAATTAAATGAATTAAATAAATTAAATTAAATAAATAAAATTAAAAATTAAATTAAAAATTAAATTAAATTAATTAAATTAAATAAAATTAAATTAAATAAAATTAAATTAAATTAAATTAAATTAAATAAAATTAAATTAAATTAAAAATTAAATCAAATTAAATTAAATTAAATTAAATTAAATTAAATTAAATTAAAAATTAAATCAAATTAAATTAAATCAAATTAAATTAAATCAAATCAAACTAAATTGAATTAAATTAAATTAAATTAAATTAAATTAAATTAAATTGAATTAAGTTGAATTAAATAACATCACCTAAGACATAAGGAACTCAAAAATAAATCTAAAATAACTTGAACACTATTCCAAACCTAAATCATTAATTTGAACTTAAATTTGAATCACAAATCATTAAACACCAATTTACCCTCAAAAGCTTTACTTATCATAACTCCTAAACAGAATATTAAATGAAATGTTACTTCACTTATAGGACATTCAAATATCCTAGTTCACTGAGCAAGTTAATAAAATTTGAAAATCGTCCTCAAACTAAAAATACGAGAACCTAGACGTCATAGGAAATGACTAGCTATAGGATTAGGAATTTGGTAGAAAACCATAACCCTTTCCCTTAGCTTTACCTAGGAACTTGCTTAAATATTATAACCGTGTTTTAAGTGCGACTTGGGATGACGGGAAGACCCTCCAGTACGCTTTTATTTTATTGCGATTTACTTTATGGCAATTTATTTAATCGCATCGCACTTACTTTTCTGTATGATAAACAACAGTTGCATGAAAACCTACACCTTTAGGACGAAACCAAAACTGAAACCATAACTAAATTAAAAGACACTACAAGATAAAATCCACCTCCACAACATTTCAAAATATAAGACAACTCAAAATTTAATCACAAAACGTAACACAAAACTACAATTACAACTAAATTAAAACGTCCTCGTTGGATGATCGGGAATACCTCGGATGATGTAACCTACGTGTTGCTAACGGGATTTCCCACGGTCTAAATGAAAGTGTGGAACTCATTCAATTGAGTTTAGCAAATTCATCTCGACTAAGTGAATCCGATAAAAATAATGATGCCGGAAGGATGGAACCGTGGGATCTTAACCGGTGTCGTTATAATCAACTTTAAGATTTGTTTTAATTAAAACACAAAAAACACTTGGAAATTAAGACTTCTCTAAACCAAAACACTTTTCTCATCTCCTCGATTTATGATTTCTAAAACTAAACCTCTGCAACAACAAGGAGCTCGGAGCATGGTGGGCGAAGCACGGCCATCGTCGTCGTGAAAACTTCCCTAGAATTAAACAACCAAGCCATAGGACTTCGAGGTAGTTTGCCCAGTGCAACATAAATCCTCAACTCTTCGTTAGGCATTTGCATTGCAAATTAAGCCCTAACCGGTTTTAGGATTTCCGAGGTAGTCGTCCGATACGACATAAACCCTCATATCTTCCAGGCAATTTGTATGATTCTATCATATAAGTATAAACCCTAATTAAGTAAAATTGGCAAGATTAAAACATTAAATGAACATTAGGACTTTCCTAAATCCAAGCCAAACAATAGGATAGTCGGGAGATTACCGAAGTTCGATTCGAATCCGTAATTTCTCCTACTTTTCTCCCTTTGAATTCCCGAAATAAAATGTTCCAAACTTGATCCATTCCCTATTGATATTCAAAAATTCAATTCTTTGAAAACTTAAACTTTGAAATTCTTGAGAGCAGAATTATTGATTATTATCGAGAGTTTTCTTAGGTGATTCCCGTCACTTAAGATGTAATTAACTATAGGGGCTTGCCCTTATAGGGAATTTTAAAGAACCCAGGTAATATAAACCCTGTTTAATGTTTTCATATTAAGCAGGGGAATTTGTCGGCTTATAAAATTGGTTCGCAGACCAAACGGATGTCACAAATCTTCTAGTTTATTTAACCGAGCCCCACCATCAAGCAGTGTGTCTATCCTTAGGGATAGATACACGGTTTGCGGTGCGGTGCTCGTTTATATAAACTATTTGGGATGTGAGATCGGTTTGATTTCATATCTTAAAATCTTCAAATTTAAAATTATTTTCAAAATCAAATACTACTTGCTAAATTATATCTATGTTTAAATTTAAAATTCGCCGACAACTTCTGTAGGCGACCCCTTTTCAAAATACAACACATAACCTAAAAATATGCCGACAATGTTGATGTTTGTTATCCCCATTTAAATAGTTAATTCCAGTCCTGTTACGAGAGCTTCGTATTCTACTTCGTTGTTTGTACACGGCTATGTTAAGTGATAGGAGTATCTTAACATCCCCTGCTCCGATGTTATAAAGATTAGTCCGATTCCTGCCTTACCGGGCACTATCACTTGCGATTCTTCGTCTTTGTGTGCTGAAGATGCTCCGTCGAAATATAATTCCCAACGTTGATCATCAGGGTCTTCTAGGCTCATTATTTGTTCATCTGGCAAGTCGTCATTGAGAGGAGATTCGCCGGCAAAGGGTGTGCTCGCGAGGAAGTCTGCTAGGACTTGTCCCTTTACGGCACGAAGAGGCACGAAAGTTATATCGAATTGCAATAATATCATTGACCACCCGGCAAGTCTGCCAGAAAGCGTTGGACGGGTCATCAAGTATTGCAATGGATTAAATTTCGAGATCAGGTTGACCTTATGAGAAAGCATGTAGTGCCTGAGCTTTTGAGCGGCGAAAATCAGGGCCAAACAGTGCTTTTCAATTGGAGGATACTTTATTTCTGTTGGAAGTAAACGACGGCTTAGGTAGTAAAGAGCATTTTCTTTACCCTCATCATTGACCTGGGCTAATAGGGCTCCGAGAGAGTCATCTAAAGCCGCGGTATAAAGTATCAACGGTCTACACCGAGACCTGAGGCTGCTAAGACAGGGAGGTGTCATTAAATATTGTTTAATGTCCTCGAAGGCCCTCCGGCATTTCTCTTCCTAAATAAATTTGGCGTCCTTTTTAACTAATGTCGAGAAAGGTCGACACCTACACGACAAGTTCGAGATAAAGCGTCGAAGATATGCCAACTTCCCTTGAAAAGATCGTAGTTGTTTTAAGGTTCGGGGAGGTGGCATTTCTAAGATAGCTTTAATCTTTTCCGGGTCGATTTCAATTCCACGATGTCGGACAACGAATCCTAAGAATTTCCCGGAGGTGACGCCGAAGGCGCATTTTAAGGGATTCATCTTAAGGTTAAATTGTCTTAATCGTTCGAAAACAATTCTCAAGTCATACAGGTGGTTTTCCTTTACTTTGCTTTTGATGACCACATCATCCACGTAACATTCGACTTGATTGTGGATGAGATCATCAAAAATTCTTGTCATCGCTCTCTGGTAGGTTGCTCCTGCGTTCTTCAGTCCGAATGGCATCATTGTGTAGCAATATACTCCGATCGGCTTCGAATGCTCGTAAGTTTTTCATCTTCTGGAGCCATTTTTATCCGGTTGTATCTCGAAGATCCATCCATGAATGAGAATATTTCATGTTTTGAAGCAATGTCGATCATTAATTCGGGATCGGTAGAGGGAATTCATCTTTTGGACATGCCTTGTTTAAATCTCCGAAATCCACACAAATTCGATCGACCATTCTTCTTCCCGATCTGGTACCACATTGGCTAGCCAAGTCGGGTATTGTTCTTCACGGACAAATTTAGCGTCTATTAGCTTTTTAACCTCAGCTATGACTCGTTGTTCGATTTCTAGACGCATTCTTTTGGAACCTTGTCTGACTGGAACAGAGGTAGGATCCACTCCTAGCTTATGGACTGCGACCTCTGGAGCTAATCTGGCATCTCATCGTAGCTCCAAGCAAAACAGTCTTTAAATTCCATTAATAACTTGATTATTTCTTCGAAGTCTTCTTTATTGAGTAAGGAGCTAACAAAGGTAGGTCTAGGCTCTTCGCTAGTACCTAAGTTAACTTCCGTTAACTCATCTATTGTAGATTTGATCTCTTCTTCAAACTCTGGTGGAGCGTTTCCAATTTGTAAATCTTCAAGTTCTTCTGTAGCTTCCATGCAGTCTTCATTAGACTTGCAAGTGACAACCATGCAAAATTCAGTATCGTCAGCCGATCCTACTGTGCCGAATCCGAGACCATGCTTTGAATTAGGTGGACGACCGGAGTTATTCCATAATTTTTCAAAATGTTGTGATTGACCTTTTGTCCATTGTCGAGGTAAGAAACCACGCTGAATTAAATTTTGAACACAGGGAGAGTACCACTCAAAAGGCAATTCCATTAATTCTGATGAAGTAGCATCTTCAAATTGTACATTATTTTCGGTTTTGGAGGAAGGAGCACCACGGTAGAATTTGATTGGCTTTGCACCGCCGCTACGTACCTCTTTGACCACCATACCCTCGATCTTATTAGAATGGATCGGGGTCAGGGTCATAGTATGTACATAGTGGTTAATCTTCTCGTACATCGATTTATATTCCTCGTTCTTTTCATCTTCGAGAGAGATCCTGAATTGCGGCTTCTTCCGACTTATTGTCGCTGCTTCTTGTTTGATTTCTTTTTCTTCTTCAGAACTATCTTCCCAATCAACATTGATGGCTGGTTTCCTCTGTCCAACTGTCCTAACGTCCCCGGCCTCGACCTCGTCCCCGGCCTCGACCTCGGATGCGAGTTGTGGAGAAACCTTCACCATCTCGCCGTAAGGGAGTGGTGAGTGACTGTTGGACTAGAACTTCAGGTTCTTCGTCGTCCCAAACTTCCTTTGCTTCATTTGTTATGGTATCTCTGGAGAAGATTGTTTTCTTCGGAGGTGCGTAATAAGCTGCATCTTCATGGATTCCAATTTCATGTACGGAGAATGGTTGTAAGTCACCTTTGATGCACTGTTCCCCTCCATCGTAGTATTTGATGCACTGATGTAGAGATGATGGTACCATCCGGTTTTCATGTATCCATGGTCGGTCCAGTAGAGCGTTGAATGATGTTTCTGAATCAATTATGTGAAATTTCGCGGTTGTCTTTGCTAAGTCACCGGTCTTTATTAGCAGTGTTATTGATCCGAGGGCTCTTTCTCCTTTCTGGTTGAATCCTCTTAATAACATTTTGTCCGCTTCGAGCTCGCGAGCATCAATTTCCAAGTATGCTAGTGTTCGAAGATTCATTATATTGATTGATGCTCCTGGATCCACCAATACTCTGGAGAGTGTAAACTTCCCAATTGTAACTGAAATGTATAACGGTCGGTTGTGGTCTGCTGTCCCAAGTAGTAGGTCATTGTCCGTGAAGGTAACACCTCGTCGTTCTTTTAACGAGCAAACCTCATCTAAGGAATCTCCGGTCATTTGAGCTAAACAAATTTCTGGATCAAGTAAGGCCTTGATCAGAGCTTCTCTCATCTCCTTTGATAAGATGAGAGCGTCGTAGATGCTCAGTTTGGCTGGTAGTTTCCTAAGATGGGCTAGCACGTTGTAGTCCACTTTATTTTCATGTGTCTCGATTTCTTCCCGAATTGGTATTTCTTCTGTCGGGGTTGGTTCTTCCTGAACAACCACCTACTTTCCTTTGTCCTTTGGACCCATTCTCGGAGGTAGAACTCTTCCACTTCTTAAGTTGACTTCTGTGATTTCTTCTGAATCTAGTATTGAGTTTGCTGGTGTCTCCTTCTGAATCGGAATGACAGGTTCTTCTGGATTAGCTTCGGAGTCTGAAGGCTCTAACTCTATTGTGACTGGAGCTCCTCGAAACTCGCAAATAGATTCGTTGCTTGTTGAACTCTCGTAGCCTCCTTGGTGGATGTCTTCTTTGTCATTGTGATCGTCGAGATTGTGTATGATTTGAGAATTATTATTTGTATCGGAATCGACGTCCGGATTAGGTTAGTTGTCGCTAGTTACGTAGTCGTTAGAAACAATCAAAACGTAGCCAACGCCATAACCCTTATCATTATAAGATCCCACCGGAGTGAGCAAATAATCATACAGAGTCAGAGGTTCGAGGGATTTCTCCCCCGAATCGGAAACAACTATCCTAGGATAAGCAGCCCCTAGTCTAGCCTTAAGAGCCTCGGTCTTTTCTTCTTCATCAATTTTCTTCTTTTCTTCAATAGTCTCTTGTTGAGGTGGTTCTTCTATCACAAGTGATAGTGCCGACTTGACAGGTTTCAAACTCCGAATTGAGGCTCGCACAGAAGTGGTTTGGATGCGATCTAAACTCTTCTTCGAAGACTTTGTCCAAGCGGTAGTCCATCCATCATCAGTCGCATAGGGATCTATCGGAACAATGAAATCCGTTGAGATAACATTGACGGATCCTCCTTTCTGGGGTTCCTTCATGTATTCCTTCGGGATCGTTATGTTCCCTTTTCGAAGATTGTCGTTGAGCCAACTTTTGAAGGTAATACAATCTTCTATCTTGTGCCCGAGCATCCAGTGGTAAGGGCAAAAGTTGGGATCACCTTTCTTGTCGACTTCTTCTAGTCTCTTAGGCTCGGCGATTGGAAATGCGGAGTCTTCATCGGATCGCGGCACTTCGCCTCATTCTTGAACGGATACTTCTGCTCGAAGCTCCCTTAACGTACGTTGTGGACGAGGCGGTTGTTCATACCGTTGAGATGACCGATAGCTAGGTCGGGGTTGCTGGTAATTCGTTGAGGTTCTTCGCGGCCGTTCGACGGTATTTCTATCGGTCGCTTGCCTTTATCGATCGTCTGCGACGATCCCGGACTTCTTTTCAAAAGTCTTCACGGGCTTCTGTTTGTCTGTTTTGTCGGTGAAACTTAATTGCTTCGCCTCCTCTTGCAAGCTTCCGGCCTTGCTTAAGAACTTCTCAAAAGTCTTAATAGTAAATCCCTTGAGGAGAAGTCGCTATCGGGCCATGAATGCTCTTAAGTAAAATGCCGATCGCATGCTTGTTCTTGTAGTTGTGGCTCACACTTCATACTTAGATTCCTCCATCGAAGTATATAGTCCACCGAAGTTTCGTTCGGCTTCGCTTCTCACCACTAAATCACCTATAGTGATGTGGTGCTGAGCTCCGACAAATCGCTTGATGAAGAGGTTCTCTAATTCCGAAAATGTCTTTACCGAACCGTTTGGTAATTCCGCATACTAATCAAGGCGATCCACGACGATGTCGTCGACAAATTGTCGGAAGAGTAAAGCATCACTTCCGCCGGCATTGCAACAACCGGCACGAAAATGTGCAACATGCTTGCCGAGGGTTTCCGGTTCCGTCAAAGGTCTTGAACGGAGGTGGTATAAAGCCTTTCGGATATTGGACGGCGTCGAATTCTTCGGGTAAGGTCTACCCGTCCGAATGGATGTTCCGCTCTTTGATTGTGCCAAGGCTTCTCGCACTTGCTTGTTCCACCATGCTCTTGATATCCTTCTGCGGAATCATATTACGGGTAGAATCTTTCTTTGGCTGATCGTCTCCATTAACGGATGTAATCTCTTTTCCTCCGTACGTAATATGAATAACTTCGGAGGCGTTTCTCTTGGGGGTTGAGCCCGACTGCGAAGAGTGGCTAGGACTGCAGACCATCTCTTCCATCCTTTTTGCCAATTGAGAGATTGTATCGTCTTTTTCTCGAATTTGTGCTCTTAATGCTTCCGGTTCATCTCTTTCCACAGCTGCCGGAGCACCTTGCGAAGCTGACGATGCTCGTATTTCATCCATGTTAATTTCTGCATATTCATCATCCATGAATTTTGATGAGTCGACTTCATCTCTGAATTTTTCTTCTCTTTCTCTTGCTAATCGCTGAATATCAGTTCTTAGCTTTTCCATAGCATCTTCCAATGGACTTTTTCGTGCGGTTTCGCAGTTATCATGCGATGGCTGTCGGGTTTCCTTTTCGGGAGTCCCCTTCATTGCAGTGGCGCTCTCTTCGGACTCGAGTCTCCTGGCGAGACTTTACTTTTCTGGTCGCTGTTTCGGTCTTAATTGGCCGGTAGTGGGACGCCATACCATCCTTCTAGCAGCAGAAGGCCTAGGACCGGATGGTCTGTCGGTCGAATTCGGAAGGTGGTATCCTCCACGATCTATAAACCACGAAACAACAACAGGTGGACTAGCCTTCATCTTCTTACTCAGCTTTTCTACAGCGATAGCAGGTTCTACTCGTGGCCCAAGATGGGATTTGGCCGGCACCCGTCCTATCCTTCTTAAAATCTCTGATATAGGGCATTTCTCTTTCTTTGCTAACTTCTCTATCACAGTCTGTAGTTGGGCAAATGGTGTTATCCTAGCCCTTTTCTTTCGGCTGTCGCTATAGTATGCGGGTCGAGGTAATGTAGCAGACAATCCCGCGGACATTTTCCTCGTCACTCGCGGCGGAAAGGGGATGGAATCTACTTCCTTCCAAAAGCGGTGTATACTCGGGCAATGGTATGTACTCAGGTAGTGGTGTGTACTCAGGGATTTCTTCTAAGAAAGCGACTTCAGCAGCTCTGGCCTTTCTGGCAATCTTCCTACCTCTGTTTCTTCTCTGAGTCCGTGTTAGGGGTGGAACCCTTGAGCTGGACCCAATTTCAAAAACAGAAGGTCTTGCACGGAAATCTGTACCCTCCATGGTAACATGCTCGTTACAAATTTGAACTTCCTTCCCCTTCAGTTTGGCGAAAGCCGGGTAGGTGCGGAGACGACTAGATCGGTGGGGGTAGAGATAACGGTCCTCCTCATGGACGCGTAGTATTCCTCTCAGCTGGAACCCTTAGCAGGGGAGGGAACTCTTGAGTTGACTTAAGGTTGAACTCGATCAAAGGTCTTTCAGTTTCAGATACTTTGTCTGTCAGTGCGAAAAGGGTAACGTCAGTGATCTTGACATTTGTGTTCTCGAATCCTTGTCCAAACCGGATGATCCCATTGTCGGGCAGCTCATCCTTGTAAACAAGCGAAGTCCAGCCATTGGTGAAGGAGAAAATCAGCTTTGGGGCTTCCATTTCTGCAAGGTAGATTTTGATTGTCAGTCCCAAGTTATGCTTCTTCTCATCAGGACAAAAAGAAAGGAATCGAAAAGAGTCCGAACACATTTTTGTTCATGTATTTATAAAAAGGAGTTATTTGTTAAAAGGGTCATTCATTAGAGGGTTTGTTTATTGGGAACGAAATGTTCAAAGGTGTAGAGAAGGTAAAGAATCCGATTCAGAATTGGAAGGGAAAAGAAAGTCTTATGCAAGACTTCTCGACTCGAAGGACCACTCCTAAACTAACACCTATCGGGGGTCCACCCCACCTCGAAAAGAGGCAAAGGATCTCGGAACCTCTCCGTTTAGAGGTGTCTAAACAAAGGCTCCTAAATCCGAGAGAACGTTGGCTATACTCGTTCAAGGTAGAAATGAACATAGTATTCCAACGGAAAGAAGGGTAGTTTGATCCACTAGGGACATGGATACACTACCGATTTTTGAAAGCAGAACTATCTGATTAAAATGGAGAGAGGAACTAGTCCCCAGCGGAGTCGCCATAAATTGTCGGCATATTTTTAGGTTGAGTTGTATTTTTGAAAAGGGGTAGCCTACAGAAATTGTCGGCGAATTTTAGGTTTTAAATTTAATTTAAATATATATATATATATATATATATATATATATATATATATATTACTTGGAAAGTAGTTTTTTTATTTTGAAAATAATTTTAAATATTTTAAGATATGAAATCAAACTGATCTCACATTTCAAATAGTTTATATAAACGAGCACCACACTACAAAACACGTGTCTATCCTGAAGAATAGGCACACTGTTCGGTGGTGGGGCTCGATTAAATAAACTAGAAGGTTTGTGACATCCGTTTGGTCTGCGAAACCATTTTATTTGCCGACAAGTTCCCCTACTTAATATGAAAGCATTAAACAGGGTTTATATTACCTGGGTTATTAAAATTCCCTATAAGGGCAAGCCCCTATAGTTAATTATATCTTAAGTGACGGGAATCACCTAAGAAAACACTCGATAATAATCAGTAGTTCTGCTCTCAAGAATTTTAAAGTTTAAGGTTTTCAAAGGATTGGATTTTTGGAAATTCAAAAGGGAATGACTCAAAACTTGGAAGAATTTATTTTTTTGAGAATCCAAAGGAAGAGAAGTAGGAGAAGCTGAGGATCCAAGAAGAATCTTGGCAACTTCCCAAACTATCCTATTGTTTGGCTTAGATTTGGGAAAATCCTAGTATTATCTTATATTTCAATCTTGCCAATTTTAGTTAATTAGGACTTATATTCGTATGATGCGATCACACAAATAGCCTTGAAGATGTGAGGGTTTATGTCGTATCGGACGACTACCTCGGAATCCTAAGACTGGTTAGGGCTTAATTTTCAATGCAAATGCCTAATGAAGAGTTGAGGATTTATGTTGCACTAGGCAAACTACCTCGAAGTCCTATGGCTCGGTTATTTAATTCTAAGAAAGTTTTGCAAAAGTAGACTCAGGTTTTGCTGATGACGATGGCCGTGTTGCCCACTATGCTCCGAGCTCCTTGTTGTTGTTGCAGAAGTTTAGTTTTAGAAGTCATAAATCAGGAGATGACAGAAATATTTTGGTTTAGAGAAAATCTTAAAATCCAGGTGTTTTTAATATTTTAATTAAACAAATCTTAAAGTTCATTATAACAACACCAGTTAAGATCCCACGGTTCCATCCTTCCGGCATCGTTATTTTTATCGGATTCACTTAGTTCAGATGAATTTGCTAAACTCAACTGAATGAGTTCCACACTTTCATTCAGACCGTGGGAAATCCCGTTAGCAACACGTAGGTTACATCATCCGAGGTATTCCCGATCATCCAACAAGACGTTTTAATTTAGTTGTAGTTGTAGTTTTGTTGTTCGTTTGTGATTAAATTTTGAGTTGTTTTATATTTTGAAATGTTGTGGCGGTGAATTTTATCTTGTAATGACTTTTAATTTAGTTTTGGTTTCAGTTTTAGGGACTATCCTAAAGGTGTGGGTTTTCATGCAACAGTTGTTTATCATGCAAGAAAAGTAAAGTGCAATGCGATTAAGTAAATTGCAATAAAGTGAATTGCAATAAAATAAAAGCATACCTGGAGGGTCTTCCCGTCATCCCAAGCTGCACTTAAACACAATTTAAAATATTTAAGCATTTAAAGCAAGTTCCTAGGTAAAGCTAAAGGAAGGGTTATGGTTTTCTACCAAGTTCCTAATCCTATAGCTAGTCACCACCTATGACGTCTAGGTTCTTGTGTTTTAGTTTAAGGACGATTTTCTTCACTAAAGAACAATTAAGTTCAATTGTTCTTATAAATATCCTATCATATCGAGGAAGTGCTTAAGACAAATCTTAAACATCTTTTCAATACTTCTAGGATTATTTTAAGTCTAAGAGAATTTAATTATATAAATGAATTAATCATCCAGGAGTTCAAGTTTTGTTATCTTGCTCAGTGAACTAGGACATTTGAATATCCTATGAGTGAAGTAACACTTCACTTAACACTCCGTTTAGGAGTTATGACAACAAGAGCTTTTGAGGGCAAATCGATGTTTAAGTGATTTGTGATTTAATTTAATTTTAATTGATGGGTTTAAGTTTGGAATAGTGTTCAAGTTGTTTTAGATTTATTTTGAGTTCTTTATGTCTTAAGTGATGTTATTTTTAATTCAATTTAATTTGGTTTTAGTTTGATTTAATTTAGTTTAGTTTTAATTTTAATTTAATTTATTTAATTTAATTTAATTTTAATTTTAACTTGGTTTTATTTTAATTTAATTTAATATGTTTTAATTTAATTTAATTTAATTTAATTTAATGTGATTTAATTTAATTTAATTTAATTTAATTTAAATTTTAATTTAATTTAATTTAATTTAATTTAAACTTTAATTTAATTAAATTTTAATTAAATTTTATTTCAGATTTTAATTTAATTTAAATTTTAATTTAATTTTACTTTTAATCTTAATTTAATATTATATATATTTTTTTGTTCTAAAGATGATTTAATTTTAATCGTTAAAGTATTAATTTAATTGAAATTTTAAAAGGATTTAATTTAAATAATTTAACTTTAATTTAATTTAATGATTAAGTCTTTTAGCATTTTAAATCTTAAATTTGGATTATCATTTTAATTAGGAATTAAATATTATTGAGGTGATTAATTTAGGGATTCTTAAATTAAAGAACAAATCTCTTCCTAATAATATCCCTATTTTAATAATTCCAATTTTTCATTATTCTTCCAAAATTAATTAATTATTTAATTAAGGTTTATTTTAATTATTTTTAAATTTTTTGGTCGGTTTCTACCTTTTAATTATTTAAATTTCAATCATCCAAATCAGATTAGGATCAAATATTTTACTCTTTCATTTTATTAAGCCTAAAGTTTTAATTTAGGGTTAAAATTTTAATTACAATTTTGCCCTTCAAGCTTAATAATTTCATAACTCACTAAATTGAGCTTAAATGAATTTGAAATTTTTATGTGGCCTCACTCACATGTCAATTAAGACATTAGAGGAGAAAATGTGATTTTTCTGTATTTAATTTATTTATATAATTATTTTTTTGTAGAAAATAGGGATTTCCAAGGAAAATTCAATAAGATGACCAAGGGAATTTTTCTGTCCTTAAGAAAATAATGGGACATTCCTAATGACCAGAGAACCACTTGGACCAATTTTGGTGATTTTTTGAATTATATTCTTTTTATTATAATTATTTTGAGTTTTGGAATATTAATTAAATTAAAAATAATATAAATGTTGAAAGATGAATTTTATATTTTTAAATCTCTCTGATATCAAGGAAACCAGAGAACCAATTTTTATAATTTTCTGATTTTTCTTTGATTTATTAGAATTATTTTAGTGGAAATGCTAGAAAATACATTTTTTTTTTATTTTAAAATTACCTTAGGGCTTTAAAATTTAATATCTCATCATAGAGACTTAAGAAAAATATGGGGTTTGTTCCTAAGTGATTAAAATTCAAAATGTGACATTTTGGTGAATTTTATTATTTTTGTGATTTTTATTGTTTTTTAATTATTAAAAATATTAAAATAATGCAAAAAATCAACTTTTTTAGAAAATTACAATTTTAATTTTCTTAAATTCCCCTGATATCAGAGAGGCTCCAAAACCAATTTGGTGAATTTTCTAAAAGTGTTTTGAAAGTTATGAATTTTTTAAGTTTAATTTTGGCTAAATGGCTTAATCAACCCATTTGATAGGGCTAACCAAGTCCAATTGACTTCAAACTTTTATGGTGGGTTCCTCTTATCCTAAAGGTCAGTGGAGAATTGATTTCAAGTCAATTTGATGTATGATTAGCTCTAATTAATTAAAGCTCCATTTTGGGTGTTTAAGCCAATTAGGGTTATTACAATTGAGTTAACTCAAAAACTATTTTTCCTAGGGTCCTCTGGTCATAGGAAACATCACCAAATTTTCCTAGAATTTATTTCACAACATGCTAATTATTGGAATTAAAATACTCAGAATAGTGACCTAGAATTGAAAAATCAATAACTCTTCATAGGGATGGCCTCTGACTTTGAAAAATTCAGGGAATGTTGCCAAATTCAGAGGCTTCAAAAGCCCTATGGTCTCATGCCATGGTAAATTGTATACATGCATGGAGAATTGAAATAGTGCAGAGAGTAAATAAATAATTAAAAATAAAATACTTGATGAAATTACATGATTTCTTTTCCACATTATTCTCCTCTGTTCACTGAGCAAGGGGGTATTTTTATTTTATTTTTAGGATTTTCCTACACAAAGTTATGAATTTTCCAAGTTCTGGTAATTAATTAAATAAGAAAAATCCTAATTTTCTACATAAGTGACGCGGTGCCAGCTCAACCTCGGCAGCTCCGAACGCACACGCATCGTCTTCTGATTCGGCGCCGCCATCCGACTCAGCGCTCCAGGGCCCCGCGGTTCACGTACCATCGCGCTGTCCGGCTCAATCCAGACCGTCCGCTCGATACACGCTTGATCCGACGGCTCCCAGTCATCGTCTACGACTGGTGTGCACCCGTGACCGTCAACCTTCTAACCCTAATTTCTCACTCGATTCTCAACGGATTTTTGTGTTCTTATGCTCTATGGATTCGTCTTGAAGGGACGAACACATCCATACAGTAAACATGCATTGAAATAGATTCAAATTAAATGGAGAATCTCCGTAAGCTCGGGAAGAAGAATGAGTCCATACCTTTGCTCAGAGAAGTGAAGCTTCAATCTGAGGGTTGTGTCACCTTCGATTGGGTCCAAGCAAGCTCCAGATGAAGTCCCTTGGCCTGGTGAATTGTCCAGGTATGATTTCGACCACTGCCGAATACAAAGCTTGGAGTCTGGAATAGGTGGGTGGCCTGGAGAAGGGGCTTTTGCTGGTAAACTCCTTCTCTTAGTCTGGTGAAGGTGTAGGACCAATCAATTTGGGGATTGGCTCACTGTGGAGAAGTGTCCTGGTTTTGGGCTTGGATTTCAACTCTAAAATTGAGCTCACAGAGAGGAAATGGCAGGGGGATTTCAGTGGGGATCATGTTCTCTATGTGTGGGGATTAGTCTGGAACAATTTTGGCAGAGTTTCCTTAAGGTTTGTTTCAGCACCTCCCATGGCCAAGAGGAGGTGGTGTTTAAATAGGAGAGGGTGGAGGGCCTCCCAGGGGGGTTTAAGGCTTGGGATCAGCTGCTTAGGTCAAGGGAAGAACAGCCATGGTGGCCATTGGGCATGGGGCAGCTCAGCAAGGGAGAATTGAATTTTTTGGCTCCTCCCAAGGTCTCGTCCATGGTGTTTTCCGGCGGCCTGGTGGCTGGCCGGCCAGGCACTGGTCACCATCTTGACCAGTGGGGTCAGGGGTTGGCAATGGTGCAGTCAATTGGAGTTTGACATGTGTAAAGGGGCTGGATTGAAATGGAATGGGGAGAGGCTCATTTTGGGTTCAATTTGGTCAACCCATGTATTTGGGCTTGGTTCACCTTCCCATGGTCTGAATTTGGGCCAGGGGAATCAGTTGGGTCAGCTGCCATGGAGTGGTGAAGTCTCCATCCATGTTGAGGTGGCTAAGCATGGTTTAGTGTGTGACATGCTTATGGTTAAAAAGGCTTAATGAAGGATTAGGAAAGGGGGCCCTCCTTTTGCCATTAATGGCTTGGTCACATGTCAAACCTTCCATGGCTTCATATGGCTTGTAAATGGCTTGCTCATGGCTCCATGTGGCTTGGGACAAAGCTTGGTCATTTACATGAAAGAAGGTTTTGAATTTTTGGGACTTATGGGTGATTTTGGCATGAGGCCTAATTTAGGATTATTTGATGATTGATTTAGGACTTAAGGGATGATATCAATTAATGGGGTGATGAAAAGAATGTCATATGGGCTTTAGCATGAAGTTTGGGCCTTTGAATTTTAGTGAAGATGGGCTATTAAAATGGTTTAGGGAAGTGGGCTTTTTGGAATTTAAAAAAAAGGATTATAGGATGAAAGTTTAGTAAAGGCTTGGGCCAAATAATTGTTGGGTTTGGTTTAGGGATATGTCATGAGTGATTTGAAATGAGTTTGGAGTGATTTGGGTTTGAATGGGGTTGGGTTTGGGCCTCTTTGGTAAATGGGCCAATGTAGGTCAAATTGGGCTAACTTGGGCCAATTTGGGCTAGGGTTGAAATTGTTGTAAAATTAATGTTGGGAAAAGTTTATGGGAGTGTTTCAAAGAGGTTTTGACTTTGGTTGGGTTTTGATTTTGGGGTTTGGGCTTATTTAGGTTAGGTTTGGGTTTAGGTCAAAATTGGGTCTTTTAGCTTTGGGTTGAATTTGAGTGGGGTTTGGGTCTAAATTTTGGGCAAATCATGTTAGTGTTTTGTTTGTGGGGATGTTAGGGAAGGTTTAGAAAAGATTTGGGGTTAATTGGAGTTGAATTGGGTGAGTTTGAGCTAAGTTTGGGTCATGGGTCCAAATTGGGCTTTAAGGTCAAAAGTGAAATTGGATTCAAATGTCAATCAAATTGGGTTTGGATTTGGTCTAGATTGGTGTTGGGGATGTTGAATTGAAGTTTAGAATTGAATTGGACCAGAATTTGGGTCAATTGGGTAGGTTTGGTTTGACATTGGGTTCACTTTGGGTTAAAAATGGGTCAAATTGGGGATTTTGACAAAAGTGGGGTAAATTGAAAAAATTGGCCCATGGTGTAGTTGAACAAAATGAAATTGGGAATATTTGGGATTTTCTGGTAGTTTTCTGAATTTTTGAATTTTTGGGTCAAGAGGGGCATTTTGGGTATTTGGAGGGTACTGGGGGTATTTTTGGAATTTTTGGTATTTTTGGCTATGGATGATCAATTTGAGTGATGTGGGAATGTTTGAGATTGGTTTTGAGGAATATGGGTGATTTTGGAGAATTTTGAAAATTTTGGGTAATTTCAAGGGTTTTTTGGTAGGTAGGCCCGGGTTCAAAAATTGAAAATTTGGAAAATTGAAGATTGGGTGAATGTAAGTGGAATGAAATCATTTTAGTTGAGCCATGAAGCCATATTAAGCCTATATGAGCCATGAAGGGACTCATTTGAGGCATTCACTATGTTGTTCCTAACCCTGCTTGCGAGGGCTTAGGGGTTAAGGACCATCCATGTGAATCACCTTCAAGAGTCAGGGAGGTCAAGTTGGGTATAGGTGTGGTTTTAGGAGGTGTGTGAAAGTGTAGTGTATAAGTGTAGTGTGTGTGTAAGTCAGCCCTCACCAGACCAGGCCACCCAGGACAGTCCTAAGGCCAAAGTGTCCTATAGGAACTCATCCTTTAAACTTCCACATTTGATTTCAACCCTCTCAGTGATTAGGGGTCTACAATCAAGTTTGTGGAGTTTGCAGGGAGTTAAGAAGTGGTTTGAATTTATAAGTGGTGGGTCCCAATTCTAATCCTCTAGGATAGTCAAAGGAAAAGCCTAAGGCTAGATCCTAAGTACTAAAGAGAAGAAGGGAAGACCTCATCAAAAATGAGGTCAACATCACTATGTTGTTCCTAACCCTCTTAGCCAAGGGCCTAGGGGTTACGGTTCATCCATATGAATTACCTACATGAGTCAGGAAGTCAGGCTAGGTATGAATGGTTTTAGGATTTGGAATGTGTGTGTGAGAGTGTAGTGTATGTGTAAGTCAGCCCTCACCAGACCAGGCCACCCAGGGTGATCCTAAGGCCAAATAGTCCTATAGGGAACTCATCATTTAAACCTCCACATCTGATCTCAACCCTCTAGGTGATTAGGGGTTTAAAATCAAGCTTGTGGGGACTGCAGGGAGTTAAGAAGTGGTTGAGTTTCTAAAGGGGAGGTTCCATTTCTAGTCCTCAAAGATAGTCAAAGGAAAGCCTAAGGCTAGATCCTAAGTACTAAAAGGAGAAGAGAAGACCTCATCAAAAATGAGGTCAACAAATGAACCCCTAATAGGTGTGGTGTGCTAACCAAGCACACCGCGCGTATTGGCATTGACCGAGGAGATTAACAAAATCAACACAGATGTCCAAGTGACAAACTTAGGACGAAGTAGAAGAATTTCCGCTGGGGAGTATCAGGTATATTTCCAAGACTGGAGATTCCTGAACTCTCGCTGGGGAATGGAAAAGGAGGTGAACTCCAAATCACAAGATCTGGGGAATTCGATTTAGATTTCAGTTTACTTTTAAATTTCAAGTTTCAATGTGTGAGTTTAGATTTCGATTTGTAGTTTAATTTGAAATCGATTTAAGGAAATTTTGAATTTGAAATTTGGATTTGAAATGAGGATTGAAACCTGGGTTTCAACCTCGGGATTGCGAAGAGAACTGGAATTTAGGTACCAGCCTCAGAGTGAGAATCAGAGTTTAAGTATCGGTTGAAAAGGATGAGAATCAGAATTTAGGTACTGATCTCGGAAATTTTGAATTGAAATGTAGATATCAATTCAGATGAGAATCGAAATGTAGGTATCGATCTCGAAATGAGAACTGGAATGTAGGTACCAATCTCAGAAATTTTGAATTGAAAGGTAGATATCAATTCAAATGAAAATCAAAATGTAGGTATCGATCTCGAAATGAGAACTGGAATGTAGGTACCAGCCTCGGAAATTTTGAATTGAAATGTAGGTATCAATTCGGATGAGAATCGAAATGTAGGTATCAATCTCGAAATGAGAACTGGAATGTAGGTACCAGTCTCGGAAATTTTGAATTGAAATGTAGGTATCAATTCAGCTGAGAATCGAAATGTAGGTATCAATCTCAAAATGAAAATTGGAATGTAGGTACCAGTCTCGAAAATTTTGAATTGAAATGTAGGTATCAATTCAGATGAGAATCAAAATGTAGGTATCGATCTCGAAATGAGAACTGGAATGTAGGTACCGGTCTCGAAATTTTGAATTGAAATGTAAGTATCAATTCGGATGAGAATCGAAATGTAGGTATCGATCTCGAAATGAGAACTGGAATGTAGGTACCAGTCTCGGAAATTTTGAATTAAAATGTAGGTATCAATTCAGATGAGAATTGAAATGTAGGTATCGATCTCGAAATGAGAACTGGAATGTAGGTACCAGTCTCGGAAATTTTGAATTGAAATATAGGTATCAATTCAGATGAGAATCAAAATGTAGGTATCGATCTCTAAATGAGAACAGGAATGTAGGTACCAGTCTCAAAAATTTTGAATTGAAATGTAGGTATCAATTCAGATGAGAATCAAAATGTAGGTATCGATCTCGAAATGAGAACTGGAATGTAGGTACCAATCTCGAAAATTTTGAATTAAAATGTAGGTATCAATTCAGATGAGAATCGAAATGTAGGTATCGATCTCGAAATGAGAACTGGAATGTAGGTACCAGTCTCGGAAATTTTGAATTGAAATGTAGGTATCAATTCAAATGAGAATTGAAATGTAGGTATCGATCTCGAAATGAGAACTGGAATGTAGGTACCTGTCTCGGAAATTTTGAATTGAAATGTAGGTATCGATTCAGATGAGAATCGAAATATAGGTATCGATCTCGAAATGAGAACTGGAATGTAGGTACCAGTCTCGGAAATTTTGAATTGAAATGTACTGTGGAGATTTAGATTTAGCGGGAGATTGAAATGAGATGTGAAAGTGTTCCACATCCCACGAGAATCAATCAAAGTTTGATTATTTGGCGAAGGGTGTGAATCTCTGCCATCAGAACCAAATCGAAAATTTTTTGTGGTTCTGAAGTAGATCTTAATTTGAAGAAGAATTGGAGGGTTTGAAAAGACGCATTTAGACTGGAATTCAATTTGAGGTTTAGGTTCATTTCATTTGTCCTTTAGCGATCTGATTTTATTTTTGTTGTTCATTTAGTGTTCATGTGAATTTGAAGTTCATTTTACTATTTAGATTTTTAGGAAAAGTTCTCATTTATTTTCTTTTCTCTTCTGTTCTTCGTTCAAAGTTCATTTAACTCTAATGGCGTTTCCCAGTCAATTTGCACAAAAAGAGGTGAAGGCAAAATATGACGTAGTCATTTTCATTCCAACTTGCTGAAAGTACATCATACAACTTGATCTAGTCATGATGACATTTTTCTCAGAAATTTAATGTCCCATACAATCCATGTAACTTCAAAACGGATTGTGTAAACTTCTTGTTGATCCATCCAAAAGTGTCAGTCAAAAAATCCATGTCTGAATAATAAGAAACATGGGTAATAACATCACCTTCCAAGCCATCCTTGGCAGGAATGCCGCATGGATGTGCATTGAAGGTGTGCTATTTCCCATGTAATTAACAGGTCGTAGGGCCGGAGACCCTCCAATTCTGGATCTGGCTGGAAGTGGCAAGGCGCCTTTCTGTCGTCCATCCTTCTAAAAGTAATGGAGATCCGCTCCACTGGCACTCCCCATATACAATGTTTTGCGATGTCTGCTCCATTTCCTTTTAATATCATGACGGAACCTACCAGAAGTGGTATCTCCACCGGCCCTCGGAACTTACCCGGGCCTGCTATCTGGAGGTCAGATCCGAACATGATATTGCATTGGTTGATGAACGAAACCGTGTAGAAAGGTCTGACAAGGTCGTGATGGTCTATGTGTGGAGGTATGCAGTCGCCTTTCTGGTAAAAGTTGATGATGCAACTGTTGGGTATGCAGTCTGCTGGCAGTACCCTCCACGTTACCATTCTTTTCACCATTCTTTTAATTATCCTCGGCATTGGATCCGCCTCACTGCGACGGAGTATCCCTGGTGGATTTCCTTTTCTGCCCTCTGCGAAGTTATAGCAACATCCGCATTGTATTGTGACTCTTCCTTTCCCTGGCATCCATCTCCGGGGTTCTGAATAAGTCTTTTCCCTTAGACGGCCTGCTCGAGCCATCTTCTGAAGCTCTAAGATTCAGTCCACAATCTGCTACTGCTCGTACTCTTAGAATACATATGTGTGTAACTCGAGGCCTTCCAAAATATTGATTCTCTTACCTTTAATCCTTTCAAAGTATTCGAAAGTCTTCTTCTCAACATTTTGCATTCTTTATAATTCATATTCTGGGATGATTTGCAAGTGACGAGGCCTAGTAACGTATTATGGGATATACGGCTCAATCCCGTCATGTTCTCCTGCATACCTTGGCTCCTCGGGGATTGTCTCTGTCGGGACATCCTCCGGGGTTGCTTCCGCAACAAGGTTCTTCGAATCCTGTACGTATGCTCGGTGTCGAGGTACTGACTCTATTTCTGCTCTTCTTGGCACTTCTTCGATTTGTTCTGATTTTCTTGGCGTCGACTTTCTTCTTTCTGGTTCCTGACGAACCCGTATCTTTGAAATGTGTGTGCCGACAAAAGCGGTTGTTTTCTCGTGTTGATCTACTGCTAGTTTAGTCAACATTTTGCGGATACGGCGATTCTTATTCCTTCTTTGGGTAGCAGTGAGAGTAGCTCTCCTTACCCCTTGAATTTCTGCGGGCGCGGCGCTGATGAGCCTGCCCTCTGCCGTGGCAACTACAGACTTGATTTTCTTGCTTTCCTCGATGTTTGTCTTTCTTTTCTTGTTCTTTGGATTGGTGGCTTGGGACACCCATCTTCATCATTTGTCCGGTTGTGAAGCTCTTCTTGGTCAGCGGGACCCGATCATTTTCTTCATCTTGTAGGCGTGGTGGTGTGAAGTCGAATCAATTTCTATCATTGCTCCATCCTTCACCCTCTTTTCATCGAGTGCGAGACTCACGCCATTTCTAAAGTTTAGGACCAACCGCTCGTTCGACATTTCCTGCGAAAAAGACAAGGAAAGGATCGGGAGGCTGTACTAAGAACAAGAACATTAAGAAAATATTTATCATTGAAGATTCTTATTCACTTATTTTAACTTTAAGGAAAGTAGGAAAGATGAGGAAAGATCAGGAACAAGATTTGATTTGAAAGAAAGAGTAAAACTTTATTATTATGATTTCACATATTTTATTTTTAGAACATATATATATATATATATATATATATATATATATATATATATATATATATATATATTAAGGATTTTTTTTTTGTCATCCATCTTTATGTTTTTTTTTTTAATTTTAAGTTTGGACCCAGTCACAAGTGGTTACTTCACCCGTGTTTCTAGGGATGAGAATTCAATCCTTTGAAATATCAGGTTGCGTAATACTTCTTTAAATACCATCCGTTGATTGGAAGCATTTGTCGTTCTCCTTGGCAATTCACAAGTTGGTAGGAGCCTCCTGAGTAGACTGTCTCGACCACAATCGGCCCTTCCCAAGTCGGTTCAAATTTACCTCCTATCTTGCGGTGTGCAAGAATAGGTCTCTTGAGGACAAGAACTAAGTCACCAACTTTGAAAGTTCTTGGGCGGGCCAGTTTATCATGGGCCTGGATCATCTTAGCTTGGTACGGTTCCAAATTTCTGCTGCGTTGCAAGTCTTTTCCCTTCCAAGCTTTCCAGTTCTTCCGGTCGTAATCGGCATTTTCTTCGTAGTAATCTTATTTGCAAGCTGCGATTCGAGTGATGGAAGCCGAACCTCCGAAGGTAAAGCTGCTCGGACCCATACACTAAAGTGTAAGGCGTAGGCGAGTAGGAGTCTCGAAAGTTGTCCTGTAGGCCCATAAGGCTTCTAACAACTTCTCGTGCCAATTTCTTTTGTTGTCGTCCAAAGTTTTCTTTAGAATTTGGACGAGAGTTTTATTGAAAGCCTCGGCGAGCCGTTTGCTCTTGGATAGTTGATTGTTGAGTATCGCCGATCGATTCCATGTCTTCGACAAAGCTGTTGATTTTTGTGCTTCGAATGCGGATCCATTATACGAAATGATTACGCGCGTACTACCAAACGGTAGATAACTTGATTTTTGAAAAAGCGTAGCACATGGTGTGCCTTTACTTCTACGAGTGGAGCCATTCCGCCCATTTAGAAAAGTAGTGCGTAGGCTGCAAGGATGAAACAATGTCCTCTTGAAGAAGGCAGTTCTATTGGACCCACTATATCTGTGCCCCAACACTCAAACCGCCACGACGCGATTGTCGGATGTAGCACATTTGGAGGTTGGTGTAGAACCACTCCGTGCACTTGGCACTGGTGACAACTTTTGGCAACTTTCATACAGTCGGTCATCATTGAGGGCCAGTAGTACCCTAGTCTTTTAATCTTCATTTTCATTTTCGGACCCGACTGGTGAGCGCCACAAAGTCCTGAATGCACTTCTTTAACGATTTCACGAGCCTCGGACCCGCTCAGGCATCTTAGCCACATCTGATCAAAAGACCTTCTGTATAATGTATTGTTTATTAATGCGTAAGACAAAGTTCTTTTCTTGATTTGATGAGCTAATGACTTATCGTGCGGTAGGCTTCCTGTCCGCAGGTAGTCTATTAGCGGTTGACACCAATCTTCTGTGTTTTCTATTATTGCTGCAACTGATTCCTCTGCTCTTTCTGATTTGTGTATTATATCCATGTCGAGTTGTGATAGGACTTATCATCCCTGAACTGACACTTCAACTGACTCATCTTGTAAGCAGGCAAATTCTTTTGCAAGGCGAGCCAGCGCATCCGCAAGACCATTTTCTTTTCTGGGGATCTTGTTGATCGTTACATTTGGAATTTGTTCCAACAGTTTTATGGCATACTGAAAGTACTGCTCGAGTCTTGGCTTTAAAATTACGTATTGTCCGGTGACTCGTTGAATGATCAGCCGAGAATCTCCGTAGATGTCGATGTCCAGTTATTCCCATTTGAATGGTTAGTTCTAGTCTCGTTATGAGGGCTTCGTATTCTGCCTCGTTGTTTGTGCATGGTTACGTTAAGTGGTAGGAGTATCTTAACATCCCCCGCTCCGGTGTTATAAAGATTAGTCCGATTCCTGACTTACCGGGCACTATCGTTTGCAATTCTTTGTTCTTCTGTGCTGAGGACGCACCGTCAAAGTATAGTTCCCAACGTCGATCATCAGTGTCTTCTAGGCTCATTATCTGCTCGTCAGGCCAATCGTCGTCGAGAGACGAATCTGCGGGTAAAGGGTGTGCTGCAAGGAAGTCAGCTAGGACTTGTCCCTTTACGGCACGAAGAGGAACGAAAGTTATGTCAAATTGCAATAGTATCATCGACCACCTGGCAAGTTTGCCAGAGAGTGTCAGTCGGGTCATCAAGTATTTCAACGGATTAACTCTCGAAATAAGGTTGACCTTATGAGAAAGCATGTAATGTCTGAGCTTCTGCGTGGCGAAGATCAGGGCCAAGCAGTGCTTCTCGATAGGAGGATACTTTACTTCCGTCGGGATTAGACGACGGCTTAAGTAGTAGAGAGCATTTACTTTCCCCTCATCATTGACCTGGGCTAGTAGGGCTCCAAGGGAGTCGTCTAATGCCGCGGTATAAAGGATCAATGGTCTACTTGAGACTGGAGCTGCTAAGACAGGAGGTGTCATTAAGTATTGTTTGATGTCATCGAAGGCATGTTGACATTTGGAGTCCCAAGTAAACTTGACATCCTTCTTAACCAAAGCAGAAAAAGACTGACACCTTCACGACAAATTCGATATAAAGTGTCGAAGATATGCCGGCTTTCCTTGAAAGGATCGTAGGCTGTTTCGAGGTTTTAGGAGGTGGCATTTCTAGGATAGCTTTAATCTTTTCCGGATCAATTTCAATCCCACGATGTCGGACAACAAATCCTAAGAATTTCCCGGAGGTGACGCCGAATGCGCATTTTAAGGGATTCAACTTAAGGTTGTAATGTCTTAGTCGCTCGAAAACAACTCTCAAATCATACAGGTGATCTTCTTTCAGTTTGCTTTTGATGACCACATCATCCACATAGCACTCAACTTGGTTGTGAATGAGATCATCAAAAATCTTCGTCATCGCTCTTTGGTATGTTGCTCCTGCGTTCTTTAATCCGAATGGTATTTACGTAGTAGTACACTCCGATCGACGTTCTGAATGCCTTGAGCTTTTTGGCTTCTGGTGCCATCTTTATCTGGTTGTATCCTGATGATCCATCCATGAATGAAAATATTTCATGTGTTGAAGAAATGTCGATCATCAGTTCTGGGATTGGTAGTGGAAATTCATCCTTTGGACATGCTTTATTTAAATCTGCGAAGTCTACGCGATTCGATCGACCATTCTTCTTTACGACGGGTACCACATTGGCTAACCAAGTCGGGTATTGCTCTTCACGGACAAATTTAGCGTCTATTAGCTTCTTAACTTCAGCTATTACTTGTTGCTCAATTTCTAGACACATTCTTCTGGGAGCTTGTCTGACTGGAACGGAAGTAGGATCCACTCCTAGCCTGTGAACTGCGACTTCTGGAGCTAATCCTGACATTTTGTCGTAGCTCCAAGCAAAACAGTCCTTGAATTCCATTAGTAGCTTGATCATATTTTTCGGAATCTTTTTTATTGAGTAAGGAGCTAACAAAGGTTGGTCTAGACTCTTCGCTAATACCTAAGTTAACTTCCATTAACTCATCTATTGTAGATTTGATTTCTTCTTCGAATTATGGTGGAGCATCTCCGATTGGTGGATCTTCGAGATCCTCTGAAGCTTTGAAGCAGTCTTTATTAGGTTTGCAAGTGATAACCAAGCAAAATCCCGTATCATCAACTAATCCTACTGTGCCGAATCCGAGACCGTGTTTTGAATTGGGAGGCCGACCGACATTATTCCATAATTTTTCAAAGTGTTGTGATCGGCGTTTTGTCCATTGTCGAGGTAAGACACCACGTTGAATTAAATTTTGAACACAGGGAGAGTACCACTCAAAAGGTAATTCCATTAATTGAGATGAAGTAACATCTTCAAATTGTACATCTTTTTCAGTATTGGAGGAAGAAGCACCACGGTAAAACTTGATTGGCTTGGTACCACCACCATGCACTTCCTTGATCACCATACCCTCGATCTTATTAGAATGGATCGGGGTCAGGGTCATAGTATGAACATGATGGTTAATCTTCTCGTACATTGATTTATATTATTCATTCTTTTCATCTTCGAGGGAGTTCTTGAACTGGGGTTTCTTTTGACTTATTGTCGTTGCTTCTTTCTTGATTTCTTCTTCTTCGGAAGTGTTCTCCCAATCAACATCGATGGTCGGTTTCTTACATCCGATTGTTCCAACATTTCTTCCACGTCCTCGTCCCCGGCCTCGACCTCGGGTGCGAGTCCCGGAGAAATCTTCACCATCTCGCCGTAAGGGAGTGGTGAGTAACTGTTGGACTAGAACTTCAGGTTCTTCATCGTCTCAAATTTCTTTTGCTTCATTTGGTATGGTATTTCTGGAATAGAAATTTGAGACGATGAAGAACCTGAAGTAAGCTGCATCTTAATGAATTCCGATTTCATGCACTGAGAATGGTTGTGAATCACCTTTGATGCACTATTCCCCTCCTTCGTAATACTTTATGCACTGGTGCAGAGACGACGGTACCATCCAATTTTCATGGATCCATGGCCGACCCAGTAGAGCGTTGAACGATGTCTCAGAATAAATTATGTGGAATTTTGCGGTTGTCTTTGCTAAATCACCGGTCTTCATTAGTAGTGTTATCGATCCAAGAGCTCTTTCTCCTTTTTGATTGAAGCCTCTTAATAGCATCTTGTCTGCTTTAAGTTCGTGAGCATCAATTTCCAAATATGCTAGCGTCCGAAGATTCATTATGTTGATTGATGCTCCCGGATCAACCATCACTCTGGAGAGCGTAAACTTTCCAATAGCGACTGAAATGTACAACGGTCGGTTGTGATCTGTTGTTCCCAGTAATAGATCATTGTCCGTGAAGGTAACACCTCGCTGTTCTTTTAACGAGCAAACCTAGTCAAAGGAATTACTGGCCATTTGAGCTAAACAAATTTCTGGATCAAGTAAAGCCTTGATCAGAGCTTCTCTCATCTCCTTTGACAGGATCAGAGCGTCGTATATGCTTAGTTTGGCTGGTAGCTTCATAAGATGGGCTAGCACGTTGTAGTCGACTTTATTACCGTGTTCCTCGGTTTCTTCCCGAATGGGCAACTCCTCTGCCGGGGTTGGCTCTTCTTGAGCAACCACACCTTTCCTTTATCCTTTGGACCCATTCTCGGAGGTAAAATTCTTCCACTTCTTAATTTTACTTTAGTTATCTCTTCTGAATTTGGTGTTGAATCTGCCGGTATATCCTCTTCAATTGGAATAACTGGCTCTTCTGAAGTTGCTTCGGTGTCTGATGGTTCTAACTCTATCGTGATCGGAGCTCCTCGGAATTCATAAATGGACTCGTTGCTTGTCGAGCTTTCGTAGCCTCCTTTGTGAACATCTTCTTTGTCGTGGTCGTCGAGGTTGTGTATGATTTGAGAATCGTTATTTGTATTGAAATCGAGATCCAGATTAAGCCTGTTGTCGTTAGTTACGTAATCGTTAGAAACAGTCAAAATGTAGCCAACGCCATAAACTTTATCATTATAAGATCCCGCCGGAGCGAGCAGATAATCATACAGAGTCAAGAGTTCGAGGGATTTCTCTCCCAAATCGGAAACAACCATCCTAGGATAAGCAGCCCCTAGTCTACCCTTCGGAACCTCGGTCTTCTTTTCTTCCACGATCTTCTCCTCCTCCAGGGCGGTTCTTCGATCGCAAGTGATAGTGCCGGCTCGACGGGTTTCAAACTGCGAGTTGAAGCACGTACCGAAGCGGCTCGGATGTGATCCAAAATTTTCTTCGATGATTTTGTCCGGACGAGTACTCCATCCATCATCAGTCGTGTAAGGGTCTATCGGAACAATGGGATCCGTTGAAATAACATTGACGGAACCTCCTTTCTGGGGTTCCTTTATGTATTCCTTTGGGATTGTTATGTTCCCTTTTCGGAGATTGTCATCAAGCCAACTCTTGAAAGTGATGCAATCCTCTATCTTGTGTTCAAGCATCTGGTGGTAAGGGCAATAGTTTGGATGATCTTTCTTATTGACTTCCTCCGGCTTCTTGGGCTACGCGGTTGAAAATCCGGTGTCTTTATTAAGCTACAAAACATCTTCGCTACTGCTTCAGTTTTGAATGGGTATTCTTTATTTAGAAGTTCTCTTAAAGTACGTGACGAACGAGGTAGTTGTTCATAATGCTGAGGCGACTGATAGCTCGGACGAGGTTGCTGATAGCCTTGCTGAGGTTGTTGGTATGTTCGTTGTGGTGGTTGGTAACTAGGCTGCAGTTGCTCTGACTATATCTGCATTGGCTGCTTGCCCTTATCTACCGCCGCGATGATTCCAGATTTCTTCTCGAATGTTTTCACAGGCTTCTGCTTATCGTTCTTGTCCGAGAAACTCAACTGCTTTGCCTCTTCTTGCAAGCTCCCGGCCTTACTAAGCAACTTCTCGAAAGTCTTGATTGTAAACCCTTTAAGGAGAAGTGCTATCGTGCCATGGATACTTTTAAGCAGGATACCGACTGCATGTTGTTCTTAAAGCTGTGGTTCACACTTCATGCTTAAGTTTCTCCATCAAAGTATGTAATCCACTAAAGTCTCGTTCGGCTTTTGCTGCTCCACCTTTAGATCATCGATAGTGATGTGGTGCTGAGCCCCGGCAAATCATTTTACGAATAGATTCTCCAGTTCTGAAAAGGTCTTTACTGAACCATTCGGCAATTCTGCGTACCATTCGAAGGCAATCCCTGACAAACTACTGACGAACTGGCGGAAGAGTAAAGTGTCGCTCCCACCGGCATTGCAGCAACTAGCACCAAAATGTGCGACATGCTACCAAGGGTTTCCTGTTCCATCAAAAGTCTTAAACAGAGGTGGTACGAAGCCTTCCGGGTATTGGACTGCATCGAACTCTTTGGGGTAAGGTCTACCCGTCTGAATAGATGCTCCACTCTTGGATTGTGATAAAGCTTCTCGCACCTGCTGTTCTACCATAGTTTTAATATCCTTTTCTGGAATCATGCTTTGTGTTGAATCCTTCTTTGGTTGTTCTTCTTCGTTGATGGATGTGATCTCTTTTCTACCATCTGCAATATGGATAATTTCTGGGGGTGTCTCTTTCGAGGTCGGGCCGACTGCGGAGAGTGGCTAAGGCGGCGGCCATCTCTTCCATCCTCTTTGCCATCCGGGAAATCGTATCATCTCTTTCCCGAAGTTGTTCTCTCAACACTTCCGGTTCATCTCTTTCCGTGATGCTGGAGCACCTTGTGAAGCTGACGATGCTCGTGTCTCAACCATGTTGATCTCGGCATACTTCTCATCCATGAACTCTGATGAGTCAATTTCGTCTCCTAATTCTTCTTCTCTTTCTTTTGCTAACCGTCGGATGTCAGTCCTCAACTTGTCCATGACATCCTCTAATGGTCTTTTCCGCACAGTCTCACAGTCGTCTTGTGACGGTTGTTGAACTTCCCTCCCTGGAGTCCCCTTTATCGCAGTAGCACTTTCTTCTGATTTAAGTTTCCTGACGAGACTTTTCTTCTCAGGACATTGTTTTGGTCTTAGCTGGCCGGTAGTAGGTCGCCACACCATTCTTCTTGCAGCCGAAAGCCTAGGACCGGATGGTCTATCGGCTATATCTTTGGAAGGTGGTATCCTCCCTAATTTGTAGACCCGATACAACAACGGGTGGACTTGCTTTTATCTTCTTCCTTGGTTTCTCTGTGGCAGCAACATGCTCTATTCGCGGTTCGAGGCGGGATTTAGCTGGCGCCCGTCCTATCCTTCTTAAGATTTCTGACATAGGGCATCTTTCTTTCTTTGCCAATCTTTCTATCACAGCTTGAAGTCGGGCAAATGGCGTAGTCTTATCCCTTTTCCTCTTGTAATTGTTGTAGTATGCAGGTCGGGGTAATGCGGTGGCGATCCTACGAACATCCTTTTCATATGATGCGACAGAGAGGGGGTGAAACCTGCTCCCTTCTAATAGAGGTATATACTCAGGTAGTTCTTCTCTTTCTTCAGGAATTTCTTCTAGAAAAGCAACTTCAACAGCTCTAGCTTTCTTGGCGATCTTCCTGCTTCTATTTCTCCTTTGAGTCCGAGTTAGGGGTGCAATTCTTGAACTGGACCCAATCTAAAAAACAGGTGGTATCGTAGCAAAGTCTGCACCCTCCACGGTGACAGGCTCATCACAGACTTAGATTTCCTTCCCCTTCAGTTTAGCGCGAAGTCGGGGTAGGTCTCGAGATGACTAGGCCGGGTGGGGGTAGAGACAACGATCCTCCTACGAACAATGGTACTCCTTTCGAGTTGGAACCCTTTGCGGAGGAGGGAATTCTTGAGCCGACTTCAAATTGAACTCAATCACGGGCTCTTCAGTTTCCTACACTTTGTCCATTAGTGTGAAGAGAGTGGCGTCAGCGAACTTGACATCTGTGTTGCCAAATCCTTTTCCAAAACAGATGATCCCATTGTCAGGCAGCTCATCCTTGTAAACGGCGAAGTACATTCCATTGGTGAAGGAAAAGACTAACTTTGGGGCAGTCATTTTCTGTAGGGCAGATTCCGAATGTCAGTCCCGAATTATGCTTCTTTTCATCGTAAAATTTAGGACGAAAAAGAAAGAGTCCGAACACATTTGTGATTTTTAAAAGAGATTGTTTATTAGGAGGTTGTTTATTAGCAGGGTCGTTCGTTAGAAACAAAACGATTAAAGGAAAAAAAGTTATAGAAAAGGTAAAGGGCCCGATTTAGAATTAGAAAGGAAGAGAAAGTCTTATGCAAGACTTCTCGACTCGAATGATCGCTCCTTGATCACAGAAAAATACATTAAGAAATTCATATCTATTTTTGATGAAATTGCACTTTAAAGAAAGGTATTTTCTTTATTTTATTGCAGGAATGAAGATTTATAAGTGATGGAAGCAAAAAGCATGAAATGGAGCTAATGTGGATCAAAAAGGAGGAAATTCATGCAAATTGAACTAAGTCGCCGACGGCGAGATCGAGGCCGCCGGCGGCGAGATCGTGAGGAGAATTTCTGAAGGAATTATAACTACCTTGCCGACAGCGAGCACGAAGCCCGCCGACAGCGAGATCGCGCGGTTTGAAGACCTTCTAGAAACCGCGCTGACGGCGAGGTCGTTTCCCGCCGATGGCGAGACAGTTCAAAATGCAAATACTTTGAACCTGGACACTTTTTGAAGAGGTGTTTAAGCACCCCTTGGACCTTTGCTTACCTCTATAAATAAAGGCCGAATTCTAGTGTCTGTGTGTGTGTCTCTTGAGTCTTCAGTGTGTCTCTTGAGTCTTTAGTGTGTCTATTTTAGTGAGTTTGAGTCTATTTTGAGTCTGTTGTAGTAAGTTTCTTTAGTTTATATGAGTGCTATTTAGAAGTTTGCTGTACTAGAAGGAAAAGTCAAAGGAACTTCAAGGAGTCTGCTTGGAGAGGAAATTAAGATAAGTATCTTTGTTTATTGTTGTTAACTTTAAATGAAATCCATGCTTTGTTTTATTCCCATGCATTCTGAGAAGTTTTCTTAGTCTTTCTCCTTGTTTATGAAAATTATGCGGATTGATGAAATTAAATAGAAGTACATAATATATTAAAATAAATTGTGATAATTTTTACTTAAAACTTAATTTACTTTCAATCTGGCCAATTGAGTTGTTAAAATATGTTGAATTATCAACTATAGTAAAAATTACATCCAATATTCAGGGAAGTCAAAAGCCTTGGAAGGCGGGTGCAAATAAATAGGGAAATATGTTGACCTCATTTTTGATGAGGTCTTCTCTTCTTCTCTTTAGTACTTAGGATCTAGCCTTAGGCTTTTCCTTTGACTATCTTAGAGGACTAGAATTGGGATCCACCTTTTAGAAATTCAAACCACTTCTTAACTCCCTGCAAACTCCACAAACTTGACTATAGACCCCTAATCACCTAGAGGGTTGAAATCGAATGTGGAAGTTTAAAGGATGAGTTCCTATAGGACTCTTTGGCCTTAGGGCCCTTACAGGTGGCTCTGGTGCAGTGGAAGGGCTGACTTACACATACACTACACCTATGCACTACACTTTCACACACCTCCTAAAAACACACCCTTACCTAACTTGACTTCACGACTCATGTAGGTGATTCACATGGATGGTCCTTAACCCCTAAGCCTGCGGCTAAGAGGGTTAGGAACAACATGGTGAATGCCTCAAATGAGTCCCTTCATGGCTCATGTGGGCTTGATATGGCTTCATGGCTCAACAAAAATGATTTCATTCCACTTACATCCACCCAATCTTCAATTTTCCAAATTTTCGATTTTTGATCCCAGGGACCTACACCCGCCAACTCTGCAAATGCCGCTGAAACTACCCAATTTCTCAAAAATTCCCAAATTACCCAAAATTCTCCAAAATCAATCCCAAACATTCCCACATCACTCAAACTGATCATCCATATCCAAAAATATCAAAAATCCCAAAATACCCCCCAATACCTTCCAAATACCCAAAATACCCCTTTTGACCCAAAAATCCAAAAATTCAGAAAATTCCCAGAAAATTCCAGAAAATCCCAAATATTCCCAATTTCATTTTGTCCAACTACACCATGGGCCAATTTTGTCAATTTACCCCACTTTTATCAAAACCCCCAATTTGACCCATTTTAACCCAAAGTAAACCCAATGTCAAACCAAATCTACCCAATTGACCCCAATTTTGGTCCAATTCAATTCTAAACTTCAATTCAACATCCCCAACACCAATCTAGACCAAAGACAAGCTTAATTTGATTGAAATTTGGGTCCAATTTCACTTTTGGCCTTAAAGCCCGATTTGGACCTATGACCCGAGACCTAACTCCAAATTCACCCAATTCAACTCCAATTAACCCCAAATCTTTTCTAAACCTTTCTTAACATCCCCATAAACAAAACACTAACATGATTTGCCCAAAACTTTGATCCAAACCCTACTCAAGTTCAACCCAAAGCTAAAAGGCCCAATTTTGACCTAAACTCAAACCTAGCCCAGAATGAGCCCAGAATCCCAAAATCAAAACCCAACCAAAGCCAAAACCTCTTTGAAACACTCCCATAAACATTTCCCAACATTTATTTTACATCAATTTCAACCCTAGCCCAACATTGGCCCATGCTAGCCCATTTTGGCCCACCTTAGCCTCTTTACCAAAAGCAGCATATCCGATCCAATTCAAACCCAAATCACCTCAAATTTGTTTCAAACCACTCATGACACATCCCTAAACCAAACTCAACAATTATTTGGCCCAAGCCTTTACCAAAATTTCATCCCAAAATCCATTTTAAAATTCAAAAGCCCACTTTCCTAAACCATTTAAAAGCCCATCTAAAACCATTTCAATGAGCCCAAAATCTACCCTAAAGCCCACATGACATTTCCATTTGTCATCCACTTAATCAAAGCCATTACCTAAGTCCTAAATCCATCATCAAATCATTCCAAATCAAGTTCCATACAAATTTCCATCAAATTACCAAAAAATTCTTAAAACCCATTTTCATGAAATTGACTAAACTTTTCCACTAAGCCACATGGAGCCATGCATGAGCCATTCACGAAGCCATAGGAAGCCATGAAGGTTTGGCATGTGACCATACCATTAATGGTAAAAGGAGGGGCCCCTTTTCTAACCTTTCATTAAGCATTTTTTACCTTAAGCATGTCGCACTCTAAACCATGCTTTGCCACCTAATCCTTGATGGAGACTCCACCATTCTCTCTTGGGCGACCCAGCGATCCTCTCGGCCCAAAATCGAGGCCATGGGGAGGTGCACCCAACCCGAACCAATGGGTTGACCAAATTGAAGCCAAAATGACCTCTTCCCCATTCCATTTTAATTCGGCCACTTTACACATGGCGATGGCCGATTGATTGCACAAACCTCTAACCACGACCCACTGGACACGAGGGTGACCCATGCTGCTCGGCCGGCCACCCCGATCGCGGAAAACGCCATGCCCGAGACCTTGGGAGTGAGTCGACTTTGGAATTCCACCTTCTTCGAGGCTGCCCCATGCCCAGTGGCCACCATGGCTGTTCTTCCCATGACCGGAGCACGGTGATCCCGACCCTTGGCCACCCACAGGAGAGCCTCCGGCCATGCTATTTAAACACCACCCCCTCGCGGCCATGAGAGGAGAGTTGCACAAACCTTGCCAAAACTGCGCCAAAATTGTTCCGAGACCCCTCCTCCTACACGAGCACTTGATCCCCGAGTGAGATCCCCACTGCCATTTCCTCTCTGTGAGCTTAATTTCGGAGTTGAAATCCAAGCCCAAAACCAGGGACACTTCCCACGGTGAACCAATCCCCGAATTGATTAGTCCTACACCTTCACCGGACGAGGGAAGGTGTCCACCGGCTAAAGCCCCATCTCCGGGCCACCCGGTTGCTCCGGACTCCAAGCTTTGTGATCGAGTTGTGGTCGAAGTTCAATCCGGACAATTCACCGAGACCGGGAGACTTCATGCGGAGCTTGCCGGGATCCGATCGAAGGTGCGACAACTCTCGGATCGAAGCTTCACTTCTGCGAGCAAAGGTATGAGCTAGTTCTTCATCCCGAGCTTACGGAGATTCTCCATTTCAAATGCCTTAATTTCAATGCATGTTTACCGTATGGATGTGTTCGTCTCTTCGAGACGAATCCATAGAGCATAAGAACACGAAAATCCATTGAGAATCGAGTGAGTTCTTAGGGTTAGAGTGTGGACGGTCACGGGATCGCACCGGTCATGGACGATGAACGGATGCGCGTCCATTTAATACACGCGCGGACGGACGGCTCGGATGGCGTTGGACCGGGAGACGGTACGAGAACCGCGGGGCCCGGGTTGCCGACTCGGATGGCGGCGTCGAATGGGAGCGCGCCACGCGGCGTTTCGGAGGCTGCCGAGGGTTGACGCGGCGCCGCGTGGATAAGTAGATAAATAGGGTATTTTCTATTTATTTAATTCCCTAAACTTGGAAAATTCATATCTCCGTGTAGAAAAATCACAAAAATAAAATAAAAATACCCCCTTGCTCGGTGAACGAGAGGAGAATAATGTGGAAAAGAAATTAATTAATTTTGTCCAGGTATTTTATTTTTAATTAATTATTTACTTCCTGCATTGTTTTAATTCTCCATGCATGTATACAATTCACCATGGCATGAGACCATAGGGCTTTTGAAGCCTCCGAACTTGGGAACATTCCACTGAATTTTCCAAGGTCGAGAGCCATTTCTGTGAAAAGTTATTGATTTTTCAAATGCATGTTGCTGTTTTAAGTATTTTAATTTCAAAAATTAGCATGTTGTGAAATAAATTCTAGGAAAATTTGGTGATGTTTCTTATGACCAGAGAACCCTAGGAAAAATAGGATTTGAGTTAATTCATTGAGATTAACCCTAATTGGCTTAAATACCCAAAATAGGTTTCTAATTAATTAGAGTTAACCATAGATCAAATTGACTTGAAATCAATTCTCCACTGACCTTTAGGATCAGAGGAATCCATCATAAAAATTTGAGGTCAATTGGACTTGGTTAGCCCCACTAATTGGATTGATTAAGCCACTTAGCCATTTTAAACTTTAAAAATTCATAACTTTCAAAATATCTTTCAAAAATTCACCAAATTGGTTTTGGAGTCTCTCTGATATCAGGGGAGTTTAAGAAAATTAAAATTTCAATTTTCTAAAAAAGTTGATTTTTAATATTATTTTAATATTTTTAATAATTAAAAAATGATAAAAATCACAAAAATAATAAAATTCACCAAAATGTCATATTTTGAATTCTAATCACTTAAGAACAAGTCCCATATTTTTCCTAGGTCTATTTAGTGAGATATTAATTTTTAAAGCTCAAGGGTAATTTTAAAATTAAAAAATGTATTTTCTAGCATTTTCACCAAAATAATTATAATAAATCAAAGAAAAATCAGAAAATTGTAAAGTTTGGTTCTCTGGAATCCTTGATATCAGAGAGAATTTTAAAAATTATAAAATTTATTTTTCAACATTTATTTTATTTTTAAATTAATTAATACTCCAGAATTTAAAATAATTCTAATAAATAAAATATAATTCAAAAAATTACAAAATTTGGTCCAAGTGGTCCTCTGGTCATTAGGAATGTCCCCTAATTTTCTTAAGGACAGAAACTTTCCCTTGGTCATGTTATTGAATTTTCCTTGGAAATTTCTCTTTTCTACAAAAAATAATTATATAAATAAATTAAATACAGAAAAATCACATTTTCTCCTCTCATGTCTTCATTGACACATAAGTGAAGTCACATAAAAATTTCAAGTTCATTTGAGTTCAATTTAGTGAGTTATGAAATTATTAGGCTTAAAGGGCAAAATGGTAATTAAAATTTTAATCCTTTAATTAAAACTTTAGGTTTAATAAAAAATTAACAAGTAAAATATTTGATCCTAATCTGATTTGGATGATTGAAATTAAATAATCAAAGGGTAGAAACCCATTAAGCAATTTAAAATGATTAAACTTTAATTAAATAATTAATTGAATTTGGAAGAATAATAAATTTGGAATTATTAAAATAGGGATATTATTAGGAAGAGATTTATTCTTTAATTTAAAAATCCCTAAATTAATCATCTCATTAATACTCAACTCTTAATTAAAATGATAACTCAAATTTAAAATATTAAAAGACTTAATCATTAAATTAAATTAAATCATTAAACTTTTTTTAAAAAATTTTCAATTAAATTAAATTAAATTAAGATTAAAAGTTGAATTAAATAAAATTAAATTAAGTTAAATTAAATAAACAAATTAAATTAAATTAAATGAATTAAATACATTAAATTAAATAAATAAATAAAATTAAATTAAGTTAAATAAAATTAAATAAACAAATTAAATTAAATTAAAATTAAATTAAATTAAATTAAATTAAATTAAATTAAATTAAATTAAATTAAATTAAATTAAAATTAAATTAAAATTAAATTAAAATTAAATTAAATTAAATTAAGAAATTAAATCAAATAAATTAAAGCTGAATTAAATTAAATCAAATCAAATTAAATTAAATAAATTAAATTAAAATAAATTAAATTAAATTAAATTAAATTAAATTAAATAACCTCACTTAAGACATGAAGAAATAAATCTAAAATAACTTGAACAACTATTCAGAACTTAAATCATTAATTTGAACTTAAATTTGGATCACGAAATCATTAAAAATCATTTGCCCTTAGAAGCACTTAGTTATCATAACTCCTAAGTAGAACATTAAAATGAAATGTTACTTCACTTATAGGACATTCAAATGTCCTAGTTCATCGAGCAAGTTAACAAAACTTGAAAACCTCGGACGATTGATTCATTTACACAATTAAATTCATTTGGACTTAAAACAATCCTAGAAATATTGAAAAGATGTTTAAGATTTTCTTAAGCACTTACTCGATATGATAGGATATTTACAGAACAATTGAACTTAATTGTTCTTTGATGAAGAAAATCGTCTTCAAACTAAAAACACAAAGAACCTAGACGTCGTAGGAAATGACTAGCTATAGGATTAGGAACTTGGTAGAAAACCGAAACCTTTCCCTTAGCTTTACCTAGGAACTTGCTTAAATATTCTAAGCTGTGTTTTAAGTGCGGCTTGGGATGACGGGAAGACCCTCCGGGTACGCTTTTATTTTATTGCGAGTTTATTTTATTGCAAATGCACTTTATTTTCCTTGCATGATAAACAACGGTTGCATGAAAACAGACACCTTTAGGACGAGAAACCAAAGCTGAAACCCATAACTAAATTAAAAGACATTACAAGATAAAATTCACCTCCACGACATTCCAAAATATAAGACAACTCAAAATTTAATCACAAACGGAACAACAAAACTACAACTACAACTAAATTAAAACGTCTCGTTGAATGATCGGGAATACCTCGGATGATGTAACCCGCGTGTTGCTAACGGGATTTCCCACGGTCTAAATGAAAGTGCGGAACTCATTTAGTTGAGTTTAGCAAATTCATACTGGACTAAGTGAATTCGATGAAAATAACGGTGTCGGGATGACGGAGCCAGTGGGATCTTAATCGGTTCTGTTTAATCAACATTAAGATACTGTTTTAATTAAAACATAAAAAACACTTGAAAATTAAGACTTCTCTAAACCGAACACTTCTCTCATCTCTTGATTTATGACTTCTAAAACTAAACCTCTGCAACAACAAGGAGCTCGGAGCATGGTGGGCGGCACGGCCATCGTCGTCGGCAAAACTTGAACCTACATCGACAAAACTTTCTTAGAATTAAATAACAAAGCCATAGGACTTCGAGGTAGTTTGCACTAGTGCAACATAAATCCTCGACTCTTCGTTAGGCATTTGCATTGCAAATTAAGCCCTAACCGGTCTTAGGATTCCGAGGTAGTCGTCAGATACGACATAAACCCTCATATCTTCTAGGCGATTTGTATGATTCGATCATATAAATATAAGCCCTAATCAACTAAAATTGGCGAGATTAAAACATTAAATAAACATTAGGACTTTCCTAAATCCAAGCCAAACAATAGGATAGTCGGGAAATTACCGAAGTTCAGCTCGAATCCGTAATTACTCCTACTTTTCTTCCTTTGAATTCCCAAAATAAAATGTTCCAAATTTGATCCATTCCACTATTGAAATTCCAAAATTCGATCCTTTGAAAACTTAAACTTTGAAATTCTTGAGAGCGAGAATTATTGATTATTATCGAGAGTTTTCTTAGGTGATTCCCGTCACTTAAGATGTAATTAACTATAGGGGCTTGCCCTTATAGGGAACTTTAAGAACCCGGGTAATATAAACCCTGTTTAATAGTTTTCATATTAAGCGGGGAATTTGTCGGCTTATAAAATTGGTTCGCGGACCAAACGGATGTCACAAATCCTCTAGTTTATTTAGCAGAGCCCCACCATCGAGCGGTGTGTCTATCCTTAGGGATAGATACACAGTTTGTGGTGCGGTGCTCGTTTATGTAAACTATTCGGGATGTGAGATCGGTTTGATTTCATATCTTAAAACTTTCAAGTTTAAAATTATTTTCAAAATCAAATAGTACTTTCTAAACCATATATATATTTAAATTAAATTTAAAATACGCCGACATATTTCTGTAGGCGACCCCCTTTTCAAAATAAAACACACAACCTAAAAAAAAATGCCGACATATTTACGGCGACTCCGTTGGGGAATAGTTCCTCTCTCCATTTTAATCGAATAGTTACGCTTTCAAAAATCGGTAGTGTATCCATGTCACTAATGGATCAAACTACCCTTCTTTCCGTTGGAATACTATGTTCATTTCTACCTTGAACAAGTATAACCAACATTCTCTCGGATTTAGGAGCCTATTGTTTAGACACCACTAAACGAGAGAGGTTCCGAGATCCTTTTACCTCATTTCGAGGTGGGGTGGACCCCCAATAGGTGTTAGTTTAGGAGTGATCCTTCGGGTCGAGAAGTCTTGCTTAAGACTCTCTTTTCCTTTCCAACTCCGATTCAGATTCTTTACCTTCTCTACACCTTTGAACACTCCGTTCTAAATAAACAAACCTTTTAATAAGTGATTCCTTCTTATAAATACATGAACATGAATGAGTTCGGACTCTTTTCAATTCCTTTCTTTTCGTCCTAAAGAAAAGAAGCATAACTTGGGATCGACAACCGAGAATCTACCTACGAAATGGAAGCCCCAAAGCTGATTTTCTCCTTCACCAATGGCTGGACCTCGGCATGCTATAAGGATGAGTTGCCCGACAATGGAATCATCCGATTTGGACAAGGATTTGAAAACACGAACGTCAAGGTCACCAACGTCTCCCTCTTTGCATTGATGAACAAGGTACTGAAGGCCGAAGAGCCGGCGCTGAGTTCGACCTTAGGTCGACCCGAGAATTCCCTCCTCCGCGAAGGATCCCGACTAAGAGGAGTACCGAGCGTCCACGGGAGGACTGTTCTTTCTACCCCCACTTGGTCTAGTTGTTTACGCACCTGCCCCGACTTTTGCCAAATCGAAGGGGAAAGAAATCCGAGATTATGATGGACTCGTTACGCGTGGAGGGTACGGATCTTCTGTAAGACCTTACGTTTTCGAGATCGGGTCCGGTTCGAGAATTCGTCACTAACGAAGACCCGGAGAAGAAACGAAATAGAAGGATCGCTAAAGAAGCCGGAGGCTGCTGAAATTGCTTTCCTAGAAGAAATTCCAGAACTGCTGGAATATTCGCCGCTGCCTGAATACATACCACTGTTGGGAGGAAGCAGATTTCATCCCCTCTCCGCCGCAGAAGATGAAGAAAACATTCGCAAGATTGCTGCCAAATTACCACGACCCGCATATTACAACGATAGCCGCAAGAAAAGAACTAGAACTACGCCGTTTGCTCGACTGCAAACTTTGGTAGAAAAGTTAGCGAAGAAGGAAAAGCTGCCCGTATCAGAAATTCTACGGAGGATAGGGCGGGTGCCAATCAAATCCCGTCTTGGGCCCCGAGTAGAGCCCGCCATCATGGCAGAAAAGCCAAGTAAAAGAATGAAGGCTAGTCCGCCTGTTGTCGTCTCAGGATTACAGATTAGGGAGGATACCACCTTCCAGCATTTGGCCGACAGACCATGCGGTCCTAGACCTTCTGCTGCCGGAAGGATGGTATGGCGTCCCACTGCTGGGCGATTGAGATTGAAACGACGGCCGAGAAAGAAAGTCTTGCCGGGAGACTTGAATGCGAAGAAAGTGCTACCGCGATGAAGGGGACTCGTGAGAAGGGGACCGGCAACTATCGCACGACAACAACGAAGACACACGAAAGCCCCGCTAGAAGATGCCATGGAAAAGTTGAGAACCGATATCCGAGCGGTTGGCAAAAGAAAGAGAAGAAAAGTTCGGAGACGAGATTGATTCATCGGAATTCATGGACGACGAATACGCGAGAAATCAACATGGTTGAGACACGAGCTTCATCGGCTTCGCAAGGTGCTCCTGCGGCCGCGAAGAGAGGAGCCGGGGCGATGAGAAGGCGACTTCGAGAGAAAGACGACACGATCGCTCAAATGGCAAAAAGGATGGAAGAGATGGCCGTAGCTCTGGCCACTCTCCAGAGTCAAGTACAACCACATAGAGAAACACCCCCGGAGGTTATTCACATTGTAGACGGAGGAAAGGAGATTACGTCCGTCAATGGGGATGATCAGCTGAAAAAGGATACAACACAAAGTATGATTCCTGAAAAGGATATCAAGAACTTGGTAGAACGACGAGTGCGAGAAGCCTTAGCACAATCGAAGAGCGGGACATCCATTCGGACGGGTAGACCTTACCCCGAAGAATTCGACGGCGTCCGATACCGAAAGGCTTCGTACCACCTCTGTTTAAGACCTTCGATGGAGCAGGGAACCCTCGACGGCATGTAGCACACTTTCGTGCCGGTTGTTGCAATGCGGCGGGAGCGATGCATTACTCTTCCGACGGTTCGTCGGCGATCGTCGGGAATCGCCTTCGGCTGGTATGCGGAGTTACAAACGGTTCGGTAAAGACATTCTCAGAGCTAGAGAACCTCTTCATCAAGCGATTCGCCGGAGCTCAGCACCACATCACTATAGGTGATTTAGTGGTAGAGAAGCGAAGCCGAATGAAACTTTGGTGGATTACATACTCCGATGGAGGAACTTAAGTATGAAGTGTGAACCACAATGCTGAGAACAACATGCGATCGGCATTTTGCTAAAAAGCATTCACGGCCCGATAGCACTTCTCCTCGAGGGATTCACTATTAAGACTTTTGAGAAGTTGTTAAGCAAGGCCGGAAGCTTGCAAGAAGAGGCGAAGCAATTAAGTTTCACCAGACAAGACGGATAAACAAAAGCACTGTAAAGACTTTTGAAAAGAAATCCGGGATCGTCGCGGCGGTTGACAAAGGCAAGCAACCGATGCAAATACCACCAGAACGGCCGCAACAACCACAACGGAATTACCAGCAGCCCGGCCCGGCTATCGGTCATCTCCGCGGTATGAACGACCGCCTCGTCCGCAACGTACATTAAGAGAGCTTTTGAGCGAGAGAATATCCGTTCAAGAATGAGGCGAGTGCCGAAAATGTTCCGTAGTCGATGAAGACTCCGGATTTCCAGTTGCCGAGCCTAAAAGACCGAGAGGAAGTCAACAAGAAGGGTGATCCCGACTTTTGCCCTTACCACCGAATGCTTGGACACAAAATAGAAGATTGCATTACCTTCGAAAAGTTGGCTCAATGACAACTCTGCGGAAAGGGAATATAACGATCCCGAAGGAGTACATGAAGGAACCCCGGAAAGGAGGTTCCGTCAATGTTATCTCGGCCGATCCCATCATTCCGATAGATCCGTATACAGACGACGATGGATGGACTACCGCTTGGACGAGGTCTTCGAAAAGATTTTAGACGGCATCCGGACCGCTTCGGTGCGAGCTTCGATTCGAGTTTGAAACACTGTTAAGCCGGTACTATCACTTGCGATAGAAGAACCACCTCAACAGGAGACGATTGAAGAGAAGAAGAAAATTGACGAAGAAGAGAAGACTGAGGCACCTAAGGCTAGACTAGAGGCTGCTTATCCTAGGATAGTTGTTTCCGATTCGGGGGAGAAATCCCTCGAACCCTCGACTCTGTATGATTATACGCTCACTTCGGTGGGATCATATAATGATAAGGGTGATGGCGTTGGCTACGTTTTGGCTGTTTCTAACGATTACGTAACTAACGATAATCCGGATATCGATTTCGATACCAACGACAATTCTCGAATCATACACCATCTCGACAAGCAAAATAACGAAGAAGACATCCATCGAGGAGGCTACGAGAGTTCAACAAGCAACGAATCTATCCGTGAGTTTCGAGGAGCTCCGGTCGCGATAGAGTTAGAGCCTTCGGACTGCGAAGTCAATCCGGAAGAGTACGTCATTCCGATTCGAAAAGACACGGCGAGCTCGACGATAGATTCGGAGGAAATTACGAAGTCAACTTAAGGAGTGGAAAAGTTCTACCTCCGAGAATGGGTCCAAAAGACAAAGGAAGCGGTGGTTGTTCGGGAAGAACCAACCCCGGCGGAAGAAATACCCATTCGAGAAGAAGCGAGAGACACATGAAAACAAAGTGGACTACAACGTGCTAGCCCATCTTAGGAAACTACCGACCAAGCCGAGCATCTACGACGCTCTCATCTTATCAAAGGAGATGAGAGAAGCTCGATCGAGGCCTTACTTGATCCGGAAATTTGCTTAGCTCGAATGGCCGGAGAGTCCTTAGATGAGGTTTGCTCGTTAAAGGAACGACGAGGTGTTACCTTCGCGGACGACGACTTACTACTTGGAACGACGAGATCACGACCGGCCGTTGTACATTTCGATTACAATCGGAAGATTTACACTCTCCAGAGTATTGGTGGATCCAGGAGCATCAATCAATATAATGAATCTTCGAACACTAGCATACTTGGAAATTGATGCTCGCGAGCTCGAGGCAGACAAAATGTTATTAAGAGGATTCAACCAGAAAGGAGAAAGAGCCCTCGGCTCCATAACACTGCTAATGAAGACCGGTGACTTAGCAAAGACAACCGCGAAATTTCACATAATTGATTCAGAAACGTCATTCAACGCTCTCTCGGGCCGACCATGGATACATGAAAACGGGATGGTACCATCATCTCTACATCGGTGCATCGAGTACTACGATGGAGGAGAACGAGTGCATCAAAGGTGACTTACAACCATTCTCCGTACATGAAATTGGAATCCACGAGGATGCGGCTTATTATGCACCACCGAAGAAAACGATCTTCTCCGGAGATACCATAACAAATGAAGCAAAGAAAGTTCGGGACAACGAAGAACCCGAAGTTCTAGTCCAACGAGTCACTCACCGCTCCCTTACGGCGAGATGGTGAAGGTTTCTCCACGACTCGCATCCGAGGTCGAGGCCGGGGACGAGGTCGTGGTAGAGACGTTAGGACGATTGGACGGAGGAAACCAACCATCAATGTCGATTGGGAAGATAGTTCGAAGAAGAAAGAGAAATCAAACAAGAAGCGGCAACAATAAGTCGGAAAAAGCCGCAATTCGGAATCCCTCTCGAAGATGAAAGAAACGAAGAATATAAATCGATGTACGAGAAGATTAACCACTATGTACATACTATGACCACGACCCCGATCCGTTCTAATAAGATCGAGGGTATGGAGGTCAAAGAGGTACGTAGCGGTGGTGCAAAACCAATCAAATTCTACCGTGGTGCTTCTTCTTCCAAAGCGAAAATAATGTACAATTTGAAGATGCTACTTCATCGGAATTAATGGAATTGCCTTTTGAGTGGTACTCTCCCTTGTGTTCAAAATTTAATTCAACGTGGTTTCTTACCTCGACGGTGGACAAAAGGTCAATCACAACGTTTTGAAAATTTATGGAATAACTCCGGTCGTCCACCCGACTCAAAGCATGGTCTCGGATTCGGCACGGTAGGATCGGTTGATGATGCTGAATTTTGCTTGGTTATCACCTACGAATCTAATGAAAGCTGCATGGAAACTACGGACGAACTCGAAGATTTACAAATTGGAGACGCTCCACCGGAATTCGAAGAAGAAATCAAATCTACTGATAGATGAGTTAATAGAAGTTAACTTAGGTACTAGCGAAGAGCTAGACCTACCTTTGTTAGCTCTTTACTCAATAAAGAAGACTCCAAAGAAATAATCGAGTTATTAATGGAATTTAAAGATCTGTTTTGCTTGGAGCTACGATGAGATGCCGGGTTTAGCTCCGGAGGTCGCGGTCCATAAACTAGGAGTGGACCCTACTACGTTCCGGTCGGACGAGGTCCCGAGAAGAATGCGTCTAGAAATCGAACAACAAGTCATAGCTGAAGTTAAAAAGCTAATAGACGCTAAATTTGTCCGTGAAGAACAATACCCGACTTGGTTAGCCAACGTGGTACCGGTCGGGAAGAAGAATGGTCGGATCGAGAATTTGTGTGGATTTCGAGAGATTTAAACAAGGCATGTCCGAAAAGATGAATTTCCTCTACCGATCCCGGAATTAATGATCGACATCGCTTCGACACACGAAATATTCTCATTCATGGATGGATCTTCGGGATACAACCAAATAAAAATGGCTCCAGAAGATGAAAAGCTTACGGCATTCGGAACGCCGATCGGAGTATTTTGCTACACGGTGATGCCATTCGGATTGAAGAACGCGGAGCGACCTACCGAAGAGCAATGACAAGAATTTTTGATGATCTCATCCACAATCAAGTCGAATGCTACGTGGACGATGTGGTCATCAAAAGCAAAGTAAAGGACAACCACTTGTATGATTTGAGAATTGTTTTCGAACGATTAAGGCAATTTAACCTTAAGATGAATCCCTTAAAATGCGCCTTCGGCGTCACCTCCGGGAAATTCTTAGGATTCGTTGTCCGACATCGTGGAATTGAAATCGATCCGGAAAAGATTAAAGCTATCTTAGAAATGCCGCCTCCCAAAACCTTAAAACAACTACGATCTTTTCAAGGGAAGGCGGCATATCTTCGACGCTTTATCTCGAGCACTGTCGAGTAGGTGTCGGCCTTTCTCGGCACTAGTTAAAAAGGACGCCAAATTTATTTGGGAAGAGAAATGCCAGAGGGCCTTCGAGGACATTAAGCAATATTTAATGACACCTCCTGTCTTAGCAGCCCCAGTCTCAGGTAGACCGCTAATACTTTATACCGCGGCTTTAGACGACTCCCTCGGAGCCCTATTAGCCCAGGTCAATGATGAGGGTAAAGAAAATGCTCTTTATTACTTAAGTCGTCGTTTACTGCCGACGGAAATAAGGTATCCCGCAATTGAAAAGCATTGTTTGGCCCTGATCTTCGCCGCTCAAAAGCTCAGGCATTACATGCTTTCTCATAAGGTCAACTTGATCTCGAAGTTTAATCCATTGCAATACTTGATGACTCGTCCAACGCTTTCCGGCGGACTTGCCGGATGGTCGATGATATTATTGCAATTCGATATAACTTTCGTGCCTCTTCGTGCCGTAAAGGGACAAGCCTTAGCGGACTTCCTTGCGGCACACCCTTTGCGGCGGAATCTCCTCTCGATGACGACTTGCCAGATGAACAAATAATGAATCTAGAAGACCTTGATGATCGACGTTGGGAATTATATTTCGACGGAGCATCTTCAGCGCACAAAGACGAAGAATCGCAAGTGATAGTGCCCGGTAAGGCAGGAATCGGGCTAATCTTTATAACACCGGAGCGGGGAATGTTAAGATACTCTTACCACTTGACAGAACCATGTACAAACAACGAAGCAGAATACGAAGCCCTCATAACGGGACTGGAATTAACCATTCAAATAGGGATAACAGACATCAACATCTACGGAGATTCACAGTTAATCATTCAACGGATCGTAGGACAATACGGAATTTTAAAACCAAGACTCGAGCAATACTTCCGGTATGCCATACGAATTTGTTGGAACAGATTCCAAATGTGACAATCTACAAAATTCCCGAAGAAAACGCTTCAGCGGATGCGCTAGCTCGTCTCGCAAAAGAATTTGCTCGTTTGCAAGATGAATCGGTGGAAGTGTCGGTTCACGGACGCCGGGTCCTATCACGGCTTGGCATAGACACGATACACAAATCGGAAAAGGAAAAAGAATCAATTGCGGCGGTGACGAGAAAACACGGAAGATTGGCGACGACCATTAATAGATTACCTGCAAACGGGAAAACTACCGGACGATAGGTCGTTAGCCCATCGGATCGAAAAGAACTGCGTCCTACGCATTAATAAACAACACATTATACGGAAGGTCTTTTGATCAAATGTGGCTAAGGTGCCTAAGCGGGTCCGAAGCCCGTGAAATTGTTAAGGAGGTGCATTCGGGACTACGTAGGCGCTCACCCGGTCGGGTCCGAAGATGAAAATGAAAATTAAAAGACTAGGGTACTACGGCCCTCGATGATGACCGATCGCATGAAAATCGCCAAGAGCTGTCACCAGTGCCAAGTGCACGGAGTGGTTCTACACCAACCTCCAAATGTGCTACATTCGACAATTGCATCGTGGCCATTTGAATGTTGGGGCACGGATATAGTGGGTCCAATAGAACCGCCATCGTCAAAAGGACATCGCTTCATTCTTGCGGCTACGGATTACTTTTCCAAGTGGGCAGAGGCAGTTCCACTTAGAGAAGTGAAAGCACATCACGTGCTACATTTTTTCAAGAACCAAGTTGTTTACCGTTTCGGGGTGCCGCGCGGAGATCATCTCGGATAATGGGTCGGCATTCGAAGCACACAAATCAACAATTTTGTCGGGAGACACGGAATCGGCGGCGATATTCAACAATTTACTACCCGAGAGCAAACGGCCTGGCCGAGGCTTTTAATAAAACTCTCGTTCAAATTTTAAAGAAGACTTTAGACGACGATAAGAGAAATTGGCACGAGAAGTTGTTAGAAGCCTTATGGGCCTACCGGACAACCTTCGAACTCCTACGCAAGCTACACCTTACGCTGCGGTGTATGGGTCCGAGCGAGTGTTACCTTTAGAGGTTCGGCTCCCTTCACTCGAGATCGCGAGTTGCGAATAAAATCACAACGAGAAGAGAACGCCAAATTACGACTCGAAGAATTAGAGAGCACGGAAGGGAAAAGACTTGCGGCGCAACGGAATTTAGAATTATACCAAGCTAAGATGATTCGGAGCTCATGATAAAGCCGAGTCCGCCGAAGAACCTTGAAGGTTGGTGACTTAGTTCTCGTTCTCAAGAGACCTATTCTTGCACACCGCAAGATAGGAGGAAAATTTGAACCCACTTGGGAAGGACCGTTTGTAGTTGAGGCGGTCTACTCGGGAGGTTCCTACCGGCTAGTGAATTGCCAGGGAGAACGACATATGCTTCCGATCAATGGACGATACTTGAAAAAGTATTACGCTACCTGATGTTTCGAAGGAATGAACTTTCCATCCCTAGAAGCACGGGTGAAGTGATTACTTATGACTGGGTCCGAACCCAAAAATAACAAAAATGTGCTAAAATAAATAAAATCCTGATAATAAAATTTTCCTTGTTTTCTTTTCCAAATCAAAATCTCTTACATGATCTTATCCCACTTCATTCCTGTTAAGTTTGAAAATATAAAAATAATAATAAAACAAGATGTCTTTAATAAACATTTTCTTGATGTTCTTGTTCTTAGTACAGCCTCGATCCTTTTCCTTGTCTTTTCGCGGGGGAATGTCGAGCGGGCGGTTGGTCTTGAACTTTAAGAATGGCGTAAGCCTTGCACTTGATGAAAAGAGGGTGAAAGATGGAGCGATAATCGAGATTGACTCGGATTTCGCACCGGCGAGCCTACGATACGAGGAAAGTGGTCGGGTCCCGGTTGTCGAGAAGAAGCTGCCGGACATACGGTGATGAAAGTGGGTGGCCCAAGCCACCAATCCGAACAACGAAAAGAAAGACAAATATTGAAGAAGATAAGAAAATGAAGTACGTAGTCGCTACGGCGGAGGGCGAGCTTGTCAGCGCCGCGCCCACAGAGATTCAAGAAGTTCGGAGAGCTACTCTCACGGCAACGCAACGAAGAAATAAGAATCGCCGTATCCGTAAGATGTTGACAAAACTAGCTGCGGATCTGCACGACGAGGCAGTTGCTAATGTCGGTGCATACACTTCAAGGACACCGGTTCACCGAGAACCGGAAGAAAGGAGGCCGGCTCCTAGGATGACGGAAAGAACCGGAGAAATCTCACAAAGACCGGAAGAAAGAAGGCTACCACGCCACCGGATAGAACCACCAGGTGATGCATGACCTTGTTGCGGAAGCAACCCGGGGGATGTCCCGACGGACATCATCCACGAGGAGCCGAGGTATGCGGGGAGAACGTGAAGGGGTTGAACCTTATATCCCACAATATGTCACAAGGCCTCGCCATCCGCGGATCATTCCGGAATACGAGCTGGAGAGAATGCGAAATGTTGAAAAGAAAACCTTTGAATACTTTGAAAGGATTAGAGGCGGAAGAATCGATATACTTGGAGGGCCTCGAATTACATACGGACGTATTTTCGGAGTATGAGCGAGCGGCAAATCGTGGATTGCATCCGGGATTTGAAAAGGCTGAGCCGAGCGAGGCCGCCTGAGGAAAACACATACTCGAGCCCGGAGATGGATGCCGGGGAAAGGAAGAATCACAATACAATGTGGATGCTTGTTACAACTTTGCCGAGGACGGGAAGGGAAACCCGCCGGGAATACTCCGTCATGGGCAAGTGGACCCGATGCCATCAGTCATCAAGAGAATGGTAAAGAGATTGATAACATGGAGGGTATCGCCGGCGGACCGCATACCCAATAGCTGCATCATCAACATCTACAAGCGGGGTGATCGTATACCCCCACACATTGATCACCATGACTTTGTCGAGCCTTTCGCACGAGTCTCTTTCACGAGCGAGTGCAACATCATGTTCGGATCCGACCTCCGGATAGCGGGTCCGGGTGAGTTCCGAGGGCCGGTGAAGATACCACTACCGGTAGGTTCCGTCATGATACCGAAGGGTAACGGAGCGGATATCGCCGAAGCATTGCATACCGGGAGTACCGGTAAAGAGGATCTCGGTTACGTTCGGGAGGATGGACGACGGAAAGATACCTTACCATTTCCGACCGGACCGGAGCTAGAAAGCCTCCGGCCTTACGAGCTTGTGAGTTACATGGAAAATATCACACCTCCAATGTACATCCATACGGCATCCTTGCTAAGGATGGCTTGGAAGGTGATGTTATTGACCATGTATCTCACTATTCAGACATGGACTTTTGACAGATGCTTCTTTAGATGGATCAACAAAGATCATACACAGTCCGTTTTGAGTCTACATGGATTGTATGAAATATATTCCAGATCAAGTTGTACGATGTATCTTCTACATGATTGGAATGAAAGTGACCATGCCACATTTTTGGCCTTCACCTCTTTTGTGCAAATTGATTGGGAAACGCCATTAAAGTTAGATGAACTTCGAACAAAGAACAGAAAAGAAATAAAAAAAAAAAGAGATAAAAGAAAACTTTCTAAAAAAAAAATCTAAAAATGACGAACACCAAATTCACATGAACATTAAATAAACAACAAAATAAAATTTGAATCGTTAAAGGATAAACAAAATCAACAAGAATGTTAAATCAAATTCTCAATCAAATTTCGAATCCAATCTCTATCAAAATTTCAAATTCGATCTTCCAGATCTTAAACCAAATCTTTATCAAATCTCAAATTCAATCTTTCCAAATTTCAAATCTCAGTCAAATTTCAAATCTCAAATTCGATCTTTCCAGATCTCACATCAAACCTTACATCAAATTCAAACCTTTTGGGTCGAGGATTTTACATCCAAGACTGCACTGCTTTAGGATTCTTTTCCTATTGCACTGAAATACATCAAATCCAAACTCTTGGGTCGAGGATTTTTACATCCAAGACTGCACTGCTTTAGGATTCTTTTCCTACTGCACTGAAATACATCCAATTCAAACTCTTGGGTCGAGGATTTTACATCCAAGACTGCCTTTGCTTTAGGATTCTCTTCCTATTGCACTGAAATACATCAAATTCAAACCTTTGGGTCGAGGATTTTACATCCAAGACCGCACTTGCTTTAGGATTCTCTTCCTATCGCATTGAAATACATCAAATTCAAACCTTTGGGTCGAGGATTTTACATCCAAGACCGCATCGCTTTAGGATTCTCTTCCTATTGCACTGAAATACATCAAATTCAAACCTTTGGGTCGAGGATTTTACATCCAAGACTGCACTCGCTTTAGGATTCTCTTCCTATCGCACCGAAATACATCAAAGCCGCTTTAGGATTCTCTTCTATTGCACTGAAATACATCAAATTCAAACCTTTGGGTCGAGGATTTTACATCCAAGACTGCATCGCTTTAGGATTCTCTTCCTATTGCACCGAAATACATCAAATTCAAACCTTTGGGTCGAGGATTTTACATCCAAGACTGCACTCGCTTTAGGATTCTCTTCCTATTGCCTTTGAAATACATCAAATTCGAACTTTTGGGTCGAGGATTTTACATCCAAGATCGCATTGCTTTAGGATTCTTTTCCTATTGCACTGAAATACATCAAATTCAAACTTTTGGGTCGAGGATTTTACATCCAAGACTGCACTGCTTTAGGATTCTTTTCCTATTGCACTGAAATACATCAAATTCAAACTCTTGGGTCGAGGATTTTACATCCAAGACTGCACTGCTTTAGGATTTTCTTCCTACTGCACTGAAATACATCAAATTCAAACCTTTGGGTCGAGGATTTTACATCCAAGACTGCACTGCTTTAGGATTCTCTTCCTATTGCACTGAAATACATCAATTCAAACTTTTGGGTCGAGGATTTTACATCCAAGACTGCACTTGCTTTAGGATTCTTTTCCTATTGCCTCTGAAATACATCAAATCAAACTCTTGAGGTTACGGATTTTACATCCAATACCGCATTATTCTGAGGTCTTTCCTCATTGCAATGACTCAATCTAATCGATTCGATCTTCTTTTGGGGTTGAAGATGTTACATCTAAAACTTCAAAATTCCAATTTTCATTCCAAATCAAATCCCTTCAAATTAATCTTGACAAACTTCAATCTAAATTAAAATTCCAAATTGAAATTTAAACTCACACATCATAACTTGAACATGAAACAAAATAAAATCTAAATTAAAATTTCTCCCATATCATGTGATTTGGGATTCACCTCCTTTTCCTTTCCCAGCGAGAGTTCGGAATCTCCGAGTCTTAGAGATATACTTGACACTCCCCAGGCAGAAACTCTTCTACTTCGTCCTAAGTTTGTTACTTGGACATCCGTGTTGGTTTTGTTGATCGCTTCGGTCAACACCAATACGTGCGGTGTGCTCCGTCGGCTCACCACACCTATTGGGGGTCCATTTGTTGACCTCATTTTTGATGAGGTCTTCTCTTCTTCTCTTTAGTACTTAGGATCTAGCCTTAGGCTTTTCCTTTGACTATCTTAGAGGACTAGAATTGGGATCCACCTTTTAGAAATTCAAACCACTTCTTAACTCCCTGCAAACTCCACAAACTTGACTATAGACCCCTAATCACCTAGAGGGTTGAAATCGAATGTGGAAGTTTAAAGGATGAGTTCCTATAGGACTCTTTGGCCTTAGGACCGCTTACAGGTGGCTCGAGTGCAGTGGAAGGGCTGACTTACACATACACTACACCTATGCACTACACTTTCACACACCTCCTAAAAACACACCCTTACCTAACTTGACTTCCCGACTCATGTAGGTGATTCACATGGATGGTCCTTAACCCCTAAGCCTCTGGCTAAGAGGGTTAGGAACAACATGGTGAATGCCTCAAATGAGTCCCTTCATGGCTCATGTGGGCTTGATATGGCTTCATGGCTCAACAAAAATGATTTCATTCCACTTGCATCCACCCAATCTTCAATTTTCCAAATTTTCAATTTTTGATCCCCGGGACCCTACACCCACCAACTCTACCAAATGCCCTTGAAACTACCCAAATTTCTCAAAAATTCCCAAATTACCCAAAATTCTCCAAAATCAATCCCAAACATTCCCACATCACTCAAACTGATCATCCATATCCAAAAATATCAAAAATCCCAAAATACCCCCCAATACCTTCCAAATACCCAAAATACCCCTTTTGACCCAAAAATCCAAAAATTCAGAAAATTCCCAGAAAATTCCAGAAAATCCCAAATATTCCCAATTTCATTTTGTCCAACTACACCATGGGCCAATTTTGTCAATTTACCCCACTTTTATCAAAACCCCCAATTTGACCCATTTTAACCCAAAGTAAACCCAATGTCAAACCAAATCTACCCAATTGACCCCAATTTTGGTCCAATTCAATTCTAAACTTCAATTCAACATCCCCAACACCAATCTAGACCAAAGACAAGCTTAATTTGATTGAAATTTGGGTCCAATTTCACTTTTGGCCTTAAAGCCCAATTTGGACCTATGACCCAAACCTAACCCAAATTCACCCAATTCAACTCCAATTAACCCCAAATCTTTTCTAAACCTTTCTTAACATCCCCATAAACAAAACACTAACATGATTTGCCCAAAACTTTGATCCAAACCCTACTCAAGTTCAACCCAAAGCTAAAAGGCCCAATTTTGACCTAAACTCAAACCTAGCCCAAATGAGCCCAAATCCCAAAATCAAAACCCAACCAAAGCCAAAACCTCTTTGAAACACTCCCATAAACATTTCCCAACATTTATTTTACATCAATTTCAACCCTAGCCCAACATTGGCCCATGCTAGCCCATTTTGGCCCACCTTAGCCTCTTTACCAAAAAGCCATATCCAATCCAATTCAAACCCAAATCACCTCAAATTTGTTTCAAACCACTCATGACACATCCCTAAACCAAACTCAACAATTATTTGGCCCAAGCCTTTACCAAAATTTCATCCCAAAATCCATTTTAAAATTCAAAAGCCCACTTTCCTAAACCATTTAAAAGCCCATCTAAAACCATTTCAATGAGCCCAAAATCTACCCTAAAGCCCACATGACATTTCCATTTGTCATCCACTTAATCAAAGCCATTACCTAAGTCCTAAATCCATCATCAAATCATTCCAAATCAAGTTCCATACAAATTTCCATCAAATTACCAAAAAATTCTTAAAACCCATTTTCATGAAATTGACTAAACTTTTCCCTAAGCCACATGGAGCCATGCATGAGCCATTCACAAGCCATAGGAAGCCATGAAGGTTTGGCATGTGACCATACCATTAATGGTAAAAGGAGGGGCCCCTTTTCTAACCTTTCATTAAGCATTTTTTACCTTAAGCATGTCACACTCTAAACCATGCTTTGCCACCTAATCCTTGATGGAGACTCCACCATTCTCTCTTGGGCGACCCAATCGATCCTCTCGGCCCAAAATCAGGCCATGGGGAGGTGCACCCAACCCAAACCAATGGGTTGACCAAATTGAAGCCAAAATGACCTCTTCCCCATTCCATTTTAATTCGGCCACTTTACACATGGCGAGTGGCCGATTGATTGCACAAACCTCTAACCACGACCCACTCGGACACGAGGGTGACCCATGCCGCCGGCCGACCACCCCGATCGCCGGAAAACGCCATGCCCGAGACCTTGGGAGTGAGTCAACTTTGGAATGCCACCTTCGTCGAGCTGCCCCATGCCCAATGGCCACCATGGCTGTTCTTCCCATGACCGGAGCGAGCTGATCCCGACCCTTGGCCACCCCCGGGAGAGCCTCCGACCATGCCTATTTAAACACCACCCCCTCACGGCCATGAGAGGAGAGTTGCACAAACCTTGCCAAAACTGCGCAAAATTGTTCCGGACCCCTCCTCCTACACGAGCACTTGATCCCCGAGTGAGATCCCCCTGCCATTTCCTCTCTGTGAGCTTAATTTCGCAGTTGAAATCCAAGCCCAAAACCGGGACACTTCCCACGGTGAACCAATCCCCAAATTGATTAGTCCTACACCTTCACCGGACCGAGGGAAGGTGTCCACCAACAAAAGCCCCATCTCCGAGGCCACCCGGTTGCTCCGGACTCCAAGCTTTGTGATCGAGCCGTGGTCGAAGTTCAATCCGGACAATTCACTGGACCGGAGACTTCATCCGGAGCTTGCCGGGATCCGATCGAAGGTGCAACAACTCTCGGATCGAAGCTTCACTTCTCGAGCAAAGGTATGAGCTAGTTCTTCATCCCGAGCTTCGGAGATTCTCCATTTCAAATGCCTTAATTTCAATGCATGTTTACCGTATGGATGTGTTCGTCTCTTCAAGACGAATCCATAGAGCATAAGAACACGAAAATCCATTGAGAATCGAGTGAGTTCTTAGGGTTAGAGTGTGGACGGTCACGGGATCGCACCAGTCATGGACGATGAACGGATGCCGTCCATTTAATACACGCGCGGACGGACGGCTCAGATGGCGTTGGACCGGGAGACGGTACGAGAACCGCGGGGCCCGGGTTGCCGACTCGGATGGCGGCGTCGAATGGGAGCGCGCCACGCGGCGTTTCGGAGCTGCCGAGGTTGACGCGGCGCCGCGTGGATAAGTAGATAAATAGGGTATTTTCTATTTATTTAATTCCCTAAACTTGGAAAATTCATATCTCTGTGTAGAAAAATCACAAAAATAAAATAAAAATACCCCCTTGCTCAGTGAACAGAGGAGAATAATGTGGAAAAGAAATTAATTAATTTTGTCCAGGTATTTTATTTTTAATTAATTATTTACTTCCTGCATTGTTTTAATTCTCCATGCATGTATACAATTCACCATGGCATGAGACCATAGGGCTTTTGAAGCCTCCGAACTTGGGAACATTCCTCGAATTTTCCAAGGTCGAAGGCCATTTCGTGAAAAGCTATTGATTTTTCAAATGCATGTTGTCTGTTTTAAGTATTTTAATTTCAAAAATTAGCATGTTGTGAAATAAATTCTAGGAAAATTTGGTGATGTTTCTTATGACCGGAGAACCCTAGGAAAAATAGGATTTGAGTTAATTCATTGAGATTAACCCTAATTGGCTTAAATACCCAAAATAGGTTTCTAATTAATTAGAGTTAACCATAGATCAAATTGACTTGAAATCAATTCTCCACTGACCTTTAGGATCAGAGGAATCCATCATAAAAATTTGAGGTCAATTGGACTTGGTTAGCCCCACTAATTGGATTGATTAAGCCACTTAGCCATTTTAAACTTTAAAAATCCATAACTTTCAAAATGTCTTTCAAAAATTCACCAAATTGGTTTTGGAGTCTCTCTGATATCAGGGGAGTTTAAGAAAATTAAAATTTCAATTTTCTAAAAAAGTTGATTTTTAATATTATTTTAATATTTTTAATAATTAAAAAATGATAAAAATCACAAAAATAATAAAATTCACCAAAATGTCATATTTTGAATTCTAATCACTTAAGAACAAGTCCCATATTTTTCCTAGGTCTATTTAGTGAGATATTAATTTTTAAAGCTCAAGGGTAATTTTAAAATTAAAAAATGTATTTTCTAGCATTTTCACCAAAATAATTATAATAAATCAAAGAAAAATCAGAAAATTGTAAAGTTTGGTTCTCTGGAATCCTTGATATCAGAGAGAATTTTAAAAATTATAAAATTTATTTTTCAACATTTATTTTATTTTTAAATTAATTAATACTCCAGAATTTAAAATAATTCTAATAAATAAAATATAATTCAAAAAATTACAAAATTTGGTCCAAGTGGTCCTCTGGTCATTAGGAATGTCCCCTAATTTTCTTAAGGACAGAAACTTTCCCTTGGTCATGTTATTGAATTTTCCTTGGAAATTTCTCTTTTCTACAAAAAATAATTATATAAATAAATTAAATACAGAAAAATCACATTTTCTCCTCTCATGTCTTCATTGACACATAAGTGAAGTTACATAAAAATTTCAAGTTCATTTGAGTTCAATTTAGTGAGTTATGAAATTATTAGGCTTAAAGGGCAAAATGGTAATTAAAATTTTAATCCTTTAATTAAAACTTTAGGTTTAATAAAAAATTAATAAGTAAAATATTTGATCCTAATCTGATTTGGATGATTGAAATTAAATAATTAAAGGGTAGAAACCCATTAAGCAATTTAAAATGATTAAACTTTAATTAAATAATTAATCGAATTTGGAAGAATAATAAATTTGGAATTATTAAAATAGGGATATTATTAGGAAGAGATTTATTCTTTAATTTAAAAATCCCTAAATTAATCATCTCATTAATACTCAACTCTTAATTAAAATGATAACTCAAATTTAAAATATTAAAAGACTTAATCATTAAATTAAATTAAATCATTAAACTTTTTTTAAAAATTTTCAATTAAATTAAATTAAATTAAGATTAAAGGTTGAATTAAATAAAATTAAATTAAGTTAAATTAAATAAACAAATTAAATTAAATTAAATGAATTAAATACATTAAATTAAATAAATAAATAAAATTAAATTAAGTTAAATAAAATTAAATAAACAAATTAAATTAAATTAAAATTAAATTAAAATTAAATTAAATTAAATTAAATTAAATTAAATTAAATTAAATTAAAATTAAATTAAAATTAAATTAAAATTAAATTAAAATTAAATTAAATTAAATTAAGAAATTAAATCAAATAAATTAAACTGAATTAAATTAAATTAAATCAAATCAAATTAAATAAATTAAATTAAAATAAATTAAATTAAATTAAATTAAATTGAATTAAATAACCTCACTTAAGACATGAAGAAATAAATCTAAAATAACTTGAACACTATTCCAAACTTAAATCATTAATTTGAACTTAAATTTGGATCACAAATCATTAAAAATCATTTGCCCTTAGAAGCCTTAGTTATCATAACTCCTAAGTAGAACATTAAAATGAAATGTTACTTCACTTATAGGACATTCAAATGTCCTAGTTCACTGAGCAAGTTAACAAAACTTGAAAACCTTGGACGATTGATTCATTTACACAATTAAATTCATTTGGACTTAAAACAATCCTAGAAATATTGAAAAGATGTTTAAGATTTTTCTTAAGCACTTACTCAATATGATAGGATATTTACAAGAACAATTGAACTTAATTGTTCTTTGATGAAGAAAATCGTCTTCAAACTAAAAACACAAAGAACCTAGACGTCATAGGAAAAGACTAGCTATAGGATTAGGAACTTGGTAGAAAACCAAAACCTTTCCCTTAGCTTTACCTAGGAACTTGCTTAAATATTCTAAGCGTGTTTTAAGTGCAGCTTGGGATGACGGGAAGACCCTCCGGGTACGCTTTTATTTTATTGCAGTTTATTTTATTGCAAATGCACTTTATTTTCCTTGCATGATAAACAACAGTTGCATGAAAACCGACACCTTTAGGACGAAAACCAAAACTGAAACCCATAACTAAATTAAAAGACATTACAAGATAAAATTCACCTCCACAACATTCCAAAATATAAGACAACTCAAAATTTAATCACAAACAGAACAACAAAACTACAACTACAACTAAATTAAAACGTCTCATTGAATGATCGGGAATACCTCGGATGATGTAACCCACGTGTTGCTAACGGGATTTCCCACGGTCTAAATGAAAGTGCGGAACTCATTTAGTTGAGTTTAGCAAATTCATCTGGACTAAGTGAATTCGATGAAAATAACGGTGCCGGGATGACGGAACCGTGGGATCTTAATCGGTTCTGTTTAATCAACATTAAGATCTGTTTTAATTAAAACATAAAAAACACTTGAAAATTAAGACTTCTCTAAACCAGAACACTTCTCTCATCTCCTGATTTATGACTTCTATAACTAAACCTCTGCAACAACAAGGAGCTCGGAGCATGGTGGGCAGCACGGCCATCGTCGTCAGCAAAACTTGAACCTACTTCAGCAAAACTTTTTTAGAATTAAATAACAAAGCCATAGGACTTCAAGGTAGTTTGCCTAGTGCAACATAAATCCTCAACTCTTCGTTAGGCATTTGCATTGCAAATTAAGCCCTAACCGGTCTTAGGATTCCGAGGTAGTCGTCCGATACGACATAAACCCTCATATCTTCTAGGCAATTTGTATGATTCGATCATATAAATATAAGCCCTAATCAACTAAAATTGGCGAGATTAAAACATTAAATAAACATTAGGACTTTCCTAAATCCAAGCCAAACAATAGGATAGTCGGGAAATTACCGAAGTTCGCTTCGAATCCGTAATTACTCCTACTTTTCTCCCCTTGGATTCCCAAAATAAAATGTTCCAAATTTGATCCATTCCCTATTGAAATTCCAAAATTCAATCCTTTGAAAACTTAAACTTTGAAATTCTTGAGAGCAGAATTATTGATTATTATCGAGAGTTTTCTTAGGTGATTCCCGTCACTTGAGATGTAATTAACTATAGGGGCTTGCCCTTATAGGGAACTTTAAGAACCCGAGTAATATAAACCCTGTTTAATAGTTTCATATTAAGCGGGGAATTTGTCGGCTTATAAAATTGGTTCGCGGACCAAACGGATGTCACAAATCCTCTAGTTTATTTAACCGAGCCCCACCATCAAGCGGTGTGTCTATCCTTAGGGATAGATACACGGCTTGTGGTGCGGTGCTCGTTTATGTAAACTATTCGGGATGTGAGATCGGTTTGATTTCATATCTTAAAACTTTCAAGTTTAAAATTATTTTCAAAATCAAATAGTACTTTCTAAACCATATATATATTTAAATTAAATTTAAAATACGCCGACATATTTCTGTAGGCGACCCCCTTTTCAAAATAAAACACACAACCTAAAAAAAAAATGCCGACAAAATATTAATTATCGGACGTAGAATTAGACATTTTAGTGTGACAGACTAAAATATTCAATTCGGTCATATTGTTTGAGATCTGAAGTGTAGATGTTAGCCCTCAGGTGAGGGGAATGTGGGAGCTCTGAAGTGGCAGCCAGTATCCTCCCAGCCTAGCCGCAGATTCAGTAATCGAATATAGGATTAGTCAATGTTCTTTGCACCTGGACCAAAGGGTAAAGAATAGCAATGCTCCAATTTGTCACAATACAATTTAAGAATTCTATTTAAATTCATCATTCACTTAATTTTCTTTAAACAAGGAGAAGGATACTTTTTCTGAATTATTTAAATCAACTTATTTCAAGCATTAGTTTAATTTAGTTTGATATAGTTACTTTGAATTTCTGTTTACTATATTAGTAAGTAATTCCTTTAAATTTAGCTGATAACAAATCTGTTAAAAATTTCCCTGTGGGATCGATAACCAGGACTCCACTAGAGCCCTGTATTACTTGATACGATACGTATACTTGCGTAGAATCCACATTATACATTAAATCATATATCTATATTTAAAGCGGGATCAAGTTTTTGGTGCCGTTGCTATAAACATAAATTGCAAACATATTAAAAGTGGGTCAAGTTTTTGTCGCCGTTGCCGGGGAAGTAAAGAAATTATTTACTAGATTAAAGGAGTATTTTATTTTATAAGATTGTATGCGAAAATTTGGAAACAAAAATTTAATACCTTACGATTCAGAATTAGAGCGTATAATTAAAAGAATTAGAAAACAAAAAAGAGAAATTATAAATTTAACACAAATGGCAAATATTCCTGAAAATGAAAATATCAATCAACCAAGACCATTACGAGATTATGCCAACCCTACATTAGATGAAATTCATTTAACTATTCAAAACCCCGATGTAGTCGCTAATTCATTCTAACTTAAACTCGCAATTATTCAAATGGTACAAAATAATCAATTTAGTGGTTCACCTACTGAAGATCCTAATTTACATCTTGCTAGTTTTTTAGAACTATGTGCTACTTTCAAATATGAAGGAGTATCTAACGATGCTATTAGACTTAGACTTTTTCCTTTTTTTTAAGGGATAAAGCTAAAATGTGGTTAAATTCGTTAGCACCTGGATCTATTAAAACTTGGGGAGAATTATCACAAAAATTTCTATCCAAATATTTTCCACCATCTAAAACTGCTAAGTTTAGAAATGGTATAACTTCTTTTAGTCAGTTTGATGGAGAGTCAATATATGAATCTTGGGAGAGATTTAAAGAACTTCTTAGGAAATGCCCACATCATGCGTTACCAGATTGGTTAATTATCCAAACTTTCTATAATGGATTAGTAGGATCTTTAAGATCAATCATCGATGCTTCTACTTGGAGGATCATTAATGTCAAAACCATTTGATGAAGCCTATGCACTAATCGAAGAAATGGCAACCAATAATTTTCAATGGCTCGTCGATAGAATGAATCCGAAAAAATAGCTAGTATTCATGAAAATGATGCAATATCTATGTTAGCTTCACAAATTGCTGATGTATCTAAAAAATTAGATCATTTTGGAATGAATTACTCTCCAACTATATCAAAAGAAAATTCATCTGGACAACTTATAGGAATCCCAATCTCAATATGAAATGATTAATGCAATTAACAACAGACCCAATAATCCTTATGCAAATTATTATAATCCTGGATGGAAAAATCATCCTAATTTTAATTAGAATAATAACACAACTAATCAACCATGGATGAATAATATGACACATCAATGAGGAAATCCATCTAATCAAGGAAATCCTAATTATAAATCTAATTATCCACCTGGATTTAATAACCCACAATTTAAAGATAAGAAATTATCTATAGAAGAATTAATATTAAATATGGGTCAACATTTACAAAATCAAGGAAATCAATTACAAATACAAGGAAACCAATTACAAAATCAAGGAACAGCTATAAAAAATATTGAAACTCAACTTGGACATATCGCTACTGCACTTAATAATAGAATACCTAGAACATTTTCTAGTAATGTGGAAATAAATCCCAAAGACAAGGGAAATGAACAAATTAAAGCGATACAATTACGAAGTGGAAAAGAATTAGAACCTCGAATTCAGAAAGAACTTGAAAGTCAAAAAGAGGAAGTGGAAATTGAAAAGGAAAAGAATCAATAAGATCCAAACTTAGAAAATCCTTTAATACCTATGAAAATTTCTGTTGAAAAACCTCCACCACTATTTCCTCAACGACTAATTCAACATAAAAAAGACAAAAAATTTGCTAAATTCCTTGAAATTTTGAAGAAATTAACGTTAAATATTCCTTTCGTAGAAGCTTTAGAACAGATGCCAAACTATGTAAAATTCATGAAAGATATTCTAAATAAAAAAAGAAAATTTACCGATAATGAAATGGTAGCACTTAGTGAAGAGTGTAGTGCTATTATTCAAAAAAACTTCATGAAAAATTAAAAGATCCTGGTAGTTTCACTATACCCTGCGCTATTGGAGAAAAATTCTATGGAAAAGCTTTGTGTGACTTAGGAGCAAGCATCAATCTAATGCCTCTATCAATTTTTAAGAGATTAGGATTGGGAGAAATTTCACCTACTTCAGTAACTCTTCAATTAGCTGATCGTTCGTTACATATCCTAAGGGAGTTATTGAAGATGTATTAGTAAAAGTGGACAAATTTATCTTCCTCTGTAGATTTTATTGTTCTAGATATGGAAGAAGATAAAGAAATTCCTATCATTTTTGGAAGACCATTTTTAGCCACTGGAAAAGCTATGATTGATGTTCAGAAAGGAGAATTAACTATGAGAGTAAATGACCAAAAAGTAACTTTTAATATTGCTAAATCAATGAAATATCCAGCGTTAGAAAAAGATGATGAGTTTTTTCGAATGGAAGTACTCGATCATTTACAAAATGAACATTTTAAAGAATATTATGAAGAAAAATTAGAAAAAGAAAATATTGAATTAATTGAAAAATCTGAAATAAATGAAGAATTAGATTATATTCAAGAGAAATTTGAATTTTTGGATAACACAGAAAATACTGAAAAAAATATAGTTCCATAAATTATTAAACCTCCTGAACTTGAGTTAAAAATGTTACCTAATCATTTAAAGTATGCTTATTTAGGTAATTCTTCAACTCTACCAGTTATTATTATTTCATCTGAATTAAATGAATCTCAAGAACAAAAACTTTTAGATACATTAAAAAAATATAAGAAAATTTTTGGTTGGACTTTAGCAGATATTAAAGAAATTAATCCTTCAATTTGTATGCACAGAATTATTTTAGATAATGAACATAAACCTAAAACAGATCCACAAAGGAGATTAAATCCAATAATGAAAGAAGTAGTCAAGAAAGAAATTTTAAAATGGTTAGATAATGGTATTATATATCCTATTTCTGACAGTGTTTGGGTAAGCCCAATTCATTGTTTACCTAAAAAAGGAGGGGTGACTGTCAAAGCTAATGAAAATAATGATCTTATCCCTATAAGACAAGTTACTGGATGGCGAATATGTATTGATTATAGAAAATTAAACACAGCCACCAGAAAAGATCACTTCCCTTTACCTTTTCTAGACCAGATGTTAGATAGATTAGCCGGACATAAATATTTTTGTTTCTTAGATGGATATACAGGTTATCATCAAATACAAATTGCTCCCGAGGATCAAGATAAAACTACATTTACTAGACCTTATGGAACTTTCGCTTTTCAAAGAATGCCTTTTGGATTATGTAATGCACCTGTAACATTCCAAAGATGTATGATGTTTATATTTAGTAAATTAATTGATAATGGAATAGAAGTATTTATGGATGATTTATCTGTATTTGGAACAACATTTGACACATGCTTAAATCATCTTGAAAAAGTATTTGAAGTATGTGAGAAAACTAATTTAGTTCTTAATTGGGAGAAATGTCAATTTATGGTTACGAGCGGCATTGTATTAGGGCATAAAATTTCGGAAAAAGGCATGGAAGTAGACCCTGCAAAAATTCAAGTTATAGCTAAATTACCACCTCCAACTACGGTGAAAGGGGTAATAAGTTTTCTTGGACATGCTGGATTCTACAGGCGTTATATTAAAGATTTTTCAAAAATCACTAAACCTCTATACCAACTTCTTGAAAAGGACAAGAAATTTGAATTTACAACTGAATGCCTAAATGCTTTCGAATTATTAAAAGATAAATTAATTACAGGACCTATAATAGTTTCACCTAATTGGGAGAAACCATTTGAGCTTATGTGTGATGCTAGTGATTATGCTATAGGAGCAGTTCTTGGGCAAAGATATGATAAGATTTTCAAAGTTATATATTATGCTAGTAAAACTCTAAATGATGCTGAAATAAATTATACAGTTACTGAAAGAGAATTATTAGCAGTTGTATATGCTTTTAATAAATTTCGGCATTATCTAATAGAAACTAAATTTATTGTACATACTGATCTTTCTGCTATTAAGTATTTAATGCAAAAGAAAGATTCTAAACCAAGATTAATTAGATGGATGTTATTAATGCAAGAATTTGATTTTGAAATCGTTAATAAAAAGGGAACTGATAATCAAATTGCAGATCATTTATCAAGATTAGAAAATCATGAATTATCTGATACTAATAATGAAATTTTAGACAGTTTTCCTGATGAACAACTTTATAATATTAATGAGTTGAAAATACCTTGGTATGCTGATATAGTAAATTATATTGTAAGTGACATTTTACCACCTATGTTAACTTTGCAACAACAGAAAAAATTCATTCACGATACTAAAACATACTTTTAGGATGAGCCATACTTATATAAGCAATGTAAGGATCTAATCATTAGAAGATGTGTGCCTTATGAAGAAACTGAACCAATTATTCAAAAATGTCATGATTCGATTTTGGAGGACATTTTGGGACAGATAAAACTACATATAAAATTCTACAATCTGGATTCTACTGGCCTACTCTATTTAGAGAGTTATATAGATATATAAAAACCTGCGATAAATGCCAAAGAGTAGGAAACATATCAAGTGAAAATGAAATGCCTCTGAATTTTATATTAGAAGTTGAAATTTTTGATGTTTGGGGATTAGATTTCATAGGACCTTTTATTCCTTCATTTGGAAACTCATATATATTAGTAGCTGTTGATTATGTTTCCAAATGGATTGAAGCACAAGCTTTACCTAGGTGTGATGCTAAAAGTGTTTCAAAAATTTTAATGAAAAATATTTTTACTAGATTTGGAATGCCGAGAGTGATTATCACCGACTGAAGAACTCATTTTAGAAACAAATATATTCACAAACTAGTAGAAAAATATAATATTATGCATAAGATATCAACTGCTTATCATCCACAAACAAGTGGATTAGCAGAAGTTTCTAATCGAGAGATTAAGCGTATATTAGAAAAGTCTGTAAACCCTAATAGATTAGACTGGTCTATAAGACTAGATACTGCATTATGGGCATACAGAACTGCTTATAAAACTCCGATTGGAATGACTCCCTACAGGCTTATATATGGAAAAACTTGCCACTTACCAGTTGAATTAGAACATAAAGCATATTGGGCGATTAAAGAATTTAATTATAATATGAAAGAAGCTGGTGAAAAGAGATTGTTGCAATTAAATGAATTGGAAGAATTAAGAAACGAATCATATGATAATGATAGGATTTATAAAGAAAGGATGAAATTATGGCATGATCGGAAGATTAATCAGAGAAATTTTGAACCAGGACAAGAAGTTTTGCTTTATAATACTAGATTGAAATTATTTCCGGGAAATTGAAATCTCGATGGTTAGGACCTTTCACCATAACTCAAATATTTTCATATGGAACTATAGAAATTGAAGATCCAAAAACGGGACATAGATTTAAAGTAAACGGACATAGATTAAAACCATATTTCGAAGATAGAAGACCAAATTTTAAAGAGGTTTTAATGCTTAGTCAACTCGAACACTAACTAAATTAGGTCGGGCTGACGACGTTAAACCAAGCGCTTTATGGGAGGCAACCCATAGTAGTCTTTTATTTTAAATATCTACAAATTAGTTAGTCTATATTATTAAAACAAATCTTACTACTCAAAACTTTTTATTAGAATCATCACAAAGTTGAACCTATATGATGAGATCAGAAAATATTCGGACCAGAGCGAAATTGGGCGATTTTTATGAATCTCGTCGACAGCGAGCCCGAGCCCGCTGACAGCGAGATCGTGCGCCATGACTTGAGTCAGTTTTATAACTAAGTCACCGACGGCGAGGAACTTCCCGCCGACTGCGAGGTAGTTGAAAATTTGGTTTCTTAAAGATTTTTCGTGCGGTTTTTGACGGATCTAAGCCATTCCTTCGTAAGAAATTATCCCAAATCTTATTTTACCCCATTTTCTTCCTTAGGAACGACTAGAAACCAATCCTTTCCATCCAAAATGGCCACCAAATTCTTAGAAACCACAAAAACTGAAGTTTTCAACCGAAGAAAATTCGTCAGTTCGGAGGCATAGCGAATCTTCAACAAAGGCTTGATGAAGAAGAGACTTATTAAAGAAAGAGGATTTGTCAACAGAGGAGTAGAGAATTCTACTACAAAAATCGAAGAAATGACCGCACAACGACATTGGGAGGTATTTTGTTATACGACATCCGCTGTAGTTATACCAGTAGTTAAAGAGTTTTACTCTAATTTACATGCGATCAACAATGGAAATGTGTACGTTAGAGGAAGATGGGTAATATTTACTCCTTCAAGGGTAAATGAATTGTTTTCTATATAGAATACCTCTGTCTGTCATTATTCCAACTTTGTGCCTTCAAGATACAATATGAACGAAATCTATAGATACCTGACCGACAAACCAGATGATTGGGAGTTACGAGAAGACGGGTATGTCAGTTTTTCTGCATCACTTCTTAACCCTGCCTCGAAGCACTGGCATTTCTTTATATTATCAAAATTATTACCTACCATGAGAGTAAATAAAGTTTCAAAGGAATGCACTATTTTAAACTACCGTATTCAAATTGGATTACCTATCGATGTTGGATCAATAATAGTAAAGTCCGCATTGGGATTAATTGTGCATGGGTCGGTGCATGGACTTGGACACCCATCTACTATATTTGCTTTATGCGATCGGTACCAAGTTTCTTATGAGGCTTGGGAAAAAGTACTTTTACCATGGAAACCATTGGATCCTACTGATATGTTTCCCACTTTGGATAACAATGATGAGATTACCATTATTTCTGATAGAGCATCACAGAACAATCCTTTAGCAAGGTCCTTTACTGATAAGACTAATTTCATTCTGAAGAAGATTAAAGGATTGGAGAAAGAATTGCAAAATGTGATGAATTCCATTGACAATATCTCCGATATGTTTGATCATATTGATTGGAGAATGAAGGAGCACTTTGATCATACTCGGACATCCGGAGGCCGGTTTTATTCATCTACTAAGACAGAAAGGATGGATTAATGAAGAATCTATCGCATAATTCCCTTTCAGGCCTTTCAACAATTTATTTGTGCACCTGCGTCGCATCGGAAATATCAGAGAAGATGTTAGTCCAGACACTGAAGAGTAGGAAAGATTTCTATGTTTATGTTATATTTGTATATATATATATGTGTTGATTTGGAGTTAGATTTTATTATGAGTCGAAATTTGATTTGATCATCTCAGATTTGATGAGATTTCATGTAAATTATTATGTCTCAGCATTTAGAGTGTTGTGGTGTGGATTGCGATGCTGAGTATTATGGATTTGAACATTTAAGTTAAGTATGTGTTAAGTTGTTAGTGTGAAATTTGTAAGTCTCATGGATTTCATATATAAAGTTATATTGTTTGTGTTGTGTGACTTTTTGTGAGTATAAGTATCTAATCTTCATATTATTATTAAATTAAGTGATCGGAAGATTGATTAAGGGAAATTTGAGGTCAAAAATGATTGAAGAATTTCAAAAAAATTTAAAATTTTTTGAAATTCGCCAACGGCGAGAATTATCTCGCCGACAGTGAGAAAACCCGCTGACAGCGAGACCGAGCTCGCCGACGACAGATTTTTCCTGAAACTTTTTCCTTATGAAATTAATTAGCTCGTCGACGGCGAGAAAAATCTCGCTGACAACGAGATCGCGAAAAGACCTATATTTGACCGGTTAACCGACACTATTCATCATCCCTTTCCTCAAATTTTTGAAAAAACCGACCTAGGGCTTGAGAGATCATGGATTTGAGGCGATTTCAACACTTTTTGACACCGGATTTCATCTTCCCTTGATAAGAGCTTCACTCCTATGCAAAAATTTTTGATTTTCACCATGGATTTGTTCTACATTTGGAGAATTTTGAAAAATTTTGAAATGTGGAGAAAATACTTAGAAGAATTTCATAAAAATTGATTTAAATGGATTTTAGATGTTGTAGGAAGCCTTCTTAGTAATATTTTGGAGTTTAGTTAAGATTTTTGCAAATTTCACAGATCGAGAAATGGCTCCACGACAAAAGCGACGAATAGATTATGACGAAACCCGATTCATTAATGCAAGAGCACAAACTCAATATTTTCAAAACATACAAGCAATAAAATGCATTCAAGATCGAGTTTTTAAGAATCCAGGAGGAGAAGTTGAGCGAATCATTAAGGAGCGAGGATGGGAAAATTTCTGTTTCGTGACCAACGAAGCAGTTTGTAGAAGTAGTAAAGGAATTTTATGCAAATTTAACACGAGTCGAAGATGCACCTGGTTAAGGTTAGAGGATTTTTTGTAGATTTCAACGCTGCTAGAATAAACGCTTATTATGAAGTACGAGACACCTACACCAGCGAGTATGAAACTTTTGGAACTATGGAAGGACCACTGGAAGAGGTGATCAACTTTCTCTCTGATGGGAAAGGAGTCTGGAAGATAAAGCAGCGGGAACGGGTAAACTTCCCTCTTTCTATGCTAAATGCAACATCTAAAGCCTGGCATTATTTTATTTGTTCTACTTTGTTACCTACCTACCACCATAGTGAGGTAACAAGAGATGAAGCGATTCGAATTTCGTATTCAGAACCAGAAGAGTATTAATTTGGGAAATGTTATTTATAAAAACATATTAGCCACTGCTAGAAATGAAAGTGGAGGAGGACTAGGACATCCTGGTCTTATCTATGCACTTTGCCAATTATCTGGGGTAGAGGCAAGAGATGATGAGGAATGGATTGAACCTATGAAACCCCTTACTCAGGCTAATATAAAGAAATATGAATCCCACGAAGGATGGAGATCTGGGACAAGGGATTATGTACCTTATTCAAGTAGAGATATACCCTCTACTAGTTATGATCCACCCCCTCAGTACACCACTCCTACCCTTCAAGATCTGATGAATGAATTAACCCTGAGTAGAAAGAGTTTTGAGTTATTTGGAGAAAATATGGAAAGAAGATTTGAGCATATAGACCAAAGGATCGGAGGCTTGGAAAGAAGACACGATTATGATAGCGAATATCTCTAGCGGCATTCAGAGTACGAAATTGCATACTATGAAGCTGAACGTCGATATAGGAGTGGTGATTTAGATGTTGTCTTTCCTGAGTACCCCTGTTATTCACAGTACCAGCCTTCTCAGCCTAGAGATCAGGGAGATGACATAGCTTGGGATTTTGATGCAGAAGATTAGAGTATTTGTTTAGTTTGTTTGGTTTGTTTAGATTTGTTGTTATTTTGGGAAACTTTATTATTTTGGATGTGATTATTCTGTACGTTCTAAAGACTATGGATGTTGGTATGTTTGCTTATGTTATGATGTTAGATTTTTTGTGTGTTAAATTATTTTGCAAATTTTTATATATAGGATGTTAGTTTAAGTTTTTATAAGTTATGAATTTTAACATTGTTTAGATTGTTTTAATATGTTTTAAAATAGATTAGTTAAATGTATGTGTAGTAATAGATTAAGTTTTCAATTATTATATTTGATACTTATTTTAAAATTTCATCCCTGCACTTTCTTTTAAATATTATATGTGGAAGAATACTAACAGTACAGGTTCTGTAAGTAATGAAAAAGCCTGAAGTTTCAAAGAAAAGAAATACCTAAAGCTCAAAGGTATGATGAATTTTACTATATACTTTCCCTTTTTCACTATGTAGTATAGATAGTAAAATTTAAGTTTGGGGGAAGGTAAACATACAAATTTAATTATTAAATTGTTCTCAATTTCTATTTTCAAAAATTATTATTAAACGATTTTCTATAGTAATTTTTCAATTCAATAAACATGAATTACTTTATTTAATTATTATAATAAGTTAAAGAAAATGTTTCTAGTAATTCAATTAATTAATGGAATAAGATATTTGGTTAAAAGAAATAAGAATATAGTAAACTATTTAAAGTAAGGGAAACTATATTTTAAAATTAAAAATTCTTAAGTATTTAAGTGAAAAAGAAAGGATAGAAACTCAATGAAGTAAAGGCTATGAAATATATATAAGCAAAGAAATATTTTAAGTTTCAAATTTAGGAAAAGAAATTGAAGTTCAAAATTATTAACAGGCTATCCAGATATAGTAATCCTCACTTGAAAAAGAAAAAAAAGAAAAAGAAGGATTGAAAATCAATCCGAAAAGAAAAGAAAAGGAAAGAAAAGAAAAGAAAAGAAAAATATAAGTGAGGAGAAGCTTGAGGATATGCCTTATCAAAAATTGGCTTCAATGGATTCAACCTAAAGGTTAAAACTTAATTATATTTCTAAACTTATATTTATGGATTAGTATTTTACTAAATAGTGTTTTCTTGAACTTCCTATCATCTAAATATCTTAAGTAATTTACTATTTTAAATATAGTCATTCCTGAAATAAATAGAAAGCTAGAAATCTTAGACCTGATAACTAAATAATCTTATATCTATAAAGTTAATTTAATTACTCAGAAATATTTATATTTAACTTTATTATAATGTTATTTAAATTTAATTCATATTATCTGAGTTGAAAAATTCTATTATAGAAATCATTATTTTTATTTAGTATTAAAATTACTTGAGGACAAGTAATAATTAAGTTTGGGGGATTTTGATCACAGAAAAATACATTAAGAAATTCATATCTATTTTTGATGAAATTGCACTTTAAAGAAAGGTATTTTCTTTATTTTATTGCAGGAATGAAGATTTATAAGTGATGGAAGCAAAAAGCATGAAATGGAGCTAATTTGGATAAAAAAGGAGGAAATTCATGCAAATTGAACTAAGTCGCAGACGGCGAGATCGAGGCCGCCGACTGCGAGATCGTGAGGAGAATTTCTGAAGGAATTAAAACTACCTCGCCGACAGCGAGCCCGAAGCCCGCCGACAGCAAGATCGCGCGGTTTGAAGACCTTCTAGAAACCCCCCTGACGGCGAGGTCGTTTCCCGCTGACGGCGAGACAGTTCAAAATGCAAATACTTTGAACCTGGACACTTTTTGAAGAGGTGTTTAAGCACCCCTTGGACCTACCTCTATAAATAGAGCCCGAATTCTAGTGTCTGTGTGTGTCTCTGGAGTCTTCAGTGTGTCTCTTGAGTCTTCGAGTAGTGTCTATTTTAGAGAGTTTGAGTCTATTTTGAGTCTGTTGTTAGTAAGTTTCTTTAGTTTATTTGAGTGCTATTTAGAAGTTTGTTGTACTAGAAGGAAAAGTCAAAGGAAATTCAAGGAGTCTGCTTGGGGAGGAAATTAAGATAAGTATCTTTGTTTATTGTTGTTAACTTTAAATGAAATCCATGCTTTGTTTTATTCCCATGCATTCTAAGTAGTTTTCTTAGTCTTTCTCCTTGTTTATGAAAATTATGCGGATTGATGAAATTAAATAGAAGTACCTAATATATTAAAATAAATTGTGATAATTTTTACTTAAAACTTAATTTAGTTTATATCTGGCCAATTGAGTTGTTAAAATATGTTGAATTATCAACTATAGTAAAAATTACATCCAATATTCAGGGAAGTCAAAAGCCTTGCAAGGCGGGTGCAAATAAATAGGGAAATATTAATTATCGAAGTAGAATCGGACATTTTAGTGTGACGTACTAAAATATTCAATTTGGTCATATTGTTTGAGAGCCGAAGTGTAGATGTTTGCCCTCGGGTGAGGGGAACGTGGGAGCTCGAAGTGGCAGCCAGTATCCTCCCAGCCTAGCCGCAGATTCAGTAATCAAACATAGGATTAGTCAATGTTCTTTGCACCTGGACCAAAGGGTAAAGAATAGGAATGCTCCAATTTGTCACAATAAAATTTAAGAAATCTATTTAAATTCATCATTCACTTAATTTTCTAAAAACAAGGAGAAGGATACTTTTTCTGAATTATTTAAATCAATTTATTTCAAGCATTAGTTTACTTTAGTTTGATATAGTTACTTTGAATTTACATTTACTATATTAGTAAGTAATTCCTTTAAATTTAGCTGATAACAAATCTGTTAAAAACTTCCCTGTGGGATCGATAACTAGGACTCCACTAGAGCCCTGTATTACTTGATACGATACGTATACTTGCGTAGAATCCACATTATACATTAAATCATATATCTATATTTAAGCGGGATCAAGTTTTTGGTGTCATTGCTATAAACATAAATTGCAAACATATTAAAAGTGGGTCACTCGTAAACTAACACCTATTATGGTCCACCCCACCTCAGAAAAAATGTAAAAGGATCTCGGAACCTCTCTGTTTAGGGGTGTCTAAACAGTGGCTCCTAAATCCGGGAGGAGTTGGCTATACTCGTTCAAGACAGAAATGAACGGGGTATTCCAACAGAAGAGTGGTAGTTTTGGTCCACTAGGGATATGGACTCACCACCGATTTATGAAAGCAAAACCATCTAATAAAAAATGGAGAGAGGAACTAGTCCCCAGCGGAGTCGCCAGAAGTTGTCGGCATATTTTTAGGTTAAATGTTGTATTTTTGAAAAGGGGTCGCCTACAGAAATTGTCGGCGAATTTTAGATTTTATATTTAATTTAAATATATATAATTTGAAAAGTAGCATTTGATTTTGAAAATAATTTTAAGTTTAAAATTTTTAAGATATGAAATCAAACCGATCTCACATCCCGAATAGTTTATATAAATGAGCACCGCTCCACAAACCGTGTATTTATCCCGAGGAATAGACACACTGCTTGATGATGGGGCTCGATTAAATAAACTAGAAGATTTGTGACATCTGTTTGGTCTGCGAACCAACTTTATAAGCCGACAAGTTCCCCTGTTTAATATAAAGAAATTAAACAGGGTTTATATTACTCGGGTTCTTAAAGTTTCTATAAGGGCAAGCCCCTATAGTTAATTACATCTTAAATGTCCGAAGACACTTAAGAAAAATCTCGATAATGATCAGTGGTTTTGCTCTCAAGAATTTCAAAGTTTAAGGTTTTCAAACAATTGGATTTTAGAAATTTTAATTGGGAATGGATCAAATTTGGAACAGTTATTTAAGGAATTCAATGGAGGAGAAGTAGGAGATGTCATGGACCCGATGTGAACTTCGGTGACTTCCCAACTATCCCATCGTTTGGCTTCGATTTGAGAAAATTATTTAATGTTTCAATCCTGCCAATTTTAATTAGTTTGGACTTATATTTGTATGATATAATTATACAAATAGCCTCGAAGATGTGAGGGTTTATGTCGTACCAAACGACTACCTCGGAATCCTAAGACCAGTTAGGGCTTAATTTACATAACATGATTATGCAAATGCCTAACGAAAAGTTAAGGATTTATGTTGCACTAGGCAAACTACCTCGAAATCCTATGGCTTGGTTGTTTAATTCTAGGAATGTTTAGCTGATGTAGAGTTGTTTTGCTGACGAAGATGGCCGTGCTGCCCACCTTGCTCCAAGCTCCTTGTTGTTGCAGAGGTTTAGTTTTAGAAAGTGGCAATCAGGAGATGAGAGAAGTGTTTTGGTTTAGAGAAAATCTTAAAATCCAAGTGTTTTTAATATTTTATTTAAAACAAATCTTTAAGTTGTTTAAACAGAACCGATTAAGATCCCACGGTTCCGTCATCCCGGCACCGTTATTTTCATTGAATTCACTTAGTTCAGATGAATTTGCTAAACTCAACTGAATGAGTTCCACACTTTCATTTAGACCGCGGGAAATCCCGTTAGCAACACGTGGGTTACATCATCCGAGGTATTTCCGATCATTCAATGAGACGTTTTAATTTAGTTAAAGTTGTAGTTTTGTTGTTTTATTTGTGATTAAATTTTGAGTTGTTTTATATTTTGAAATGTTGTGGCGGTGATTTTTTATCTTGTAATGACTTTTAATTTAGTTTTGGTTTCAGTTCAGGGACTATCCTAAAGGTTTTGGTTTTCATGCAATAGTTATTTATCATGCAAGAAAAGTAAAGTACAGTGCATGTAAGTAAATTGCAATAAAGTAAATTGTAATAAAATAAAAGCGTACCTGGAGGGTCTTCCCGTCATCCCAAGCTGCACTTAAAACACACGTTAAGACATTTAAATTTTTCAACAAGTACCTAGCTAAAGCTAAGGGAAAGGTTTTGGTTATCTACCAAAGTCCTAATCCTATAGCTAGTCATCTCCTATGACGTCTATGTTCTTGTGTTTTGGTTTAAGGATGATTTTCTTCATCAAAGAACAATTAAGTTCAATTGTCCTTATAAACATCCCATCAAATTGAGGAAGTGCTTAAGACGAGTCTTAAACATCTTTTCAATACCTATAGGATTGTTTTAAGTCCAAGAGAATTTAATTATACAAGTGAATTAATCATCCAGGAGTTTAAGTTTTATTCTCTTGCTTAGTGAACTAGGACATTTGAATATCCTATAAGTGAAGTAACACTTCACTTGATACTTCATTTAAGAGTTATAATAATTAAAGCCTTTAAGGGCAAGTTAGTTTATTGAGAATTTTAATCAAATTAATTGAAAGTTTGAGTTAATGGTTTAAAGTGTTTTAATTTAATTATGAGGTTTTAATTAATAATTTTAAGTTTGGAATAGTGTTCAAATTATTTTAGATTTAATTCTTAATGATTTCATTTAGGTTGTTGTTAAATGATTTTAATTTAATTTAATTCATTTTAATTTTAATTTAATTTAATTTAATTTTAATTCAATTTGATTTGATTTTAATTTAATTTAATTTAATTTAATTTTAATTCAATTTGATTTGATTTTAATTTAATTTAATTTAATTTAATTTGATTTGATTTAATTTAATTTAATTTAATTTAATTTGATTTGATTTAATTTAATTTAAATTTAATTTAATTTAAATTTAAATTTTTTATTTTATTTAATTTAATTTTAATTTTAATTTAATTTTAATTTAATTTAATTTTAGTTTAATTTAATTTTAATTTTAATTTGATTTAATTTTAGTTTAATTTTAATTTGGATTTATTATTTTAATTTTTTTTAATTAAGAATTAAGTATTATTGAAGTGATTTATTTAGGGATTTTTAAATTAAAGAATAAATATCCTCTTAATAATATCCCTACTTTAATAATTCCAATTTCTATTATTCTCCCAAAATTTCAATTAATTAATTAATTAAAGTTTTATTTTAATTATATTTGAAATGGTTAGTAGGTTTCTACCCTCAATCATTTATGTTTCAATCATCCAAAATCAGTTTAAAATCAAATTTTTTACCTTCCCCTTTTTGATTAATCCTAAAATTTTAATTAAGGGTTGAAATTTTTAATTACCCTTTTGCCCTTCAAGCTTAATAATTCTATAACTCATTAAATTTAGCTTAAATGAACTTGAAATTTTTATGTAACCTCACTCACATGTCAATTAAGACATTAGAGGAGAAAATGTGATTTTTCTATATTTAATTTATTTATGTAATTATTTTTAATGGAAAATAGGTGTTTTCAAGGAAAATTCAATAACATGACCAAGGAATTGTTTCTGTCCTTAAGAAAATTATGGGATGTTCCTTATGACCAGAGGACAATTTGGACCAATTTTGGTGATTTTTTGAATTAAATTTTATTTATTATAGTTATTTTGAATTTTGGAGTATTAATTAATTTTAAAATAAAATTAAAGTTGAAAAATGGATTTTATATTTTTCTTAAATCTCTCTAACCTCAAGGATTCCATAGAAACAAATTTTATAATTTTTTGATTTTTCTTTGATTTATTGGAATTATTTTAGTGGAAATATTAAAGAAAATCATTTTTTAATTCAAAAATTGTTTTATGCCTTTAAAATTCAATATCTTACCTCTAGAAACTTAGGAAAAATATTTGGTTTTTTCCTAAGTGATTAGGAGTTAAAATATGACATTTTGGTGATTTTTAATATTTTTATGATTTTTATTATTTTTTAATTATTAAAAATATTAAACTAATGATAAAAATCAACTTTTTTAGAAAATTACAATTTTAATTTTCCTAAGTTCCTCTGATGTCAGAGAAGCTCCAAAACTATTTTTGTGAATTTTTGAGAAGTATTTTGTGAGTTATGAATTTTTAAAATTTAATTTTATCCATTTTGCTTAAGAGGCTTAATCAACCCATTTGGTGAGGCTAATCAAATCCAATTGACTTCAAATTTTTATGTGATGTTCCCCTGATCCTAAAGATCAGTGGAGAATTGTTTTCAAGTTAATTTAATGTGTGGTTAACCCTAATTAATTAAAGTTTAATTTTGGGTATTTAGGCCAATTAGGGTTGTTCCATGTGAATTAATTCAAAACCTATTTTTTCTAGGTTCCTCTGGTCATAAGAAACATCACCAAATTTTCCTAGAATTTATTTCTCAACATGCTAATTATTGGAATTAAAATACTCAAAATAGTAACATGCAATTGAAAAATCAATAACTTCTCATAGGGATGGCCTCTGACCTTGGAAAATTCAGGGAATGTTCCCATGTTCAGAGGCTTCAAAAGACCTATGGTCTCATGCCATGATGAATTGTCTTCATGCATGGAGAATCAAAATAGTGCAGAGAGTAAATAATTAATTAAAAATAAAATACTCAATGAAATAAGTTGATTTCTTTTCCACATTATTCTCCTCTGTTCACTGAGCAAGAAGGTATTTTAATTTTATTTTTAGGATTTTTCTACACTAAGTTATGCATTTTTGAAGTTCTAGGTATTTAATAAATAAGAAAAATTCCTAATTTTCTACTTATCCACGCGGCGCCACGCAATCCTCGGCAGCTCCGAAAGCCCATGCAGCGCGCTCCCATTCGACACCGCCATCTGAGTCAGCTGCCACGAGGTCCGCGGTTCACGTACCGTCTCCTGGTCCGACGCCATCTGAGCCATCCGCTCGATACACGCGCGATCCAACGTCTCCTAGTCATCGTCTACAACTGGTGTGCACCCGTGACCGTCCACACTAAAACCCTAAGATCTCACTCGATTCTCAATGGATTTTCATGTTCTTATACTCTATGGATTTGTCTTGAAGAGACGAACATATCCATACGGTTTATGTGGCATGAAATTAACCCAATCAAAATGGAGAATGTTCAGAAGCTTGGGAAGAAGAGAGAGCTCATACCTTTGCTCAGAGAAGTGAAGCTTCGAACTGAGAGTTGTGTCACGTTCGATTGGGTCCAAACAAGCTCCAGATGAAGTCCCTTGGCCTGGTGAATTGTCTAGGTACAAAAGTGACCACAGTCGATCACAAAGCTTGGAGGCTGGAAGCAATGGCTGGCCTGGTGAGGGGGCTTTTGTCGGGAACTTCTCCTCTTGGTTTGGTGAAGGTGTAGAGTCAATCAATTTGAGGATTGACTCACTGTGGTGAAGTGTCCTGGTTTTGGGCTTGAATTTCAACTCTGAAATTGAGCTCACAGAGAGGAAATGGCAGGGGAATTTCAATGGGGATCAAGTTCTCCAGGTGTGGAGGAGAGTCTGGAATGATTTTGGCAGAGTTTCTGTATGGTTTTTTTCAACACCTCTCTTGGCCAATGTGGTAAGGTCACATGTAAACAACTCACATGGCTTGCATGTGGCTTAAGAATGGCTTCATGGCTCATATTTGGCTGGGAAAAGTTGGCTTGGTTTCATGGAAATGGGTTTAAGGAATTTTGGTATTTTGGTGTAAAATTTGGATGGTTTGTCATATGGCTTTGTTTAGAAAGGTTTGATTGCTGATTTATGACTTAGGAATGATTTTAATTAAGTGAGGATGAGATGAGATTGTAATGTGGGCTTTAGGATGGGCTTGGGCTTTTGAGTTTAGTTAGGAATGAGCTTTTGAATGTCTTTTGGAAGTGGGCTTTTAGATGAAAATTTTGCAAAGGGCCATGCCAAATAGATGTTGGGTTTAGTTTAAGGATGTGTCATGAGTGATTTGGATCAAACTTGAGGTGGTTTGGCATTGAATTGGGTCTAAATTGAGTCTCTTTACTGGTAGGGTCAAAATAGGTCAAAATGGACTAACTTAGGCTAAGGTTGGGCTAATGTTGAAATTGATGTAAAATTAACATTAAGAAATGTTTATGGGAGTGTTTTAAAGAGGTTTCAACTTTGGTTGGGTTTTGATTTTGGGATTTGGGCCTATTTGGGTTAGGTTTGGGTGTAGGCCCATTTAAGGGATTTTGGGTTTGGGTTGAATTTGAGTAGGGTTTGGGTCCAAATTTTGGGCAAATTATGTTAATTTTTTGTTTATGGGGATGTTAGAGAAGGTTTAGAAAAGGTTTGGGGTTAAATGGAGTTGAATTGGGTTGGTTTGGGCTAAGTTTGGGTCATGAGCCAAAATTGGGCCTTAAGCTTAAAAGTGAAATTAGATTCAAATGTCAATAAAATTGGACTTGGATTTGGTCTAGATTAATATTGGGGATATTGAATTGAAGTTTAGAATTGAATTGGACAAAAATTGGGGTCAATTGGGGTGGTTTGGTTTGACATTGGGTTCACTTGGGTTAAAAAATGGGTCAAATTGGGGTTTTGGTAAACGTGGGGTAAATTGACAAAATTGGCCCATGGTGTAGTTGAACAAAATGAAATTGGGAATATTTGGGATTTTCTAGAATTTTTTGGGAATTTTCTGAATTTTTGGATTTTTGGGCTAAGAAGGGTATTTTGGTAATTTGGAGGGTATTGGGGTATTTTTGGAAATTTAGTATTTTTGGCTGTAAATGATCAATTTGATTGGTGAGGAAATGTTCAAGGTTAATTTTGGAAAAGTTTTGGGTGTTTTGGAAATTTTGGTGGTTTTGGGTAGTTCCAAGGGTTTTTTAGTAGGTTTGGTGGGTCCGGGGCCCCGGGGGTCAAAAATTCAAATTTTGGCAAAATAAAGATTGAGCCAGTGTGAGTGAAATGGAATCATTTTAGTTGAGCCATGAAGCCATATTAAGCCCATAGGAGCCATGAGAGGACTCATTTGAGGCATTCACTATGTTGTTCCTAACCCTCTTAGCCAAGGGCCTAGGGTTAAGGTCCATCCATATGAATTACCTACATGAGTCACGAAGTCAGGCTAGGTATTAATGGTTTTAGGATTTGAAATGTGTGTGTGAGAGTGTAGTGTATGTGTAAGTCAGCCTACACCAGACCAGGCCACCCAGGGTGATCCAAGGCCAAATAGTCCTATAGGGAACTCATCATTTAAACCTCCACATCTGATCTCAACCCTCTAGGTGATTAGGGGTTTACAATCAAACTTGTGGGGTTTGCATGGAGTTAAGAAGTGGTTGAGTTTCTAAAGGGGGAGGTTCCATTTCTAGTCCTCTAAGATAGTCAAAGGAAAAGCCTAAGGCTAGATCCTAAGTACTAAAAGGAGAAGAGAAGACCTAATCAAAAATGAGGTCAACAAATGGACCCCCAATAGGTGTGGTGTGCTAACCAAGCACACCGCGCGTATTGGCGTTGACCGAGGAGATTAAAAAAATCAACACAGATGTCTAAGTGACAAACTTAGGACGAAGTAGAAGAATTTCTGCTGGGGAGTATCAAGTATATTTCCAAGACTGGAGATTCTTGAACTCTCGCTGGGGAATGGAAAAGGAGGTGAACTCCAAATCACAAGATCTGGGGAATTCGATTTAGATTTCAGTTTACTTTTAAATTTTAAGTTTCAATGTGTGAGTTTAGATTTCGATTTGTAGTTTAATTTGAAATCAATTTAAGGAAATGTTGAATTTGAAATTTGGATTTGAAATGAGGATTGAAACCTGGGTTTCAACCTCGGGATTGCGAAGAGAACTGAAATTTAGGTACCAGCCTCGGAGTGAGAATCAGAGTTTAAGTATCGGTTGAAAAGGATGAGAATCAGAATTTAGGTACTGATCTCGAAAATTTTGAATTGAAATGTAGATATCAATTCAGATGAGAATCGAAATGTAGGTATCAATCTCGAAATGACAACTCGAATGTAGGTACCAGTCTCGAAAATTTTGAATTGAAATGTAAATATCAATTCAGATGAAAATCAAAATGTAGGTATCGATCTCGAAATGAGAACTGGAATGTAGGTACCAGTCTCGAAAATTTTGAATTGAAATGTAGGTATCAATTCAGATGAGAATCGAAATGTAGGTATCAATCTCGAAATGAGAACTGGAATGTAGGTACCAGTCTCGGAAATTTTGAATTGAAATGTAGGTATCAATTCAGATGAGAATCAAAATGTAGGTATCAATCTCGAAATGAGAACTGGAATGTAGGTACCAGTCTCAAAAATTTTGAATTGAAATGTAGGTATCAATTCAGATGAGAATCGAAATGTAGGTATCGATCTCGAAATGAGAACTGGAATGTAGGTACCAGTCTCGAAAATATTGAATTGAAATGTAAGTATCAATTCAGATGAGAATCAAAATGTAGGTATCGATCTCAAAATGAGAATTGGAATGTAGGTACCAGTCTCAGAAATTTTAAATTGAAATGTAGGTATCAATTCAGATGAGAATTGAAATGTAGGTATCGATCTCGAAATGAGAACTGGAATGCAGGTACCAGTCTCGGAAATTTTGAATTGAAATGTAGGTATCAATTCAGATGAGAATCGAAATGTAGGTATCGATCTCGAAATGAGAACTGGAATGTAAGTACCAGTCTCGGAAATTTTGAATTGAAATGTAGGTATCAATTCAGATGAGAATCGAAATGTAGGTATCAATCTCAAAATGAGAACTGGAATGTAGGTACCAGTCTCGAAAATTTTGAATTGAAATGTAGGTATCAATTCATATGAGAATCAAAATGTAGGTATCGATCTCGAAATGAGAACTGGAATGTAGGTACCAGTCTCATAAATTTTGAATTGAAATGTAGGTATCAATTCAGATGAGAATTGAAATGTAGGTATCGATCTCGAAATGAGAACTGGAATGTAGGTACCAGTCTCGGAAATTTTGAATTGAAATGTAGGTATCAATTCAAGTGAGAATCGAAATATAGGTATCGATCTCGAAATTAGAACTGGAATGTAGGTACCAGTCTCGGAAATTTTGAATTGAAATGTACTGTGGAGATTTAGATTTAGCGGGAGATTGAAATGAGATGTGAAAGTGCTCCACATCCCACGAGAATCAATCAAAGTTTGATTATTTGGCGAAGGGTATGAATCTATGCCATCAGAATCAAATCGAAAATTTTTCGTGGTTCTGAAGTAGATCTTGATTTGAAGAAGAATTGGAGGGTTTGAAAAGATGGATTTAGACTGGAATTCAATTTGAGGTTTAGGTTCATTTCATTTGTCCTTTAGCGATCTGATTTTATTTTTGTTGTTCATTTAGTGTTCATGTGAATTTGAAGTTCTTTTTACTATTTAGATTTTTAGGAAAAGTTCTCATTTATTTTCTTTTCTCTTCCGTTCTTCGTTCAAAGTTCATTTAGCTCTAATGACGTTTCCCAGTCAATTTGCATAAAAAGAGGTGATGGCAAAATATGACGTAGTCATTTTCATTCCAACTTGCTGGAAAGTACATCATACAACTTGATCTAGTCATGATGACATTTTTCTCATAAATTTAATGTCCCATACAATCCATGTAACTCCAAAACGGACTGTGTAAACTTCTTGTTGATCCATCCAAAAGCGTCAGTCAAAAAATCCATGTCTGAATAGTAAGAAACATGGGTAATAACATCACCTTCCAAGCCATCCTTGGCAGGAATGTCGCATGGATGTGCATTGGAGGTGTGCTATTTCCCATGTAACTCACAGCTCGTAGGGTCGGAGACTCTCCAATTCTGGATCTGGCTGGAAGTGGTAAGGCGCCTTTCTGTCGTCCATCCTTCTAAAAGTAACGGAGATCCGCTCCACTGGCACTCCCGGTATACAATATTTTGTGATGTATACTCCATTTTCTTTTAATATCATGACGGAACCTACCGGAAGTGGTATCTCCACCGGCCCTCGGAACTTACCTGGGCCTGCTATCCGGAGGTCAGATTCGAACATGATATTGTATTGGTTGACGAACGAAACCGTGCAGAAAGGTCTGACAAGGTCGTGATGGTCTATGTGTGGAGGTATGCAGTCGCCTTTATGGTAAATTTTGATGATGCAACTGTTGGGCATGCAGTCTGCTGGCAGTACCCTCCACGTTACCATTCTTTTCACCATTCTTTTCATTATCCTCGGCATTGGATCCGCCTCACTGCGACGGAGTATCCCTGGTGGATTTACTTTTCTGTCCTCTGCGAAGTTATAACAACATCCGCATTGTATTGTGACTCTTCCTTTCCCTGGCATCCAACTCCGGGGTTCTGAGTAAGTCTTTTCCCTTAGACGGCCTGCTCGACCCATCTTCTGAAGCTCTACAGATGCGATCCACAATCTGTCGCTCGCTCGTACTCTGAGAATACATCTGTGTGTAACTCGAGGCCTTCCAAAATGTTGATTCTCTTGCCTTTAATCCTTTCAAAGTATTCGAAAGTCTTCTTCTCAACATTTTACATTCTTTCTAATTCATATTCTGGGATGATTTGCAAGTGACGAGGCCTAGTAACGTATCGTGGGATGTACGACTCAATCCCGTCATGTTCTCCTGCATACCTTGGCTCCTCGGGGATTGTCTCTGTCGGGACATCCTCCGGGGTTGCTTCCGCAACAAGGTTCTTCGAATCCGGTACGTATGCTCGGCGTCGAGGTACTGACTCTATTTCTGCTCTTCTTGGCACTTCTTCGATTTGTTCTGATTTTCTTGGCGTCGACTTTCTTCTTTCTGGTTCCTGACGAACCGGTATCTTTGAAATGTGTGTGTGCTGGAAAAAGCGGCTGTTTCCTCGTGTTGATCTGCTGCTAGTTTAGTCAACATCTTGCGGATACGGCGATTCTTATTCCTTCTTTGGGTAGCAGTGAGAGTAGCTCTCCTTACCCCTTGAATTTCGCGCGGCGCGGCACCGACGAGCCTGCCCTCTGCCGTGGCAACTACAGACTTGATTTTCTTGCTTTCCTCGATGTTTGTCTTTCTTTTCTTGTTGTCTGGATTGGTGGCTTGGGCCACCCATCTTCATCACTCGTCCGGTTGTGAAGCTCTTCTCGGTCAACTGAGACCCAATCATTTTCTTCGTACTGTAGGTTGGCTGGTGTGAAGTCAGAATCAATTTCTATCATTGCTCCATCCTTCACCCTCTTTTCATCGAGTGCGAGACTCACGCCATTTCTAAAGTTTAGGACCAACCGCCCGTTTGACATTTCCCTACGAAAAAGACAAGGAAAGAATCAGGGGCTGTACTAAGAACAAGAACATTAAGAAAATATTTATCACTGAAGATTCTTATTCACTTATTTTAACTTTAAGGAAAGTAGGAAAAGATGAGGAAAGATCAGGAACAAGATTTGATTTGAAAGGAAGAATAAAACTTTATTATTATGATTTCACATATTTTATATTTTAATGATTTTTTTTGTCATCCATCTTTATGTTTTTTTTTTTTTTTAGTTCGGACCCAGTCATAAGTGGTTACTTCACCCGTGTTTCTAGGGATGAGAATTCATTCCTTTGAAACATCAGGTTGCGTAATACTTCTTCAAATACCGTCCGTTGATTGGAAGCATTTGTCGTTCTCCTTGGCAATTCACAAGTTGGTAGGAGCCTCCTGAGTAGACTGTCTCGACCACAAATGACCCTTCCCAAGTCGGTTCAAATTTACCTCCTATCTTGCGGTGTGCAAGAATAGGTCTCTTGAGGACAAGAACTAAGTCACCAACTTTGAAAGTTCTTGGGCGGACCAGTTTATCATGGGCCTGGATCATCTTAGCTTGGTACAGTTCCAAATTTTGCTGCGCTGCAAGTCTTTTCCCTTCCAAGCTTTCCAGTTCTTTCAGTTGTAATCTGGCATTTTAGTCTGTAGTAATCTTATTTGCAACTGCAATTCTGAGTGATGGAAGCTGAACCTCCAAAGGTAAAACTGCCTCGGACCCATACACTAAAGTGTAAGGCGTAGGTCGAGTAGGAGTCCCGAAAGTTGTCCTGTAGGCCCATAAGGCTTCTAACAACTTCTCGTGCCAATTTCTTTTGTTGTCGTCCAAGGTTTTCTTTAGAATTTGGACGAGAGTTTTATTGAAAGCCTCGGCCAAGCTGTTTGCTCTTGGATAGTAGAATGTTGAGTATCGCCAATCGATTCCATGTCTTCTGACAAAACTGTTGATTTTGGTGCTTCTGAATGCAAATCCATTATCTGAAATGATTCTGCGCGGTACTCCGAAACGGTAGACAACTTGATTTTTGAAAAACTGTAGCACGTGGTGTGCCTTTACTTCTCTGAGTGGAACTGCTTCTGCCCATTTAGAAAAGTAGTCTGTAGCTGCAAGGATGAAGCGATGTCCTCTTGAAGAAGGCAGTTCTATCGGACCCACTATATCTGTGCCCCAACACTCAAACGGCCACGACGCGATTGTCGGATGTAGCACATTTGGAGGTTGGTGTAGAACCACTCCATGCACTTGGCACTGGTGACAACTTTTGGCAACTTTCATACAGTCAGTCATCATTGAGGGCCAGTAGTACCCTAGCCTTTTAATCTTCATTTTCATTTTCAGACCAGACTGATGAGCGCCACAAAGTCTTGAATGCACTTCTTTAACAATTTCACGAGCCTCGGACCCGCTCAGGCATCTTAGCCACATCTGATCAAAAGACCTTCTGTATAATGTATTGTTTATTAATGCATAAGACAGAGTTCTTTTCTTGATTTGATGAGCTAATGACTTATCGTCCGGTAGGCTTCCTGTTCGCAGGTAGTCTATTAGCGGTTGACGCCAATCTTCTGTGTTTTCTGTTATTGCTGCAACTGATTCCTCTGCTTTTTCTGATTTGTGTATTATATCCATGTCGAGCTGTGATAGGACTTGTCGTCCCTGAACTGACACTTCAACTGACTCATCTTGTAAGCAGGCAAATTCTTTTGCAAGGCGAGCTAGCGCATCCGCAAGAGCATTTTCTTTTCTGGGGATCTTGTAGATCATTACATTTGGAATTTGTTCCAACAGTTTTATGGCATACTGAAAGTACTACTCAAGTCTTGGCTTTAAAATTATGTATTGTCCGGCGACCTGTTGAATGATCAACTGAGAATCTCCGTAGATGTCGATGTCCATTATTCCCATTTGAATGGTTAGTTCTAGTCCTGTTATGAGGGCTTCGTATTCTGCCTCGTTGTTTGTGCATGGTTCTGTTAAGTGATAGGAGTATCTTAACATCCCCCGCTCCGGTGTTATAAAGATTAGTCCGATTCCTGCCTTACCGGGCACTATCGTTTGCAATTCTTTGTTCTTCTGTGCTGAGGCGCACCGTCGAAGTATAGTTCCCAGCGTCGATCATCAATGTCTTCTAGGCTCATTATATGCTCGTCAGGCAAATCGTCGTCGAGAGGCGAATCTGCCGGTAAAGGGTGTGCTGCAAGGAAGTCAGCTAGGACTTGTCCCTTTACGACACGAAGAGGAACGAAAGTTATGTCAAATTGCAATAGTATCATCGACCACCTGGCAAGTCTGCCAGAGAGCATCGGTCGGGTCATCAAGTATTGCAATGAATTAACTCTCAAAATAAGGTTGACCTTATGAGAAAGCATGTAATGCCTGAGCTTCTGCGCGGCGAAGATCAGGGCCAAGCAGTGCTTCTCGATAGGAGGATGCTTTACTTCCGTCGGGATTAGACGACGGCTTAAGTAGTAGAGAGCATTTTCTTTCCCCTCATCATTGACCTGGGCTAGTAGGGCTCCAAGGGAGTCATCTAAAGCCGCGGTATAAAGTATCAACGGTCTACCTGAGACTGGGGCTGCTAAGACATGAGGTGTCATTAAGTATTGTTTGATGTCATCGAAGGCATGTTGACATTTGGAGTCCCAAGTAAACTTGACATCCTTCTTAACCGAAGCAGAAAAAGGCTGACACCTTCCTGACAAATTCGATATAAAGCGTCAAAGATATGCCAGCTTTCCTTGAAAGGATCGTAGCTGTTTCAAGGTTTTAGGAGGTGGCATTTCTAGGATAGCTTTAATCTTTTCCAGATTAATTTCAATCCCGCGATGTCGGACAACAAATCCTAAGAATTTCCCGGAGGTGACACCGAATGCGCATTTTAAGGAATTCATCTTAAGGTTGTATTGTCTTAGTCGCTCGAAAACAACTCTCAAATCATACAGGTGATCTTCTTTTAGTTTGCTTTTGATGACCACATCATCCACGTAGCACTCAACTTGGTTGTGAATGAGATCATCAAAAATCTTCGTCATCGCTCTTTGGAATGTTGCGCCTGCGTTCTTTAATCCGAATGGCATTACTGTGTAGCAATCACTCCGATCGACGTTCTGAATGCCATCTTTATCTGGTTGTATCCTGATGATCCATCCATGAATGAAAATATTTCATGTGTTGAAGCAATGTCGATCATCAGTTCTGGGATTGGTAGTGGAAATTCATCCTTTGGACATGCTTTATTTAAATCTCTGAAGTCTACGCAGATTCTGATCTGACCATTCTTCTTTCTGACTGGTACCACATTGGCTAACCAAGTCGGGTATTGCTCTTCACGGACAAATTTAGCGTCTATTAGCTTCTTAACTTCAGCTATTACTTGTTGCTCAATTTCTAGACGCATTCTTTTGGGAGCTTGTCTGACTGGAACGGAAGTAGGATCCACTCCTAGCCTGTGAACTGAGACTTCTGGAGCTAATCCTGGCATTTCATCGTAGCTCCAAGCAAAACAGTCCTTGAATTCCAATAGTAGCTTGATCATGTTTTCGGAATCTTTTTTATTGAGTAAGGAGCTAACAAAGGTTGGCCTAGACTCTTCGCTAGTACCTAAGTTATCTTCCATTAACTCATCTATTGTAGATTTGATTTCTTCTTCGAATTCTGGTGGAGCATCTCCGATTGGTGGATCTTCGAGATCCTCTGAAGCTTCGAAGCAGTCTTTATTAGGTTCGCAAGTGACAACCAAGCAAAATCCCGTATCATCAACTGATCCTACTGTGCCGAATCCGAGACCGTGTTTTGAATTGGGAGGCCGACCGGCATTATTACATAATTTTTCAAAGTGTTGTGATCGGCTTTTTGTCCATTGTCGAGGTAAGATACCACGTTGAATTAAATTTTGAATATAGGGAGAGTACCACTCAAAAGGTAATTCCATTAATTCAGATGAAGTAACATCTTCAAATTGTACATCTTTTTCAGTATTGGAGGAAGAAGCACCACGGTAAAACTTGATTGGCTTGGTACCACCACCATGCACTTTCTCGATCACCATACCCTCGATCTTATTAGAATGGATCGGGGTCAGGGTCATAGTATGAACATGATGGTTAATCTTCTCGTACATTGATTTATATTCTTCATTCTTTTCATCTTCGAGAGAGATCTTGAACCGGGGTTTCTTTTGACTTATTGTCGCTGCTTCTTTCTTGATTTCTTCTTCATCGGAAGTGTTCTCCCAATCAACATCGATGACTGGTTTCTTCTGTCCAACTGTTCCAACATTTCTTCCACGTCCTCGTCCCGGCCTCGACCTCGGGTGCGAGTCCTGGAGAAATCTTCACCATCTCGCCGTAAGGGAGTGGTGAGTAACTGTTGGACTAGAACTTCAGGTTCTTCATCGTTTTGAATTTCTTTTGCTTTATTTGGTATGGTATTTCTGGAAAAGATTGTTTTCTTCGGAGGCGCGTAGTAGGCTGCATCTTCATGAATTCCGATTTCATGCACGGAGAATGGTTGTAAATCACCGTTGATGCACTGTTCCCCTCCTTCATAATACTTTATGCACTGGTGCAGAGACGATGGTACCATCCGGTTTTCATGGATCCATGGCCGACCCAGTAGAGCGTTGAACGATGTCTCAGAATCAATTATATGGAATATAACGGTTGTCTTTGCTAAATGTACAGCTTATTTTTAGGTTAAGTTGTGTGTTGTATTTTGAAAAGGGGTCGCCTACAGAAGTTGTCGGTGAATTTTAGGTTTTAAATTTAATTTAAATATATATAATTTAGAAAGTAGCATTTGATTTTGAAAATAATTTTAAGTTTGAAACTTTTAAGATATGAAATCAAACCGATCTCACATCCCGAATAGTTTATATAAACGAGCACCGCACCACAAACCGTGTATCTATCCCGAAGAATAGACACACTGCTTGATAATGGGGCTCAATTAAATAAACTAGAAGATTTGTGACATCCGTTTGGTCTGCGAACCAATCTTATAAGCCGACAAGTTCCCCTGCTTAATATAAATGAATTAAGCAGGGTTTATATTACCTGGGTTCTTAAAGTTTCCTATAAGGGCAAGCCCCTATAGTTAATTACATCTTAAATGTCTGAAGACACTTAAGAAAACTCTCGATAATGATCAGTGGTTTTGCTCTCAAGAATTTTAAAGTTTAAGGTTTCAAAAGATTGAATTTTTGGAAGTTTCAATAGGGAATGGATCAAATTTGGAACAGTTTATTTTAAGAGTCCAAAGGAACGAAAGGTAGGGGATGTCACGGATTCGAGACAAGTCTCGGTGACTTCCCAACTATCCTATTTGGTTGAGGATTTATGTTGCACTAGGCAAACTACCTCAAAATTCTATGACTTGGTTATTTAATTCTAAGAAAGTTTTGCTGAAGTAGATCCGAGTTTTGCTGATGACGATGGCCGAGCTACCCACCATGCTCCGAGCTCCTTGTTATTGCAGAGATTTAGTTTTAGAAGTCATAAATCAGGAGATGAGAGAAGTGTTTTGGTTTAGATAAAATCTTAAAATCCAAGTGTTTTTAATATTTTAATTAAAACAAATCTTAAAGTTGTTTAAACGGAACCGATTAAGATCACACGGTTCCGTCATCCCGGCACCGTTATTTTCATCGAATTCACTTAGTCCAGATGAATTTGCTAAACTCAACTGAATGAGTTCCACACTTTCATTTAGACCGTGGGAAATCCCGTTAGGAATACGTGGGTTACAGCATCCGAGGTATTCCCGATAATTCAACGAGACGTTTTAATTTTAGTTGTAATTACAGTTTTGTTGTTCTGTTTGTGTTAAATTTTGAGTTGTTTTATATTTTGAAATGTTGTGGCGGTGAATTTTATCTTGTAATGACTTTTATTTTAGTTTTGGTTTCAGTTTAGGGACTATCCTAAAGGTATTGGTTTTCATGCAACAGTTGTTTATCATGCAAGAAAAGTAAAGTACAGTGCATGTAAGTAAATTGCAATAAAATAAAAGCGTAGCTGGAGGGTCTTCCCGTCATCCCAAGCTACACTTAAAACACATGTTAAGACATTTAAATGTTTCAACAAGTACCTAGGTAAAACTAATGGAAAGGTTTTGGTTGTCTACCAAAGTCCTAATCCTATAGCTAGTCATCTCCTATGACATCTAGGTTCTTGTGTTTTAGTTTAAGGATGATTTTCTTCACTGAAGAACAATTAAGTTCAATTGTTCTTATAAACATCCTATCATATTGAGGAAGTGTTTAAAATGAGTCTTAAACATCTTTTCAATACCTCTAGGATTGTTTTAAGTCCAAGAGAGTTTAATTATACAAGTGAATTAATCATCCAGGAGTTTAAGTTTTGTTCTCTTGCTCAGTGAACTAGGACATTTGAATATCCTATAAGTGAAGTAACACTTCACTTGATACCTCATTTAAGAGTTATAATAATAAGAGCTTTCAGGGCAAGTTGGTTTGTTGAAAAATTCTCATCATTTTTAATTTAAAGTTTGAGTTAATGATTTAAAGTATTTTGATTTAATTATGAGGTTTTAATTAATAATTTTAAGTTTGGAATAGTGTTCAAATTATTTTAGATTTAATTCTTAATGATTTAATTTAGGTTTGTTGTTAAATGATTTTGATTTAATTTAATTCAATTTAATTTTAATTAAATTTAATTTAATTTTAGCTTAATTTGATATGATTTTAATTTAATTTAATTTAATTTAATTTAATTTAATTTAATTTAATTTAATTTAATTTAATTTAATTTTAATTTAATTTAATTTAATTTTAGTTTAATTTTAATTTGGATTATTACTTTAATTTTTTTAATTAAGAATTAAGTATTATTGAAGTGATTTATTTAGGGATTTTTTAAATTAAAGAATAAATATCCTCTTAATAATATCCCTACTTTAATAATTCCAATTTCTATTATTCTTCCAAAATTTCAATTAATTAATTAATTAAAGTTTTATTTTAATTATATTTTAAATGGTTAGTAGGTTTCTACCCTCAATCATTTAAGTTTCAATCATCCAAAAATGAGTTTAAAATCAAATATTTTACCCTCCCCTTTTTGATTAATCCTAAAATTTTAATTAAGGGTTGAAATTTTTAATTACCCTTTTGCCCTTCAAGCTTAATAATTCTATAACTCACTAAATTAAGCTCAAATGAACTTGAAATTTTTATGTAACCTCACTCACATCTCAATTAAGACATTAGAGGAGAAAATGTGATTTTTCTGTATTTAATTTATTTATGTAATTATTTTTAATGGAATATAGGTGTTTTCAAGGAAAATTCAATAACATGACCAAGGAAATGTTTTTGTCCTTAAGAAAATTATGGGATGTTTCTAATGACCAGAGGACCATTTGGGCCAAGTTTGGTGATTTTTTGAATTATATTTTATTTATTAGAATTATTTTGAGTTTTGGAGTATTAATTAATTTTAAAAAAGAAATAAAAGTTGAAAAATGGATTTTATATTTTTCAAAAATCTCTCTGACCTCAGGGAAATCAGAGAACTAAATTTTATATTTTTCTGATTTTTCTTTGATTTATTAGAATTATTTTAGTGAAAAGGTTGGAAAATATATTTTTTAATATTAAAAATTACATTAAGCCTTTAAAATTCAATATCTTATCCTAGGAACTTAAAAAAAATATTTGGTTTGCTCCTAAGTGATTAGAATTCAAAATGTGACATTTTTATGATTTTTAATATTTTTATGATTTTTATAATTTTTTAAATTATTAAAAATATTAAAATAATGATAAAAATCAACTCTTTTAGAAAATTACAATTTTAATTTTCCTAAGTTCCTCTGATATCAGAGAAGCTCCAAAACAATTTTTGTGAATTTTTGAAATATATTTTGTGAGTTAAGAAATTTCAAAGTTTAATTTTATCCATTTTGCTTAGGAGGCTTAATCAACCCATTTGGTGGGGTTAATCAAGTCCAATTGACTTTAAATTTTTATGTGATGTTCCTTTGATCCTAAAGATCAGTGGAGAATTGTTTTCAAGTTAATTTAATGTGTGGTTAACCCTAATTAGTTAAAGTTCAATTTTGGGTATTTAGGCCAATTAGGGTTGTTCCAAGTGAATTAACTCAAAACCTATTTTTCTTAGGTTCCTCTGGTCATAAGAAACATTAACAAATTTTCCTAGAATTTATTTCTCAACATGCTAATTATTGGAATTAAAATACTCAAAACAGTAACATGAAATTGGAAAATGAATAACTTCTCATAGGGATGGCCTCTGACCTTGGAAAATTCAGGGAATGTTCCCTAGATCAGAGGCTTCAAAAGCTCTATGGTCTCATGCCATGGTGAATTGTCTATGCAAATGGAGAATTAAAATACCACAGAGAGTAAATAAATCATTAAAAATAAAATACTTAATGAAATAACTTGATTTCTTTTCCACATTATTCTCCTCTGTTCACTGAGCAAGATGGTATTTTTATTTTATTTTTAGGATTTTTCTACACAAAATTATACATTTTTGAAGTTCTGGGTATTTAATAAATAGGAAAATAACCCTATTTTTCTACTTATCCACGCGGCGCCGCGTCAACCTCGGCGGCTCCGAAGGGGTGCGTGTCGCGCTGTGATTGGGCGCCTCCATCTGAGTCAGCCGTCCCGGGGCCCGCCTTTCACATAACATCTTCCGGTTCGACGCGATCCGAGCCGTCCATCTGATACACGCGCGATCCAACGGCTCCTGGTCATCGTCTACGACTGGTGTGCACCCGTGACCGTCCACACTAAAACCCTAAGAACTCACTCGATTCTCAACGAATTTTTGTGTTCTTATGCTCTATGGATTTGTCTTGAAGAGACGAACACATCCATACGGTAAACAGGCATTGAAATCAATTCATATCAAATGGAGAATCTCCAGAAGCTTGGGAGAAAGAGAGAGCTCATACCTTTGCTCAGAGAAGTGAAGCTTCGATCTGAGAGTTGTGTCACGTTCGATTGGGTCCAAGCAAGCTCCAGATGAAGTCCCTTGGCCTGGTGAATTGCCTAGGTACAAAAGTGACCACAACCGATCACAAAGCTTGGAGGCTGGAAGCAATGGCCGGCTCGGTAAGGGGGCTTTTACTGGGAAACTTCTCCTCTTGGTCTGGTGAAGGTGTAGAGTCAATCAATTTGAGGATTGACTCACTGTGGTGAAGTGTCCTGGTTTTGGACTTGAATTTCAACTCTGAAATTGAGCTCACAGAGAGGAAATGGCAAGGGGATTTCAGTGGGGATCAAGTTCTCCAGGTGTGGGGGAGAGTCTGGAATGATTTTGGTAGAGTTTCTCTATGGTTTGTTTCAATTTCCTCTCTTGACCGAGAGTAGGCGGTGTTTAAATAGGAGTGGCTGGAGGGCCTCCCAGGTGGGTTTAATGGTTTAGATCAGCTGCTTAGGTCAAGGGAAGAACAGCCATGGCAACCATTGGGCATGGGGCAGCTTAGCAGGATGGAATTTCAATGTTGGGCTCCTCCCAAGGTCTCGGCCATGGGGTTTTCCGGTGGCTGTGGTGGCTGGCCGGCCAGGGTCAGGTCACCATCTTGACCAGTGAGGGCAGGGCTTGGCAATGGTGAAGTCAATTGGAGTTGGCCATGTGTAAAGGTGGTGAATTGAAATGGCATGGGGAGAGGCTCATTTTAGGTTCAATTTGGTCAACCCATGTATTTGGGCTTGGTTCACCTTCCCATGGTCTGATTTTGGGCCAGGGAGATCAGTTGGGTCAGCTGCCATGGAGTGGTGAAGTCCCCATCCATGGTGAGGTGGCTAAACTTGGTTTAGTGTGCGACATGGTTATGGTTAAAAAGGCTTAATGAAGGATTAGGAAAGGGGGCCCTCCTTTTGCCATTAATGGCTTGGTCACATGTCAAACCTTCCATGGCTTCATATGGCTTGTAAATGGCTTGCTCATGGCTCCATGTGGCTTGGGACAAAGCTTGGTCATTTACATGAAAGAAGGTTCTGAATTTTTGGGATTTTATGGGTGATTTTGGCATGAGGCCTAATTTAGGATTATTTGATGATTGATTTAGGACTTAAGGGATGATATCAATTAGTGGGGTGATGAAAAGAATGTCATATGGGCTTTAGCATGAAGTTTGGGCCTTTAAAATTTAGTGGAGATGGGCTTTTAAAATGGTTTAGGGAAGTGGGCTTTTGGATTTTAAAATGGGTTTTAGGATGAGAGTTTGGTAAAGGCTTGGGCCAAACAAGTGTTGGGTTTAGTTTAGGGATGTGTCATGAATGATTTGGAATTGGTTTGGAATAATTTGGAGTTGAATTGGGTTTAATTTGGGACTTTTGGTAAAGGGGCCAAAGTGGGTCAAATTGGGTTAACTTGGGCTAAGGTTGGGCTAATATTGGATTTGATGTAAAAGTAATGTTGAGAAATGTTCATAGGAGTGTCACAAAGAGTTTTAAACTTTGGTTGGGCTCTAATTTTGGGATTTGGGCCTATTTGGATTTAGTTTGGGTGTAGGCCCATTTAGGAAATTTTGGTTTTGGGTTGAAATTGAGTAGGGCTTGGGTCCAAATTTTGGGCAAATTATGTTAGTGTTTTGTTTGTGGGGCTGTTAGGGAAGGTTTAGAAAAGGTTTGGGGTTAATTGAAGTTGAATTGGGTGGGTTTGAGCTAGGTTTAGGTCATAGGCCAAAATTGGGCCTTAAGCTTCAAATTGAAATTGGGCCCAAATGTCAATCAAATTGTACTTGGATTTGGTCTAAATTGATATTGGAGATATTGAATTGAAGTTTAGAATTGAATTGGACCAAAATTGAGGTCAATTGGGGTGATTTGGTTTGACATTGAGTTCATTTGGGTTTAAAATGGGCTAAATTGGGGGTTTTGGTAAAAGTAGGGTAAATTGACAAAATTGGCCCATGGTATAGCTGAACAAAATGAAATTAGGAATATTTAGGATTTTCTGGAATTTTCTAGAAATTTTTGTAATTTATTGATTTTTTGGTTAAGAAGGGCATTTTGGGTATTTGGAGGGTATTGGGGGGTGTTTTTGGAAATTTTGGTGTATTTGGCTATGGATGATCACTTTGAGTGGTGGGAAATGTTTAGGACCGATTTTAAGGAATTTTGGGTAATTTAGGCAATTTTGCAAATTTTGGATAGTTTCAAGGGCATTTGGTAGGTTTAGCGGGTGTAGGGCCCCGGGAGTCAAAAATTGAAATTTTTTGAAAAATGAAGATTGATTAAGTGTGAGTGAAATGAAATCATTCTGGTTGAGCCATGAAGCCATATTAAGCTCACAAAAGCCATGAGAAGACCCATTTTAGACATTCACTATGCTGTTCCTAACCCTCTTAGCCAGAGGCTTAGGGGTTAAGGACCATCCATATGAATTACCTACATGAGTCAGGAAGTCAAGTTGGGTAAGAGTGTGGTTTTAGGACTTGGAGTGTGTGTGTGAGAGTGTAGTGTATGTGTAAGTCAGCCCTCACCAGACCAGGCCACCCAGGGTAATCCTAAGGCCAAAGAGTCCTATAGGGAACTCATCCTTTAAACCTCCACATTTGATCTCAACCCTCAAAGTGACTCGGGGCGGTGACTTGGGGGTTTACAATCAAGCATATAGGGTTTGCAGGGAGTTAAGAAGTGTCTTGAATTTTTAAAGGATGGGTCCCAATTCTAGTCCTCTAGGATAGTCAAAGGAAAAGCCTAAGGCTAGATCCTAAGCACTAAAGAGAAAAGGGAAGACCTCATCAAAAATGAGGTCAACAATAAATCACCAGTCTTCATTAGTAGTGTTATCGATTCAAGAGCTCTTTCTCCTTTTTGATTGAAGCCTCTTAATAGCATCTTGTCTGCTTCAAGTTCGCGAGCATCAATTTCCAAATATGCTAGCGTCCGAAGATTCATTATGTTGATTGATGCTCCCGGATCAACCAACACTATGGAGAGCGTAAACTTTCCAATAATGACTGAAATGTACAACGGTCGGTTGTGATCTGCTGTTCCCAGTAATAGATCATTGTCCGTGAAGGTAACACCTGACTGTTCTTTTAACGAGCAAACCTCGTCAAAGGAATTACTGGCCATTTGAGCTAAACAAATTTCTGGATCAAGTAAAGCCTTGATCAGAGCTTCTCTCATCTCCTTTGACAGGATCAGAGCGTCATATATGCTTAGTTTGGCTGGTAGCTTCCTAAGATGGGCTAGCACGTTGTAGTCCACTTTATTACCGTGTTCCTCGGTTTCTTCCCGAATGGGCAATTCCTCTGCTAGGGTTGGCTCTTCTTGTGCAACCACCTGCTTTCATTTATCCTTTGGACCCATTCTCGGAGGTAAAATTTTTCCAATTCTTAAATTTACTTCAGTTATCTCTTATGAATTTGGTGTTGAATCTGCCGGTATATCCTCTTCAATTGGAATAACTGGCTCTTCTGAAGTTGCTTCGGTGTCTGATGGTTCTAATTCTATCGTGATCGGAGCTCCTTGGAATTCATAAATGGACTCGTTGCTTGTCGAGCTTTTGTAGCCTCCTTTGTGAACATCTTATTTGTCGTGGTCGTCGAGGTTGTGTATGATTTGAGAATCGTTATTTGTTTTGGAATCGAGATCCGGATTAAGCCTGTTGTCGTTAGTTACGTAATCATTAGAAACAGTCAAAACGTAGCCAACACCATAACCTTTATCATTATAAGATCCTGCCGGAGCGAGCAGATAATCATACAGAGTCAGGAGTTTGAGGGATTTCTCCCCCGAATCGGAAACAACCATCCTAGGATAAGCAGCCCCTAGTCTACCCTTCGGAGCCTCGGTCTTCTTTTCTTCCACGATCTTCTCCTCCTTTTGGGGCGGTTCTTCAATCGCAAGTGATAGTGCCGGCTTGACAGGTTTCAAACTCTGAGTTGAAGCACGTACCGAAGCTGCCGGGATGTGATCCAAAATTTTCTTCTATGATTTTGTCCAGACAGTACTCCATCCATCATCAGTCGTGTAAGGGTCTATCGGAACAATGGGATCCGTTGAAATAACATTGACGGAACCTCCTTTCTGGGGTTCCTTCATGTATTCCTTTGGGATTGTTATGTTCCCTTTTCGGAGATTGTCATCGAAGCCAACTCTTGAAAGTGATGCAATCCTCTATCTTGTGTCCAAGCATCTGGTGGTAAGGGCAATAGTTCGGATGATCTTTCTTATTGACTTCCTCCGGCTTCTTGGGCTCTGGCAGCTGAAAATCCGGTGTCTTTATTAAGCTGCGAAACATCTTCGCTACTGCTTCAGTTTTGAATGGGTATTCTTTATTTAGATGTTCTCTTAAAGTACGTGACGAATGAGGCAGTTGTTCATAATACTGAGGCTACTGATAGCTCGGACGAGGTTGCTGATAGCCATGCTGAGGTTGTTGGTATGTTCGTTGTGGCGGTTGGTAACTAGGCTGCAGCTGCTCTGACTATATCTGCATTGGCTGCTTGCCCTTATCTACAGCCGCGATGATTCCAAATTTCTTCTCGAATGTTTTCACAGGCTTTTGCTTATCGTTCTTGTCTGTGAAACTCAACTGCTTTGCCTCTTCTTGCAAGCTCCCGGTCTTGCTAAGCAACTTCTTGAAAGTCTTGATTGTAAACCCTTTAAGGAGAAGTGCTATCGGGCCATGGATACTTTTAAGCAGGATACCGACTGCATGTTGTTCTTGAAGTTTTGGTTCACACTTCATGCTTAAGTTTCTCCATCGAAGTATGTAATCCACTAAAGTCTCGTTCGGCTTTTGCTGCTCCACCACTAGATCACCGATAGTGATGTGGTGCTGAGCCCCAGGCAAATCGTTTTACGAATAGATTCTCCAGTTCTGAAAAGGTCTTTACTGAACCATTCGGCAATTCTGCATACCAGTCGAAGGCAATCCCTGACAAACTGCTGACGAACTGGCGGAAGAGTAAAGTGTCGCTCCCACCGGCATTGCAGTAACTAGCATGAAAATGTGCGACATGCTGCCGAGGGTTTACTGTTCCATCAAAAGTCTTAAACAGAGGTCGTACGAAGCCTTTCGGGTATTGGACTGCATCGAACTCTTCGGGGTAAGGTCTACCCGTCTGAATAGATGCTCCACTCTTGGATTGTGCTAAAGCTTCTCGCACCTGCTGTTCTACTATATTTTTAATATCCTTTTCTGGAATCATGCTTTATGTTGAATCCTTCTTTGGTTGTTCGTCTCCGTTGACGGATGTGATCTCTTTTCCTCCATCTGCAACATGGATAATTTCTGGGGGTGTCTCTTTCTGAGGCTGGGCCTGACTCTGGAGAGTGGCTAAGGCAGCAGCCATCTCTTCCATCCTCTTTGCCATCTGGGAAATCGTATCATCTCTTTCCCGAAGTTGTGCTCTCAACACTTCCGGTTCATCTCTTTCCGCAGCTGCCGGAGCACCTTGTGAAGCTGACGATGCTCGTGTCTCAACCATGTTGATCTCGGCATACTCCTCATCCATGAACTCTGATGAGTCAATTTTGTCTCCTAATTCTTCTTCTCTTTCTTTTGCTAACCGTCGGATGTCGGTCCTCAACTTGTCCATGGCATCCTCTAATGGCCTTTTCCGCACAGTCTCGCAGTCGTCTTGTGACGGCTGTTGAACTTCCTTCTCTGGAGTCCCCTTTATCGCAGTAGCACTTTCTTCTGATTCAAGTTTTTTGACGAGACTTTTCTTCTCAGCTTTTGGTCTTAGCTGGCCGGTAGTAGGTCACCACACCATCCTTCTTGCAGCTGGAAGCCTAGGAGCGGATGGTCTATCGGCTATATGCTGGAAGGTGGTATCCTCCCTAATTTGTAGACCCGATACAACAACGGGTGGACTGGCTTTTATCTTCTTCCTTGATTTCTCTGTGGCAGCAACAGGCTCTATTCACGGTCCGAGGTGGGATTTAGCTGGAGCCCGTCCTATCCTTCTTAAGATTTCTGACACAGGGCATCTTTCTTTCTTTGCCAATCTTTCTATCACAGCTTGTAGTCGGGCAAATGGCGTAGTCTTATCCCTTTTCCTCTTGTAATTGTTATAGTATGCAGGTCGGGGTAATGCGGTGGCGATCCTACGAACATCCTCTTCATCTGATGCGGGAGAGAGGGGGTGAAACCTGCTCCCTTCCAATAGAGGTATATACTCAGGCAGTTCTTCTCTTTCTTCAAGAATTTCTTCTAGAAAAGCAACTTCAACAGCTCTAGCTTTCTTGGCGATCTTCCTGCTTCTATTTCTCCTTTGAGTCCGAGTTAGGGGTGCAATTCTTGAACTGGACCCAATCTCAAAAACAGGTGGTATCGTAGCAAAGTCTGCACCCTCCACGGTGACAGGCTCATCACAGACTTGGATTTTCTTCCCCTTCAGTTTAGTAGAAGTCGGGGTAGGTGTTGAGATGACTAGACTGGTGGGGGTAGAGACAACAGTCCTCCTACGAATAATGGTACTCCTTTCAGCTGGAACCCTTTGCAGGGGAGGGAATTCTTGAGCCGACTTCAAATTGAACTCAATCACGGGCTCTTCAGTTTCCGACACTTTGTCCATTAGTGTGAAGAGAGTGACGTCAGCGAACTTGACATCTGTGTTGCCAAATCCTTGTCCAAAACGGATGATCCCATTGTCGGGCAGCTCATCCTTGTAAACGGCGAAGTCCATTCCATTGGTGAAGGAAAAGATTAACTTTGGGGCAGTCATTTTCTGTAGGGCAGATTCCGAATGTCAGTCCCGAATTATGGTTCTTTTCATCATAAAGTTTAGGACAAAAAAGAAAGAGTCCGAACACATTTGTGATTTTTAAAAGAGATTGTTTATTAGGAGGTTGTTTATTAGCAGGTTTGTTCGTTAGAAACAAAACGATTAAAGGAAAAAAGTTATAGAAAAGGTAAAGGGCCCGATTTAGAATTAAAAAGGGAGAGAAAGTCTTATGCAAGACTTCTCGACTCGAATGATCGCTCCTAAACTAACACCTTTTGGGTGTCCACCCCACCTCAGAAAAGAGGTAAAAGGATCTCGGAACCTCTCTGTTTAGGGGTGTCTAAACAGTGGCTCCTAAATCCGAGAGGAGTTGGCTATACTCGTTCAAGACATAAATGAATGGGGTATTCCAACGGAAGAGTGGTAGTTTTGGTCCACTAGGGATATGGACTCACCACCGATTTATGAAAGCAAAACCATCTAATAAAAAATGGAGAGAGGAACTAGTCCCCAGCGGAGTCGCCAGAAGTTGTCGACATATTTTTAGGTTAAGTGTTGTATTTTTGAAAAGGGGTCGCCTACAGAAATTGTCGGCGAATTTTAGATTTTAGATTTAATTTAAATATAAATATTTTGAAAAGTAGCATTTGATTTTGAAAATAATTTTAAGTTTGAAATTTTTAAGATATGAAATCAAACCGATCTCACATCCCGAATAGTTTATATAAACGAGCACAGCTCCACAAACCGTGTATTTATCTCGAGGAATAGACACACTGCTTGATGATGGGGCTCGATTAAATAAACTAGAAGATTTGTGACATCCGTTTGGTCTGCGAACCAACTTTATAAGCCGACAAGTTCCCCTGTTTAATATAAAGAAATTAAACAGGGTTTATATTACCTGGGTTCTTAAAGTTCCCTATAAGGGCAAGCCCCTATAGTTAATTACATCTTAAATGTCCGAAGACACTTAAGAAAACTCTCGATAATGATCAGTGGTTTTGCTCTCAAGAATTTCAAACTTTAAGGTTTTCAAACAATTAGATTTTGGAAATTCAATTGGGAATGGATCAAATTTGGAACAGTTATTTTAGGAATTCAATGGAGGAGAAGTAGGAGATGTCACGGACCCGAAGTGAACTTTGGTGACTTCCCAACTATCCTATCGTTTGGCTTCGATTTGAGAAAATTATTTAATATTTCAATCCTGCCAATTTTAATTAGTTAGGACTTATATTTGTATGATATAATTATACAAATTGCCTCGAAGATGTGAGGGTTTATGTCGTACCAAAGGACTACCTCGGAATCCTAAGACCTGTTAGGGCTTAATTTACATAACATGATTATGAAAATGCCTAACAAAAAGTTGAGGATTTATGTTGCACTAGGCAAACTACCTCGAAATCCTATGACTTGGTTGTTTAATTCTAGGAATGTTTAGCTGATGTAGAGTTGTTTTACTGACGAAGATGGCCGTGCTGCCCACCGTGCTCCCCACCGTGCTCCAAGCTCCTTGTTGTTGTAGAGGTTTAGTTTTAGAAAGTGGCAATCAGGAGATGAGAGAAGTGTTTTGGTTTAGAGAAAATCTTAAAATCCATGTTTTTTTAATATTTTATTTAAAACAAATCTTAAAGTTGTTTAAACAGAACCGATTAAGATCCCACGGTTCCGTCATCCCGACACCGTTATTTTCATTGAATTCACTTAGTCCAGATGAATTTGCTAAACTCAACTGAATGAGTTCCACACTTTCATTTAGACCGCGGGAAATCTCATTAGCAACACGTGGGTTACATCATCCGAGGTATTCCCGATCATTCAACGAGACTTTTTAATTTAGTTAAAGTTGTAGTTTTGTTGTTTTGTTTGTGATTAAATTTTGAGTTGTTTTATATTTTGAAATGTTGTGGCGGTGATTTTTTATCTTGTAATGACTTTTAATTTAGTTTTGGTTTCAGTTCAGGGACTATCCTAAAGGTTTTGGTTTTCATGCAACAGTTGTTTATCATGCAAGAAAAGTAAAGTACAGTGCATGTAAGTAAATTGCAATAAAGTAAATTGCAATAAAATAAAAGCGTAGCTGGAGGGTCTTCCCGTCATTACAAGCTGCACTTAAAACACATGTTAAGACATTTAAATGTTTGAACAAGTACCTAGGTAAAGCTAAGGGAAAGGTTTTGGTTGTCTACCAAAGTCCTAATCCTATAGCTAGTCATCTCCTATGACGTCTAGGTTCTTGTGTTTTGGTTTAAGGATGATTTTCTTCATCAAAGAACAATTAAGTTCAATTGTCCTTATAAACATCCCATCATATTGACGAAGTGCTTAAGACGAGTCTTAAACATCTTTTCAATACCTATAGGATTGTTGTAAGTCCAAGAGAATTTAATTATACAAGTGAATTAATCATCCAGGAGTTTAAGTTTTATTCTCTTGCTCAGTGAACTAGGACATTTGAATATCCTATAAGTGAAGTAACACTTCACTTGATACTTCATTTAAGAGTTATAATAATTAAAGCCTTTAAGGGCAAGTTGGTTTATTGAGAATTTTAATCAAATTAATTGAAAGTTTGAGTTAATGGTTTAAAGTGTTTTAATTTAATTATGAGGTTTTAATTAATAATTTTAAGTTTGGAATAATGTTCAAATTATTTTAGATTTAATTCTTAATGATTTCATTTAGGTTTGTTGTTAAATGATTTTAATTTAATTTAATTCAATTTAATTTAAATTTAATTTAATTTAATTTTAATTCAATTTGATTTGATTTTAATTTAATTTAATTTAATTTAATTTTAATTCAATTTGATTTGATTTTAATTTAATTTAATTTAATTTAATTTGATTTGATTTAATTTAATTTTAATTTAATTTAATTTAATTTAATTAAAATTTTAATTTTAATTTAATTTAATTTAATTTAAATTTAATTTAAATTTAATTTTAATTTTAATTTAATTTAATTTAATTTAATTTAATTTTAATTTTAATTTGATTTAATTTTAGTTTAATTTTAGATTGGATTTATTATTTTAATTTTTTTTAAATTAAGAATTAAGTATTATTGAAGTGATTTATTTAGGGATTTTTAAATTAAAGAATAAATATCCTCTTAATAATATCCCTACTTTAATAATTCCAATTTCTATTATTCTCCAAAAATTTCAATTAATTAATTAATTAAAATTTTATTTTAATTATATTTGAAATGGTTAGTAGGTTTCTACCCTCAATAATTTAAGTTTCAATCATCCAAAATCAGTTTAAAATCAAATATTTTACCTTCCACTTTTTGATTAATCCTAAAATTTTAATTAAGGGTTGAAATTTTTAATTACCCTTTTGCCCTTCAAGCTTAATAATTCTATAACTCACTAAATTAAGCTGAAATGAACGTGAAATATTTATGTAACCTCACTCACATGTCAATTAAGACATTAGAGGAGAAAATGTGATTTTTCTGTATTTAATTTTTTATGTAATTATTTTTAATGGAAAATAGGGGTTTTTAAGGAAAATTCAATAACATGACCAATGAAATGTTTCTTTCCTTAAGAAAATTATGGGATGTTCCTAATGACCTGAGGACCATTTGGACCAATTTTGGTGATTTTTTGAATTATATTTTATTTATTATAATTATTTTGAGTTTTGGAGTATTAATTAATTTTAAAATAAAATTAAAGTTGAAAAATGGATTTTATATTTTTCATAAATCTCTCTGACCTCAAGGAGTCCAGAGAAAGAAATTTTATAATTTTTTGATTTTTCCTTGATTTATTAGAATTATTTTTGTGGAAATATTAAAGAAAATCATTTTTTAATTCAAAAAATTTTTTATGCCTTTAAAATTCAATATCTTACCCTAGAAACTTATGAAAAATGTTTGGTTTGTTCCTAAGTGATTAGGAGTTAAAATGTGACATTTTGGTGATTTTTAATATTTTTATGATTTTTATTATTTTTTAATTATTAAAAATATTAAACTAATGATAAAAATCAACTTTTTTAAAATTACAATTTTTATTTTCCTAAGTTCCTCTGATGTCAGAGAAGCTCCAAAACCATTTTTGTGAATTTTTGAAAAGTATTTTGTGAGTTATGAATTTTTAAAATTTAATTTTATCCATTTTGCTTAAGAGGCTTAATCAACCCATTTGGTTAGGCTAATCAAATCCAATTGACTTCAAATTTTTATGTGATGTTCCCCTGATCCTAAAGATCAGTAGAGAATTGTTTTCAAGTCAATTTAATGTGTGGTTAACCCTAATTAATTAAAGTTCAATTTTGGGTATTTAGGCGAAATAGGGTTGTTCCATGTGAATTAATTCAAAACCTATTTTTTCTAGGTTCCTCTGGTCATAAGAAACATCACCAAATTTTCCTAGAATTTATTTCTCAACATGCTAATTATTGGAATTAAAATACTCAAAACAGTAACATGCAATTGAAAAATCAATAACTTCTCATAAAGATGGCCTCTGACCTTGGAAAATTCAGGGAATGTTCCCAAGTTCAGAGGCTTCAAAAGCCCTATGGTCTCATGCCATGATGAATTGTCTTCATGCATGGAGAATCAAAATAGTGAAGAGAGTAAATAATTAATTAAAAATAAAATACTTAATGAAATAACTTGATTTCTTTTCCACATTATTCTCCTCTGTTCGCTGATCAAGAGGGTATTTTTATTTTATTTTTAAGATTTTTCTACACAAAGTTATGCATTTTTGAAGTTACGGGTATTTAATAAATAGGAAAATAACCCTATTTTTCTACTTATCCACGCGGCGCCGCGTCAACCTCGGCGGCTCCGAAGGGGTACGTGTCGCGCTGTGATTGGGCGCCTCCATCTGAGTCAGTCGTCCCGGGGCCCGCCTTTCACATAACATCTTCCGGTCTGACGCGATCTGAGCCGTCCATCTGACACACGCGCGATCCAACGGCTCCTGTTCATTGTCTACGACTGGTGTGCACCCGTTACCGTCCACACTAAAACCCTAAGAACACACTCGATTCTCAACGAATTTTTGTGTTCTTATGCTCTATGGATTCATCTTGAAGAGACGAACACATCCATACGGTAAACAGGCATTGAAATCAATTCATATCAAATGGAGAATCTCCAGAAGCTCGGGAGAAAGAGAGAGCTCATACCTTTGTTCAGAGAAGTGAAGCTTCAATCTGAGAGTTGTGTCACGTTCAATTGGGTCCAAGCAAGCTCCAGATGAAGTCCCTTGGCCTAGTGAATTGCCTAGGTACAAAAGTGACAACAGCAGATCACAAAGCTTGGAGGCTGGAAGCAATGGCTGGCCTGGTTAGGGGGCTTTTGCTGGGGAACTTCTCCTCTTGGTCTGGTGAAGGTGTAGAGTCAATCAAATTGAGGATTGACTCACTGTGGTGAAGTGTCCTAGTTTTGGGCTTGAATTTCAACTCTGAAATTGAGCTCACAGAGAGGAAATGACAGGGGAATTTCAATGGGGATCAAGTTCTCCAGGTGTGGAGGAGAGTCTGGAACGATTTTGGCAGAGTTTCTGTATGGTTTTTTTCAACACCTCTCTTGGCTGAGAGGAGGTGGTGTTTAAATAGCGCTGGCTGGAGGGCTTCCCAGGGAGAGTTAATGGCTGGGATTTGCTGCTTTGGTCAAGGGAGGAATAGCCGTGGTGGGCACTGGGCATGGGGCAGCTCAGCAAGGTGGAATTTCAATGTTTTGCTCCTTCCAAGGTCTCGGCCATGGGGTTTTCCGGCGGCTGTGGTGGCTGCCCGGCCAGGCATGGGTCACCCTCAGGGTCAGGGAGGTCAGAGCTTGATTCCTGTGAGTTCAATTGGTGGTTGCCATGTGTAAAGAGGATGACTTGAAATGGAAAGGGTGAGGGCTCATTTTGGGCTCAAATTGGTCAACCCATGAGTTTGGGCTTGGTTCACCTCCCCATGACCTGGTTTTGGGTTGGGTGAATCAGTTGGGTCAGCTGGTCTTAAGTGGAGAAGTCTCCATCCAAGAATATTTAGATTAAATTTGGGTTAAGGGGAATCATGGGTAAGGTTAATGACTTTTAGGAAGTGCTTAAAGGACCTCCTCCTTTTGCCCAATGTGGTAAGGTCACATGTAAACAACTCACATGGCTTGCATGTGGCTTAAGAATGGCTTCATGGCTCATATTTGGCTTGGGAAAAGTTGGCTTGGTTTCATGAAAATGGGTTTAAGGAAGTTTGGTATTTTGGTGTAAAATTTGGATGGTTTGTCATATGGCTTTGTTTAGAAAGGTTTGATTGCTGATTTAGGACTTAGGAATGATTTTAATTAAGTGAGGATGAGATGCGATTGTAATGTGGGCTTTAGGATGGGCTTGGGCTTTTGAGTTTGGTTAGGAATGGGCTTTTGAATGTCTTTTGGAAGTGGGCTTTTAGATAAAAATTTTGCAAAGGGCCATGCAAAATAGATGTTGGGTTTAGTTTAAGGATGTGTCATGAGTGATTTGGATCAAACTTGAGGTGGTTTGCATTGAATTGGGTCTAAATTGAGTCTCTTTAGTGGTAGGGTCAAAATAGGTCAAAATGGACTAACTTGGGCTAAGGTTGGGCTAATGTTGAAATTGATGTAAAATTAACATTAAGAAATGTTTATCGGAGTGTTTCAAAGAGGTTTCAACTTTGGTTGGGTTTTGATTTTGGGATTTGGGCCTATTTGGGTTAGGTTTGGGTGTAGGCCCATTTAAGGGATTTTGGGTTTGGGTTGAATTTGAGTAGGGTTTGGGTCCAAATTTTGGGCAAATTATGTTAATTTTTTGTTTATGGGGATGTTAGAGAATTTTTAGAAAAGGTTTGGGGTTAAATGGAGTTAAATTGGGTTGGTTTGGGCTTAGTTTGGGTCATGGGCCAAAATTGGGCCTTAAGCTTAAAAGTGAAATTAGATTCAAATTTCAATCAAATTGGACTTGGATTTGGTCTAGATTAATATTGGGAATATTGAATTGAAGTTTAGAATTGAATTGGACCAAAATTGGGGTCAATTGGGGTGGTTTGGTTTGACATTGGGTTCCCTTGGGTTAAAAAATGGGTCAAATTGGGGGTTTTGGTAAAAGTGGGGTAAATTGACAAAATTGGCCCATGGCGTAGTTGAACAAAATGAAATTGGAAATATTTGGGATTTTCTGGAATTTTTTTGGGAATTTTCTGAATTTTTGGATTTTTGGGCTAAGAAGGGCATTTTGGTAATTTGGAGGGTATTGGGGTATTTTTTTTTGGAAAATTTGGTATTTTTGGCTATAAATGATCAATTTGATTGGTGGGGAAATGTTCAAGGTTAATTTTGCAAAAGTTTTGGGTGTTTTGGAAATTTTGGTGGTTTTGGGTAGTTCCAAGTGTTTTTTAGTAGGATTGGTGGGTCCGGGGCCCCGGGGGTCAAAAATTGAAATTTTGGCAAAATAAAGATTGAGCCAGTGTGAGTGAAATGGAATCATTTTAGTTGAGCCATGAAGCGATATTAAGCCCATAGGAGCCATGAGAGGACTCATTTGAGGCATTCACTATGTTGTTCCTAATTAAGGTCCATCCATATGAATTACCTACATGAGTCAGGAAGTCAGGCTAGGTATGAATGTTTTTAGGATTTGGAATGTGTGTGTGAGAGTGTAGTGTATGTGTAAGTCAGCCCTCACCAGACCAGGCCACCCAGGGTGATCCTAAGGCCAAATAGTCCTATAGGGAACTCATCATTTAAACCTCCACATCTGATCTCAACCCTCTAGGTGATTAGGGGTTTACAATCAAGCTTGTGGGGTTTGCATGGAGTTAAGAAGTGGTTGAGTTTCTAAAGGGGGAGGTTCCATTTCTAGTCCTCTAAGATAGTCAAAGGAAAAGCCTAAGGCTAGATCCTAAATACTAAAAGGAGAAGAGAAGACCTCATAAAAAATGAGGTCAACAGAGGCCAATTTTGCACACTTCATAGTTTTGCTCAAAATTTGATCCTTTTTTTCTCCTTTTATCATAATCAGTCATTTTAATCATACCAACAAGAAAAACACAGAAATACCTTCCATTAAAGTGCAATATCATCAAAAAAGATATAAAAATGTGCATAAAAATACTATATATTTTAGGTGTATCGAAATACCCAAACTTAAAATGTTACTTGTCCTCAAGTGACACTTAATCACATAAAAAATTTTAACATGCAATCCCAAGGTTAGCTGTGGTGGAGTCAATTTGACCAAGTCGGCTAAATTTGGTGACATTTGAGTTATGGCTTGATTTGGGTCATTTTGGATTCAAGTTGAACTAGGTTGGGTTTGTGCTTAGGTTGAGTCCAAATGATAGATAAATTTGGTCTGTATGATTGTTATGAAGAGTTTAGAAAAAGATTGGTGTGGTTTTGAATTGATTTGGGGGTTCAATTTGGCTTAATTTAGGATTTTGGTTAATTTGAGGCAAGTTGGGCTAGCTTGAGTCTAGGTTGGGCTAGAGTGGGGTTTAGGCCCAATTGATTGTTCAAAAGGTGTAGGGGGCCGTGGTGAATAGTTCCCAACATAAATTAGATGGCAATTTTACGATTAGGACATTCAATTTGGTGTGATTTCGTCATGTGTCCAATTTAGGGGCAAAATTAAGGATTTTGGATTTTGGTTGACTTAGGTGAGACTTGAGCTCAAATTGGAGGCAATTGAAGTTGCATTTGGCCTAGGGGAGTGTCATGAGAAGTTTTGAATTCAAATTGAGGGGAAATTGATTGACATTAGGTTTGATTTGGATGAAATGGGTCACTTTGTCAAAATTGGGAATTTTGAGTTTGGGTTGAAATTGGGTCCAAATGTGAGTCAAATTGAGTTTGGATTTGGTTTAGATTAAGGCTAGGGATGTTGAATTTTGGTTTGGAATTGACATTGGGGAGAATTGAGGTCAATTTGGTAGACATTTGGGGTGATTTGAGCATTTTGGGCCTTAAAGGGAATTTGGGGCTTTTGGTTAAATTTTGGCCAAATTGGTCAAATTGGGTCAAACAAAGTGGTTTAAATTGAAATTGGGAATATTTGGAGAGTTTTGGGAATTTTTGATAATTTTTGAAATTTTTGGATTTCAAGTTATTCTTGGGGTATTTTTGGGGTATTTGGAAAAATTGGGTCAAAAATTGAGATTTTTGGTAAAATTTGGAGTTGAGTGAGATTGATAACCCATTTAAGCCATGGACCAAGGGAACTCCCCATTTGGATCCTCCATGTGCTGGTACTAGTCAAACCCTAGCTTGGGGCTAAGAGCTTTGGGAAAACTACCCACATGAGTTTCCAAAGGAGCAGGGGATCAAGTGTAGAGAAGTTTGGTATGCTTAGGGTTGTGAGGTAGTATGTGAGGGTGTAATGTGCAAGTGTGTGTGTGAGCCTCTCTCAGACCACCTAGGATAAGTCCTAAGGCTTGACCATCCTATCAGGAACTTCTCTTTGAGCTTCCTAATGCTCGTCTCATCCTCTTAAATACTTAGAGGTTAGGCCTTAAGCATGTGAAACTCCCAGTGAAGTGAGAAATGTTTGAATTTCTAAGGAGGAGGGTTCCAAGACTAGTCTTCTAAGAAAGTCACTAGGAGAGTCTTATGGCTATACCCTAGGCTACTCTAAAGAGAGACTAGACCTCAACCAAAAGTGAGGTCAACAGCCATTTTTATTTTAAAGTGTTCATTTTGACGTTTTGGACTTGCCGATGTATTATTGACAGCTGGGGAATATCTTTCAAAATTTTATTCCACTACCAAAGATGATGCACATTGATGATAAAAGTCAACAGTACATCATATAACACACTACACATATTTAAACCGTCGATATAACATCACATCAGAAGTCGTTAGATTGTCCTTTTGTCATCCTTGTAACCCTGGATACTGTTAGACCTAATATAAATATTTAACACTCCAAGAAACTGTCTTTCAAGTATGTCTCAGGTGTTTGGATATTTATAGGGTCATGGTAGTTCCAAAGGTTTTAGTCCCTCGAGCTCTGACACAGGTTTATAACCCATTGGCTGTTTTTCAAGACGCATTCTTCATAGTGTAATCGAGATCTATTGTCTGCTCACCCTTGGTATGCAATGTTTGGAACATCAGCTACACTCCCTTGTAAGACCAAGACTGATCCACGTGGAAGGGGAATCTGGTCAAACCCGCAAAATTCTCCTGGTCCCACAATCCTTTTCTCTCTCTCAAACATTATAGAGCATTGATCCCCGGATATTTATCCTTAAGTTCAATTTATAATTCTTTCCAATGATATTATCTCTTTCTTTGCAATAGTGCCAAAAACTTGACTCCGTCGAATATTTTTGCTTACGATTTAGAGATGAAATTATACTTTAATTATTAATAATATGGGATATTACGCAAGTATATGTATTATTTATCAAGTAATATGGGACTTTTTGATTAAGCCCCAAGATATCGAACCCACAGGGAGATGTATAAAATTTTAAAGAAATAAGAAAAATAACTTTTTTACTTTTAAAATGATTTTGTAAAGTATGTTTTAAGATATAAAATTTTTCAAATTTGTTTTTGGTATTTTCTGAATAAAAAGTAAAGCAAACAACTAAAGTTAACACAACTATAAAATAGTATGAAAGCAAATGAGAATAAAATAACTTTTTGCACTTTCAATGAATCATTAATAATTATGGAATTTTGTTGTGGAAGTATCTAAAATGTGTTGTACCAAATAGAAGCAATTATATTCTTTACCCTTACTTGGCTCTATAAAGAACATTTGTTAATTTGATGTTTTGAAATCTTGTAGATGGGTTAGGCAGGGAAGATACTAGCTCTCACTCTAAAGTTCCCTCGATTCCCTCCACATGGGGGCTAAAATCTCATAACAAAATTTAAAACATCAAACCAAATTAGGGGGCCTTAGTCCTTCACTCTAAAGTCCTCTAATTTTATTCCCCATTAAAAACATATCTTCCTATTTATTTGCACCCAACCATATGGACTACAATTCTCACCCATACAATTGCATGTGATTCTTTCCAATTGTTGATTGAGAAAATACCGCATTGGTTCTTACATGTTCTCATAACAACTTTTAACATCATAATTGGTCAACTCAAGAGGTAAATGAAGTGCAAGGTAGTGAATCATCACAACTTCTTCCAACATTGAAATCCTATATCTAACAACTTCCTTCCATAATTTAATTACTTCATCATTTAAAAGGAAAAAGATAAAGAAAACTACTCAGAATCAATGGAGAAAACACAATCACAACTTGATTTGAAAGTAGAAATCATAGTGAAAACACAATAAGTTTTACTTTAAAAACCAAATGTAAAATAAGATAAACACTTATCTGAAAATCCTCCCTACAAGACTCTTGAAGTTCATTTAAAACTTTGCTTTCCCTTTACAAGATACAGTAGAGGTTGGCGCCCAACTCCGTTGACTCTGAATCTCTATTCTACTCTTAATAAAAAATACATACAGTTGATAATAAAAGTGGTGAAGTGGAGAGGTTTGCTCTTAATAACTCTCTGACATAAACTTTACTCTAAACACTAATCACACCCTCCAACAACAATCCATTTTTCTAATCTTCAAGTCTTCTTTTTAAAATTTTCCAAAAGGTGCCTTTGTGTCTCTTCGAAATATGTCCAGATTCAATTTATGCAGCAAGAATGCATCCGTCCATTCAAATTCTAAATAAATTCTGGCACTGATGGGAAGTTAGTGAAGTTTAAACCAAAGGATGCTTCAAACACCCCTTCAAATTTACGCTAAAATCAAAAAAAATTCATCACTTTAACTGTGGCACCTATGCCCCAAGGGTTCGCCGCTTAGCTGCCAGAGGCCAATTTTTCACACCTTTCAATTTTTGCTCCAAATTTGATCCTATTTTGCTCTTTTCATTATAGTCAGTCATTTTAATCATACATGTAAGGAAAACACAAATATACCTACCATTAAAGTGCAATATCATCAAAAATAGGTATAAAAATGTATTTAAAAACACTATATATTTTAGGTATATCAAAATCCTCCAAACTTAAAATTTTACTTGTCCTCAAGTGACACTTAATCACATAGAAAATCTTAACATGCAAATTATGTAAATGAGTTTCTTTAGGAAGGTTTCAAAATTTTGTTCTAAAACTGAAATAGTCCAATTTAGAAAAAAATTTAGTAAATGAGATCAACTTAAAGTTTAGAAGGTTCTTAAGTAAAGGATAATGAAAATATTAGTTCCTATCTAATTCATAAATACTTGTAGATTTTTCAAAATATAGGATTCAAACATTTTATCTTCCTCACTTAAAAATTTTCATTTGGAAATAATTTTACTTACTATATTATAACCTTAAGCTTTAAATTTTCTTAAAACTTATATTTTAAACTTTAGGTATGGAACCAATTTTTAATTAGGCCCTTACATCCTCAAGCTTCTCCTTCCTTTTTACATAATATATTTTTCTCTTTTTTTTCTTTTTCTTTTTCTTTTTTTTCTTTTTTATATATAAGGTAAGGATTACTGCATTTGGACAGACCTTTAATGATTTTGAATTCTACCCTTTCATTTAAAATAAAGGTCTGATATATATCCTTCACTTAAAAATCATAATAATAGTGTTGAAAATTAATTTCTCAATAAAAGAAAATTAAGCTTTGAAAAATAAAGTCAAATCTTTTAATTATCTAAAAATACAACACTTCTTATTAAAGATAGATTAACTATATTTAACATTTCTTTACTAAGAAAATTTTAACTTTAAAATTTTCATCATTACCGTAAATTTTAACTAAATTCTCTAACTCATTTCTATATTCAAAATTTTGCTTCCCTAATATAACTTCATATACATAATTTTTTTCAATCAAAAATCAAATTTTATTTAAGTATTCTTGAGAACAAATAAAATTTTAGTTTTTGAAAATTTGTTTTTAAATTCCCCCAAAATTTAATTTTTAATTAGAATAAAATATTTAAGCATAAAAATGATACATGTGTAAGAATTAAAAAAAATGAGAATAACATGCTTGCAGGAATCTTAATATTCTAAATGAGTAAGTATAACAGTTTAAAAACAAGGAGTAAACATTAGATCAAATTCAGCTTTTTCAGTTTTTCATAAAATAAAAATTTTAAAATTTCAAAGGACTTTTACAATAGTGGAGGTTTTCAAAGAAAATACACACCAACTTAACATAACACAAATCACAACATACTAGAAAATAAATGGTAGCAAATTTTGAAATGTTTAAACATGCTATATAAATAGTGGTTTCAAATAGTGTACTAAATTTTTCTAATATTTATAGGAATTAAATTAGACACTACTAAAAACTTAAACACTAGAAACACATAAAAACATTTACTACCACAAATACATCACATATTACAACATAAAACATCTGAATGTGCATAATAGAAATAGTCTAACTATAATCTACACAACATCAGAGTTCATATCAAAACACATCACATCACATATGAGAACATCAAATAAAAGCATCACAACACATAAGAAAATCACATAACAACATAAAATACTCAACACAACAATCCTAATCATCATCCTCCTCATCATCATCTTCATTCCAGTCTCTGGATGGCACATAAGGTATATAATAAGGATGAGGAGGCAACTCAACACTATGATCTCCTCTAATCAGTCTATCTATGTACTGATGATAGTTCTCCACATATTCATCATGTTTCTGTATATACCTCTCAATATTCTCTACCGTTCCATCCATATATCTAATATGCTATCTGGTAAGACTCACCTTCTTCAAAATCTTATTTAATAATCCAGTTTCTGAATCTCTAGAGGATGATGCATGTGCAGTGATCCCCGATAAATATATGTGCGCCAAAAACTTGACTCCACACCAAATATATATATGTGCTGATGATTTAGATATGAAAATTATGATTTTATAATATGGGATACTACGCAAGTATACATATCGTTTGTCAAGTAATATATGACTTTCTGATTAAGCTCCGAAATATTGAACCCACAGGGAAAATTTGAAAATCTTTAAAGGAATCAGAAAATTATCTTTTTACTTTTTTATGGCTTTTGAAAGTATGTCTTGATTTTGAAAAGTTTTGAAAGTTGATTTGTCTTTTGAAATTTCCTTAATAAAATTTTAAGCAAGAAATTAAAATTATAATAACTAACAACACTGTATGTAAAACATATTAACTAGAATATCTTTTTCTTTCCTTTTATGAATTAGTAATAATTGTTAAAGTATTGTTGTGGAAGTATTTAAATTTGTTGGGACAGATAGAAGCAAATGTGTTTTTTACCCTTACTTGGTTCTATAAAGAACATAAGTTAATTTAAAATTTTTATCATTTTGAATATGGTTAGGAAGAGAAGATACCAGTCTCTCACTTTAGAGTTCCCTCGATTCCCACCAACTGGGGCTAAATTCTCATAAAAAAACTCAAAACATCAAACCAAATTAGGGGGTTTTAGCCTGTCACTCTAAAATCCTCTAATTTTACTCCCTTCCATAAAAATATCTTCTAATATTACATTCAATTATATGGACTACAATTCTCACCCATATAATTGCATGTGATTCTTACTAACGTTTATGAGACAATACCGCATTGGATCTTACATAATCTCAAGAAATTCTACAACTTAACAGGCCAAATTAAGAAGTAAACAAAGTTTTTCAGAATCAATCTTCACAACTTCTTCCAACTTTAAACACTTATACTTTCCACAACAATTCTCCATAAATTAATTACTTCTCCATTTAAGAAAGAAAAAGATAAAGTAAACTACTCAGAATGCATTGAGAAAATACAAAAACACATTGATTTGAAATTAAAAACCATAAGAAAAACAAAAAACAAAAAAGAAGTATTAATTAAAAAAAAACTAAATGTAAGAACAAAAGTAAATACTTACTTGAAAATTCTTTCCACAAGACTCAGGAAGTTCCTCTGAAACTTTAACTCTTCACTAAACTACTCCTCAGAGAGGGTCTCTCAACTCCGATGACTCAGAATAAACTTCAGACTTCAATTTAAACTAAACTAAAAGAAAGAAAAGAAGTGGGAAGAATAAGACTTCACTCCAACCCTTTTCTCCTTTCTACTCTGTACTCTTATGTAAAATAAAAGTAAAATACTATACAAACTTTCTTTAAAATGTAAGTGGAAGAGCCCTTCAAAAGGCAAAGGAAGAGCTCCTTAATCTTTCCTAAACTCTCTTTAAATAGTAAACCAAAAGGTGTCTTGGTGTCTCTTCAAATATGTCCAGATTCAATGTATCCACCAAAGAATGCACCCCTTCATTCAAACTTGCCGCCCAAAGGAAGTTATGGAAGTTACCATCAAGAGTTGCATCCCATCCCCTTTTAAATTGGTGTCAAATTCCTTTAGAATTTGATTTTTAACTGTGGCGGCTAAGCGCCGGTCTAGCGGTGCTTAGCCGCCATTGCCCAAATTTTCATTTTTCATCTTTTTTGCTCCAAATTTGATCCAATTTTGCTCCTTTCATCATGACCATCCATTTTCATCATACCTGCAAGAAAAACACAAAATACTTTCCATTAAAGTGCAATATCATTAAAAATAGGTATAAAATTGTGGATAAAAATACTATATATTTTAGGTGTATCAAAATCCCTCAAACTTAAAATGTTACTTGTCCTCAAGTGACTGTTAATCTCATAGAACATTTTAGCATGCAAATTATGTAATGAGTTTCTTAGGATGATAACAAAATTTTGTTTTAGAAATGGAATAGTCTAATTTAGAAAAAATTTTAGTAATTAAAACCAACTTAATGTTTAGAAAGTTCTTAAGTAAAGGAAAATGACAAATGTAAGTTTCTATCTAATTCAGAAATATTTGTATATTTTTCAAAATATAGGACTCAAACACTTATATTTCTAACTTAAAAATCTTTATTTGGAAATAATTTTACTTACTATATTATAACCTTAAGCTTTAGATTTTCTCTGATCTTATATCTTAAACTTTAGGTATGAAACCAATTTTTGATTAGGCCCTTAAATCCTCAAGCTTCTCCTCCCTTTTCATATACTGTTTTTCACTTTTTCTTTTCTTTTTTTTATAAGGCAAGGATTACTATATTTGGATAGGTCTTTAATGATTTTAAATTCCATCCTTCCATTTAAAATAAAGGTCTATACATCTTTCACTTAAAAAATCATAATACTAATATTTGAAAATTACTCTTTAATAAAAGAAATTTAAGCTTTGAAGAATAAAAGTCAAATCTTCTATTTATCCAAAAATACAAAACTTCTTACTAAAGATAGTTTTAACTTTATTTAACACCTCTTCATTAAGAAAATCTTGACTTTAAGTTTTTCATGATTACTATAAATTTTAACTAAATTCTTTTATTCATTTGTATATTCAAAATTTTTGTTCCCCTAATATAACTTCATGTACATAATTGTTCTCAATAAAAAATAAGATTTATTTTAAGTATTCTTGAGAATCAAATAAAATTTTAGGTTTTTGAAAATTTTTGTTTTTAAAATCCCCCAAAACTTTAATTTTAGTTAAAAAAAACATTTAAGCATAAGAAATGATACATGGATGAGAAATAAAAACTGACATATCATGTTTGCAGAAATTTTTTAATATCCTAATATGCAAGTATAACAATTTAAATAACAGGAGTAAAATGAAATCAAATTTAGTTTTTTAAAATATTTTTTTATACAAAGAAAAGTAAAAATTTCAAAAGGACTTCTAAAGTAGTGGAGGTTTTCAAAGCAAATACACACTAACTAAAATAACACACTGATACAAATAAAAGATGATAGTGGAATTTGAAAAATTTTAAACATGCAGTTTCCTAAGTAGAAGTTCCCAATAGTGGTTTATAATCTCCTAACAGTTTTTGAAGTAAAGTACACACTACTAAAAACTCTGACATAACATACATATAAAAACATTTACTATTACACATCACTACCACAAAGCAACATATAAAACATCAATACAACAACAACAATACATCTGAATATGCATAACAGAAAAATAATACAAACTACAGTTTGCATACTACCAAGGTTCATATCACAACACAATGATCAAACTAAATACTAAACAAAACACACATCAGTACATCAACAACAACACTACAACGAAAAATAAATAACACTAATCTACTCATCATCCTCATCATCATCATCCTGCTCGTTCCAATCCCTAGATGGCACATAAGATATGTAGAATGGATGAGGGGGCATCTCAGCACTCTGATCTCCTCTAATCAGTTTATCCACATATTGCTGATAACTCTCCTCATACTCATCATGTTTCACAATATATATTTCCACATTATCCATCTTACCATCCATATCTTTCAGATGCTCTCAAGTAAGACTCACTTTTTTCAAAATTTTTCTTAATAACCCAGTATGCGAATCAGTAGACGATGAAGCACGTGAAGTAGTAGCATGAGAAGTAGATGCAACAGAAGCAGAAGCAGTAGAAGCCTTACCAAATCCTCCTCTCCAACCAAACTCTGAATGTACAGTGTATGCACCAACGTTGACACAGGTAATTGGTCTTAATGGCTGAAGTACCTCTTCCCAGGTTTCAAACTTCACTCCAGATCATTCACATAATGAATGAATCAAGGAAGGAAATCCCATAATTGTAGTAGTGGTTGATCTAGCACAGTTAAAAACATAATCATAAATTATACCTCCAATGTCGATAGGCTTCCCTTGTTGAATGCAATGGTTCAACACAGCTCTTTCTCTCGTTACTTCGCTAGTATGACTTGAAGGCAACAATTTAGATGAGATAAAATAATACCATGCCTTAGAAATGACATTCAATTTGGAAGCAGGAAAGTTCACTCTTCTATCATTCCATAATCCTCTTCCAACAGTTAGAAATTCCATGATCTCATCTAATTCTCCTTCCATAGGATGATAGTTAGAATAAGAACATGTCAGGAGGTAGTCCATAAAAAGTATTGATTGCCCCAGAAGTAAAGTTGACCTCATGCCTTCTAACCATCACATGATTCTCTTCTGCAGCAGACAAATTTGCATAAAATTCTCTGACCACAGAAACTACAGTAATAGCGGAGAAGCAACAGTAATTCTCCTAGTTCTTTCTAGCAATCATATCTTCAATCACCTCTCCTGGTTTACTAAACACACGCTCAGGAATCAACATACGTGACTGCAATGCATCGACGTATCGTTCCTCAGCCCTCATACTAACAAATTTGTCAGAATCAAATCTCGTCTTTTCTCGTGCACGCTTTGACTTTGGAGCCATCTCTAAAAATTCATAAGAAAATTCACCATAAATTCCAAAATCAAACTAAACTTGCTAAATTATCTTCCAAAAGATATTTTCACTAAATCCAAGAAATTTCCCAAGTTTTCCTCAAATTTCACCATGAATAGTGATTTTAAGATTTTCCAAAATGTACTAAAAATACGTGGTGAAGATCAAATATTTTTGCTTAGGAGTAATGCTCTTACCTTAAGGAATCCAAATCTAATAATTTTTTTGTTGAGATCGACTCTTAAATGATCCACAATATGATGCCCTAGGCTCCTCTTTCTTTATAAACTGAAGGTTAAAGACAATGGGGTGGTTTAAAAATGGTAATTTTTGGGTTTTTAACTACTGGGAACCAATTTTCGCGAACTGGCGCCTAAGTGAGAACTCCTCGGTGCTTAGCCGCGAAATCTGGCGCTTAAGCGCTGGCACTCTGGCGCTTAGCCGCCAGTACCTAAATATTCACAATTAAGGTATATGCACTAAATCACTATGTTAATCACCCTTAATTACTCCAGAATAATTATTTCTCCCCACATAAATCTTCTAATACTCCAAATTAAAATTTAATATCCATTGATTCCACACAAATTTATCACAAACACAAACTTATATTAAAACAACATAACACTTAATATAATTCTAGAATTTCTATCCACACATAAAGGATGAAATTCTCTAAATACAAGTGACTTTAATCTCAAACTGATAAGTATACATCTCTAGGATGTAACCATCACATCATCAGGCTTAATTAATACTTAAATATAAACACTAAACACACCAAACATAACACACATGACACTATACATAACACATAAGAACACTAAACAAATAAGAACAAAGCACTCTTAATTCCATTCTCCATTAGGCGGATTATATCCAGGACCACTATTATTCTCATTTGACCCTTCTGGAATATAAATTTGATAGAACGGGCGATAATTGTTCATTCTTACATCATCTTCTTCAATCCATTTGTTCTTCAGAAACATCGCCTTATCCGCTTCTTCGACGTACCTTGAATGACTGAATTGCATCTTGAGTTGCCATCCCATGTGCTCCAACAGTAAGTTAGTTTCATTGATCTTTGCTTCGATTGAAGTCACTCGGGCTTCAATTTTTTTGCAATCATTTCTGCAATCCCTTGAATACTAACAGTGAGAAATCCATTGAATAACTCTTTAGCACTATCACTAATGAACTTACTCTTGTCAGAATCTTGCTTCTTCTTCATCTCATTCTCCTGGGAAGACATGATGCACTATAAACTCTCTTCTTAAGACTCAGGAATGAAAATAGGACTTGGGGCAAGTGTTTCTCTTAAATCAGGTCCTTTTTATAGACTTGGGATGTGCTAAAACTCCCCAAGATGTTTTAAAACTCCAAAATAACTTCCAAAACTACTCCCCCCGATCTAGGCTTCTAGAACCTCATTTTTCATGTTTTTTATAACTGCGGCGCCTAAGCGCCAACCAGTCGGCGCTTAGCCGCCAGTGCTCAGTTTAGCACAAGTCTGCTAAGTGTCCAAATTTTCATTCTGACTTCTTTAAATCATCAATTAAGGTCAAATGAACTCTACTATAGTTTAAAAACTCCAAATTAAGACCACTAAAAACATAAAAACAAACCAAACAAAGCAAACAAAGCACACCAAACAAACATAAAGCAAAGCACACCAATAATTATGGGTTGCCTCCCATAAAGCGCTTGTTTTAACGTCTTCAGCCTGACATACCCAGAACTCATTCTGAGTGACCCAACATCAAATTATTATCAGATTTAGATTTATTGACTGAAAAAATATGGTTTAAGTCTATGTTCGTTAACTTTAAATATTTTTCCAAGTCTTAGGATCTTGAATATCTACGACTCCATAAGAATAAACTTTTATCACAATAAATGGACCCATCCACTGGACTTAAGTTTTCCGAAAATATTCTCAATCTAGCATTATACAGTAAAACGTTTTTTCCTGGTACAAGATTTTTAGTAAGAATCTTCCGATCATGCCATAAATTCATCTTTTCCTTATAAATCTTAGCATTTTCATAAGATTCATTCCTTATTTCTTCAAGCTCATTCAATTGCAATAATCTCTTTTCAGTAGCATCTTTCAAATTATAATTGAACTCTTTAATAGCCCAATATGCTTTATGCTCAAGTTCAAAAGGTAAATGACAAGCTTTTCCAAAAATCAACCTATATGGGGACATTCCTATAGGTGTTCTGTAAGCAGTCCTATAGGCCCATAATGCATAATCCAGTTTGATTGACCAATCCTTTCTATTTGGATTAACATTTTTTTCCAATATTCTTTTAATTTCACGATTGGATAATTCAACCAAACCACTTGTCTGCGGATGATAAGCAGTAGCAATGCGATGATTAATATGATATTTCTTTGCTAACTTCCTAATAATTGCATTTCTAAAATTACTTCCCCCATCAGTTATGATTACTCTTTGTATTCCAAATCTGTAAAATATATTCTTTTCTAAAAACTTTGCAACACTTTGAGCATCACATCGAGGTAAAGTAATAGCTTCAATCCATTTGGAAACATAGTCTACTGCTATCAAAATATAAACATTTCTGAAAGATGGTGTAAATGATCCCATAAAATCTAGTCCCCAAACATCAAATATTTCAACTTCCAACATATAATTGAGGGGAATCTCATTTCTTCTAGAAATATTGCCTACACGCTGACATCTATCACAATTTTTAATATAAACATTCACATCCTTAAAAATTGTAGGTCAATAAAATCCTGATTGTAATATTCTATATGCAGTTTTATCACTTCCAAAATGTCCCCCATAATTAGAATCATGACATTTTTGAATAATTTCATAAGTCTCTTCCAAAGGTACACATCTTCATATTATAAGATCATTTCCTTGTTTAAATAAAAATGGGTCATCCCAAAAACAAGTCTTAGCATCAAACATAAATTTCTTCTTTTCTTGGTATGTCAAACCATAGGGTATAATATTACTAACAATAAAGTTTACTATGTCTGCATACCACGAAACATGTCATTCTTTAACAGTGAATATTTTTTCATCAGGAAAATGTTCATTAATTTCTTCAATATCACAGAGAGATTTTTCAATTTCAAGCCTGGACAAATGATCATCAATTTGATTATCAGAACACTTCCTATCTACTATCTCAAAATCAAATTCTTGCAAAAGAAGAATCCATCTTTCAGTCTTGGTTTTGCATCTTTTTTCTTCATTAAGTATTTGATAGCAGAATGATCAGTATGCACCTCATACTTAGTTCTAATTAAATATGATCAAAATTTATCAAAGGCAAATAATATAGCTAATAACTCTTTCTCAGTAGTGGTATAATTAATTTGAGCTTCATTAAGAGTTTTACTGGCGTAATAAATTACTTTGAAAATTTTATCATATTTCTGACCTAAAACAGCACCAATAGCATAATCACTAGCATCACACATTAATTCAAAAGGTTTTTCCCAATTTGGTGAAATTATTACAGGTGCGGTGATTAATTTTTCTTTTAATGTTTCAAAGGCTTTGAGACAATAATCATCAAAATTAAAAATTGCATCCTTTTCCAGTAAACGACATAAAGGTTTCATAATCTTTGAAAAGTCTTTGATGTAACGCCTGAAGAATCCAACATGTCCTAAAAAACTTCTAATTCCCCTTACATTGGTTGGGCAAGGTAAATTAGATATAACTTGAATTTTTGAAGGATCTACCTCCAAACCTTTTTCTGAAATCCGCTGTCCCAAAATAATACCTCCTGCTACCATAAATTGGCATTTTTCCCAATTAAGGACCAAATTAGTTTCTTCACAGCATTTTAGAAACTTAGATAGATGTTTTAAACATGATTTAAATAAAATTCCAAACACTGAAAAGTCATCCATAAAAACTTCAGTCCCTTTTTCAATTAAAGCACAAAAAATAGCTATCATGCATCTCTGAAATGTAGCAGGGGCATTACATAAACCAAAGGGCATTCTTCTAAAAGCAAACATACCATAAGGACTGCTAAACATAGTTTTCTCTTGATCCTTAGGAGCAATTTGAATTTGTTGGTAACCAGTATATCCATCCAGAAAACAAAAGTATTTATGCGGTTTGCAATTATCTTCCATAAGAATTCTGTGCATACAAATTGAAGGACTGATTCCTTTAATATCAGCAATTGTCCATCCAAAGGCTTTCTTATGCTTCTTCAAAATTTCAAGCAAACTCTCTTCTTCTTTTTCAGTTAATTGAGAAGAAATTATAACAGGCAAGGTTGACGATTCACCTAGAAAAATATACTTCAAATGATCAGGAAGCATTTTTAGCTCAAGTTCAGGAGGTTTTTTAATTGATGGACCATAAGATTCATCTTTTTCAGTCATATCCAACATTTCAAAACTTTCATGAACATACTTTAAATCTTCCTCTTGAAAATCTTCAGAATCAAATAACTCCTCTTCTTGCTTATATTCCAATTCTTCTCTTTCAGTTTTCTCTTCATAAGTTGATTTGAAATGACATTCACTTAAATATTCAATAACAACCATCCTATAACACTCATCTTCTTTACCTCTAGAAGGATATTTCATCGATTTTGAAATATTAAATGTAACAGTCGGATCATTAACCCTCATCGTTAATTCTCCTTTTTGCACATCTATCATGGCTCTGCCTGTAGCTAGAAAAGGTCTCCCCAAAATTATGGGTATCTCTTTATCTTCCTCCATATCTAATACAATGAAATCCACAGGAAAAATAAATTGATCCACTTTTACCAAAATATCTTCTATAACTCCTTTAGGATATGTGATCGAACGATCTGCTAATTGCAGAGTTATAGTAGTTGGGGTTATTTCTCCTAGTCTCAGTCTTTTGAATATTGATAGAGGCATAAGGTTAATGCTTGCACCCAAATCACATAAAACTTTTCCATAGAATCTTTCTCCGATTGCACATGGAATTGTGAAACTACCAGGTTCTTTAAGTTTTTCAGGAAGCTTTTTCTGAATTATCGCACTGCAATCCTCACTAAGTGCAACAGTCTCATTTTTTTCAAACTTCCTCTTTTTATTAAGAATATCCTTCATAAATTTCGCTTAGCTTGGCATTTGTTCTAGGGCTTCAGTAAATGGAATATTAAAGGTAAGCTTCCATAATATCTCCAAGAATTTTGAAAATTTCTTATCCAACTTTTGTTGACGAAGTCTCTGAGGAAATGGAGGTGGTAGTTATTCTAAATCAACCTTAGGTGGAGAAATAGGTCTTTTAAAACCTTTTGGAGCGTCCTCTTTAGGTCTTTCAATCTCTTCTTTCTCTACTTCAGTTTCTTTTTGAACTCTACCTTCCAATTCTTTTCCACTTCTCAGTTGAATTGCTTTTACTTGTTCTTTATTCTTTTCTCTTGGATTCACTTCAGTATTACTTGGAAACATTCCTTGGGATCTATTACTTAAAGCATTTGCAATTTGTCCCAATTGATTTTCAATATTTCTGATGGTTGCTCCTTGAATTTTTAATTGATTTCCTATATGTGATACTACTTCTTCCATATACAACTTCTTTTCTTTATTTTGTAAAGCATTGTTATAATTAGAAGGATAAGTTAATCTATTATTATTATTATTACTTTGGTTGTTCCAATTCTCCAATGGGTTTACTTGGTTATAATAATTGGAATATGGGTTGTTAGGTTTGATTATAACATTCACAGTTTCTGGTGAAGAATAAGAATCAACCATTTGGCCTAATGAATTTTCTTCAATGATGAGATTTGGCTGAGAAAAATTCATCCCAAAGTTGTCTATCTTCCTTGATACAACAGCAACTTGATTTGCTAACATTGTAAAAGCATCATTTTCATAAACACTGGCTACCTTTTTAGAATTTAACCTTTCAGAAGGCCATTGAAAATTATTAGTAGCCATTTCTTCAATTAAAGCATAAGCATCAGAAAATGGTTTAGACATTAATGATCCGAGCAACAGCAGCATCGATGATTGATCTAAGAGATCCAACTAATCCATTATAAAAAGTTTGAATTATTAACCAATCTGGTATCGCAGATGTGGACATTTCCTGAGGAGATCTTTAAATCTTTCCCATGCCTCATATATTGATTCCCCTTCAAACTGACAAAAAGATGTTATATCATTTCTCAACTTAGTAGTCTTAGATGATGGAAAATATTTAGCAAGGAATTTTTGTGACAGTTCACCCCAAGTTCTTATTGATCCAGGTGGTAACGAATGTAACCATATTTTAGCTTTATCCCTTAGTGAGAAAGGGAAAAGTCTAAGTCTAATAGCATCATCCGAAACACCATCATATTTAAAAGTAGCACACAACTCTAGAAAATTAACAAGATGTAAATTAGGATCTTGAGTTGTTGCTCCCCCAAACTGATTATTAGACACAATTTGGATAATAGCAGGTTTAAGCTCAAAAAAATTAGCAGCTACAGCAGGATTTTGAATACTACCACGAAATTCATCTACTGTAGGGTTAACATAATCTCTTAAAGGTTTTAATTCTTAATGGATGCCTACATTTTGATTTTGATAATTTGCCATTTCTTGAATATTTTTATCTTTTTCTGTATTTTTAATTTTTTTTATTTTTCTGATAGTTCTTTCTAATTCAGAATTGTAAGGCACAAGTCCCTCAGAACCTGAACTACGCATACAACAATAAAACAAACAAAACACAACACACTAACAAAAATCAAAGAAAAGTAAAAATTTAAAATTTCTTAATTCTCTTTAAAATGCAATTTAATTATTTTTCCCCGGCAACGGCGCCAAAAACTTGATCCCGATAAATATATGCTCTCCAAAAAATTGACTCCACACCAAATATATATATATATGTGCTGATGATTTAGATATGAAAAATATGATTTTATAATATAGGATACTACGCAAGTATACATATCGGTTATCAAGTAATATAGGACTTTCTTATTAAGCCCCTAGATATCGAACTCACAGGGAAAATTTAAAAATCTTTAAAGGAATAAGAAAATTATCTTTTTACTTTTTTATGGCTTTTGAAAGTATGTCTTGATTTTGAAAAGTTTTGAAAGTTGATTTGTCTTTTGAAATTTCCTTAATAAAATGTTAAGCAAGAAATTAAAATTATAATAACTAATAACACTATATATAAAACATTATTAACTAGAATATCTTTTTCTTTCCTTTTATGAAGTAGTAATAATTGTTAAAGTATTGTTGTAGAAGTATTTAAATTTGTTGTGACAGATAGAAGCAAATGTGTTTTTTACTCTTACTTGGTTCTATAAAGAACATAGGTTAATTTGAAATTTTTATCATTTTAAACATGGTTAGGCCAGGAAGATACCAGTCTCTCACTCTGGAGTTCCCTCGATTCCCACTAACTGGGGGCAAAATTCTCATAACAAAACTCAAAACTTCAAACCAAATCAGGAGGTTTTAGCCTGTCACTCTAAAATCCTCTAATTTTACTCCCTTCCATAAAAATATCTTCTAATATTACATTCAATTATATGGACTACAATTCTCACCCATATAATTGCATGTGATACTTAGTAACTTTTATGAGACAATACCGCATTGGATCTTACATAATCTCAAGAAATTCTACAACCTAACAAGCCAAATTAAGAAGTAAACAAAGTTTTCAGAATCAATCTTCACAACTTCTTCCAACTTTAAACACTTATACTTTCCACAACAATTCTCCATAAATTAAATACTTCTCCATTTAAAAAAAAAAGATAAAGTAAACTACTCAGAATGCATTGAAAAAATACGAAATCACATTGATTTGAAATTAAAAACCATGAGAAAAACAACAAACAAAAAAAAAGTATTAATTAAAAAAAAACTAAATGTGAGAACAAAGTAAACACTTATCTGAAAATTCTCTCCACAAGACTCAGGAAGTTCCTCTGAAACTTTAACTCTTCACTAAACTACTCCTCAGAGTGGATCTCCCAAATCCCATGACTCAGAATAAACTTCAGACTTCAATCGAAACAAAACTAAAAGAAAGAAAAGAAGTCGGAAGAAGAAGACTTCACTCCGTCCCTTTTCTCCTTTCTACTCTCTACTCCTACTCTTAATAAAAACTTTCGTAAAATAAAAGTTAAATACTGTAAAAACTTTCTTTAAAATGCAAGTGGAAGAGCCCTTCGAAAGGTAAAGGAAGAGCTCCTTAATCTTTCCTAAGACTCTCTTTAAATAGTAAACTAAAAGGTGCATTGGTGTCTCTTCAAATGTGTCCAGATTTAATGTATCCACCAAAGAATGCACCCCTTCATTCAAACTTACCGCCCAAAGGAAGTTATGGAAGTTACCACCAAGAGTTGCATCCCATCCCCTTTGAATTTGGCACCAAATTTCTTTAGAATTCGATTTTTAACTTCGGTGGCTAAGCGCGGCCCGTACTGGGCCGGCGCTAGCCGCCTGATGCTCAAATTTTCATTTTTCATCTTTTTTTGCTCCAAACTTGATCCAATTTTGCTCCTTTCATCATGACCATCCATTTTCATCATACCTGCAAGAAAAACACAAAATACCTTCCATTAAAGTGCAATATCATTAAAAATAGGTATAAAAATGTGCATAAAAATACTATATATTTTAGGTGTATCATGTAGTAGAAACACGAGAAGTAGAAGCAGCAGAAGCACAAGAAGCTCTAACAGATCCTCCTTTCCAGCCAAATACTGAATGTACAATGTAAGTGTTCACATTTACACTGGTAATATGTCTAAGTGGCTGAAGAACCTCTTCCCATGTTTCAGACTTAACACCAAACTGCTCACAAATCGAGTGAATCAGTGAAGGAAATCCCATACCTACTGTAGTAGCAGCTCTGGCACAGTTCAAAATATAATAAAAAATAATAGCTCCAATATCTAAAGGCTTTCCCTGTTGAATACAATGGTTCAGAACAGCTCTCTCCCTTGTAACTTCACTGACATGACTTGAAGGCAGAAACTTAGATGAGATAAATTAATGCCATGCCTTTCAAGTGGCTTTCAACTTAGAGGCTTGAAAATTCACTCTTCTTTCATTTGTTTTCTTCCATAAACCTCTTCCATTAGTAAGAAAGGCCATAATCTCATCTAAATCTCCCTCAGAAGGATGATAATACGCATAAAAACAAAACATTGTAGGAGGTAATCGGTAAAAAGTATTAATTACAGCAGGTGAAAAATCCACAAGTTGCCCCCTAACCATTACCAAATTTTCCTCAGCTACTGGCAAGTTAGCATAGAACTCTCTCACCACAGAAACAACTGAAACAGCGAAGAAGCAACAATTTCTTTCCCAATTTCTTCTAGCAATCATCTCTTCAATATCTCCTCCTGGCTTGCTAAAAACTCATTCTGGAATCAATTTCTGCGATGCGAGCGCATCGATGTAATGATTCTCTACTATAGAACTGACAAATTTGTTGAAATCAAATTTTGCTTTTTCTTTTGAGAGTTTTGACTTTGGATCCATCTCTAAAAATTCACAAATAATTCATCATAAATTCCAAATTTAAACTAAACTTGTTAACTCAACTTCCAAAGGCAAACTCCACTAAATCCAAGCAATTCTCATGCTTTTCCTCAAATTTTCATCATGAATAGTTGATGCTTGACTTTATATTTTGCAAGAATTTATGAACTCAGATTTATAGATTTATAATAATTTTGTTAATTCCAAGCATTCAACGCAAGTATACGTATCATATCAAGTAATACATGGCTCTAATGGAGTCCTGAATATTGATCCCACAGGGAAATATTGAAGTTTTAAGAAAACGTTACACAATGTGTAATAAGCACTAAAGATAAGGTTTACTACTTACTACTACTATTCAGGAAACAGTAAGAACAACAAAACAATAACAATTAACTAAATACAATTACTTTTAATAACTTTAAGAACAGGATTAACTAACATACACACTAAACTAAGTATTTGAAAGGTTTTTGATATATGAGAAAAGTATCTTTCCTCTTGCAATGAGAATGTGATGTGTGGATTGATATGGAATAATTATCTATATTATTGTGCCAAATAGGAGCATAGATGATTCTTTACCCTTAAAAGAGTACCCCCTTTTCTAAGTAAGAAAAGAACATTGACATATTTTAAGTTTAGTCACTAACTCTAAGGCTAGGTTGGGAGGATACCGGCTCTCACTTCGGAGCTCCCACTCACCCTTCACCCGAAGGCTAACCTTTGATATTAGTTACTAATCTTAGAACCAATTTGGGGATTTCAACCTGTCACCCTGAAATCTCCACATTGAAGTCCATCAAAACATATTTCCCTATTTATTTGCACTCAATTCCCATGAACTATGCAATTCATCCATAGAAATTGAATGGATCTTTCATTATTGTTGTAGGACATTAAATCTTTTCAAAAATAATGTTCAACAACATATTTTAACATTTCAATTGGCCGAATAAAAAATAAATTAAGTTCTAAATAAAAAAACCGTCACAATTTCGTCATTACATTAAAAACACATCAAATCCACATCAATCCATCATCACATCTCTATGCAAGAAGAAAGACATGGGAGACTACTCAGAATTCATGGTGAAGATACAATAAAACATTGATTTTATATATAAAAGAAAAGTCATACAAACCACAAAAGAAAATACAACTTAGCTTTTTCTCTCCCCAATGCAATTCCCTTGATGTTCCTTTGAATCCTCTTCTCTCTTCTTTACAACACTTGATTCTCTCTTTAGAATGGAAAGGAAGAAGCAATCTCTCACTTTACCTCTTCTCCTCCCCTCCTTAAAGAAAAATTCCTCTCAAATCCTCACTCTACACTTTCTACTCCTAAACTCTAACACTTAACACTCACTAAAAACTACTCTAGAAGACACAAGACACACTCTAGACACACCACTTTTCATTCAAAAGCAGTTATTTATAAGATAGGGATGAAATTCCAAGAGTTTCCATAGGCATCCCTTCAAAAAGTCGCCAAAACTATTCAAATTTGAACTCCATCAACTTCGGGCGCCGGCGGCGCTCTATCGTACCATTTAATTGTTGTGCTCTCTGGATTTGGGCGCCGACGACGCCAGAACACTTTTTCACCATTTTGCTCCTTCTTTTGCTCCTTTTTGCTCCAGATTCGTTCCTTTTTGCTTCTTTTCACTCCAATCACCTAAAATCATCATACCTGCAGCAAATCATGAAAAATACATTTCTTTAAAGTGCAATATCATCAAAAATGGGTAAAATTAGATAAAAAAAACCGTATATATTTTCAGTGCATCAGAATCCCTCAAACTTTAACTATTACTTGTCCTCAAGTAATGTTTTTACTACATAAAATATAACTTTAGGCAATTTAATTTTCAACTGTAAGACGCTAAAATTTTTCATTTAAAAGAATATATTGGTTAGATTTTTGGAAAGAAATTTAGTAACTCAAGTCAACACTACAGGTATAAGAATATTCAGCAATCAAGTTTAAGAGTTATAGTCTTCTATTTATTTCAAGATTAACTATAATTTGTCACATTAAGAGTGCCTCAAAAGATTATGTGAGATAGGAGTTCATGTAAACTTCATTAGAATGTAGGCCAGTACTTAAAACATAAATTCATAAATGAAATCAAGTTCTCCCTTTAAGATGATTCAAGTGAAGCCAATTTTTGATTAGGCATCTCCTCAAGCTTCTCCTCATAAACATTTCTCTTTCTTTTTCTTTTCTTTTCTTTTTCTCTTTTCTTTTAGGGATTGTTCTTCAATCCTTTTTTTCTTTTCTTTTTTTTTATTGAGGATTACTATATCTGGATAGCCTTTAATGATTTTGAACTTCACTCTCCTCTTTCTAAAGTTCAAACTTGAAATATCTCCTTACTTTATATTTAAGTATAAGCTTCATTATTCACTATAAAGTTACAATCTCTTCTTAACACACAATACTTTAAGTCCCTTAACATTTCAAAAATACAGTTTTCTTTACTTTAAATAGTTGACTATATTCAAATTCTTTCATTCCAAATATCTTACTTTTATAAAATCAACCTTTATCACTAAACATTTTCATCCTATCCTTCCTTAATATTCAATTGAAATAAAAAGTTTTAGTTATCTTATAATGAGGTTTAACTGCTAGAAATTATGCTAATAATTTTTGAAAATATAATAATTTAGAATAAATAAAAGTTAGTATTTCTCTACCCTCCCCTAAACTTAATTTTTAGTAAATTTGAAACAGTTCAGAGTAGAAGAAAACTAACCTCTCTATGCTGGGATCTTGAAATCTTCAACAACTATCTGGTATTAATCAAAATTTACAACTAGTAGACATGAAACAAATAGTAGCAGTGATATAACAATTTTAAATATTTGCATGAGTAAAGAGAAATTAACATTAAACATCTAAACACCCAACAAAACACTATAACATGAAACAAACTATCACACTACTAACAGTACAACTAACAGTTTTAATGTTTCAGTACAACATAACAGTACAACATTAAAAGTAAATAACACTACATCACAACAGTACAACACAGGGTTACACATCACATGAAAAGTAAATATCCACTACATCATATCAGTACACACAACAGACTAAGAAAAATAGAAATAAAACAAACAATCTACCAGTCTCTAGCACTAGGATCAGCAGCAGGGCCATCAGCAGGGTCAGGTCTATATGGTGTATAGGTGGGACAAGAACGAAATATCACATTGGACTCCCCCCTCATAAATCTGACATGAGCATCATAATAAGCAATATCAAACTCAACTCTCCTCTGCAGATAATCTTCATTCACATCACTCCTCACCTCAAATACATCCATCCGACCATGGAGTCTATCCATACTAGCACTCTGTAGTCTCAGCTGCTCCATAATATCAGATAAGGTAGGCGATTCAGAAGTAGATGGAACATCATAACTAGTAGTAGGAGTATCAGTACTCTTACGCTCAGCTCTGGCTCCCACATGAGACTCATAAGTACAGATAATATTCTTTATAATAGGTCTCAATGGTATAGCCACTTCCTCAGAACTACTAAACTCCACTCCAGACTGAACATAGAGGGCATGAACTAAAGCAGGATGTCCTAATCCTCCAGTGGTCTCGCTTCTAGCAATCGTCTGAATATTCATGTAAATAATAACACTAATATCAATCTTTTTCATCTTCTAAATACAGTAGTTTAGAATCGCTCTATCTCTAGTAACTTCACTGTGGTGATAAGATGGCAATAGTCTCACAAAAATGAAATAATGCCAAACTTTTGAAGCAACATTCAAAGTGGAGTCAGGGAAATTTATCAACTGTTTTTGACTTATTTCCATTCTCCTCGCCCGTCAGTCAGAAAAGCAATAACTTCTCTCATATTCTCCCTCCCAGTGTCAAACTTTTCGTATTCACACACGAATGGTTCCTGATTTTGATAGAAAGCATTGATACGCTGAGGAGTAAACTCAGCCATATTCCCTCTAACAAGCACATACTCAGTCTTTGTCCAGGGTACGTTAGAATAGAATTCTCTAACGACTCCTATAACAACATTCGTAGTGAAATAACAAAATCGCTCCCAGTTTCACTCTGCAATTAAGGGCTGTTTGGTTCAGCTGCAGCTTCCCAGCTTTGCAGCTAGCATGTCTGTCCTCGGAAGCAATTGACGGGAAAGTTTATTTGTCTGTTTAGTTGCGGTTGTGGGAAAACAATTGCAGGCGAAAAATGACTAGATCGCCTTCGTTTATTAAAATTGTTTTAAAATTTTGATATATTTATATAGTATACGATATTTGCAAATGAAATTTTTTTTAAAATTTTTATATTTTAAATATACAAACTAATAAATTTAAATTATATTTTTTAAATTTTATATTTTAAATATATATTTACTAGCTTTATTATATCTAGATTATGTAGTAAATTACTGTTTCAATGCAATAATTCACTATATAGATGAAATTATTTAAGTATATTAACAAAATATTTACATGCTTTATTATAACTTAATTTAATATATTAATAAAATATTTACGAGCTTTATTGTATCTAGATTATATAGTGAATTATTGCTTCAATGCAATAATTCACTATATAAATGAAATTATTTAAGTATATTAATAAAATATTTACGAGCTTTATTATATCTTAATTTAATTTAATAAAAAAATATTTACGAGCTTGATTATATCATATTTTTAATAAAATATATATTTGGAAATTTTTATTTTTTAAATAGATTGTTCGAATTAATAAAATATTTAGGGGCTTTAAAAAATATGTAACTAAATAATATATCTACATAGTTTAAAAGTATTAAATTTTTTTAATCAATAAAAGTACTCTTTTAGTTTCATATTGTTTAGATATCTATATATATTAAGAGCATTAAAAATTTTTTATTTTTAAATCATATGTCTACACAAGATCTGAAACGAAAACACATCAAGAGAACGATTGCATATCTAAAAAAAGTCATAGAGTTCTACAGCAAAACATATAATCCTCTCGAAGCACGTGGTAGCAGACGGTAGAGTGAAAAAAAACTATAGGACTATTCCAACAACAGCCAACAATATAATAATGTTCACTTTAGTTTTGAGATGCTGTAACTCCCGTGTCACTCCATCTTCCGTTGTGGTCATACACTCCCTAACATCGGACTCATGAGAATCTGGTAAACTTTCTGCCCATCGGAAGAAACCGCACTGCTCTGGAATGTTCCGAGGACAGGCATAAAACTTTCGGCGAAAGCTATGCGAGCATCATGATGCCAAAAGAGATGTCTGCAGCCCACAGTGACATAGCAATCGGCGAGAGGTAGCCGACGTGCTGGAGCTCATGTTTACCTGAAATGCAAGCACATATGCAGCTTAATTAATTTGAGTATCAAATGGTCAAACAAAATGAAAATAATCAAGCTAGAGTGTTGAATTATAAATAATGTGAAGTAAAGTGCTTAACAAGAGTGTAAAAGACATACATTGCACTGCTCAACAAAATCACTCTCCAACTAACAAGCGAGTAATGTTTCTCGAAGGGCTGCCATTTCGGGCCTGTTTGGTTCGAGCTATGACTTCCAGCTTTGCAGTATACATTCTATTGCTAGAGAAACTTATGCAGGGAAAGCTGATCGTCGTTTGGTTGCAGTTGTGGGAAAAGCAATATGCAGGCGAAAAATGACCAGACCCTTTGTTTATTAAAACTATTTTAAAATTTTGATATATTTATATAGTATACAGAATTTGCAAAAGAAATTTTTTTTTAAAAAATTTATATTTTAAATATACAAACTAATAAATTTAAATTATATTTTTTAATTTTTATATTTTAAATATATATTTACTAGCTTTATTATATCTAGATTATATAGTAAATTATTGTTTCAATGCAATAATTCACTATATAGATGAAATTATTTAAGTATATTAACAAAATATTTACATGCTTTATTATAACTTAATTTAATATATTAATAAAATATTTACGAGCTTTATTGTATCTAGATTATATAGTGAATTATTGCTTCAATGCAATAATTCACTATATAAATGAAATTATTTAAGTATATTAATGAAATATTTACGAGCTTTATTATATCTTAATTAAATTTAATAATAAAATATTTACGAGCTTGATTATATCATATTTTTAATAAAATACATATTTGGAAATTTTTATTTTTTAAATAGATTGTTCGAATTAATAAAACATTTAGGAGCTTTAAAAAATATGTAACTAAATAATATATCTACATATTTTAAAAGTATTAAAATTTTTTAATCTATAAAAGTACTCTTTTAGTTTCATATTGTTTAGATATCTATATATATTAAGAGCATTAAAATTTTTTTATTTTTAAATCATATGTCTACACAAGATCTGAAATGAAAACACATCAAGAGAACGATTGCATATCTCAAAAAAGTCATAGAGTTCTACAGCAAAACATATAGTCCTCTCGAAGCACGTGGTAGCAACGATAGAGTGAAAAAAAACTGTAGGACTATTCCAACAACAACCAACAATATAATAATGTTCACTTTAGTTTTGAGATGCTGTAACTCCCGTGTCACTCCGTCTTCCGTTGTGGTTGTACACTCCCTAGCATCGGACTCATGAGAATCTGGTAAACTATCTGTCCATCGGAAGAAACCACACTGCTCTGGAATGTTTAGAGGACAGGCATAAAACTTTTGGTGAAAGCTATGTGGCTGTCGTGATGCCAAAAGAGATGTCTGCAGCCCACAGTGACATAGCAATCGGCGAGAGGTAGCCGACGTGCTGGAGCTCATGTTTACCTGAAATGCAAGCACATATGCAGCTTAATTAATTTGAGTATCAAATGGTCGAACAAAATGAAAATAATCAAGCTAGAGCGTAGAATTGTAAATAATGTGAAGTAAAGTGCTCAACAAGAGTGTAAAAGACATACATTACACTGCTCAACAAAATCACTCTCCAACTAACAAGCGAGTAATGTCTTCTCGAAGGGCTGCCATTTCGTTTGCACCCTCCCCATCTTTCGTGCAAGTTGCTGCACTGTTGTTCTCCTCCCGTGGTGGAGAATGTTCAATGCGGTCCTCAAAACCTTCGACTGTAGCAACCTCGTCATTTTGATCGGCACGGTCAAAATCAACATCAGCTCGAGTTGGATGCCGTCTGATATAGTTATGCAGGGCCATAGTTGCCAACACTATCTGCACCTGTTTGGGGAACGGATAAGGTAGCATATCTCAAAGAATGACCCATTTCTTCTTCCAAACTCCAAATGTTCTCTCAATAACGCCTCACAAGGATGAATGTCTCTTATTAAACAACTCCTTTCTAGTTCTTGTGCGATTACTAGCCCAAAGCCTTCTCCAAAATAATAAAATGACCTTAAGAAATTATTTTCGCAAAAGCAAAGCACCAAAGCTCCTCAAATCTTTGCAAATTGCACATGTAATATTTCAGATTTTTACAAAAATGAAGCACCAAAGCCTTTCAATCTTTGTAAATTGCACATGAAAATTTTCCAAAGTAAAGCACCAAAATTTTCAGATTTTCGGAAATAACACATAAAATTTTTCGGGTTTCCAAAGGTAAAGCGAGTAAGAAAAATCTCCGACTCGCATGAATGAATTCCCAGTAAATGCTATGAATGAAAAATCTCAAATCTCCTAAAAGAATCAAGAACCCTTAGGCTATACCTACTTCTTCACCTCAGAAATTTTCTCAAGGAAAAAAAAATGGCAGTAGAAGCCTATGAAATAGTCGATCCATATGCCATAAACTAGGTATTGATTCAAGTAACGAATCGCGAACGAAGGCGAAGAAGTAAGGAGTAGAAGAACAAGAAGAAGCGGAGAGGGACTCGAGAGAGAAGGATCGTTACCTTCGATTCGCGATTCGCGATTCGCTGTCGGTCGAGGGAAGACGAGCAGATTAGGGATTAGGGATCCAGAGAGTGGCGAGGCGAGGCGAGGGCAGCAAGAGAAAAATGCCCTTCGAAGAGGAGTCGAAAGTCGTGACCGCGGGGGTTATCCCGCGGTCGGCTTTGAGACGACTTCGCGTCGTAGTGCCACGAATCCGCGCCATATTCCTCCGCTTCCGCTGGACTTTGCGTTCGTTCACCGCGCCGCACGCTCCAACGCGCCAACCAAACAGGGCCTAATTATTCTACAGATCCACCAGGACTATCAAAAGCTCAATCCTGGATACACTTCTTGTTATGAAGGATAGAGTTATAGCGAAATTGGGCTTTGACGTTAATAAACCTCTCCTCATCAAAATCCAATTTCCTCTTCCCTCTTGGAGCCATGTGAATTTCTAAAACTTGCAAGAAAATTCTAATAAGTCTCAAATTCATAATGTAACAAACTCCAAACACTATTCTAAACAAGTTAGAGCAAATTTCATCATGGAAATATCAAAATCTCTTTAAAACTCCAAAAATTCCACCATAAGAAATGTGAGAGATTTCCATGGTGAAAATCCAAAAAATTTTAACTTAAAGTGAAGCACTTACTAAGAGAAGTGCAAATCCGGTGTCGATAAGCCTTGAAATCTCCTTAAATCTGAAATCTAGTAAGCCCTAGATCTTAAAAATCATGAAAATGGAGGAGGAAGATGAAGGAAATGGAAAAATTTGCGGGTCCCAGGGAAAAATCACGAAATCAAGGGTTTTAGGCCTTTTTCTGGGTTCGGGCGCCGGCGGGGCTCGATGGGGAACCGACAGTGCTCTATTTAAATAAATTGGCCAACTCTCTGGATTTTGGCGCCAGCGGCGCCAGTCCAAAATATTTTCTAGGTCCAAATTTTTTTTCGAAATATCGATTGTTTTGACGTTCACAATGATGTTTAACACTTCAATAGGCATTTACATCATCCCATAGCAATACTTAACACAATTTTTCACACAAACAATACACAACAATCTTATATATATAAAATCCAAGTTACATCATAGACACTAAATATGTTCATTCAAACCAACTATTCTTAGATGTTTAGTGCAGCAAGTACTCTACGATAGGCAAACACTAAGATCTAAGCACACAATGAAAGTAAACACATCCAAAACCAAGTTTAAATCTTAAAGCAAATACTACATAAACCAAATAACTAAGCAAAGCAAACTAAACATGCAACAAACATAAGTAGAATCCATCAATTACTCCACATTAGTTTCAGAACTATCCTCTCCTCTAATATCTTTAATTGATTGCTGATGCAAAAACAAGTTATATAATGGATGAAATGGAAATTCGTCAGATGATTCTTCAGAAATCACCGTGCTCTTCTTCATAAGATTGATCAAGCCCATCTCAATTCGACCAGTGTGATCGAATTGCTCTTTCATTCTCCAATCTATATGATCGAATAAATCAGAAATGTTATTGATCACATTTATAACGTTCCGTACCTCTTTCTCCAATTGTTTGATCCTCTTCAATATCATTCTGGAACCTTCAAGAATATAGGGTTGAATCAGCTGTGAAGTCGGTGTTGGTTAATCATCAAGCAGATTCATGTCATCTTCATCTCTAACTGTCTGGTAGTCATAGGGATTAGTTGGATCAATAGACCTTCATGGAAGAAGAACCTTTTCAAAACTTTCATAAAGAACTTGTGATTGACTACATAACAGAAATATGGTGGACGGGTTTCTAAGCCCATATTTAGAGCCATGCACACTTAATCCAAGTACTGATTTCACAATAATATTACCAATGTCAACCAACCTCCCAGTTTGAATACAAAAATTCAAAATGGCGCTTTCCTTGGTTACCTTGCTAATCTTCAATGTCGGAAATAACTTTGCCGAAATAAAGTAATGCCACTGCATCGATACTGGATTGAGAGATGCAGATGGGAAACTCATGTATCAATTCTCTCTAACTTCCCATTCTTTATTCTCATCCGTCAGATATCGATACATCATTCATATTATCCCTGATGGCATTGAAATTAAAATAATGTCAAATAGGTATGTTCTCGATCATAAAGAGATCGTTGATTCGTGCAGGAGTGAATTGAACAAATCTACCACGCACAAATACGAACCCTTGGTTGATCCCGTAAAGATTTTCATAAAACTCTTTCACGACGGGAACAACAATAGCAGTGGTAGTGTAGCAAAGCACTTCCCAAAATCTCTCTTTAATAATTTTTTCAATTATAGTAGTAGGATTATCCATACCTCGATTTATGAAGCCTCTTTCCTTGACAATCCTTCTTTTCATCATCACTTTTTTGAACAAACGCTGGCTTCAAAACTTATGAACTTCATTCAATTGAAAACACGAAATCGAGGGGTTTCAATGGGAAAGGAATCCATAGGATACAAATTGGGATAGGTGGTTTTTATTTTTCTGGAGTTAAGAAGTCAAAAATGGAGTTTAGGGAGTTATAAGGACGAAGATCCCGCCAAAAACCGCCAAAACTTGCATTTTAAAACTTAAAAACCGTCAAGCAGATTTTGGGCGCCGGCGGCACTCGATAGGGCGCCGGCGGTGCTCAAACAGTCAAGTTCAGTGCAGGAAATACGATAGGGCGCCGGCGGCGCCAGTGGTAAAAAATTCTCACTGAACTTCATTTGGTCCAAAATATTCCAATATCTCGATTCGATCCATCATTTATCAATTTTTAAAGTATTTAGGAGTAATTAGGACTAAAAAAAACTATCTTAAAAGCACAACTACAACAAACAAGCAAACACACCATAAAGATACGTATGGGTTGCCTCCAATAAAGTGCTTAGTTTAACGTCATCAGCCCGACAAACCATTCAGTTAATCGAGATGACTCAACATTAAAAACTCTATGAAGTCAGGCCGAAACCCGTCAAAGTAAGGCTTTAATTAATGCCCATTAACTTTGAAAATGTTTCCAGTATCAGGATCTTTAATATCAACAGCTCCAAAAGAATGAACTTTTACAATTGTAAAAGGTCCTAACCATCTAGACTTAAGATTTCCAGGAAATAACTTCAATCTTGCGTTGTATAATAAAACTTTTTGTCCATTTTCCAAGTTCTTTTTCAATATCTTCCGATCTTACCATAATTTTCTTTTCTCTTTATAGATCTTATCATTGTGATAGGATGCATTTCTAATTTCTTCCAATTCATTCAATTGCAAAAATCTTTTCTCTCCAACATTTTTCAAATTAAAATTTAACTCTTTTATTGCTCAATATGCTTTATGCTATAATTTAACTAGTAAATGACAAGTCTTACCAAACACTAGTGTATAAGGAGACATCCCAATAAGAGTTTTAAAAGTAGTTCTATAAGCCCATAAAGCAGTATCTAATCGATTAGACCAATCTAATTTATGATTATCCATAGTTTTCTCTAAAATTCTTTTAATTTCACGATTAGACACTTATGCTAAACCACTAGTCTGGGGATGATAAGCAGTAGAGATTCTATGAATGATATTATATTTCTTAATTAATCTCTTAATTCGATTATTCCTGAAATGGGATCCACCATCAGTTATGATTACTCTCGACATTCCATATCTTGTAAATATGTTTTTCTTTAAAAATTTTGAAACACTCCGAGCATCACATCTGGGTAAAGCAACAACTTCAATCCATTTCGAGACATAATCAACAGCAACCAAAATATATAGATTTCCAAATGAAGGAGTAAATGGTCCCATAAAATCTAATCCCCATACATAAAAAAATTCAACTTCCAAATTATAATTTAGAGGCATTTCATTTCTTTTAGAGATATTACCTACTCTCTGACACCGATCACATGATTTAATATATCTATAAACATCTCTAAAAATAGTAGGACAATAAAATCCAGATTGTAAAATCTTAAAAACAGTATTATCAACACCTAAATGAACTCCAAATTCAGAATCGTGACATCGTTGAATAATCAAATTTGTTTCTTCTTGTGGCACACATTTCCTAATAATCAGATCCTTACACTGTTTATATAGATAGGGCTCATCCCAAAAATAGAATTTTGCATCATATTTAAACTTCTTTTGTTGTTGCCTTGTTAAATCAGGTGGTACAATATCACTTACAATATAATTCACAATATCAGCATACCAAGGCAAATTATTTCCCATAATAGTATAGAGTTGCTCATCAAGGAAAATTTCAGTAATTTCTTTTTCAAATTCAGATAATTTATCATAGTCTATTCTGGATAGATGATCAACTATTTGATTATCAGCTCCCTTCCTATCAACTATCATAAAATCAAATTCTTGCAGAAGAAGTATCCATCTAATGAGTCTAGGTTTCACATCCTTCTTTTGTATTAAATATTTATTAGCTGAATGGTCTGTATGCACAATACTTTTAGGTCCAATTAAATAAGGTCTAAATTTTTCAAAAGCAAACACTATAGCTAATAATTCTGTTTCAGTTGTGGTATAATTAATTTGAGCCTCATTAAGAGTTTTACTAGCATAGTAAATGAATTTGAATACTTTATCATGCCTTTGCCCCAATGCTACTCCGATTGCATAATCACTTGCATCACACATAAGTTCAAATGGTTTCTCCCAATCGGGTGAAACAATTATTGGTGCAGTGATTAAATTTCTTTTAATAATTTGAAAGCTCTTAAGCATTCATCATTAAAATCAAACTTTCTATCATTTTCTAAAAGTCGGCACAAAGGTTTGGTAATTTTAGAAAAATCTTTAATATATTGCCTGTAAAATCCAGCATGTCCTAAGAAACTCCTCACCTCTCTCATAGTAGTGGGTGGCGGTAATCTCTCAATCACTCTAATTTTAGCAGGGTCGACCTCCATACCATGTTCAAAAATTTTATGCCTAAGCACAATTCCTCCTGCAACCATAAATTGACATTTCTCTCAATTTAGAACTAGATTTGTTTTCTCACGAAGCTCCAAAACCTTTGCTAAGTTTTCTAGGCGAATTTCAAATGAAGTCCCGAATACAGAGAAATCATCCGTAAAAATTTCTATTCCATTATCTATCATAATACTGAAAATAGACATCATACATCTCTGAAATGTTGCAGGTGCATTATACAGTCCAAAAGGCATTCTTCGAAAAGCAAAGGTTCCATAAGGGCTAGTAAATTTTTCTTTTCTTGATCCTCAAGAGCAATAAGTATTTGATGGTAACTAGTATATCCATCCAGAAAACAGTAGTACTTGTGTCCAACAAGTCTATCTAGCATTTGATCGAGAAAAGGAAGAGGAAAGTGATATTTTCTGGTGGCGGCATTTAATTTCCTATAGTCAATACAAATTTGTGATTCATTAATTTGTCTCGTGGGTATAATTTCATTACAATCATTCACTTCAACAATTACTCCTCTCTTCTTCGATAGACAATGTATTGGACTTACCCAAGCACTATCCGAAATAGGATAAATAATTCCAGCATCCAAACATTTTAAAATCTCTTTCTTAACTACTTCTTTCATTATATGATTCAGTCTCATTTGCAGATCAACTCTCGGTTTATGTACTTCATTTAATAAAATTTTGTGCATACAAATCGAAAGATTAACTCCTTTAATATCTGCCAAAGTCCATCCAAAAGCTTTCTTGTATCTTTTTAAAATTTCCAACAACTTCTATTCTTAGTATTAGTTTAGCTCCGGAGATACAATAACAGGCAAAGTAGATGATTCTCCTAAAACATATACTTTAAATGATTAGGGAGAATTTTCATTTCAAGTTCAGGAGGTTTTATGATAAATGGAATTAAGCTTTTATCTCCACCTTCCATAATGTCTAATATTTTGAATCTCTCTTGAACATACTCTAAATCTTCATTCTTCTGACTATCTGAATTTTCTTCATCTTCACTTTCTTCTTCAAACATATTTTTATATTCTTCTTCTTTTTCAAATATATTTTCAAAATGATCATTTCTCAAGTAATCACAGACCTCCATTATAAAACATTCATTATCTTTTTCCATTGAGGGATACTTCATAGATTTTAAAATATTAAAGGTCACCTCTTGATCATTAACTCTCATAGTTAATTCTCCTTTTTAAACATCAATTACCGCTCTTCCAGTAGCAAGGAATGGACTTCCTAAAATGATTGGAATTTCTTTATCTTCCTCCATATCAAGTACAATAAAATCCACAGGAAAGATAAATTTATCCACTTTCACTAACACATCTTCCACTACTCCTTTAGGATAAGTAATGGAACGATCGGTCAACTGAAGAGTCACAGATGTAGGAGAAATTTTCCTATTCCTAACCTTTTGAAAGTTGATAAAGGCATAAATTTAGTACTGGCTCCCATATCACATAAAGCTTTTCCGAAAAAATTTTCACCTATAGCACACGGAATAGTGAAACTACCAGGATCTTTAAATTTTTCTTGAAGCTTCTTCTGAATAATTCCACTACACTTTCTGCTAAGTGCAACAGTTTCATGATCTATAAACTTTCTTTTCTTATTCAGAATATCCTTCATAAACTTAGCATAGTCAGACATCTATTCTAATGCTTCAACGAAAGGAATGTTAATCGTTAATTTATTAAGGATCTCCAAAAATTTTCCAAATATGTTATCCTTATTTTATTTCTTTAATCTTTGAGGAAATGGAGGTGGTGGCTTTTCCAATTTCTTCTTCAAACATATTTTCATATTCTTCTTCTTTTTCAAATATATTTTCAAAATGATCGTTTCTTAAGTAATCACAGCCCTCCATTCTAAAACATTCATTATGTTTTTCCATTGAGGATACTTCATAGATTTTAAAATATTAAAGTTCACCTTTTGATCATTAACTCTCAAAGTTAATTCTCCTTTTTGAACATCAATTACCGCTCTTCCAGTAGCAAGGAATGGTCTTCCAAAAATGATTGTAATTTCTTTATCTTCCTCCATATCAAGTACAATAAAATCCACAGAAAAGATAAATTTATCCACTTTCACTAACACATCTTCCACCACTCCTTTAGGATAAGTAATGGAACGATCGGCCAACTGAAGAGTCACAGATGTAGGAGAAATTTTCTTATTCCCAACCTTTTGAAAGTTGATAAAGACATAAGATTAGTACTGGCACCCAGATCACATAAAGCTTTTCTGAAAAAAATTTCACCTATAGCACACGGAATAGTGAAACTACGAGGATCTTTAAATTTTTCTGGAAGCTTCTTCTGAATAATTGCACTACACTCTCCGCTAAGTGCAACAATTTCATGATCTGTAAACTTTCTTTTCTTTCTCAGAATATCCTTCATAAACTTAGCATAGTCAAACATCTATTCTAATGCTTCAGTGAAAGGAATGTTAATCGTTAATTTATTAAGGATCTCCAAAAATTTTCCAAATAAGTTATCGTTATTTTATTTCTTTAATCTTTGAGGAATTTGAGGTGGTGACATTTCAACAGTTATCTTCATTGGTTCAAGAGGATAATCCAAGTCTCAATAAATCTTATTTGAACCTTTTTCAATTTCCACCTTCTCCTTTTTTATTTCAACTTCTTTTTGCACTCTAGTTTTCAATTCTTTTCCACTCCTTAATTGAATAGCCTTAAGTTGTTCCTTGTTTTGATCTTTTGGATTGATCTCCAAATTACTTGGAATTGTTCCTAAAGGTCTATTATTAAGTGCAGTGAAAATATGTCCTAATTGATTTTCAATATTCTTCATAGCAACACCTTGAGCTTCTAATTGATTTCCCATATTCAAAATCATTTCTTTAATAGACAACATCTTATCCTTAAATTGTGGGTTACTATTAAATCCAGGGGGATAAGATGGTCTAAAATTAGAATTTCCTTGATTATTCGAATTTCCAATTGGATTCATAGAATTGTTAGCCCAATGCGGGTTAACATTAGCATTATTATTAGTCTAATTGAAGTTTGGGTGAATCTTCCAACCAGGATTATAATAATTCAAATAAGGATTGTTAAGTCTATTAATAACATTTAAGGTCTCATAAGGTGTTTGAGATTCTGCTATCTGTCCAAATGAATTTTCTTCTAACACTTGAGGTGGTTGAGAATAAGTCATTCCATATTGATCTAATTTCTTTAAAAGGGCTACAATTTGAGAAACTACCATAGTCATCATATCTGAATCATTAACACTAGCTACTCTCTTAGGATTTACCCATTCAGAGGGCCATTGAAAATTATTAGTAGCCATTTCTTCAATTAATGCGTATGCTTCATCAAAAGGTTTTGACATTAATGATCCACCAGCAGCAACATCTATAATAGATCTCAATGATCCCACTAATCCATTATAAAATGTTTGAATTATTAACCAATCTGGTAAAGCATGATGTGGGCACTTCCTAAGAAGATCTTTAAATCTCTCCCAAGCTTCATATATTGACTCTCCTTCAAACTGACAAAAAGATGTAATATCATTTCTTAGTTTAGCAGTCTTTGATGGAGGGAAATATTTTGATAGAAACTTCTGAGATAATTCTCCCCAAGTTCTAATAGATCCAGGTTCTAACGAATTTAACCATGCCTTAGCTTTATCCCTTTTATGAAAAAGGAAAAAGTCTAAGTCTGACAGCGTCACTAGACACTCCATCATAATTAAAAGTAGCACACAGTTCTAAAAAACTAACGAGATGTAAATTTGGATCCTCGTTAGGTGTTCCAGCAAATTGATTATTTTGTACCATTTGGATAATAACAGGTTTAAGTTCAAATGAATTAGCATCAACATCAGGATTTTGAATAGTTATATGAATTTCATCTGCTGTTGAGTTAGCATAATCTCTTAAAGGTCTTCGCAAATTTCCAATTTCATTTCTTTGATTATCTTGAATATTCGCCATTTTGCAAGGATTTTCAATTTGTTTTTGTTATTTTCTAATTTTTCTGACAGAACGCTCTAACTCCGAATGGTAAGGCACTAAACCTATAGATCCGCTACTACGCATATACAAACACAAATACTTTTATAAAGGTAAACAAACACAATTACACACTACAAAATAAACTTACTTCATTAATTATCTCTTAACTTCGTTAATTATCTCCTAACTTCATTAATTATTTCCCCGGCAACGACGCCAAAAACTTGATGCTTGACTTTATATTTTGCAAGAATTTATGAACTCAAATTTATAGATTTATAATAATTTTGTTAAGTCCAAGCATTCAACGCAAGTATACGTATCATATCAAGTAATATAGGGCTCTAATGGAGTCCTGGATATCAATCCCACAGGAAAATATTGAAGTTTTAAGAAAATGTTACATAATGTGTAATAAGTACTAAAGTTAAGGTTTACAATGTACTAATACTATGCAGGAAACAGTAAGAACAACAAAACAATAACAATTAACTAACTACAATTACTTCTAATAACTTTAAGAACAAGATTAACTAACAGACACACTAAACTAAGTATTTGAAAGATTTTTGATATATGAGAAAAGTATCTTTCCTCTTGCAATGAGAATATGATGTGTGGATTGATATGGAATAATTATCTATATTATTGTGCCAAATAGAAGCATAGATGATTCTTTACCCTTAAAAGAGTACCCCCTCTTCTAAGTAAAAAAAGAACATTGACATATTCTAAGTTTAGTTACTAACTCTAAGGCTAGGCTGGGAGGATACCGGCTCTCACTTTGGAGCTCCCACTTACCCTTCACCCGAAGGCTAACCTTTGATATTAGTTACTAATCTTAGAACCAATTTGGGGATTTCAACCTGTCACCTTGAAATCTTCACATTGAAGTCCATCAAAACATATTTCCCTATATATTTGCGCTCATCCCCATGAACTACGCAATTCATTCATAGAAATTGAATGGATCTTTCATTATTGTTGTAGGACATTAAATCCTTTCAAACCTAATGTTCAACCACATATTTTAACATTTCAATTGGCCAAATCAGAAGTAAATTAAGTTCTAAATGACAAACCATCACAATTTTGTCATTACATTAAAAGCACATCAAATCCACATCAATCCATCATCACATCTCTATGCAAGAAGAAAGACAAGGGAGACTACTCAGAATTCATGGAGAAGATACAATAAAACATAGATTTTATATATAAAATAAAGTCATACAAACCACAAAAGAAAATACTACTTATATCTTTCTCTTCCCCAATGTAATTCCCTTGAAGTTCCTTTGAATCCTCTTCTCTATTCTTTACAACACTTGATTCTCTCTTTAGAATGAAAAGGAAGAAGCAATCTCTCACTTTACCTTTTCTCCTCCCTTCCTTAGAGAAGAATCCCTCTCAAATCTTCACTCTACACTCTCTACTCCTAAGCCCTAACACTTAACACTCACTAAAAACTACTCTAGAAGACACAATACACACTCTAGACACACCAGTTTTGGTCCAAAAGCAGTTATTTATAAGATAGGGATGAAATCCCAAGAGTTTCCATAGGCATCCCTTTAAAAAGTCGCCAAAACTATTCAAATTTAAACTCCACCGGAGCCCTATCATGCCATTTTATTGCTGTGCTCTCTGGATTTTTGGCACCGGTGGCGCTATAACACTTTTTCATCATTTTGCTCCTTTTTGCTTCTTTTCACTCCAATCACCTAAAATCATCATACCTGCAGCAAATCATGAAAAATACCTTTATTTAAAGTGCAATATCACCAAAAATGGGTAAAATTAGATAGCAAAAACCGTATATATTTTCAGTGCATCAATAGTGATGTTCGATTTTTCAATAATGTACTCAAAATACATAGTGAAAATAAAAAAAAATTTACTTAGGAGTAGTGCTCATACCTTAAGGAATTCAACCATCAAATTTCGATGAAATCGACTAAAAAATGATCCAAATAGTGATGCCCTAGGCTCCTATTTCGTGAAACCGAGAGGTTGAAGGTGATCAAAGTGTTAAAAAATGTTTTTTGGTTTTTAACTACAAAAAATTGAGTTTTGTGAACCGATGCTTCTTTGCAAGGCATACGGTGCTTAGCCGCGAAATCTGGCGCTTATGCACCGTCGGTTTGGAGCTTAGGCACCAGTGCCCAAATTTTGACAATTAAGTTAATTCCATCAAAAATTCAAGTTAATCACCTTTAATCTCTTCAAATAATTATTTCTCCCCATAAACTCTTCTAATACTCCAAAAGTACACTTTAATCTCCAATGATTCCACACAAATTTCACACAAACACAAACTTATACTACTTAAATATCAAAACACACTTAATACAAATTACAAATTTCTATCCAAACACTTTGGATGAAATTCTCCAATACATAAGTTAAAACACATGTAATTAAACACCAATTTACATCATTGAGATGTAAAAAACACATGTAAAGGGCAACAAATTAAAAAAACCACACACTTAAAACACTAAACACACATAATCTAACCACAAGACCACATATAATTTAATTCCAATCTCCATTAGGTGGATTATATCCAGAACCACCATTAGTTCCATTTGAACCATCTGGAATGTAAATATGATAAAACGGACGATGATTAAAAGCTCTTACATCTTCTTCTTCTATCCATTTGTTCTTCAGATACATCGCTCTATTCGCTTCTTCCACATGACTTGTATGACTGAATTGTATTTAGAGTTGCCATCCAATGAGCACTAAATATGCATTAATTTCATTTACCTTTGCATCAATAGACTCCACATCGACCTCGATCTTCTTAATCCTATCTGCTATTCCTTGGATACTCATAGATAGAAATCCATTATATAACTCTTGCACACTATCACAAATAAACTTCTTCTTGTTGGCATCATCTTTCTTCTTAACTTCGCTCTCCCAAGAAGACATTTTTGCACTCAAAATACTCTTTTTAAGACCCAGGAATGAAAATAAGAACTGAGGCAATTATCTCATAAATTCAGGGATTTTTTATAGACTTAGGAAGGCACAAAACTAACCTTATATATGTTTAAACTCCTTAATAACTCCAAAAACTACTCAACCATGATTTAGGCTTCTAGAACCTCATTTTTCACATTTTTTTTAACTGCGGCGCCTATGCGCTAACTAGCGGTGCATAACCGCTAGTGCACATTTTTGCACAGTTCTGCCAAACATCAAAATCTTCATTCTGACTCCTCTAAGTCATTAAATAAGGTTAAGTAAACACCACTATAACATAAAAAACTCCAAAATGCTATCACATTTTTCAAATCAAACCAAATAAAAGCATACAAAGGAATCATAAAGCAAGCACACCGATAAATATGGGTTGCCTCCCACAAAGCGCTTGGTCTAACATCATCAGCCTAACATACCCAGAGCTTATTCTGAGTGACCCAACATTAGGTTCTCATCAGGCTTAAATTGATCGACTGAAAAGCAAGGTTTAAGTCTATGACCGTTCCCTTTAAATATTTTTCTAGTCTTAGGATCTTTAATATCTACAGCTTCATATGAATAAAATTTCATCACAATAAATGGTTCCATCAACATGGAGTTAAGTTTTCTAGCAAAAATTCTTAATCTTGCATTATATAGCAAAAAGTTTTACTCTGGCTCAAGATTTTTAGTAAGAATCTTCTGATCATGCATAATTTCATCTTTTCTTTATAAATCGTAGCATTTTCATAAGATTCATTCCTTATCTCTTTTATGCTTTTATTTGGTTGCTTTGATTTATACTTTATGCTTAAATTCTCATTTAATTGCAACAATCTCTTTTCTCCAGAATCTTTCAAATTAAAATTGAACTCTTTAATAACCCAATATTCTATATGCTCAAGTTCAACTGGTAAATGATAAGCTTTTCCAAAAATTAACCTACATAGGGACATTTCTATAGGAATTTTGTAGGTGGTCCTATAGACCCACAAAGCATAATCTATTTTTATTGAACAATCCTTTCTATTTGAATTAACAATCTTTTCCAATATTCTTTTAATTTCATGATTGGATAATTTAACCAAACCACTTGTCTGCGGATGATAAGCAGTAGCAATGCGATGGTTAATATGATTTTTCTTTTCTAACGTTTCCATAATCGCATTTCTAAAATGACTTTTCCCATCTATTATTTGGTATTCCAAATCTACAAAATATATTCTTATTTAAAAACTTTGCAACTGTGTGAGCATCACATCAATGTAAAGCAACAACTTCAATCCATTTAGATACATAGTCTACTGTTATGAAAATGTATGTATTTCTAAAAGTTGGTATAAATGGTCAAATGAAATCTAATCACCAATTCTCAAATATTTCAACTTCTAACATACAATTGAGGGGCATCTCATTTCTTCTAGAAATATTGCTTACACGTTGACAATGATCACAATTTTTAATATAAGCATTAACATCCTTAAAAATTGTAAGCCAATAAAATTCAGATTGTAAGATTTATATGCAATTTTATCAACTCCAAAATGTCCCACATAATCAGAATTATGACATTTTTGAATAAATTCATAAGTTTCTTTTAAAGGAACACATCTTCAAATAATTAAATCATTTCATTGTTTATATAAAAATAGGTCATCCCAAAAATATGTCTTAGCTTTAGATAGAAGTTTCTTCGTCTCATGGTATGTCAAACCATAGTGTAAAATATCACTAACAATAAAGTTTACAACGTAGGAATACCACGGAACACCCACTCATTAACAACAAACACTTTTTCATCAGGAAAATGTTCATTAATTTCTTCAACATCACAGAGAGATTTTTCAGTTTCAAGCCTGGACAGATGATCATCAATTTGATTATTAGCACCCTTCCTATCTACTATCTCAAAATTAAATAATAGCAAAAGAAGAATCCATCTAATCACTCTTGGTTTTGCATCCTTTTTCTTCATTAAATACTTAATAGCATAATGATCAGTCTGCACCACACATTTAGTTCCAATTAAACTATGATCTGAATTTATCAAAGGCAAATACTATAGCTAATAACTCTTTTTCAGTAGTGGTATAATTAATTTGAGCTTCATTAAGATTTCTACTAGCATAGTAAATTACTCTGAAAATTTTATCATATTTTTAACCTAAAATAGCTCTAATAGCATAATCACTAGCATCACATATTAATTCAAAAGGTTTTTCCAAGTTAGGTGAAACTATAATAGGTGCAATGATTAATTTTTTTTTAAAGTTTCAAAAGCTTTTAAGCAATCATCATCAAAATTAAAAATCACATCTTTTTCCAGTAAACAAAATAAAGGCTTCAAAATTTTTGAAAAGTCTTTAATATAATGCCTGTAAAATCTAGCATGTCCTAGAAAACTTCTAATTCCCCTTACATTAGTTGGGCAAGGTAAATTAGAGATCACTTCAATTTTTGCAGGATCTACTTCTATACCATTTTCTGATATACGATGTCCAAAAATAATTTCTCCTGCTACCATAAATTGTCATTTTCCCAGTTAAAGACCAAATTAGTTTCTTCACAGTGTTTCAAAACTTTAGATAGATGTTCTAAATATGATTCAAATGAAATTCCAAACACTGAAAAGTCATCCATAAAAATTTCAATTCCTTTTTCTATTAAATCACAGAAAATTTCCATCATACATCTTTGAAATGTAGCAGGGGCATTACATAAACTAAAGGGCATTCTTCTAAAAGCAAATGTACCATAAGAACTAGTAAATCTTATTTTCTCTTGATCCTCAGGAGCAATTTGAATTTGGTGGTAACCAGTATATCCAACCAGAAAATAAATGTATTTTTGCCCAGACAGTCTATCCAACATCTGATGTAGAAAAGCAAGTGGAAAGTAGTCTTTTTTGGTGGCAAGGTTTAATTTTTTATAATCAATACATATTCACCACCCTGTAACTTGTCTTAATGGTATTATTTCATTCTTTTCATTCAGATTCATAGTAACTCCTCCTTTCTTAGGTACTATCTGAAATAGGGTAGATAATTCTAGCATCCAACAACTTTAAGATTTCTTTCTTAACAACTTCTTTCATAATAGGGTTAATCTTCTTTGAGGATCAGTTCAAGGTTTGAAGTTATCCTCTATAAGGATTCTATGCATACAAATTAAAGGACTGGCTCCTTTAATATCAGCTATTGTCCATCCAAAGGCTTTCTTATATTTCTTCAAAATTCCAAGCAAGCTCCCTTCTTCTTTTTCAGTTAATTGAAGGAAATAATAACTTGAAAAGTTGAGGAATCACCTAAAAAGACATACTTTAAATGATTAGGAAGCATCTTTAAATCAAGTTCAGGAGTTTTTTCAATTGATGTAACAAAAGATTCATCTTTTTCAGTCATGTCCAATATTTCAAAATTTTCAAGAACATAATTTAAATCTTCCTCATGAAAATCTTTGGAATCTTGTAATTTCTCTTATTTCTAATGTTCCAATTCTTTACTTTCAGATTTCTCTTCTTAAGTTGACTTGAAATGACATTCACTCAAATTTTTGATAACATCCATCCTATAACATTCATCATCTTTACCTCTTGCAAAATATTTTATTGACTTTGAAATATTGAATGTAACAGTTTGATCATTAACTCGCATTGTCAATTCCCCTTTTTGCACATCTATCATTGCTCTATCTGTGGCTAGGAAAGGTCTCCCTAAAATTATGGGTATCTTGTTATCTTCCTCCATATCCAACACAATGAAATCAACATGAAAGATAATCTGATCAACTTTCACCAAAACATCTTCTATAACTCTTTTAGGATATGTGATTGAACAATCAGCTAATTGCAGAGTTATAGTAGTAGGGGTTATTTCTTATAATCCCAGTCTTTTAAATATTGATAATGGCATAAGGTTAATGCTTGCACCCAAATAACATAAAGCTTTTCCAAAAAATCTGTCTCCGATTGCACATGGAATTGTGAAACTTCCAAGATCTTTAAGCTTTTCAAGAAGCTTTTTCTGAATTATAGTGCTACACTCTTCACTAAGTGCAACAGTCTCATTATCTTCAAACTTCCTCTTTCTGTTGAGAATATCCTTCATAAATTCACATAGTTTTGCATTTGTTCTAAGGCTTCAACAAATAGAATATTGATTGTAAGCTTCTTAAATATCTCTAAGAATTTTGAAAATTGCTTATCTAATTTTTTTTGTCGAAGTCTATGAGGAAATGGAGGTGGTGGCTTTTCTAAATCAACCTTAGGTGGAGAAATAGGTCTTTCCAAACCTTTTGGAGCGTCCTCTTTTGGTTTTTCAATCTCTTCTTTCTCTACTTCAGTCTCTTTTTGAACTCTACCTTTGAACTCTCTTCCACTTCTCAACTGAATAGCTTACACTTGATCTTTAGTTTTGTCTCTTGGATTTACTTTAGTATTACTAGGAAGCGTTCCTTGGGATCTATTACTTAATGAATTGGCAATCTGTCCCAATTGATTCTCAATATTTCTGATTGTAGCTCCTTCACTTTGTAATTGGCTTCCCATTTGTAACACCATTTCTTCAATAGACAACTTCTTCTCCTTAAAATGTGAATTAATGTTAAAACCTGGAGGATAGGTTAGTCTATAATTATTATTCCCTTGGTTGTTCCAGTATCCAAATGGGTTTACTTGGTTGTTCCCCCATTGTTGATTACTACCACCTTGATTATTGTTATTCCAGTAAAAGTTTGGATGGTTTTTCTAACCTAGGTTATAATAATTGGAATATGGATTATTAGGCTTACTTATAGCATTCAAGGTTTCTGATGGAGTTTGAGAATCAACCAGTTGACCCAATGAATTTTATTTAATCATGGAAGTTGGCTGAGAAAAATTCATCCCAAATTGGTCTATCTTCCTTGAAATTGCAACAACTTGATTTGCTAGCTTCAAAAAGCATCATTTTCATGAATGTTGGCTACCTTTTTAGGATTTAACATTTCAGTTAAAAATTATTAGTAGCTATTTCTTCAACTAAAACATAAGCATCAGCAAACTATTTAGACATCAATGAACCACCAGCAGCGGCATCGATAATAGATACAAGAGATCCAACTAATCCATTGTAAAAGGTCTGAATTATTAACTAATATGGTATAAAATGATGTGGACATTTTCTTAAGAGATCTTTAAAACGTTCCCATGCTTCATATATAGATTCCCCTTCAAACTGACAAAAGGACGTGATATCATGTCTAAGCTTCGCAGTCTTCAATGGTGGAAAATATTTAGCAAAGAAATTTCATGCGAAATCACCCTAAGTTCTGATAAATCCACGTGCTAACAAATTTAACCAAATCTTAGCTTTATCCCTCAGTGAAAAAGGAAAAAGTCTAAGTCTAATAACATCGTCCGAAACACCATCATATTTAAAAGTAGCGCACAATTCTAAAAAATTGGCAAGATGTAAATTAGGATCTTCAGTTGGTGCTCCCCCAAACTGATTATTAGATACCATCTGGATAATAACAGGTTTAAGTTTAAATGAATTAGCAGCTACAACAGGGTGTTGAATACTATCATGAAGTTCATCCACTGTAGGGTTAGCATAATCTCTTAATTTCTAAATTCTTGATGGATTTCAAGATTTTGATGATCTTGATTTGCCATTTCTTGAATATTATTATCTTTTTCTGTATTTTTAATTATTTTGATTTTTTTGATGGTTCTCTCTAATTTAGAATCATACGACATAAGTCTCTCGGAACTCGAACTACACATACAAAAATAAAATAAGATAAAATAAAACACACTGACAAAAATAATGAAATGTTAAAACTTAATTTTTCTTAAATTTTCTTTAAATTACATTTTAATTAATTTCCCCAGCAACGGCGCCAAAAACTTGATCCCCGAATATTTATGCTTACATTTTTCAATTTATAATTATTTCAAATGATATTATCTCTTTTTTTGCAACAGCGCCAAAAATTTGACTCCACCGAATATTTATGCTTATGATTTAGATATGAAATTATACTTTAATTATTTATAATATGGGATACTACACAAGTATGCATATCATTTATCAAGTAATATAGGACTTTTTTATTAAGCCCCAAGATATCGAACCCACAAGGAAATGTCTAAAATTTTAAAGAAATGAGAAAATAACTTTTTACTTTTTAAAATGAATTTGTAAAGTATGTTTTAAGATATAAAATTTTTCATATTTGTTTTTGGTATTTTCTGAATAAAAAGTAAAGCGAACAACTAAAGTAACACAACTATAAAATAGTATGATAGCAAATGAGAATAAAATATTTTTTTCCTCTTTTAATGAATCAGTAATAACTATGGAATTTCATTGTGAAAGTATCTAAAATGTGTTGTGCCAAATAGAAACAATTATTTTTTTTACCCTTACTTGGTTCTATAAAGAACATTGGTTAATTTGATGTTTTGAAATCTTGTAGATGGGTTAGACAGGGAAGATACTAGCTCTCACTCTAGAGTTTCCTCAATTCCCTCTACCCTGGGCCGAACATCACATAACAAAAATTAAAACATCAAACTAAATTAGGGGGCTTTAGTCTGTCACTCTAAAGTCCTCTAATTTTACTCCCCATTAAAAACATATCTTCCTATTTATTTGCACCCAACCATATGAACTACAATTCTCACCCATACAATTGCATGTGATTCTTTCTAATTGTTGATTGAGACAATACCGCATTGGTTCTTACATGTTCTCACAACAAATTTTAACATCTTAATTGGCCAAATCAAAAGGTAAATGAAGTGTAAGGTAGTAAATCATCACAACTTTTTCATCCAACATTGAAATCCTATACTTCACAACTTCCATCCATAATTTAATTACTTCATCATTTAAAAGGAAAATAATAAAGAAAACTACTCAGAATCCATGGAGAAAACACAATCAAAACTTGATTTGAAAGTAGAAATCATAGTGAAAACACAATAAGTTTTACTTTAAAAACCAAATGTAAAACAAGATAAAAACTTATCTGAAAATCCTCTCCACAAGACTGTTGAAGTTTCTTTGAAACTTTGCTTTCCCTTTACAAGATAAAATAGGGGTTGGCACCTAACTTCGTTGACTGCGAATGTCTATTCTACTCTTAATAAAAACTAGATACAATCGATAATAAAAGTGGTGAAGTGGAGAGGTGTGCTTTCAATAACACTTTAACATAAACTTTACTCTAAACACTAATCACACTCTTCAACAACAACCCATTTTTCTGATCTTCAAGTTTTTTTTTTAAAATTTTCCAAAAGGTGCCTTGGTGTCTCTTTAAATTATGTCCAGATTCAATGTATCCATCAAGAATGCATCCATCCATTCAAAATTTAAATAAATTTTAGGGCTAATGGGAAGTTAGTGAAGTTTAAACCAAAGGATGCTTCAAAACCCCTTCAAATTTGCGCCAGAATCAAATAAAATTTGTCACTTTAACTGTGGCGCTTATGTGCCAAGGATTCGACGCATAGCCGCAAGAGGCCAATTTTGCACACCATTCAATTTTTGCTCCAAATTTGATCATCTTTTGCTTCTTTCATCATAGTCAGTCATTTTAATTATACCTGCAAGAAAAACACAAATATACCCTCCATTAAAGTGCAATATCATCATAAATAGGTATAAAAATATATTTAAAAACACTATATATTTTAGGTTTATCAAACATCTATTCAAGATTGACAATGTACAAAATGGTCTCTAGAAATCTTGACTATAAATATGTGGCAGGATGCAATGTCCTTCTTCATAAATGTTGACAATGTAGCTATCTGGTGTGCAACTATGCGGTATTATATCCCAAGCTACTAGTTGTCTGATGATTTGAACAATGATTGTAGGCATCAGGTCTACTTGTTCATGACACAGAATTCTGGGAGGATTCTCATCTTTATCTTTAGCATAGTTGTAACAACATCTATACAAAATGTCCTTTTCTTCAAGCTTCCAGCTCGACCAAGATCTCGATCTTCCATCATATGTTTAACGATGGCAACTTGTTCATCTTCATCGAAGACTCTCGTGATTAATTTAATACCTTCCAGTAGTTTTATAGTCCAACCATCGATATGTTTGAATTGTTTGAAAGAATGTCATCTGAGAGCTTATATGTGCCTCAATTTTTCTTCAGAGATAATCTAGCAGTCTGTAGATTTATCTGATGTCATGAGGTCGAGTATAGACACATATGGAGTCGGTGCAAAAATTGTCCTTTCTATTGCTTTTCAGGATCTAGATTCTCTATTCCTAGAACAAGATATACCTCTCCAAGAATATCTTCAGAAATCATAAATTCGAATCCAAAAGTGTTTTCCTCCCTAAGTTTCACATTCCTTTGTTCTTTTTCTTCGATCCATTTTAGTCGTTTATTTCTGTCTCGTCTCTAGGCCCGAGTCAATCCTGTTGTCAATTTATTGACTCCCGCAATGGATGCTTCTATGATCGTTTGAGTTGCAGCGAATACCTAAATTTAATCTTCTAGAGTCAAGTTTTCTTTTCTGACCCATTGTTTTCACTTTTCTTCATTGATGTCTGGTCGTTGGGTCCTGAACTCCAACACAGGAAATTCCTTCTCAGCTTCTACTTTGTCAGTGATAGACAACAATGGCCCATTATATAATAGTTCGATCTATTCCATGTCAATGTCAAAGTGGATCCTTGATCCTTTCTTGATACATTGGCTGTCCAATGACGAACACACACCACTTCTAAAAGTAAATAAGAGTCTGTTGTTCGATATTTTCCTACAAGCAATAGGTTGATGGAAACATATCAGACCAAGTTTCGATCTAATATGTCAATATGAAACTCATTATTGTCAAGGAATGATGTTCATAAACACATGTTATGTGAACAGAAGGAATTGTTTAAAGAAAGACATTGGATATCAGAAATTTCATTTGTCATTTTTTTTATTATTTTTCCAGTTTATAAATAAGTCATCAGTTTCATGTTGCTTAATATTGTTTCAAGAAATGCCCATTTATTGGGGGTAAGATTCTTTCTCCTTGACAGTCTACTAATTAGCAAGATCCTCTCGAATATGTTTTTCAATTACATACAGGCCCTCCCATATTGGTTCAAAGTTTCGACCTATTCTTCGATGAGCGAGGATATGTCTTCGGAGAACTAAAACTAATTCACCGATTCAAAATGTTAGAGAGTGAAATAATTTGTCACGAGCCCACATAATTTTTTCTTGATTTAATTCAAGATTTTTTTGAGCTTGAAGATGCTTGCCTTCTAAACTCTCGAGTTCTTCGAGTCATTATTTGGCATTTTCTTCTTTAGTTATTTTACTTGTGACCGCAACTCTTAGAGATGGAATTTGCACTTCAAGTGGTAATATGGCCTCATAATCATATACCAAACTAAACGTTGTTGACCTTGTTGGAGTTCGATATGTAGTTCTATAGGCCCATAAAGCTTCTATCAATCGCTCATTCCACTGTCTTGGACTGTTCATTAATGTATTTTTACTAACATTTTGTTGAAGGCTTCAGCTAAACCATTGGCTTTAGGATAATAGATTGTGGAATATCTCCAATCTATCTCATGTCTCTGAATAAAGTTGTTCATTTTTGTATTTTTAAAAGCCAGTCCATTGTCTGATATGACTCTTCGAGGAATTCCAAATCTATAAACAATATGAGTCTTGAAGAAATGGAGAACTTGTTCTGCCTTAACTTCTCTGAGCGGTATTGCTTCTGCCCATTTGGAGAAGTAATCAGTGGCTACTAGAATGAATCGATGGCCTTTTAATGATGGAGGGTCTATAGGGCCCACTACATCTGGGGCCCAACATTCAAATGACACAGATGCAATAGTTGGATGTAATACATTTGGCGGCTGATGTTAGACCACTCCATATATTTGAAATTGATGACATTTCTTCGCGATTTCAAGACAATCGGTCAACATTGTTGGCCAGTAATATCCCATTGTTTTTATTTTCATTTTCATTTTAGGTCCAGATTGGAGTGCACCGCATAAACCTGAATGAACTTCTTTAACAATCTCTTGAGTTTCAGATTGGTTTAGATATCTTAACCACATTTGGTCAAAAATTGTTTGTAAAGATTATCATTAACTAGAGCATAGGACAATGCTCTTTTTCTGATTTTAGATGCGATAGAGTTGTTTCCTTCTGATTTGTAAATGTTGAATATTTGGTTATCCCCAATCATTATATTCTTTGTCAATTACTATCACTATCGCGTCTTAACCAATTTTGTAAAGATTGTCCATATCAATTTGGGAAAGAACTTGTCATCCTTTTATAGAAATCAACATGTTATCTTCTTCCGGACAAGCGAATTCTTTACATGTTTTTCCAAGGCATCTGCTAAAGAATTGTATCGTCTCAAAATTAAGAAGAAAGCTACATTAGGAATTTGCTAAATAAACTTTAGAGTGTAGTAGAAGTATTGTTCAAGTTGAGGTTTCAAAGTCTTGCACTTGCCTGCAATTTGATTAATGATCAACTGAGAGTCTCCGTAGTTGTCTATATTTTTTTTGTCCATTAGTATTATCAATTCCAGTCCTGTTATGAGCACTTCATATTCAGCTTCATTATTCGTGCATGGTTCATTCAGATGATTGGAAAATGACATTACTGCTCTATCTGGAGTTATGAAAATTAATCCTAGCCCAACTTTGTCTGGTATGATTATCTGCTTGTCTTTGTCTTTTCAAGCAGATGAAGCTCCAACAAAGTATAATTCTCATCATTATATGCTTAAATTTTTTTATTTCTATTATCTAATCATCAAGTAAATCATCATTAAGTGGTGATCCAGTCAAAATTAGGTGTGTTGATAAGAAATCTGCCAATATTTGTCCTTTAACAGCACGTAATGGAACATATGTTATGTCGAATTGGAGCAGTATCATTACCTATCTTGCTAATTTCCATAAAGTGTCAGTATTGTCATCATGTGTTGTAATGGATTAGCACTTGAAAAAAGAGTTACTTTATGAGAAAGCATTTAGTGCCTTAGCTTTTGAACTGCAAAAATCAAAGCTAAGCAATGCTTTTCAATTGTTGGATATTTTATTTCAGTCGAAACCAAATAGTGGCATAAATAATATAATGCATTTTCTTTTCCAATATGAGCTAGTAACGCTCCAAGGGAATTGTCCAATGCCACAGTGTAAATGATTAAAGGTCTTCCTAACACAGGGGCTGCTAGGACAGGAGGTGTTGTTAAATATTGTTTGATGTTTTCAAAGGCATGTTGGCATTTTTCATCCCACACAAATTTGGTATCTTTTCTGGTTAGAGAAGTGAGAGGCTGACACATACCTGACAAATTGGAAATAAAACGTCGTATATGTGCTAGTTTTCCTTGAAAGTATCACAATTGAGTTAACTTTTTAGGAGGAGGCATATTTAGGATGGCTTCGATTTTGATGGGATCAATTTCGATCTCACAATGTTGTTTAAAAGTTACTGGAAAAATCTCACAATTGAGTTTAAACGTTACTTAGGTAGATCAATCCCCTCATACTTAGGTAGATCAAAGCGTTTGAAACATTAAAAGAAAAATTAATCACCGCACCTGTAATAATTTCACCAAATTGGGAAAAACCTTTTGAATTAATGTGTGATGCTACTGATTATGCTATTGGTGTTGTTTTAGGTCAGAAATATGATAAAATTTTCAAAGTAATTTATTATGCCAGTAAAACTCTTAATGAAGCTCAAATTAATTATACCACTACTGAGAAAGAGTTATTAGCTATATTATTTGCCTTTGATAAATTTTGATCATATTTAATTGGAACTAAGTGTGTGGTGCATACTGATCATTCTGCTATCAAATACTTAATGAAGAAAAAAGATGCAAAACCGAGACTGATAAGATGGATTCTTCTTTTGCAAGAATTTGATTTTGAGATAGTAGATAGGAAGGGTTATGATAATCAAATTGCTGATCATTTGTCCAGGCTTGAAATTGAAAAATCTCTCTGTGATATTGAAGAAATTAATGAACATTTTCCTGATGAAAAATTGTTCACTGTTAAAGAATGGCGTGTTCCGTGGTATGTAGACATAGTAAACTTTATTGTTAGTAATATTATACCCTAAGGTTTGACATACCAAGAAAAGAAGAAATTTCTGTCTGATGCTAAGACTTATTTTTGGGATGACCCATTTTATTTAAACAAGGAAATGATCTTATAATTCGAAGATGTGAACCTTTGGAAGTGACTTATGAAATTATTCAAAAATATCATGATTCTGATTATGGGGGACATTTTGGAAGTGATAAAACTGCATATAGAATATTACAATCAGGATTTTATTGACCTACAATTTTTAAGGATGTGAATGTTTATATTAAAAATTGTGATAGATGTCAGCGTGTAGGCAATATTTCTAGAAGAAATGAGATTCCCCTCAATTATATGTTGGAAGTTGAAATATTTGATGTTTGGGGACTAGATTTTATGGGACCATTTACACCATCTTTCGTAAATGTTTATATTTTGATAGCAGTAGACTATGTTTCCAAATGGATTGAAACTATTGCTTTACCTCGATGTGATGCTCAAAGTATTGCAAAGTTTTTAGAAAAGAATATATTTTACAGATTTGGAATACCAAGAGTAATCATAACTGATGGGGGAAGTCATTTTAGAAATGCGATTATTAGGAAGTTAGCAAAGAAATATCATATTAATCATCGCATTGCTACTGCTTATCATCAGCAGACAAGTGGTTTGGTTGAATTATCCAATCATGAAATTAAAAGAATATTGGAAAAAAATGTTATCCAAATATAAAGGATTGGTCAATCAAACTGGATTATGCTTTGTGGGCCTATAGGACTGCTTACAGAACACCTATAGGAATGTCCCCATATAGGCTGATTTTTGGAAAAGCTTGTCATTTACCTTTTGAACTTGAGCATAAAGCATATTGGGCTATTAAAGAGTTCAATTATAATTTGAAATATGCTACTGAAAAGAGATTATTGCAATTGAATGAGCTTGAAGAAATAAGGAATGAATCTAATGAAAATACTAAGATTTATAAGGAAAAGATGAATTTATGGCATGATCGGAAGATTCTTACTAAAAATCTTGTACCAGGACAAAAAGTTTTACTGTATAATGCTAGATTGAGAATATTTTCCGGAAAACTTAAGTCCGAGTGGATGGTTCCATTTATTGTGATAAAAGTTTATTCTTATGGAGCTGTAGATATTCAAGATCCTAAGGCTAGAAAAATATTTAAAGTTAACGGACATAGACTTAAACCATATTTTTCAGTCAATAAATCTAAATCTGATAATAATTTGATGTTGGATCACTCAGAATGAGTTATGGGTATGTCAGGCTGAAGACGTTAAAACAAGCGCTTTGTGGGAGGCAACCCATAATTATCGTTGTGCTTTGCTTTATGTTTGTTTGGTGTGCTTTGTTTGCTTTGTTTGGTTTGTTTTTATGTTTATAGTGGTATTAATTTGGAGTTTTTAAACTATAGTAGAGTTTATTTTACCTTAATTGATGATTTAGAGAAGTCAGAATGAAAAATTGGACACTTAGCAGACCTGTGCTAAATTGAGCACTGGCGGCTAAGCGCCGACTGGTTGGCGCTTAGGCTCCGCAGTTATAAAAAACATGAGAAATGAGATTCTAGAAGCCTAGATTGTGGGGGAGTAGTTTTGGAAGTTATTTTGGAGTTTTAAAACATCTTGGGGGCAGATTTAGCACTTCCCAAGTCTATAAAAAGGACCTGATTTAAGAGAAAAACTTGCCCCAAGTCCTATTTTCTTTTTTGAGTCTTAAGAAGAGAGTTTTGAATGCATCATGTCTTCTTAGGAGAATGAGATGAAGAAGAAGCAAGATTCTGACAAAAGTAAGTTCATTAGTGATAGTGCTAAAGAATTATTCAATGGATATTTAGCTGTTAGTATTCAAGGTATTGCAGAAATGATTGCAAATATTGAAGCCCGAGTGACTTCAATGGAAGCAAAGATCAATGAAAGTAACTTACATTTGGAGCACATGGGATGACAACTCAAGATGCAATTCAGTCATTCAAGGTACATGGAAGAAGCGGATAAGGCGATGTTTGTAAAGAACAAATGAATTGAAGAAGAAGATGTAAGAATGAACAATTATCGCCCGTTCTATCAAATTTATATTCCAGAAGGGTCAAATGAGAATAATAGTGGTCCTGGATATAATCTTCCTAATGGAGAATGGAATTAAGAGTGCTTTGTTGTTATTTATTTAGTGTTCTTATGTGTTATGTTTAGTGTTCTTGTGTGTTAGGTTGGGTGTGTTTAGTGTTTATATTTAAGTATTAACTAAGCTTGATGATGTGATTGTTTCATCCTAGAGATGTATACTTATCAGTTTGAGATTAAATTCTATTGTATTTAGAGAATTTCATCCTTTATGTGTGGATAGAAATTCTAGAATTGTGTTAAGTGTTATATTTGTTTTAATATAAGTTTGTGCTTTTGTGAAATTTGTGTGGAATCAATGGATATTAAATTTTGATTTGGAATATTGGAAGATTTATGTGGGGAGAAATAATTATTCTGGAGTAATTAAGGGTGATTAACCAAGTGATTTAGTGCATATACCTTAATCGTGAAAATCTAGGTATTGGCGGCTAAGCGCCAAAGTCCGGTGCTTAAGTGCCAGATTTCGCGGCTAAGCACCAAAAGTTCGTGCTTAGGCGCCAGTTAGTGAAAATTGGTTCCCAACAGTTAAAAACCCAAAAATTGCCATTTTTAAACCACCCCATTGTCTTCAACCTTCGGTTTATCACGAATGAGGATCCTAGGGCATCATATTGTGGATCATTTAAGAGCCGATCTCAACAAAAATTGTTAGATTTGGATTCCTTGAGGTAAGAGCACTACTCCTAAGTAAAAAATTTTTGATTTTCACCATGTATTTTGAGTACAATTTAGAAAATCTTAAAATCACTATTCATGGTGAAAATTTGAGGAAAAACTTGAGAAACTGCTTGGATTTAGTGAAAATATCTTTTCGAAGATATTTTAGCAAGTTTAGTTTGATTTTGGAATTTATGGTGAATTTTTTCGTGAATTTTTAGAGATGGATCCAAAGTCAAAGCGTGCACGAGAAAAGACAAGATTTGATTCTGACAAATTTGTTAGTATGAGGGCTGAGGAACGATACTTCGTTGCATTGCAGTCACGTAAGTTGATTCCTGAGCGTGTGTTTAGTAAACCAGGAGAGGTGATTGAAGATATGATTGCTAGAAGGAACTGGGAGAATTACTCGTTGCTTCTCCGTCGTTGCTGTTGTTTCTATGGTTAGAGAATTTTATGCAAATTTGCCTGCTGCAGAAGAGAATCAAGTGATGGTTAGGAGGCATGAGGTCAACTTTTCTTTTGGGGCAATCAATACTTTTTATGGACTACCTCCTAACATGTTATATTTTTATTCTAACTGTCATCCTACGGAAGGAGAATTAGATGAGATCATGGAATTTCTGACTGATGGAAGAGGATTATGGAAAATAACTAATGATAGAAGAGTGAACTTTCCTGCTTCCAAATTGAATGCCATTTCTAAGGCATGGCATTATTTTATCTCATATAAGTTGTTACCTTCGAGTCATACTAGTGAAGTAACGAGAGAAAGAGCTGTGTTGAACCATTATATTCAGCAAGGGAAGCCTATTGACATTGGAGGTATAATTTATGATTATGTTTTGAACTGTGCTAGATCAACCACGGCTGCAGGTATGAGATTTCCTTCCTTAATTCATTCATTATGTGAACGATCTAGAGTGAAGTTTGAAATCTGGGAAGAGGTACTTCAGCCATTGAGACCAATTACCAGTGTAAACGTAGGTGCTTACACTGTACATTTAAAGTTTGGTTGGAGAGGAGGATTTGGTAGGGCTTCTACTGCTTCTGCTGCATCTACTTCTTGTGCTTCTACGTCACGTGCTTCATCATCTACTGATACACAGACTGGTTTATTAAGAAAAATTTTGAAAAAAGTGAGTCTTACTCGAGAGCATCTGAATGATATGGATGGTAAGATGGATAATGTAGAAAGATATATTGTGAAACATGATGAGTATGAGGAGAGTTATCAGCAATATTTGGATAGACTGATTAGAGGTGATCAAAGTGCTGAGATGCCCCCTCATCCATTCTACATACCTTATGTGCCATCTAGGGATTGGAACGAGTAAGATGATGATGATGATGAGGATGATGAGTAGGTTAGTGTTATTTGTTATCCTTGTGGTGTTGTTGTTGATGTATGTGTGTTTTGTTTAGTATTTAGTTTGATCATTGTGTTGTGATATGAACCTTAATAGTATGTAAGACTGTAGTTTGTATTATTTTTTTGTTATGCATATTCAGATGTATTGTTGTTGTTGTATTGATGTTTTATATGTTGCTTTGTGGTAGTGATGTGTAATAGTATATGTTTTAATGTGTATGTTATGTCAGAGTTTTTAGTAGTATGTACTTTAATTCAAAAACTGTTACGAGATTATAAACCACTATTGGGAACTTCTACTTAGGAAACTACATGTTTAAAATTTTTCAAATTCCACTATCATCTGTTATCTGTATCAGTGTGCTATTTTAGTTGGTGTGTATTTGCTTTGAAAACCTCCACTATTGTAGAAGTCTTTTTGAAATTTTTACTTTTCTATGTATAAAAAAATTGTTTTGAAAAACTAAATTTAATTTCATTTTACTCCTGTTATTTAAATTTTTATACTTGCATATTAGGATATTAAAAATTCCTGCAAGCATGATATGTCAGTTTTTATTTCTCACCCAAGTATCATTTCTTATGCTTAAATGTTTTATCTTAACTAAAAATTAATGTTTTGGGGGAGATTTAAAAAAAAAGATTTTCAAAAACCTAAAATTTTATTTGATTCTCAAGAATACCTAAAAATAAATCTTATTATTGATTGAGAAAAATTATGTACATCAAGTTATATTAGGGGAACAAAAATTTTGAATATAGAAATGAATAAAAGAATTTAGTTAAAATTTATAGTAATCATGAAAAGCTTAAAGTTAAAATTTTCTTAATGAAGAGGTGTTAAATAAAGTTAAACTATCTTTAGTAAGAAGTTTTGTATTTTTGGATAAATAGAAGATTTAACTTTTATTCTTCAAAGCTTAAATTTCTTTTATTGAAGAGTAATTTTCAAATATTATTATTATGATTTTTAAGTGAAAGATGTATATCTGACCTTTATTTTAAATGGAATGGTGGAATTCAAAATCATTAAAGGCCTATCCAGATATAGTAATCCTTACCTTATAAAAAAAAGAAAAAAAAAAGAATAAGAAAAGAAAAAGTGAAAAATAGTATATGAAAAGGGAGGAGAAGCTTGAGGATTTAAGGGCCTAATCAAAAATTGGTTTCATACCTAAAGTTTAAGATATAAGTTCAGAGAAAATCTAAAGCATAAGGTTATAATATAGTAAGTAAAATTATTTTCAAATAAAGATTTTTAAGTGAGAAAAATAAGTGTTTGAGTCCTATATTTTGAAGAATCTATAAATATTTCTGAAATAGATAAAAACTTATATTTGTCATTTTCCTTTACTTAAGAACTTTCTAAACTTTAAGTTGGTTTTAATTACTGAAATTTTTTCTAAATTGGACTATTCCATTTCTAGAACAAAATTTTGTTATCTTCCTAAGAAACTCATTACATAATTTGCATGCTAAAATGTTCTATGAGATTATCTGTCACTTGAGGACAAGTAACATTTTAAGTTTGGGGGATTTTGATACACCTAAAATATATAGTATTTTTATGCACATTTTTATACCTATTTTTAATGATATTGTACTTTAATGGAAGGTATTTTCTGTTTTTCTTGCAGATATGATGAAATTGGATGGTCATGATGAAGGGAGAAAAATTGGATCAAATTTGGAGCAAAAAAAGATGAAAAATGATAATTTGGGCACAAGCGGCTAAGCGCCGCTGGGCTGGCGCTTAACCGCCACAGTTAAAAATCAAAATTCAAATAAATTTGGCGCCAATTTTAAAGGGATTGGGATGCAACTCTTGGTGGAACTTCCATAACTTCCTTTGGGCGGCAAGTTTGAATGAAGGGGTGCATTCTTTGGTGGATACATTGAATCTGGACACATTTTGAAGAGACACCAAGGCACCTTTTGGTTTACTATTTAAAGAGAGTCTTAGGAAAGATTAAGGAACTCTTCCTTTGCATTTTGAAGGGTTATTTCTTTTTTTGTTTCTTCCACTTGCATTTTGAAGAGAGTTTTTATAGTATTTTACTTTTATTTTGCGAAAGTTTTTATTAAGAGTAGGAGTAGAGAGTAGAAAGGAGCAAAGGGTTGGAGTGAAGTCTTCTTCTTCCCACTTCTTTTCTTTCTTTTAAGATTAGTTTTTATTGAAGTTTGAAGTTTATTCTGAGTCATCGGAGTTGGGAGATTGACTCTGAGGAGTAGTTTAGTGAAGAGTTAAAGATTCAGAGGAACTTCCTGAGTCTTGTGGAGAGAATTTTCAGATAAGTGTTTACTTTTATTCTTACATTTAGTTTTTTAATTAATACTTGTTTTTGTATGTTGTTTTTCTTATGGGTTTTAATTTTGAATCAATGTGTTTTTGTATTTTCTCAATGCATTCTGAGTAGTTTACTTTATCTTTTTATTTCTTAAATGGAGAAGTAATTAGTTTATAGAGAATTGTTGTGGAAAGTTTAAGTGTTTAAAAGTTGGAAGAAGTTGTGAAGATTTATTAAGAAAACTTTGTTTACTTCTTAATTTGGCCTGTTAAGTTGTAGAATTTCTTGAGATTATGTAAGATCCAATGCGGTATTGTCTCATAAAAGTTAGTAAGAATCACATGCAATTATATGGGTGAGAATTGTAGTCTATATAATTGAATGTAATATTAGAAGATATTTTTATGGAAGGGAGTAAAATTAGAGGATTTTAGAGTGCAGGCTAAAACCCCCTAATTTGGTTTGAAGTTTTGAGTTTTGTTATGAGAAGTTAGCCCCCAGTTGGTGGGAATCGAGGGAACTCTTGATTGAGAGACTGGTATATTCCCTGCCTAACCATGTTCAAAATGATAAAAATTTCAAATTAACCTATGTTCTTTATAGAACCAAGTAAGGGTAAAGAACACATTTGCTTCTGTCTGTCACAACAAATTTAAATACTTCCATAACAATACTTTAATAATTATTACTACTTCATAAAAGGAAAGAAAAAGATATTCTAGTTAATAGTAATTTACATACAGTGTTATTAGTTATTATAATTTTAATTTCTTGCTTAACATTTTATTAAGGAAATTTCAAAAGACAAATCAGCTTTCAAAACTTTTCAAAATCAAGACATACTTTCAAAAGCCATAAAAAAAAGTAAAAAGATAATTTTTCTGATTCCTTTAAAGATATTCAAATTTTCCCTGTGGGTTCGATATCTCGGGGCTTAATCATAAAGTCCTATATTACTTGATAAACGATACGTATACTTGCGTTGTATCCACATTATAAATCAAAATCATCAGCATATATATATCCGGCGAGATCAAGTTTTTGGTGTCGTTGCCAATTTTCATATCATATTTGTAAGTATAAAAATAAGGTGGACCAGTCACCGAAGTTCACTTCGGGTCTGTGACATCCCCTACTTCTCTTCCTTTGGATTCTCAAAATAACTGTTCCAAATTCGATCCATTCCCTATTGAAAATTTCAAAATTCAATCCTTTGAAACATCAAACTTTGAAATTCTTGAAAGAAAAACCACTGATCATTATCGAAAGTTTTCTTAAGTGACTCCCTTCATTTAAGATGTAATTAACTATAGGGGCTTGCCCTTATAGGGAACTTTAAGAACCCAGGTAATATAAACCCTGCTTAATTCTTTTATATTAAGTAAGGGAAATTTGTCAGCTTATAAAATTGGTTCGTAGACCAAACGGATGTCACAAATCTATTAGTTTATTTAATCGAGCCCCATCATCAAGAGGTATGTCTATTCCTCGGGATAGATACACGGTTTGTATTGTGGTGCTCGTTTATATAAACTTTTCGAGGTGTGAAATCAGTTTGACTTCATACTTCAAAATTTTTTAAAACTTAAAACTATTTTCAAAAATCAAAATGCTACTTTCCAAATTATATATATAAATTTAAATTAAACACTCAACCTAAAAAAATACACTGACAACCTTTTTGGCGACTCCGCTGGGGATGATTCTTTCTATTTTGATCAGATGGTTCTGCTTTAATAAATTGGTAGTGAATCCATACCCATAGTGGATCAAACTATCATTCTTTTTGTTAACATACCATGTTCATTTGTACCTTGAACGTGTACAGTCAAATCTTCTTGTATTTTGGAGCCACTGTTTAGACATCCCTAAACATAGAGGTCCCGGAATCCTTTTGCCTCTCCGAGGTGGGGTGGACCCCCAATAGGTGTTATCCTAGGAGCGGTTCATCGAGATGAGTGTCTTGTGAGGTTTTCTCTCCCTTTCTGGTGCTGAATTGGGTCCTTTACCTTCCCTTACTCTTCCTCAATTATTTCATTCCTAACGAACCCATTATTAACTATGAACAAACGATCCTTCTAAACTACGAACTAAGTGAACACATAAAATGAAATTGGAAATACTTTGTAAACAAAACTAACAAAATGAATAAGAATGTGTTCGGACTCTATTTTTCTTTTTTGTCCTAAGAATTTTATGACGGAAGGAAGCATAGTATGGAAATGATGTTCGGGATCTACACTGCAGAAGATGTCTGCACCGAAGCTGATTTTCTCCTTCACCAATGGATTGGACTTGACAGTCAGCAAGGACAAACTACTTGACAATGTGATCATTCACTTCAGAAGAGGATTCGATAACACGAACATCAAGTTCGTCGATGTTAATCTCTTCGCGTTAATGGCCAAAGTACCAGAAACCATGGAGCCCATAATTGAGTTCAATTTGAAGTTGGCGCAAGCGTTTCCTCCCTTGCAGAGGGTCCTAGCTGAGGAACACACCACTATCAGTAGGAGACTAGCTGCCACTCCCAGGACTGTTGTCTCTCCCCCCACAGGTCTAGTCATCACTGCACCTACCCCCGCTAAATGGAAAGGGAAGGAAGTCCAGATGAGTGATGAACCCACCACCGTGGAGGGTACGACCTTTGCTGTAACACCGTCCATTTTCAAAATAAAGTCCTGTTCAAGATTTGCACCCTTAACCCAGACACAAAAGAAGGAATAAGAACAGAAAGATTGCAAAAATCAGAAAGATCAGAGCTGCTAAAGTTACCATTCCTGAAGAAATCCCGGAAGAGAAAGAAGAACTGCCAGAGCTTTCACCCATGTTGGAAGGAAATAAATTTTACCCACTTTTTGCCGCTCCTAAGGAAGAAAGTGCTCAGAGGATCGCTGTCGCGTTTCCCCGACCGACATATTATGATTGTAAAGAGCGGAAGACAAGAAGTACACCCCTTACTCGATTGCGGATGATAATTGAGAAGTTGACAAGAAAGGATAATTGTTCTGTGTCTAAGATTCTGAGGAGAATGGGAAGAATACCTCCTAAGGCACGTCTCAGACCGAAGGTGCTTCCCCCTACCGTTCAAAAGGAATTTATGCCAAAGAAGAGGAAACTAAGTAGCAAGAAGTTACCTACCGTGGTATCTAGCCCACATCTTAGTAAGCACACCACCTTTCAACCTATCGCTGATGAGCCATCAGGTTCTAGGAACCCAATTCCAAAAAAGATGGTGTGGCGACCTAAAGTTACGGAGCCAATACCGGCAGAGTAGCCAGAAATGAGAAGTTCTGATGCTGAGTTCATAACTAAAAGGAGTACTGCCGTCTCAGAGACAACTCCAGAGAACGAGGTTCATCGACTACAGTCTACTAGTCAGAGGATCATCAGAAGAAAGTCCCTCGAAGTTACTTTGGAAAAGTTAAGGTCAGACATTCAGCAGTTGGCCAAGGGACAAAAAGAAAAATCAGAAAATGAAGAAGACTTGTCAGAATTCATGGATGAGGATTTTGCCGAGATCAACATTGTCGAGACCCGAGCATCGTCAGCTCTGCAGGGAGCTCCATCAACTTCAGAAGGAGACGACGTGAAGTTATTGAGGCTACGTCTACGAGAAAAAAGATGATACAATTTATCAGATGAAGAAGAAGATGGAAGAAATGGCGGCTGCTTTATCCACACTTCAAAGTCAGCCTCAACCTCAAAAGGAAACGCCCATGGAAGTCATTCATATTGTAGATGGAGGAAAAGAAATTACATCAGTCAATGGGGATGAACAACCAAAGAAAGATTCTGCGCAATGAATGATACCCGAAAAGGACATTAAAAATATGGTAGAACAGCAGGTGCAAGAAGCTGTCAGCGTTATTTTTTTAGGTTTTAAAATTTAATTTAGGTATATATATATAATTTGGAAAGTAGCATTTGATTTTTGAAAATAATTTTTAAGTTTGAAAATTTTAAGATATGAAATCAAACCGATCTCACATCCTAAATAGTTTATATAAACGAGCATCACACCACAAACCGTGTATCTATCCCAAAGAATAGTCACACTGCTTGACGATGGGGCTCGATTAAATAAACTAAAAGATTTGTGACATCCGTTTGGTCTGCGAACCAATTTTATAAGCCGACAGGTTCCCCTACTTAATAAAAAGGAATTAAGCAGGGTTTATATTTCCTGGGTTCTTAAAGTTCCCTATAAGGGCAAGCCCCTATAGTTAATTACATCTTAAATTTCCGAAGACACTTAAGAAAACTCTCGATAATGATCAGTTGTTTTGCTCTCAAGAATTTCAAAGTTTAAGGTTTTCAAACAATTGGATTTTGGAAATTTCAATTGGGAATGGATCAAATTTGGAGCAGTTTATTTCAGGAGTTCAAAGGAAGAGAAGTAGGGGAAGCTGGAGATCCAAGAAGAATCTTGGCAACTTCCCAAACTATCCTATTTTTTGGCTTCAACTTGAGAGTTTATTTAATGTTTCATCCTGCCTTTTTAAATTAATTAGGACTTATATTTGTATGACACAATCATACAAACAGCCTCGAAGATGTGAGGGTTTATGTCTACCAAACAACTACCTCGGAATCCTAAGACCGGTTAAGGCTTAATCTGCATAAGACAACTATGCAAATACCTAAAAAAAAGTTGAGGATTTATGTTGCACTTGGCAAACCACCTCGAAGTCCTATGGCTTTGTTATTTAATTTCTAAGAAAGGATTTGCTGATGTAGACCCAAGTTTTGCTGTTGACGATGGTCGTGTTGCCCACTGTGCTCCAAGCTGCTTATTGTCGCAGAGGTTTAGTTTTAGAAATCATAAATCAGGAGATGAGAGAAGTGTTTTGGTTTAGAAAAGTCTTAGAATCCAAATATTTTAGTGTTTTAATTAAAACAAATCTTAAAGTTGATTAAACAGAACCGATTAAGATCCCACGGTTCCGTCATGCCGGAATGGTTATTTTTATCGGATTCACTTAGTCCAGATGAATTTGCTAAGCTCAACTGAATGAGTTCCACACTTTCATTTAGACCGTGGGAAATCCCGTTAGCAACATGTGGGTTACATCATCCGAGGTATTCCCGATCATCCAACGAGACGTTTTAATTTAGTCAAAGTTGTAATTTTTGTTGTTCTGTTTGTGATTAAATTTTGAGTTGTCTTATATTTTGAAATATTGTGGCGGTGAATTTTATCTTGTATGACTTTTAGTTTAGTTTTGGGTTTCAGTTTTGTGGCTATCCTAAAGGTTTCAGTTTTCATGGAACAATAATATTTATCATGCAAGAAAAGTAGAACACAGTGCAGGTAAATAAATTGCAATATAGTAAAAGCGTACCTGGAGGATCTTCTCTTCATTCCCAGCTGAAACTTTAGTATTGCATTGCATGTATGTGTTTATAATTTTACAGAAATTAAAGCATGCCAGAAAATAGGAAGAAGTAGAACTAACAAGAAGTAACTACTCAATCCTATGATGTCTATGTAAATATCCTGGTTTTCTACCAAGTCCTATGATGTCTGTGTGAATTCCTATGTTGTGTTTCAATAAACATTGTTTAATTTAATTGAGGATGGTTTCGTTAAGCAGACATATTAAGTTTAATAGACCTCAGAGGTATCCAAACAGTTAAAGAAGGATGCAGGTCCATACTTCCCTCTCATATGCTGATGTAAAGTCTCGGGCTCATTTAAACTTATTATGTTGCTTAACAATTCACCCTACCTATACCCTTATGCTTAATGAACACAGTTGTTTGGGGTAGGTTGGGGCAGATGGGTTTAGGTGTAGTTTGGGTTTGTATTTGGTGGCAATTGGTAGTTTGATTTGGACTTGTGGGAGTGCTATGAAGAGTTTGTGGTTTTTTTTTTTTTTAATTGAGTTTGATTTTTGTTTGGGGATTGGAGGATTTGAATTTGGTTTGTGTTTGTATTTGGTTTGGGTTTGAACTAGGTTTGGTTTTGGTTTTGGTTTGTTTTTAGTTTTAAATTTGGTTTGAGTTTTGGTTTTGGTTTGGTTTTGGTTTTGGTTTGTTTTTTTTGGAGTTAGGAACTTTGAGTTTGGAATGTGAATTGAGAAGGTTGTGTGGACATCGAGTAAAATTTGGGTTACTCCATGCATTCACTAAGCATAAGGGTATCTTTATTATGTTGTGACTTCCTAGGGGTCTTTATAAAGGGAAAAATAAACCATGCCTCAGGAGGCCAATCCTAGGTTTGATCGTTATCGTGTTTGTATTGTATTGTGGTCGAGATTGTTGTTGTGTTGGGATTGTTATTGTTGTTGTGATTTGTGATGGTTGTGTTATTTATATATTATCATTTTATTATGTTATTATTGTTTATGTGTTTTGTTATTGTTATTTTTTTATTTGTAATTGAAATTATTATTATCTTTATGGTTTATTTAATTTATTATTTATTATCTTATGTGATTTATTTACTTTATCATTATTTATTTAATTAATTGTTATTTATTTATTTTATATTACTTTAGCTTGATATTTATTTATTATTATTTTAGTTTTAATTTATTTTATTATTTAATTTAATTAATTTAATTCAATTTATTAACATTTACAATTATTATTTAATTTAATTTAATTTAACTTTATTTAATTTGTTTTATTTTAACTTATCATTTATTTTTTATTTAATTTAATTTAATTAATTATTATTTACAATTACTATTTAATTTAATTTAATTTAATTTAATTTATTTCATTTTAATTTATCATTTATTTGCATTATTGTTTAATTTAGTTTAATTTAATTTATTATTTAATTAATTTAACTTAACTATATTTATTTATTTAATTTAATTTAATTTATTTAATTAATTTAATTTAATTTAATTTATTATTTACATTATTATTTAATTTAATTTAATTTAATTTATTTAGTTAATTTAATTTAATTTATTTAATTAATTTCAATTTAATTTTAAATTATTTAGTTATTTACATCATCATTTAATTTAATATAATTTTTATTTATTTAATTTAATTAATTTATTTAATTTATTTCATTTAATTTAAACTATTATTTATTTAATTGTTTTTAGTTTACTTAATTAAATATTATTTAATGTAATTAATTTAATTTAATTATTATTTAATTTAATTTATTTAATTTAATTATTATTTGATTATTTTCAATTTATATATATATGTATTATTTATTTTATTATTCTTTATATTCATATCATTTAAATTATATTTAAATTATAAGTTATTTTTATTTTAATTTATTATTGTTATTAATTATATGTATATTTAAGTTTATCATTTATATTATTTATTTATCATTTATATTATCATTTATTTAATTATAAAGTTTTTCATTTTCTCTCCTCAATTATCCTTTTCTTTATTTAAAGTTATTATTATTTATATTAAGTTATTATATCTTAAAATTATTATTTACATTTTTAAAAGGAATGACATTTTTTTATTTACTAATTTTTATTATTTATTTATATTTCCAATTATTATTTTATTTATTATTATTATCATTTTCTTATATTTTTATTATCTATTTAAGTTTATAGTTATTTATTTTATTCTTATCATATTATGTTTGTTACTTTCATATTGTTATTATTGTTTTACATGTATGTAAAGTTATGTTATTCATACATTTTATTTTTATTTCTTTTCTTCTTTCATTTTTCTTTCTTTTATGTTACATTTCTCTTTTCCTCTTTTTTTTTCTTTTCATTTTCTTTATGTTATGTTATTCATACATTATTAAAAATTCATATATAGTTATGTTATGTTCATTTCTCTTTATTTTCCATTTCCTTTATGTTATACTAAAAATTTTAAAATTCATTTTTAAGGTAATGAAAGCTAGGTGGTAGATTTGTAAATATCTAAACTAGTAAGCTTAAATGGCTAAATAACTTTTCATGAAAGAAATCCCTAAGCCTATGCATGAATAAAGTGAGGATAGCATGAAGGATAAACAACCTACAAATGATTTTTTTACATGGAAGTTTGCATGAGAAAAGAAAAGCTAAGCATGAAAACATTTGCATGAAAGAGAGGGATCTTAAGGCTATACATGGATACATAAAAAAAAAAAAAACATGCATGAAAGCTAAAAGAAATTAAAGAATTTGTATGTGAATTTAAAGGTCTTCGTAAAGGAAGAAGAACATTGAAATTGTGCATGTGTGTGTGATGTTTTAGGCTAGGCTTGAAAGGGGTAAAACATTTTCTTGAAGCTTAAATATTCATGGGATGAAATGTAGGGGGGAAAAAAACTCACCTTGATTTTGGGAGATTCTTTTGAAGCTCACGGCTAGGAGATGTTAGGGTGGATGATGAAGTGAGTGTGTAGTGTAAGTGAGTGTAAGTGTATAAGAGGTGTTTAAGAGTATTTATGGGGGGATTTATGGAGGAGGCACACGGCTAGGAAGGTGATGAGGGAGTGAGGGAGTGGTGAGGTGGAGGTGTGGAGGAGGTGAGAAGGAGTTATGGTGGAGGTGATGGATGAGGGATGAGGTGGCATGTAGGGTGAGGGAGAGGTGAGGGAGAGGTGAGGGAGTAAGATATTTTTCTTTTTTTTTATTTCATTTATTTATTATATTTATTATTATTATTATATATATTTATATATATAGATATATATATATATATTGATTTTAGGGCTTCCATGAGATTAATTTGATTAATTTTGGTTTAATTTAGGTTGATTTGAATTATTAGTTCAATTAGGTTCATTTGGGTTTGGGCTAACATAACTTGAGATTACGTGAGAATGAGGTCATGGTGTCTTGGTAAATATTGTTCATATGATTGTAATGAAGATCTTTCATGAAGACACAAAGTGGCTTTGAGCTCATTTGGAGGTCCAATTTTCGCATGGATTGGATTTTCGATTATTTTGGACCATGTTGGGTTCGGGTCAAATTAGATTGGGTTTGAGTGGGAATGGGGTTCCGAGGTCTTCAGAAATAATGTAGATATGGTTGTCTAAAAGAACTTTCATGAAGTCATAAAATAGTTTTGACAAGGTTTATCGGGTCAATTTTGTGAATTTAAAACATGTGTCCAGCTTGGGTCAAAATGGGGAGGTTTTGGTCCAAAATGGATTTTGGGTAAGATCTGATCTAAAATTATGGGCAATTGATGATCCAATTAAGTTTAAGGAGGTGTTATAAAGAGTTTTGAATTGAAATTTTGGAGGAATTGATTGACAATGGCTCACTTTAAGAGTTTTGGGTTATTTAGACCAATTTGGGGATTTTGGATTTCAAGTGGAATTGGATTAAAATGAGGGTCACATTGGGCTTGAATTTGGTCTAAGATGATATTGGGGATGTTGAATTTTTGTTTAGAATTGAATTTGATGAAAATTGGGATCAATTGGGTCAAGATTGGGTTTGGTTTAGGCACCTTTAGGTTAAATGGGCCAAGTTGGGATTTTGGATTGAAAGTGTATTAATTTTGCAAAATTAACGCATAGTGTAGTTGAACAAAATGGAATCGGAAATTTTTAAAATTTTTTGGAATTTTTTGAGAATTTTTTGGAATTTTTGGATTTTTGGAAAAAAAAAGGTATTTTGGATATTTTGAGGGTGTTGGGGGGGGGTATTTTTGAGAATTTTGGAATTTTTGGTCATGGATAGTCAGATTGAGTGGTAAGGAATATCTTGGAATGATTTTTGGGGATTTTTTGTGAATTTTGGTGAATTTTAAGAATTTTGGGTAATTTAGGGAATTTTGGGAGGCCGGGGGCCAAAAATTGAAACTTTGGAGATTTGAAGGTGGCTTCAAAGTGAACATGATGTAATGGTCTAAATTGAGTTATAGATCGAGGGTCACCCTCATTTGGTCCTCTATGTGTTGGTCCCTACCACTTAGTCATAGACTTAGGGCTGGGCTACCCACATGAGTTTCCAACGAGTTCAGGGTTGAAATTAGGATGTGCAGTGTGTGTATGTTGTGAATGTGAAGTGTATGAGTGGTGAGCTCCAGACCTCCCTCAGGGCAAATCCTAAGGTCTTACCACCTATAGGAGACTTCCCCTAGGATTCCTTATGCTTGCCTTTTTCCTACCAAAAGGTGGAGGTGAGGCCTTAAGCATATGAAAACCCCTAGTGAAGCAAGAAGAGTTTTGAATTTCTATGGGGAGGGTTCCATAACTAGCCCTCTAAGAAAGTCACCAGGAGAGTCCTATGGCTAGACCCTAGGCTATTCTAAAGAGATACTAGACCTCAACCAAAAGTGAGGTCAACAAATGGACCCCCAATAGGTGTGGTGTGCCGGAGAGGCACACCGTGCGTATTGATGTTGACCGAAAAGATCAACAAACCAACACAAAGCTGCCTAAGTAAAATACTTAAGACAGAATGTAGAATTAAGAGAAAGTTGTTGTTTCCGCTGGGGAAAGGAGGCAAATTTTCAAATCACAAGATTTCAAGATATTTGATTTTAGATTCGTTTCATTTTTTTTATTTCAAGTTTTAATTTTGAGTTCGAGTTTTGATTTGATCAGAGTTTTGATTTAAATTGAAGTTGGATTCAAGGTTGATTTCAAGATTGATTCCGTGGAAATTCTAGATTTTGAAATGAGAATTGGAGCCTAGGGAGGAATCCTAAAGCAATGCGGTTTCGGATGTAAAATCCTCAACCTCTAAAATTTGATTTTTTGAGTTGAACCATTGCGATAGGGAAAGAACCTAAAGCAATGCGGTATCGGATGTCAAATCCTCAACCTCTAAAATTTGATTTTTGATTTGAACCATTGCGATAGGGAAAGAACCTAAAGCAATGCGTTATCGGATGTAAAATCCTCAACCTCTAAAATTTGATTTTTTTGATTTGAACCATTGCGATAGGGAAAGAACCTAAAGCAATGCGGTATCGGATGTAAAATCCTCAACCTATAAAATTTGATTTTTGATTTGAACCATTGCGATAGGGAAAGAACCTAAAGCAATGCGGTATCGGATGTAAAATCCTCAACCTCTAAAATTTGATTTTTGATTTGAACCATTGCGATAGGGAAAGAACCTAAAGCAATGCGGTATCGGATGTAAAATCCTCAACCTCTAAAATTTGATTTCGATTTGAACCATTGCGATAGGGAAAGAACCTAATGCAATGGGGTAACGGATGTAAAATCTTCAACCTCTAAAATTTGATTTTTTTGAGAGTGAACCATTGCAATAGGAAAAAAACCTAAAGCAATGCGGTATCAGATGTAAAATCCTCAACCTCTAAAATTTGATTTTTTTTTATTTGAGCCATTGCGATAGGGAAAGAATGTAAAGCAATGCGGTATCAGATATAAAATCCTCAACCTCAAAAATTTGATTTTTGAGAGTGAACCATTGCAATAGGGAAAGAACCTAAAGCAATGCGGTATCGGATGTAAAATCCTCAACCTCTAAAATTTGATTTTTTTTTTTGATTTGAGCCATTGTGATAGGGAAAGAACCTAAAGCAATGCGGTATCGGATGTAAAATCCTCAACCTCTAAAATTTGATTTTTAATTTGAACCATTGCGATAGGGAAAGAACCTAAAGTAATGCGGTATCGGATGTAAAATCCTCAACCTCTAAAATTTGATTTTTTTTTATTTGAGCCATTGCGATAGGGAAAGAACCTAAAGCAATGCGGTATCTGATGTAAAATCTTCAACCTCTAAAATTTGATTTTTGATTTGAACCATTGTGATAGGGAAAGAACCTAAAGCAATGCGGTATCGGATGTAAAATCCTCAACCTCTAAAATTTGATTTTTTTGATTTGAACCATTGCGATAGGGAAAGAACCTAAAGCAATGAGGTATCGGATGTAAAATCGTCAACCTCTAAAATTTGATTTTTTTTTATTTGAGCCATTACGATAGGGAAAGAACCTAAAGCAATGCGGTATCGGATGTAAAATCCTTAACCTCTAAAATTTGATTTTTTTTTTATTTGAGCCATTGCGATAGGGAAAGAACCTAAAGCAATGCGGTATCGGATGTAAAATCCTCAACCTCTAAAATTTGATTTTTGATTTCGCGATTGATTTGTAAAGATTTGTAATGTCAATTTGAAAAGTGTAGAATTTTGGTGTTTTGAGAATTTCATGAATGTTGTAAAAGATTTTTGTGGAAAAAGACGGATTAGGAGGGAATATGAGGATGTCACATATCCCATTCAAAAGAGTTGATCGAAAAGTTACTGGTTTGGATCGAATACGATTCCTCTCCATTAGAACTAAATCGAAAACCTCGTGGCTCCGTGTCAATAGAATCGACTGCTCCTATCTCAGACAAGGGTGAGAATTGAAAAGATTAGATTTTAGATTAAGAAGTTTTAAATTTGAATTTGATTGGGATTTGATTTGAGATTCAATTTGAGATTGCATTAGAAAGTACAGATTGGAGATTCAGATTTGAGGTTTATTTTTAACATTGAGATTCTTTTTTTTTGTTTCGATGATTCGAGTTCGTTTTGATTTAGATTTCAATTCGATTTCGGATTTCATTTTGATTTGAAGTTTCGTTTTGACTTGAAGTTTGTTTCGTTATCTTATTCGATTTTTTTTTTATTTTTTTAGTTTTTATTTATTTTTATTTATTTGTTGTCATTCGTTAAGGGATTTATTGTTGGTTTTTTTTGAAGTTTTATTTTAATCATTTATGTTTCATAAATTATTATTATTTTTTTATTTTTATTTTTTTTTAGTTAGGGTTTGGACCGAATCATAAGCAAGTGCGGCATCTGTGCTTCGTAGAATGAGGCTGTCTTTGAAACATCACGATGCTCAGACTTCTTGAGGTATCATCCTCTGACCAAAGACGTTTGTAGAAAATGACCTATTCTTTGAGGTATTATTGAAATTATATCTTTTCAAGTACCTACAAAGATATGTTATTTCTATGGACACCATAGCTGAAGATGTTACATGTTCGTAGCTGCGTTTGTAGTAGTTATCATTTGATTTGTTGCAGATCCTGTGGAGGTTGTTGAAGTTGTCTTTGAGAAATCTTCTGACGTTCTTCGAGTTGAAGTTGGAGTTGTATTTACTGGACACTGAAAGATACGACTTCAGGGTCGAATTTCCATTAACTGCTAATAACATAGCCCATTTCTTTAATTCTTTCTTTCTGGGCCTAAGCAGATTCAAAATTTATGCTCATGTGATAGAAATATTTTTCATTGACCAAAGATATTTCTGAGTCAATTAATGACCGACCAAAAGACATAAAATCAATTGACTCTCTTCAAAGCATAATATCAGAGGAAACTTCTTAAGGTAGTCTTTCAAGTTTTATTATCGGGGGATGATTAAGACACCAATTTTTGATTATATGCTTGCCTCAAGCTTCTTCTCAGGGAGCTTAGTTGATTTCTCTTTTCTCTTTCTTTTTTTATATTTTGAGCTTTTCGCTCTTTTTTTTATTTTTTTTTATTGAGGATTACTATATCTGGTGGAGCACATGTTAAAGATTTTGAATGTCTAGATTGTGACACCAATTTTTGATTGTGTGCTCACCTCAAGCTTCTCCTCAGAAACACTCTTTTTTTTGTGCTCCTTTTGTTTTCTGAGAATTACTGTATCTGGCAGTGCATATTTCTGTTAAAGATTTTGAATGTCGAAACTCTCCCAATTAATAAATTTGAAATGGTTTCTTAACATGAATCCTGAGATATTATAACTTTTTCGAAAGTCCAGACCCAGTCACATGGCAGAAAATTAAAAGACTCTTGATATCCCGGATTAATTACTCGAATTTCAACCACACTGCTTCATTCCAAAATCTACTTAGGACCCAGTCCGAATTCCTTAAAGTTAAGGACCCAGTCATTAGGACATTAATTTCATTCTCCCCTGAAGTCATATTCTTATTAAAATGTTGAAGTTTCATCGTGTATCACCCCCTTCTTGATTGTCTTTCTACTAAACTTTAAGCGTCCTTGAGCATATTATTTTTATTTTTGCTGTGGTGGGAGGGTTGGGATCCACGACCCATCGTCGAGTTGTTGTCTTTTTTTTACTGTTTTGTGGTGGGAGGGTCGGGACCCACTATCCATTATCCTTCTCGTATTCATTTTGACTGCAGCTTTGTTGCGGGACAGTCCTTCGGTGGAAGTGTAGATCATCTTTTGAAGAATATTCAGAAGTCAGTGACGTCCTTTGCCTTGTAATTCCAGCGGTAATACTCAAGTTAACGCACTTGTCCTATAAACTGGGCATCCTTTAAAATTTATTCATGTGAATTTTTTTTATCTCCAAATTTTGCATTTTGTTTTATTATTGTGTATTCGATGGGTTTTGAGAATTTTATTTTGAATTAAAATTTTAACAAAAATTCATTTTGTTTAGAGTTTATTGGAAGGTTGTTAGAGCGGAATTTCAGTTTGACATGTTTACAATAAGTCAAACCTAAAGAGGAATGAAGTATCGGACCCAGTCAGAGATTTAGAGGAGGTCGAATTCACATTGAAATCACATGAATAGATTGCTTCTCTTCTAACAAACCTATTGGGGGTCTACCTCACCTCTTTAAGGAGGTGGGAGGATTCCGGAACCTCTCTGTTTAGGGGTGTCTAAACAGTGGCTCCAGAATCCAAAAAGGAGTTGACTATACTCGCTCAAGACAGAAATGAGCGGGGTATGCCAACGAAAAGAATAGTAGTTTGGTCCACTAGGGCATGGACTCACTACCGATTTATGAAAGCAAAACTATCTGATCAAAATGGAGAGAGGAACTAGTCCCCAGCGGAGTCGCCAGAAGGTGTCAGCGTTATTTTTTTTAGGTTTTAAAATTTAATTTAGGTATATATATATAATTTGGAAAGTAGCATTTGATTTTTGAAAATATTTTTCAAGTTTAAAAATTTTAAGATATGAAATCAAACCGATCTCACATCCCAAATAGTTTATATAAACGAGAATCGCACCACAAACCGTGTATCTATCCCAAAGAATAGTCACACTGCTTGACGATGGGGCTCGATTAAATAAACTTAAAGATTTGTGACATCCGTTTGGTCTGCGAACCAATTTTATAAGCCGACAGGTTCCCCTGCTTAATATGAAGGAATTAAGCAGGGTTTATAATACCTGGGTTCTTAAAGTTCCCTATAAGGGCAAGCCCCTATAGTTAATTACATCTTAAATGTCTGAAGACACTTAATAAAACTCTCGATAATGATCAGTTGTTTTGCTCTCAAGAATTTCAAAGTTTAAGGTTTTCAAATAATTGGATTTTGGAAATTTCAATTGGGAATGAATCAAATTTGGAGCAGTTTATTTCAGGAGTCCAAAGGAAGAGAAGTAAGGGAAGTTGGAGATCCAAGAAGAATCTTGACAACTTCCCAAACTATCCTATTATTTGGCTTCGATTTGAGAGTTTATTTAATGTTTCATCCTGCCTTTTTTAATTAATTAGGACTTATATTTGTAAGACACAATCATACAAACAGCCTCGAAGATGTGAGGGTTTATGTTGTACCAAACAACTACCTCGGAATCCTAAGACCGGCTAAGGCTTAATCTGCATAAGACAACTATGCAAATACCTAACAAAAAGTTGAGAATTTATGTTGCACTAGGCAAACCACCTCGAAGCCCTATGGATTTGTTATTTAATTTCTAAGAAAGGTTTTGCTGATGTAGACCCAAGTTTTTCTGTTGACGATGGTCGTGCTGCCCACTGTGCTCCAAGCTCCTTATTGTCCTAGAGGTTTAGTTTTAGAAATCATAAATCAGGAGATGAGAGAAGTGTTTTGGTTTAGAAAAGTCTTAGAATCCAAATATTTTAGTGTTTTAATTAAAACAAATCTTAAAGTTGATTAAACAGAACCGATTAAGATCCCACGGTTCCGTCATCCCGGCACCGTTATTTTCATCAGATTCACTTAGTCCAGATGAATTTGCTAAGGTCAACTGAATGAGTTCCACACTTTCATTTAGACAGTAGGAAATCCCGTTAGCAACACGTGGGTTACGTCATCCGAGGTATTCCCGATCATCCAACGAGACGTTTTAATTTAGTGGAAGTTGTAATTTTTTTTGTTTTGTTTGTGATTAAATTTTGAGTTGTCTTATATTTTGAAATATTGTGGCGGTGAATTTTATCTTGTATGACTTTTAGTTTAGTTTTGAGTTTCAGTTTTGTGGCTATCCTAAAGGTTTCAGTTTTCATGCAACGATCTTATTTATCATGCAAGAAAAGTAGAACGTAGTGCAGGTAAATAAATTGCAATAAGGTAAATTGCAATAAAGTAAAAGCCTACCTGGAGGATCTTCTTGTCATTCCCAGCTGAAACTTTAGTATTGCATTGCATGTATGTGTTTATAATTTTGCAGAAATTAAAGCATGGTAGAAAACAGGAAGAAGTAGAACTAACAAGAAGTAACTACTCAATCCTATGATGTCTATGTAAATGTCCTGGTTTTCTACCAAGTCCTATGATGTCTGTGTGAATTCCTATGTTGTGTTTCAATAAACTTTGTTTAATTTAATTGAGGATGGTTTCGTTAAGTAGACATATTAAGTTTAATAGACCTCAGAGGTATCCAAACAGTCAAAGAAGGATGCAAGTCCATACTTCCCTCTCATATCCTTATGCTTAATGAACACAGTTGTTTGGGGTAGGTTGGGGCAGATGGGTTTAGGTGTAGTTTAGGTTTGTATTTGGTGGCAATTGGTAGTTTGATTTGAACTTATGGGAGTGCTATGAAGAGTTTGTGTTTTTTTTTTTAATTGAGTTTGATTTTAGTTTGGGGATTGGAGGATTTGAATTTGGTTTGTGTTTGTATTTGGTTTGGGTTTGAACTAGGTTTGGTTTTGGTTTTGGTTTGGTTTTGGTTTTAAATTTGGTTTGAGTTTTGGTTTTGGTTTGGTTTTGGTTTTGGTTTGTTTTTCTTGGAGTTAGGAAATTTGAGTTTGGAATGTGAATTGGGAAGGTTGTGTGGACATCGAGTAAAATTTGGGTTACTCCATGCATTCACTAAGCATAAGGGTATCTTTATTATGTTGTGACTTCCTAGGGGTCTTTATAAAGGGAAAAATAAACTATGCCTCAGGAGGCCAATCCTAGGTTTGATCGTTATCGTGTTTGTATTGTATTGTGGTCGGGATTGTTGTTGTGTTGGGATTGTTATTGTTGTTATGATTTGTGATGGTTGTGTTATTTATATATTATCATTTTATTATGTTATTATTGTTTATGTGTTTTGTTATTGTTATTTTTTATTTTTAATTGAAATTATTATTATATTTATGGTTTATTTAATTTATTATTTATTATCTTATGTGATTTATTTACTTTATCATTATTTATTTAATTAATTGTTATTTATTTATTTTATTTTACTTTAGCTTTATATTTATTTATTATTATTTTAGTTTTAATTTAATTAATTTAATTCAATTTATTAACATTTACAATTAGTATTTAATTTAATTTAATTTAAATTTATTTAATTTGTTTTATTTTAATTTATCATTTATTTTTAATTTAATTTAATTTAATAAATTATTATTTACAATTACTATTTAATTTAATTTAATTTAATTTAGTTTATTTCATTTTAATTTATCATTTATTTGCATTATTATTTAATTTAGTTTAATTTAATTTATTATTATTTAATTTAGTTTAATTTATTTAATTTATTTTATTATTTAATTAATTTAACTTAACTTTATTTATTTATTTAATTTAATTTATTTATTTAATTAATTTAATTTAATTTAATTTAATTTATTATTTACATTATTATTTAATTTAATTTAATTTAATTTATTTAGTTAATTTAATTTAATTTATTTAATTGATTTTAATTTCATTTTAAATTATTTATTTATTTACATCATCATTTAATTTAATATAATTTTGATTTTATTAATTTAATTAATTTATTTCATTTATTTCATTTAATTTAAACTATTATTTAATTAATTGTTTTTGGTTTACTTAATTAATTATGATTTTATGTAATTTATTTAATTTAATTATTATTTAATTTAATTTATCTAATTTAATTATTATTTGATTATTTTTAATTTATATATATATGTATTATTTATTTTATTATTCTTTATATTCATATCATTTAATATATATTTAAATTATAAGTTATTTTTATTTTAATTTATTATTGTTATTAATTATATGTATATTTAAGTTTATCATTTATATTATTTATTTATCATTTATATTATCATTTATTTAATTATAAAGTTTTTCATTTTCTCTCTCCTCAATTATCCTTTTCTTTATTTAAAGTTATTATTATTTATATTAAGTTATTATTTATTAAAATTATTATTTTCATTTTTAAAAGGAATAACATTTTTTTATTTACTTATTTTTATTATTTATTTATATTTCCAATTATTATTTTATTTATTATTATTATCATTTTCTTATATTTTTATTATCTATTTAAGTTTATAGTTATTTATTTTATTCTTATCATATTATGTTTGTTACTTTCATATTGTTATTATTATTTTACATATATGTAAAGTTTTGTTATTCATACATTTTATTTTTATTTCTTTTTTTCTTTCATTTTTCTTTTTTTTATGTTACATTCTCTTTCTCTTTTTTTTTTCTTTTCTTTTTCTTTATGTTATGTTATTCATACATTATTAAAAATTCATATATAGTTATGTTATGTTCATTTCTCTTTATTTTCCATTTCCTTTATGTTATACTAAAAATTTTAAAATTCATTTTTAAGGTAATGAAAGCTAGGTGGTAGATTTGTAAATATTTAAACTAGTAAGCTTAAATGGCTAAATAACTTTTCATGAAAGAAATCCCTAAGCCTATGCATGAATAAAGTGAGGATAGCTTGAAGGATAAAGAACTTACAAATGATTTTTCTACATGGAAGTTTGCATGAGAAAAAAAAGCTAAGCATGAAAACATTTGCATGAAAGAGAGGCATCTTAAGGCTATACATGGATACATAAAAAAAAAAACATGCATGAAAGCTAAAAGAAATTAAACAATTTGTATGTGAATTTAAAGGTCTTTGTAAAGGAAGAACATTGAAATTGTGCATGTGTGTGTGATGTTTTAGGCTAGGCATGAAAGGGGTAAAACATTTTCTTGAAGCTTAAATATTCATGGGATGAAAAGTAGGGGGGAAAAAACTTACCTTGATTTTGGGAGATCCTTTTGAAGCTCACGGCTAGGAGAAGTTAGGGTGGATGATGAAGTGAGTGTGTAGTGTAAGTGAGTGTAAGTGTGTAAGAGGTGTTTAAGAGTGTTTATGGGGGGATTTATGGAGGAGGCTCACGGCTAGGAAGGAGATGAGGGAGTGAGGGAGTGGTGAGGTGGAGGTGTGGAGGAGGTGAGAAGGAGTTATGGTGGAGGTGATGGATGAGGGATGAGGTGGCATGTAGGGTGAGGGAGAGGTGAGTTATGCTTGCCTTTTTTCCTACCAAAAGGTGGAGGTGAGGCCTTAAGCATATGAAAACCCCCTAGTGAAGCAAGAAGAGTTTTGAATTTCTATGAGGAGGGTTCCATAACTAGTCCTCTAAGAAAGTCACCAGGAGAGCTCTATTGCTAGACCCTAGGCTATTCTAAAGAGATACTAGACCTCAACCAAAAGTGAGGTCAACAGAAGTCTTAGCCCAGTCCAAGAATGGAGCATCTATTCAGACGGGTAGACCTTACCCTTAAGAATTCGATGTCGTCCAATACCCAAAGGGCTTCGTACCACCTCTGTTTAAAACTTTTGACGGAACAGGAAACCCCCGACAACATGTTGCACACTTCCGTGCGAGTTGCTGAAACACGGGGGGGGGGGGGGGTAGCGATGCTTTGCTATTTCACCAGTTCGTCAGCAGCCTGTCAGGGATCGCCTTTGATCGGTACACAAAATTGCCAGATGGTTCGGTCAAGAATTTCTCAGAATTGGAAAACCTTTTCGTTAAATGGTTTGCTGGGTCTCAGCACCACATCACTATCGGTGATCTAGTGGTGGAACAACAAAAGCCTAACAAAACCTTGGACGACTACATCCTTCGATGGAGGAATCTAAGCATGAAGTGTGAACCAAAACTTCAGGAACAAAATGCAGTCGGTATCCTGCTTAAGAGTATCCATGGCCCGATAGCACTTCTCCTCAAAGGATTCACAATTAAGACTTTCGAGAAGTTGCATAACATGGCCGAGAGCTTACAAGAGGAGTCAAAATAACTGAGTTTTGTCAATAAAGCTGATAAGCAGAAGCCGGTGAAAGAATTTGAGAAGAAATCCAGAATCGTCGCGTGGAAAGGGGTAAACAGCCAGTGCAGATACAGCCAGAGCGGCCACAGCCAAGCTATCAACCACCACAATGAAATTATCAAGAACCTCAACAGAGTTATCAACAGCCTCGACCGAGTTATCAATCGCCACAGCATCATGATCAACCGCCGCCTTGCCCAACACAGGCCCTGAAGGATCTTTTGAATAAGGAATATCCCTTAATGACTGAAGCAGTGACTAAGTTGTTCCGCAGTTTAATTAAGACACCCGATTTTCAGTTACCGGAGCCTAGGAGGCCAGAGGAAGTCGACAAGAAAAATCATCCGAATTACCGCCCTTACCATAAGATGCTCGGGCACAAAATAAAAGACTGCTTCACCTTCAAGAACTGGCTCGAGTATAGCCTCAGTCGAGGTAACATAATGATTTTGAAAGAATACATGAAGGAGCCTAAAAAAGGAGGTTCCGTTAATGTCATTTTGACAGATCCTATTATTCTGATAGACCCATACACGACCGATGATGGATGGAGTACTATTTGGATGAAGTCTTTGAAGAAAATTTTGGATCACATCCAAGCCGCTTCGGTGCGCGCTTCAGTTCAAAGTTCGAAACCCGCTAAGTCGGCACTATCGATTGTGATTGAAGAACCACCCCAGAAGAAGGAGAAGATCGCGGAAGAAGAGAGGACCGAGGCTCTGAAGGGTAGACTAGGGGCTGCTTTTCCTAGGATGGTTGCTTCTGATTCAGGGGGAGAAATCCTTCAGACCTCTGACTTCATATGATTATTTGCTCGCCCCGGCGAGATCTTATAATGATAAGAGTTTTGGTGTTGGCTACGTTTTGACAGTTTCTAACGATTACGTAACTAACGACAACCAACCTAACCCGGATCTCTATTTTGAAACGAATAACAATTCTCAAATCATACAAAACCTTGACGATGACGATGAAGGAGAGGACGTCTATAAGAGCAGCTACGAAAGCCCTGGAAGCGACGAGTTCATTTGTGATAGAATTGGAGTTATCAGATTTCGAAGTAGCTTCAGAAGAGCCAGTCATTCTGATTCAAGGAGAGACACCGACAAATTCAACACCAGATTCAAAATAGATAACAGAAGTTAATTTAAGAAGTGGAAAAGTCCTACCCCCGAGAATGGGACCAAAAGATAAAGGAAAGCAGGTGGTTGTTCAGGAAGAACCAACCCCAGCAGAAGAATTGCCCATGCGGGAAGAGGTTGAAGAACCTAGTAACAAAGTGGATTATAATGTGCTAGCCCATCTTCAGAAGCTACCTTCCAAACTAAGCATCTACGATGCTCTGATCCTGTCAAAGGAGATGAGGGAAACTCTGATCAAGGCCTTGCTTGATCTAGAAATTTGCTTAGCTCAAATGGCCGGTAATTCTTTAGATAAGGTTTGCTCGTTAAAAGGACAGTACAGTGTAACCTTCACGGACAATGACCTACTGCTCAGGACAATTGATCACAACCGACCCTTGTACATCTCGGTCACTATTAAAAAGTTCATGCTCTCCAGGGTGTTAGTTGATCCGGGACCATTAATCAATATAATGAACCTTCGGAAGTTAGCATACCTGGAAATTGACGCCCGCGAGCTCCAAGCAGACAAAATATAACTAAGAAGTTTCAATCAAAAAGGAGAAAGTGCTCTTGGATCAATAACACTATTAATGAAGATCGGTGATTTGGCAAGGGCAACTGCAAAATTCTATATAATTGATTTCTAAAAAATCGTTCAACGCTCTACTGGGTCGACCATGGATCCATGAAAATCGGATGGTACCATCATCTCTGCATCAGTGCATAAAGTATTATGAAGGAGGAGAAGAGCAATGTATCAAAGGTGACTTGCAATTGTTCTCCGTGCATGAAATTGGAATCCACGAAGATGTTGCTTACTACGCACCTCTAAAGAAAACTATCTTCTCCAGAAATGCCACTCCAAATGAAGAAAAAGAAACTCAAGGCAACGAAGAACCTCAAGTTCTAGTTCAACAGTTACTCACCACTCCCTTACGACGAGATGGTGAAGGTTTTTCAAGAACTCGCATCCGAGGTCGAGGCCGGGGACGAGGTCAAGGAAGAAACAATGGAACTGTTGAACAGAAGAAGCCAGTAATTAATGTCAATTGGGAGAGCAACTCCGAAGAAGAAGAAATCAAGAAAGAAGCAATAAAGATAAATCAAAAGAAATGCAGTTTAAGATCTCTCACGAAGACGAAAAGAACGGAGAATACAAATTAATGTATGAGAAGATAAACCACTATGTACATACTATGACCCTAACCTCGATCTATCCTAGTAAGGTCGAGGGTATCGTGGTCAAGGAAGTACATGGTGGAGGTGTTAAATCAATCAAGTTCTACCGTGGTGTTTCTTCTTCCAACACTGAAAATGATGTAAAATTTGAAGATGTTGCTTAATCCAAATTAATGGAATTGCCTTTTAAGTGGTATTCTCCCTGTGTTCAAAATTTAATGCAATGTGGTGTCTTACCTAAGCAGTGGTTAAAGGATCAATCACAATGCTTTGAAAAATTATGGAATAATGCCAGTTGACCTCCTAATTCAAAGCATGGTCTCGAATTCAGCACAGTAGGACCAGCTGATGATACAAAATATTGTTTGGTTGTCACTTGCAAGCCTAATGAAGACTGCCTGGAAGCTTTAGATGATATCGAGAACTTACCAATCGGAGACACTCCGCCAGAATTTGATGAAGAAATTAAATCTACAATAGACGAGTTAATGGAAGTTAACTTAGGTACTAGCGAAGAGCCTAGACTGACATTTGTTAGCTCCTTACTCTATAAAGAAGACTCGAAAAATATGATCAAGCTATTAATGGAATTCAAGGACTATTTTGCTTGGAGTTACGATGAAATGCCGGGATTAGCTCCAGAAGTCGCAGTTAACAAGTTAGGAGTGGATCACACTGCCGTTCCAGTCAGACAAGCTCCGAGAAGAATGTAGCTAGAGATTGAACAACAAGTAATAGCTGAAGTTAAGAAGCTAATCAATGCTAAATTTTTCCGTGAAGAACAATACCCGACTTGGTTGGCCAATGTGGTACAAGTCAGAAAGAAGAATGGTCAGATCAAAATCTGCATGGATTTCAAAGATTTGAACAAAGCGTGCTCGAAAGATGAATTTCTGCTACCAATTCCAGAGTTGATGATCGACATCGCTTCAACACACGAAGTCTTCTCTTTCATGGATGGATCATCAGGATACAATCAGATAAAGATGACACAGGAAGATGAGAAGCTCACAGCCTTCAAAACTCCAATCAGAGTATACTGCACACAATAATGCCTTTCGGATTGAAGAATGCATGAGCAACGTACCAAAGAGCAATGACAAGGATTTTTAATGATCTCATTCACAACTAAGTCGAGTGCTATGTGGACGATGTGTTCATCAAGAGCAAACTGAAAGGAGATAACCTATATGATTTGAGAATTGTTTTCGAGCGATTAAGAAAATTTAACCTTAAGATGAATCCTCTGAAATGCGCTTTCGACGTGACCTCCAAGAAAATCATAGGATCTGTTGTCCGACATCACGGAATTGAAATTTCTCTGGAGAAGATTAAAGCTTTCTTAGAAATGCCGCCTCCTAAAACTTTGAAACAACTACGATCCTTTCAAGGGAAGTTGTCATATCTTCGACGCTTTATTTCTAATTTGTCAAGAAGGTGTCAGCCTTTTTCTGCTTTGGTTAATAAGGATACCAAGTTTACTTGGGACTCCAAATGTCAACATGCCTTCGATGAAATCAAAAAATATTTAATGACACCTCTTGTATTAGCAGCTCCAGTCTCGTGTTGACCGTTGATACTTTATACCGCGACTTTAGATGACTCTCTCGGAGTCCTACTAGCCCAGGTCAATGACGAGGGTAAAGAAAATGCTCTCTACTACTTAAGTTAACGTCTAATTCCGACGGAAGTAAAGTATTCTCATATTGAGAAGCATTTTTTGGCCCTGGTCTTTGCCGCTCAAAATCTCAGGCATTACATGCTTTCTCATAAGGTCAACCTTATTTTGAAGTTTAATCCATTGCAATATTTGATGACCCGCCCGACGCTTTCCGACAGACTTGCTAGGTGGTCGATGATACTATTGCAATTCGATATAACTTTCATTCCTCTTTGTGCCGTAAAGGGACAAGTCCTAGCAGACTTCCTCACAACACACCCTTTAATGGCAGAATCGCCTCTCAACGATGACTTACCACACGAGCAGATAATGAGCCTAGAAGACCCCGATGATCAACGTTGGAAATTGTACTTTGGTGGAGCATCCTCAGCATAGAAAAATAAAGAATCGCAGATGATAGTTCCCAGTAAGGTAGGAATCAGACTAATATTTATAACACCAGATCGGGGGATGTTAAGGTACTCCTACCATTTAACAAAACCATGTATGAACAATGAAGCAGAATACAAAGCTCTTGTAACAGGATTGGAGTTATCCATTCAAATGGGGATAACGGACATCAACATCTACGGTGATTTGCAGTTGATTATACAGCAGGTCGCTGGACAATACAAATTTCTGAAACCAATGTTGACCTCATTTTTGATGAGGTCTTCTCTTCTTCTCTTTAGTACTTAGGATCTAGCCTTAGGCTTTTCCTTTGACTATCTTAGAGGACTAGAATTGGGATCCACCATCTAGAATTTCAAACCACTTCTTAACTCCCCGCAAACTCCACAAACTCGACCGTAGACCCCTAATCACCTGTGAGGGTTGAAATCAAGTGTGGAAGTTTAAAGGATGAGTTCCTATAGGACTCTTTGGCCTTAGGGACCGCCCCGGGTGGCCTCGGTCCGATGAAGGGGCTGAATTACACACACACTACACTCATACACTACACTTCCATACACCTCCTAAAACACACCCATACCCACTCGACCTCCCGACTCATGCGAGGTGATTCACATGGATGGTCCTTAACCCCTAAGCCCTTGGCTAAGAGGGTTAGGAACAACATAGCTGAATGCCTCAAATGAGTCCCTTCATGGCTCATATGGGCTTGATGTGGCTTCATGGCTCAACCAAAATGATTTTATTCCACTTATATTCACCCAATCTTCAATTTTCCAAATTTTCAATTTCTGACCCCCGGGACCCTACCCCCGCCAACCAAATGCCCTTGAAATTGCCCAAAAATTTCCAAAAATCTCCAAATTACCCAAAATTCCTCAAGACCAATCCTAAACATTTTCTCCCCACTCAAATTGATCATCCATAACCAAAAATACCAAAAATTCCAAAAATACCTCCCGATACCCTCCAAATACCCAAAATACCCCTCTTAGCTAAAAAATCCAAAAATTCAGAAAATTCCCAGAAAATTCCAGAAAATCCCAAATATTCCCAATTTCACTTTTGGCCTTAAAGCCCAATTTGGACCCATGACCCAAACTTAGCCCAAACTCACCCAATTCAACTCCAATTAACCCCAAATCTTTTCTAAACCTTCCTTAACATCCCCATAAACAAAATACTAACATGATTTGCCCAAAATTTAGACCCAAACCCCACTCAAATTCAACCCAAAATCAAAAAGCCCAATTTTGACCTAAACCTAAACCTAGCCCAAATGAGCCCAAATCCCAAAATCAAAACCTAACCAAAGCCAAAACCTCTTTGAAACACTCCCATAAACATTTCCCAACATTAATTTTACATCAATTTCAAATCTAGCCCAACTTTGGCCCATGGTAGCCCATTTTGGCCCACCTTAGCCTCTTTACCAAAAAGGCCCATATCCAACCCAATTTAAACCCAAATCACCTCAAATTTGTTTCAAACCACTCATGACACATCCCTAAACCAAACTCAACAATTATTTGGCCCAAGCCTTTACCAAAATTTCATCCCAAAATCCATTTTAAAATTCAAAAGCCCACTTTCCTAAACCATTTTAAAAGCCCATCTAAAATCATTTCAATGAGCCCAAAATCTACCCTAAAGCCCACATGACATTTCCATTTGCCATCCACTTAATCAAAGCCATTCCCTAAGTTCTAATCACATCATCAAATAATTCCAAATTAAGCCTCATGCCAAATCACCCCTAAAATACCAAAATTTTCCTTAAATCCATTTCCATGAAATTGACTCAACTTTCCCCAAGCCAAAGGTGAGCCATGAAGCCATGCATGAGCCACATGTGAGCCATGAGGGCCTTGGACACTCCACCATGCCATATTGGGTAAGAAGAGGGGGGGCTTTCCTTAATCCCTAAAGCTCATTAGCCTTAATCATGATTCACCTAAACGTAGATTTAATCTAAATATATTTGGATGGAGACCTCTCCATGCCAAACCAGCTGATCCCTTTGATCCCCCACAGCACCCAAAGCCACCTTGAAGGGTGCACCAAGCCCAAATGGGTGAATTGACCCATTTAGACTCAAAACTAGCCATGCCCCATTCTACTTTGAATCAAAGCCTTTACACATGGCAATTGCCAATTGCTTGCACCAAGTCCCATCCCTGACCTCCCTGGCCTTGAGGGTGACCCTTGCCTGCCGGCCAGCCACCTGGGCCGCCGGAAAACGCCATGGCCGAGACATGGGGAGGAGCCAAACCTTGGAATTCCACCTTGCTGAGCTGCCCCATGCCCAATGGCCACCATAGCTGTTCTTCCCATGCCCAGAGCAGCTGATCCCAACCCTTGGCCATCCCTGTGAAGCTCTCCAGCCACCTCTATTTAAACCCAACCCCCTCACGGCCATGGAGGAGAGTTGCAAAAACCTTGCCGAAACTCTGCCAAAATTATTCCAAACCCTACTCCACACTTTGAGCAGTTGATCCCCAGTGTCAATTTGCTCTAATCCCCACTGACAGAATCCAATTTCTCAACTGAAATTTCACCCAAAAACCAGGACATCTCCTCACAGTGAGCCAATTCCCAAATTGATTGGTCCTACACCTTCACTGGACCAAGGGAAGAAGTTTCCCACTGAAAGCCCCATCTCCAAGCCACCCAGTTGCTCCAGCCTCCAAGCTTTGTGATCGGCTGTGGTCACTTTCATAGCTAGACAATTCACCAGAGCCAAGGGACTTCATCTGGAGCTTACTTGGACCCAATCGAAGGTGACACAACTCTCAGATCGAAGCTTCACTTCTCTGAGCAAAGGTATGGACTCCCTCTTCTTCCCGAGCTTCCAGAGATTCTCATTTTAATTTGAGTCAATTTAAATGCATGTTTATCGTATGGATGTGTTCGTCTCTTCAAGACGAATCCATAGAGCATAAGAACACGAAAATCCGTTGAGAATCGAGTGAGAAATTAGGGTTAGAAGGTTGACGGTCACGGGTGCACACCGGTCGTAGACGATGACCGAGAGCCGTTGGATCGCACGTGTATCGAGCGGACGGTTCGGATTGCGCCGGACCGGGGAATGATACGTGAACCGCGGGTCCCGGGACGGATGACTCGGATGGCGGCGCCCAATCACGGCGCGACACGTACCCCTTCGGAGGCTGCCGAGGTTGACGCGGCGCCGCGTGGATAAGTAGGAAATTAGGGATTTTTCTGATTTATTTAAATACCAGAACTTTAAAAATCCATATCTTTGTGTAAAAAAATCACAAAAATAAAATAAAAATACCCTCTTGCTCAGTGAACAGAGGAGAATAATGTGGAAAAGAAATCATTTAATTTCATCAAGTATTTTATTTTTAATAATTTATTTACTGTCTGCATTGTTTTAATTCTCCATGCATATAGGAAATTCACCATGGCATGAGATCATAGGGCTTTTGAAGCCTGCTGAATTTGGGAACATTCCCTGAATTTTCCAAAGTCGAGGCCATCCTATGAGAAGTTATTGATTTTTCAAATTCATGTTACTTGTTTTGAGTATTTTAAATCCAATAATTAGCATGTTGTGAAATAAATTCTAGGAAAATTTGGTGATGTTTATTATGACCAGAGGAACCTAGGAAAAATAGGTTTTGAATTAATCCACTTGGAATAACCCTAATTGGCTTTAACACCCAAAATAGGTCCTTAATTAATTGGAGCTAACCATACATCAAATTGACTTGAAATCAATTCTCAACTGACCTTTAGGATCAGAAGAACCCACCATAAAAGTTTGAAGTCAATTGGACTTGGTTAGCCCTACTAAATGGGTTGATTAAGCCATTTAGTCATTTTAAACTTTAAAAATTCATAACTTTCAAAATACCTTTCAAAAATTCACCAAATTGATTTTGGAGCCTCTCTGATATCAGGGGAATTTAAGAAAATTAAAATTTCAATTTTCTAAAGAAGTTAATTTTTTAGTATTATTTTAATATTTTAATAATTAAAAAATAATAAAAATCACAAAAATAATAAAATTCACCAAAATGTCATATTTTGAAATATAATCACTTAGGAACAAACCCCATATTTTTCTTAGGTCTATTTAATGAGATATTAAATTTTAAAGCCCTAGGGTGATTTTAAAATTAAAAAAATGTATTTTCTAGCATTTTCACTAAAATAATTATAATAAATCAAATAAAAATCAGAAAATTGTAAAATTTGGTTCTCTGGAATCCTTGATATTAGAGAGAATTTTAAAAATTATAAAATTCATTTTTCAACTTATATTCTATTTTTAAATTAATTAATACTCCAGAGCTTAAAATAATTCTAATAAATAAAATATAATTCAAAAAATCACAAAAATTGGTCTAAGTGGTCCTCTGGTCATTAGGAATGTCCCATAATTTTCTTAAGGATAGAAACTTTCCCTTGGTCATATTATTAAATTTTCCTTGGAAATCCTTATTTTCCATCAAAAATAATTATATAAATAAATTAAATACAGAAAAATCACATTTTCTCCTCTAATGTCTTTATTGACATATGAGTGAAGTAACATAAAAATTTCAAGTTCATTTGAGCTCAATTTAGTGAGTTATGAAATTATTAGGCTTGAAGGGCCAAATGGTAATTAAAATCTTAACCCTTTAATTAAGACTTTAGGCTTAATGAAGTTAATAGGGAAATATTTGATTTTAATTTGATTTGGATGATTGAAATTTAGATAATTAAGGGGTAGAAACCTACTAAACAATTTAAAACAATTTTAATAAACCTTAATTAAATAATTAGTTAAATTTGGAAGAATAATAAAATTGGAATTATTAAAATAGGGATATTATTAGGAAGAGATTTATTCTTTAATTTAAAAATCCCTAAATTGATCATCCCAATAATATTTAATTCCTAATTAAAATGATAATCCAAGTTTAAGATTTAAAATGCTAAAAGACTTAATCATTAAATTAAATTAAAGTTAAATCATTTAAAACAAATTCCTTTAAAATTAAAAATTAAATTAAAAATTAAGAATTAAATTAAACTAAATTAAACTAAATTAAAGTAAATTAAATTAAATTAAATTAAATTAAATTATATTAAATTAAATTAAATTAAATTAAATTAAATTAAATTAAATTAAATTAAATTAAATTAAATTAAATTAAATTAAATTAGATTAAATTAAATTATATTATATTATATTAAATTAAATTAAAATAAAATAAATTAAATTATATTATATTAAATTAAATTAAATTAAATTAAATTAAATTAAATTAAATTAAATTAAATTAAAAGTAAATTAAATTAAATTAAATTAAATTAAATTAAATTAAACTAAATCATATTACATTAAATCAACTTAAGTTAAACTAATTTAAATTAAACCACATTAAATTAAATTAAGTTAAATTAAACTAAATTAAGTTAAATATAAAGACATGAAGAATTCGAAAATAAATCTAAAATAACTTGAACACTATTCCAAACTTAAATCGTTAATTTGAATTTAAATTTGAATCACAAATCATTAAATATCATTTTGCCCTTAGGAGTTTTTATTATTATAACTCCTAAATGGAGTATCAAGTGAAATGACACTTCACTCATAAGGATATTCAGAACATCCTAATTTACTAAGCAAGAGATAAAACTTAACTTGAACACCCTGGATGATTAATTCTCTTGAACAATAGGAATTCATTTGGACTTAGGACAATTCTCGAAATATTGAAAAGATGTTTAAGATTCGTCTTAAACACTTCCTCAATATGATGGAATGTCCTTAAGAACAAATTGAGCTTAGTTGTTCTTTGGTGAAGAAAATCATCCTTAAAACCAAAATTGAAGACCTAGATGTCATAGGAGATGACTAGGCTATAGGATTAGGAACTTGGTAGAAAACCATAACCTTTCCCTTAGCTTTACCTAGGAACTTACTTTAAATGCTTAAATATTCTAACCGTGTTTTAAGTGCGGCTTGGGATGACGGGAAGGCCCTCTAGGTACGCTTTTATTTTATTGCGATTTACTCTATTGCAACTTATTTAATCGCATCACACTTATTTTTCTTGCATGATAAACAACGAGTTGCATGAAAACCTACACCTTTAGGACGTAAACCAAAGCTGAAACCCATAACTAAATTAAAAGACACTACAAGATAAAATTCACCGCCACAACATTCAAAATATAAAACAACTCAAAATTTAATCACAAACGGAACAACAAAACTACAAATACAACTAAATTAAAACGTCTCATTGAATGATCGGGAATACCTCGGATGATGTAACCCACGTGTTGCTAACGGGATTTCCCGCGGTCTAAATGAAAGTGCGGAACTCATTTAGTTGAGTTTAGCAAATTCATACTGGACTAAGTGAATTCGATGAAAATAACGGTGCGGGATGACGGAACCGTGGGATCTTAATCGGTTCGTTTAATCAACTTTAAAACCTGTTTTAATTAAAATATTAAAGACACATGGAAATGAAGACTTTCTCTAAAACCAAACACTTCTCTCATCTCCCGATTTATGACTTCTAAAACTAAACCTCTCGCAACAACAAGGAGCTCGGAGCATGGTGGGCGAGCACGGCCATCGTCGTCAGCAAAGCTGAAATCTACATCGGCAAAACTTTCTTAGAATTAAATAACCAAGCCATAGGACTTCGAGGTAGTTTGCTCAGGGCAACATAAATCCTCGACTCTTCGTTAGGCATTTGCATGATCATATCATGTAAATTAAGCTCTAACCGGTCTTAGGATTTCCGAGGTAGTCGTCCGATACGATATAAACCCTCACATCTTCGAGGCTATTTGTATGATTTTATCATACGAATATAAGTCCTAACTAATTAAAATTGGCAGGATCAAAATACTAAATAAACATTAGGACCTTCCTAAATTCAAGCCAAATAATAGGATAGTCGAGAAATTACCAAAGTTCGCTTTGGATCTGTGATTTCTCCTACCCTTCTTCCTTTGGACTCCTAAAATAAAATGTTCCAAATTTGATCCATTCCCTATTGAAATTCAAAGATTCAATCCCTTGAAAACTTAAACTTTGAAATTCTTGAGAGCGAGAACTACTGATTATTATCGAGAGTTCTCTTAGGTGATTTCCGTCACTTAAGATGTAATTAACTATAGGGGCTTGCCCTTATAGGGAACTTTAAGAACCCGAGTAATATAAACCCCGCTTAATTCATTTATATTAAGCGGGGGAACTTGTCGGCTTATAAAATTGGTTCGCGGACCAAACGGATGTCACAAACCTTTCTAGTTTATTTAATCGAGCCCCATCATCGAAGCAGTGTGTCTATTCTTCGGGATAGATACACGGTTTGTGGTGCGGCGCTCGTTTATATAAACTATTCGAGATGTGAGATCAGTTTGATTTCATATCTTAAAATTTTCAAATTTAAAATTATTTTCAAAATCAAATACTACTTTTCAAATTATTTATTTAAATTAAATTAAAAAAAAAAAAAAACGCCGACAATTTCTGTAGGCGACCCCCTTTTCAAAATAAAACACATAACCTAAAAATATGCCGACAACCAAGACTCGAGCAATACTTTCAGTATGCCATGAAGTTGCTGAAGCAAATTCCGAATGTGACGATCTACAAAATTCCCAGAACAGAAAATGCTCTCGCAGACGCGTTAGCCCGCCTCGTAAAAGAATTTGCCTGCTTACAAGATGAATCAGTTGAAATGTCAGTTCAAGGACGACAGGTCCTATCACAGCTCGACATGAATACAATACACAAATCAGAAAAAGAAGAAGAAACAATTACAACAGTAGCAGAAACTACAGAGGATTGTCGACATCCATTAATAGACTACCTGCAAACAGGAAACCTACCGGGTGATACGTCATTAGCACGTCATATCAAGCAAAGAACTCTGCCATACACATTAATAAATAATACCTTATATAGAAGGTCTTTCGATCAGATGTGGCTAAGGTGCCTGAGCGGGTCCGAGGCTCATGAAATTGGTTAAAAGGTACACTCAGGACTTTGTGGCGCTCATCAGTCGGGTCTGAAGATGAAAATGAAGATTAAAAGACTAGGGTACTACTGGCCCTCAATGATGACTGACTGCTTGAAAGTTTCTAAGAGCTGTTACTAGTGCCAAGTGCATGGAGTGGTTCTACACCAACCTCCAAATGTGCTACATCTGACAATCACGTCGTGGCTATTTGAGTGTTGGGGCACAGATATCGTGGGTCTGATAGAACCGGCTTCTTTGAGAGGACATCATTTCATCCTTGCAGCGAAAAACTACTTTTCCAAATGTACATAAGCTATACCGCTTAGAGAAGTGAAGGCACATCACATGCTACAATTCTTCAAGAATCAAGTCGTCTACCGTTTCGGGGTGCCGCGTATAATTATCTTAGATAATGGGTCCACGTTCAGAAGCACGAAGATCAACAATTTTGTCAGAAGGCACGAGATTCACTGGCGCTATTCGACGATCTACTACCCAAGAGCAAATGACTTAGCCAAGGCTTTTAATAAAACTCTCGTCCAAATCCTAAAGAAAACTTTGGACGATAACAAGAGAAATTGGCACAGGAAGTTATTAGAAGCCTTATGGGCCTTATGGACGACTTTCAGAACTCCTACTCAGTCTACACCTTATGCTCTAGTGTACGGTTCTGAGGCCGTTCTACCGTTAGAGGTTCAGCTTCTGTCGCTCAGAATTGCAGTCGCAAACAAGATTACTATGGAAGAAAATGCCAAGTTAAGACTGGAAGAACTGGAAAGCTTGGAAGGGAAACAAATTTCAGCACGACAGAATTTGGAACAGTATCAAGCCAAGATGATCCAGGCCCATGATAAACTGGTCCGCCCAAGGACGTTCAAAGTTGGTGACTTGGTCCTAGTTCTCAAGAGACCTATTCTTGCATACCGCAAGATAGGAGGTAAAATTGAACTGACGTGGGAGGGGCCGTTCGTGGTCGAGACAGTCTACTCAGGAGGATCCACCAACTCGTGAATTGCCATGGAGAACGATCTATGCTTCCAATCAATAAACGATACTTAAAGAAGTATTACGCAACCCGATGTTTTGAAGAATGAAATTTAGAAAATGAAGTCTCATTCTTAGAAGCACGGGCACAATAATCACTTGTAACTGGGTCTGAACCCAAAATTTGATAAGAAAAAATGGTGAACAAAAAATTTTGTGTTAAAAAGAAAACATGTGAAAGAAATCATCATAATAATAAATTATGATCCTTCCTTTCAAATCAATCTCATTTCTGATTTTCCCTTATCTTTCCCTATCTTATTAAAACTCAAACGAAATAAATAACTGAAAAATTTTCATTAACAAAAAAATTTTCTTATTGTTCTCGTTCGTGATACAGCCCCTGATCATTTCCTTATTTTCGCAGTGAAATGTCGAACGGACGGTTGATTCTAAACTTCAAGAATGGCGTGAGTTTAGCACTTGATGAAGAGAAGATGAAAAATGGGGCCGTGATTGAGATCGACTCTGACTTCACACCGGCCGGCTTATAGTATGAAGAGGCCGATTGGACACCGATTGACCGGGATAAGTTACGCAGCCAGACAGTGGTGAAATTGGGTGGCCCGAGTCAGCCAGCTACCGACATAAAGAGGAAAGTGAACACCGCTCATGTAATTGGAGCAGACAAGAAAGTCAAGTCCATGGTTACTACAGTAGAGGGCAGGCTTGTGAGCACCGTGCCCATAGAGGTTTAAGAAGTAAGGACATCTACTCTCACTCCTACCCAGTGAAGAAATAAGAACCGCCACATCCACAAGATGCTGACCAAGCTAGCGGCGGTCCAGCAGAAAGAAACAGTTGTTACTGTCAGTGCAAGTACATTGAAGAAACTGGTTCGGTAGGACCATAAAAGAGGAGATCAACTCCAAGAACAACAGAGAAAATGAAAGAAATTCCAAGAAAATCAGAAACTGAATCAGAGCCACGGCGTCAAACAGACACACCAGCTCCGAAGAAGATTGTTGCGAAAGCAACCCCGGAGGATGTCTTGACAGAGACTATCCTCGAGGAGGTGAAAAACATAGGAGAGTGTGCTATGGTTGAGCCATACATCCAATAGTACGTTACCAAACCTCGATGATTTCAGATAATTCCAGAATACGAGCTGGAGAGGCTGCAGAAAGTTGAGAAGAAGACATTTGAATATTTTGAAAGAATTCGAGGCAAGAAGATCAATATCCTGGAGGGCCTTGAGCTACATACGGACGTGTTCTCGGACTACGAGCAGCAGCAGATTGTGGACTGCATTCTCGATCTTTAGAAATTGGGCCGAGCGGGTTGCTTAAGAGGAAAGACCTACTCAGCACCCTAAAAATGGATGAAAGGAAAAGGAAGAGTTACAATTCAGTGCAGATGTTGTTACAACTTTGCCTCCATCACAGCGATGTGGATCCAATGTCGAGGATCATTAAGAGGATGGTTAAGAAGATGGTAACATGGCGGGTACTACTTAAGAAAAACAAAAAGAGAAAGAAAAGAAAAAAAAAGTAGTAAAAAAAATGAGATAAAGAAAGAATATGAAAGAAAAAGGAAATGAATGAGAACTCTTTTAAAAATCTAAATGGCAAAAAAAAAAACAAATTAACATGAACTCTAATTGAACAAAAATAAAATCGAATCACTAAAACAAAATAAAATGAATATAAACTTTGAATTGAATTCCGATATGAATCCGTTGATTCGAATCTTTCAATTCTTCTTCAAATTGAAATCCATTTGAAACACCCTCGAACCCACTTTCGAGTTGATTCTTCCCCACGGAATACTCAAACTCCAATTTCAAATTACTAACCTTTTCAATCGTTCTGAATCCTTCTGATTCTCTGCAATTTCTTCCCTCATTTTAGAAGGTCGCTGAGTCTACTGACACAGAACCACAAATTTTATTCGATTTGGTTATGATGGCATGGATTTACATCCTTCGCCAAAAAATTAATCTTTGATCAAATCTTTCGGGACGTGACACACCTTCATATCCCTTTTCGATCTTCCGAGGCTAGAGCCTAATTTCCAGTCCACTTTCAATTCCGAGTTTAGAGCCTAATTTCCAGCTCTCTTCTTTGAGGCTGGAGCCTAATTTCCATTTCTTTTTCAATTCCGTAGTTGGAGCCTGATTTCCAACTCTCATCTTCGAGGCCAGAGCCTAATTTTCAGTTCTTTTTAAATCTTTGAGGCTGGAGCTTAATTTCCAGTTCTCTTTCAATTCCAAGGTTGGAGCCTAATTTCCAACTCTCATCTTCGAGGCTGGAGCCTAATTTCCAGTTCTCTTTCAATTTCGAGGTTGGAGCCTAATTTCCAACTCTCATCGTCAAGGCTGGAGCCTAATATCCAGTTCTCTTTCAATTTCGAGGTTGGAGCCTAATTTCCAACTCTCTTCTTCGAGGTTGGAGCCTAATTTCCTTCTCTTTCAATTATGAGGTTGGAGCCTAATTTCCAACTCTCATCTTCAAGGCTGGAGTCTAATTTCCAGTCCTCTTTCAATTTTGAGGTTGGAGCCTAATTTCCAACTCTCATCTTCGAGGCTGGAGCCTAATTTCTAGTTCTCTTTCAATTCCGAGGTTGGAGCCTAATTTCCAACTCTCATCTTTGAGGCTGGAGCCTAATTTCCAGTTCTCTTTCAATTTTCGAGGTTGGAGCCTAATTTCCAACTCTCTTCTTCGAGGCTGGAGCCTAATTTCCAGTCCTCTTTCAATTTCGAGGTTGGAGCCTGATTTCCAACTCTAATCTTCGAGGCTGGAACCTGATTTCCAGTTCTCTTTCAATTATGATGTTGGAGCCTAATTTCCAACTCCCATCTTTGAGACTGGAGCCTAATTTGTAGTTCTGTTTCAATTTCGAGGTTGGAGCCTAATTTCCAACTCTCACTTCTGAGGCTGGAGCCTAATTTCCAGTTCTCTTTCACTTCCAAGGCTAGAGCCTAAATTCTAGCCTAAATTCTAGTTCTCTTTCACTTCAGAGGTTGGAGCCTAATTTCCAGCTCTCCTTTCAAATTCCAATTCCCTTTCAAATTCTTGAGGCTGGAGCATAATTTCCAGCTCTTTTCTGTGAGGCTAGAGCGTAAATTCTAGTTTTCTCTCTCTTTTTCGAGGCTGGAGCCTAAATTCTAGCTCTCAATTCTAACTCTCTTTCAAAATTCTGAGCCTGGAGCCTAAATTCCAGCCCTCATTTCAAATCCCGAGATTGGGACCTAGGTTCCAATTCTCATTCAAAATCTAATCCCTTGGAAATCTTGTGAGTCGAAATTCACCTCCCTTTTCCCCAGCGAGAGTTCTGGAATCTTCAGTCTCGAAGATTTACCTGACACTCCCCAGCAGAAATTTTCTACGCTTTGTCCTAAGTGTGTTACTTAGACGTCTGTGTTAGTTTTGTTGATCTCTTTGGTCAACTCCAATACACGTGGTGTGCTTGGTTTGTACACCACACCTATTGGGGGTCCATTTGTTGACCTTATTTTTGGTGAGGTCTTTTCTTTCCTCTTAGTGCTTAGGATCTAGCCATAAGATTTCTTATTGACTATCCTAGAGGACTAGAGATGGAACCCACCTTTTAGAAATTCAAACTAAATCTTGACTCTCTTTGAAATCCTACATGGATGGTCACTAACCTCCAAACCACTTGGAAGGTTAAGACCAATATGTAGGAAGACAAGGATGAATTCATATATGATGATCAAGCCTTAGAACAACCCTGGGTGGCCTGGTCTTGGTGAGTTCTGGCTTGCACACACTATACTCCTATACACATCCTAAATCGTGAACCATCTTTACCCAATCTTGACTCCTGGTTCATTAAAGCACTCATATGGATGGATCTAAACCCCTAGCCCTTGGCTAAGAGGGTTAGGAAAAACCTATGAGATGTTCAAAATGGATACTAACATTTGTCCATGGCTCAATCTAAACTATTTCACTCCAATTAACCTTACCCAAAATTCCAATTTCCCAAAATTTTTGGTTTTGACATTGGGTCCTTAAGCCTACCTAAGATTATCAACATTGCCCCTACAATTACCAAAACTCTCCAAAATTTCCCAAAAAAAAAACTCAAAATCCAAAAAAATTCCTAGAAATCATTTTAAAACAATTCCCACCTCTTAAATCCACGAAAATACCCCAATACCCTCTAAATAACCTCCAAATACCCTAAAATACCATTTTGGCCTAAAATTCCAAAAATTCTAAAAATTCTCAAAAAATTCGATAAAATCCTAAATATTCCCAATTTCATTTTATTCAACTACACCATGAGCCAATTCTTCCAAATAGCCTACTTTTAACCCAAAATTCCAAGTTGGCTAATTTAACCCATAAAGACCCAACGTCAAACCAAATCAACCCATTTAACCTCAATTTTGCCCAATTTCAATCCTAAACCTTCTATGGAACTCCCATGAAACCCATGCAACATTTAATTATCTTAAGTTGAGCTCAAGCCTAACCTAAATCCATTTGAAAACCAAGAACACCCATTTTAACCCAAATTGAACACATGCCCTAAATCAACCCAATTGATTGGCCTAATCCTAAAATTTCTCCCCAATTGATGTTGGGAACTCTTCAATACATTACCCTAAGCCATTTGAAACATTTAATTGGGTCTAAACCCCACCATAAGTCAACTTAGACCCAAGTTGACCCATCCTTACCAAAATTGATCAAAATCCCAAAATCCACCAAATTGACCTCTCAATTAAACTCAAAACCATTCCATGTTTTCATGAAAGTTCTTCATGGCAATAATTTACATAATATTGCCCAAGTTGAACCCAAACCAACCCTTGTGCACACATGAGCCAAATTGAACCTAACCAAACCAAATTTGACTAAGCCAACCTCTTGACAGCCAACCCTAGGCCTACTAGGATGTGTTTGACCTGACCCAACCCATGCCCCTTGAGCCATGGACCATTGGTCCACCACCTTGGACCAATGTATTTAGTCCTTTGCTAAGGCTAAGTCCCATCCTTTAAACCTCCCTTAAGCAACCTCCTCGGCTCAATTAATGCAGCTTAACCTCACCTCCACTCCTCCTCAGCCTGCCCAGCCGCCTGACTGTCCTTGCAAGCCACCCCAGCCACCGGAAAAGCCAAGCCAGAGCACCCCCTTATCCTTGAAATTTCAAAATTGAACCTTGTCAATGTGCCATCTCCTCTCCAGCCACCTTGCCTGCTCAGCCCTTACCCTAAGCAGCCTAAAACACTCATTGCCTGGCCTTGAGCTCCACCAGACAACCATGGCTATAAAATCCTCACCATTCGGCCTTGCACCAGGTGTTGAAATTTTTCTCACAGAACTCCCCCAAACGGCTCCTAGACCTTCTCCCAGCCTAGAGAAGAGGAGCCCCACTATCCTCCTGCCCTAATCCCCACTGGTTGAGCTCAATTTTGGAGTTCAATTTTAGGCCATAAACTAGGATACTCTCTGAAAATCCATAAAAATCAAATTAAATCTTCTCACACCTTCACCAGAGGTAGAGAAGGAGTTTCCCACTGAAAGCCCCCTCACCAGGCCAATCATTTACTCTATCGGCCAGAACACCAAATCGGGTTTGGACAGTTTCATACCTAGGCATTTCGCCAAAGCTCGAAGCTTCATCCGTAGGCTTGTGGGACTCCAACGAACGTGCCAAGCATCTCTGATTGAAGCTTCACTTCTCAGAGAAAAGGTATTGACCTCTTCTCCCTCCCGGGCTTCCAGCAATTCTCCATTTTGCTCTGTGCAATTTCAATGCATGTTAGCCGTATAGATGTCTTCGTCTAGGCTAGACGCGTCGAAAGAGACCAACCACGCTTGATTTGGTTGAGTCTCAAGCGAGATTTTATGGTTTTAGGGTGGACGGCTCTCAAGTTGAACCAGACGGAGATGATGACCAGGGATCGTTCGATCGAGCGTGTATCGAACGGATGGTGGAGATGGAGCTAGACAGAACTGTAGAACGAAAAGTGTGCACTGACTCAGATGGCTGGCACGAATGGGAGCGCACCGCATGGAGTTTCAGATCAGCCTAGGATTAGGTGGCGCCGCGTTGGATAAGTAGAAAAATAGGCTTTTCTAAATTAATTAAATACCTAAAACTTTAAAAATGCATAACTTTGTATAGAAAAATCCTAAAAATAAACTAAAAATACCTTCTTGCTCAGTGAACAGAGGAGAATAATGTGGAAAAAGAATTAAGTTATTTTGTTAAGTTTGTGATTTTTAATTAATTTAATATTGTTCTGAATGTTTTAATGCTCCATTAGCATGCATAATTCACCATGGAATGAGACCATAGGGCTGTTGTAGCCTCTGATCTTGGGAACATTCCATGAATGTTTCAAGGCTAGAGGCTATGTCTATGACAAGTTATCTATTTTCTAAGTTGAGAGTCGTTTGTGCAAAATTAATTTTGAAAATTAGCATGTTGATCATAAAAATTTGGAAAAATTAGGGGAAGTATCTCTGGACCAGAGGACCCTAAGAAAATTGTAACTTGGCTTAATTCACTTAAACAAACCCTAATTTGGCTAAAACCCCAAAATTGAAATTAAATTAATTTGAAACAAATACACATCAAAATTACATGAAATTAATTCTCCACTAATCTTTAGGGTTAGGGAAATCCCACATAAAAATTTCAGACAAATTGGAAAAGATTTAACCCACTAAATGGACTATTCAAGTCACATAACCATTTTTGAAATTAAAAAATTCATAAAACATAAAACACATTTCAAAACCTCACCAAATTGATTTTGAGGCCTCTTTGGGATTAGATGAGTCTAAGAGAATTAAAAATGGAATTTTTCTAAAATCTTCATTTTTAACCTAATTTTGAATATTTTAATAATTAAAAAATTATAAAAATCATAAAAATATTAAATTCATAAAAATGTCACATTTGGTCCCCTAATTACTTAGAAACCAACAAAATATTTTCCCCAAGTCTCTATGCAAAGATATTGAATTTTAAAAGCTTAGGGTAATTTTTAATAATAAAAAATGGATTTTCCAACCCTTTCACTAAAATAATTCTAAAAATTCAAAAGCTAAATCGGAAAAATACAAAATTTGTTTCTCTGAGTTCCTTGAGATCCGAGAGATTTAAGAAAAACATAAAACTTAATTTTCCACCTCGATTTTATTTTATAATTAATTAATACCCCAAACTCAAAATAATTATAATAAATAAAATAAATTTAAAAAAATCACCAAAATTAGTCCAAATGGTCCTCTAGTCAGTAGATACCTCCCATAGTTTTCTTAATGATAGAAACTTCTTCTTGGTCATGTTTATGAATTTTCATTGAAAATCTATATTTTTCACTAAAATAATTATATAAATTAAATTTAAAATTGAAAAATCACATTTTCTCCTCTAATGTATTAATTGACATGTGAGTGAGGTGGCATAAAAATTTCAAGCTCATTTCAGTTCAATTTAATGAATTATGAGAAGTATAAGCTTAAGAGGGCATTAAGGTAATTAAAAGGTTTTAACCTTAATTAATCTTTTGGCTTAACCAAAGGGAGGGTAAAATATTTGATCCTAATTTTCATTTGGATGATTGAAACTAAGGGAGTTAAGGCGTAGAAACCCATTAATCATCTTGAACATTTAAAGAAGGAACCTTAATTAATTAAATTATTAAACTTTGGAAGTCAATTAAAAAATAAATTATTAAACGTTATAGGATTTTGACTCAGGAAGATTCTAATACTTTGAAATTTAATCCCTAATCACTGAATTGATCAAACATCACTTAATCTCTAGTAATGAAGTCATAACAAATAATGTTTGGAATTAAAAGCAATAATCTTGAAATTTTATAATTAAATTGAAAGCTTAAAAATACTTAAGTAAAGGAAAGATGATTTAAAGATCAAATTAAGATAACTTAAAATATTAAAACTAATTTGAAATCACCCAGAACTAAGACTGAAACAAAATTGGAATATTAAGGTCAATTTAAACACAATTCTTAATCAAGGCATTAAAATTAAACCAATTAAAAGTTAATTTTAAAAAAAAGAAAACATCATAATTAAGTTACAACAGGCTTAAGTAATTAAAACTTAACTGAACCAAAAGATACTTTTCCAACTTAAAAAGAATTCGAAACATTTAAAACATTTAAATAGACCAACTAAAAAATTATAACTAAATTAAATCACTTTAAACCATTAACTAAAACTTCAATTAAGAATGGCTAAATTCTTCAATGAACCAACTTGCCCCTAAAGGTTATCACTCTTATAATTCTTAAATAAAACGTCAAATGAAATGTCACTTTACCCATATGATAATCAAACATCCTAGTTCACTGAGCAAGAATCAAAGCTTAACTAAATTCTCGGATGATCAATTCATCCATATGATGAAATTCATTTGGACTCAGAATAATCCCAACATTGTTGAAAAGATGTTCAGGACTCATCCTAAGCACTTTCTCAACCTAATGGGATGTTTCAGAAGAACAATTGAACTTCATTATTCGTTGATGAAGAAAATCATCCATAAAACACACCTAAGGACTCCACTAGTGATAGGATTAGGATCTTGGTATACAACCAGAACCTTCCCTTAGCTTTACCTAGGTGCTTTCTTTTAAATATATAAATGCTCTAACATGTGTTTCAAGTGCAGCTGGGAATGACGAGAAGACCCGCCAGGTACACTTTATTTTATAGCAAGTTATTTACCTGCGATGTACTTTCTTCTTATTGCAAGCTTGCATGTTAAACAAGAATGCCACCCTACATGAAAACTGAAACCCTTTGGATAGCCGCAAAACTGAACCAAAACTAAGTTAAAAAATCAAAACAAGATAAAATTCACTGCCACAACATTCAAAATATAAAACAACTCAAAATTTAATCACGAAAAAAAACAACAAAAAAACTACAATTACAACTAAATTAAAACGTCTCATTGGATAATCTGGAATCCCTCAGATGATGTAACCCACATGTTGCTAACGAGATTTCCCACGGTTTAAATGAAGGTGTGGAACTCATTAAGTTGGGTTTACATATTCATTTGTAATAAGTGAATCCGATGAAAATAGTGGTGCCGGGATGACGGAACCATGGGATCTTAATAAGTTCTGCATAATCAACTTTAAGATTTGTTTTAATTAAAACATTAAGCCATCTAAATTTTCAACCTCTCTAAACCAAAACACTTCTCTCATCTCTTGATTGCCACTTTGAAAACTAAACCTCCATAACAACAAGAAGCTTGGAGTACGGTGGGCAGCATGGCCATCTTCAACAGCAAAACTTGTGTCTACACCAGCTTAACCTTTCCTAGTTTTAAATAACTAAGCCATAGGATTTCGAGGTAGTTTGCCTAGTACAACATAAATCCTCAACTTTTCGATAGGCATTTGCATAATCATATTATCCAAATTAAGCCTTAACTCGTCTTAGGACTCCGAGGTTGCCGTTTGGTACGACATAAACTCTCACATCTTCAAGGCTATTTGTATGATTATATCATACGAACATAAGTCCTAATTAACTAAAATTGGAAGGATTGAAACGTTAAATAAATTCTCAAACTGAAGCCAAACAATAGGATAGTCGGGAAGTCACTGAAGTTCACTTCGGGTCTGTGACATCCCCTACTTCTCTTCCTTTGGATTCTCAAAATAACTGTTCTAAATTAGATCCATTCCTAATTGAAATTTCCAAAATTCAATCATTTGAAACCTCAAACTTAGAAATTCTTGAAAGCAAAACCACTGATCATTATCGAGAGTTTTCTTAAGTGACTTCCGTCATTTAAGATGTAATTAACTATAGGGGGAACTTTAAGAACCCAGGTAATATAAACCCTGCTTAATTCCTTTATATTAAGTAGGGGAAATTTGTTAGCTTCTAAAATTGGTTCCCAGACCAAAATGGATGTCACAAATCTAATAGTTTATTTAATCGAGCCCCATTATCAAGCGGTATGTCTATTCATTGGGATAGATACACGGTTTGTAATGTGGTGCTCGTTTATATAAACTTTTCGAGGTGTGAGATCAGTTTGACTTTATTCTTCAAAATTTTTCAAAACTTAAAACTACTTTCAAAAATCAAAATAATACTTTCCAAATTATATATATAAATTTAAATTAAACACTCAACCTAAAAAAAAGTACGCTGACAGCGAAGTCCCTTCATTTTCCAAAAGACACACTCCTTCAATCCAAGTGACACACCCTTTCACTTCAAGAGACACATCTTTTCATTCAAATGTGTCTACATTCATTGCATGACTCATTTGGGGCGTGGATTATCGTCTAGGACCATCTAGAACATCCTGGAACCTCCAAAAACCGTCTAAAAATGTCCCTAATCACTTATGGTACCTAGGCACCCATTTCTGGCACCTAGGCACCGTTTTCTCGCCGTCACTGGCGCCCAAACGCCGGTTCTGGCGCCTTGGCGCCACCCTGTGCGCAGCTTCACCGTTTTGCTCCGTTTGGCTTTGTTTCAACTCCGTTTCACCCCGTTTCAGTTGCGTTGCGTTCCTAACATCTTCACCTACAAGATAAACATAAAAATAACCTTTCTTCAAAGTGTAATTACATTAAAAAATATGTAAGAAATTTAAACGAGATTAAGCATAGAAAGACAAATCAAAATGTGCTGGGTTAGAATTTTCTTCTATGCTTATTTTGGCTCCAAATTGCATTGTTTTTACCTTATTTTCTCTAAAATCATATTTTTATACTTGAAGTCAAAAATATGCAAAATACCTTCCTTTAAAGTGTATATCATTAAAAATGTGCATAAAGTGAGCATAAAATCTACACTAAAAAATAGGTAATTTTTAGGCGGATCAATTCTTCCAAACTTAAACGTTACTTGTCCTCAAGTAACATTATAACATATAAAATCAAACAAGAAAATCATGTGTATGAGTTTCTTTAGGAGTTTCTAAAATTTTGTTCTAGAAATATAGTAGTCTAATTTAGAAAAAATTTTAGTAAATGTGATCAATTTAAAGTTTAGAAATCTCTTAGATGAAAGTTTATGAAAATATATGTTTCTATCTAATTAAGGAATACTTGTAGATTTTTCAAAATATAGAGGTTAGATAATTTTTATTTTCTTTACTTAAAAATCTTTATTAAAAATAATTACACTAACTATATTATATTCTTAAGCTTAAGATTTTCTTAAATCTTATACTTTAAAAAACTCAGGTGTGCAACTAATTTTGATTAGGCCCTTTAATCCTCAAGCTTCTCCTTACTTTTTCACATATATATACTTTTCTTTTCTTTTTATTTTATTTCTTTTTTTCTTTTTTTTCTTTTTATACTTTAATTTTCTTTTATCAGGCAATGATTACTATATCTTGATAGGCCTTTAATAAATTTGAATTCCACCATTTCTTTCCTAAAGAATAAGGCATATATATATATATATATATATCTTTTACTTAGAAATATAATAACAATATTGAAAATAATTTTCAATAAAAGAAATTTAAATATTGAAAAAAAAGTGTAATCCTTCTATTTTTCCAAAATACAACTTTTCTACTGTAGATAGTTACACAATATTTGTCATTTCTTCACTAAGAAAATTTTAACTTAAAATTTTTCATCACTACTATAGATTTTAACTAAATTCTCTTACTTATTTCTATATTCAAAATTTTTTTTCCCTAATATAACTTCATACACATAATTATTTTTCAATAAAAAATCAAATTTATTTATAGCATTTTTTAGAACAAATAAAATTTAAGTTTTTGAAAATTATTTTTATCCCCCTCAAACTTGAATTTTAAAATATTGTGTAATTAATTCCATAAAATGTAAGCGGAAGAAAAACTGAATATGCTAACTACTACAACATCCTATCAAATTTATATACATGCATAATCAGGATAGAATGAATGCAGGATAATGTAAATCAAGTCTAAAACATGCTTGCAATAATATTAAACTAAAAAGAAAGTATAATAACTTTTAAATATATTTTTCTTCCTACCCCCAAACTTGATTTTTAACATGTATAACATTCAGTAAAAAAATATAAGCAGGAAGAAGAACAGTTCAGAAATTATATCTACTACAAATGTCTATCAAAAACATCTACAAGTATTCATCAGGACATAACAGTTTGCTAAACTAAACTTACTAGAATAAAGTTAAACTAAAGAAAGGTCTAACAAGCAGGCCAAGCATCAACATAGGAATATATATTTTAGTGTTCTTCAAATCTTAATATTGTTGTAACACAAACATAAACACACATGATAAATGAGATCAACTCTTCCTTTAACTCATCGCATCTCACTACCTTGTTCTAATTTCTAACGGAATCAATACACTAATAAATTGGGTACTTATAAATGATTTAATAGAGTCTAATCCCAATGATACAATTATCTCATATATGTTGGCTCTCGAGCACCAACATCAGGCATCACCTTATCCATTTAAGTAAGCACCTCAAACAATTATAAGGATAGTGTAAGATAATCCATAGGTTACTCATTAAATAGGTTCATGTCTCCTACCGAATGAAAACAAGGTCAGAGAAAAGAAGTAATGGAAATTAAGATGGATCCATAAGAAGTTAAGAAATCACCTCCTTCATGACACTCAAAAAGATCAAATCAAACCCTTAACAATCCAAACATCAATCAAGAAGATCAATCCACACTAAAACAATCACAATACAACACTAATAATTATGATTCACAATCATACTAAATCAAAGAACACCGATAACTATGGGTTGCCTCCCATAAAGCGCTTGGTTTAATGTTGTCAACCCGACAAATGATTCCTCCTGGATCAAAATTTCATTGAAGTAATACTTGATCAATTTCCAAATCTTTTCCAAATCCAGGAATTCCTACGAAATCCTAAAATTTTAAATTTTCTTTCAGCTGTTCCATTTCAGATTGATTTAGATTATAATTTCTCATTTTTCTTCCGAGATCCAATATTCTTCTTATGATTTTATTAATTTTCGTATTAGTATCATCTTTTAAAATTCATAAAAAATGGATCTTTATAAGCTAGTTCAAGATCATCCAAACTTTGGATCAGATTCTCTCTAAGTGATACATATTTTAGATCAAATTCTACTAGTTACTCTTCTGATTTAAGTTATCCTTGACTAGCATTATAATCCAAAATATGAATATTCATTATATTTTTGATCCACCATTTCTAACATAAATTCATGGATTCTTCTCTAATTCATTATCCTCCTAAAAGTTCCCTCTCGATCAGACGCATACAAATCTAAAGACTTAACTAATAGGATAGATATCAAAAATATTTTTGGTATTTTTAATTTTCTTTAAAAGAAACACACAATAATTAAACACAAGATATTATAATATTTTAAATTCCAAAAATAAGTCTTATAGGTTTAACTAAAATTTTCTTAATAGTTCTTACTGTTGCTTCCTTGGCAACAGCGCCAAAACTTGACCCGACCCACAATTACGCAGTAAAATTAACTTCCAAAAGATGACAAAAAACTTGACCCAATTTATAAATTGCGACTAGTGTGCAAAATCTTAAATGATATAAAAATTAGAAAATATTTTACACACTAGGGGTACTACGCAAGTATACGCATCGATTCAAGTAATATAGGGCTTTCTTTTAAAACCCTAGTATCGATCCCATAGAGAAGCGAGGTAAGAAATTATTTAGGCTAATTCTAGTTTAATTCTATAAGGCTTTAATTTGAATTGTCAATTAAAATAGTTTTTCTAATAACTATTCGTAAATTAAACTTTAATATAAAAATATAACTTATCTAGATAAATTGGTATAGAAAATTTTGAGATGTTAAAGACTATCTTTCCATTGCAATTACCTAGATAATTTGTAGGAAAGAAATGCTTAGAATTTAATGTAGTAGTGACAAATAGGAGCATATATATCCTTTACCCTTTGGTGCAAGTCATAAACAACATTAGCTAGTTTTTAAAGATTGGATTAGGATATATTATTAGTAGAAAGGGAAGAAATTCTAGACTCTCACTTCTAGGTTCCCTCCCTTAAGGTTGCCTATGGTTTGGCCTACTAGTGACCCGTCACCTCTTTTGTAAAACCAAATTGATTGAATTTAACCTGTCACACTAAAAACAAAAATCAATTCTACGCCCATTAAAGATTATCTCCCTATTTATTTGCACCTCCCCTTTTAAGAGAAATGTGCTACATACAAGTTAAGAATTCTTATCCCATGGTCAGATCTTAAGAATTCTCCACAGTTTTTAACAATATAAGAGGACAATTTGTAAAGTAAATGAAGATCGGGTAAAGTATCATTACATTAATTTAATAAGAGAATATCTAAGCAAATCTTGATTCCTAAACATACATATATTTTATTGCAAAATAAAAGTAAATGAAAATAATGGCATAAGAAGTAAAAGATTTGATAGAATTATGAAATGAATTAAGTGCCAACAAGGAACATATGTCTTTACTATTCTATTAGTTTATGCAACTATATGTCACCTAGAAGCATCTACTAGAAATAGATTATTAAATTATAATTTTTTAAAAGTTGAAATACCGCTTAACTATATTACTAGTTAACCGTAAAATGTGAGTGCACTTAAGTTGTGAGATCACTTACAATAAATTTTAACATAACCTATTGCCACTTAATTTATGTAAATTAAGCAAAGTAGATGTTACTCATAACATTAAAATGAAAATAATTCTATCATAAAAATAATTTTCCTACACATGCAACTATTTTATATTAAAAGAAAATAGTAAATAAAATTACTTATGAAACATGGATAGAATAGACTACTTCATTTAAATCAAAGAAAATCCACCAAAAAGTATTCACAACAATTACAAGAAAATGAAGAACACAATACTTAGTTTTTTCCTTCTGAATGAAAGAAGAGAATCTCTCCACCAAAGTGTCCCACCGATCCATGCGCCGCTCGTACATTCATTACATAAATCTCTCAAAATCCCTCTCCAATCTCTCAATAAAATGTAGAATTCTACATTTTCTACTCACACACACGCCTCTTAGAAGAGGCACGCCCAAACTTATTCTAAACACACACTAGACTCACCTTTTCTTCCTTGTCATGAAAGGTGTCTAGCCCCTCTATTTATAGATAAGCCAAGTCCCTCCATTTTCCAAAAGACACACCCATTCAATCCAAGTGACACACACTTTCACTTCAATAGACACATCTTTTCATTCAAATGTGTCAAGATTCATTGAATCACTCATTTGGGGTGTGGATTGCCATCTAGGACCATCTAGAACATCCTTGAACCCCAAAAAATTGTCTAAAACTGCCCCCAACCGCTTCTGGCGTCTAGGCGCCCATTTCCGGTGCCTAGGTGCTGTTTTCTCATCGTCACTGGCGCCTAGGCACCACCCTGTGATCAAATTTATCGTTTTGCTCCATTTGGCTTTGTTTCAACTCCATTTCACCCCGTTTCAGTTGCGTTGCATTCCTAACATCTTCACCTACAAGATAAACATAAAAATAATCTTTTCTTCAAAGTGTTATTTCATTCAAAAACATGTAATAAATGTAAAAGAGATTAAGCATAGAAAGACAAATCAAAATGTGCTGGGTCAGAATTTTCTTCTATGCTCATTTTGGCTCCAATTTGCATTGTTTTTGCCTTATTTATCTAAAATGATATTTTTTATACTTGAAGAAAAAAATATTCAAAATACCTTACTTTAAAGTGTATATCATTAAAAATGTGCATAAAGTGAGCATGAAATCTACACTTAAAAATAGGTAATTTTTAGGTGGATCATCCAGCGCCAGTGACAGTGCCGTTCAGTGCTAGTGAAAGTGCCATTCGGCGCTATTTTCTGCTCTTATGGCCAAACTCTTTGTCTTTTGGTGTGGTCTGCACTGGTGAAAGCGCTGTTCGGTGCCAGTTCAAAAACTAGGCTTCCGACTTTCTTTTGCAATTTTGATCTTTTCAAGCCCGCTCCAATGTTTAATTAGTCTAAATAAGCATAGGATAACATTCTAAAGCCATGAAAAATGATATTTCTTAAAACAAACAACACAAAACATCACTTTCATATATAAAATCCAAGTTACAAACACATACACATAACACTAAACACTAAACATTGGCAAGCCATAAAATTCTAAAATTTAGTATCGTTCACAACCACAACACAATGACGCTGAAAACTAAATTAGAAAGCAAGTTAAAATATAAGATCCAAGAAAAGCAAAGCAAAACAAATACACAAACACATAAATACGATAATCAAGTCTTCATTCTTCCTTAGAACTATCATCAACTCTAAGATGTCCAATTGATTAAGCGTGAACAAACAAATTATAAAATGGATGAAAAGGGAATTCTTCAGTAGAATCTTCCTCAATCCAACCTTTCCTCTTCATCAAACGTGTCAAACGTCCTACAAGATTCCCAAAATGATCAAAATGCTCCTTCATTCTCCAATCCAGATGATCAAAGATGTCAGATAGATTGTTGATTTCATTCATCAGGTGTTGCACCTCCTTCTCTAATTTCTTAATTTTCTTCAAGATGATATGTGAACTTATGTCATTCATATCACCAACTTCCTGGTTACTATATGCATTTTCTGGATCTATAGGCTTCCAAGGTAGAAGTACTCTTTCCCAATTCTCATACGGCACTTGTGATTAACTGCAGAGGAGAAATATGGTGGAAGGATGCCCAAGCCCATACTTTGATCCATGAATGATTAATCCCAAAACAGATTTAACAATTATCAACCAACATCAATAGACATCCCTTGAATACAATAGTTCAAGATAGCACACTCCTTAGTTACTTTACTGATTTTCATAATTGGGAGTAATTTTGATCATATGAAATAATGTTAGTGCTTTGCCGTAGGTTTTAACAATGTGGTCGAAAAACTAACATACATGTTATCTCTTATCTCCCATTCATCACTTTCATCCATCAGATATTTGTATATATCATTCATGTTGTCCTTCGTTGGGGCAAAGTTTGAATAGTGGCAGATCGACACATTCTCAATCATGTATAAATCGTTAGTCTTTGTAGGAGTAAATGTGACAAGCCTACCTCACACATAAACTGATCCTTGGTTGATTCCATGAAGATTTGCATAAAAATCCTTCACAACTAGGATAACTACGGCGGTAGTAGTTTAACACAACACATCCAAACATCTCTGAATAATGATTTCATCAATTCTAGTAGTAGTAGAATTCATACCTCAATTCACAAAGCCTTGCTCTTTGATCAACCTCATCTTTGAGATATTCTTATTGAATAGACGTTACGCTTCAAAACTGACGAACTTTCTACGGTTGAAAGCTTGAAATCTTAAAGTTTCTATCGAGTCAGAATCCATTTGGGCATGATTTGGGATCTTCCTCTTCGTTCATCTGGTAGTTTCTGCATCTAAGGGCAGTTTTTGGGAGTTCAAGTGGAAGAATTACAGCCTAGAACCGCCAAAATTCAAATTTAAAGATGAGAAACTGTTTTATGAACAGTGGCGCGGTCCGGTGCAGGATAAGGTGCCGTTAGGTGCTAGTTCAAAAATTGCCAAACATCATTTTGTCCAAATTCTTTCCAAACTTTAATTCAATTCATTTCTTTAATGTTATTAATGATATTTAAGGAAGAATAGGACTTAACTAAACAAACACAAATAACACATCAAATAAGAAAACACTCAATAACTGTGGGTTGCCTCCCACAAAACACTTGGTTTAACATCATCAGCCCGACATAACTTCAAGTTATTCAGGTTGATCCAACATTAAAACCTCTTTAAAATTAGGTCTATTGCCTTCAAAATATGGTTTTAATCTTTTTCCATTAACTTTGAATATTCTTCCAGATTTAGGGTCTTCAATAATCATAGCTCCAAATTGATAGATTTTTACGATAATGAAAGGTCCTATCCATCTAGATTTTAACTTCACAGGAAATAATTTCAATCTTGTATTATATAATAAAACTTTTTGTCCTAGTTCAAATTCCTTTTTAACAATCTTCAGATCATGCCATATTTTTCTTCTCTCCTTGTATATTCTATCATTATCATATGATTCATTTCTGATTTCTTCCTATTCATTCAATTGTAACAGTATTTTCTCACAAGCATCTTTCAAATTAAAATTCAATTTCTTTATCACCCAATATGCTTTATATTCTAATTCAACTGGCAAGTGACAAGTCTTTCCAAAGATTAATCTGTAAGGGGACATTCCTATAGGAGTTTTATAAGCAGTTCTGTATGCCCATAAAGCGGTGTCTAATCTAGCAGACTAATCTAATTTCTCAAGATTAATGACTTTCTCCTATGTTCGGTTAATTTCATGATTAGATACCTATGCTAAACCATTAGTTTGAGGATGATAAGCTGTAGAGATTCCATGCATAATACTATATTTTTTCACCAATCTCTGAATCAGATTATTCTTAAAATGGGATCCTCCATCAGTGATGATTACTCTAGGCATTCCATATCTTGTGAAAATATTTTTCAATAAAAACCTCGAAACACTTCTAGCATCACACCTAAGTAAAGTTATTACCTCAAACCATTTTGATACATAAATAAGTATATATATATTTCTAAATGAAGGTATAAATGGTCCCATAAAATCAAATCCCCAAGCATAAAAAATTTCAACTTCCAAAGTAAAATTAAGAGGCATTTCATTTCTTCTGGATATATTGCCTATTCTCTGACATCGATCACAAGTTTTTATAAATTTATAAAAATCTCTGAAAATTGTAGGCCAATAAAATCAAGATTACAAAATCTTATGTGCAGTTCTATCAATTCCAAAATGTCCTCCAAATTCAGAATCATGATATTCTAAAATAATTCTTTCAGTTTCTTCATAAGTCACACATCTCCTAATAATAGAATCTTTACATTGCTTATATAGATAAGGATCATCCCAGAAATAAAATTTAGCATCATGTTTAAATTTTCTTCGTTGTTGCATTGTTAATTCAGGTGGTAAAATATTACTAACGATATGGTTCATAATATCAGCATACCACGGTAAACTTTCTTCAATAATATTATATAATTGCTCATTAGGAAAAGTTTTTAAGATTTCTTTTTGGAAGTCATCTAAATTAGGTTGTTAAAGTCTAGATAAATGATCAGCTATTTGATTATCAACCCCTTTTCTATTAACGATCATAAAACCAAATTATTTCATTAAAAGTATCCATGGAATCAGTCTTTGTTTTGCATCCTTCTTTTGCATTAAATATTTAATAGCAGAATGATCAGTATGCACAATTTAGCTCCAATTAAGTAAGATCTAAATTTTTCAAAGGCATAAACAATAGCTAATAACTCTCTTTCAGTAGTGGTGTAATTAATTTGAGCATCAATAAGAGTCTTACTAGTGTAGTATATAACTTTAACTATTTTGTTGTGCCTTTGCCCTAAAATAACTCCAATAGCATAATCGCTAGCATCGTACATTAATTCAAATGATTTTTCCCAGTCAGGTGAAGCTTTATAGGGACAACGACTAATTTTTCCTTTAATAGATCGAATTCTTTTAAGCATTCGTCATTAAAATCAAACCTCCTATCTTTTTCCAAAAGTTGGCATAAAAGCTTAGTGATTTTTGAAAAGTCTTTAATATATCGCCTCTAGAATCCTACATGTCTCAAAAAGCTTATTACCCCTCTTACAGTTGTTGGAGATGGTAATTTTTCTATAATTTGAATCTTTGCACGATCCACTTCCATGCCATATTTAGATACTTTATGCCCAAGCACAATTCCTCCTGCAATCATAAATTGACACTTTTCCCAGTTTAGGACTAATTTTGTTCTTTCGCATACCTCAAAAACTTTTCTAGGTTGCAAAAGCATGCATCAAATGAATCTCTAAATACTGAAAAATCATCTATAAACACTTCTATTATATAATCTATTAATTTGCTAAATATGGACATCATACATCTTTGAAATGTTGCAGGTGCATTACATAATCCAAAGGACATTCTTCTAAAAGAAAAAGTTCCATAAGTGCTAGTAAATGTAGTCTTCTCTTGTTCCTCAGGAGCAATAGGTATTTGGTGATAACCAGTATATCCATCCAAAAAGCAATAAAACTTATGTCCAACAAGTCTGTCTAACATTTGGTCTAAATAGGGTAAAGGAAAGTGATCTTTTCTGGTGGCGGCGTTTAATTTTCTTTAATCAATACATATTTGCCAACTAGTGACTTGTCTTATCGGAATAATTTCATTTCATTAATTTATGTCAACATTCAATCCTCCTTTCTTAGGAACACAATGAATTGGACTTACCAAACACTATCAGAAATAGAATATATAATTCCAGCATCTAACCACTTTAAAATCTCTTTTTTAACCACTTCTTTCATTATTGGGTTCAGTCTCCTTTGTGGATCAACTCTAGGTTTATGTTGTTCATTCAACAAAATTTTGTGCATACAGATTGATGGACTGATTCCTTTAATATCAGCTATGGACCAACCAAAAGCCTTTTTGTATCTTTTTAAGGTGTCCATTAATTTTTATTCTTGATATTCATTTAAATTAGAAGATACAATAACAGGTAAAGTAGTTGATTCTCGTAAAAACATATACTTCAAATGATTTGGAAGAATTTTCAGCTCAAGTTCAGGTGGTTTAATGATAGATGTAATTAAAATTTTATCTCCATTTTCCATAGTATCCAATCTTTCAAATCTTTCCTAAACAAAACTTTTCATTCTTTAAATCATCTAAATCATCTTCACTTTCACTTTCATTTTCATCCTCACATTCCAAATTTTCTTCAAATACTTCTTTAAAAAGATCTTCTCTCAAATAATCGCAGATTTCCATTCAAAAGCACTCATCATCTTTTTTAGTTGAAGGGTGTTTCATAGATTTCAGAATATTGTAAGTTACCTCTTGGTCATTAACTCTCAAAGTTAATTCTCCTTTTTGAACATTGATCATAGCTCTCTCAGTAGCAGGGAATGGTCTTCTCAAAATAATTGGAGTTGAAATTTCAGAGAGTAGGTAATATTTCTAAAAGAGATGAAATGCCTCTGAATTTCACCTTAGAAGTTGAAATTTTTGATGTATGGGGTTTGGATTTAATGGGACCATTTGTACCATATTCTGGAAAAATTTTTATATTATTATTCGTTGATTTTGGTTCTAAATAGAATGAAGCTGTAGCTTGATACACCTAAAATATATAATGTTTTTATGCACATTTTTATACCTATTTGATGATATTGCACTTTAATGGAAGATATTTTGTGTTTTTCTTGCAGGTATGATAAAAATAAGTGATTATGATGCAAGGAGCAAAATTGGATCAAATTTGGAGCAAAAAAAATTAAAAAAATGAAAAATTGGACCCAAGCGGCGAAGCGCCGCATGGTCGGAACTTAGCCACAACAATTAAAAATCAAATTTTCTTCATTTTTGGTGCCAATTTCAAGGGGTGTTTGAAGCAAATTTTGGTGGTGACTTCCTTAACTTCCCATGGGCGGCAAATTTGAATGGAGGGATGCATCTTTTTGTGGATAAGTTGAATCGGGACATGATCTGAAGAGATACCAAGGCACCTTTTGGATTATTATTAAAATTATGTCATGTAATGAGTCAAGAGAGTTCTTCAAGAGTCTTATTAGTGAGTCTAATTTTCAAGAGTATTTTCTAATTTTTAGATTTTTCTTCTAGTTCAAAGGGTTTTTACTTTCAATCATTTATTGTTTATAGTTTAGTTAGTTTAGTTTTAGAGGAGAAAGGGTTGGTGTGAAACTTTCTTTCCACCAATTTTTTTTCATCTATTTATTTAGTTTTTATTGAAGTCTAAAGTCAGAGTTAGAGTCAATAGAGTTGAGCGCCAACCACTGTAGTGTTGTCCTGTAGAAAGTCAAGTTTGAAAGGAACTTCCGGAGTCTTGTGGAGAGGATTTTCAGATAAGTGTTTACTTCTGTTTTCTATATTTAGTTTTTCTTGTTGTGTTTTCTTTATGATTTTTATTTTTAAATCAATGTTTGCTTGTGTTTTCTCCATGAATTTTGAGTAGTTTTCTTTATCTTTTTCTTTCTTAAATGAAGAAGTAATTAAATTATGTAGGATTGTTGTGGAATGTATAAGTGTTTAAAGTTGGAATATGTTGTGAAGATTTAATTCCATGAACTTAATTTACTTCTTAATTTGGCCAGTTAAGATGTTAAATTTTTTGTGATATTATGTAAGATCCAATGCAGTACTGTCTCAAACAACAAATGGTATAAATCACATGCAATTATATGGATGAGAATTGAAGTCCATATAATTGAATGCTTAGGAGATTTTTTTTAATGGGGAGTAAAATTAGAAGTCTTTAGAGTGACAGGCTAAAGCCTCTTAATTTTGTTTGATATTGTAAATTTTGTTATGAGAAGTTAGCCCCCAGGTGGAGGGAATCGAGGGAACTCTAGAGTGAGAGCTGGTATCTTCCCTGCTTAACCATGTTCAAGATTTTAAAATTTCAAATTAACCAATGTTCTTTATAGAACCAAGTAAGGGTAAAGAATAAATTTGCTTCTATTTATCACAACACATTTAAATACTTATCTGCTTTATAAGGGAAAGAAAAAGATATTTTATTTCCTAGTATTTTATACCGCATTTTAATGTTTTGTTGATTTTCATTTCCTGCTTAACTTTTATTAAAAATACCAAAAACAATTTTCAAGCTTTTAAAATCAAAACATACTTTCAAAAGTCATTAAAAAAAGTAAAAATATAATTTTCTTGATTATTTAAAAAGTTTTTACATTTCCCTATGGGTTCGATACCTCGGGGCTTAATCAGAAAGTCCTATATTACTTGATAAACGATACATACTTAAGTAGATCCCATATTATAAAATCAAAATTTTCCTATCTAAATCATCAACACATATATTCGGTGTGGAGTTAAGTTTTTAGTTGCACATATATTTATCGGGGATCAAGTTTTTGGCGCCGTTGTCGGGGAATTTAATTAAAACCACATTTTTAAAGAAAATTAAGAAAAATTTTAATTTTTACTTTTCTTTGTTTTTGTTAGTGTGTTGTGTTTTGTTTAATTTTATTGTTGCATGTGTAGTTCAGGTTCTGAGGGACTTGTGCCTTATGATTCTGAATTAGAAAGAACTATCAGAAAAATCAAAAAAATTAAAAATTCTGAAAAAGATAAAAATATTCAAGAAATAAAAAATCATCAAAATCAAAATGTTGGCATCCATCTAGAATTCAGACCTTTAAGAGATTATTCTAACCCTACAGTGGATGAAATTCATTGTAGTATTCAACACCCTACTGTAGTTGCTAATTCCTTTGAACTTAAACCTGCTATTATCCAAATGATGTCTAATAATCAGTATGGGGGAGCAACAACTGAAGATCCTAATTTGCATCTTGCTAATTTTTTAGAGTTGTGTGCTACTTTTAAATATGATGGTGTTTTGGATGATGCTATTAGACTCATACTTTTTCCTTTCCCACTAAGGGATAAAGCTATGATATGGTTAATTTCATTAGCACCTGGATCTATCAGAACTTGGGGTGATTCAACACAAAAATTCCTTGCTAAATATTTTCCACCATTGAAGACTACAAAGCTGAGAAATTATATTACATCTTTTTGTCAATTTGAAGGTGAATCAATATATGAAGCATGGGAAATATTTAAAGATCTCCTCAGGAAGTGTCCACATCATTCGATACCAGATTGGTTAATAATTCAAACCTTTTATAATGGATTAGTTGGATCTTTTAGATCAATTATTGATGCTGCTGCTGGTGGATCATTAATGTCTAACTGCTTCCTGATGCTTATGCTTTAATTGAATAAATGACTACTAATAATTTTCAATGGCCTTTTGAAAGGTTAAATCCTAAAAAGGTAGCCAGTGTTCATGACAATGATGCTTTTGCAATGTTAGCAAATGAAGTTGTTGTAATTTAAAGAAAGATCGACCAATTTGGGATGAATTTTTCTCAGCCAAATTACATGATTGAAGAAAATTCATTAGGCCAAATGGTTGATTCTTATTCTTCACCAGAAACTTTGAATGCTGTAAGTAAGCCTAATAACCCATATTCCAATTATTATATCCTAGGTTGAAAGATTCATCAAAACTTTAACTGGAATACCAATCATCAGGGTAGTATTAATCAACAATGGGGAACCACCAAGTAAACTCATTGGGGAACTGTAACAACCAAGGAAATAATAATTATAGACTAACCTATCCTCCAAGTTTTAATAATGCTTTAAAATTAATGGAGAAGAAGTTTTCTATTGAAGAAGTGGTGTCACATATGGGAAATCAATTGCAAATTCAAGGAGAAACCATAAGAAATATTAAAAATCAATTGGAGCAAATTGCAAATTTATTAATTAATAGATCCCAAGGAATGCTTCCAAGTAATACTGAACTGAATCCAAAGATAAAAGTAAAGAGAATGTAAATGAAATTCAACTGAGAAGTGGAAGAGAGTTGGAAGGTAGAGTTCAGAAAGAAACTAAAGTAGAGAAAGAAGAGATTGAAGAACCAAAAAAGGACGCTTCGAAAGGTTTGGAAAGACCAATTTCTCCACCTAAGGTTGATTTGGAAAAGTCACTACCTCCATTTCCTAAGAGACTTCGTCAACAAAAGTTGGATAAACAATTTTCAAAATTCTTTGAGATATTTAAGAAGCTTACCATTAATATTCCATTTGTTGAAGCCTTAGAAGAAATGCCAAGCTATGTGAAATATATGAAGGATATTCTCAACAAAAAAAGAAAGTTTGCAGATAATGAGAAAGTTGCACTTAGTGAGGAGTGCAGTGCAATAATTCAGAAGAAGCTTCCTGAAAAAGCTTAAAGATCCTGGTAGTTTCACAATTCCATGTGCAATCAGAGACAGAGTCTATGAAAAAGCTTTATGTGATTTGGGTGCAAGCATTAACCGTATGCCTCTTTCAATATTCAAAAGACTATGATTAGGAGAAATAACCCTAACTACTGTAACTCTGTAATTAGCAAATTGTTCGATCAAATATCCAAAAGGAGTTATAGAAGATGTTTTGGTTTGAAGTGGATCAATTTATCTTTTCTGTTGATTTCATTGTACATAATATAGAGGAAGATAAAGAGATACAAATAATTTTAGGAAGACCTTTCCTAGCTATAGGCAGAGCAATGATAGATGTGCAAAAAGGGGAATTAATGATCAGGGTTAATGATCAAACTATTACATTCAATATTTTGAAATTGATGAAATATCCTACAATAGGTAAAGATGATGAATGTTTTAGGATGAATGTTATCAGATATTTGAGTGAATTTGATTTCAAGTCAATTTGTGAAGAAAAACCTGAAAGAGAAGAATTGGAACATGAGCAGGAAGAGGAGTTACATCATTCTAAAGATTTTCAAGAGGAAGAATTAAATTATGTTTATGAAAATATTGAATTGTTGGATATGAATGAAAAAGATGAATCTTATGGTCCATCAATTGAAAAACCTCCTGAACATGAGTTAAAAAATGCTTCCTTATCATTTAAAGTATGTTTTTTCTAGGTGAATCCTCAACCTTGCCTGTTATAATTTCATCTCAATTGACTGAGAAAGAAGAAGAGAGTTTGCTTAAAATTCTGGAGAAGTGTAAGAAAGCCTTTGGATGGACAATTGTTGATATTAAAGTAATCAATCATTCAATTTGTATGCACAGATCTCTTATGGAAGATTATTGCAAACCTCAGGCTGATCCCCAAAGGAGATTAAATCCTATCATAAAAGATATTGTTAAAAAAGAAATTTTGAAGTGGTTGGATGCTGTAATTATCTACCCTAGTTTAGATAGTGCATATGTTAGTCCTATTCACTGTGTTCCTAAGAAAGGAGGAGTAACTATGACTGTTAATGAAAAGAATGAAATGATTCCAACAAGAAAAGTTATAGGACGACGAATATGCATTGATTATAAAAAATTAAATCTTGCAACTAGGAAAGATCATTTTCCACTCCCATTTCTGGATCAGATGCTGGATAGACTGGCTGTGAATAAATACTTTTATTTTATGGATGGATATACTAGATACTACCAAATTCAAATTGCTCCCGAGGATCAAGAGAAAACTACATTTACCTGTCCTTATGGTTTGTTTTCTTTTAGAAGAATGCCCTTTGGTTTATGTAATGCCCCTGCTACATTTCAGAGATATATGATGGCTATTTTCTGTGATTTAATTGAAAAAGAGATTGAAGTTTTTATGGATGATTTTTCAGTGTTTGGAATTTCATTTAAATCATGTTTAGAACATTTTTCTAAAGTTCTAAAATGCTGTAAAGAAACTAATTTAGTCCTTAACTGGAAAAAATGCAAATTTATGGTAGCAGAAGAAATTGTATTGGGACATCGAATTTTAGAAAAAGGTTTGGAGGTAGATCCTGCAAAAATTCAAGTTATCTCTAATTTACCTTGCCCGACCAATGTAAAGGGAATTAGAGGTTTTGTGGGACATTTTGGATTCTACAGGCGTTACATCAAAGACTTTTCAAAGATTACAAAATCTATATGCCAATTATTGGAAAAGGATGTAATTTTTTATTTTGATGATGATTGCCTAAGAGCTTTTGAAACATTAAAAGAAAAATTTGTCACTACACTGTTTTGATCTCATCAAATTGGGGAAAACCTTTTGAATTAATGTGTGATGCTAGTGATTCTGCTATTGGTGCTGTTTTGGGTCAAAAATATGATAAACTTTTCAAAGTTATTTATTATGCTAGTAAAACTCTTAATGAAGCTCAAAATAATTATACCACTACCGATAAAGAGTTATTAGCTAAAGTATTTGCCTTTTATAAATTTTGATCATATTTAATTGGAACTAAATGTGTGGTGCATACTGATCATTCTGCTATCAAATATTTATTGAAGAAGAAGGATGTGAAACCGAGATTGATTAGATGGATTCTTCTTTTGCAAGAATTTGATTTTGAGATAGTAGATAGGAAGGGTTCTGATAATCAAATTGCTGATCATTTGTCTAGGCTTGAAAATGAAAGATCTCTCTATGATGTTGAAGAAATTAATGAATATTTTCGTGATGAAAAATTATTCACTGTTAATAAGTGGCGTGTTCCGTGGTATGTCGACATAGTAAACTTTATTGTTAGTAATATTATACCCTAGGGTTTGACATACCAGGAAAAGAAGAAATTTCTGTCTGATGCTAAGACTTATTTTTGGGATGACCCATTTTTATATAAACAAGGAAAGGATCTCATAATTTGAATATGTATACCTTTGGAAGAGACTTATGAAATTATTAAAAAATGTCATGATTCTGATTATGGGGGACATTTTGGAGTTGAAATAACTGCATATAAAATCTTACAATCTGGATTTTGTTGGCCTACATATTTTAAGGATGTGAATGCTTATTAAAAATTGTGATAGATATCAACGTGTAGCCAATATTTCTAAAAGAAATGAGATGCCCCTCAATTATATGTTGGAAGTTGAAATATTTGATGTTTGGGGACATGATTTCATTGGTCCATTTACACCATCTTTCGGAAATGTTTATATTTTGATAGCAGTATATTATGTTTCCAAATGAATTGAAGCTATTGCTTTACCTAGATGTGATTCTCAAAGTGTTGCAATTTTTTTAAGAAATAATATATTTTACAGATTTGGAATACCAAGAGTAGTCATAACAGATGGGGGAAGTCATTTTAAAACTGTGAATATTGAGAAGTTAACAAAGAAATATCATAGAAATCATTGCATTGCTACTGCTTATCATCCTTAGACAAGTGGTTTGGTTGAATTATCCAATCGTGAAATTAAAAGAATATTGATAAAGACTGTTAGTCCAAACAAAAATGATTGGTCAATCAAACTGGATTATGCTTTATGGGCCTATTGGACTGCCTACAAAACCCCTATAAGAATGTCCCCATATAGGCTGATTTTTGGAAAAGCTTGTCATTTGCCGATTAAACTTGAGCATAAAGTATATTGAGCTATCAAAGAGTTCAATTAGAATTTGCATGATGCTGCTGAGAAGAGATTATTGCAATTAAATGAGCTTGAAGAGATAAGGAATGAATCTTATGAAAATGTTAAGATTTATAAGGAAAAGATGAGTTATGACATGATCAGAAGATTCTTACTAAAAATCTTGTACCAGGAAAGCAAGTTTTGCTGTATAATGCAATATTGTGAATTTTTTCTAGAAAAATTAAGTTCAGGTCAATGGGTCCATTTGTTGTAATAAATGTTTATTCCTATGGAGATGTGGATATTCAAGATCCTACGACTAGAAAAATATTTAAATTTAATGGTCATAGACTCAAAAATTATTTTTCAGTCGATCAACTTAAATCTGATGAGAATCTGATGTTGGATCATTCAGAATGAGTTCAGAGTATGTCAGGCTGATGACATTAAACCAAGCGCTTTGTGGGAGGCAACCCATAGTTATCGGTGTTCTTTGCTTTATGTTTACTTTGTGTGCTTTGTTTGGTTTATTTTTATGTTTTGGTGGTAGTATTTTGGAATTTTTTATGTTATAGTAATGTTTATTTGACCTTATTTTATGACTTATAGGTGTCAGAATGAAATTTTGGACATTTGGCAGACCTGTGCTAAATTAAGCACTGGCGACTAAGCGCCACCTAGTTGACGCTTAGGTGCCGGAGTTATGAAACATGTAATAAATGAGGTTTTAGAAGCCTAGATCGTGGGGAAGTGGTTTTGGAAGTTATTTTTGGAGTTTTTAAACGTTAAAGGGCGGATTTATGCACTTCTAAAGTTTATAAAAGGCCCTAAGTTAAGAGAAACACTTGCCCCAAGTCTTATTTTCATTCCTGGGTCTTAAGAAGAGTGTTTTGAGTGCATCATGTCTTCCTGAGCAAATGAGATCAAGAAGAAAGAGGAGTCTGACAAGAGTAAGTTTATTAGTGATAATGCTAAAGAGTTGTTCAATAGATTTCTCGCCATTAGTATTCAGGGTATTGTAGAAAAGATTGCAATGATCGAAGCCCGAGTGACTTTAATCGAAGCAAAGATCAATGAAACTAACACACATTTGGAGCATATAGGATGAAAATTCAAGATGCAATTCAATCATACAAGTCACGTGGAAGAAGCTGATAACGCGATGTTCCTGAAGAATAAGTGTTTAGAAGAAGAAGATGTAAGAGTGTTCAATCTTCGCCCGTTCTATCAGATTTATATTCCAGAAGGGTCAATGAAAATAAAAGTGGTTATGGATATATTCCGCCTACTAGTGGAATTAAATGTTGGTTTTATCATGTGGTTTGTTTTGAGTATTTTATGTTTTATGTGTTTGATGTTTTAAAGTGTTTAATGTTTTATGTTTGTGATATGTTGCACTTTAATATGTGATTGTTACATCTTAGTGATGTAAACTTATCGTTATGCTTATTGAGTCCGTTTGTATTAAGGGAATTTCATCCAAAGTGTTTGGATAGAAATTTTTAGTTTGTATTAAGTTTGGTTTGATTTTAATGAATATAAGTTTGTGTTTGTGTGAAATTTGATTGTTATTGATGGATATTAAAGTTTTAAATTGTAGTATTGAAGATTATTAAGTAAGAGACAAGTATTTTGAGATGCTTAAGAATGATTAACTAAGTGGTTTAGTGTATTTTCTTAATTGTGAAAATCTTGACACTAGCAGCTAAGCGCCAGATTACAAGCGCTTAAGTGCCAGATTTCACGGCTAAGCGCCGAAGGCCTAGCGCTTAGGCGCTAGTTCGCGAAAGTTGATTTTCAACAGTTAAAACCTGAAAATCATCATTTTTAACTTACCAGCCATCTTAAACCTCTATCTTTCGCCAAAATAAGCCTAGGGCATCAATATTTTTGATTGTTTGAAGGCCGATTTCAACAAAAAATTGTTAGATTTGGATTCCTTAAGGTAAGAGCACTACTCCTAAGTAAAATTTTTTTGATTTTCACCATGTATTTTAGGTACATTTTGGAAAATCATAAAATCACTATTCATGGTGAAAATTTGAGGAAAAAGATGAGAAATTGCTTCGATTTAGTGGAAATTACTTTTGGAAGTTAATTTAGCAAGTTTAGTTTGATTTTGGAATTTATGGTGAATTTTTCGTGAATTTTTAGAAATGGCTCCAAAGTCAAAGAGCTCGAGAGAAAAGACGAGATTTGATTCTGACAAATTTGTTAGTGCAAGGGCTGAGGAATGATACGTTGACGCACTACAGTCACGTAAATTGATTCCTGAACGTGTGTTTAGTAATCCAGGAGAGGTTATTGAGGAGATGATTAATAGAAGGAATTGGGAAAATTACTGCTGCTTCTCCGCTGTTGTTGTTGTTTCTGTGGTCAGAGAGTTTTATGTAAACTTACCTGCAGTAGAAGAAAATTTAGTGATGGTGAGAAGGCAAGAAGTACATTTTACATCTGCGGTAATCAATGTCTTTTTTCGATTTCCTCCTGATTTATTTTGTTTTTATTCGAACTATCATCCTAATGAGGGAGAGTTAGATGAGATTATGGCATTTCTGACTGACGAAAGAGGTTTATGGAAGATCACAAATGATAGAAGTGTAAATTATCAAGCCTCTAAGTTAAATGCCATTTCTAAATCATGGCATTATTTTATCTCATCTAAGCTGTTGCCTTCAAGCCATATTAGTGAAGTTACAAGGGAGAGAGTTGTTCTTAACTATTGCATCCAGCAAGAGAAGCCTATAGATATTGGAGCAATCATTTTTAATTATATTTTGAATTGCGCCGGTCTACCACTACTACAGGTATGGGATTTCCTTCCTTGATCTCTTCATTATGTGAACGATCTGGAGTGAAATTTGAAACTTGGGAAGAAGTCCTTCAGCCTTTAAAACCAATTACCAGTGTAAATGTTGGAGCTTACACTGTACATTCAGAGTTTGGCTGGAGAGGAGTATTTGATAGAGCTTCTACTGCTTCTGCTTCGGCTTCTACTACTTCTACTTCCTGTGCTACTACTTCGATAGCTTCATCATCTGGAGATTCACAGACTAGTTTGTTAAGAAAGATTTTGAAGAAGGTGATTCTTACTCGTGAGCATGTTGGAGACATGGATGGTAAGATGGATAATATGGAAAGATATATTGTAAAACATGATGAATATGAGGAGAATTATCTGCATTATTTGGATAGATTGATTAGAGGTGATATGAGTGCTGAGATAGCCCCTCATCCATTCTACATACCTTATGTGCCATCTAGAGATTGGAATGAGCAAGATGATGATGATGATGTGGATGATTAGTTGATTTTTTTATGTGTTATTGAGTTGTTGTTGATGAGTTGATCTATGTTATGTGTGTTGATTTATTTTGATATGGTGTTTGTTGTGTGAACTCTGGTAATATGTTGGTTATAGTTAGACTATTTTTGCATATTCAGATGTATCTGTGTTTGATTGATATTATGTACATGTTGTGTCAGAGTTTTTATAGTGTGTACGCTAATTCCAAAATTATTAGGAGAATTTGGAGCACTATGAAAGATTATTATTTAAAACTGCATGTTTAAAACTTTTCAAAATCTACTACTACCATTTGTTATCTAGTATTGGTGCGATTTCAGTTATTTTTAGTTGGTGTGTATTTGCTTTGAAAACCTCCACTATTGTACAAGTCCTTTGAAATATTGACTATTCATTTAATGAAAAACTGAAAAGGATGAATTTGATAATTTTTACTCCTGTTTTTAAATTATTATACTTGCATATTTAGGATATTAAGATTCCTGCAAGCTTGTTATGTTAGTTTTAATTCTCACCCATGTATCATTTCTTATGCTTAAATGTTTTATCCTAACTAAAAATTAAAGTTTGGGGGGAATTTTAAAAACAACAATTTTTCAAAAACCTAAAATTTTATTTGTTCTCAAGAAAACTTAAAATTAATTTTATTTTTGATTGAAAACAATTATGTATATGAAGTTATATTAGGGTAAAAAAATTTTGAATATAGAAATGAATAACTGAATTTAGTTAAAATTTTTAGTAATAATGAAAAATTTAAAGTTAAAGTTTTCTTAGTAAAGAAGTGTTAAATATAATTTAACTATCTTTAGTAAGAAATGTTGTTTTTTTTTGGATAAATAGAAGATTTGAATTTTATTCTTCAAAGCTTACATTTCTTTTATTGAGGAGTAATTTTCAAATACTGTTATTATGATTTTTAAGTGAAAGATGTTTATCGGACCTTTATTTTAAATGGAAGGGTGGAATTCAAAATCATTAAAGGCCTATCCAGATACAGTAATCCTTGCCTTTTAAAAAAAAAGGAGAAAGAGAAGAAGAAGAAAAGAAGAAAAGAAGAAGAAAAGAAGAAGAAAAAAAGAGAAAAAAGTGAAAAATGGTATGTAATAAGGAAGGAGAAGCTTTAGGATTTAAGGGCCCAATCAAAAATTGGTTCCATACCTAAAGTATAAGATATAAGTTCTGAGAAAATCTAAAGCTTAAGGTTATAATATACCAAGTAAAATTATTTTCAAAATAAAGATTTTTAAGTGAGAAAAATAAGTGTGTGAATCCTATATTTTGAAGAATCTACAAGTATTTCTGAATTAGATAGAAACCTATATAATACATTATCCTTTACCTATAAACTTTCTAAACTTTAAGTTGGTCTTAATTATTGAAATTTTTTCTAAATTGGAGTATTCCATTTCTAGAACAAAATTTTATTATCTTCCTAAAAACTCATTACATAATTTGAATGCTCAATTTTCTATGTGATTAAGAGTCACTTGAGGTCAAGTAATATTTTAAGTTTGGGGGATTTTGATATACCTAAAATATATAATATTTTTATGCACATTTTAATACCTATATTTGATGATATTGCACTTTAATAGATGGTATTTTGTGTTTTCCTTGCAGGTATGATGAAAATAAGTGATTATGATGAAAGGAGCAAAATTGGATCAAATTTGGAGCAAAAAAAATGAAAAAAATGAAAAATCGGACCTTGGCAGCTAAGCGCCAACTGGTCGGCGCTTAGCCACCACAGCTAAAAATCAAATTTTCTTCATTTTTGGCGCCAATTTCAAGTGGTGTTTGAAGCAATATTTGGTGGTAACTTCTTAACTTCCCAAGGGCGGCAAATTTGAATGAAGGGATGCATATTTTGGTGGATACGTTGAATCGGGACATAATTTGAAGAGACACCAAGGCACCTTTTGGATTATTATTAAAATTATGTCATGTAATGAGTTAAGAGAGTTCTTCAAGATTCTATTTAGTGAGTCTATTTTTCAAGAGTCTTTTCTAATTTTCAGAGTTTTCTTCTAAAACAAAGAGTTTTTACTTTCAATCTTTTATTGTTTATAGTTTAGTTAGTTCAGTTTTAGAGGAGAAAGGGTTGCTGTGAAACTTTCTTTCCACCAAATTTTCTTTCATCCATTTATCTAGTTTTTATTGAAGTCTAAAGTCAGAGTTAGAGGCAATAGAGTTGTGCGCCAACCTCTGTACTGTTATCCTGTGGAAAGTCATGTTTGAAAGGAACTTCCGGAGACTTGTGGAGAGGATTTTCAGATAAGTGTTTACTTCTGTTTTCTATATATAGTTTTTCTTGTTGTGTTTTCTTTATGATTTCTAATTTCAAATCAATCAGTGCTTGTGTTTTCTCCATGAATTCTTTGTAGTTTTCTTTATCTTTTTCTTTCTTGAATGAAGAAGTAATTAAATTATGTAGGATTATTATGGAATGTATAACTGTTTAAAGTTGGAATAAGTTGTGAAGATTTAATTCCATGAACTTAATTTACTTCTTAATTTGGCCAGTTAAGATGTTAATTTTGTTGTGAGATTATGTAAGATCCAATGCGGTATTGTCTCAAAAAATAAATGGTATAAATCACATTCAATTATATTGATGAGAATTATAGTCCATATAATTGAATCCTTAGGATATATGTTTTTAATGGGGAGTAAAATTAGAGGTCTTTAGAGTGACAGGATAAAGCCCCTTAATTTGGTTTGATATTGTAAATTTTATTATGAGAAGTTAGCCTCCAGGTGGAGGGAATCGAGGGAACTCTAGAGTGAGAGCTGGTATCTTCCCTGCCTAACCATGTTCAAGATTTTAAAATTTCAAATTAACCAATGTTCTTTATAGAACCAAGTAAGAGTAAAGGATAAATTTGCTCCTATTTATCACAAGACAATAAATTCTTCCACAACAATACTTTCATAATTATTACTACTTTATAGGAGAAAGAAAAAGATATTTTATTTCCAAGTATTTTATACCATATTTTAAAGTTATAATAATTTTTTGATTTCCTGCTTAGCTTTTATTAAAAATACCAAAAACATTTTTTAAGCTTTTTAAATCAAAACATACTTTCAAAAGTCATTAAAAAAGTTAAAATTATAGTTCTCTTAATTCTTTAAAAAGTTTTTACATTTTCCTGTGGGTTCGATATCTCGGGGCTTAATCAGAAAGTCCTATATTGCTTGATAAACGATACATATACTTGCGTAGTATCCCATATTATAAAATCATAATTTTCATATCTAAATCTTCAGCACATATATTCGGTGTGGAGTCAAGTTTTTAGGTGCACATATATTTATCGAGGATCATAGTTTTACCTAATTGAGATTCCAAAGGTGTTTAAAAATTTTTAATAAAAAAGATTTTTACTAGATTTGGAATACCAAGAATTATTATTACTGATGGGGGGAAGTCACTCTAAGAATATTAAGATTCAAAAATTACTTAGAAAATATAGAATTAAGCATAAAATTTCTACAATTTATCCCCCTAAAACTAGTGGAGTGGCAGAAGTCTCAAATCGAGAAATCAAAAGAATTTTAGATAAAACTGTAAATCCTAAAAGAAGTGATTGGGTTGAGAGACTTGATACTGCATTATGGGCTTATAAGACTGCTTATAAAAATCCTATAGGAATGTTACCATATAGGTTCATATTTGGAAAACCCTTTCATCTACCTATTGAATTATAACATAAGGCTTATTGAGCGATAAAAGAATTTAATTATAACTTAAAGAATGTTGGAGGAAAGAGATTGTTACAATTAAATGAGCTTGATGAAATTAGAAATGAGTCTTATAAGAATGCTAGAATTTACAAAGAAAAGATGAAGAATTCACATGATAAGAAGATTATAAAAAAGAATTTTTAGCCTGGACAAGAAGTTTTGTCATATAATACCCGATTGAAATCATTTCCTGAAAAACTAAAGTCTAAATGGATGAGGCCTTATATTGTGGGAAGAGTATATCCTTACGGAGCTGTGGATATAAAAGATCCAATGATTAATTATTTATTTAAAGTAAATGGGCAAAGATTGAAACCTTATATTGGAGAAAACATGCCTAATTATAAAGAATTAATAGAACTAAGTCAGTCTATGTAAAACTTTTGGATAACTAAGGCTGACGACGTTAAACCAAGCGTTTTATGGGAGGCAACTCATATTTTGTTGATTTGATTTGATTTAAGTTGGTTGTTTTAAGGATGTGATCATCCTTTTGTTTTATACAAATTATTTAACACCTTATGAAGATATAAATATGAATCAAACCTTTAAAAATTTGATGTGAGGCAAAACAATAATTTTTTTGGATACTTGCACCTAAGTGCCAGACACCAGTGATACTGGTGCCTAAGCGCCATAGTTACTGAACTTGCAAAAAATAGCCAAATTGTAGTTTGAACCATTTCTTTCCTTATAAAATGGCCTATCTTCATCTCGAATGAGTATCCCCTCCATTAATTGACGAGAAAAATCTGAAATTTAGTGAGAGATTAAGATTTGTTAGATTCCATGGAGAATAGAAACAATAGTTTGGAGAGTAATGACAAGTTTGTGCACAAGGATTCACAAACTTATTTCAATGGATATTTAGCAATGAGTTTGGAGAGGATGATTAAACTATTTGAGAAGATTAAAGAGGAGTTGCTACTTATTAACAATAGTATGAAGGAGATGTTCCATCAATACAAGCACATGGAATGACAAATGAAGTGTCAATCTGATCATATGGCTGCTTTTGAAGATTATCAGGTAAGAATGTATGCCAAGAACAATTGGATTGATGAGAACCATGGAATTTCCTCGTGTTTCTTTCCTTCACTCCTTTTTTTGTAGCAATCAACCATGTGATGGGGAGAATGAAGGTTCTGATCACAACTAGTGAAGTCTTAAAATGATGAAGGGTGTTATCTAATTGTGTTATTGTAGGTGTTGTCTATTTGAAGTTTGATCTATCTGATGATTGTTACTTGTTTATTCTAGTTTGTATGTAAATCTTATGTCATTGTGAGTGTTTGTATTTTCTGTGTTTGTTGAACCCAATATTGAATATTAAGAATGAAATTGAAGTGATTTGTGTAAACCTTAAGTTAGAATGTTGAAATTTGATCTAGATTCAAAATTTCTTTTTCATTGATAGAATTAGAGGAATTGAATGAGTTTGATATGAAATTTTCGACCTACAGGAGTTAGAATTTCTTAGGATAATTTTAAAAAAAAATTTGCAAGATTTGAAATTTTTGCTAAGTTTAGCGCCTAGGTGCCGGTTCACCTGAACCGACCTAACTCAGGTTATAAACCGCCCGAAGCCATTTTTAATGCCTAAGCTCCTTCTTCTTCCTCTCTTTCGCGAAAACCAGTCCTAGTGGTTCCTTTTAGAGCTCAATTTGTGAAGTTTCGTGGCTTGAAAACACTGAATCTCCTCAACTTAAGGTTAGATCTATACTTTAGCTTTGATATTTTGCAAATCTTCCATGAATGTTTCAAACTTTGGTAGAGTGCCGAAATTTTTATAAAATTTTGATTTCTTAGTAAAAAATCCATGGATTTAAGATGCATTTAGCATGAAAAAGCTTGTAAAAAGTCTATAATCTTAAATTTAGATTTTAATTAGAATTTTTATTAATTTTTAGGATAGCTCCTAAATCTAAGAGAGGAAAGGAGAGAGAAGATTTTGATCGATCTAAATTTGTTAGTAGTAACGCACAGATGCATTACAATGAGTGCCACCACTAGAAAATTTATTTCTGAGAGAAGTTTTTATCACCCTGGTGGAGCAATTGAGAATGTTATTGAGGCACACAATTAGGAAAAGTTATGTTATTTTACTGCTTTTGCTATTATCCCTATCATTCGTGAATTCTATGCTAATGTTACTGTGACAATTGATAATGAAGTATTTGTTCGAGCTAAGGAGGTCGAGTTCACTCCAGAGAGGATTAACATGCTATACAATCTACCTCTTGTTACTGACTATTTTTATTCAGAATATAGTCAATCTAAGGCTGAAATTGATATTATTATCCATTATTTGACTGATGGATCTGGAGCTTAGAAGGATAGAAGTTCTAAAAACGTAAATTTTTCTTCTGCCTCACTCAATGCCACTTTCAAAGCTTGACACTATTTGATTTTTGCTCATCTCCTACCCTTGAACCATTTAAGTGAGGTTATAAAAGAACGAGCTGTTTTGATTTATTGTATTCAAGAGATGAAGTCGATCGATGTTGGGTCAGTAATTTCTGTTGCTATTAGTTCTTATGCAAAAGCTAGTAGTATTTCTGGGCTAGGCTTTCCATCTTTTATTTTCTCTTTGTGCAAGCAATCTGGTGTGAAATATGATTATTCTGAAGAGCAGTTAAAGCCTTTGTACCTATTGGAAAGGCTAATGTAGATGTTTATGGATGACCTAGAGGTACATTACCTAGTACACCTTCTACTTCAATACCTTCTACTTCTAGACCATCTACATCTACTGCTACTAAGCCTCCACCTGGATTCTGGGATATTTTGAGTGAAAGATATCTGAAGCATCAAAGTGAATTATTTCTGATGCAGGGTCATATGGATGATATGGATAAGAAATTTGATCATATGACAGATTATGTTCATAGGAAAAGCAATTATGATGCTAATTATGATGAAGCATTGGTAAAGTTTCTTAAGGGAGATTAAACTGTAAATTTTTCTACATGCACTAGATTTTCACCATATTCGGACCCAAAAGCAATGGATGCGGATATCCAATTTCATGATGATGATGATGAGGAGACTGAAGCTGATGATTATACTTCTTACTATGATGTAGTATTTATCCTTTATGTTGTTATTTTTATTTCCTGTATCTTTTATTTTCTATGTTAGACTTTGATGACTGTGTAGGGTTGTTTGAGGACTTATGTTATTTATCACTGTAACTGTTTGCTCTTGTGTTGATTTAGTATTGTTTTAGTTCTAGAAAGAGTGTTAGATTTTAAATACGATTCAGATTGTTACTTTTCTGCAATACTTTCTATAACTACAATTATTCTTCCGCTTTAAAATACCTTAATGTTTTTCCTTCTTTATGTTTAATAAAAGCTTTATATTACAAAATGTTTTAAAAATTAAGTTTGGGGGAGGAGCATAAAAAAAATTTTAAAAATTTAAATTTTATTTGTTCTCAAATGTGCTAAAAATAAATTTGATTTAAAAAAATAATTACGTGAATGATGTTATATTAGGAAAGTAAAATTTTGAATATAGAAATGAGTAGGAAAAATTTAGCTAAATTTTTTTTAGTAATGAAGAAAATTTTAAAGTTAAAAATTTCTTTGTAAAGAAATGATAAATATGTTGTGTTTATCTTTAGTAAGAAAAGTTGTATTTTTGGAAAAAATAGAAGGATTAGACTTTTATTTTTAATACTTAATTTTCTTTTATTGAAAATAATTTTCAAAACCATTATTATATTTCTGAGTTAAAGATATATATTTATCTTGTGCCTTTAAAAAAGGTAAGGGTGGATTTCAAAATCATTAAAGTCCTATCAGATAAAGTAATCCTTGCCTTATATATTAAAAAAAAAAAGAAAAGTGAAAAATATGTGCCAAATAAAAAATTGGTTCCACACCTGTTTTTTCTAAAAGTATAAGACTTGAGAAAATCTTGAAGCTTATAAATATAAAATAGTTAGAAAAATTACTTTTAGTATGGATTTTAAAGTAAAGAAAATAAAATATCTAAACCCTAAATTTTGAAAAATCTACAACTATTTCTGAATAAGATAGGATCTCATATTTCTCATTCACCTTTACTTAAGAAATTTCTAAACTTTAAATTAGTCTCAATTATTAGAATTTTTTCTAAATTAGACCACTATATTTCTAGAACAAAATTTTGAAACTCCTAGAGAAACTCATTCAAGTAATTTGTTTGTTTTTAAAGATTAATATCACTTGAGAACAAGTAACATTTATATTTGGGGGAATTAATCTACTTTAAAATTTACCATTTTTGTGGATAATTATTCTTATAATTTTTAGAATATTATACTCTAATGAAAGGTATTTTCATATTTTTTGTTGTAGGTACAAGAAATGAGTTTAAGAATGAAAAGAAGCAAAAAAGAGGAAAATTGGGGCTTAATGAAGAAAAATTAACAAATTAAGTCTAGCGCTTAGGCACCAGAGATAGTTAGAGTAGTAATTTTTTGAATTTTGTCGATTCCAAAGTATTTTAGAAGGCTCCAGATTATAATGCACGTTTCAAATTAAGTATACAATGAATCTAGACACATTTGAATGAAGAGATGCGTCCCTTGAAGAAAAAAACACTCAAATGGATTATTTGAACTGACACCTAGGTGCAACAGTTAGCGTCTAGAAAATTCAACAAATTTGGATGAATTTTGAAGAGATGTCTAAACTAACCCTTGGTCATTTTTGAAGCTCTATAAATAAGAATTAATTCTACAACAGAGGAGAGTTTTTTTGGAGTCATTCTTAATTAATACTTAGTTTCTTTCACTTTAAATTCAAGTTTGTAATTTTTTAGTGAGTGTTACTGATTCCTTGAAGTTTAAAGTTCTGTAAGAGTGTGAAAGAGTAAAAAAAGTTAGAGAACTTCTAAGGATTGCTTTGGTGAACATTCCAGATAAGCATTTGTAACTTAACTCTTAAGTTGTGTGCTTTGGTTTTAATGCTTATGAATAAGTTTTGTTGTGTTAATCCAATGCTTTCGGAGTAGTTGCCTTCTCTTTCTCCTTACAAATATATTGTAATCAAGTCAAGAGGTTTTGATTTTTGTTTAAGAACTTTTTCTTTTTCTTATCTAAAATTTAGATGATATTTTATCTAAACTTCTTTTACTTTACAACTTGGCCAACTGTATTGTTAAAACCTGTGGAGAAGTTTTATATACCTGACCGTGGGCTAAGAATCCTTAACTTGTAAGTATCATATTTCATTTGGGAAGATCATAAGTTATCATTTGATAGGGAGTACAAATAGATAGGGAGATAAGATTTGTTAGGTGTAGAATTGAATGCTTTTAGAGTGAAAGGCTAAATTTTATCAAATTGGTTTAAAGTGAGGAGAAAGGGTCACTGGTAGGTCCTATAGAGAGGGTACATTGGGTAATCTAGAAGTGACAGCCTAGAATCTACTCAGCATTACTTATAACACATCCTTCACCAACCTTTAGACTAGCCAATGTTCTGTATGCCTGGACCAAAGGGTAAAGAATATTTATATTTCTATTTGTCACAATACAACAATTTTAAGTTCTAAACTATTTGAATTCCTTTACTTATTACTAAATATTTGTAAGGAGAAAGTATATTTAAATTAAGAATTTTATTTATTTGCTTAAATACTTTCTTGCATAATTTAGAAAATATAGTAAGTTTGTTTTTTACTTTTGTTTAGTTTTAAAGAAAAATAAAAAATTAGCATTTACATTTTATTGTTGGTATAATTACAAGTTTCTTTTAATTCACACATATTTCCCCGTGGGATCGATATATGGGGTTTTAAAAACAAATCCTATATTTACTTGAAACGATACGTATACTTGCGTAGTACCCCTAGTGTGTTTATTATTATTTAAAAATTATTTAAATCTCACACATTAGCCGCATATTTTAGGGTCAAGTTTACCTATCTTTTATAAGTTTAATTATCTTTGTTATTGCAGGTCGAGTTAATCATTTATGGGTTCTAGAGTACAAAATCTAATATCCTCCTTAGAGTTAGGGTTTCATTTATTGTTATCCCACATTTGTTTAATAATGTTTGGTTGTTTTAAAGACCTTTTTTTTTAGCATTAAACTATTTTAAATACATTTTTGTGCCCAAGGAGAATACAACTCAAAAGAAATTTTCATGGATTTTGCAAGATTTTCATCTTCTAATTTTACATCAGTTTGAGTACTAGAAAAAGTAGAGCCAAGTTTAAACTTACTTTGCTTTTTATCATCACTATATACTTATTTGACCACTAAATCCTCGATTTTAGAAGTAGAAATTAGAGTTACGATCATGGCGTGTATAAAATGATTAACTTTCTCATACATAGACTAAAAAAATTTTCTTTGTCTTCTTCTTCAAGAGGTATTTTGAACTGAGGTTCTTTTTGGACCACCGATGTTGTTTCTTCTTCAGAGTCAAGGTGGCTTTTGAACCTCAATGGTTTCTTCATTTTGACAACTGGGTTATCCTTCCCTCGTCCTTATCTCTGGCCTCGACCTCGTGTGCGAGTCTGATGAGAATTATCACCCTTCGCCTGTGTTGAAGAAAAATAGTCTTTTTCATTTATTTTCTTTTCTTCGCCCTTTTCTTTTGTATTCATCACTGCTTCTATGGAGAATTCATTTTTTTTTATTGGAGCATAAAATGCAGCATCTTCATGTACTCTAATTTTATCGACTAAAAATGGTTGTAGATCTCCTATGATACAACATTCTTGTCCTTTTTATAAATATTTTATGCATTGATGCTGTGATGAAGGGACCATTTTAAGCTCATGAAGCCATGGTCTGCTAAGTAAAGCATTTTTTAACCTCACTTTTGTGAAGATCATTTCTAAATCATGTTAAGATAAGGAAGTTTACCAACATTAACTCCCTAAATCTTACTGATGGACACTAAACCCTAATGTCTAGGGTAAGACCTATAAAACCTTTCTATTCCAAATCTCAATGACATTCTAAAATGATCAAATCAATAATGTAACATTCTGATTTAGATAACTATTGACCCAAAAGGTCAACTTTAGTCAAGCAGGTCAATTCTAGACCCAATAACCACTACATTCAACAAACTGGTCAAACTTTGACCCAAAAAATGTCAACTTTAGTCAAACTTGTCAATTCTTGACTTAATAACCACCTTATTGACCAAACTGGTCAACCTTTGACATAAATAGGTCAAATTTGGTCAAAATGGTCAGCCCATGACCTAAACACCTTCACATTGACGTCATTGGTCAAACATTGACCTAGTTAACCCAACATTGGTTAAGGTGACCAATGTAGAACCCAAAAGACATTATATTGATCATTGGATTGATATAAACCCTAAAAATGATCATCATAACCAAGCCAACCCAAAATTAAGAACCCTTGGACCTTATGATTTAACAAAACCATGACAAGGTTAGAAAGGTCATATTGGTCATCTTTGGACTGAAATTGGTTAACTTGGGTCAACTTGGGTCAATATTGGTCAACCTAGTAAATATTAATCAAATTTGGTCAAAATACCCAATTTTGAATCAAAATTGATTAAGTTAATGAAATACTGAATTCCAAAAATTATTTTGATTAATTTATTGGCTAACAATATAATTTCCAAAATTTTTGATTAATTACATAACTAATTAAAAATGGAATTATAATTAAAAAGGCATAAAATAAATTTGGACACGTGGAATCATTTATGACATAATAAATTATTTTCAAATTTTGAAACTAAAAAAAGACATCATAGATGACCTCATATGGGTTCCATATAACCCATAAGACCCATTACAAGTGAGTCAAACCATTGGATGACCCATGGCACATCATATTAACCATGATTAAACTTCATCTTGGTATAGAATTTGAGGTGGCAAAACCTCCTCATTTCTAAGCATGACTGACCCTCCTCCCTAAGATGATGTGGCCAGCTAATTCAAAGACAATCTTGCCCACCTCCTAGATCATCCAATGGAGGAGAAACATAGCTTAAACCAACCTTTACCATGGCTAGATGCAATCATAACCAATCCACACATGAGGTGAGTAATGAGCTTATGTGTCATACCATCCTTAATTTCATTAAATTGAATAGTGAGAATATATGAGGGAGGTGAATTCTGTAGGGTTAAGCAAGCCTTATCCACCTCAAACAAAAACTAATGGAAGAAAGCCATGCCTTGGATTAAATTTTTACCATACTTGGAAATCCACAAGGGTTGGACTTGGAAAATGCAATTATCGTATCCACAACCTACAATCTTATCTGTGGACATTAATAGCAAGGTTAACAAATTCCATAGGTGAATCCAAGCTCACTCAAAGCCTTCCATGGCTATAAAAGAAGCCCAAACCTGAGAGCTTAGAGGGGAGAGACCAAAAATAGAAGACATCTATACATTACCCAATTCCCTTAACATTGAACATCAAAGTTCTCTCTAAGAACCTAAGCAATTGATCCACCAAAGATTTGAGCCTTGAAGTCCACTCAATCTCCCCAATTTAGCCAACCCGAAAACCTTAAGTAGAGGACAAAAATGGAGTTTGAAATGAAGTTATCTAAAACTTTAATTTGATCTTCCTTGAAGCTTCCTAAGACCCTACGTAGACAAGCCCAATCAAAATTGGTCATTCTCATAGGTTCTAACCCCCTGCTCAGTCTCCTCCTCTCAAACCGAGTCACCTTGAGAACAAAGTCATATACAGACTCAATTTAACTTTAAATTGAGCTGGGGACAAGTCTTCTGAGGACAGAGTGAAGCATCCAAGCCATTCAGTTCGAGCCTACATCCGCTGTGGCCAAGGTATGGTTCTTTACACCCAATTCGAGCTTGGGTTTGGTCTAGAGTATGTCAAGCCAATTCAAAACCCATACAAATCCATATGGATGTCTTCGTCTCTTCGAGATAAACCTCTATAAACAAACTTCACTCAAATCCATGAAGAAATGAGTGAGATCTTGTGCCTAGAATATGAACGGTGTTTGGGTTGAGACAGAATGAAGGGGATGAATAGATGTCGTCCATTTCTATGTTTTGGAAATGGACGACTTTTATTAAATACCATTCACTCCACTATTCGGACCCCCACAGGGGATCAATCTCATCTTCGACTCGTCCGAGGACACGCATTAAGGGTGCCCCTGGAAATTTTTGTTTAGATTAAGGGTTAATTTAAATCATATTAACCTTAATCTAATCAAAATACATATCTTGATATAGAAAAATCACAAAACTATGAAAAAATCACCCCTGAACTCAGGAGAGAGGACAATAATGTAAAATTGAAATTTTGAATTTAGGCCTTATATTTGATTTTTAATTAATTAAATACTCTCTAGAGTATTTTAATTATTAAAAATTATTTATAAGTCAGAAAAATATGAAAATTCTAGGGAATAACCTTTAAGCCCTTAAACACATCTCATGATTTTTCTAAGGCTAGGAAAATTCTCGAGCATAGGATTTCCTAACTTTCATGATATTTTATATATATTTCTAATAATATTATAAAATTTAAAAAATTAAGGAAATAAAAATTTGAAATTGGTTAAGTGACTTAGGGAGACAGACACAAACCCTAAAATGACAAGACTTAACCTTTTAAAAATTTAAAATGACACTTTAAGTTAGGGTTAAGATTTATAATTATAAATTGATATTTTAAAACACTAAATCCTTCTCCTCATCATACTTAGCCCATTTCACATTGGACTAGGCCAATGTTGAGTCTAACTCTAAATAGACTCAAGAAAAACCCTTAATTAGGTCTAAGACATTATTATGTTCAATTAAACATCGTTAAACCTTAACAACATTTGGTTTAATACAAATCAAACACCAATTATGTTTAATCCATATTAAACCAAATTAATCAACTTAAACCTTACTTACATTAGGTTTAAGTAATTATTAAACCCTAATTAGGTTTAATTCATATTAAACCTAATTAATGAACTTAAACCTTACTTACATTAGGTTTAAGTAATTATTAAACCCTAATTAGGTTTAACCATATTAAACCTAATTAATCAACTAAAACCTTACTTACATTAGGTTTAAGTAACTACTAAACCCTAATTAGGTTTAACCCATATTAAACCTAATTAATCAACTTAAACCTTACTTACATTAGGTTTAAGTAACTACTAAACCTTAATTAGGTTTAACCAATGCTAAACCTAATTAATCAACTTAAATCTTACTTACATTAGGTTTAATTAACTACTAAACCCTATTGAGGTTTAATCCATATTTAACCTAATTAATCAACTCGAACCTTACTTGCATTAGGTTTAAGTAGCTATTAAATCCTAATTAGGTCTAACCCATATTAAACCTAATTAATCAACTTAATTTATACTTACATTAGGTTTAAGTAACCACTAAAACATAATATGGTCTAACCCATTAGACCTAATTAAATCATTAAAACTTAACTAACTAAGGTTTAATCCTACCTAAACTCTAATTAGGTCTAACTTATTAGACCTAATTAAATCATTAAACCTTAAATAACTAAGGTTTGATCATACCTAAACCCTAATTAGGTTTAACACATTAGACTTAATTAAATCATTAAACCTTATCTAACTAAGGTTTAATCATACCTAAACTCTAATTAGGTCTAAAGACCTAATTAAATCATCAAACCTTAGCTAACAAAGGTTTAATCATACTTAAACCCTAATAAGGTCTAACCAATTAGACCTAACTAAATAATTAAACCTTAACTAACTAAAGTTTAATCATACCTAAACCCTAATTAGGTCTAACCTGTTAGACCTAATTAAATCATTAAACCTTAACTAAATAAGGTTTAATCATACCTAAACCCTAATTAGGTCTAACCGATTAGACATAATTAAATCATTAAACCTTAACTAACTAAGGTTTAATCATACCTAAACCCTAATTAGATCTAACCAATTAGATCTAATTAAATCATTAAACCTTAACTAACTAAGGTTTAATCTTACCTAAACCCTAATTAGGTGTAACCTATTAGACCTAATCAAATCATTAAACCTTAACTAACTAAGGTTTAATCATACCTAAAACCTAATTATGTCTAACCCATTAGGCCTAATTAAATCATTAATTCTTAACTAACTAAGGTTTAATCATACCTAATTTATAATTAAGTCCAGCTTATTAAACTTGGTTAAGTCAAACTAAACTTAAGATCAACCCATATTTAACATAAGTCAAACCTAAAACATAGGTTCAACCTAACTTGAACTTTAGTCAAACCCAAACTTAAGTTCAAGCCATATTGAACTTAAGCTCAGGTTCAACCTAACTTGAACCTAAGTGAAACCCAAACTTAAGTTTAACCCATATTGAATTTAAGCTCGGGTTCAACATAACTTGAATCTAAATCAAACCCTAACTCGGCTTAAACCTTAGGTTCAACCTAAATTAAACCTAACTTAACTCAAACATTAGGTTCAACCCATATTAAACCTAACTCAACCGAAACCTAACTTAGGTTCAACCTAAATTAAACCCAAGTTAACTCAAACATTAAGTTCAATCCATATTAAACTTAAGTCAACACTTCTAACTTAGGTGATCCACTGAAAATTTGATAGCTTCTTACTGTCAATTTCATACCTTTTTTTGATGATATTGCACATTAAAGAAAGATATTTTTCATGATTTCATGCAGGTACAATGATTTTAGGCCTTTGGAGAAAAAGGATGCAAAAAGGAGCAAATTTGGAGAAAAATGGAGCAAAAGTGCATTTTATTGAAGTAGCGCTGAACGACGCTGTCACCAGTGCCGAACCGCGCCGTTTTACAGAGAGTTGCGACCAAATGGCAGAAAATAGCGCTGGACGGTGTCCTATCCCATGCCAGACCGCATCCTATCTTGATTTCAAACTAGATTCAATGTAGTTGGTTAGATTTTGGAGGGTTTATTGAAGAAACTCTTGGAAAATTAGTAATGGCCAAATTTAAACTACTTTGGAGCCAAATTTAAAGGGGGTGAGAGTTTAGAGTGTAGGGAGAGTGAAGAGACAGAGTCTTTTAATTTTTTTAGGAAATCTAGTTTTTGTGTGTTCTCTTTTAAGGAGTGTAGGAGGACAGGGAAAGTGAGAGATTTCTTCTTCCTTACTAATCTAAATAGAGAATTGTGTGTTCTGGTGAAAAAAGAAGAGGAGTCAAAGGAATTCCTTGAGATTTTCTTGGGGAAGAGTTTGAGATAAGTTATCTTTTTTATTTTGTTTATATGATTTTTTTAATATATAAAATTAATGTTTTGTCATCTTTTCCTCATGAGTCTTGAGTTGATTTCTTTGTCTTCCTTCATTTCATGTGATATGTTGATGTTGTGATATGGAAATGATGTTCCGATTTATTATGGAGATTGTGTGATGACTATTTCACTTCGAACAACTTTAATTTTTTGATCTGGACAATTAAATTGTTAAAACTTGTTGGGAAACATATGTTCCAAAAGTATTATGAGTTCCACAATAAAAGTGAAGGTCACATTCAATGTCCATGAATGAGAGATGTAGTTCAGGGGGGTTGACTGCAAATAAAAAGGGAAATATACTTTGATGGCCTAGAATTGGAGATTTCAGAGTGACAGGCTGAAATACTCCCTAATGTTTGGAAACTAAAGCGAGAGTTAGCCTTGAGGGGAAAGGATGTTGGAGCTCTGGAGTGAGAGCCAATATCCTCCTAGCCTAACCACGGAATTGGAGACTGAACTTAGGATTATCCAATGTTCTATATACGCTTGGAAAAGGGTTAATAATAAGAATGCTCCTTTTTGGCACAATATATTTGCATGACATATCTATGTCACAAAGAATCATCATTTTATTGTTGGAGAGGAGGAAAATTTTTTCTTATAACTGAACTTTGTTATAAATTTAGTTTTGTGTTAGTTTAACATGCTAGAAGTTTAGAACGTACTTTGGTATAAATAGTAACTACAACTGTTGTCTTTATTTTAAGAATTGAAATTACTTGTAATTGTGGTCTGATTCGAGAAGTGATTTCTGTGTTACGCCATAAAATTAAAGCCTCCCTGTGGGATCGATATCCAGGACTCCACTAGAGCCCTGTATTATTTGAGTGATACGTATACTTGCGTTTAATTGTGTGACTCAATAGGAATCTAAATCAATATATATATTTACGAGTTCATAACTTTTGACAAATTTTAAATGTCGCACCAAGTTTTTGGCATCGTTGTTGGGGACGAAAGGTAGCATCCAAAATTTAATTTTGTAGTATTTGAAATCTTATATTTGAATTATAACTGCCGATGGAGTGTCAAATGATTTTGTTAGTCTTAGACTTTTTCCTTTTTAATTAAGGGATAAGGCTAAGGCGTTGTTAAATTTATTAGCACTTAGATTTATCAGAACATAGGGAGAGCTTTCACAAGTGTTTCTGTCAAAATGATTTCCTCCTTCCAAAACTGCTAAGTTGAGGAATGATATCACATCTTTAGTCAGTTTGATGGAGAATCAAAATATGAAGCTTGGGAAAGATTCAAAGATCTTCTGAGAAAGTGTCCATATCATGCTTTACCATACTAGCTAATAATTCGAACCTTTTATAATGGATTTGTGGGATCTTTGAGATCGAATATCGATGCTGCTGCTGGTGGATCAATAATGTCTAAACCTTTTGATGAAGCATATTCGTTAATTGAAGAGATGGCTACTAATAATTCTTAATGGCCCTCTGAGCAAGTAAATCCTAAGAGAGTAGCCAATATTCATGATTATGATGTGATAACTATAATAGTCTCTCAAATTGCTGCACTTTCTAAGAAAATGGATCAATATGGAATGAATTATTCTCCAACACCCCTGGTGTTAGAATAAAATTCATTAGGACAGATGATAGACTCTCAAGTACCTTATGAAACTTTGAATGCCATAAATAACAAAGTTAAAAATCCTTATTCAAATTATTATAATCCTAGTTGGAGGAATCACCCGAACTTTAACTAGAATAACACCAATGTTGTTGTTAACCTGCAATGGGGAAACAATCTTATGAATCCAGTTAGAATTCCGAACAACCAAGGAAACACTAATTATAGACCTTCTTATCCTCCTAGTTTTAATAGTAACCCACAATTTAAGGAGAAGAAGTTATCTACTGAAGAAATGATTCTGAATATGGGTAATTAAATTTAAGCTCAAAATGTTGTGATGAAGAACATTAAGAATCAATTGGGACATATCTTTAATGCGCTTAATAATATACCTTATGGAAATCATCCTAGCAATGTTGAGATCAACCCAAAAGATCAAACAAGGAGAAAATTAAGGCTATTCAATCAAGAAGTAGAAAAGAATTGGAACCAAGAGTTCAAAAAGAAGTTGAAGTTGAAAGAGAGGAAGTGAACATTGAGAAATGTTCTAATAGGATATATCCAGACGAATAGAACAAATGAAGATAATTGTTGAAACACCACCTCCTCCTTTTCCTTAAAGACTAAAGAAATAAAATAAAGATAATATATTTGCAAAGTTTTTGGAAATTCTTATGAAATTAATGATTAATATTTCCTTTATTTAAGCATTAGAGAAGATGCCTGATTATGCAAAGTTTACGAAGGATATTCTTAAAAAGAAAAAAATGTTCAAGCACGGGACTGTTGCACTTAGCAGTAAGTGTAGTGCAATTATTCAGAAGAAGCTTCCTAAAAAGCTTAAAGACCCAGGTAATTTCACTATCCCGTGTGCTAGAGGTGAGAAATTTTTCGGAAGAGCTTTATGTGATCTTGGAGCTAGTATTAATCTTATGCCTTTATAAACCTTCAAAATATTGGGAATAGGAGAAATTTCACCTACATCTGTGACTCTTCAATTGGCTGATCGTTCTATCACTTATTCTAAAGGAGTTGTGGAAGATGTATTAGTAAAGGTAGATAAATTTATCTTTCCTGTGGACTTTATTGTATTAGATGTGGAGGAAGATGAAGAAATTCCAATTATATTAGGAAGACCATTCCTTGCTACTGGGAGAGCTATGATCGATGTTCAAAAAGGAGAATTAACTATGAGAGTTAATGACCAAGAGGTAACTTTTAATATCCTGAAATCTATGAAATATCTTTCAACTAAAAAAGATGATGAGTGATTTCAAATGGAAATCTGCAATTATTTGAGAGAAGATAATTTTAAAGAAGTATTTGAAGAAAATTTGGAATGTGAGGATGAAATTGAAAGCGAAAGTGAAGGTGATTTGGATGATATGAAAAATGAAAAGTTAGAATTTGTTCAGGAAAGATTTGAAAGATTGAATACTATGGATAATGGACATAAAAGTTTAATTCCATCTATCATTAAACCCCCTGAATTTGAGCTAAAAATTCTTCCTAATCATTTGAAGTATATGTTTTTAGGAGAATCATCTACCTTACCAGTCATTGTATCTTCAGATTTAAATGAATATCAAGAACAAAAATTATTGGACTCCTTAAAAAGATACAAAAAAGCTTTTGGTTGGTCCATAGCTGATATTAAAGGAATCAATTCATTGATCTGTATGCACAAAATTTTGTTGAATGAACAACATAAACCTAGAGTTGATCCATAAAGGAGACTGAACCTAATAATGAAAAAAGTGGTTAAAAAAGAGATTTTAAAGTGGTTTGATGCTGGAATTATATATCCAATTTCTGATAGTGTTTGGGTAGGTCCAATTCATTTTGTTCCTAATAAAAGAGTGACTGTTGACGTAAATGAATGAAATGAAATTATTTCGACAAGACAAGTCACTGGTTGGCAAATATGTATTGATTATAGAAAATTAAATGCCGCCACCAGAAAAGTTCACTTTCCCTTACCTTTTTTAGACCAAATGCTAGACAGACTTGCTGGATACAAGTATTATTGCTTTTTGGATGGATATACTGGTTATCACCAAATACATATTGCTCCTGAGGATCAAGAGAAGACTACATTTACTAGCCCTTATGGAACTTTTGCTTTTATAAGAATGCCCTTTGGATTATGTAATGCACCTGCAACATTTCAAAAATGTATGATGTCAATATTTAGCAAATTAATAGATGATGGAATATAAGTGTTTATGGATGATTTCTTAGTATTTGGAGATTCATTTGATGCATGCCTATGCAACTTAGAAAAAGTTTTAGAGGTATGCGAAAGAACAAATTTAGTCCTAAATTGGGAAAAGTGTTAATTTATGGTTGCAGGAAAGTGGATTGTGCTTGGGCACAAAATATCTGAATGTGGCATGAAAGTGGATTCTGCAAAGATTCAAATTATAGAATAATTACCACCTCCAACAACTGTGAGAGGGGTAAGAAGCTTTTTGGGACATGTAGGATTCTACAGGAGATATATCAAAGACTTTTCAAAAATCACTAAGCCTGTATGATAACTTTTGGAAAGAGATAGGAAGTTTGATTTTAACGATGAATGCTTAAAAGCTTTCAATCTATTAAAGGAAAAATTAATCGCTACCTCTATAATAGTTTTACCAGAATGGGAGAAACCATTTGAATTAATGTGTGATGCTAGTGATTACACTATTGGAGTTGTTTTAGGGAAATGGCACGACAAAATGTTTAAAGTTATATACTACGCTAGTAAGACTCTTACTAATGTTTAAATTAATTACACCACTACAAGAAGAGAGTTATTAGCTATTATTTATATCATTGAAAAATATAGATCTTACTTAATTGGAGCTAAACGTATAGTGCATACTGATCATTCTGCTATTAAATATTTAATGCAAAAGAATTTGATTTTGAGATCGTTAATAAAAAAGGGGTCGATAATCAAATAGCTGATCATTTATCTAGACTTGAACAACCTAATTTGGATAACTTTGAAAAGGAAATCATAAAAACATTTCACGATGAGCAATTATATTATATTTTTGAAGGAACTTTACCGTGGTATGCTGATATTATGAACTATATCGTTAGTAATATTTTACCACCTGAATTAATAATGCAACATCGAAAAAAAATTAAATATGATGATAAGTTTTATTTCTGGGATGATCCTTATCTGTATAAGCAAAGTAGAGATCTCATTATTAGGAGATGTGTACCTTATGAAGAAACTGAAAGAATTATTCGAGAATGTCATGATTCTGAATTTGGAGGACATTTCGGAATTGATAGAACTGCACATAAGATTTTGCAATCTGAATTTATTGGCCTATAATTTTCACAGATGTTTATAAATTTATTAAAATTTGTGATCAATGTCAGAGAATAAGCAATATATCTAGAAGAAATGAAATTATTCTTAATTTTACTTTGGAAGTTGAATTTTTTGATGATTAGGGATTAGATTTTATGGGACAATTTTTACCTTTATTTGGAAATATATATATACTGATTGCTGTTGATTATGTATCAAAATGGATTGAGACAATAGCTTTACCTAGGTGTGATGCTAGAACTATTTTGAGGTTTTTGAGGAAAAATATTTTCATAAGATATGGAATGTCTAGAGTAATCATCATTGATGGAGGATCCCATTTTGAGAATAATCTGATTCATAGATTGGTAGAAAAGTATAATATTATGCATATAATCTCTACAGCTTATCATCTCCAAATTAATAGTTTAGCAAAGGTATCTAATCGTGAAATTAAACGAATTTTGGAGAAAGTCATAAAACCTGAGAATTTAGATTGGTCTGATAGATTAAACACTGCTTTATGGGCATACAAAACTGCTTACAAAAATCCTATAGAAATGTCCCCTTACAGATTAATCTTTGGAAAAACTTGTCCATTGCCAGTTGAATTAGAATATAAAACATATTGGGTGATAAAGAAACTGAATTTTAATTTAAAAGATGCTGGTGAGAAAGGACTATTGCAATTGAATTAATTGGAAGAAATCAGAAATGAATCATATGTTTATGGTAAAATGTACAAGGATAGAAGAAAAATATGGCATTATTGGAAGATTGTTCAAAAGGAATTTGAACCAGGAAAAAAAGTTTTATTATACAATACAAGATTGAAATTATTTCCTGGGAAACTAAAATCTAGATGGACTAGACCTTTCAGTCATAAAAATCTATCAATTTGGAGCTGTGATTATCGAAGACCCTAAATCTGGAAGAATATTCAAAGTAATGAACAAAGATTAAAACCATATTTTGATGGTAATAGACCTAATTTTAAAGAGGTTTTAATGTTGGATTAACCTAAATAACTTGAAGTTAAGTTGGGCTGATGATGTTAGACAAAGCGCTATGTGGGAGGCAACCCACAGTTATTGAGTGTTTGCTTTGTTTGATGTGTTATTTGTGTTTGTTTGTTACTTAATTAAGTCATACCCTTCCTTAAACATCATTAACAACATTTAAGAAATGAATCAAATCAAAGTTCAGAAATAATTTGGATAAAATGAAGTTTGACAAATTTTGAACTAGCGCCAAACGACGCCCTATCCTGCGTCGGACCATGCCACTGTTCAGAAAACAGTTTCTTGTTTTTAAATTCAATTTTTGGCAGTTTTAGGCAGTAATTCTTCCACTTGAACTCCAAATAACTGCCCCTAGACACAAGAACTACCAGAGGAACGAAGAGGAAGATCCCAAATCTTGCCCAAATGGAATCCGACTCGATAAAAACTTCAAGATTTCACGTTTTCAACCGTAGAAAGTTCGTCAGTTTCGAAGCGCAACGTCTATTCAACAAGAATATCTCAAAGATGAGCTTGATTAAAGAGCGAGGCTTTGTGAATCAAGGTATGAATTCTACTACTACTAGAATTGATGAAATATTTGTTCAAATACGTTGGGAAGTGTTGTGTTATAATACTACTGCCGTAGTTGCCCCGCTTGTGAAAGAGTTTTATGCAAATCTTCATGGAATCAACCAAGGATCAGTTAGCGTGCAAGGTAGGTTTGTCACATTTACTCCTGCAAAGATTAATTATTTATGCACGAGTGAGAATGTGCCGATTTGCCACTATTCAAACTTTGCTCAAACGAAGGACAACATGAATGATATATACAGATATCTGACAGATGAAAGTGATGAATGGGAGATAAGAGATAACATGTATGTAGGTTTTCAACCACACTGTTAAATCCAATGTTGAATCACCTACAATATTTCATATGTGCAAAATTTCTCCCAACTATGAAAATCAGTAAAGAAACTAAGGAGTGTGCTATCCTGAACTATTGTATTCAAATGGGGATGCTAATTGATGTTGGATCGATAATTGTTAAATCTATTTTGGGATTGATCGTTCATGGATCAAAGTGTGGGCTTGGACATCCTTCCACCATACTTCTCCTCTGCAGTAAATCATAAGTGCCATATGAGAATTGGGAAAGAGTACTTCTACCTTGGAAGCCTATAGACCCAACAGATGCATATAGTAACCAGACAGTTGGTGATGTGAATGGCATGAGTATCATTGAAGATCAACCATCTCAGAAGTTGACACCTATTCCTCCTTACTTTCTTGAAAGTTCACAGATCGTCTTGAAGAAAATTAAGAAATTGGAGAAGGAAGTTTAACACCTGATGAATGAAATCAACAATCTATTTGACTTCTTTGATCATCTGGATTGGAGAAGGATGGAGCACTTTGATCATTCTGGGTATCTTAAAGGAAGTTTGACATAGTTGTTGAAAAGGAAAGGGTGGATTGAAGAATATTTTACTAAAGAATTCCCTTTTCGTCCATTCTACAATCTGTTTGTTCACGCTCAATTAATTGGAGATCTTAGAGTTGATGATAGTTCTGAGGAAGAATGAAGACTTGATTATTGTATTTCTGTGTTTATGTATTTAAACTGATTGCTTTGCTTTTCTTTGCTTGGATGTTATATTTGAACCTGCTTTCTTGTCTTGTTTTTCAGCGTTATTATGTTGGTGTTGTGAGCGACGCTGAATTTTAGAATTTTATGGCTTGCCAATGAGTAGTGTTTAATGTTACGTGTATGTGTTTGTAACTTGGATTTTTTATATAAAAGTGATGTTTTTTGTTGTATGTGTTAAGAAATATCATTTTCCATGGCTTTAGAATGTTATTCAATGCTTAATTAGACTAATTAGATGTTGAAGCGGGTTTGAAAAAATCGAAATTGCAAATGAATGTCGGAAGCCTAGTTTTTGAACTGGCATTGAACAGCTCTGTCACCAGTGTCGGATCGCGCCAAAAGACAGAGAGTTCGGCCATAAGAGTAGAAAATAGCACCGAACGATGCTGTCACTAGCGTTAGACCAGAAAAAATGCCTGAAACTCCAAATTTTCATGATTTAACCCTGGGACCCACCATTTTTGCACAAAACATTGTCTTCTACCTCCAGCCAAGGCCGATTTTTGCACTTAGGGCTCACTAGCATTTGGATTTGAAGCAATTTCGTGGCCGGAAAAGTTCATATTTCATCTTCTCTCGGTAGGAGCTACACTTTAACCTAAATTTTTTTGATTTTGATTGTGGAAATCTCCTACATTAGGAAGATATGAAAATTTAAGGATTTTAGAGAAAATTTGAAGTTATGCATGACATTGGAGTTCTTATCAATTTAAATTTACTTTGGAGTCCATTACGTTGCAATTTTGAAACTGATTTTGATAAATTTGATATTTTTATATAAATGGCTCCTATAATGGCTAAGGGGAAGAGAAATTTTGATTTTTATGAAAGTAAATTTGTGAATTCAAGGCTTATTTGCACATTAGTACATTTCTTAGCAATAAGAAATGTATTTAAGAAAAAACTTTTGAAAATCTTGGAGGTACGATTGAGAACTGTTTGCGAATCGTCAATGCAAGATTTTCTGTTATTTTACTGCTGAAGCAATGCTGGGGATTGTAAGGGAGTTTTATGTAAATTTGTACTATTTTGAGAGTGAATACCTACTAGTTAGAGGATAAACAGTTGAATTTACCTCCGCCCACATCAATTCATTCTATCAATTGAGAGAACTTTTCTGGTGTGAATACAAAACTTTTCTCGTTACTAATGAAGCATTTGATATGGTTATGAATTATTTGACTGACGGAAAAGGGGAATGGAAGATTAAACAGAGGCAAAAAGTTAATTTCTCCCTTTCTAATTTGAATCCTGTATCAAAAGCCTAGCATTATTTCATTTCTGCAAGACTTATGCCCACTAGCCATCACAGTGAGGTTACTGTAGAAAAAGCTGTTCTGAATTACTATATTCAGAACATGAAGAATATTAATATTGGGGCTATTATTCATAAAAGTATTTTGACAAGTTCAAAAGGAGAAACTACAGGTGGACTTGGACACCCCAGCCTTAATCATGCCTTGTGTATTCAGTCAGGTGTAGCAACTAAAGATAATGATGATGTAGTCCATCCCCTGAAGCCCATTAATAAACTGATTTTGAAATTTATGAAGCCCATGTAGGATGGAAGTGGAGTAAGAAAGCTGATGAGCCTTCTTCTAGTCATGAGAGACCGTCTACATCTAGGGAGCCTACTCTGCATGATGTGATGGATCAGTTGGAAAGGTTGATTACCAGAGTAGATGGACTAGAAGTATGGAATAAGATAAATGATGATTATCAAGTGTAGTGAAGAGAATGTGAGATAGCTTATCATGACGCACAAATGAGATTTTTTTCAGGGGAGACACTAGTGTTGTATTTCCTACTTACCCTGAGTACACTCCTTACCAGCCTGAAGAACCTGATGATGGTGGATCTCCTGCTGAGGATGATTGGTACTTTTATTTTTTATTTTTCATTGTACTTTGTATGTTGATGTATATGTGATGTACCCGAGACTCTCTTTGATAATTGTTATGTATTTGTATTTTATACTTGTGATGTAGCTGATACTCTCTCTGATTAGTATTGGTGATGTAATGTGTATTTGGTTGTGTTTGTAGTAAACTTTAAGTTTAATTGTGATGAATGTGATGTGATAGTAGAGTTTGCATGTGTTTGGTTTGTTAGTTTAATCTGTGATAGTAACAGTTGGTTGTTAATGTTGTGTGCATAGTTTATGTTTTATGTTTTTAAACTTCTTCCCTTACAAATTTCTAACTCATATTTGTGTATAGAAATTCTCTTAATTATTTCAGGCATATTGTTCTACTTTATGAAGGAAAACCTACTTAAACTCAAAGGTATGAAAAATTCAACATATTGAGGTATGAGTTATATGTTTATATCTTCTCTTTCCTCCCATGTTAATTATATTAATATTAAAAAATTTAAGTTTGGGGGAGAGAAAAAATTAACTGTTAATTGTTCTCATTTAATAGTATTTTCAAAATTCATAACATGATTTTCTGAGATAGAACAAAATTTCAAATAACTGTAGTTTGATTTTATTTAAGTATTTTGTAAAATTGAATGAAAGTATTTGGTAATGAAAAGTAATTCTGTAGGCTAAGATATTTGGTATAAGAGAATAGGACTATAGTCAACTACTCAAAGTAAGAAAAACTGTATATTTGGAATATTAAGAATCTTAAAACTTTATGTGATAGGAAAGGATTGAGACTCTATGATGAATAAATATTAAGCTAAAGAAATGCCTATAAGTTAAAGGAATGTGGTAAGTTTCAAATTTAGGGTGAGAAGGGTGAAGTTCAAAATTATTAAAGGCTATCCAGATACAATAATCCTCTCTTAAAAAAAAGAGGAAAAGCAAGAAACCAAAAGAAACAAAAAAAGAAGAAAAGAAAAGAAAGAAAAGTGAGGAGAAGCTTGAGGAGATGCCTAATAAAAAATTGGCTTCACTTGGATCTACCTAAAGAGAAGAACTTAATTACTTTCCTGAATTTATATGTATGGATTAGCATCTTTATTAATAGTATTCTCATAAACTTCTTTTCATGTAATCCTTTTAAGTGCCTTAATAGGATAATCTACAGTCATTTTTGAAATGAAAAGAAGGCTAGAACTCTTAGACTTGATTACTAGATAGTCTTACACCTACAGATTTACTTGAATTATTCAAAAATCTTTCTGAAAATTTTACTATTATACTTATCTAAATCAAAATTATGGTATTATAGAAAGAAAGTTCATTCCAGTGGCTCATTATTTTATGTATTAACTAAAATTACTTGAGGATAAGTAATAGCTAAGTTTGGGGATCTTGATCCACTAAAAATTGGATAGATTTTTATTTTCCATTTCATACCTATTTTTTATGATATTCCACTTTAAAGAAATGTATATTTCATGATTTCATGCAGGTACAATGATTTTAGGCCTTTGGAACAAAATGAAGTGAATATGAGCAAATTTGGAGCAAAATGGGGGAAAAAGTGCATTTTATTGAACAAGCTGAACAGCGCTGTCACCAGCGCCAGACTGCGCCATTTTACAGAGAGTTGCGACCAAATGGCAGAAAATAGCGCCGGATGGTGCCCTATCCCAAGCTGGATCATGCTCTATCCCGATTTCAAACTAGATTTAATGTATTTGGCCAGATTTTGGAGGGTTGCTTGAAGACACTCTTGGGAAATCAGTTATGGCCGAATTTAAACTAATTTAGAGAAAAATTTAGAGGGGGGGAGAGAGTTTAAAGTGTAGAGAGAGTGAAGAGAGTGTATCTTTTCATTTTGTTTAGGAAATCTAAGTTTTTTGTGTTCTCTTCTAAGGACTGTAGGAGGAGAGGGAAAGTGAGAGATTTCTTCTTCCTTACTTATCTAAAGAGAGAATTGTGTGTTCTTGTAAAGAAAGAAGATGAGTCAAAGGAATTCCTTGAGATTCACATGGAACAGAGTTTGAGATAAGTTGTATTTTCTTTATTCTGTTTGTATGACGTTGTTTTTATATTTAAAATCCATGTTTTGTCATCTTTTCGTCATGAGTCTTAAGTATATTCAGAACAGTATTAAATTAATTAAAAATAAAATACTAAACAAAATAGATTAATTCCTTTTCCACATTATTTTCCTCTGTTCACTAAGTAAGAGGGTATTTTTCTTTTATTTTTATGATTTTTCTATTCAAAGTTATGCATCTTTAAAGTTTAGGGTTAAATCAAAAATACCCTAATTTCCTACTTATCCAGCGTGGCGCCATCCTCGGCAGCTCCGAAGTCCCATGCAGTGCTTCTCCATTCGACGCCGCCATCTGACTGGGATGCCACACGGCCCCCAGTTCATGTATCGTTTCTTCATTCGGCACGATCCTGGTTGTTCATCTAATACACGCGCGATCCAACTGCATCCGTTCATCGTCCCAACTTGTGTGAGCCGAGAACCGACCACATTCTAGACCTAATATCTCCCTCATTTCTCAACCGAATTACACGTTCTTGGGCTCTATGAACTTGTCTCAACAAGACAAACACATCTATATGGCTATGATGTATTGAAATCAAACCAAACAAAATGGAGAATTGCTGGAAGCTCGGGAGGAAGAAGAGGTCAATACCTTAGCTCTGAGAAGTCAAGCTTCAATCAGAGAGGCTTGACACCTTCATTGGAGTCTGGGGAAGCTAGGGATGAAGCCTGGGGTTGTGGTGAAATGCCTAGGTATGACTTCGACCAAGCTCGATTTCAAGCTTTAACGACTGGAGAGATTGCGTGGCCTGGTGAGGGGGCTTCTAGTGAAAAACTTCTTCTCTACCTCTGGTGAAGGTGTGAGAAGAGTTAATTTGATTTCTGTGCAGGTTCAAGGGTTGTCCTATTCTCACCTGATAATTGAGCTCTCAAATTGAGCTCAATCGGTAGGGAAGAGAGCAGGGGAACAGTGGGGAACTTCTTCTCTGTGTTAGGGGAATAGTTTAGGCTACTTAGATGGAGGTTTTGAGAGACTTGATTTCAGTTAACCCTTTGGCCGTGGAAGATGGCTGTTTAAATAGCCATGACTGGAGAGCTTCCAAGGGGGAGTTAGGGCCTGGGATCAGCTGCTCAGGGGAAGAGAAGAAGAGCTGTGAAGTCCAATTGGAATGGGACATCTCAACGAGGGAGTTTTGAAATTTTTAAGTGATTTAGACCTCTTGGCCTGGTGTTTTCTGGTGACTGTGGTGGCCGGTCGACCAGGGTCAAGTCAAGTCTGAGCTTAGTGAGGTCAGAGAGGTTGAGTGGAGGTTTCAATTTGAGTATTTGGTGGCTCCATGGTTAAGATTCAATGGGAATTTGGATTTTGGGTTAAAGGTGGCTAACTTGGGTTAGCCCCTTGGTTCTTTGGCTAAGCCCTTTCCCAAAGTGGTTTGAGCTGATTTTTAGGTTCATGGGGAGGTTTAGGTTAAGTTTAGTGGCTGGTTTTTGAGGTTGGGGAAAGATTTGATTGTTTGGAAGTGGGGGGAATTTGATATGAGGGCGGAATGGAAGGGTCACCTCCCCTTGCCTATTTTTGGAAGAGTTGACTTTGGATGGTCATGGAAGAGTCCAAGGGTCATGCCATGATGCACATGACCTATGGGAATGTTTCATGCAAAAGGAATTAAAAATTCTCATGACTTTTGGGATTTTAGGCCAACATGCCCAATTTGGTATGATGTCATGTATGTATGCATGAGTTGGATGTAATGTCATAAGATGGTAATTTAAATGCCATGGAATGTTAATAGAAGGGATATATAGCATGTGGGCTCAAAATTGGGCCTTTAAAATTTGATTTTGTGGGCTTTTCAAAATGCATAAGGGTATAGGCCTTTAACATGCATGGAATGAATTTGAATTTTTAAATTTATTGTGGATCCATTAAAATTGAAATAAAAATGATTGAAATTGATTTTGGGCATGTTGAAATTTGATTTAAAATTGATTTGGGAATTTTCATGGGTCATGGGGTTCAATTTGAAGGGAACTGGGCTTATGGGCCAAAATTGGGCTTTTTGGCCCAAATGAATTTTGGGTGGAATTTGGTCAAAATTTGTGTCAAATAAATGTTGTGTTTGGTATAGGAATGTGCCATGAATGATTTGGAACAAGTTTGGGGTAATTTGGAGTTGAATTGGGTTTAATTTGGGTCTTTTAGTAATAGGACTAAAGTGGGTCAAATTAGGCTAACTTGGGCTAAAGTTGGGCTAATGTTGGGTTTGATGTAAACTTAATGTTGTAAAAGGTTTTTGGAAGTGTTACAAAGAGTTTCTAATTTTGGTTGGGTCTTGATTTTAGGTTCATGATTGGTTTAATCCAACTTGGGAAATTTTGGTTTGAGTTGGGTTTGGGTGGAGTTTGGGTCCAAATATTGGGTAAATTAAGTTAGACTTTTGTTTTTGGGGATGTTAGGAAGGTTTCAAAACAAATTTGGGGAAAATTGGGTGGCATTTGGGTTGAATTTGGGATGGATTGGGTCACTTGGTTAATTTTGGGCCTTAAGGGCTAATTTGGGACTTTTGATCAAATTGGTTTAAATTGAAACAATTAGGATATGTGGAAGTTGAACAAAATGAAATTGGGAATATTTGGGATTTTCTGGAATTTTTTGAGAATTTTTGGAATTTTTGGATTTTTGGGCCAAAAAGGGTATTTTGGGTATTTGAAGGGTATTGGGGGTATCTTTGGAATTTTTGGTATATTTGTCCATGGATGATTAATTTGAGTGGTGGGGAGTGTTTAGGATTGATTTTTAGGGTTTTTGGGAATTTTGGATAATTTTGGAGAATTTTGGATGGTCATGGGGGTAGGCCTATGGACCTTAAATAAGTCTAACCACTTTGGGACCAAACTTAGCCAAATGGTAACCACTTTATGCTCCTTCACATATTGTCCTTTAGCCATCTTGATCAAAGACCAGTGATTTTGGTTCAATCATGTGAGTTTCTTAAAGGGTAGAAGGGGCAAGGCTCAAGGTTTAGGGTTAAAGGATGAAATGGCTTAGGGGTGTGTGTGTGTGTGCAAGAGAAGCTCAAATCACCCAAGGTCACCCAGGGTAGCCCTAAGGCTTGGACATCCTATAGGAATTCATCCTTGTCCTCTTGCACATTGGTCCTAACCTTCCAAGTGATTTAGAGGTTGATGAACATCTACATAGGATTCCAAAGAGAATCAAGATTTGGTTTGAATTTCAAAATGGTGGGTCCCATCTCTAGTCTTCTAAGATAGTCAAGGAGAAGTCCTATGGCTAGATCCTAAGAACCAAGAGAAAGAAAGAAGACCTCACCAAAAATGAGGTCAACATCCGACTAATCATAAGAAATATGACCAACCACTTCCATAAAAGATTTACCAGACGAGGATGGATGATTATGATCAGCCATCAAAAGAAAAATCCGTCCAGAAAACAGAAATCAAGAATCCAAGAAGAATAAAGAAAAAGCAAGAACATTCAAATGAAAAGTAAAACCTGAATTCAAACAACTTCAAACACAAATCTTGATCAAAGAAGGAAGAAATCATTCCAACAGATCAATTGGCGCCAACATTATATATATATATATATACATATATATATATATATCAACAAAAAGAAAATATCATTAATGGCCCAAATGTTAAGTACATCTGAGGAAGGGAGGTTTGTAGAGTCCCCCAAAAGTAAAAGCCTTAAAGGCTCAAAACGTGAAAGAGAAAATTACATTACTATTGGAAGCAGAAGTTTCGCCAACCAATTGGCAGATTGGTTACCTTCTCTGTGTAGTTGAAGATGCAAAGATAAAGATAAAATTTTTTTGTATAAGTAAACCAAATTATAAAATTTTTCTATATAAGTAAACCAAATTCCAAGGAGTAAGAGAGATGCCCTACATAATCTTGACCACCTGCTGGGAATTAGATTCAATCCAAACATGTTGAAGATTAAAAGCTCCAGCAGTTGTAAAGGCCCATTGTGCAACAATAAGTTCAAATTCCATAGTAGAGGAAGAAATGATAGGTGCCTAAAAGTACCACAATAACTGTCCAAGATGATTCCTGCAGATAGTTCCAATGCCAGCAGAAGAGGGAGTGAAACTACCATCAATGTTGATTTTAACCCAAGGCTGAGTAGGTAGCAACCAGTACAATAATAAAACATTTCTTTTAATTGGAGTAGGTAAATTATAAGTTTTATTGATATAGCTACCGCAGTTCACAACAACAGTCCTAGCCAAGAAAGGTTTACTCTCATAGTTGGCCTGATTTCTGAACATCCATATAAACCAACTGATTATTAAAGGAATACACGACCATTTCTACTTTCCAATCATCCAAAAAAGCATCAAATGTAAACCAATTGCGTCTATGTTGAGAGGGTTGCAGCTGTTGTAGAACATCAGTCTACACCTGTTTAGTGATAGGGCAACGAAGGAAAAGATGGGAGTAGGTTTCCTCACTGGAGTGGGACAGCCAATATCTTGAAGCAGTTCTTAAACCTTTTAATTTTAGTATATCATCCAATGGAGGAAACTTATGAAATAATCTCCAGTTAAAGAAAGACATTGAAGGAGACGATTTACTAATCCAGATATGTTCACCCGAATTAGTAGCAGGCCATTGAGTGAAGGATTTATGAACAAAAATATTCATAGATTGATTAGTTGAATGCTTTATCAGAACTTTATCAGGTCTGGTAGGCTCAATAGGGATGTATATAATTTGTTGCACAGCATCCTCATCCAAAACAGCTCTAAGAGAGTCCACATCCCATTGATTCTGAATCCAGAATTTAGATACAGTGAGTTGAGGGTTGTAATCTTGCAAAATAGAAGTGGAGAGGGGACCATCAGGTAGCCAGTTATCTAACTAGAAATGAATGTTTCCAGCTCACAGCTCCAAACGGAAAAGTTGATTGGCGGATTCTCTAATCTTCAGCAAACTTTTCCAATGTCTAGAGCCACCCAATTTAAGTTGAACTGCATCAGGATGTAATTTTTTGCAATATTTCTCTTTTAAGAACTTGGCCCACATAGTGTCTTCTTGCCTGAATTTAATCTACTGTTTACATTAAAAAAGATGGATCATTTGTTGGAAGCTTTTAAATCCCAAACCCCCAGCTATAACAGGTTTTGCAAAGTTTATTCCAAACAGTCTAATGGGGTTGTTTTACTGACCATCCTAAAGTAAGTTATTAAAGATAGTTTTTAATATCTTTTGAGTGAACCTTTTCATTCTCACCATTTGCAATGTATAAAGAGGAAAAGTAGATAAGATGCTTTTCAGTAAAGTCAACCTACCACCATTAGATAAGAAACTATTAGTCCAACAGTTTATGGAGGAGGATATCTTATTTACCACTTCATCATATTGAGTTTGTTTTTTCCTTCCTTTAATCAATTGAACTCCCAAATACTTTAATGGCATATCAGCTGCTGCAAAGCTTGTGGTTTCTTTCAGCCAAGTATGATGCTTGTAGTGTTTCCCAGCCAAGAATTGGCATTTCTTCTTATTGAGCTCAAGTCCAGTCACTTGAGAGAGATGTTCCATGATCTGCATAGTTTTTTTTATAGCCTGTTTGCTGCCATTAGTAAATAGAATGACATCATCTGCATAAGGCAGATGACTCATAATCTGTGAAGAACTGTGCTTATAGCAGAGATAAGGAAAATTACTATGGGCTGAATTGAGAAGTATGGAAAGGTAATCAAATGCCAGAATAAAAATGGTAGGAGACAAGGGGTCTCCTTCTTTGATACCCCTTCCAGCTGTGAAAAAACCATTGCTTTCACCATTCACTAAAACACTGTAAAAGGTATTGGAAAGCCATCTCTGAATTAATAAGCAGAAGGAAGGGTTCAGCCCTCTGGCTTTCAGAACCAGCTCAATAAATTGCCAACTAATGGAATCATAATCTTTCTTTAGATCCAACTAGAAGATGATGTTCTGCCCTCTACAGGTTTTAACAAGATCCAGCAGCAGTTCCTGAGCTAATAAACAATTATCAGTAATGTTTCTATCCTGAACAAAAGCAGATTAGTTAGGACTAACAAGTTTATGTAAATGAGATTGTAGTCTCCCAACAATTATCTTCTGATTATTTTAGTAAGAGTATTGGTAAGACTAATTGGACTGAAATCATTCTAGCTGGATTTTTGATTTTCTTTTGGGATAAGAGCAATACTGGTGGTAGCAAAATACTTTGGGAGATCAGTTCCAAAGAAAAAAGATTAAACAACAGTAATGAGATCAGTGCCAATAATGTCCCATGCTTTAGTGTAAAAAGTTGAAGTGAAGCCGTCAGGTCCTGCAGTTTTGCTCCCATAAATACACTTCAATGCTTGTAGAATTTCAGTTTCATCTAGCAGAAGAGTTAAATTGAGTTGTTGGACATATTCGTATTCAACATTAAATACTTCAAGAAGAAATATGGAAGGGGAGGTAGGGTGCACTGCACTTTGAGAAATTAGATGGTTTCAGAAATCCAACTTCCATCAGGTTCTTTAATTGTGAGAATAACTTTACTCTGCCTCCTATATTTGATAACTGCATGAAAGAACTTAGTGTTCCTATCACCAAAAAAATGTTTATTAATAGAAGCTTTTTGTTTCAAGAAAAGTTCTTCCCATTCCAAAGCTTGTAAGAGTTGGGTTTGTGCATTAATGGAATCCTGAGTGTTTGCCCCTCCCAGATCCTGAGCAACTTCCGGAGTTTGAACTTCGTAGTCAGCATCTTTTAACTATTGAAAAACATTACCAAAACTATTTTTGTTCTATTGCCTTAAATGAAAAGCCACATTTTTTTGTAATCTCCATAATTTAACAATTGGATTCATATTAGTAAAGGTTGAAGCAGTCCAAGCTTTATTTACCACATCCAAAAAGTTGGGATGCTCAGTCCAAACATTCAAGAATCTAAAAGGAGAGGAGCCTACACTTGGGAAAAAAGAGATTTGGATTAAAAGAGGGGAGTGATCAGATGTTTTTCTATGCAGAAGATAAATTTGAGTAATTGGAAAAGTATTCAACCAAGAATGATTAGCAAAAATTTTATCAATTCTCTCCAGCAATTTGCCTCTTCGCTAAGTGAAAGGTGTACCAATATAACCCATATCAAAAAGGCCTGCCTTTATGATATTTTGTGAGAAGTGTAGCATTGATTGCAGATCTGGAGTTCTACCTCCTAACTTCTCACTAGGATCTCTAATTCAATTAAAATCTCCTCCAACTATCAAATTGGTTTGGATGTTAACACTGATGTTATGCAGTTCAGCCCATAAAGCTGTTCTATCAGAATTAGTACAACCAGCATAAATAAAAGTAGAAAAACCAGTAAAGTGCTCAATGCTAAAATGGAGATGTAGAAACTGATAATTATCAATTTCAATATTGCAGCTTAGTTCCTTCCTGCTGAAAACCTAAATCTTGTTGTTGCAGTTAGACTTAAATTGAAATCTAGGGAATTTCCTAGTGATTTTGGAGATATTCTGGTGCGTCGTAGCGTCCAATAAAGCAAACAATCATAACTTATGAGTCTTGTTTATGTTTAGGAGTCTGTTAAGGGTGTCAGGACTAGCCACACCCCTAACATTCCAACACAATAAGTTAATCATGGTGAATAGCCTTACCAGCCATAGTTAATCTAGGGGGAGGAGCTGAAGAGCTTTCAATACCAATTATGTTGGACTGAGATAAATTTTTCAGTTCTAGAGCATCTTTTCTCCTTCTTCTTCTTTTTGTTGAGATCAATCCTCCTCCATTTTATGTGTTAACTCTGCCAATACAAGGTGATCTGAAGCTCTATCAGTGGGGTCTTGTGGAGTAATAAAGGTATCACCAGTTTCTAAACAATAAGGTAAGCCTTGCCCCTCTGGTGAGTCCCTGACATCTAATTGTGGTTGTTGTATCAGTTTTTCCTCAACAGGAGGGTCTCTAATTTCAATCACATTGTTAGAAAAATTTCCAGAAGCAGCTTTGGGGTTTATTGATCTTTGTACATTGTCTATCTGAGGTATCTGAGGTAAATTTATAGCTTCCTGACTGGGTTCAGCATGAGAGACTATTTGGTGTGAGACATTGTTTGGAGCAACTTGAGCAGGGCTTGGAGCCTATGGAGCAGCAGAAAGATTATGTTGATTAGTCTGATCAGAAAGCTTGGTACTCTTATTAGCTACATTATAAGGCTAAGTTCTGGATGTATTTTCACGCATTGTTCCATAGTGTGGCAGAAAATGTGACTATGCTTACAATATAAAGGTTGGTACTCCATCACTATAGGCTGTCTATACCAACTATTAGCAGTCCCTAACCAAACTCCATCAAGATTTGGGAGAGTAATATCCCTCTCCACTAAAATCTGGCCTTAGAGATTCTGGTAACATTAGCAGATGACATATCTAGCTTTAGTGGCATGCCCATAGAATCAGCAATATCATAAATTATCTTATGATTGATATAAGGAAGCTTCAGGTTGGCTAGACTGAACTACACAGGGACAATAGGTGGTTCTTTGGATGGATCAAAGTCCAAAGTCCATTTCAGTAATTTCATTAGTTTCTCATCTATCATAAAAACCTTTTTTTGAGAAATTTAGGCATAATCTTCCTCCTTGGATAACTGCTGCATGATATGTATGCTATCAAAAACACCAATTTTCCAGCTTCCCATTAACTTAAAGTCATCAACAGCTTTTCTTAAAATGCCAAGTTTGGGGTGACCAAACTGAAATTTCCCCACCAATGTGAATCTGTGAGGTTTTGATAACTTTGCAAGCTCCTCCTCAGTGAAAATCAAGGCTAACCTACCTACCTTCTTAGTACAGCACTTGATAAACTCACATTTAACATTACCTTCAATAGCATCATGGTATAGCTAGGGAAAACAAGTTTATCTCCCAATGTAGTTCCACCCTCCATTCGAATAGTAACTTCAGCAAAGGTGCCTCTCCCCACAAAGTTAGGATCAGCTTTAGTTAAGTCATTAGCCATGTCGCCAATGAAACAGTAAACTCACCCCAAAAATTTCAAAAAGTAAAGAACCCGAGAGAGCAGTCTTAAGACATATGTTTAACATGATTGCATGGAACAAAGCTGACCCTTCCTCCCTTAATCATTTAAAGCAATTATTTAGGGTTCATAAACTATTTATTTTTGCTATTTTAGAACCTCTAGTGTCTGTTAATCGTAATAGAGTTATTACTAGCTTCAAACACTACAAGCATTTTTACAACAAAATTAATAAATTTTAGGTTTTTTGAAGGAGTATACACTTCAATATAATTGAAGATGATGAACAAGTTGGTCTTGCCAATTTCAGGATGGATGAATTTCATGGTTGGATCAGCTTTGTTTATAACAGTTCTCTTTTGCAGGGCAAGTATTTACTTTAGAATAAAATCAAGTATATGGGGGAAGTCATCACTTATAACTAGTTGATTGGGGGTGACTTCAATATGATAATGAAACCCTCTGTGTGAAGGGGTGGTGCTAGATGTGATACTACTCTTACTATCCGTTTATGTGATCATATGTCTGATGTTGTGTCAGTCGCTGAATTAGAAGTTATCGGTCACCAGAATGGATATTCCATCGTCTGCTTTAAAATTTTAATTTAATATATATTTATATAATTAGGAAAAGTATATTTTATTTTGAAAATTTGAAATCAAACTGATCTCATAAATATGTGTTGACCTCACTTTTGGTTGAAGTTTAGTCTCTCCTTATAATGGAACCCTCTTAGTGATTTTCTTAGAAGACTAGCAATGGAACCCTAGCACATAGAAATTTCACATGCTTGTTTCCCTAACTTGGAATTTTTATATGCTTAAAGCCTATCCTCCAAGATTTAGGAGGAAGAGATCAAGCATAAGGAACTCCAAGTGGGATTCCTATAGGTGGTCTGGCCTTAGATAAACCCTGGGAGATTTGGAGCACATTCCCACCTACATTTACACCTACACATCACACTTTATACTCACAATTGTAAACAAAACACATCTCATTTTGATTCTTTAACTCTTTGGAAACTCATATGGGTGGTCCCACCAACTTTCAGCCCGTGGCTAAAATGCTAGGACCAACACATTGAGGACCAATAGAGGGTTTTCAATGGTCCATAACTCAGCCAGATGTTCCCATTCTTCTTACCTTCAAGCCATTTCAATTTTTCTAAAATTTTACTTTTTTCCTCAAATTACCAAATTGCCCTTGAAAAGGACCCAATTTCCAAAATTTCCCATAATTACCCAAGCTCTCTGAAAACCATTCCAGGACATTCCTCACGTCACATTGAGAATTTTGATTGTAAACATGCCATACTTCCAAGCTACCTTTGGGCGCCTCAACACCAAAAATGACTGATACTTAAAAAGCATTATGGGATTCGAAAAACCTTCCACATTGATCAGAAATGGCCTCGGACACCGTCATTCGAATCTAAATTTCAATTTGAACTACCCTGAGCTTTTAGTTCAGCTTTTTGACCACTTACCCCAAAAATCTCCAAAATTACCAAAATTTCCCTATTTGCCCAAAATTCCAAAAATTCCAAAAAAATCATAAAATTCCCAAAAAGCTTCCAAATACTTTACAATTTCTCAAAACTGAAATCCAATTTTCAAAATGATTGACGAAGAGCCAGAATTTCAAGATGAATCAAATGCAACGCACTTTTGACCACCTCTACGACGAAGTTGCCCAAACAAAATCGGATCATGAAAAGGACTGCACCAATGTGTCTGGAACGTCGAAATTACTTGGAAAGGATATATAACTTGCTATGGTTTTTTGTATGAGAAAATGGCTCGAAATTCAGCATGTTTTCGTTAAATAATTAAAATATTATAATTTAAACACCTAAATCCCTAATCCTAACTCGCGCACAACAAACTCATGCCTGCCTAGCCCTAGCCCCCCCCCCCCCCTTTCCTTATTTTTTTGAATAGCCATGGTCGAACCCCCTCTCCCCTCTATTTCGCAATAAAAGACATGGCCTCCACCTACTCCCCGCAACATCTGCCTCCCTAGCCACCATCCTATCTACGCCAGAGCCATGACCTCCTCCATGGAATTGTCACCTCATTATTGTGATTTTCATTTCACCATCACCTCTATGGATGCACACCTCTTGTACCAATGGTTTTTACCCATAGGTAGGTTGGGGGGCTTCTTGTTCCTCTTCTTCTTCTTGCTGTGGCTATAAAATAGCCCATTTTGTTGTTTTTGGGTTGGCCGAAATTTATTAGAAAGTGGGGAGGTGCTCTCCAAATTTTTTTTGATTCAAAGCTAGGGAAAAACTCTTGTTTGTTACTTAGTTGGGATGGGTTCTTTGGCATTTTTGCTTGTCCCTTTGGCTTGGTTGCTTGTCTTAGCCATCAAGGTATAAATTTCCCCTCCCATGGCTTATTTTTTTGTTGCTTTTAGCTAAGAAATTACATGGCTAAATTTTGAGTTTATGGTTGGTCTTTGAAGTTATTTTACATGGTAAAATTTTTGAGTTAGTGGTTAGGTTTTGGAGGCTTCATGGCAAAAGTTTGAGTTAACTTGGTTATTCTTTTCTTTCTTTCCTATTTCAAGATTTGTTGTTACATTTGAGGCTTGTAGTAATGTTTAACATGTGAAAGGGAAATAAAAAAGTGAAAAAAAGATGAAGAAAAGGAAAGAATGAAAAAAAAAGAGAGGAGGTGGAGAAGGGGAAATCTCATGCTAGCATAGATTTTGAATGCTTTAAAACTCCATGGCTACCATTGGCATGCCTTGGAGAATACTTGGAGGCTTTCTTTTATTTTTCAATAACTAACCTTTCCTCTCTTTTCTATTATTCTTGCATGCTCTCTACTCTTACTTGTTGGATAGAAATGATGGCATCAAGTCAATGTGGCATTAATGTAGGAGCTTGTAATGGAAAGTTTTACATAACATGTTCTACACTTTCTCTAATATCTTACTTGTTGGGAGGTTACATTTGAAGGTTATGCATGCTTAGTTCTCATGGTTAGCATGTTTTAAGGGTTATTTTGAAATTATTTTAGCACATGATTGGCTCTCTTTTAAATTAGCCTTGAATTTTCAACATGCACATTTTTAGTTTTGGATGCCTGTGGTGATGTTTAAAAGAAAAATAGAGAAAGAGTAAAATCTGAAAATGTAAGCTTTTTATGGGTTTTAGAGGCTTAGAAACACTGCAATTTACATGTTCTAAGCCTCACATGCTCTTACTCAAATTGTTGCATGTGTTTGCTCCCTCTTTTATTTATGCTACTAGCTCACTTTTCTTGGAAGATTTGGCATGCTATGCTATCTATACTCATGATTTCCTAAGTTCGACATACCTTACTTGAAGGAATTTCATGCTTCATCTCATGTTGGGAAATTACTTTAGGTTTGCAATATGTTATTTGAAAAAGTTGTCATGTTTCACTTATGCTACCTAACATGTTTAGCTTTAGGACTTTGCTCCTTTGAAGAGGTGTAGGCATGTGCATATGGATATGAGACTAAATGTTAGTTGAAGGCTTTAAATGTCATGTTTCACTTTATGTTTATAAAGCATCCCTAGGCCTAATGTGTTTCTATTAAAAAGCATTGAAAGCTTACCTCTTTGTAAAGTGCATATGCATGATGTGCTGTGATCTTTCTTTTAGCCCCACCACATGATTTTTGGGCATGTTAAAACATAAGGTATTGCTTGGCTTGGCTTGTTGGTTGCCCTCTTTTCATTTCTTCATGGCAAGTTCTATGCTTTCCTTTCTTGAAATGACACTAAATACACATGGCTTTACCTTCAAATGCTAAGTAGGAACTTTACATGACATGCCTTATTTTCACTACTAGCATCATTCGATGTTTGGCATGCTTTACTTGGAAGTTTTTTTCCAAGATTTTTACCTCTTTGTAAGGTTTATGCTTGTGAAGAAAGTAAAAAAGAAAAGGATGGGGGAAGAATATTCTTAGCTAGTTTTCATTTTATCTTGTAAGTTCTCTTTTGCTTAGCTAGTTTTCTTTTTATCATGTAAGTCCTCTTTTGTAACATGAGGTTGGCATGCCCTATTTTTGAGAGGTTTTCTAGATAAAAGAAGTGGCTAAACTTCATTTATTACATACATTCCACCTCATTTTTAAAGTACTTACATGTTTAACATCTAAATTACAACTTTTTACATACATACCATTCATTTTTGAGTATTTACATGTTTAACATCTAAATCTTCCATGATACATAAAAAAAGATGGGATAGTTATATTTTTGATGTGGTGTTATTTGAAAATAAATTCTAGGTGTTGAATTTCTAAATGCTTAAGAATTTAAGTGTTATGTATGTAAACACATGAGAATTTGATGCTTTGCTTAAAGGTTTTGGAAATTTGAAAATTTGGATGTTTTGTTTGTAAGGATTTTGAAAATTTTGGTGCTTATGTTTCACAAAATATGAAATTTGAGGGGTGGCTTCATGCTAGAATCACGTTAAGCATTTTTAAAATGTCAAAGTTACTTGGTTATGCTTTATTCTTATTATTGAAATTTTGAATATGCTTGAGCATGTGTAGGGATACCTTAAAGCTTTCGTATTTGGAGGCTCTTTTACCTTCATACTTGCACTCAACATCATGATTTCTTTTACTGAAATTTATTAAAAAAAGACTGGTTTTAAGCCGACTTTGGGTATTTTTGAATTGCATCATTTTGGGTCCGTTTTAAGCAGTTTTTGGACTCCATTTTGAGCCTATTTTGGGTAGCTTTTGGACCATGTTTTGTACTTGTTTTGAGCAGTTTTTGGACTGTATTTCAAACATATTTTGAGCTGTTTTGTGGCTTGTTATGTGGCGCGGCCGAGACCCATTCTCGGGGAGACATACAACTTTGGCTTTATGAATTAAATGCCGATTTTTAAAGGGCATCCTATATTCTCTTTACTAATATGTCCTTGGGCTCGATACATTACACTTGGAAACTTTGGGAGTTGGCATCTTTATGGAATATAAATATGTGTACGATGTGCTTCTTCTTCCTAGCTCTAGAGCATGATTTTATGCATAACTGAGGTGATCTGCTATTTGGTTTGGAATATTAAGTTGTATCATATTGTCTTTCATGAAAGAAAAGAAAAAGAAAGAAGTTTGAAGAAAAGAAAAAAGTGAAAGGGAAAGAAATGAAGGAAGGGAGAGCCTGAGCTAGGCTTCATGTTCTAGTTACTTGTCCCTTGTTCAACCAAACACCATTTTGAGTTTAGAACTACATTATGATGATTTAATGTCTTTTCCTACTTTTAAATTTATAACTTTACCACTACCTTTGTTTCATGAAACTTTGAAGATTTTATGTTGCTTGACATTTGTAGGCCTACATGTAAATGATTTGGTAAAACTTTTACAATTTTCGGATTTCAAAATATTCACATGTATAACACCCAAAAAATGAAGAGATGTGTGCGTTTTTTTTTATTTCATCAAGTACTTACATGCACAATACCTAAACTTCAATTTTACACATGTTCCACTTTATACTATGCATAAAGGGGTGTTTTACACTTAAGTTTCTTGCCTATTGATGCGAGTAATCTTTTCAATTTATGTCACTTGAATTGGCCCCTAAGATGCATTTCCTAGTGTACATGGAATTGGGGAATTAATGTCACGACAAGAACTAAATGAGCCTTAATGAGAAGAATGAGAATGGTCGTAGCCTTGGGGCTTTTATATACATGTCACTTTAATGTTAAGTATTTACATGCTTAACACCTACATTTCACCTTTTACATACATGTCACTTTATGGTTAAGTATGTACATGCTTAACACCTACATTTCACCTTTTACATACATGTCACTTTATGGTTAAGTATTTACATGCTTAACATGTCACTTTATGGTTAAGTATTTACATGCTTAAGACCTACATTTCACCTTTTACATACATGTCACTTTATGGTTAAGTATTTACATGCTTAACACCTACATTTCACCTTTTACATACATGTTTCACCTTTTACATACATGTCACTTTATGGTTAAGTATTTACATGCTTAACACCTACATTTCACCTTTTACATACATGTCACTCAAATTTTGAAGTATTTACATGCTTAAAACATAAACTTCACTTTTCACATACACATCACTCAAATTTTGAAGTATTTACTTGCTTTACACATAAACTTCACTTTCCACATATACATCATTGATCTCTTTAAACACTCACATGTTTAACACTTAAAATTCACTTTTTACATGCTTCTACCTTCCTCCCCTCTTATTGCATGCTCTATTGTTACTCACTTCATGAATGTGGTATTAGGTTCATGTGGCTTAAATGTGGAAAATTAAGGTGAATGGTTTTAGATGGCATGCTTCACGTATTCTCTATTGTCCCTATATGTTGATGCGCTACACTTGAAAGGTTATGCATATTTTGCACCTCTTACATTAGCTTAAGTGATGTCTTTGATGCCCTTACTTAAAATCAATATTATTGGGTGGCTTTTACAATAATTTAAGCAACGTCTTTGCTGCCCTTACTTAAAATTTGCATTGGTGAGCATCATTTATGTTGCTTTAGAGCAAAGAGAGAAAGGGAGTAAAGGTCATGCTTGGACCTTATGGTTTAGCTCACTTTTCTTTAGTTGTTGGACTTGCATGTATAAAAAAAAACATCAAAACTTGCATGTCAAAACTGGAACTGTTAGGCTAGCCCCGGAAGTCAAAACACAAAACTAAATTCACCCCCACAATATTCTAATTATAAATAAAACTCAAAATTTAATCACAAACAACAACAAAACCTACCATTACAACTGAATTGAAACGTCTCATTGGATGACCGGGAATACCTCGGAGAAGGTAACCTACGTGTTGCCTATGAGATTTCCCATGGCCTGAATGAAAGTATGGAATTCATTTAGTTGGATTTAGTAAATTCATTTGGACTAAGTGAATTCGATGAAAATAGTTGTGCTGGAATGAGGGAACCGTAGGATCCTAACTGGTGTCTCTATAATCAACTTAAACCCCCCCCTTAATAAGACATCAAGACATCTAAACTTTCAACCAATTCTAGAACATGACACTTCTCTCATCCCATTGATTGTCACTTCTTAAACTAAACATTCTGCAACAACAATGAGCTTCGGCCATACACCGTTGGCAGCACGATCAAGGACGTGGATGAACATGTTCGATAGAGCAAAACAACGGATATACAATGACAATTCTCTTCCTTAGAAATTAACAAAAAAGATATAGGACTTTGAAATAGCCTACCTAGTGCAGCATAAACCTTCGTCTTATCTTTTGGGCATTTGCACTTAGTGGAATATAAGCCCCAAGTCACCTTAGGTTTCCGAGGTTGTCTTCCAACATGACATAAATCCTCCTAACTTCTAGGTTATTCACATGATCGATATCAAGTGAATGTAAACCCTAAATAATTAAAATTGGCAGTATGAAACATACAATAAATTTTCTTTAAATGAAGCCAAACAATAGGATAGATTGGGAAGTGACCAAGATCTCCTCTTGGCTCCATGACATCTCCTAGTTCTTCCTCCTTTGGATTCATACAATCAATTGTTCCAAAATTTGAACCTTTCACCCATTGGATTCCGATCACCTCAAGTTTGTTGAAAAATCCTTACCCTCTTGAAGTCATAAAAATATCTTTCCTGACCTTTATCAAAAGTTTTCTTAGATAACATTGGCTACCTAAGATGTAATTAACTATAGGGGCTTTCCCTTATAGGAAACATAAAAAATCCAGTATTAATATAAACACTATTTAGTTCCTTTTTGTATTAAATAGGGGAATCTGTCGGTCAAAATACATGTTAAGTAGACCAAACAAATGTCATTATTTTTCTAGTTTATTTAAACGAGCCGCACTATTGAGCAACATTCCTATCTTTCATGAGTGCTCAATTATTTAAACAATTAGGGATATGATATCAGTTTGACTTAATATGTTTTCCGTAAAATAAATTTATACTTAAATTAAAAGTTCTTCCGAAGCAGGCGATGGGATTTCGATTATGGAGGCCGACAACTTCTACTGGGGAACTCCTAAAACATAAAAATGCACCGACAGCTTCTGGCCACTCCGTTGGGGACATGGTTTCTCTTTCCATAATAGATTAGAAAATGTGGTTTCTCTTTCCCAATTTTGCCTAAGTGACCCAAATCCCCCAAATTGACCTAATGTTAATAAATTTATCCCCAATTTGAATTTTAAACCCTTCATAATACTCCCCTAAACTGAATTGATCCATCGATTACCCCCCAATTTTGATCTTAACCCCATTCAAATCCACTTGAATCAAGCTTACCCATGTTTAACCCAAATTGAATACATGACTAAAATCCCCCAAATTGATTGCCATACTCCCAAAATTTCCATCCAATTGATGTTGATGACTCCTTATGACATCCCCCTAGACCATTTGGAACATTCAATTGGGCCTAAACCCCACTCTAGCCCAACCTAAACCCAAACTTAGCCAACTTACCCCAAATTGACCAAAGCACCAAATCAAGCCAATTTGAACCCCTAAACCTCTCCAAAATCACTTCAACACTTTTCTAAACCATTCATGACAATCATGTGAACCATTTTGAACAATCAATTTGATCCAACTCATCTTCAAACCTAAGCTAGCCTAACCTAAACCCAATGTGACCCAATTTGAACCCATGACTTAATGTCACCCAAATTAAACCAAATTAACCAAATTAACTCCTTGACAGCCAACCTTAGGACCCCTAGGATTGGTCTGACCTGACCTAGCCCATGTCCATTAAGTCATGGACCAAAGGTCCCTCACCAAGGGACCAATGGATCCTTGATACATCTAAAATATATAGTATTTATTATGCACATTTTTATACCTATTTTTGATGATATTGTACTTTAATGGAAGGTTTTTTGTGTTTTTCTTGTTGGTATGATGAAAATGAGTGATTATGATGAGAGGAACAAAATTGGATCAAATGTGAAGAAAAAAAATGAAAAATGAAAATTTGGGCACTGGCGGCTAAGCGCCGCCCGCCACAGTTAAAAATAGAGATTAACTTGAATATGGTGCCATTTTCAAAGGTGATGGGATGCAAATCTTGGTGGTAACTTCCTTAACTTCCTTTGGGCAGCAAGTTTGAAAGAAGGGGTGCATTCTTTGGTGGATACATTGAATCTGGACACATTTTGAAGAGACACAAAGGCACCTTTTAGTTTAATATTTAAAGAGAGTCTTAGCAAAGATTAGGGGATCTTCCTTTGCATTTTTAAGGGCTCTTTCTTTACATTTTAAGGTGCTCTTCCTTTGCATTTTGAAGGGTTCTTCCATTGCATTTTTAAGAGAGTTTTTACAGAGTTTTTAATTAGGAGTAGGAGTAAAGAGTAGAAAAGAGAAAAGGTTAGGATTGAAGCCTTCTTCTTCCCACTTCTTTTCTTTCCTTTTGGTTTAGTTTTTGTTGAAGTCTGAATTCTGTTTCTGAGTCATCAAAGTTGGGAGACCTGCTCTGAGGAATAGTTTAGTGAGGAGTCAAGGTTTCAGAGGAACTTCGTGAGTCTTGTGGAGATGATTTTCAAATAAGTGTTTACTTTTGTTCTTACATTTAGTTTTGAGTTAATACTTGTGTTTGTTGTTTTTCTTATGGTTTTTAATTTCATATCAATGTGTTTTTGTGTTTTCTCAATGCATTCTGAGTAGTTTACTTTATCTTTTTCTTTCTTAAATGAAGAAGTAAGTAATTCATGAAGAATTGTTGTGGAATGTATATGTGTTTAAAGTTGGAAGAAGTTGTGAAAATTGATTCTATAAACTAAACTTACAACAATTCTTGACCGCGACTTTATATATTAAGCAAGAGTTTATGTAGTCGAAATTATATTTAGATGATTTAGTAAAGTCACAAATTCAATGCAAGTATACGTATCGTATCAAGTAATACATGGCTCTAATGGAGTCCTGGTTATCGATCCCACAGGGAGGTGAACGTTGTTTAAATCAGATAATATAGCACTAAAATCCAATAACCAATGTAACAATGACTTAAGTGTACTACCACTAGTTAATGCAAAGTATAATAAAGCTACTACAATTACTTCTAATTATTGAACTATATTAACTAACAAACTCACTAACTTATGTGATTTATAAGATACTTCTATATGAAAAGTGTCTTTCTTCCTGCATAAAGATAATTATGTGTGGATGATAAAGAATGGTAATTATTTGTGTTGTGCCAAATAGGAGCATATTTGCTTCTTTACTTTTGAAAGAGTACCTCCTCTTCCAAGCAAGCAAAGAACATAGCCATATCTTAAGTTTAGTTACTAAATCTAAGGCTAGGCTGGGAGGATACCGGCTCTCACATCAGAGCTCCCACTCACCCTTCACCCGAAGGCTAACCATAGGCTTTAGTTCCAATCTTAAGACCAAATTGGGGATCCCATTCTGTCACCATGAAACCTCCAATTTGAAGTCCATCAAAACTCATTTCCTTATCTATTTGCACTTAATCCCCATGAACTACGCAATTCATTCACGGACATTAAATGGTTTCTTCATTCTTGTTGTAGAACATTCAATTCTTTGGAATTAATGTTCCTCAACATGTTTTAACAATTCAATTGGTCGGATTGAAAAGTAAATTAAGTTTCAAATTAAAGAAACATCACAACTTTTATAACACTTAAAGGGCATATCATTACTTAAGTCAACATTATAGGTATAAGAATATTCAGTACTTAAGTCTAAGAGTGCTTTAAAGGACTATGTGAAAAAGGAGTTCCTGAAAACTTCATTAGAATGTAGGCTAGTACCTTAAGCATAAATTCAAAAATGAAATCAAGCTCTTCCTTTAAGGTGATTCAAGTGAAGCCAATTTTTGATTAGGCATCTCCTCAAGCTTCTCCTCATAACATTTTTCTTTTCTTTTCTTTTTCTTTTTCTTTTTCTTTTTCTCTTTTTTCTTTTTTTTCTTTTTCTTTTTTTTTTTCGAGGATTACTATATCTGGATAGCCTTTAATGATTTTGAACTTCACTCTCCTCTTTATAAAGTTCAAACTTAAATCATCTCTTTACTTTATAGTTAAGTTCAAGCTTTATTATTCATCACAAAGTTACAATCTCTTCTTAACACACAATACTTTAAATTCCTTAACATTTCAAAAATACAATTTTCTTTGCTTTAAATAGTTGACTATAATCAAATCATTCATACCAAATATCTTACTTCTATAAAATCAACTTTTATCACCAAAAATTTTCATCCTTTTCTTCCATAATATTCAACTGAATTAAAAAATTTTAGTTATCTTATAATGAGGTTCAACTACCAAAAGTTATGCAAATAATTTTTGAAAATATAATGATTGAGAACAAATAAAAGTTTAGCATTTCTCTACCCTCCCCCAAACTTACATTTTTCAATAAATTTGTAATAGTTGAGAGTAAAAGAAAACTAACCTTTATGTGCTGAGATTTTGAAATATTCATAATTTACCTGGTATTAATCAAAATTTACAGCTAGCAAGCATGAAACAATTAGTAGTAGTGATATAACAATTTAAATATTTGCATGGGTAAAGAGAAATAAACATTAAACAACTAAATATCCAACGAGAACACTATAACATAAAGCAAATTATCACACCACATAACATTACAACTAACAGTTCAACATGAAAAGTAAATGACACTACATCACACAGTACAACACAGGATTACACATTACATAAAAAGTAAATGTCCACTACATCACATCAATACATCTCAACAGACTAAGAACAATAGAAATAAAACAAACAAGCTATCTACCAGTCTCCATCACCAGGATCAGCAGGGGTCATCGACGGGGTCGAAGGTCCAGGCCTGTACGGTGTATAATTAGAACAAGTAGGAAATGTCACATCCGACTCACCCCTCATAAATCTGACCTGAGCATCATAATAAGCCATATCAAACTCAACTCTTCTCTGTAAATAGTCTTCATTCACATCACTTCGGGCCTCAAATATATCAATCCTATGATGCATCCTATCCATACTATCACTCTGCAATCTCAACTGCTACATGATATTAGATAGTGTCGGGGGCTCAGAAGTAGATGAAACATCATAACTCGTGCTAGGAATATCAGTACTCCTACTCTCCTCTCTTGCACCCACATGAGCCTCATAAGAACGAATAATGGTCTTCGTAATCGGCCTCAAAGCTATTGCCACTTCCTCAGAACTACTATACTCCACCCAGCATCGAACACAAAGTGCATGAATCGGGACGGGAATGTCCTAATCAACCGAGTGGTTTCTCCTTTGGCAATAGAGTGAATGCTCTTAAAAATAATGGCTCCAATATTAATCTTCTTCATATTCTGGATGCAACAATTTAAAATAGCTCGATCCCTAGTAACTTCACTGTGATGATAAGAAGGCAATAGTCTTGCAGAAATGAAATAATGCCATGCTTTAGAAGCAACATTTAAAGTAGAAGCGGGGAAGTTAATCATATGTCTCTGATTCATCTTCCATTCCCCTCTTCCATTGGTCAGGTATGTGATTACACTCATCAAATTCCCCTCACTAGTATCAAAATTCTCAAACTCACAAACAAAAGGTTCTCGAATTTGATAAAATGCATTGATACGTTGTGGGGTGAACTCAACAAGTTTCCCTCGGACTAGCACATATTCCGTTTCAGACCAGAGCACGTTAGCATAAAATTCTTAGACTACTCCCAAAACAACATTAGCAGAAAAGTAACAGAAATATTCTCAATTTCGCTCAGAAATCAACTGTTCTATAGATCCACTAGGATTTTCAAACGCTCGATCCTGAATACACTTCTTTTTTTGCAATTGAGAGTCGGAGCGAAACTGAGCATTAATATTAACAAATCTTTCATCGTCCCATTCAAATTTTTGCTTCCCCTTTCTCGTTCTAGCAGTCATGTGGATTTCTAGAAAAATTGCAAAAATTTGATAATAAATTCCAATTCCACAATGTATTAACACCAAGAATTAATCTATTCAAGTAAAAAGAAATTCTACCATATGAAACTTCACTTTTTTCAAAAATATCCAAAAATATCATCCAACAATGTGAGAGTTTCACATGGCGAAAATTTAAAAATTTTAGGTTAAAGTAAAGCTCTTACCGAGAGAAGTGCAAATCTGGCCTCAGAAATCCTTGAAATCCTCTCTAATCCGAGATCTAACAAGCCCTAAAGCTTCAAAAAAGCGCATATGGAGGTTGGAGACAAAAGAAATGGCGGAAAGTGGGTCGCAGGCTATTTTCACAAATTTTTAAGGGTGTCGGGCTATTTTCGGTGTTTGGGCTCCGGCGACACTCTATTCAAAATATTAGCCCGCTCTCTGGATTTGGACGCCGGCGGCACCAGTTTAAAATTCTATTGGGTTCAAAAATTTTCGTCGCAAATTCAATCGTTTCAACCTCCGCATTCATATTTAACACATCAACAAGCATCTATTTCATCTCACAAACATTAAACAACGTCACTTCACACAAACAACACATCAAATTACTTATATTTATATATAATCCATGATACAATGATTACACACGTATGTTCATTAAATATAAGCAACCCTCCTTAGATCCTTAGTGTTGTAAGTATACTACGATAAGCAAACACTAAGTCCTAAGTACACGCAAGAAATCAAAGCAAAGTCCAAACACACCCTACTAAAACAAAGCAAAGCAAACACATAGCAATCAAAGCAAATACTTAAACATAACAAAGCAGCATATAGAATTTACTAATTACTCCTCATCAGTCTCAGAAGTTTCATCCTCTCTAATGTCTCCCATGATTGACGATGAACGAACAGATTGTAGAATGGACGATATGGGAATTCATCAGATGAATCTTCAGCCACCACAACATTCTTCTTCAACAGATTAACCAAACCAAACTCAATTCGACCAGTATGATCAAATTGCTCTTTCATCCTCCAATCAATGTGATCAAATAAATCAGAAATGTTATTAATAGCATTCATAATATTTTGTACCTCATTTTCCAACTTCTTTAACTTATTCAACATCACCCCTCGAATTTTCAGAATAGTAAGGCTGAACAGGCTGTGAACTCTCAGTGGGCTGATCAGCAAGCACATCCATGTCTCCTTCATCACCAACTGCTCTGTAATCATAAAGATCATTGGGATTAATAGGTCTCCAGGGTAGAAGAACTTTCTCCCAACTTTCATATGGAACCTGTGATTGACTACATAACAGAAATATTGTGGATGGGTGTCCAAGCCCATATTTAGATCCATGCACAATCAATCCCAATACGGATTCAGTAGTGATTGATCCAATATCCACTGGCCTTCCAGTTTGTATGTAGAAATTCAGAATAGCACTTTCCTTCGTCAACTTACTTATCTTCATAGTAGGAATTAATTTTGCCGAAATAAAGTAATGCTACTACTTTGATACCGGATTCAAGGATGAAGAAGAGAAACTGACATATCCATTATCCCTTACTTCCCATTCTTCATTCTCATCCGTCAAGTAACGATAGATTTCATTCATATCGTTGCTCGTAGTATTGAAATTTGCATAATGACAAATAGGTACACTTATATCATGAAGAGATCATTTATCCTCGCAGGAGTGAATGGTACTTACCTTCCTCGCACAAAAACACATCCTTGGTTGAAGCCATGCAAATTTACATAAAATTCTTTCACAACCGGAACAACTACTGCGGCGGTAGTGTAGTGATAAAAAAAAAAACCTATTTTATGCCTTGATTTTTATTAAATTTTAAGGATATTATGCTTTAATGAAAGGTATTTTTGTGTTTTGGATGTAGGTGATACAAAAATGTTCAAGAAGGAGAAAAATCTGAAAAAGGAGCAAAAAGGAGCTGAAAGGAGCAAAAATAGAGCCAAAATGCAAAATTGTTGAAATTAGAGTCCGGCGCCTAGGCGCCAGAGTCTGGCGCCTACGCGCCAGCTCGATACAGAAAACTGTAAAGTTTTTGAAGACTTTTGGGCGGTTATTTTGACGGTGTGAGCGGTTATTGGACCTTCTAGAAGTCTGGTAGTTGTTCCTGGTTTATAGGACATGTGATACAATGTATTTGGACGCTTCAAAACAGTTTTAATCGCGAAGAGGTGCGATCCAAAGTGAAGAGGTGCAAAGAACTGGACACGGTTTCCGGTGCCTAGGCACCAGATTCCGGTGCATAGGCGCCAGATTCCGGCGCTTAGGCGCCAGACACACCTTCTAGAAGATTCCTTGAATGTGGACACATTTTGAAGAGGTTCCTTGAGGTAACCCTTGAAGCCTATAAATAGGAGGCTATTCCTTCAGAGAAAAACGCCCCATCTACCCCCCTATCTAGAGTCCAACCTAGAGAGGGAATTAGAGAGATCATATTAGGGCCACCTTTTTACTTTTCTTCATAAATTGGTGAGTTTATTTTAGAGTTTGTATTTAGAGTTTGAAAGAGTTGGTGCATTTGTAGTTCATTACGCTGTGGAGTCAGTAGGAATCAGAAGTTCAGTAGGAGAAACATCTAAGATAAGTATTTTTATTTTGATTCAAAGTTTATTTATTATGTTTTTTTATATAATTTTAATGTGTTTTGAGTAGTTACTTTACTTTCTCCTTTCAATTATGAAAAGATAAATAAGATAATACAAAATTCGTCGGAGAATTAAAAATCATATATTTTCAAAATATTGTAATGATATTAATACCAGTTCTTAATTTACTATTTAAATTGACCATTTAAATTGTTAAAACCTATTGAAGAGTTTTGAGACCTAGAAGGAGATGAATTCTTAACTTGTAGATATCACATGAATCCTTGGGTAGTCGAAGGCCTTGTGCGGGTTATTCAAGGTGAAGTGAAAATAAATAGGAAGATGTTGTATATTGGGCATAGAATTGATAAGTTTTTAGAGTGATAGACTAAAATCTTATGATTTAGTTTATAGAAAAGGAAAGGATCACTAGTAGGGCCGACCATAGCCACCCTTGGACATCTAGTAGTGTGAGCCTATATTAACCCATTCTACTAACAATACATCCGGACCTGATCTATAGGCTAGCCAATGTTCTTTGCACCTGGATCAAAGGGTAAAGAATATGAATGCTTCGATTTAGCACAATACCATAAATTTATATTCTCCACAAATATTATCATAATCTTAGAAAATCTTGGATTAATTGAAAGGGAGAAAGTTGCTTTCTTATTGTTATTTACATCAATTATTTTATTTCTGCTTTATTATTGCATCTAGTAAATTAAAGATATTTTATATTTGATTATAAAAGAAATACTTTAAAATAAAAATATTTAAAGATCTATAACTCTCTCCTCGTGGGAACGATACTGGGGTCTTTGTTTCAAAGCCCTATATTACTTGAAATGATACGTATACTTGCGTAGAACCCCTAGTGTGTAAAATATTTTCCATGAAATTATATTTACATAAACTAGCCGCTATTATTATTTATAACAAATATTTTTGAAAGCATTACTTAGTACGTTGATCTTCAGAGGACTTCGGGTCAAGTTTTTGGCACCGTTGCCGGGGAAGAAGATTTTAGTACGCATATATTTATATCGGGTGAAGTTGTTGGTGCCGTTGCCGGGGAGAGCAGAGGCAAACTTTTAGATTTTAAGTATTTTTATTTTATTCATTTTTCTTTTTTTAAAAACAAAAAAAAAATTATATATATAATAATAATATATATTTTAATTCTTGTTAATTGACTATTTATGCGTAGTTCTGGATCTGAAGGATTATTACCTTTAGATTCTGAATTAGAAAGAACTGTTAGAAGAATTAAAAAGGAAAGCAAATTAAAAAATTTCAAGAAATGACTAATTTACATAATAATTTACAAAATCTAATTGAAATTAATGATCAAAATGTTTATAAACCATTAAGGGATTATGCTAACCCTACAGTTGATGAACTTCATAGTAGTATTCAAATACCCACTGTAGATGCTAATTCTTTTGAGCTTAAACCGTATATTATTCAAATGGTTCAAAACAATCAAATTAGTGGAATACCAAATGAGGATCCAAATTTACACCTTGCTAGTTTTTTAGAATTTTGTGCTACCTTTAAATATAACAATGTTTCTGATGATGCTATTAGGCTTAGACTCTTTCCTTTTTCTTTAAGAGATAAAGCAAAGATGTGGCTGAACTCATTAGCAACAGGTTCTATTAAAACATGGGCTGAAATGGCACACAAACTCCTTGCTAAATATTTTCCTCCTTCTAAAACTGCTAAATTAAGAAATGATATTACTTCAGTTAGTTAATTTGACGGGGAGACAATTTATGAAACTTGGGAAAGATTTAAAGAACTATTAAGAAAATGTCCTCATCATGCTTTACCTGATTGGTTAATTATTCAAACATTTTATAATGGATTAATTGGATCTTTAAAATCAATTATTGATGCTGTCTGCTTGGAGGTTCTTTAATGTCTAAATCATTTGAAGAAGCTTACACTTTAATTGAAGAAATGGCTAACAATAATTTTCAATGGTCTTCTGAAAGGATTAATCCTAAAAGAATGGCAAGTATTCATGATAATGAAGCCTTTTCTATTTTAGCTTCACAAGTAGCAGCAATATCTAAGAAATTAGATAGTTTTGCTATTAATATATCACATAATAACTCTGCTAATGTTGAAGATTCTCAAACTATTGAAACTTTATAAGCTATTGCTAGTAAAAATAATCCTTATTCAAATTATTATAATCCTAGATGGAAAAATCATCCTAATTTTAACTAGAATAATTCACAACAATGGGGTAATAATCAATCTCATCCCACTAGAAATTGGAATAATCAAGTTAATTCAAACTATAAACCACCTGGATTTAACAATCAACAGAAAAAGTTATTTATAGAAGAATTAATTTTACAACTAAGTAATCAATTACAAAATCAAAACACTGCTATTCGTAATATTGAGAATCAAATGGGACAAATCATTAATTTAATTAATTATAGACCCCCAGGAACACTTCCTAGTAATGTTAAAATCAATCCAAAAGAAACTGGAAAAGAACATGAACATGTTAAAGCTGCACAACTTAGAAGTGGAAAGGATTAAAAGAAAGAATGCAGAATGAAATTGAAAATGAGATTGAGGTTGAAGAGATTGAAAAATCTAAAGAAACTTCTTCTCATAATAAAGATCAAATTGATATTTCTATTAATATGGAAGTTGAAAAACCACCACCACCTTTCCCTCAAAGACTTATACAGCAGAAGCTTGATCATCAATTTTCTAAGTTCTTTGAAATTTTTAAGAAACTTACTATAAACATACCTTTTGCTGAAGCTTTAGAACAGATGCCAACTTATGCAAAATTTGTGAAGGAAATTTTAAGTAAGAAACGAAGATTTGAAGCTTTTGAAACTGTTGCATTATGTGAAGAATGTAGTGCAATAATTCAAAAGAAATTACCTCAAAAACTTAAAGATCCTGGAAGTTTTACTGTACCTTGTCTATTGGAGAAAAGTTTTGTGGAAAAGCTTTATGCGATTTAGGAGCAAGTATTAATCTCATGCCATTTTCTATTTTTTGAAAGTTGAATTTAGGAGAGATTACTCCCATCACTGTAACCCTTCAGTTAGCTGATAGATCTATCACTTACCTTAAAGGAGTTATAGAGGATGTTCTTGTTAAAGTAGATAAATTTATCTTCCCTGTAGATTTCATTGTACTTCATATGGAAGAAGATAAAGAAATACCTATTATTTTAGGGAGACCTTTTCTAGCGACCGGACGAGCTATGATTGATGTGTAAAAAGGAGAATTAACCATGAGAGTTAATGATCAAAAGATTAAATTTAATGTCCTTAAATCAATGAAGTACCCTGACAAAGAAAAATGTTATCGAATGGATATAATTGATTATTTAATTGAGAAAAATTATCAAGAAAAATGTAAAGTAATTTCTGAAGAAAAATTTGAATTATTAACCGATGAAGATGAAGAACTAAAAGAAGAAGAAACTCATTATATTAAAGATAATTGGGAAACTTTGGACATAACTCAAAATGATATACTTTTACCCTCAATTAAAAAAGCCCCTGAACTGGAATTAAAAATGTTACCTTCACATTTAAAGTATGCATTTATGGGAAATTCATTAACTTTACCTGTTATTATTTCTTCTGACCTAAGTAAAGATCAAGAAGAAAAACTGTTAGGAGTTGTAAAGAATTATAAGAAAGCATTTGGTTGGACAATTGCTGACATAAGAGGAATAAGCCCGTCCATTTGTATGCATAGAATTTTAATGGAAGAAAATTTTAAACTTACTATTGAACCGCAAAGAAGATTAAATCCTATCATGAAAGAGGTTGTTAAAGAAGAAATTGTTAAATGGTTAGATGCTGGAATTATTTATCCTATTTCGGATAGACAATGGGTAAGTCCTATTCATTGTGTTCCTAAGAAAGGAGGAGTAACTGTCATTGTCAATGATAAAAATGAACTATTTCCTACAAGACAGGTTACTGGATGGCGAATTTACATTGATTATAGGAAATTAATTGACGCCACTAAAAAGGATCATTTTCCTTTACCTTTCTTGGATCAAATGCTTGATAAATAAGCTGGGCACTAATATTTCTATTTTCTGGATGGATATTCTGGTTATCATCAATCACCTGTCGCTCTTAAGGACCAAGGGAAAACAACATTTACAAGTCCTTATGGAACATTTGCCTTTAGAAGAATGCCTTTTGGTTTATGTAATGCACCTGCAACTTTTCAAAGATGTATGATGTCAATATTTTGTGAGTTGATTGACAAAGGAATTGAAATATTCATGGACGATTTTTCAGTTTTTGGAACTTCATTTGAATCTTGTTTGGAAAATATTTCCAAAATTCTGAATAGATGTGAAGAAACAAACTTAGTTCTTAACTGGGAAAAATGTCAATTCATGGTCACAGAAGGCATCGTACTTGGTCACAAGATTTTACAAAAAGGGATGGAAGTAGATCAAGCAAAAGTAAAAATTTGCTGAAAAACAACCACCTACTACTGTTACTAATGTGAGAAGTTTTCTAGGTCATGCTAGATTTTATAGAAGATATATAAAGAATTTTTCTAAAATTGCTAAACCTCTTTGTCATTTATTCGAAAAAGATGCTAAATTTGAATTTAACAAAAACTGTGTTAATGCTTTTAATATTTTAAAAGAAAAATTAAGTACTGCACCTATCATTGTTGCACCTAATTGGAATAAATCTTTTGAATTAATGTGCGATGCAAGTGATTTTGCAATTGGAGCTGTATTGGGACAAAAATATGAGAAAATTTTCAAAGTAATATATTATGCTAGTAAAACTCTTACTGAAACTCAAAGAAATTACACTACTACTGAGAAAGAGCTTCTTGCTATAATATATGCCTTTGATAAATTTAGACCTTATCTTCTTGGTACTAAATGCATAGTTCATACTGATCATTCCGCTATTAAATATCTAATGTCAAAAAGGATGCTAAACCTAGACTGATAAGATGGGTTTTACTTTTACAAGAACTTTATTTTCAAATAGTGGATAAAAAAGGAACGGACAACCAAATTGTTGATCATTTATATAAAATTAAGAATGATATTATTACTAAAGAAAACATAAATGAGAAATTTCCTGATGAACATTTATATGTAATTCAAGGATACCAAACACCTTGGTATGCAGATATAGTTAACTATTTAGTTAGCAATATTTTACCTTATGGATTGGATGAAAAATTTATTAAGAAATTTAAAAATGATGCTAAATCTTATATTTGGGAAGATCCTCATTTATTTAAATTAGGAAGAGATTCTATAGTTTGACGATGCGTACCTTATGAAGAAACTTTTGCTATTATTCAAAAATGTCATGATTCCGATTTTGGAGGACACTTTGGAGTAGATAAAACTGCATTTAAAATTTTAAATTCAGGATTTTATTGGCCTACTTTATTCAGAGATGTGAGACATTATGTTAAAACATGTGATCGATGTCAAAGAATGGGAAATATATCCAAGAAAGATGAAATGCCTTTAAACTATATATTGGAAGTTCAAATATTTGATATTTGGGGTTTAGACTTTATGGGACCATTTGTACCATCATCTGGAAAAAATTATATTTTATTAGCAAATGATTATATTTCAAAGTAGATTTAAGTTGTAGCTTTGCTTAACTGTGACTCCAAAAGTGTATCTAAATTTTTAAAGAAGATAAATTTTTCAAGATTTGGAATGCCTAAGGTAATTATCACAGATGGTGGAAGTCATTTTAGAAATATAAGAATTCAATCTTTACTGCAAAAATTTGGAATCAAACATAAAATTGCAACTGCATATCACCCACAAAAAAGTGAAATGGTTGAAGTATCAAACAGAGAAATTAAAAGAATTTTAGAGAAGACTGTTAATCCTAAAAGAACGATTGGGTTGATAGACTTGATTATGCATTATGGGCTTATAGAACAGTTTATAAGACACCAATCGGAATGTCACCTTACCGGTTAGTTTTTGGAAAACAAAGTCACTTACATGTTGAACTTGAACATAAAGCTTATTGGGCAATAAAAGAGTTTAATTCTGATTTGAATACTGCAGGAGAAAAACGATTATTGCAATTGAATGAGATGGATGAAATAAGAAATGAATCATATGATAATGCAAAAATTTATAAAGAGAAAATGAAGATATTACATGATAAAAAGATTTCAGGAAAAATATTTGAGCCTGGGCAAGAAGTATTACTATTTAATACTCGTTTAAGACTTTTTCCTGGAAAATTGAGATCAAAATGGATTGGACCATATATAATTGAAAAAGTATACCAATATGGAGCTGTGGATATTAAAGACCCCAAAATGGGAAAAATTTTTAAAGTTAATGGATTAAGATTAAAGCGTTATTTGGGAGACATTAAAAAGATTTATAAAGGGGCTTATGAATTAAGTCAACCTGAATAAAGAATTACTTAGGTCGGGCTGACGACGTTAAACCAAGCGCTTAATGGGAGGCAACCCATAGATTTTATTTTTAGAGTGTTTTTACATTTTTAATGTATGGTTATGCCTCGGTTTAGACTAATTTTATATAGCTTCTGAAAATTAAAAATTATCTTGAAGTATATAAAGTTTAGACTTTGGATCACTCCATTTCATATGTGAGTAAAAAGGAGATCAAGTTAACCTTCATTGAAATTATGTATAATTGTGTTATTGAGATTGTTCTGATCTTACCATTATAATTTACCTATTTTTGGAGAACGAAACCTTGAAATTTGACGTTAGGAGAAATGGAGTCGAACATGGTTCCGGTGCCTAGGTGCCAGAATTCGGCGTCTAAGTGCCAGAATAAGCTGTGTGTCGATGGGTCCGGCGCCTAAGCGATAGATTTGGCGCCTAAGCACACAATTACTGGGTCGTGTAAAAACTGAAAACTTTGGGTTTTTCACACGCTTTTCTCCTTTAAATTAACCCATCTTCATCCCCAAACCCTATGCAATCATTATTTCGACCCATACACTCCATTCTTGAGAGATTAGAGAGGATTTTTGAAGAAATGGAGAGGAGAAATCTTGGAGAAGAGGCTAGAGACAAAGGTCCAAAAGATCCTCAACCCTACTTCAATGGTTTCATCGCTGTAAGTTTGAAGAAAATTTCTAGTTGTCTTGATAAATTTGAAGCGGATTTCAAGAGTATTGGACATCGCCTCCATGAGATGTATCATCAGATTAAACATCTGGAATGGCAAGCGAAACTCCAATTTGATCACGTAGCGACTTATCAAGATGCTCAAGTGGAGATGTATGTGAAGAACAATTGGATCGACGAGAAAACGGCTACAGATTTTCCAAGAGCGTTAGTATTCTTCCCCAGTAGGCCAAGCAATCTTCATTGTGAAGATAATGGAAATTACATAGTGATTTGGTGAGATCGTTATTTATCTAGTGAGTCGTTGTATCGATTTAGTGAATCGATTGTGTTTGTTTGTGTATTTGCTTTCATGTTCAATGTGTGTTGTATTTGTTTTCAAATTGTGTTGTTTGATTGTGTGTTAGGACTTGAATCATTATATTATACATATCTAAAGTGTATTGAGCTAATATTGAAGATTATAAATGAAAATTAGAGGTGTTTGATTTAAACCTTGTGTTTGATTTGTGGATTTAATATTTAATTTTTAAATTTTTTTTTGGAAAATGTTTTGGAAGTTAGAAACTCAAGCCCTACTCTAATATGAGTAATTGGAAGTTGAATTTATAAATTTTGGTGAAAAATAAAATTTTTAGAGTGATTTTTGTGAAAGGCGAGTCTGGCGCCTAGGCGTCAGAATTCGGCGCCTAAGCACCGGTTTGGCCTGCTTACCCGAAAAACACCATATAAACCCCATTAGCCATGGATGACGCCTAAGCTTCATCTCCTTCCCCATTTTTCACGAAAATACACCTCTTAGATCCATTTTGAGGACAAAACATCAAGTATTTGGGCGCGAAATCACTTAATTTCTTCGTCTCGAGGTCAGATCTACACTCTAATCCATTTATTTTCGATTTTCACCATAGTTTTTCCTATGTTTTGCTAAAAACCAAAATTTTGAGAAAAATTTTGATATTTAGGTATTCTATTTGGATTTTTAAACTTATTTTAAGTTTCTTAAACTTAATAAGAGTTTAAATATTTGATTCCTAAATTTGTTCTTGTTTTCTTTCACGTTTAGATGGCACCGAAATCTAAGCGAGGGAAGGGACAAGAAAATTTTGACAGTAGAAAGTTCGCGACTGCGGCAGCGGATTTTCGATATCACGAATTTGAGACGTCGAGAAAGTTTATCTCAGAGCGAAGCTTTTACAATCTGGGTGAAATGATCGAGAACACAATCGTTCCGTACAACTGGCAACGATTCTGTTATTTCACTGTTGTTGCTGTTATTCCAGTCATTCCCGAATTTTATGCTAACTTGTTAGATGCGGAAGACTACGAAGTCTTCGTCAGAGGTATTGGAGTAGGATTTACTCCAGAGAGGATCAATGTGTTTTATGAACTGCCACCTACCATTGACTCGATTTTTGTATTTCCAAATACAAGAATTTGTTACCACTGCTAGAAAATTTAATTTCTGGCAAAGGCACGAAACACTTGACCCGGAATAACTTACTATATAGATGTGTATCAAATTTTAATTTACGGCAATATCATTAAATAAAACTTAATTGCTACTGATTGCTAGGCCGTTAGAGATTAATACTTTTTAAATATATGTTTATATAGCAAAATATAATTTTAAAGGAAAATATTTTATATACTTTTTGGGTACTACGGAAGTATACGTATCATTTAATAAAGGGCTTTGAAACAAAGACCCCAGTATCGATCCCACGGGGAAAAAGGGTAATAAATTTTTAAATATTATATTTCATAATCTTTTTATATTTTAATCTAACTATAAATTACTTTTACTTTACTAGATGCAGATAAAGAAAACAATAATAAGAAAATGATTTTGTGAAAAAAATATAAAACAAACAACTTTCTTCCTTTCAATTAATCCAAGATTTTTAAGATAATTTAATATTTGTTGGAGAATATATTTTATGGTATTGTGCCAAATAGAAGCATTCATATTCTTTACCCTTTGATCCAGGCACAAAGAACATTGGTTAATCTACAGATTAAGTCCGGATGTATTGTTAGTAGAATGGGTTAATCTAGGCTCACACTACTAGATGTCCAAGGGCGGCTATGGTCGGCCCTACTAGTGACCCTTTCCTTATCTATAAATCAAATTATACGAATTTAGTCTGTCACTCTAAAAACTTATCAATTCTAAGCCCTTTAAATCTTATCTTCCTATTTATTTGTACTTCACCTTGAATAGCCCGTTCATGGCCTTCGACTACCCAAGGATTCATGTGACATCTACAAGTTAAGAGTTCTTCTCCTTCTAGGTCTCAAAACTCTTCAACAAGTTTTAACAATTTAAATGGCCAATTTAAAAAGTAAAGTAAGATCAGGTATTAATATCATCACAATATTTTGAAAATATTTTAATTTTCAATTCTCCATCGAATTTTATATTATCTTATTTATCTTTTCATAATTGAAGGAAGAAAGTAACTAACTACTCAGAACACATTGAATATAAACATCAAAACATAATAAATAAACTTTGAATCAAAAATAAAATACTTATCTCAAAGATTCCTTCTACAGATCTTCTGATTCCTACTGACTCCACAGTGTAATGAACTCCAGATGCAACAATGTGAAAATAAACTCACCAAACTAAATAAAAGTGGCCCTAAATTTCTCTCTCTATTTCTCTCTCTAAGGAAGAGAGATCCTAAAGTGGCTAAGAGATAGGGGATACAATGGGGGCACCATTTTCTGAAAGAGTGGACTCCTATTTATAGGCTTTAAGGATTGCCTTGAGGCACCTCTTCAAAACATGTCCAAATTCAATGAATCTTCTAGAAGGTCTGTCTGGCGCCTAGGCGCCGGACATCGCGTCCAGTTTTTCGTACCTCTTCACTTTGGCTCGCACCTCTTCGCGATTAAAACTGTTTTGGAGCATCCAAATGCAATGTATCACATTTCCTATTATCAAGGAACAACTGCGGTCTTAGAATGTCCGATAACCGCTCACTCCGTCAAAATAACCATCCAAAAGTCGTCAAAAACTTGACAGTTTCTGTATCGAGTCTGGCGCGTAGGCGCCAACTTCTGGCGCCTAGGCGCCATGCCATAATTTTTTATAATTCTTGTATTTTGCTCCATTTTTGCTCCTTTTTGCTCCTTTTTCACCCTTTATCCATTTTTGGACCTTTTTACATCACCTACATCCAAAAACACAAAAATACCTTTCATTAAAGCATAATATCCTTAGAAATTAATAAAAATCAAGGCATAAAAATAGGTATTTTTTTTCATGGATCAAAATCCCCTAAACTTAAATGTTATTTGTCCTTAAGTAACCCTTTTTACTATATAAAATGTATAACCTTTGAAATAAAAGATAAATATTTAAGATTCCTTATAATTTTTTATTTTATAAAGTCTTTAGTAAATTATTAACCCAATTTCACTAACTAGGTTTAATTTTAAGAACTTAAAGAATATTCAACTACCAAATCATAAGATTTCAAATTTTTCATCCATTTTGAAATAATAGAAGTTTATTATATTAAGATCTCTTAGATTATTTACAAGAAAAAGATCTTCTTGAAAAACCTTTCCTAAATAAATATTCATGCATAAAAATTAAGTAAAATATGTAACTAGTTTTCCTTCTTTAAGATAATTCAAGTGAAGCCAATTTTTGATTAGGCATTTCCTCAAGCTTCTCCTCTCTTCTCTTTTTCTTTTTTTTTTATAGAGAGATGATTACTCTATCTGGATAGCCTATTAATGATTTTGAACTTCACTATCCTTAACTTATATTTTCAAAACTTATACATTTCAACTTAATTATTATAACATGAATAAAAATTCAAAAAGATTTTCAATCTTTTCTTTTTTCAAGTGATAATTTTCTATTACTTAATACTTCTAAAATTGCATTATTTCTACCATGAATAGTAAAATTCCTTAATCTTATTCTTCTTTAAGTTAAATAATTCTATTATTAAAATCAATCAAAGTTATTAAAATTTTGATTAAGTTCACTAAATTGTTTATAATTTCAAAAATAAAAGTAATCTTAGATAGATTCTTCATTCCTTAAGTTATGTTAAAAAGTTTTTATTTTAAGAAAATATTAGCTCTTTAAGGACAAATAAAATTTAAATTTGAATGTATTTTCCCTTCCCCCAAACTTAAGTTTTGGTATACTATGAAAATTTAAAAGTATGAGAGAATGAAAATCATAATTTTAAAAAGGAAATTTTTATAAGTATGTAAAAACGATCTTTAAAAGGAAAAATTTACTTCTACTCATGCTTTTATGAATAATAAAGATAAATTTGAAGCAGGTATAAAAAGTAAGCAGACTAATTTTTATGATTATACTAAATTTAAAACAAAATAAAAGCAGAGCAAAATTATTAATTACTAAACAGTAGACTGAAACAAACATATCATAAATTAACTCTAATCTCAGTCTCAAACACAAAATACTAAGAATATTCTAACAACAGAATCTTAACACTAATCAATCCACATAGGTACATAAACAAATCAACATACATCAAACATCAAGCTAAACAAACAAACCAAACAAAACAAACTAACAACAAAGTAGCACAACATAGAGATCTATCAACTACTAGTCACTGGTTGTAGCCTCATCATCATCATCGTCACCAAAGGAAAACTCAACATCCTTAGGATCAACAAATGGTGTGAAACTAGGAAAAGTAGGGAAACTAACATCATGCTCACCCTTCAAAAATCTGACGAGGGCTTCATCATACTCAACATCATAGCTACTCTTCCTCTGAGTATAATCAGATAAATGATCAAGTTTCCTATCAATAGCATCAACCCTGCAGTGAGTTTGAAATAACTCCTCATTCTTGCTCTATAAGCCGATCATGCATTGACTCCCGAAACTCGATGGTGGCTCGGCGAAGTAGAAGGTCGGGAAGTAGAAGGTCTACACGGAGTGATTGCGAGAAGAAGAAGGAGCAGTCGATCTCTTCCCTCGAAGACGATCATATATGCTAATGCTCTCCTGACCAATCGGCTTAGTAGTCTTTAACCTTTCTCTGAAATATCAGCAGTGACTCCATTGCTAATACATAATGAATAAATCAGAGATGGGAATCCCAGTCCAACAGAAGTGTTGGATCTCGCAGTAGAATCCACAGAATCATAAATAATACTGCCGACATCAATAGGCTTCCTTTCCTGAATGCAGTAGTTTAAGATTGCTCGATCTCTAGTCACTTCACTCAGGTGGTTGGAAGGTAACAATCTTGCAGAAATAAAATAGTGTCATGCTTTAGAAATACCATTTAACTTGGAGGATTTGAAGTTTACCCTTTTTCCATTCCTGATCTTCCAAGATCCAGTACCGTCAGTCAAATAAGCAATGATCATATCCAAATCTCCCTCTGATGGGGATAATCCAGAATAGTGGCACTCTATAGACGGTGGCAGGCCATAAAATATATTGATTCTTTCATGAGTAAATCCTACTCTGACACCTCTGACAAAAACTTCATAATCTTCAACATCCAGAAATTTGCATAAAACTCTCAAACTATAGGGATAACAGCAACAACAGTGAAATAACAGAATCGTTGCCAGTTGTGCGAAACAATAGTGTTTTCAATCATCTCCCCCGGATGACAGAAACTTCGTTCTGAAATGAACTTCCTCGACGTTGCAAATTCGTGGAATTGAAAAATGCGCAGCCGCAGTAGAAAATTTGCTGCTATCGAAGTTGTCTCGTGCCTTCCCGCATTTAGATTTCGGAGCCATCTAAACGTGAAAGAAAATAAGAACAAATTTAGGAATAAAAAATTTAAACTCTTTTTAAGTTTAGAAAACTTAAAAATAAGTTTAAAAATCTAAAGAAATCACTAAAAATCAAAATTTTTTTCAAAATTTCAGTTCTTAGCAAAACCTAGGGAAATCTATGGTGAAAATTGAAAATAAATGGTTTAAAGTGTAGATCTGACCTTGAGACGAAGAATTCGAGTGGTTTCGCGCCCAAATCCTTGATGTTTTGACCTCAAAATGGATTCTAAAAGCTGATTTTCGTGAAAAATGGAGGAAGAAGAAGACTTAGGCGTCGATAATGGCTTTTGGGGGTATTTAAGGAATTTTTCAGGTACAGGCTGAACAGGCGCTTAGGCGCCGAATTCTGGCTCCTAGGCGCTAGACTCGCCTTTCACAAAAAAAATTATTTTTAAATTTAATTTTCCCCCAAAATTCATAAATTCAACTTCCAATTACTCACTTTAGAGTAGGGCTTTGGTTTCTAACTTCCAAAACATTTTCCAAAAATTTTAAAAATTAAATATTAAATCCACCAATCAAACATAAAGTTTAAATCAAACTTCACTAAATTCCATTTATAATCTTCAATATTGGCTCAATATATTCCGGATAAGTATCATACTTGATTCAAGTTCCTAATACACAATCAAATACAACAATTTCTAAGAAAAAACAACACACATTGAACATGAAAGCAAATACACAAATACAATCGATTCACTATATCGATACAACGACTCAACAAACCAGATAATAACAATCTCATTACCAGAATACTCTAATCTTCACAAGGGATATTGTGTATTCCGCTTGGAAAGAACACTAACGCTCTCGGGAAATCAGTAGCCGTCTTTTCGTCAATCCACTTGTTCTTCGCATACATTTCAACTTGAGCATCTTGATAAGCCGCAAAATGATCAAATTGAAGTTTCATCTGCCATTCTAGATGTTCAATCTGATGAAACATCTCATGAAGGCAATCTCAAATGCTTTTAAACTCTGCTTCAAACTTATCCAAGGGACTAGAAATTTTCTCTAAACTTACTGCGATGAAACCATTGAAGTAGGGTTGAGGATCCTTTGAGACCTTGTCCCTAGCCTCTTCTCCAAGATTTCTTCCTTCCATTTCTTCAAAAATTTCTCAAATCTCTCAAGAATGAAGTGTAATGGACGTAACTTTGATTGCTTGATGGTTAGGGATGAAGATGGGTTGATTTAAAGGTGAAAATTGTTTGAAAAACTAAAAATTTTTGGTTTTTCCACGACCCAGTAACCGCAGTGCTTAGGCGCCTAGGCGCCTAACCTGTTGATACATAGTTTAACTCGAGCGCTTAGGCGCCGAATCTTGGCGCCTAGGCGCCGGAACTATGTTCAACTCCGTTTCGCCTAATCGTAAAATTTCAAAGTTTTGTTCTCCAAGATAGGTAAATTATACTGGTAAGAGTAATCTAGACTCAATAACACAAATTATAAGCAATCATAATGAAGGTTCACTTGATCTCCTTTTTACTCATATTTAGAAGAGAGTGATCCAATTTCTAAAACTTACATATTTCAAAATAATCTTTAGCTTAAGTCAACAAAGACTTATAAGCATCAAATTTTTCTAAAGTAATATAAAATTAGTCAAGATCGAGGCATAACCTTACATTTAAAACATAAAAACACTCAAAACAAAAGATAATTATGGGTTGCTTCCCACAAAGCGCTTGGTTTAACGTCGTCAGCCCGACTTAAGTAAATCATTAATCAGGTTGTCTCAATTCATAAGCCTTTTTATAAATCATTTTAATATCTCCCAAATAAGGCTTCAATCTTAATCTATTTACTTTAATAATTTTTCCAGTTTTGGGGTCTTTAATATCCACAGCTCCATAATGGTATACTTTCTCAATTATATAGGGTCCACTCCATTTAGATCTTAATTTTCCAGAAAAAAGTTTTAAACGAGAATTAAACAGTAATACTTCTTGTCCAGGCTCAAAAATTTTTCCTAAAATTTTCTTATCATGTAACATCTTCATTTTCTCTTTATAAATCCTTGCATTTTCATATGATTCATTTCTTATCTCTTCCATCTCATTCAATTGCAATAATCGCTTTTCTCCTGCTTCATTCAAATTAAAATTAAACTCCTTTATCGCCCAATAAGCTTTATGTTCAAGTTCAACAGGTAAGTGACAACGTTTACCATAAATTAACCGGTAAGGTGACATTCGATTGGTGTCTTATAAGCCGTTCTATAAGCCCATAATGCGGAATCAAGTCTATCAACCCAATCGGTTCTTTTAGGATTAACGAGTCTTCGTAAAATTCTTTTAATTTCTCTGTTTGATACTTTAGCCATTCCACTTGTTGGTGGGTGATAAGCAGTTGCAATTCTATGTTTGATTCTAAATTTTTGTAGTAATGATTGAATTCTTACATTCCTGAAATGACTTCCACCATCAGTGATAATTACCTTAGGCATTCCAAATCTTGAAAATATCATTTTCTTTAAGAATTTTGAAACACTTTTGGAATCACGATTTGGTAAAGCAACGGCTTCAATCGACTTTGAAACATAATCAACTTGCTAATAAAATATAAGTTTTTCCAGATGATGGAACAAATGGTCCCATAAAGTCTAAACCCCATATATCAAAAATTTCAACTTCCAATATATAGTTTAAAGGCATTTCATCCTTCCTAGATATATTTCCCAACCTTTGACATTGATCACATGTTTTCACATAATGTCTCACATCTTTAAATAAGATAGGCCAATAAAATCTAGAATTTAAAATTTTAAATGCACTTTTATCTATGCCAAAGTGTCCTCCAAAATCGGAATCATGATATTTTTGAATAATAGCAAAAGTTTCCTCATAAGGTACACATCTTCGAATTATAGAATCTCTTTCAATTTTAAATAAATGAGGATCTTCCCAAATATAAGATTTAGCATCATATTTAAATTTTTTAATAAATTTGTTATCCAATTCATAAGGTAAAATATTGCTAACTAAATAGTTAACAATATCAGCATACCAAGGTGTTTTGCATCCTTAAATAACATATAAAGATTCATCAGGAAATTTCTCATTTATATTTCTTCCGAAATAATATCATTTTTAATTCTAGACAAATGATCAGCAATTTAGTTTTCAGTTCCTTTTCTATCTACTATTTCAAAATCAAATTCTTGTAGAAGTAAAACCCATCTTATCAGTCTAGGTTTAGAATCCTTCTTAGATCTTAGATACTTAATAGCAGAATGATCAGTATGAACTATGCATTTAGTACCAAAAAGATAAGGTCTAAATTTATCAAAGGCATATACTATAGCTATTAAGCTCCTTCTCAGTGGTAGTGTAATTTCTTTGAGTTTCAGTGAGAGTTTTACTAGCATAATATACAACTTGGAAAACTTTCTCATATTTTTGTCCTAATACAGCTCCAATTGCAAAATCACTTGCATCACACATTAATTCAAAAGATTTATTCCAATTAGGTGCAACAATGATAGGTGCAGTTATTAGTTTTTCTTTTAGAATATTCTCTGTTAAATTCAAATTTCACATGTTTTTCCAATAAATGACAAAGAGGTTTAGCAATTTTAGAAAAATCCTTTATGTATCTTCTATAAAATCCAGCATGACCTAGAAAACTTCTCACATCAGTAACAGTAGTAGGTGGTTACAATTCAACAATAATTTTCACTTTCGCTTGATCTACTTCCATCGCTTTTTGTGAAACTTTGTGACCAAGTACAATGCCTTCTGTGACCATGAATTGACATTTTTCCCAGTTAAGAACTATGTTTGTTTCTTCACATCTTTTCAGAACTTTGGAAATGTTTTCCAAACAAGATTCAAAAGAAGTTCCAAAAACTGAAAAATCGTCTATGAATATTTCAATTCCTTTGTCAATCAAATCACAAATATTGACATCATACATCTTTGAAAAGTTGCAGGTGCATTACATAAACCAAAAGGCATTCTTATAAAAGCAAAGGTTCCATAAGGACTTGTAAATGTTGTTTTCTCTTGGTCCTCAGGAGCAATAAATAGTTGATGATAACCAGAATATCCATCCAGAAAACAGAAATATGGGTGTCCAGCTAGTTTATCAAGCATTTGATCTAAGAAAGGTAAAGGAAAATGATCATTTCTAGTGGCGTCATTTAATTTCCTATAATCAATACAAATTCGCCATCCAGTAACTTGTCTTGTAGGAATTAGTTCATTTTTATCATTGACAATGACGAGTTACACCTCCTTTCTTCGGAACACAATGAATAGGACTTACCCATTGACTATCCGAAATAGGATAAATAGTACCAGCATCTAACCACTTAACAATTTCTTTTTTAACAACCTCTTTCATGATAGAATTTAATATTCTTTGCGGTTCAATAGTAGGTTTAAAATTTTCTTCCATTAAAATTCTATGCATGCAAATGGAAGGGCTTATTCCTCTTATATCAGCAATAGTCCAACCAAAAGCTTTCTTATAATTCTTTAACACACCTAGTAAATTTTCTTCTTGATCTTTACTCAGTTCAGAAGAAATAATAACAGGTAAAGTTAACAAATTTCCAAGAAACGCATATTTTAAATGTGAAGGTAACATTTTTAATTCCAGTTCAGGGGCTTTTTTAATTGATGGTAAAAGTATATCATTTTGAGTTATGTCTAAAGTTTCCCAGTTATCTTTAATAAAATGAGTCTCTTCTTCTTTTACTTCTTCATTTTCATCAGTTAAAAATTCAAAGTTTTCTTCAGAAATTACTTTACATTATTCTTGATAATGTTTCTCAATTAAATAATCAATTATATCCATTCGATAACATTTCTCTTTATCAGGGTACTTCATTGATTTAAGAACATTGAATTTAATCTCTTGATCATTAACTCTCATGGTTAATTCTCCCTTTTGCACATCAATCATAGCTCGTCCAGTAGCTAGAAAAGGTCTCCCTAAAATAATAGGTATCTCTTTATCTTCTTCCATATCAAGTACGATGAAATCTACAGGGAAGATAAATTTATCCACTTTAACAAGGACATCCTCTATAACTCCTTTAGGATAAGTGATAGATCTATCAACTAACTGAAGAGTTATGGTGGTGGGAGTAATCTCTCCTTAATTCAATCTTCAAAAAATAGAAAATGGCATGAGATTAATACTTGCTCCTAAATCACATAGAGCTTTTCCACAAAATTTTTCTCCAATAGCACAGGGTATAGTGAAACTTCCAGGATCCTTAAGCTTTTCAGGTAGATTCTTTCGAATTATTGCACTGCATTCTTCACTAAATGCAACAGTTTCAAAAGCTTCAAATTTTCATTTCTTGTTTAAAATATCCTTCATAAATTTTGCATAAGTTGGCATTTGTTCCAAAGCTTCAGCAAAAGGTATATGAATAGTAAGTTTCTTAAAAATTTTAAAGAACTTAGAAAATTGATGATCAAGTTTCTGTTGTTTAAGTCTTTGAGGAAAAGGTGGTGGTGGTTTTTCAACATCCACATTAATAGGTATAACAGTCTGATTTTGACTAGGAGAGAGGGTTTCTTTAGGTTTTTTGATCTCTTCAACCTCAATCTCTTTTTCAATTTCATTCTGCATTCTTTCTTTTAATTTCTTTCCACTTCTAAGTTGCACAGCCTTAACATGTTCATGTTCTTTTCCAGTTTCCTTTGGATTAATTTCAACATTACTAGGAAATGTTCCTACAGGTTTGTTATTAATTAATGTAGGAATTTGCCCCCATTTGATTTTCGATATTACGAATAGCAGTATTTTGATTTTGTAAATGATTATTCATTTGTAAAATTAATTCTTCTATTGATAAATTTTTCTGTTGATTATTAAATCCAGGAGGTTTATAATTTGGATTAACTTGATTATTCCAATTTCCAGTGGGATGAGATTGATTATTATCCCATTGTTGTTGTGAATTATTCCAGTTAAAATTAGGATGATTTTTCCACCAAGGATTATAATAATTTGAATAAGGATTATTTTTACTTGCAAATGCTTGTAAAGTTTCAATAATTTGAGAATCTTCAATATTAGCAGAGTTATTATGTGAAATATTAATTGCAAAATTATCTAATTTTTTAGACATTGCTGCTACTTGTGATGTTATGATAGAAAAGGCTTCATTATCGTGAATACTTGCCATTTTTTTAGGATTAATCCTTTCGGAAGGCCATTGAAAATTGTTATTAGCCATTTCTTCAATTAAAGTGTAAGCTTCTTCAAATGATTTAGACATTAAAGAACCTCCACCAGCAGCATCGATAATTGATTTTAAAGATCCAATTAATCCATTGTAAAATGTTTGAATAATTAACCAATCAGGTAAAGCATGATGAGGACATTTTCTTAATAGTTCTTTAAATCTTTCCGAAGTTTCATATATTGTCTCCCCGTCAAATTAACTAAACAAAGTAATATCATTTTTTAATTTAGCAGTTTAAGAGGAGGAAAATATTTAGCAAGGAGTATTTGTGCCATTTCAGCCCATGTTTTAATAGAACCAGTTGCTAATGAGTTTAACCACATCTTTGCTTTATCTCTTAAGGAAAAAGGAAAGAGTCTAAGTCTAATAGCATCATCAGAAACATTGTTATATTTAAAGGTAGCAAAAAGTTCTAAAAAACTAACAAGGTGTAAATTTGGATCCTCATTTAGTGTTCCACCAAATTGATTGTTTTGCACCATTTGAATAATAGACGGTTTAAGTTTAAAAGAATTAGCATCTACAGTGGGTATTTGAATACTACTATGAAGTTCTTCAACTGTAGGGTTAGCATTATCCCTTAATGGTTTATAAACATTTTGATCATTAAGTTTAATTGGATTTTGTAAAGTAGCCATTTCTTGAAGTTTTTTAATTTGTTTTCCCTTTTTAATTTTTCTAATTGTTCTTTCTAGTTCAGAATCTGAAGGTATTAATCCTTCAGAACCAAAACTACGCATAAAAAAAAATAAAGTAAGGAATAAAATTTTTTATTTTATCTTATTTTATTTTTATATTTTTATTTTTATATTATTATATTTTTTATGCTTTTGGAAATATAATATTTATAAATCTATAAATTCTACCTCTTATCCCAAGCAATGACGCCAAAAATTTGACCCAATTTTTGTATTTCCAAATATAAGAATTTGTTACCACTGCTAGAAAATTTAATTTCTAAAAAAGGCGCAAAACACTTGACCCGGAATAACTTGCTATATAGATGTGTACCAAATTTTAATTTACAGCAATAGCATTAAATAAAACTTAATTGCTACTGAATGCTAGGCTGTTAGTGATTAATACTTTTTAAATATATGTTTATATAACAAAATATAATTTTAATGGAAAATATTTTATATACTTTTTGGGTACTACACAAGTATACGTATCGTTTCAAGTAATAAAGGGCTTTGAAACAAAGACCACATTATCGATCCCACGAAGAAAAAGGGAAATAAATTTTTAAATATTGTATTTCAAAATCTTTTTTTATTTTAATCTAACTATAAATTACTTTTAATTTACTAGATGCAGATAAAGAAAACAATAATAAGAAAATGATTTTGTGAAAACAATATAAAACAAACAACTTTCTTCCTTTCAATTAATCCAAGATTTTTAAGATAATTTAATATTTGTTGGAGAATCTATTTTATGGTATTGTGCCAAATAGAAGCATTCCTATTCTTTACCCTTTGATCCAGGCGCAAAGAACATTGACTAATCTACAGATCAGGTCCGGATGTATTGTTAGTAGAATGGGTTAATCTAGGCTCACACTACTAGATGTCCAAGGGTGGCTATGGTCGGCCCTACTAGTGACCCTTTCCTTATCTATAAATCAAATTATAAGAATTTAGTCGGTCACTCTAAAAACTTATCAATTCTACGCCCTTTAAATCTTATCTTCCTATTTATTTGCACTTCACCTTGAATAGCTCGCGCATGGCCTTCGACCACACAAGGATTCATGTGACATCTATAAGTTAAGAGTTCTTCTCCTTCTAGGTCTTAAAACTCTTCAACAGGTTTTAACAATTTAAATGGCCAATTTAAAAAGTAAAGTAAGATCAGGTATTAATATCATCACAATGTTTTGAAAATATTTTAATTTTCAATTCTCCATCGAATTTTATATTATCTTATTTATCTTTTCATAATTGAAGGAAGAAAGTAAACTAACTACTCAGAACACATTGAATATAAATAGCAAAACATAATAAATAAACTTTGAATCAAAAATAAAATACTTATCTCAAATATTCCTTCTACAAATCTTCTGATTTCTTACTGACTCCACAGTGTAATGAACTTCAGATGCAACAACTTGAAAATAAACTCACTAAACAAAATAAAAGTGGCCCTAAATTTCTCTCTCTATTTCTCTCTCTAAGGATGAGAGATCCTAAAGAGGCTAAGAGATAGGGGATATAATGGGGGCACCATTTTCTGAAGGAGTGGACTCTTATTTATAGGCTTCAAGGGTTGCCTTGAGTCACCTCTTCAAAACATGTCCAAATTAAATGAATCTTCTTGAAGGTCTATCGGGCGCCTAGGCGCCGGAATCTGGCACCTAGGCACCAGACACCGCGTCCAGTTCTTCGCACCTCTTCACTTTGGCTCGCACCTCTTAGCGATTAAAACCATTTTGGAGCATCCAAATGCAATGTATCACATGTTCTATTATCAAGGAACAACTGCCAGTCTTCTAGAATGTCCAATAACAACTCACTCCATCAAAATAACCATCCAAAAGTCGTTAAAAACTTGACAGTTTCTGTATCGAGTCTGGCGCGTAGGCGCCAGGCCATAATTTTTGATAATTCTTGTATTTTGCTCCATTTTTGCTCCTTTTTACTCCTTTTTCACCCTTTATCCTTTTTTGGACCTTTTTACATCACCTACATCCAAAAACACAAAAATACCTTTCATTAAAAAATAATATCCCTAGAAATTGATAAAAATCAAGGCATAAAAATAGGTATTTTTTTTCATGGACCAACCATCGAGTGCCACTATTCTGGATTATCTCCATCTGAGGGAGATCTTGAGATGATTATTACTTATTTGACTGACAGCATTGGAGCCTGGATGATCTGGAATGAAAAACGGGTAAATTTCATATCTTTTAAGCTAAATGGTGTTTCAAAGGCTTGGCATTATTTTATTTCTGCTAGACTTCTACATTCCAACCACCTGAGTGAAGTTACCAGAGAAAGAGCTATCCTGAACTATTACATTCAGGAGAGGAAGCTGATAGATGTCGGCAGTATTATTTATGATTCTGTGGAGTCTACTGCTAGATCCAGTACTTCTGTTGGACTGGGATTCCCATCTTTGATCTATTCTTTATGTGTTAGCAATGGAGTCACTGCTGATATTTCTGAGGAGAAGCTGAAGTCTACCAAGCCAATTGGGCAGGAGAGTGTTAGTATATATGATCATCTTCGAGGGAAGAGATCGACCGCTCCTTCTACTTCTGCACACACTTCAGGTAGACCTTCCACTTCCAGACCTTCTACTTCTACTGCTGAGTCACTATCTAGTTTTTGGGAATCGATGCATGATCAGTTTATAGAGCAGTAGCATGAGTTATTTCAAACTCACTGCAGAGTTGATTCTATTGATGAGAAAATTGATCATTTATCTGAGTATACCCAGAGGAAGAGTAGTTACGATGCTGAGTATGATGAAGCTCTCGTTAGATTCTCGAAGGGAGAGCATGATGTTCGGTTTCCTAACTTTCCTAGTTTCTCACCATATGTTGATCCTAAGGATGTTGAGTTTTCTTTTGGTGATGATGACGATGATGAGGCTACTGATAGTGATTAGTGGCCTGATTTACCTCTGAGTTGTGCTAAGTCTGTTGTTAGATTAGTTTGTTTGCTAGTATTGATTGTTGTTTGTTGTTTCATAGTTTAGATTTGTTTATGTACTTTGTGTGGATTGTTGGGTGTTGAGACTGTTGTTAGAGTATTTTTAATGTATTGTGTTTAAGATTGAAATTTGGATAAATTTATGTTTATTTCTGTTTCAGCCTATTGTTTAGTAGTTAGTATTGTTGTTCTATTTCTATTATTATAAGTAGTATAGTCATTTAATTTAATTACTAATTAGCCTGCTTACTTTTATACCTGCTTCATTATTTCAGTATTATTCAAAAAAGCATGTGTAGAAGTAAATTTTTCTTTCTAGAATGTTTTTTTTTTCCTACTTTTAAAAATTCCTTTTTAAAATTATGTTTTTCTTTCTCTCATACTTTAAAAAAAAAAATTCATGATAGACCAAAACTTAAGTTTGGGGGAAAGGGAAAATACATTCAAATTTAAATTTTATTTGTCCTTTAAGAACTAATATTTTCTTAAAATAAAAATTTTTAACATAACATGAGGAATGAATAATCTATTTAAGATCACTTAAATTTTTGAAATTATAAATAATTTAGTGGACTTAATCAAAAAATTTAATAACTTTGATTGATTTTAAGAATAGAATTATTCAACTTAAAGAGGAATAAGATTAACAAATTTTTCTATTCATAGTATAGATAATTGAATTTTAGAAGTATTAAGAAATCAAAAATTATAACTCGAAAAAGAATAGATTGAAATTCTTTTTGAAATCTATTTATGTTATAATAATTAAGTGAAAATGTATAAGTTTGAAAATATAAGTTAAGGATGGTGAAGTTCAAAACCATTAACAGGCTATCCAGTTACAGTAATCCACTTTTTTTTTTTTTTTTAAAAAAAAAAGATAGGAGAAGCTTGAGGAAATGCCTAATCAAAAATTGGCTTCACTTGAATTAACTTATAAAAAGAAAACTGATTACATATATAACTTAATTTTTATACATGTATTTTTATTAGAAAAGAATTTCATGAAGATCTTTTTCTTGTGAATAATTTATGTGATCTTAATATAATAAACTACAATTATTTTCGAAGTGAATGAAAAATTTTTGAAGTCTTATGGTTTGGTAGTTAAAATATTCTTTAAATTGTTAAAATTAAATTTAGTTAGTGAAATTTGGTTAATGATTTACTAAAGCCTTTATAAAATAAAAAATCATAAGAAGTCTTAAATATTTACCTTTTTATTCCAAATGTTATACATTTTATATAGTAAAAAGGGTTACTTGAGGACAAGTAACGTTTAAGTTTGGGGGATTTTGATCCAAGAAGAAAATACCTATTTTTATGCCTTGATTTTTATTAAATTTTAAGAATATTATGCTTTAATGAAAGGTATTTTTGTGTTTTTGGATGTAGGTGATACAAAAATGTTCAAGAAGGAGAAAATTATGAAAAAGGAGCAAAAAGGAGCAAAAATAGAGCCAAAATGCAAAATTGTTGAAATTAATGGCCTGGCGCCTAGGCGCCAGAGTCCGGCGCCTAAGCGCCAGCTCGATACAGAAAACTGTTAAGTTTTTGATGACTTTTGGGTGGTTATTTTGACGGTGTGACCGTTTATTGGACCTTCTAGAAGACTGGCAGTTGTTTGTGGTTTATAGGACATGTGACACAATGTATTTGGATGCTTCAAATTAGTTTTAATCACGAAGAGGTGCAATCCAAAGTGAAGAGGTGCGAAGAACTGGACGCGGTGTCTGGAGCCTAGGCGCCAAATTTCGGCGCCTAGGCGCCAGACACACCTTCTAGAAGATTCATTGAATGTGGACACATTTTGAAGAGGTGCCTTGAGGCAACCCTTGAAGCCCATAAATAGGAGGGTATTCCTTCAGAGATAAACGCCCCATCTACCCCCCTATCTAGAGTCCAACCTAGAGAGAGAACTAGAGAGATCATATTAGGGCCACCTTTTTACTTTCCTTCACAAATTAGTGAGTTTATTTTAGTGTTTGTATTTAGAGTTTGAAAGAGTTGGTGCATTTGTAGTTCATTACGCTGTGGAGTCAGTAGGAATCAGAAGTTCAGTAGGAGAAACATCTAAGATAAGTATTTTTATTTTGATTCAAAGTTTATTTATTATGTTTTGTTATTTAATTTCAATGTGTTCTGAGTAGTTACTTTAGTTTCTCCTTTCAATTATGAAAAGATAAATAAGATAATACAAAATTCGTCGGAGAATTAAAAATCATATATTTCAAAACATTGTGATGATATTAATACCGGTTCTTAATTTACTATTTAAATTGGCCATTTAAATTGTTAAAACCTGTTAAAGATTTTTGAGACCTAGAAGGAGATGAATTCTTAACTTATAGATATCACATGAATCCTTGGGTAGTCGAAGGCCTAGTGCGGGTTATTCAAGGTGAAGTGCAAATAAATTGGAAGATGTTATATATTGGGCATAGAATTGATATGTTTTTAGAGTGAAAGACTAAAATCTTATGATTTGGTTTATAGAAAAGGAAATGGTCACTAGTAGGGCCGACCATAGCCACCCTTGGACATCTAGTAGTGTGAGCCTAGATTAACCCATTCTACTAACAATACATCCGGACCTGATCTATAGGCTAGCCAATGTTCTTTGCACCTGGATCAAAGTTTAAAGAATATGAATGCTTCTATTTGGCACAATACCATAAATTTATATTCTCCATGAATATTATCATTATCTTAGAAAATCTTGGATTAATTGAAAGGGAGAAAGTTGCTTTCTTATTGCTATTTACATCAATTATTTTATTTCTGCTTTATTATTGCATCTAGTAAATTAAAGATATTTTATTTTTGATTATAAAAGAAATACTTTAAAATAAAATCTTGGATTACTTGAAACGATACGTATACTTGCGTAGAACCCCTAGTGTGTAAAATATTTTCCATAAAATTATATTTACATACACTAGCCGCTATTATTATTTATTATATATAGTTTTGAAAGCATTAATTAGTACGTTGATCTTCAGAGGACTTCGGGTCAAGTTTTTGGCACCATTACCGGGGAAGAAGATTTTAGTACGCATATATTGATAACGGGTCATGTAGCATAACACTTCCCAACGTCTTTGCTTCACTATCTCTTCAACTTTTATCGTCGGACTCTCCAAAACTCGATTCAAAAAGCCTCTTTCCTTAATATCCTTCTCTTCATCATCACTTTATGGAATAGACGTTGTGCCTCGAAACTAACAAACTTCCGTCAATTTTAGATGCGAGATCTAGGGAGTTCAATGGAGTGGGAATCCATGGGATGCGAATTGAGAAAGGGAGTATTCGTTTCTCTGGTGGTTATGGATCTAAAATGGGGTTTTGGGGTGTTTTAAGGAAGAAAATCCCACTCAAAACTGCCAAAAACTGTATTTTAAAACGTAAAAACTGTCACCCAGAATTTGGGCGCCGGCGGCGCTCGATAGGGCACCGGCGGCACTCAAACTAGAAATTCGACTGTATAAAAGAATATGGCGCCGGTGGTGCCAGTGAAAAAACATTTCACCGAACTTCATTTGGCTCAAAATACTTCGTTTCCTTAATACAATCCAATATATTTTTTATTTTTAACTTATTTAGGGGTAATTAGGATTCTTAAATATTATACTAAAAGAACAAACAACAATAAGCAAGCAAACTTAACATACAAACAAACATATGGGTTACCTCCCACAAAGCGCTTGGTTTAACGTCGTCAGCCCGAAAAACCATTCAGTTAACTAGGGTGACTTAGCAATAAAACCTCTTTGAAATCACGTAAAGACCCTCCAAAGTAAGGTTTTAAACGATGCCCATTAACCTTGAAAATATTTCTAGTTTTTGGATCCTCAATATCAACAGCTCCGAAAGAATGAACTTTTACTACAGTAAAAGGTCCTATCCATCTGGACTAAAGTTTTCTCGGAAATAATTTCAATCTTGTATTATATAATAAAACTCTTTGTCCCAGTTCAAATCGTTTTTTCAATATTTTATGATCATGCCACAATTTCATTTTCTCTTTATAAATCCTGTCGTTATGATATGATTCATTTATAATTTCTTCCAACTCATTTAATTGCATAAATCTTTTTTCTCTCGCATTTCTCAAATTAAAATGCAACTCCTTAATCGCCCAATATGCTTTATGCTCCAATTCAACCAGCAAATGACAAGTTTTGTCAAACACTAATCTATAAGAAGATATTCAAATAAGGGTCTTAAAAGCAGTCCTATAAGCCCATAATGCGGTGTCTAATCTAGCAGACCAATCTAATTTATAAATATCCACTGTTTTCTTTAAAATTCTTTTAATTTCCCGATTCGATACTTTCGCTAATCCACTAGTCTGGGGATGATAAGCAGTAGAGATTTTATGAATAATGTTATATTTTCCAATTAATCTCTTAATTTGATTGTTTCTGAAATGGGATCCACCATCAGTTATAATCACTCTCGGCATTCCATATCTTGTAAATATATTTTTCTTCAAAAATTTATAAACACTCCGGGCATCACATCTTGGTAAAGCAACAGCTTCAATCCATTTCGAAACATAATCAACAGCGACCAATATATATAAATTTCCAAATGAAGGTGCAAATGGTCATATAAAATCTAATCCCCATACGTCAAAAATTTCAACTTCTAAAGTGTAATTCAGAGGCATTTCGTTTCTTCTAGAAACATTACATACTCTTTGACATCGATCACAAAATTTAACATATTTATAAACATCACGAAAAAGAGTGGGCCAATAAAATCCAGATTGTAAACTCTTATAAGCAGTTTTATCAACACAAAAATGAACTCCAAATTCAGAATAATGACATCTCTGAATGATTGGATTAATTTCTTCATGTGGAACACATCTTCTAATAATCAGATCCTTACACTGTTTTGTTGACCTCAATTTTGGTGAGGTATTTTCTTTTCTATTAGTGCTTGGGATCTAGCCATAGGACTTCTCCTTGACTATCCTAGAGGACTAGAATTGGGGACCCACTCTTTAGCAATTCAACTACTTCTTGACTCCTATTGTGACCCCACTTGGATGGTTGCAACCCTTTAAATCACCTTAGAAGTTTAAGACCACCATATGGAGAACCAATAGTGGGCTCCTATAAGGTTGTTCAAGCTTTAGGACTACCCTGGGTGGCCTGGTCCTGGTGAGGTCTGACTTACACACACTGCACTGTCACACCCATCCTAAACCCTGAACCATCTCTACATAATCTTGACTCCTGGTTCATTGGAACACTCATGTGGCTAAGTCCAAACCCCTAGCTTTCGGCTAAGATGGTTAGGAACAACCTATTAGATGTTCACAAAATGAACACTTTCTTTGTCCATGCCTCATTCTAAGCTATTCCACACATCCCAACCATAATTGAATTCCATTTTGCCAAAATTCCTGGTTTTGACATTGGGCCGTTAAACCTACCTAAGATTATCTAAATTGCCCCTACAACCACCAAATCATCCAAAAATTCCCAAAATTACCCAAAATTCTTAAAATTCACAGGAATCATTTTTAAAAAATCCCCACCTCTTAAATCCACCAAAATACCCCAATACTCTCCAAATAACCTCTCGATACCCTAAATACCCCTTTTAGCCAAAAAAATCTAAAAATTCCAAAAATTCCCAAAAAAAATCCAGAAAATCATAAATATTCCCAATTTCATTTTGTTTAACTACACCATAAGCCATGTTTGCCAAAATAACCCACTTTTTTCAAAATCACCAATTTGACCCTTTTTTAACCTAAATGGACCCAATGTCAAACTAAATTGATCTAGTTGACCCCAATCTTGCCCAATTTCAATTCTAAAATTCAATTTAACCATCCCCAATACCAATCTAAACTAAATACAAGCCCAATTTCATCCACATTTTAGTTCAATTTCAACTTTAAACCAAAACCCCCAATTTTAACCTATGACCCAAACCTACCCCAATTTGAGCCCAATTCAACTCATTTTCCCCCCAAATCAACTCTAAACTCTCCCTAATACATTCCTACACCAAGCACAACATTAATTGGCCCTCAGTTTAAACTCAAACTCTACCCAAAATCCCTTTGAAATCAAAACCCCCAAATTTGACCTAAAGTTACCACATACCCCAAATTACCCAAATTGAATCCCCTAAACCCAAAATTTCCATCCAATTTCTATACTAAACATTTTATAACAATCATTTGTACCCTTTTGAATTATCAATTGGCCTTGAAGCATGTTCTAGCCAAACCTAAATCTAACCTAACCCATTGTGGCCAAATTTAACCAAAATCCCAAAATTCACCTAATTGACCATTCAATTGAACTCAAAACATCTCCATGTCTTCATGAAAGTTCTTCATGGCAATCCTCTCTACAATGTTACTCAAGACACTTGGACCTAAATCAAGCCCAAACTCAAGTTAGCCTAACCTAAACCCAAGTGAGCCAATTTGAACCCATGGCCTAACTTAACCAAATTGAACCAAATGTGGCCAAACCAACTCTTCCACAGCCACCATTTGAACCCTAGGAGCCACCCTAGATCCACCTAGCCCAAGCTAAGTGAGCAATGGACCAAATGTTCCCCATTTTAAGGGATTTCCTACCTTAAGTGGATAAATCTCCTTTTGCCCCACCCCAAAATCCTCCCATACCTGATCAATCACCATTAAACCTCTCCATGACTCATCTGACCTCAGAGGCCAGCTCCCTTATCCTTGCCGACCGACCTAGTTACCGGAGGGGGTCAATACCGAGAGCCACCACCCACCTAAACTCACCCAAACTCCACCAATTGGCCACCTCAGCCAAATTAAACATTGGAGCCTTTCTGTCGTCCACCTAAGCAGTGGAATCCACCCACCAATTGAACCCAAGCCCTGCTGAATGGCCGTGGTGATCTAAGTACCACCTCTCGGCCATGAGAGAGGTGTTGAAATTTTTTTCAACAAAACCTCACCAAATCACTCCCAGAGCTTCTCCCAGCCTAGAGAAGAAGAACCCCACTGCTTTCCTGCTTCCTCCTTCACTGGTTGAGTTCAATTTTTGAGCTCAATCTCGGGCCGAAAACAGGACATTCCCTAAACCTCCACTAGAACCAAATTAAACTCACCCACACCTTCACAGCACCAAGAGAAGGAGTTCCTCAGTGGAAGCCCCCTCTTCAGGCCACCCAATCTCTCCAGCCATCAAAGCTTGAAATCGGGCTTGGTCGAAGTCATACCCAGTTAATTCACCACACCTCCAGGCTTCATCACTAGCTTCCTTGGACTCCAACGAACGTGTCGAGCCTCTCTGATAGAAGCATCACTTATCAGAGCCAAGGTATTGCCCTCTTCTTCCCCCCGAGCTTCCAGCGATTCTTCATTTCATTCAAGTCAATTTCAATTCATGTTAGCTGTATGGATAAGTTTGTCTCTTCAAGATGAGTTCATAGAGCATAGGAACATTTAATTTGGTTAAGTATCGAGTGAGATATTAGGGTTAGAAGGTGGACAGTTCTCGGCTCACACCAGTCGGGAGGATGACCAGCAGCCGTCGGATCGCGCGTGTATTGGATTGACGGCTAGGACCGCATCGGACGGAGCAACGGGACATGAACCGCGGGCCATGTGGCTGTCGAGTCAGATGGCGGCGCCGAATCAGGGAGCGACACGTGGAGTTAGACCCACCGTAGGTTGAGTTGGCACCGACGTGGATAAGTAGGAAAATCTGATTTTTCTTATTTATTTAAATACCAAAAACATCAAAAATTGATATCTTTACATAGAAAAATCATAAAAATAAAAGAAAAATACCCTCTTGCTCAGTGAATAGAGGAGAATAATCTGCAAAAAGAATTGATCTATTTTGTTGAGTATTTTAATTTTAATTAATTTAAAACTATTTTGAGTATTTTAATTCTCCATGCAAGTATACATTTCACCATGGCATGAGACTATAGGGCTTTTGTAGCCTCTAATCTTGGGGACATTCTCTGAATTTTCCAAGGCCAGAGGCTATCCCTATGGCAAGTTATTTATTTTCCAATTTTATGTGCCTGCTTTTGTATTTTAATTCCAATAATCAGCATGTTGATCATTAAAATCTAGAAAAATTAGGGGAAGTATCTTATGACCAGAGAACCCTAGGATTATTATGGTTGGGCTTAAATCATTCAAATGAACCTTAATTTGGCCAAAACCCTAAAATTGAACCCTAATTAATTAGGAATAACCACACATTAAAATCACTTGAAATCAACTCCATTGATCTTTGGGATCAGAGAAACCTTATATAAAAATTTAAAGTCAATTAGAAATAATTTAACCCACTAAATGGATCATTTAAGTTACATGATCATTTTTAAATTTCAAAAATCCATAAAACCCAAAATACTTTTCTAAAATTCACCAAATTGATTTTAGAACTTCTCTAATATTAGAGAAGTCTAGGAAAAATAAAATTAGAAATTTCTAAAAATTTTTATTTTTAGTCTATTTTTAAATATTTTATTAATTAAAAAATATTAAAAATCATCAAAATGTCATATTTTACACTCTAATCATTTAGGAACCAACCAAATATTTTTCTCAAGTCTCTAGGTTAAAATATTAAATTTTAAAGGCTTAATGTAATTTCTAATATTAAAAAAAAAGAATTTTTAACCTTTCTCACTAAATTAATTCTAATAAATCAAAGAAAAATTAGAAAATTATAAAATTTATTTCTATGAGTTCCTTGAGGTCAGAGAGATTTTTGAAAAATATAAAATCCGTTTTTCAACTTCTATTTTATTCTAAAGTTAATTAACTCTCTAAAATTTAAAATAATTATAATAAATAAAATATAATTCAAAAAATTACCAAAATTGGTCCAGTTGGTCCTCTGGTCAATAGGAACATCCAATAATTTTCCTAAGGTTAGAAAAATTACCTTGGTCATGTTGTTGAATTTTCCTTATAAAACCCCTATTCCTAATAAAAATAATTATATAAATTAAATTAAAAATAGAAAAATCACATTTTCTTCTTTAATGTCTTAATTTAAATGTGAGTGAAGTGTCACAAAAATTTCAAACTCACTTTAGCTCAATTTAGTGAGATATGAAGTGAATAGGCTTAAGAGGGCATGAAAGTAATTAAGGATTTTAACTTTAATAAATATTTTAGGCCTAATGAAAGGGGAGGGTAAAATATTTGATTTAATATTCCCTTAGATGATTGAAACATAAAAGGTAAAGGAGTAGAACCCCATCAATCACTTTAAGAATATTAAGATGGAACCTTAATTAATTAAATTATTTAAATTTTGGAAGATTAATTAAAATTTTTTGGATATTTTTTTTTATTGGGGATATAATTTAAGAAGATACTACTTCTCTGTGTCAAATCCCTAATTGAATTAATACAATAACATTCAACTCTTAGAAATTACAATTTAAATTATTTATTAAATAATAAATAATTCATAAATCTAAAATATCAAATAATTTAAATGGTTAATTAAAATTTAAAACTTTAACAATTTAGTAATTAATTAAAATTTAAAATGTTAAATCATTTAATAATCAAATCAAAGGAAGCTTAAAGTATTTGAAACTAATCTAGAATCATTTAATAAGCAAATTCAAAACATTAAATCAAAAAAAAAATGTGAGAATTAAATCAATTTAAGATCAACTTAAATTAGTCATTAAAATCAAACTGATTTAATATGATTAATTCAAACTCAAATTTAAATCATCAAAACTTAAACTAAATAACTCAAGTATCCCATTCAATCTAAGTAACTTAAGATGCTTAGGAGGAAACTAAAATTATCTTAAGTTATCAATTAAATTTTAATTAAAGGATGGTTAGATTCCTTAACAAACCAATTTGCCCCCTAAAGGCTTTTATTATTATAACTCTTAAATAAAGCACTAAATGAAATGTCACTTCACTCATAGGATAATCAAACGTTCTAGTTGACTGAGCAAGAGACAAAACTTAACTAAACCCTTGGCCGATTAATTCACCTGTGGAATGAAATTCATTTAGACCCAAAACAATCTCAGAAGCATTGAAAAGATGTTTAAGACTCGTCTTAAGCACTTTGTTAATATGATGGGGTGTCTTAAAAGAATAATTGAACATAATTGTTCTTTGGTGAAGAAAATCATCCACAAAACACAAGAACCTAGACGTCATAGGAATTGACTAGCTATAGGACTAGGATTTTGGTAGACAACTAAAACCTTCCCTTAGCTTTACCTAGGTACGTGTTGCAGATATTTAAATGCCTTAACACGTGTTTTAAGTGCAGCTTGGAATGACGAGAAGACCCTCCAGGTATGTTTTTATTTTATTACAATTTACTTTATTGCAATTTATTTACCTGTACCGCGCTTTACTTTTCTTGCATGTTAAACAAGATTGTCACCCTGCATGAAAACTGAAAATTTAAGGTAGCCACAAAACTGAAACCAAAACTAAATTAAAATCAACGAAAGATAAAATTTAACTCCACAACATTTCAAAATATAAAACAACTCAAAATTTAATCACAAACATAACAACAAAACTACAATTGCAATTAAATTAAAATGTTTTGTTGGATGATCGGGAATACCTCGGATGATGTAACCTACGTGTTGCTAACGGAATTTCCCACGGTCTAAATGAAAGTGTGGAACTCATTTAGTTAAGTTTAGCAAATTCATCTGGACTTAGTAAATCCTATAAAAATAACGGTGTCGGAATGATGGAACCGTTGGATCTTAACCAGTGTTGTTTTAATCAACTTTAAGATTCCCCTAATAAAACGTTAAAAATATTTGGACTTTAAAACTTTTTCTAAACCGAAACACTTCTCTCATCTCTTGATTTCCACCTTCTAAAACCAAACCTCTGCAACAACAAGGAGCTCGGAGCATAGTGAGCAGCACGGCCATCGTCATCAGCAAAACTTGAATCTACATCAGCTAAACCTTTCTTCGTTTTAAATAAATAAGCCATAGGATTTCGGGGTTGTTTGCATAGTGCAACATAAAATCCTCAACTTTTCGTTAGGCATTTGCATAATCATGTCATGCAAATTAAGCCCTAACCGGTCTTAGGATTCTAAGGTAGTCGTTTGGTACGACATAAGCTCTCACATCTTCAAGGCTATTTGTATGATCATGTCATACAAATATAAGTCCTAATTAATTAAAATTAGTAGGATTGCAACATTAAATATACCCTTAAATTGAAGCCAAACAACAGGATAGTTTGGGAAGTTGCCAAGATTCTTCTTGGATCCTCAGCTTCTACTTCTCTTCCTTTGGACTCTTGAAATAAATTGTTCCAAATTTGATCCATTCCCTATTGAAATTTCTAAAACATCAATCCTTTGAAAACCTTAAACTTTGAAATTTTTGAGAGCAAAACCACTAATCATTATCGAGAGTTTTCTTAAGTGTCTTCGGACATTTAGGATGTAATTAACTATAGGGGCTTGCCCTTATAAGGATATTTAAGAACCCAGGTAATATAAACCCTGCTTAATTACTTTATATTAAGCAGGGGAACTTGTCGTCTTATAAAATTGGTTCGCAGACCAAATGAATGTCACAAATCTTCTAGTTTATTTAATAGAGCCCCAACATCAAGTAGTGTGTCTATTCTTCAGGATAGATATTGTGATGTGGTGCTCATTTATATAAACTATTTGGGATGTGAGATCTGTTTGATTTCATATCTTAAAATAATTTATACTTAAAGTTATTTTCAAAATAAAATGCTTCTTTCTAAAACAATATATATATTTAAATTTAAATTAAATTTAAAACTCACCGACAACTTCTATAGGTGACCCTCTTTTTAAAACACATAACCTAAAAATATGTCGACCAACTTCTGGCGACTCCGCTGTGGACTATTTCCTCTCTCCATTTTGACCAGATGGTTTGGCTTTCATAAATCAAACTACCATTCTTTTCCGTTGGCGTACTACGTTCATTTCTATCTTGAACGGGTATAGCCAACTCCCCTTTGGATTTTGGAGCCACTGTTTAGACACTCCTAAACAGAGAGGTTCTGAAATTCTTCTTTTGTTACCTCTCCAAAGAGGTGGGGTGGACCCCCAACCAGTGTTAGCTTAGGAGCGGTCCTTCGAGTTAAGAAGACTTGTGAGACTTTCTCTCCCTTTCCAATTCTGGATTGGATTCCTTACTCTTTCTAATTCTAATCTTCCTCCTTTAATTGTTTCGTTCTTAACTAAACCTTCTAATCAACAACCTCTCAATAAACAAACTCTTTTAAAATTGCAAATGCACGAATAAAATGAAAAGATAAATAGAAATGTGTTCGGACTCTTTCAATTCATTTCTTTTTGTCCTAACGAATGGAAGCATAATTTGGGACTGACAATCGAAATTTACCCTGCAGAAGATGTCTGCACCGAAGTTGATCTTCTCTTTCACCAACGGGGTAGACTTAGCTGTCTACCAGGACGAACTGCCTAACGATGCAATCATCCGCTTTGGACAAGGGTTCGACAATACGGATGTTAAGTTCACCGATGTTACTCTTTTCGCGCTAATGAATAAAGTACTGGAAACTGAGGAGCCCATAATTGAGTTCAACCTGAAATCAAATCAAGAGTTCCCTCCCCTGCAAAGGATCCCTGCTGAGAGGAGTACTGCTGCTTACAAGAGGTTAGCTGCTACTCCCAGAACTGTCGTCTCTACACCCACCGGTCTAGTCATCACTGCACCTACCCTAGCTCCCGCCAAACTGAAGGGGTAGGTAGCCCAAGTCTGTGATAAGCCTATCACCGTGGAGGATTCAGACTTTGTGGTTGTGCCGTCTGTTTTCGAGATAGGGTCCAGTTCAAAGTTTAGACCCCTAACCCGTACACAAAGGAGAAATAAGAATAGAAAGATTGCTAAGACCAGAAAGGCCAGGGCTGCTGAAGCCACCTTTCTTGAAGAGATTCCAGAGAAAGAAGAAGAACTACCCGAGATCTCGCCACTGTTGGAAGGAAGTAGATTTCACACTCTCTGATGCATTTGATGAGGAAGATGCCCGGAAGATCTCCGCTGCGTTACCCCGACCTGCATATTACAGTGATAGCAAGAGGAAGAAAATCAAGACTACACCGCTTACCCGATTGCAGGCGGTAGTGGAGAAACTGGCTAGAAAAGAGGGATGTCCCGTGTCAAAAATTCTGAGAAGAATGGGACGAGTGCCAGTTAGATCTCACCTCGGACCATGAGTAGAGCCTGTTACTGCCACAGAAAGACCAAGGAAGAAAGTGCGAGCTAATGAGAAGAGTCCGCCTGTTGTTGTATTGGGTCATCATATTAGGGAGGACACCACCTACCTACGTACAGCCGACAGATCATCTGATCCTAGGCCTTCTACTGCAAGAAGGATGGTGTGGCGACCTATTATTGCTGAGCCGATACATACACAATGTTCTAAGAAAAGAAGTCTCATTAGAGAGCCAAGATCTGAGGAAAGTACTGCAGCTCCAAGGGAAAATCCTGAAAAGAAGGTTCGACAGTCGTCGCCAGTTAACCATGAGACCATTCGAAAGATACCACTTAAGGATGCCATAGGGAGGCTAAGGAAGGACATCCGACGGTTGTGGAGAGAAAGAGGAGAAAAGTTGGGCGATGATGTGGACTCATCAGAATTTATGGATGACGGGTATGCCGAGATCGATATGGCTGATACCCGAGCATCATCAGCTTCACAAGGTGCTCCAACAGCTGCAGAAAGAGATGAACCGGGAGCAATGAGAGCAGAACTTCAGGAAAAGGATCACACGATTTCCCAGATGGCAAAGAGGATGGAAGAGATGGCTGCCGCTTTAGCCACTCTCCAGAGACAGGTGCAACCTCAGAAAGAAACACCTCCAGAGATTATCCACATTGCTGACTGAGGGAAGGAGATCCATCTGTCAATGGGGATGAAAAGCCGAAGAAAGGCTCAGCACAGAATGTGATCCCAGAAAAGAACATTAAGAGCATGGTAGAACAGCAGGTGCGAGAAGCCTTAGCAAAGTCTAAGAACGGAGCATCTATTCAGACAGGTAGACCTTACTCCAAAGAGTTTGATGCAGTCCAATACCAAAAAGGCTTCGTACCACCTTTGTTTAAGACTTTCGACGGTACCGGGAATCCCCGGCAGCATGTCGCACATTTACGTGCCAGTTGCTGCAACGCCGGTGGGAGCGATGCTTTACTCTTCCGACAGTTTGTCAGCAGTTTGTCAGGGATTGCCTTCGATTGGTATGCAGAACTGCCAAATGGCTCAGTCAAGTCCTTTGCAGAATTGGAGAACCTTTTCGTTAAGTGGTTTGCCGAGGCTCGGCACCACATCACTATCAGTGATCTAGTGGTGGGGCAACAGAAACTGAACGAAAATTTAGTGGACTACATACTTCGATGGAGGAATTTAAGCATGAAGTGTGAGCCTCAACTACTGAAACAACATGCAGTTGGTATTCTGCTTAAGAGTATCCATGGTCTGATAGCACTTCTACTTAAAAGATTTACAATCAAGACTTTCGAGAAGTTTCTTAGCAAGGCTGGGAGCTTGCAGGAAGAAGCGAAGCAGCTAAGCTTCATCGACAAGACTGATAAGCATAAGCCCGTAAAAGCTTCCGAGAAGAAATCAGGAATTGTGGCGACAGTGGATAAAGGCAAGCAGCCAGTGCAGATACAGCCAGTGCGGCCACAACCAAGTTACCAATCACTACAACAGACTTATCAGCAACCTCAGCAGAGCTATCAGCAGCCTCGACAGAGTTATCAGCATGATCAGCCGCCGCCTCGCCCACCACGTACCCTGAAGGAGCTTTTGAATAAAGAATATCCTTTTAAAATCAAAGAAGTGGCTAAGATGTTTCATAGTTTGATGAAGATGCCCGATTTTCAGCTAACAGAACCCAGAAGGCCGGAGGAAGTTGATAAGAAGGATCATCCAAACTACTGCCCTTACCACAGGATGCTCGGACATAAGATAGAAGACTGCTTCATCTCAAGAATTGGCTCGAGGATAATCTTCAAAGAGGGAACATAACGATTCCAAAGGAAAACATGAACGACCCCAAAAAAGAAGGTTCCGTCAATGTTATCTCGATGAATCTTGTTGTTCCAATCGACCCTTATGCGACTGACGATGGATGTAGTACTGTATGGATGAATTCTTCGAAGAAAATTTTGGATCGCATCCAGACAGCTTCGGTGCGTGCTTCAACTCAGAGTTCAACACCTACCGAGCCGGCACTATCGCTTGCGATCAAAGAACCGCCCCAGATGGAGGAGAAGATCGTGGAAGAAAAGATGATCGAGGTTCCAAGGGGTAGAGCAAATCCCTCAAACCTCTAACACTGTATGATTATTTGCTCGCCCCGGCGGGATCTTATAATGATAAGAGTTTTGGTGTTGGCTACATTTTGACTGTTTCTAATGATAACGTAACTAACAACAACCAACTTAATATGGATCATGATTTTGATACGAATAATGATTCTCAAATCATACAAAAACTCGACGACCCTGAAGAAGGAGAGGACATTCGCAGGAGTGACTACGAAAGTTCAGTAAGTGACGAGTTCATTTGTGAATTCTGAGGAGCTCCTTTCAAGAGTTCAGAAGAGCCAGTCGTTCCGATTCAAGAGGAGACACCGGCAGATTCAGCACAAGATGTAAAAGAGATAACAGAGGTCAATCTAAGGAGCGGAAAAGTTCTACCCCTGAGAATGGGTCCAAAGGATAAAGGAAAGCAGGTGGTTGCTCAGGAAGAGCCAACCCCAGCGGAAGAATTGCCCATTCGGGAAGAGACTGAAGAGCCTGGTAATAAAGTGGAATATAACGTGCTAGCCCATCTTAGGAAGCTACCAGCCAAATTGAGCATCTACGAAGCTCTGATCCTATCAAAGGAGATGAGGGAAACTCTGATCAAGGCTTTACTTGATCCAGAAATTTTCTTAGCTCAAATTGTCGGTAATTCCTTAGACAAGGTTTGCTCGTTAAGAGAACAGCGCGGTGTTACCTTCACGGACAATGATCTACTACTTGGAACAGCTAATCACAATCGACCGTTGTACATTTCAGTCAGTATTGGAAAATTCACCCTCTCCAGGGTGTTAGTTGATCCGGGGGCATCAATTAATATAATGAATCTTTGGACGTTAGCATTCTTAGAGATTGATGCCCTTGATCTCGAAGCAGATAAGATGATGTTAAGAGGCTTCAACCAGAAAGGAGAAAGGGCACTCGGATCGATAACACTGTTAATGAAGATCGGTAAGTTAGCAAAGACAACCGCAAAATTCCACATAATTGATTCTGAGGCATCATTCAACGCTCTACTGGGTCGGCCGTGGATCCATGAAAACTGGATGGTACCGTTGTCTCTGCACCAGTGTATAAAATATTATGAAGGAGGACAAGAGCAGTGTATCAAAGGTGATTCGAAACCATTCTTTATGCATGAAATTGGAATCCACGAAGATGCAGCCTTCTACACGCCTCTGAAGAAAACAATCTTCTCCAGAAACACCGTACCAAATCAAGAAAAATCAATACAAGATGACAAAGAACCTAAAATTCTTGTTCAACAGTTACTCACGACTCCCTTACGACGAGATGGTGAAGGTTTCCCCAGAACTCGCACCCGAGGTCGAGGCCGAGGACGAGATCATGGAAGAAGTGGTGGAACAGTTGAACAAAAGAAGCCGGTCATGAATGTTGATTGGGAGAACAGCTCAGAAGAAGAAGAAGAAATCAAGAGAGAAGCGGCAACAGTAAACCAGAAGAAACCTCAGTTCAAGATCTCTCTCGAAGATGAAAAGAATGAAGAATACAAAGCAATGTACGAAAAGATAAACCACTGTGTACGTACTATGACCCTGACCCCGATCCACCATAATAAGGTCAAGGCTATGGTGGTCAAAGAAGTGCATGGTGGCAGTACTAAGCCGATCAAGTTCTATCATGGTGCTTCTTCTGCCAAAATTGAAAATGATGTACAATTTGAAGATGTTACATCTTCTGAATTAATTGAATTGCCTTTTGAGTGGTATTCTCCCTGTGTTCAAAATTTAATTTAACGTGGTATCTTACCTCGGCAACGGTCAAAAGGACAATCACAACGCTTTGAAAATTTATGGAATAATGTCAGTCGGCCTCCCAATTCAAAGCATGGCCTTGGATTCAGCACTGTAGGATCAGTTGATGATACGGGATTTTGCTTGGTTGTCACCTGCGAGCCTAAAGAAGATTGGTTGGAAGCTTCAGATGGTCTCGAAGATCTGTCAGTCGGAGACACTCCGCCAGAATTTGAAGAAGAAATTAAATCTAGAATAGACTAGTTAATGGAAGTTAACATAAGTACTAGTGAAGAGCCTAGGCCCACCTTTGTTAGCTCCTTACTTAATAAAGAAGACTGAAGAAATAATTAAGCTATTAATGGAATTCAAAGACTGTTTTGCTTGGATTTATGAGAAAATGTCAGGATTAGCTCCAAAGGTTGCAGTTCACAAGCTAGGAGTGGATCACACTGCAGTTCCAATCAGGCAAGCTCCCAGAAGAATGCGTCTAAAGATTGAACAACAAGTTATAGCTGAAGTTAAGAAGCTAATAGACGCTAAATTTGTCCGTGAAGAACAATATAGCCAATGTGGTACCGGTCAGAAAGAAGAATGGACAGATCAGAATCTGTGTAGATTTCAGAGATTTGAATAAAGCATGCCCAAAGGACGAGTTTCGGCTACCGATTCTAGAATTGATGATCGACATCGCTTCGACACACGAAATCTTATCTTTCATGGATGGATCATCAGGATTCAATCAGATAAAGATGACACTAGAAGACGAAAAGCTCACAGCCTTCAGAACGCCAATTGGAATATACTGCTACACAGTAATGCCTTTCGGGTTGAAGAATGCAGGAGAAACCTACCAAAGAGCAATGACGAGGATTTTTGATGATCTTATTCACAACCAAGTCGAGTGCTATGTGGATGATGTGGTCATCAAGAGAAAACTGAAGGAAGATCACCTGTATGATTTGAGAATTGTTTTCTAGTGATTAAGACAATTTAATCTTAAGATGAATCACCAGAAGATTAAAGCTATCTTAGAAATGTCGCCTCCCAAAACCTTGAAACAACTACGATCCTTTCAAGGGATGTTGGTGTATCTTCGACACTTTATCTCAAATTTGTCAGGTAGGTGTCAACCCTTCTCGGCATTAATTAAAAAGGACATCAAATTTGTTTGGGATGGGAAATGCCAGCGAGCCTTCTTGGACATTAAGCAATATTTAATGACACCTCCTGTTTTAGCAGCCCCAGTCTCGGGTAGACCGTTGATACTTTATACCGCAGCTTTAGAAGAATCCCTTGGAGCCCTGTTAGCCCAGGTCAATGAACAGGGGAAAGAAAATGCTCTCTACTACTAAAGTCATCGTCTAATTCTACGGAAGTAAAGTATCCTCCCTTTGAGAAGCACTGTTTGATCCTGATCTTTGCCGCTCAAAAGCTCAGGCATTACATGCTCTCTCATAAGGTCAACCTTATCTCGATGTTTAATCCGTTGTAATATTTGATGAGCCGACTGACGCTTGCCGGCAGACTTTCCAGGTGGTCGATGATACTATTGCAATTCGATATAACTTTCATTCCTCTTCGTGCCATAAAAGGACAAGTCCTAGCAGACTTCCTCGCAGCACACCCTTTACCGGCAGAATCGCCTCTCAAAAACGACTTGCTAGACGAGTAGATAATGAGCTTAGAAGACCCCGATGATCAGTGTTGGGAACTATACTTTGACGGAGCATCTTCAGCGCAGAAAGAAAAAGAATCGCAAAAAATAGTTCCCGGTAAGGCTGAAATCGGACTAATCTTTATAACACCAGAGCGGGGGATGTTAAGGTAGTCCTACCATTTAACAGAGCTGTGTAAGAACAACGATGCAGAATACAAGCTCTCATAGCCAGACTGGAATTGACTATTCAGATGGGTATAACAGATATCAATTTTTACGGAGATTCGCAGTTGATCATTCAACAGGTCGCTGGACAGTATAAGATTTTGAAATCGAAACTCGAGCAGTACTTTCAGTATGCAATGAGATTGTTAAAGCAAATTCTGAATGTAACGATCTACAAGATTCCTAGAAGAGAAAACGCTCTTGCAGACGCGCTAGCCCACCTTGCAAAAGAATTTGCCTGCTTACAGGATGAGTCAGTTGAAATGTCAGTTCAGGGACGACAGGTCCTATCACAGCTCGACATGGATGCAATACACAAATTAGAAAAAGCAGAAGAATCAGTTACAACAATAATAAAAAATGCAGAAGATTGGCGGTAACCATTAATAGATTACCTACAAACAGGAAATCTACCGGACGATAAGTCATTAGCTCATCAGATCAAGAAAAGAACTCTGTCTTACGCATTGATAAATAATGCGTTATACAGAAGGTCTTTCGACCAGATGTGGCTAAGGTGCCTGAGCGGTTCCGAAGCTCATGAAATTGTCAAAGAAGTACACTAAGGACTTTGTGGCGCTCATCAGTCGGGTCTGAAGTTGAAAACGAAGATTAAAAGACTAGGGTACTACTGGCCCGATTGCATGAAGATCGCCAAGAGTTGTCACCAGTGCCAAGTGGATGGAGTGGTTCTACATTAACCTCCAAATGTGCTACATCTGATAATCGCGTCGTGGCCATTTGAGTGTTGGGGCACAGACATTGTGGGTCCGATAGAACCGCCTTCTTCAAGAGGACATCGCTTCATTCTTGCAGCTACAAATTACTTTTCCAAGTGGACGAAGCGATACCGCTCAGGGAAGTGAAGGCACATCACGTGTTACAGTTTTTCAAGAATCAAGTCGTTTACCGTTTTGGGGTGCCGCACAGAATTATTTCAGATAACGGGTCAGCATTCAGAAGTACAAAGAGCAACAGTTTTGTCAAAAGTCATGGGATCGACTTTCGCTTGTCGGCATATTTTTAGGTTTGTGTGTTGTATTTTAAAAAGGGGTCGCCTACAGAAATTGTCGGTGAATTTTAAATTTAATTTAAATGTATAATTTGAAAAGTAGTATTTGATTTTTGAAAATAATTTTAAGTTTGAAAATTTTAAGATATGAAAAATCAAACCGATCTCACATCCTAAATAATTTATATAAACGAGCACCGCATCACAAACCGTGTATTTATCCCAAAGAATAGACACACTGCTTGATGATGGGGCTCGATTAAATAAACTAGAAGATTTGTGACATCCGTTTGATCTACGAACCAATTTTATAAGCCGACAAGCTCCTATGCTTAATATACAAGAATTAAGCAGGGTTTATATTACCTGGGTTCTTAAAGTTCCCTATAAGGGCAAGCCCCTATAGTTAATTACATCTTAAATGACGGGAATCACTTAAGAAAACTCTCGATAATGATCAGTGGTTTTGCTCTCAAGAATTTCAAAGTTTAAGGTTTCAAAGGATTGAATTTTGGGAATTTTAATAGGGATCAGCTCAAATTTGGAACAAGTTTATTTTAAGAGTCCAAAGGAAGAGAATTAGGAGAAGCTGAGGATCCAAGAAGAATCTTGGCAACTTCCCAAACTATCCTATTGTTTGGCTTAGATTTGGGAATTTACTTAATGTTTCAATCTTGCCAATTTTAATTAATTAGTACTTATATTTGTATAATATGATCATACAAATAGCCTCGAAGATGTGAGGGTTTATGTCGTACCAAATGACTACCTCGGAGTCCTAAGACCGATTAGGGCTTAATTTACATGACATGATCATGCAAATGCCTAACGAAGAGTTGAGGATTTATGTTGCACTAGGCAAACTACCTCAAAGTCCTATGGCTTGGTTATTTAATTCTAAGAAAGTTTTGCTGAAGTAGATCCAAGTTTTGCTGATGACGATGGCAGTGCTGCCCACCATGCTCCAAGCTTCTTGTTGTTGTAGAGGTTTGGTTTTAGAAGTCATAAATCGGGAGATGAGAGAAGTGTTTTAGTTTAGATAAAATCTTAAAATCCAAGTGTTTTTAATATTTTAATTAAAACAAATCTTAAAGTTGTTTAAACAAAACCAATTAAGATCCCACAGTTCCGTCATCCTGGTACCGTTATTTTCATTTAATTCACTTAGTCCAGATGAATTTTCTAAACTCAAATGAATGAGTTCCACACTTTCATTTAGACCATGGGAAATCCCGTTAGCAACACGTGGGTTACATCATCCGTGGTATTCCCGATCATTCAACGAGACGTTATAATTTAGTTGCAATTGAAGTTTTGTTGTTCTGTTTGTGATTAAATTTTGAGTTGTTTTATATTTTGGAATGTTGTAGCGGTGAATTTTTTCTTGCAGTGACTTTTAATTTAGTTTTGGTTTCAGTTCAGGGACTATCCTAAAGGTTTTAGTTTTCATGCAACAGTCTTATTTAACGTGCAAGAAAAGTAAAGTACAGTGCATGTAAGTAAATTGCAATAAAATAAAAGCGTACCTGGAGGGTCTTCCCGTCATCCCATGTTGCACTTAAAACACATGTTAAAGCATTTAAATATTTCAACAGATACCTAGATAAAGCCAAGGGAAGGGTTTTGGTTATCTACCAGAATCCTAATCTTATAACTAGTCATCTCCTATGACATCTAGGTTGTTGGTTTGGTTTAAGGATGATTTTCTTCATCAAAGAACAATTAAATTCAGTTGTTCTTCTAAAACATCTCGTCATATTGAGGAAGTGCTTAGGACGAGTCCTAAACATCTTTTCAATACATCTGGGATTATTTTGAGTCCAAGTAAATTTAGTTGCACATATGAATTAATCATCCAGTAGTTTAGTTATACTTTGTCTCTTACTCAGTGAACTTGGGTATTTGATTACCTGATGAATGAAGTGACATTTAACATAATACTCTATTTAAGAGTTATAATAACTAAAGCCTTTAAGGGCAAGTTGGTTTATCGAGAATTTTAATCATTCTTAATTTAAAGTTTGAGTTAATGGTTTAAAGTGTTTTAATTTAATTATGAGGGTTTAATTAATAATTTTAAGTTTGGAATAATGTTCAAATTATTTTAGATTTAATTTAAATCTTTACATTTTCAATTATCTTGGTATTTCAAGTTGATGTTTATGTTTTAAATTTACTTAGATAGAAGGAGGTGTTGAAATTATTGATATGTTTTGATATAACTCTTAAAGATTTCATTTAGGTTTGTTGTTAAATGATTTTAATTTAATTTAATTCAATTTGATTTTAATTTAATTGAAATTTAATTTAATTTAATTTAATTTAATTTTAATTTAACTTTATTTAATTTTAATTTAATTTAATCTTACAACAACAACAACAACAACAACAACAAAGCCTTAATCCCACTAAGTGGGGTCGGCTACATGAATCCTTTTTCTCCATTGCGTCTATTTAGTGTCAAATTTTCATTTAATTCTAATAGATTAAGATCATTTTTTATGCAATAAGCCCAAGTTTTCCTAGGTACGCCTCTCGCCTTTCTTAACATAAGTTGTATTTAAAACATCTACTCTCCTAATCGGATCATCGAGTGGTCGACGTTTAATGTGACCAAACCATCTAAGGCGACTCTCTCTAATTTTATCCGACACTTGGTGCAACTCCAACCCTATTACGGATATATTCATTTCGCATTTTGTCTCTAAGTGTAAAGCCACTCATCCATCTAATCATTCTCATCTCGCAACACTTAACTTAACATTATGCTTCTCTTTTAAAGGCCGACATTCAGCACCATAGAGCATTGAAGGTCTCACCACCATCTTATAAAATTTTCCTTTCGATCCAAGCGGTACTTTTCTATCACACAATAAGCCGGACGCATTCCTCCACTTGACCAACCAACTCTGAATTCTACTATTAACATCCCCATCTATATCACCATCGCTTTGAACAATGGACCCAAGATATCTAAATCGTTCACACCTTTTAATAATTTGATCACCCAAAGTTACACTTCGTCACTAGACCTACTATTACTAAAATTACATTCCATGTATTCAGTTTTAGTTCTACTCGAAACGAAGACCTTTAGACTCCAATGTAGACCTCCATAATTCAAGTTTTTCCTGGACTTTTTCTCTTGTCTTATCCACTAGGAGGATATCATCAGCAAAAAGCATACACCAAGGTACATCCTCTTGTAAATGGCCGGTAAGACCATCCATAAATAAAGCAAAAGATATGGGCTTAAAGCCGATCCTTGATGTAAACCAACGAAATAGTAAAATACTTGGTCAATCCTCCTTCGGTTCGAACACATGTAACGGCTCTAGCATACATATCTTTAATGACTTGAATATAAGTCAAATCAACACCTTTCTTCTCGAGGACTCTCCAAAGAACATCTCTAGGAACCTTATCGTAAGCTTTTTCTAAATCAATAAAAATCAAATGTAGATCCTCCTTATTATCTCTGTACCTCTCCATCAAACCTCTTAATAAATGTATAGCTTCCATGGTAGACATGCCCGGCATAAATCCAAATTGATTATGAGAAATCTTCGTAATACGTCTTAACCTATGTTCAATTACCCTCTCCCATAACTTTAAAGTATGACACATCAATTTAATTCCTCTATAATTTGCACACTCTTGTGCATCTCCTTTATTCTTAAAAATGGGGACCAAAATACTCTACCTTCACTCCTCTGGCATCTTTTTTGTTTTTAAAATAATATTAAAAAGTTTAGTAAGCCAGGAAACCCCCAAATCACCTAAACATTTCCACACTTCAATTGGGATATCATCAGGTCCTACGGACTTTCCCCCCTTGGTTTTCTTTAAAGCCTCATCAACTTCTTTTTTACTAATGCGACGGTAAAAGTGAAAAGTTTTATTATTATTAACGATATTAAGATCACTAAGGTCGATCGTACTTTCAGCATCATTAAAAAGTTTATCAAAATAACTCACCCACCTATGTTGAATAACTTTTTCTAAGAAAAGCACTTTTTGATTTTCATCTTTAATACACTTTACTTGAGTTAAATCTTTACTTTTCTTTTCTCTTTGTTTGGCTAGTTTATACATATATTTTTCACCTTCCTTAGTATCTAACATGTTATAAAGATCACTAAAAGCAAAATTTTAGCGTCACAGATTATTCTTTTACACTCCCTGCGGGCCATTTTATATTTTTTCCAATTCTCTACGCTTTTACATTTAAACCAACTTTTATAACATAACTTCTTATATTTTGTCTTTTCTTGCACATTATTATTCCACCACCAACTATTTTTATTTATAGAAACTTTTTCTTTTGATTCTCCAAGTACATCTTTAGCCACTTGTTTAATAGTATTAGTTAATTTTTCCCACATAACATTCGCGTCTTCATGAGCATCCCAAATATTTAAATCTTGAATTTTACTCATAAAAATAATTTTATTTGTGTCTTTTAGGTGCCCCCATCTTATTCTACGATGTTGAATCCTAGTATTCTTTATTTTACAACTATTCATCTTAAAATCTAGAACTAATAATCGATGTTGGGTACTTAATTGCTCACTGGAATGACCTTACAATCCTTACAATCTCGACGATCTCTTCTTCTCATAAGAAAATAATCAATTTGTGTTTTATTAGATCCATTCTTATAAGTAATAAGATGCTCATCTCTTTTCTTGAATAAAGTATTAGTAATAATCATATCATACGCTAAAGCAAAATCTAAAATGGCTCTACCTTCTTCATTAATCGCTCCATAACCGTAGACACCATGAATATTTCTGAAATCTTCTACCACTCTACCGACATGTCCATTTAAATCTCCTCCAATAAAAATTTTTCTTCAAGGGGTATCAAGTGTATTAAGTCTTCTAAATCATTCCAGAATTTATCTTTAGAGTCTATATCTAAACCAACTTGAGGAGCATAAACACTTATAATATTAAAAATCTTGGTATCAATAATAATCTTAAGTGCTATAATTCTATCTCCAACTCTTAATTTTAACAACATTATCTTTCAAACTTTTATCTATAATTATACCTACACCATTTCTAGTACGACTCTTACCAGAATACCATAGTTTAAAACCTAAGTTATCAATTTCCTTAATTTAATCTTAATTTAATTTAATTTTAATTTTAGTTTCAATATTTTAAATTAAATTAAATTTAATTGTTAAGGTGACTTATTTAGGGATTTTTAAATTAAAGAATAAATATCCTCTTAATAATATCCCTATTTTAATAATCCAAATTTTAAATATATTCTTTCCAAAATTGTTTAATTAATTAGAGTTTCATTTTGATATTTTCAAAGTGTTTAATGGGTTCCTACCCTTTTAATTTCCCTAAGTTTTAATCATCTAAGAGAAAGTTAAAATCAAATATTTTACCCACCATTTTGATTAAACCTAAAGTTTTAATTAAGGGTTAAAATTTTTAATTACCTTTATGCCCTTTTAGGCTTATTTATTTCATAACTCACTAAATTGAGCTCAAATGAATTTGCAATTTTTATGTCACCTCACTCACATGTCAATTAAGACATTAGAGGAGAAATTTTGATTTTTCTGAATTTAATTTATTTATATAATTATTTTTATTAGAAAATAAAGGTTTTCAAAGAAAATTCAACAACATGACCAAGGAAAGCTTTCTGTCATTAAAAAAATTATAGGAAGTTCCTAAAGACCAGAGGACCACTTAGACTAATTTTTGTGATTTTTTGAATTATATTTTATTTATTATAATTATTTTGAGTTTTAGAGTATTAATTAATTTTAAAATAAAATAAAATTTGAAAAATAGATTATATAATTTTCTTAAATTTCTCTGACCTCAAGGAGTCCAGAGAAATAAATTTTATAATTTTCTAATTTTTCTTTGATTTATTAGAATTATTTTAGTGAAAGAGGTTGAAAATTCATTTTTTAATATTAAAAATTACATTAAGCCTTTAAATTTCAATATCTTATCCTAGGGACTTAGGAAAAATATTTGGTTTGTTCTTAAATGATTAGGAGTCAAAATGTCACATTTTTATGATTTTTAATATTTTTATGATTTTTAATATTTTTATGATTTTTATTATTTTTTAATTATTAAAATATTAAAGTATTGTGAAAAATCAACTTTTTTAGAAAATTCTAATTTTAATTTTCCTGAACTCCCCTGATATCAGAGAAGCTCGAAAACCATTTTTACGAATTTTTGAAAAGTTTTTTTGGAGTTATGAAATTTTAAAGTTCCATTTTGCTTATAAAGCTTAATCAATCCATTTGGTGGGGGTTAATCAAGTCTAATTGATTTCAAAATTTTATGTAAGGTTCCTCTGACCCTAAAGAGTAATGGAGAATTGTTTTCAAGTCAATTTAATGTGTGGATAACCCTAATTAATTTAAATTTAATTTTAGGGGTTTAGGCCAATAAAGGTTATTATGAATGAATTAACTCAAAATATATTTTTTATAGGGTCCCCTGGTCCTAAGAAACATCACCAAATTTTCCTAGAATATATTTTACAACATGCTAATTATTGGAATTAAAATACCTAAAATAGTGACATGAACTTGAAAAATCAATAACTTTTCACAGATGTGGCCTCTGACTTTAAAAAATTCAGGAAATGTTCCCGAGTTCAGAGGCTTCAAAAGCCCTATGGTCTCATGCCATGGAGAATTATCTATGCAAATGGAGGAACAAAACATTGAAAATAGTAAATAAATTATTAAAAATAAAATACTCATCCAATTAACTTGATTTCTTTTCCACATTATTCTCCTCTGTTCTCTGAGCAAAAGGGTATTTTTATTTTATTTTTGTAATTTTTCTATGCAAAGATATGAATTTTTGAAGTTCAAGGCATTTAATTAATTCAAAAATACCCAAATTTTCTACTTATCCACGCGGCGCTGCGTCAACCTTGGCAGCTCCGAAAGCCCACGTGTCGCGCTGTGATTCGGCGCCGTCATCTGACTCAGCTCTCCAGGGGCCCGCAGTTCACGTACCATTGCTCTGTCCGGCTTGATCTCGACCGTCGACTCAATACACGCGCGATCCAACTGCTCCTGGTCATCGTCTACGACTGGTGTGCACCCGTGACCATCCACACTCAAACCCTAATATCTCTCTTGATTCTCAATGGATTTTCGAGTTCTTATACTCTATCGATTAGTCTTGAAGAGACGAACACATCCATATGGTTTATAGGCTATGAAATTAATCCAAAAAAAATGGAGAATTGCTGGAAGCTCGAAAAGAAGAATGAGTTCATACCTTTGCTCAGAGAAGTGAAGCTTTGATCTGAGGGTTGTGTCACCTTCGATTGAGTCAGGGCAAGCTCCAGATGAAGTCTCTGGCTCTGGGGAATTGTCTAAGTATGAAAGTGACCAAGGCCGATCACAAAGCTTGGAGGCTGGAAGCAATGGCTGGCCTGGTGAGGTGGCTTTTGCTAGGAAACTTCTCCTCTTGGTCTGGTGAAGGTGTAGGGTCAATCAATTTGAATATTGGCTCACTGTGGAGAAGTGTCCTGTTTTTTAGGTGGATTTTCAACTCAGAAATTGAGCTCACAGAGAGGGTTTTAGGGCTGGATTTCAGTGGGGATCAAGTTCTTTATGTCTGGAGAGGGATCTGGAGTGATTTTGACAGAGTTTTGGTAAGGTTTTGGTTCAACACCTCCTTTGGCCGAGAGGTGGTGGTGTTTAAATAGAGGTGGCTGGAGGGCTTCCCTGGGTAATTGGAGGTTGGGATCAGCTGCTCAGGGCAAGGGAAGAATAGCCATGGTGTCCATTTGGGTTGGGACAGCTCAGCCAGTGGGTTTGAATTTTTTGAAGCCAAATAAGGCTCCCGGCCTGGTGTTTTCCAGCGGCTGTGGTGGCTGGCCGGCCTGGCATGGGTCACCATCTGACTCAGTGGGGTCAGGTCTGGAAGTTGGTGCAGTTAATTGGGGTTTGACATGTGTAAAGGGTTTGATTTAAATGGTATGGGGGAGAAGTCATTTTGGGCTTGGTTTGGACAAGTCATGGTTTAGGCTAGGTGCACCTGCCCAAGGCTGGTTTGGGCTGAAGAGAAAGTCACTTGGGTCAGCTTGATTAGTGGGGTCAAGTCACAATCCAAATACAATCAGGCTTAAGCAAGATTAGGGGATACATGGGAGTGTTTAATCACTCCTAAGGGAATCATTAAAGGGTTCCCTCCTTTTCCATTTTGGGAGTGGTGATAATTCAAAGCTCTCATGGCTTTCATGTGGCTTGTGCATGGCTCCAAGGACTCCATTTGGCTTAGGGATGGCTTGGCTCATTTACATGGAAATGGATTTTGGAATTTTTGATTAATTTAGGGGAAATTGGCATGAGGCTTAATTTAGGATAATTTGATGATGAGTTTAAAACTTAGGGAATGATTTAAATCAAAGGGATGATGAGATGAAATCTCATGTGGGCTTTGGAATGGATTTTGGGCTTTTTGGATTTTGGTGAAAATGGGCTTTTAAAGGCTTTATGGAAGTGGGCTTTTAGATTTTAAGATGGGCTTTTGGATGAAATTTTTGTGAAGGACCATGCCAAATAAATGTTGGGTTTAGTTTAGGGATGTGTCATGAGTGATTTGGAACAAATTTGAAGTGATTTTGAATTGAATTGGGTTTAATGTGGGTCTTTTAGTAAAGGGGCCAAAGTGGGTCAAATTGGGCTAACTTAATTTAAGGTTGGGCTAAAGTTGGATTTTATGTAAAATTAATGTTCTGAAATGTTTATGGGAGTGTCACAAAACGTTTTCAACTTTGGTTGGGCTTTGATTTTGGGATTTGGGCCCATTTGGGTTAGGTTTGGGCTTAGGTCAATTTAAGGGATTTTTGTTTCGGGTTAGGTTTAGGTGGAGTTTAGGTTCAAATTTTGGGCAAATCAAGTTAGTTTTTTGTTTATGGGGGTGTTAGGAAGGCCTTAGAAAAGATTTGGGGCCAATTGGAGTTGAATTGGGTTGGTTTGAGCTAGGTTTAGGTCGTGAGCCAAAATTGGGCCTTAGGCTTCAAATTGAAATTGGGCTAAAATGTCAATCAAATTGGACTTGAATTTGGTCTAAATTGATGTTGAGGATATTGAATTGAAGTTTAGAATTGAATTGGACCAGAATTGTGGTCATGTGGGGTGGTTTGATTTGACATTGGGTTCACTTGGGTTAAAAATGGATCAAATTGAGGGTTTTGGTAAACGTCGGTTAAATTGATAAAATTGGCTTATGGTGTAGTTGAATAAAATGAAAGTGGGAATAATTGGGATTTTCTGGAATTTTTTGGGAATTTTCTTAATTTTTGGATTTTAGGGTAGAAGCGTATTTTGGTAATTTTGGGGGGTTTAGGGGTATTTTTGGAAATTTTGGTATTTTTGGCCAAAGATGGTCAATTTGAATGGTGGGAAATGTTTAGGATTTATTTTTAGGAATTTTAGGTAATTTAGGTGATTTTGCAAATTTTGGGTAGTTTCAAGGGCATTTGGTAGGTTTAGTGGGTGTAGGGCCCCGGGGGTCAAAAATTGAAATTTTGGAAAAATGAAGATTGATCTAATTTGAGTAGAATGGAATCACTTTGGTTGAGCCATGAATCCATATCAAGCCCATAAGAGCCATGAGAGGACTCATTTGAGGCATTCACTATGTTGTTCCTAACCCTCTTGGCGAAGGGCCTAGGGGTTAAGGTCCATCCATATGAATTACCTACATGAGTCAGGAAGTCAAGCTAGGTATGAATGGTTTTAGGATTTGGAATGTGTGTGAAAGTGTAATGTGTGCAGGTCAACCCTCACCAGACCAGACCACCCAGGGTATTCCTAAGGCCAAAAAGTCCTATAGGGAACTCATCCTTTAACCCTCCACATTTGACTTCAACCCTCTACATGATTAGGGGTCTACAATCAAGCTTGTGGGGTTTGCAGAGAGTTAAGAGGTGTTTGAATTTCTAAGTGGTGGGTTCCATTTCTAGTTCTCTAAGATTAGTCAAAGGAAAATCCTAAGGCTAGATCCTATGTACTAGAGAGAGAAGCAAAAGACCTCATCAAAAATGAGGTCAACAGCGCTACTCAACGATTTACTACCCAAGAGCAAACGGCTTGGCCGAGGCTTTTAATAAAACTCCCGTTCAAATTCTAAAGAAAACTTTGGATGGCAACAAAAGAAATTGACACGAGAAGTTGTTAGAAGCCTTATGGGTCTACAGGACGACTTTCAGGACTCCTACTCAGTCTACGCCCTACGCTCTAGTGTACGGGTCTGAAGCATTGCTACCCTTGGAAGTTCAGCTCCCATCACTCAGAATTGCAGTTGTAGACAAGATTACTACAGAAGAAAATGCCAAACTACGACTAGAAGAATTGGAAAGCTTAGAAGGGAAACGACTTTCAGCGCAGCAGAATTTAGAGCTGTATCAAGCCAAGATGATCCAGGCCCACGACAAACTGGTCTGTCCAAGGACATTCAAAGTCGGTGACTTGGTCCTAGTTCATAGAAAGCCTATTATTGCACACCGCAAGATAGGAGGTAAATTTGAGCCGACTTGGGAGGGGTCGTTCGGGGTCGAGACAGTCTACTCAGGAGGTTCTTACCAACTTGTGATTTGCCAGGGAGAACGATCTATGCTTCCAATTAATGGATGATATTTGAAGAAGTATTACACAACCTGATGTTTCGGAGAATGAAATCTCATTCCTAGAAGCACGGGTGAAGTAATCACTTAAAACTGGGTCCGAACCTAAGACATAAAAATGAACGATAAAAATCACAAAAAACGCATTAAGAGAAAACATGTGAAATCATTATAATAATAAATTTTGATCCTTCCTTTCGAGTTGATCTCATTCCTGATCTTTTCTTATCTTTCCCTTTCCCTTAAAGTTTGAAAAAATGAATGAATAAGAATTTTCCATTAATAAATAAATTTTTTTATTGTTCTCGTTCTGAGTACAACCCCTGATCCTTTCCTAGTTTTCTTTTCAGGGAAATGTCGAACGGGCAGTTGTTCCTGAACTTTAAGGATGGCGTAAGTCTTGCACTTAACAAAGAAGAGCTGAAAGCTGGTGCTGTGATCGAGGTTGGCTCAGACTTTGCACAGCTGGAGCTAGAATATGAAGAAACTGCTTGGGCTACTGTAGACCCCGAGCAGTCCCATGGAAAGACAGTGATGAGGCTCAACGAGAAAGTTTCCTATGTTGCGAACAAGAAAATGAAGATCAACGTGATCGACGACAATAAAATGAAATCAGTGATAACTGCTGCAAGAGGGAAGCTTGTCAGTGACGTCCCTACCGAAGTCCAGGGGGAGAGGAGAGCCACTCTGACCCCAAGTCAAAGGAGAAACAAGAATCATCGTATCCATAAAATGCTAAAGAAATTGACGAAAAACAGAACAAAGAAGAAACTCTGACGACCACAGCAGTAGTCCCGAGGAGGCCAGCCCTCAGGAGCACCATAGCAAAGGTTATTCTAGAGGAGGTTAATATAGAGCCTACACCTGAGGCAGTGATGATTCCGGGAGAGCGTGCTGGTGTGGAGCCGTACATCCCACAGTACGTCACTAGACCCCGACAGTTCTAGATAATTTCAGAGCACGAGTTGGAGATGATCCAGAGGGTGTGGAAACAGAATTTTGAATACTTTCAGAGAATACTATGCAGATATGTCAATATCCTGGAAGGATTAGAGTTGCATACAGATGTCTTCTCTCACTACGAGCAGAGTGAGATCGTGGACTACGTCTCCGAGCTGAAGAAGCAGGGTCGTGCAGGACGACTACGCAGCAGGACTTACTCCGAGCCTAAGAAATGGAAAAGAGGCAAGGGAAGGATTACAATCCAATTCGGATGCTGTTACAACTTCGCTGATGACAAGAAAGGAAATCAGCCAGGGATACTCCATTACGATGAAGTGGATCCAATGCCAGTTCTGATTAAGAAAATGATAAAGAGGATTGTGGCTTGGCGATTTTTACCCGCTGACTGCAAACCAAACAGCTGTATAATCAACATCTATGTAGAAGGAGACTGCATTCCACCTCACATAGATTATCACGATTTTGTGAGGCCCTTTTGAACTGTTTCCTTCATCAACCAATGCATCATCATGTTCGGGACAGAACTCCGGATAATCGGCCCCAGAGAATTCTGAGGGTCAGTACTGGTAGGCCCTGTCCTCGTACTATAGAGAAATGGTGCAGATGTGGCGAAGCACTGCATACTAGGAGCTCCATACGAACAAATCTCCATCACTTTCAGGAGGATGGGTGAGAGCAAGATTCTAGTCTACTTCCAGCCAGATCCAAAATTAGAGATTCTGCATTCTACAAGCTGTAAGCTACATAGTAATATCACACCTCTAAAGCACACTTACGTGGGATTCTCCTCCGAAAGGTGGCTTAGAAGGTGATGTTATTACCTATGCAGCTTACTTTTCAGACATGGATGAATCAAACAGATGGTTTTGTCAGAATACATGAAGATATCGATACGATCTGTGTTCAGATATATATGAATTTTGTAAAAGTTTGTTTTCAGAAAGATGTCATCAGAAATGTTTTGATGGAATCACCTGATGTACTTTTGACACTTTTAATGGAAATGACTGTCGTGTTTTGCCTTCAGTTTCGTGCAATTGACTGTAAAAGCCACCAAATCTGAGTTTGACTCGATTTAAAGAAAAATTGAACGAAGAACAATTCAAATAATAAATAAATAAATAAAAGAAAGATTATTAATAAAACAATAACATCAAAACAAAAATCTAAATTCAAAATCCAAATAAAGCACAAAACTAGCAAATCAAAACAAAAATCAAATCACAAAAAGCAAAGAAACAATAAAAGCCAAACTCCGAATCTGATATCCCCAGCCTCCAACTGTTCTCAAAATCTTTTCGACTCTCTGCGATTTCTCCCCTCTTTTGAGAAGGCCGCTGAGTCTACTGACACAGAACCACGGGATTCTCGATTTGGTTCTGATGTCGTGGATTCACTTCCTTCGCCAAACTTTCAACCTTTGATGAAATCCTTTGGGACGTGAAACACTTTCGTTTCCCATTCCAATCTTCTACTACGCTTCTAATCATTGAAATCTTCGCGAATCAATAGCCAACCATCCAAGACAGGTACCTAACTTCCAATTCTCACCCTTTTGGGGCTGGTACCTAACTTCCAGTTCCCTCCCTTTCGAGATCGGTACCTAACTTCCGACTATCTTCCGAGACTGGTACCTAACTTCCAGTTCTCACCCTTTCAGGGCTGGTACCTAACTTCCAGTTCCCTCCCTTTCGGTACCTAACTTCCGACTCTCTTTCGAGACTGGTACCTAACTTCCGGTTCTCACCTTTTTGGGGCAGGTACCTAACTTCCAGTTCCTCCCTTTCGAGGTCGGTACCTAACTTCTGACTCTCTCTTGAGACTGGAACCAAACTTCCAGTTCTCACCCTTTTGGGGCTGGTACCTAACTTCCAGTTCTCTCCCTTTCGAGGACGGTACCTAACTTCCGACTCTCTTTCGAGACTGGTACCTAACTTCCAGTTCTCATCTTTTTGAGGTTGGTACCTAACTTTGAACTCTCTTGCGAGACTAGTAACTAACTTCTAGTTCTCACCCTTTCGGGGCTGGTACCGAATTTCCAGTTCCCTCCCTTTCGAGGTCGGTACCTAACTTCTGACACTCTTTCGAGACTGGTACCTAACTTCCAGTTCTCACCCTTTTAGGGCTGGTACATAACATATAGTTCCCTCCCTTTCGAGGTTTTTACCTAACTTCCGACTCTCTTTCGAGACTGGTACCTAACTTCAAGTTCTCACCCTTTTGGGGAAGGTACCTAACTTCCAGTTCCCTCTCTTTCGAGGTCGGTACATAACTTTTGACTCTCTTTCGAGACTGGTACCAACTTCCAGTTCTTACCCTTTTGGGGCTGGTACCTAACTTCCAGTTCCCTCCCTTTCGAGGTCGGTACCTAATTCCGACTCTCTTTCGAGACTGGTACCTAACTTCCAGTTCTCACCCTTTCGGGGCTGGTACCTAACTTCCAGTTCCCTCCCTTTCGAGGTCGGTACCTAACTTTCGACTCTTTTTCGAGACTGGTACCTAACTTCCAGTTCTCACCCTTTCGGGGTTGGTACCTAACCTCCAGTTCCCTCCCTTTCGAGGTCGGTACCTAACTTCTGACTCTCTTTCGAGACTGGTACCTAACTTCCATTCTCACCATTTTGGGGCTGGTACCTAACTTCCAATTCCCTCCCTTTCGAGGTCGGTAGCTAACTTCCGACTCTCTTTCGAGACAGGTACCTAATTTTCAGTCTTCTTTGCGGTGCCGAGATTGGAACCTGGGTTCCAATTCTCATCTTAAACCCTTAAAACCAATCTTAAATCAAACTTCAACCAAAATCTAAACTTGAATCAGTTTAAAACACAAACATAAAATAAAAAACAAATCTAAAATCCGATCTCTCCAGATCTTGTGATTTGAAATTCACCTCCTTTCCCCAGCGAGAGTTATGGAAACTTCATTCTTGAAGGTTTACCTGATACTGCCCAGCAGAAACTTTCTACGCTTTGTTCTAAGTGTGTCACTTAGATAGCTGTGTGGGTTTTTTTGATCTTTTCAGTCAACACCAATACGCGCAGTGTGCTTGGTGAGCACACCACACCTATTGGGGGTCCATTTGTTGACCTCAATTTTGGTGAGGTCTTTTCTTTTCTCTTAGTGCTTAGGATCTAGCCATAGGACTTCTCCTTGACTATCCTAGAGGACTAGAATTGGGGACCCACCCTTTAGCAATTCAACTACTTGTTGACTCCTATTGGGACCCCACTTGGATGGTTGCAAACCTCTAAATCACCTTAGAAGGTTAAGACCACCATATGGAGAACCAATAGTGAGCTCCTATAAGGTTGTTCAAGCTTTAGAACTACCCTGGGTGGCCTGGTCCTAGTGAGGTCTGACTTACACACATTGTACTCTGACACCCATCCTAAACCCTGAACCATCTCTACATAATCTTGACTCCTGGTTCATTGGAACACTCATGTGGCTAAGTCAAAACCCCTAGCCCTTGGCTAAGAGGGTTAGAAACAACCTATGAGATGTTAAAAAAATGAACACATTCTTGGTTCATGGCTCACTCTAACCTATTCCACACTTCCCAACCATAATTGAATTCCATTTTGCCAAAATTCCTGGTTTTGACATTGGGCCCTTAAACCTACCAAAGATTATCTAAATTTCCCCTACAACCACCAAATCATCCAAAAATTCCCAAAAATTACACAAAATTCTTAAAATTCCTAAGAATCATGTTTAAACAATCCCCACCTCTTAAATCCACCAAAATACCCCAATACTCTCCAAATAACCTCTCGATACCCTAAATACCCCGTTTAGCCAAAAAAATCTAAATGTTCCAAAAAATCCCAAAAAATTTCAGAAAATCATAAATATTCCCAGTTTCATTATGTTCAACTACACCATAAGCCAATTTTGCCAAAATAACCCACTTGTATCAAAATCCCCAATTTGACCCATTTTTAACCTAAATGGACCCAATGTCAAACCAAATTGATCCAGTTGACCCCAATTTTGCCCAATTTCAATTCTAAATTTCAATTCAGCCATCCCCAATACCAATATAAACCAAATCTAAGCCCAGTTTGATACTCATTTGAGTTCAATTTCAACTTTAAACCAAACCTCCAAATTTTAACCTATGAACCAAACCTACCCCAACTTCAGCCCAATTCAACTCATCTTCCCCCAAAATCAACTCTAAACTCTCCCTAATACATTCCTACACCAAGCACAACATTAATTGGCCCTCAATTTAATCTCAAATTTTACCCAAAAAGAGATGAGAATTGAAAGTTAGGTATCAATCTCAAAAAGAGAGTCGGAATTTAGGTACCGACCTCGAAAGGAGAGAACTGGAATTTAGGTACCAACCTCAAAGGAAATGGGAATCAGAATTTAGGTACTGATCCCAAAAAGAGAGTTGGAATTTAGGTACCGACCTCAAAAGGAGAGAACTGGAATTTAGGTACTAGTCTCGAAAGAGAATCGAAATTTAGGTATCGATCTCAAAAAGAGATGAGAATTGAAATTTTGGTATCAATCTCAAAAAGAGAGTCAGAATTTAGGTATCGACCTTAAAAGGAGAGAACTGGAATTTAGGTACCAGTCTCGAAAGTTTGAAAGAGGACTAGAAGTTAGGCTCTAGCCTCGAAGAGAATTGGAAGTTAGGCTCCAGTCTCGAAGATTTATCTGTATGAAGAGGGACCCAGTCTCATGCCATCAGAACCAATTCGAACAAAGTTCGTGGCTCCGTGTCAATAGAACTAGCCAATCCTCTAAGACACAGAAGAAAGACAATTGAAAGGAGCTGGTAAGTGTACAAAGACTTGACTTAGCAATAAGTCGAGGAAAATATTTAAATTTCAAAAGTGTTTCAAACAGATTTTGATTGAGAGAAGAACTGAAAGATTCGAATCAGAGGATTCAGATCGGTATTCAATTCGAGATTTAGATTTATTTTGTTTGTCCTTTAACGATCCCATTTTTTATTTTTGTTATTGTTTATTTAGTGTTCATGTGAATTTTGAAGTTCATTTTAATATTCGGATTTTTAGGAAAAATTCTCATTTATTTTCTTTTCTTTTCTGTTCTTCATTCAAAGTTCATTTAACTCTATCGGCGTTTCCCAGTCAATTTGCACAAAAAGAGGTGAAGGCAAAATATGACGTAGTCCTTTTCATTCCAACTTACTGAAAGTATATCATACAACTTGATCTAGTCATGATGACATTTTCCTCAGAAATTTAATGTCTCATACAATCCATGTAAATCCAAAACGGATTGTGTAAGATTCTTGTTGATCCATCCAAAAGCAACTGTCAAAAATCCATGTCTGAATATTAAGAAACATGGGAAATAACATCACCTTCCAAGCCACCCTTGGCAGGAGTGCCGCATGGATGTGCATTAGAGGTGTGCTATTTCCCATGTAACTCACAGCTCGTAGGGCCGGAGACTCTCCAATTCTGGATATGGCTGAAAGCGGTAAGGCATTCTTCTTTCATCCATTCTTCTAAAAGTAACTGAGATCTGCTCCACAGGCACTCCTGGAATGCAATGCTTCACAACGTCTGCTCCGTTTCCTTTTAACACTAGGACGGAACCTACAGGTAGTGGTATCTCTACCGGCCCTCGGAACTCACCGGGGCCTGCAATCCGGAGGTTAGATCCGAACATGATGTTGCACTGGTTGATGAATAACACTGTGCAGAAGGGTCTAACAAAGTCATGATGGTCTATATGTGGAGGTATGCAGTCGCCTTCCGTGTAGATGTTAATAATGCAAGTTGTTGGGTATGCAATCCGCGAGCAATACCCTCCATGTTATCATCCTTTTCACCATTCTCTTAATGATTCTTGGCATCGGATCCACCTCATCTGCGATGGAGTATCCACGGTGGATTTCCTTTTCTGTCTATGGCAAAATTGTAGCAACATCCGCATTGGATTGTAACTCTTCCCTTTCCTGGCATCCATTTTCGGGGTTTTGAGTATGTATTTTCTCTCAGGCGGCCAGCTCGACCCATTTTCCACAATTCAAGGATGCAATCTACAATTTGTTGTTGCTCATAATCTGAGAAAACATCTGTATGCAGCTCGAGGCCTTCCAAGATGTTGACCCTCTTGTTTCCAATTCTTTCAAAGTATTCAAAGGTTTTCTTCTCAACTAATTGCATTTTCTACAGCTCGTATTCCGGGATTATCTGAAGTCCTCAGTGTCTAGTAACATACTGCGGGATGTATGGCTCAACCTCAGCATGTTCTTCTGCATGTCTCAACTCCTCGGGGATAGTCTCTGTAGGGACATCCTCCGGGGTTGCTTTCGCAACAAGACTGTTTGGATCCGGTACATATGCCCGGTGTCGAGGTACCGACTCTATTTCTGCTTTTCTTGGTATTTCTTTTATCTGTTCCGACCTTCTTAGAGTTGACTTTCTTCTTTCTGGTTCCTGACGAACCGGTCTCCTTGGAGCATTTACACTAACGGTATCCAGTGTCTGTTTATATTGATCTTCTGCTAACTTGGTCAACATTTTGCGAATGCGACGATTCTTAATTCTTCGCTGGGTAGCAGTGAGAGTAGCTCTCCTTACCCCTTGAATTTTGCGGGCGCGGCACTGACAAGCCTACCCTCTGCTGTGGCAACCACGGACTTAACTTTCTTATCTTCTCTGGTTGCATGCGCGGTTTTGCTTTTCTTTTCTTGTTGCTGGATTGGTGGCTCGGGCCACACATTTTCATTACTGTCTGGCTGTGAAGTTCTTCTCGATCAACTGGGATCCAATCATTTTCTTCGTATTGTAAGCCTACTGGTGTGAAGTCTGAGTCAATCTCTATCGCTGCTCCATCCCCCACCCTCTTTTCATGAAGTGCTAGACTCACGCCATTTCTAAAGTTTAGAACCAACAGCCCGTTCGACATTTCACTGCGAAAAAACAAGGAAAGGATCAGGGGCTGTACTAAGAACAAGAACAATAAGAAAAGCACTTAAAAATTCTTATTCACTTCTTTTAAATTTAAAGGAAGTAGGAAGAGAAGAGAAAATATCAGGAATGAATGGATTTAAAAGGAAAGTTTGACATTTTATTATTATGATTTCCCAACTTTTCTTTTTTAATATTTTTGTTGATGATAGATTTTTTTATCATTCATTTTTTTTTTTTTGGGTTCGGACCCAGTCACAAAGTGATTACTTCACCCGTGTTTCTAGGGATAAGATTCTACTTTAGAGGCCACCCTTCGGAACATCAGGTTGTGTAATACTTCTTTAAATACCATCCATTGATTGGAAGCATGAGTCGTTCTCCACAGCAATTCACAAGCTGGTAGGAACCTCCTGAGTAGTCTGTCTCGACCACGAAAGGCCCTTCCCATGTTGGTTAAAATTTACCACCTATCTTGCGATGTGCAAGAATAGGTCTTTTGAGAACAAGAACTAAGTCACCGACTTTGAAAGTTCTTGGGCGGACCAGTTTATCATGGACCTGGATCATTTTGACTTGATACAGTTCCAAATTCTACTGCGCGGAAAGTCTTTTCCCTTCCAAGCTTTCCAATTCTTCCAGTCGTAGTCTGACATTTTTTTCTGTAGTGATCTTCTCTGCTACTGCAATTCGGAGTGACGGAAGCTGAACTTCCAGGGGCAAGACGGTCTCGGACCCGTACACTAAAGTGTAAGACGTAGACTGAGTAGGAGTCCTAAAAGTCATCCTGTAAGCCCATAAGGCTTCTAACAACTTCTCGTGCCAATTTCTCTTGTTGTCGTCCAAAGTTTTATTTAAAATTTGAACGAGAGTTTTATTAAAAGCCTCAGCCAAGCCATTTACTCTTGGGTAGTAGATCGTTGAGTATCGCCAATCGATCCCGTGTCTACTGACAAAATTGTTGATCTTTGTACTTTTGAACGCGGACCCATTATCTGAAATGATTCTGCGCGGTAGCCCAAAATGGTAGACGACTTGGTTCTTGAAAAAATGTAGCACGTGGTGTGCCTGCACTTCTCTGAGTGGTATAACTTCTGCCCATTTAGAAAAGTAGTCTGTAGCTGCAAGAATGAAGCGATGCCCTCTTGAAGAAGGTGGTTCTATCGGACCCACTATATCTGTGCCCCAACACTCAAATGGCCACGACGCGATTGTCGGATGTAGCACATTTGGAGGTTGGTGTAGAACCACTCTGTGCACTTGGCACTGGTGACAACTTTTGGCAACTTTCATACAGTCGGTCATCATTGAGGGCCAGTAGTACCCTAGTCTTTTAATCTTCATTTTCATTTTCGGACCTGACTGATGAGTGCCACAAAGTCCTGAATGTACTTCTTTAACGATTTCACGAGCCTCGAACCCGCTCAGGCATCTTAGCCACATCTGATTAAAAGACCTTCTGTATAATGTATTGTTTATTAATGCGTAAGACAGAGTTCTTTTCTTGATTTGATGGGTTATCGATTTATCGTCCGGTAGGTTTCCTGTCTGCAAGTAGTCTATTAATGGCTGCCGTCGATCTTACGTATTTTTCATCACTTCGTCGCAATTTTTTTTCTGATCTTTCTGATTTGTGTATTGTATCCATGTCGAGCTGTGATAAGACCTGTCGTCCTTGAACTAACACTTCAATTGACTCATCCTAAAAGCAGGCAAATTTCTTTGCAAGGCGGGCTAGCGCATCGGCGAGAGCATTTTCTTTTCTAGGAATCTTGTAGATTGTTACGTTTGGAATTTGTTCCAACATTTTCATGGCGTACTGAAAGTACTGCTCGAGTCTCGGCTTTAAAATTGCATCTTGTCCAGGTGACTCTGTTGGTCGATCAATCGAGAATCTCCGTAGATGTTGATGTCCATTATTCTCATCTGAATGGTTAATTCTAATCCGGTTATGAGGTCTTTGTATTCTGCCTCGTTGTTTGTACATGGTTCTGTTAAGTGGTAGGAGTATCTTAACATCCCCCACTCCGGTGTTATCCGGTGTTTTCAGGGCCAAGCAGTGCTTCTCAATAGGAGGATACTTTACTTCCGTCGGGATTAGACGACGTCTTAGGTAGTAGAGAGCGTTTTCTTTTCCCTCGTCATTGACACAGGCTAGCGGGGCTCCGGGGAGTCGTCTAAAGCCGCGGTATAAAGTATCAACGGTCTACCTGAAACTGGGGCTGCTAAGACAGGAGGGGTCATTAAATATTGCTTAATGTCCTTGAAAGCCCGCTGGCATTTCTCATCCCAAATGAATTTGGCGTCCTTTTTAACTAATGCCGAGAAGGGCTATCACCTACCTGACATGTTTGAGATAAAGCGTCGAAGATATGCCAACTTCCTTTGAAAGAATCGTAGTTGTTTGAAAGTTTTGGGAGGAGGCATTTCTAAAATAGCTTTAATCTTCTCCGGATCGATTTCAATCCCGCGATGTCGGACAACAAATCTTAAGAATTTCCTGAAGGTAACGCCGAAGACGCATTTCAAGGGATTCATCTTAAGGTTGTATTATCTTAATCGCTCGAAAACAATTCTCAAATCATACAGGTGATCTTCCTTCAGTTTGCTTTCGATGACCACATCATCCACGTAGCACTCGACTTGGTTGTGAATGAAATCATCCAAAATCTTCATCATCGCTCTTTGGTACGTTGCTCCTGTGTTCTTTAGTCTGAATGGCATTACTGTGTAGCAATACACTCCGATCGGCGTTCTGAATGTCGTGAGCTTTTCGTCTTCTAGTGTCATCTTTATCTGGTTGTATCCCGACGATCCATCCATAAATGAGAAGATTTCATGCGTCAAAGCAATGTCGATCATCAGTTCTGGGATTGGTAGTGGAAATTCATCCTTTGGATATGCTTTATTCAAATCTCTGAAATCCACGCAAATTCTGATCTGACCATTCTTCTTTCTGACTGGTACCACGTTGGCTAACCAAGTCGGGTATTGTTCTTCACGGACAAATTTAGCATCTATTAGCTTCTTAACTTCGGCTATTACTTGTTGCTCAATTTCTAGACGCATTCTTCTGGGGGCTTGTCTGACTGGAAAGGAAGTAGGATCCACTCCTAGCCCGTGAACTGCAACTTCTGGAGCTAACCCTGGCATTTTGTCGTAACTCCAAGCAAAACCTGTCCTTGAATTCCATTAATAGCTTGATTATTTCTTCGGTGTCTTCTTTATTGAGTAAGGAGCTAACAAAGGTAGGCCTAGGCTCTTCGCTTGTACCTAAGTTAACTTCCGTTAACTTGTCTATTGTAGATTTGATTTCTTCTTTGAACTTCTGGTGGAGCGTCTCTGATTGGTAGATCTTCGAGGTTTTCTGAAGCTTCCAAGCAGTCTTTATTAGGTTCGCAAGTGATAACCAAGCAAAATCCTGTATCATCAACTGATCCTACTGTGCCGAATCCGAGACCATGTTTTAAATTAGGAGGCCGACTGACATTATTCCATAATTTTTCAAAGTGTTGTGATCGGCCTTTTGTCCATTGTCGAGGTAAGACACCACGTTGAATTAAATTTTGAACACAGGGAGAGTACCACTCAAAAAGTAATTCCATTAATTCAGATGAAGTAACATCTTCAAATCGTACATCTTTTTCAGTATTGGAAGAAGAAGCACGATGATAAAACTTGATTGGTTTAATACCACCTGTTGACCTCATTTTTGATGAGGTCTTCTCTTCCCTCTTTAGTGTTTAGGATCTAGCCTTAGGCTTTTCCTTTGACTATCTTAGAGGACTAGAATTGGGACCCATCCCTTAGAAATTTGAACCACTTCTTGCCTCCCTGCCAAACCCCACAAGCTTGATTGTAGACCCCTAATCACCTAGAGGGTTGAAATCGAATGTGAAGGTTTAAAGGATGAGTTCCCTATAGAACTCTTTGGCATCGGGACCACCACAGGTGGCTTGGTGCAGTGAGGGTTGACTTACACACTCACTACACTCACACTCTACACTCTCACACACACAATCCAAATCCTAAAACCACACACATACCCCGACTTGGCTCCTTGACTCATGTAGGTAATTCATATGGATGGACCTTAACCCCTAAGCCCCTGGCTAAGAGGGTTAGGAACAACATAGTGAATGCCTCAAATGAGTCTCTCATAACTCATATAGGCTTAACATGGCTTCATGGCTCAACCAAAGTGCTTCCATTTCACTCATATTTGATCAATCTTCTTTTTTCCAAAATTTCAATTTTTGACCCCGGGGACCCTACACCCATCAAACCTACTAAAAGCCCTTAAAATTGCCCAAATCTTCCAAAATTTCCAAATCACCCAAAACTCCCCAAAATTAACCTTGAACATTTCCTTACCAATCAAATTGATCATCCATAGCCAAAAATACCCCCCAATACCCTCCAAATACCCAAAATGCCCCTCTTAGCCAAAAAAATCCAAAAATTCAGAAAATTCCCAGCAAATTCCAGAAAATCCCAAATATTCCCAATTTCATTTTGTCCAACTACATGATGAGCCAATTTTGTCAATTTACCCCACTTCTACCAAAACCCCCAATTAAGCCCATTCTTAACCCAAGTGAACCCAATGTCAAACCAAATCTACCCAATTGACCCCAATTTCGGTCCAATTCAATTCTAAACTTCAATTTAATATTCACAATATCAATCTAGACCAAATCTAAGTCCAATTTGATTGAAATTTGAATCCAATTTCATTTTTGACCTTAAAGCCCAATTTGGACCCATGACCCAAACTTAGCCCAAACCAAACCAATTCAACTCCAATTGACCCCAAACCTTTTCTAAACCTTCCCTAACATCCCCACAAACAAAACACTAACATAATTTGCCCAAAATTTGGACCCAAACCCCACTCAAATTCAACTCAAAACCAAAAAGCCCAATTTTGACCTAAACCCAAACCTAACCCAAATAAACCCCAAGTCCCAAAACCAAAACCCAACCAAAGTTAAAACCTCTTTGAAACACTCCCATAAACATTTCCCAGCATTAATTTTACATCAATTTCAACCTTAGCCCAACATTGGCCCAAATTAGCCCAATTTGACCTACATTGGCCCATTTACCAAATGAACCCAAATTCAACCCAATTCAAACCCAAACCACCTCAAATTCATTTCAAATCACTCATGACACATCCCTAAACCAAACCCAACAATTATTTGGCCTAAACTTCTACAAAATTCCCATCCATGAATTCATTCTTAAACCTAAAGGCTCATTCCCTTAAGCCTTCCTAAAAGCCCATCCAAAATGATTTAAAAAAGCCCAAAATCCATCTTGAAGCCCTAATGACAATCCTCTATCATCATCCATTTGATAAAACCATCTCCTAAGTTCTAAATCCATGATGAAATAATTCTAAATCAAGCCATATGCCAAATCCCATCAAATCATCCCTAAATTACCAAAATTTCTAAAACCCTTTTTCATGTAAATGACCAAGCTTTGTCCCAAGCTACATGGAGCCATGAGCAAGCCATTTACAAGCCATATGAAGCCATGGAATGTTTGACATGTGACCAAGACATTAATGCCAAAAGGAGGGCCCCCTTTCCTAATCCTTCATTAAGCCTTTTTAACCATAACCATGTCACGCACTAAACCAAGTTTAGCCACCTCACCATGGATGAAGACTTCACCACTCCATGGCAGCTGACCCAACTGATCCCCCTGGCCCAAAATTAGACCATGGGAAGGTGAACCAAGCCCAAATACATGGGTTGACCAAATTGAACCCAAAATGAGCCTCTCCCCATTCCATTTCAATTTAGCCCCTTTACACATGTCGAACTCCGATTGATCGCACCATTGCCAACCCACGACCCCACTGGTCGAAGATGGTGACCGAGTGCCTTGCCGGCCGGCCACCGAGCCGCGAGAAAACACCATGGCCGAAAGCTCCATGTGAGCCAAGAAATTCAATTCTCCCTTGCCGACTTGTCTCGACCCGAATGGACGGCGTAGCTCTTCTTCTCCTCACCGAGAGCGGTCGATCCCGGCCTTGAGCCCCACGGGAAGCCCTCCGGCCATGCCTATTTAAACACCACCTCCTCTCGGCCATGAGAGGTGCTCGAACCAAAACTTGCCGAAACCCTGCCAAAATCATCCCGGACCACTCTCTACACATAGAGAACTTGATCCCCACTGAAATCCCCCTGCCATTTCCTCTCTGCGAGCTCGACTTCGAGTTGAAATCCAAGCTTAAAACCGAGGACACTTCACCACAATGAGCCAATCTCCAAATTGATTGGTCCTACACCTTCACCAGACCAAGAGGAGAAGTTTCCCAGCAAAAGCCCCCTCACCAGGCCAGTCATTGCTCCCAGCCTCCAAGCTTTGTGATCGGTTGTGGTCGAAATCATACCTAGACAATTCACCAGGCCAAGGGACTTCATCTGGAGCTTGCTTGGACCCAATCGAAGGTGACACAACTCTCAGATCGAAGCTTCACTTCTCTGAGCAAAGGTATGGACTCACTCTCTTCCCGAGCTTACGGAGATTCTACATTTAATTTAAATCAATTTCAATGCATGTTTACCATATGGATGTGTTCGTCTCTTCAAGACGAATCCATAGAGCATAAGAACACGAAAATCCGTTGAGAATCGAGTCAGAAATTAGGGTTAGAAGGTCAACGGTCACGGGTTCGCACCAGTCGTACACAATGACTGGGAACCGTTGGATCGCGCGTGTATCGGATGGACGGCTCGGATCGCGTCGGACCAGAAGATGTTACGTGAAAGGCGGGTCCCGGGACGGCTGAGTCAGATGGCGGCGCCGAATCAGGAGACGACGCGTGGAGCTTCGGAGCTGCCGAGGTTGACGCGACGCCGCGTGGATAAGTAGGAAAATAGGGATTTTTCTTATTTATTAAATACCCAGAACTTCAAAAATTCATAACATTGTGTAGAAAAATCCTAAAAATAAAATAAAAATACTCTCTTGCTCAGTGAACAGAGGAGAATAATGTGGAAAAGAAATCAAGTAATTTCATCAAGTATTTTATTTTTAATGATTTATTTACTCTCTCCATTGTTTTAATTCTCCATGCATTTAGGAAATTCACTATGGCATGAGAATATAGGGCTTTTGAAGCCTCTGAACTTGGGAACATTCCCTGAATTTTCCAAGGTCAGAGGCCATCCCTATGAGAAATTATTGATTTTTCAAGTTCATGTTACTATTTTGAGTATTTTAATTCCAATAATTAGCATGTTGAGAAATAAATTCTAGGAAAATTTGGTGATGTTTCTTGTGACCAGAGGGACCTAGGAAAAATAAGTTCTGAGTTAATTCACTTTGAATAACTCTAATTGGCCTAAATACCCAAAATGAAATTTGGAAGATTAATGAAAATTGAAATTATTAAAATAGGGATATTATTAAGAAGACATTTGTTCTTTAATTTAAGAATCCCTAAATTAATCACTTCAATAATATTTAATTCCCAATTAAAATGATAATCCAAACTCAAGATTTAAAATGCTAAAAGACTTAATCATTAAATTAAATTAAAATTAAAACATTTAAATTAAATCCTTCCAAAATTTCAATTAAATTAATACTTTAACAATTAAATTAAATCATCTTTAAAACATAAAAAATAATATACTAAATTAAAATTAAAATAAAATTAAATTAAAATTTAAATTAAATTAAATTAAATTAAATTAAATTAAATTAAATTAAATTAAAACATATTAAATTAAATTAAATTAAATAAAAAAATAAAATCAAATTAAAATAAAATTAAAAATAAAATTAAAAATTAAAATAAAATTAAAACTAAGACTAAACCAAATTAAGTTAAATTAAATTAAATTAAATTAAATTAAATTAAATTAAATTAAATATAACATCACCTAAGACATAAAGAATTCAAAATAAATCTAAAACAACTTGAACACTATTCCAAACTTAAACCCATTAACTAAGATTAAATTAAATCACAAATCACTTAAACATCAATTTGCCCTCAAAAGCTCTTGTTGTCATAACTCCTAAACGGAGTATTAAGTGAAGTGTTACTTCACTTATGGGATATTCAAATGTCCTAATTCATTGAGCAAGATAACAAAACTTAAACTCCTGGATGATTAATTCACTTGTATAATTAAATTCTCTTGGACTTAAAACAATCCTAGAGGTGTTGAAAAGATGTTTAAGACTCGTCTTAAGCACTTCCTCAATATGATAGGATATTTATAAGAACAATTGAACTTAATTGTTCTTTGATGAAGAAAATCGTCCTTAAACCAAAACACAAGAACCTAGACGTCATAGGAGATGACTAGCTATAGGATTAGGACTTTGGTAGAGAACCTAAACCTTCCCCTTAGCTTTACCTAGGTACTTGTTGGAATACTTAAATGCTCTGATATGTTCTTCAAGTGCAGCTTGGGATGACGGGAAGACCCTCCAGGTACGTTTTTATTTTATTGCAATTTACCTTCTCGCAATTTAATTAATCGCATTGCACTTTCTTTTCTTGCATGATAAACAACTGTTGCATGAAAACTAAAACCTTTAGGATAGTCCCCAAACTGAAACCAAAATTAAATTAAAAATCATTACAAGATAAAATTCACTGCCACAACATTTCAAAATATAAAACAACTCAAAATTTAATCACAAACAGAACACAAAACTACAATTGCAACTAAATTAAAACGCCTCGTTGAATGATCGGGAATACCTCAGATGAAGTAACCCACGTGTTGCTAACAGGATTTCCCACGGTCTAAATGAAGGTGTGGAACTCATTCAGTTGAGTTTAGCAAATTCATCTGGACTAAGTGAATTCGATGAAAATAACGGTGCCGGGATGACGGAACCGTGGGATCTTAATCGGTTCTGTTTAAACAACTTTAAGATTTGTTTTAATTAAAATATTAAAAACACTTGGATTTTAAGATTTTCTCTAAACCAAAACACTTTTCTCATCCATTGATTTTCACCTTCTAAAACTAAACCTCTGCAATAATAAGGAGCTCGGAGCATGGTGGGCAGCACGGTCATCGTCATCAGCAAAACTCGGATCTACTTCAGCAAAACTTTCTTAGAATTAAATAACCAAGCCATAGGACTTCGAGGTAGTTTGTCTAGTGTAACATAAATCCTCAACTCTTCGTTAGGCATTTGCATGATCATGTCATGTAAATTAAGCCCTAACCGGTCTTAGGACTCCGAGGTAGTCGTTCGGTACGACATAAACCCTCACATTTTCTTGGCTAATTATAAGATTATGTCATACGAATATAAGTCCTAATTAACTAAAATTGACAAGATTGAAATATAAGATAATATTAGGACTTTCCCAAATCTAAGCAAAACAATAGGATAGTTTGGGAAGTTTCCAAGATTCATCTTGGATCCTCAGCTTCTCCTACCTTTCTTCCTTTGGATTCTCAAAAATAAATTGTTCCAAATTTTGAGTCATTCCCTTTTGAAATTTCAAAAATCCGATTCTTTGAAAACCTGAAACTTTAAAATTCTTGAGAGCAAAACCACTGATCATTATCGAGAGTTTTCTTAAGTGATTTCCGTCATTTAAGATGTTGTTAACTATAGGGGCTTGCCCTTATAGGGAACTTTAAGAACCCAGGTAATATAAAACCTTCTTAATTCATTTATATTAAGCAGGGGAACTTGTCGGCTTATAAAATTGGTCCGCAGACCAAACGGATTTCACAAATCTCCTAGTTTATTTAATCGAGCCCCATCATCAAGCAGTGTGTCCATTCTTCGGGATAGATACACGGTTTGTCATGCGGTGCTCGTTTATATAAACTATTCGGGATGTGAGATCAGTTTGATTTCATATCTTAAAACTTTCAAATTTAAAAAATCATTTTTCAAAATAAAATACTACTTTCTAAATTATATATATATATATATATATATATATATATATATATATATATATATATATATATATATATATATTTAAATTAAATTTAAAATCAAAAATTCACCGACAACTTCTGTAGGCGACCCCCTTTCAAAAAAATACAACACAAAACCTAAAAATATGCCGACAACTTCTGGCGACTCCGCTGGGGACTAGTTCCTCTCTCCATTTTAATCAGATGGTTTTGCTTTCATAAATCGGTAGTGAGCCCATGCCCCTAGTGGACCAAACTACCATTCTTCCGTTGGAATACCCCGTTCATTTACGTCTTGAACGAGTATAGCCAACTCCTCTCGAATTTAGGAGCCACTGTTTAGACACCCCTAAACGGAGAGGTTCCAAGATCCTTTTACCTCTTTTCTGAGGTGGGGTGGACCCCCAATAGGTGTTAGTTTAGGAGCGGTCCTTCGAGTTGAGAAGTCTTGCATAAGACTTTCTCTTCCTTTTCGATTCTGAATCAGATTCCTTACCTTCTCTACACCTTTGAACATTCCGTTCCTAATAAACAAACCCTCTAATGAATGACTCTTTTAACAAATAACTCCTTTTTATAAATACATGAACAAAAATGTGTTCGGACTCTTTTCGATTCCTTTCTTTTCGTCCTGATGAGAAGAAGCATAACTTGGGACTGACAATCGAATCTACCTTGCGAAGATGTCCGCCCCAAAGATGATTTTCTCCTTCACCAATGGATCGGACTTCGCCGTTTACAAGGATGAGCTGCCCGACAATGGGATCATCCGGTTTGGACAAGGATTCGAGAACACAAATGTCAAGATCACTCGACGTTACCCTTTTCACACTTACGGACAAAGTATACGAGCCGAAAGACCTTTGATCGAGTTCGACCTCAAGTCGACCCAAGAGTTCCCTCCCCGCAAAGGGTTCCAGCTGAGAGAAATACTACTGTCCATAGGAGGACTATTATCTCTACCCCCACTGGTCTAGTCATCTCTGCACCTACCTTGGCTTCCGCCAAACTGAAGGGGAAGGAAGTTCAAATTTGTAACGAGCATGTTACCGTGGAGGGTACAGATTTCCGTGCAAGACCTTCCGTTTTTGAAATTGGGTCCAGATCAAGGGTTCCACCCCTAACACGGACTCAGAGAAGAAATAGAGGTAGGAAGATTGCCAGAAAGGCCAGAGCTGCTGAAGTCGCTTTCTTAGAAGAAATCCCTGAGTACACACCACTACCCGAGTACATACCATTGCACGAGTATACACTGCTTTTGGAAGGAAGTAGATTCCATCCCCTTTCCGCCGCAGCTAACGAGGAAATTGTCCGCAGGATTGCTTCTACATTACCTCGACCCGCATACTATAGCAACGTACCGAAAGAAAAGGGCTAGGACTACACCATTTGCCCGACTACGGATCGTGATAGAGAAGTTAGCAAAGAAAGAGAAATGTCCTGTATCAGAAATTTTAAGAAGAATAGGGCGGGTGCCAGCCAAGTCCCGTCTTGGGCCGCGAGTAGAACCCGTTATCGCCACAGAAAAGCCGAATAAGAAGATGAAGGCTAGTCCACCTGTTGTTGTTTCGGGTTTACGGATCGGGGAGGATACCACCTTCCAGGCATTCAGCCGACGGACCATCCGGTCCCAGCGCCTTCGCTGCTAGAAGGATGGTATGGCGTCCTACTACTGGCCAATTAAGACCGAAACAACGACCCGAAAAGGAAAGTCTCGTCAGGAGACTCGAGTCCGAAGAGAGCGCCACTGCAATGAAGGGGACTCCCAAAAAGGAAACCCAACAGCCATCGCATGATAACTGCGAAACCGCACAAAAAAGACCATTGGAAGACGCTATGGAAAAGCTAAGAACCGACATTCAACGATTAGCAAGAGAAAGAGAGAAAAGTTTTGAGATGAAGTTGACTCGTCGGAGTTCATGGATGACAAATATGTGGAGATCAACATGGTTGAAACACGAGCATCGTCAGCTTTGCAAGGTGCCCTGGCAGCTGCGGAGAGATATGAACCAGAAGCATTAAGAGCACAAATTCGAGAAAAGATGATACTATCTCTCAAATGGCAAAAAGGATGGAAGAGATGGCTGCAGCTCTAGCCACTCCTCAGAGTCAGGCTCAACCCCCAAGAGAAACGCCTCCAGAAGTTATTCATATTACAGATGGAGGAAAAGAGATTACATCTGTTAACGGAGATGATCAGCCGAAAAAAGATTCCACCCAGAATATGATTCCAGAGAAGGACATCAAGATTATAGTGGAACAGCAGGTGCGAGAAGCCTTAGCACAGTCTAAGAGTGGAGCATCTATTCAGACGGGTAGACCTTACCCCGAAGAATTCGATGCAGTACAATACCCAAAAGGCTTCGTACCACCTCTGCTCAAGACCTTTGATGGTACCGAAAACCCTCGACAGCATGTTGTACATTTTCATGCTAGTTGTTGCAACGCCGGTGGCAGTGACGCCTTACTCTTCTGACAATTCGTCAGCAGCCTGTCAGGGATCACCTTCGATTGGTACGTAGAGTTACCGAACGGTTCAGTAAAGACATTTTCAGAATTAGAAAACCTTTTCGTGAAACGGTTTGCCGGAGCTCGACACCATATCACCATCGGTGACTTAGTGGTGGAGAAACGAAACCGAACGAAACTTTAGTGGACTACATACTTCGATGGAGGAATCTAAGCATGAAGTGTGAGCCACAACTATAAGAGCAGCATGCAGTCGGTATCTTGCTTAAAAGCATTCACGGCCCAATAGCTCTTCTCCTTAAGGGATTTACGATTAAGACTTTCGAGAAGTTGTTAAGCAAGGCTGGAAGCTTGCAAGAGGAAGCGAAGCAACTAAGTTTCGTCGACAAAACAGACAAACAGAAGCCTTTGAAGACATTTGAAAAGAAATGCGGGATCGTCGCTGCAGTCGATAAGGGCGAGCGACCAATGCGAATACGGACGGAGCGAGCCGCGACCCAGCTATCAACAACCTCAGCAGAAAACTTTTGGGAAAATCTCACCGTCGGCGGCTTAAATCTCGCCGTCGGCGGCTTAAATCTCACCGTAGGCAGGACAGTTCAATTTTCATTAATTTTTGTCCTTTTTGCTACAGATTCGCGCCTTTTTGCTCCTTTTGCTCTCAGCACCTATATATCTTCATTCCTGTAATAAAACACAGAAAATACCTTTCTTTAAAGTGTAATTTCATATGAAATTGTTATAAAATTTGCAATATATTTTCTTGTGGTCAACCACCACCTCCATTTCCTCAGAGACTTCGTCAACAAAAGTTGGATTAACAATTTTAAAAATTCTTGGAGATATTTAAGAAGCTTACTATTAATATTCCATTTGATGAAGCCTTAGACCAAATGCCAAGCTATGAGAAATTTATGAAGGATATTCTTAAAAAGAAAAGAAAGTTTAAAGATAACGAGACTGTTGAACTTAGTGAGGAGTGCAGTGCAATAATTCAGAAAAAGCTTCCTGAAAAGCTTAAAGATCCTGGTAGTTTCATAATTCTATGTGCAATCGGAGACAGATTCTATGGAAAAGCTTTATGTGATTTGGGTGCAAGCATTAACCTTATGCCTCTATCAATATTCAAAAGACTGGGACTAGGAGAAATAACCCCAACTACTGTAACTCTGCAATTAGCAGATCATTCGATCACATATCCTAAAGGAGTTATAGAAGATATTTTTGGTTAAAGTTGATCAATTTATTTTTCCTGTTGATTTCATTATGTTAGATATGGAGGAAGATAAAGAGATACTTATAATTTTGGGAAGATCTTCCCTAGCTACAGGCTGAGCTATGATAGATGTGCAAAAAGGGGAATTAACGATGAGGGTTAATGATCAGACTATTACATTTAATATTTCAAAATCGATGAAATATCCTGCTAGAGGTAAAGAAGATGAATATCATAGGATGAATGTTGTCAAATATTTGAGTGAATGTCATTTCAAATCACTTTATGAAGAGAAATTTGAAATAGAAGAATTGGAACATAAGCAAGAAGAGGAGTTACTTGATTCTGAAGATTTTCAAGAGGAAGATTTAAAGTGTGTTCGTGAAGGCTTTGAATTGTTGGATTTGACAAAAAAAGATGAATCTTATGGTCCATCAATTTAAAAACCTTCTGAACTTGAGTTAAAAATGCTTCTTGATAATTTGAAGTATGCTTTTCTAGGTGAATCCTCAACCATGCCAGTTTTAATTTCCTCTCAATTAACTGAAAAAGAAGAAGTGAGTTTGCTTGAAATTTTGAAGAAGCGCAAGAAAGCCTTTGGATGGACAATTGCTGATATTAAAGGAATCAGTCCTTCAATTTGTATGCATAGAAATCTTATGGAAGATAATTGCAAACGCGGGCTGATCCCCAAAGGAGATTAAATCCTATCATGAAAGATGTTGTTAAGAAAGAAATTTTAAAATGGTTGGATGCTGGAATTATCTACCCTAGTTCAGATAGTGCATGGGTCAGTCCTATTCACTGTGTTCCTTAGAAAGGATGAGTGACTATGACAGTTAATGAAAATAATGAAATAATACAAGCAAGACAAGTTACAGGGTGGCGAATATGCATTGATTATAGAAAATTAAATCTTGCTACAAGGAAATATCACTTCCACTCCCATTTCTGGATCAAATGTTGGATAGACTGGCTGGGCATAAATACTTTTATTTTCTGGATGGATATACTGGTTACCATCAAATTCAAATTGCTCCTGAGGATCAAGAGAAAACTACGTATACAAGTCCTTATGGTAAATTTGCTTTTAGAAAAATGGTCTTTGGTTTATGTAATGCCCCTGCTACATTTCAGAGATGTGTGATGGCTATTTTTTGTGATATAATTGAAAAAGAGATTGATGTTTTTATGGATGACTTTTCAGTGTTTGGAATTTTGTCTGAATCATGTTTAGAACATTTATCTAAGGTTCTAAAACACTGTGCAGAAACTAATTCGGTCCTTAACTGGGAAAATGCCAATTTATGGTAGCAAGAAGAATTGTTTTGGGACATCGGATTTCAGAAAAAGTTTTGGAGGTAGATCTTACAAAAATTCAAGTTATATCTAATTTATCTTACCCAACCAATGTATGGGGAATTAGAATTTTTTTAAGACATGTTGGATTTTACAGGCGTTACATCAAAGACTTTTCAAAGATTACAAAACCTTTATGCCGTTTACTGGAAAGGGATCCAATTTTTAATTTTGATGATGATTGCCTCAAAGCCTTTGAAACATTAAAAGAAAAATCAATCACTGCACCTCAAATAATTTCACCAAATTGGGAAAAACCTTTTGAATTAATGTGTGATGCTAGTGATTTTGCTATTGGTGCTGTTTTGGGTCAGAAATATGATAAGATTTTCAAAGTTATTTATTATACTAGTAAAACTCTTAATGAAGTTTAAATTAATTATACCACTATTGAGAAAGAGTTATTAGCTATAGTATTTACCTTTGATAAATTTCGATCATATTTAATTGGAACTAAATGGGTTGTGCATACTGATCATTCTGTTATCAAATACTTAATGAAGAAAAAAGAAGCAAAACCGAGACTGATAAGATGGATTCTTCTTTTGCATGAATTTGACTTTAAGATAGTAGATAGAAAGGGTTTTGAAAATCAAATTGTTGATCATTTGTCCAGGCTTGAATTTGAAAAATCTCTCCTTGATGTTGAAGAAATTAATGAACATTTTCCTGATGAAAAATTGTTCACTGTTAATGAGTGGCGTGTTCCGTGGTATGCAGCCATAGTAAATTTTATTGTCAGTGATATTATACCCTATGGTTTGACATATCAGGAAAAGATGAAATTTTTGTCTGATGCTAAGACTTATTTTTGGGATGACCCATTTTTATATAAACAAGAAATGGATCTTATAATTTGAAGATTTGTACCTTTGGAAGAGACTTATGAAATTATTCAAAAATGTCATGATTCTAATTATGGGGGACATTTTGGAAGTGATAAAACTGCATATAAAATCTTACAATCTGAATTTTATTGGCCTACAATTTTTAAGGATGTGAATGCTTATATTAAAAATTGTGATAGATGTCAGCATGTAGGAAATATTTCTAGGAGAAATGAGATGCCCCTCAATTATATGTTGGAAGTTGAAATATTTGATGTTTGGGGATTAGATTTTGTGGGACCATTTACACCATCTTTTAGAAATGTTTATATTTTGATGGCAGTGCACTATGTTTCCAAATGGATTGAAGTTATTGCTTTACCTCGATGTGATGCTCAAAGTGTTGCAGAGTTTTTGATGAAGAATATATTTTGCAGATTTGGAATACGAAGAGTAATCATAACTCATGGGGGAAGTCATTTTAGAAATGCGATTATTGGAAAGTTAGCAAATAAATATCATATTAATCATTGCATTGCTACTGCTTATCATCCGCAGATAAGTGGTTTGGTTGAATTATCCAATCGTGAAATTAAAAGAATATTGGAAAATTTTAATAATCCAAATAGAAAGGATTGGTCAATCAAACTGGATTATGCTTTGTGGGCCGATAAGACTGCCTACAGAACCCTTATAGGAATGTCCCCATATAGGCTGAATTTTGGAAAAGCTTGTCATTTACCTATTGAAGAGATCAATTATAAAGCATTTTGGGCTATTAAAGAGATCAATTATAATTTGAAAGATGCTACTGAGAAGAGATTATTGTAATTAAATGAGCTTGAAGAGATAAAGAATGAATCTTATGAAAGTGCTAAGATTTATAAGGAAAAGATGAAGTTATGGCATGATCGGATAATTATTACTAAAAATCTTGTGCCAGGACAAAAAGTTTTGCTATATAATGCCAGATTGAGAATTTTTTTTGGAAAACTTAAGTCCAGGTGGATGGGTCCTTTTATTGTGATGAAAATTTATTCCTATGGAGCTGTGGATATTCAAGATCCTAATACTAGAAAAATATTTAAAGTTAATGGAAATAGACATAAACCATATTTTTTTGTCTAGCAATCTAAGTCTGATGAGAATCTGATGTTGGGTCACTCAGAATGAGTTCTGGGTTTGTCAGGCTGAAGACGTTAATCCAAGCGCTTTGTGGGAGGCAACCCATATTTATCGGTTTGCTTTGCTTTATGTTTGTTTTGTGTGCTTTGTTTTCTTTGTTTGGTTTGTTTTTATGTTTTTTAGTGGTAGTAATTTGGAGTTTTTAAACTAAATAGAGTTTATTTAACCTTATTTGATGAATTAGAGGAGTCAGAATGAAAATTTGGGCATTTGGCAGACCTGTGCTAAATTGAGCACTGGCAGCTAAGCGCCGCTTAGTTGGCGCTTAGGAGTCGATGTTACAAAAACGTAAAATATGACACTCTAGAAGCCTAGATCGTGAGGATGAGGTTTTGGAAGTTATTTTGGAGTTTTAAAATGTCTTGGGGTAGTTTTAGCACTTCCCAAGTCTATAAAAAGAATATAATTTAAGAGAAACACTTGCCCCAAGTCCTATTTTCATTTCTAAGTCTTAAGAAGTGTATTTTGAGTACATCATGTCTTCCTGGGAGAATTAGATTAAGAAGAAGCAAGATTCTGACAAGAGTAAGTTCATTTGTGACAATGCTAAAGAGTTATTCAATGGATTTCTCGCTATTAGTATTCAAGGGATTGCATAAATGATTAGAAAAATTGAAGACCGAGTGACTTCAATGGAATCAAATATCAATGAAACTAACTTACAGATGGAGCACATGGGATGGCAAATCAAGATGCAATTCGATCATTCAAGATACTGTCGGCATATTTTTAGGTTAAGTATTTTGAAAAGGGGTCGCCTACAGAAGTTGTCGGTGAATTTTAGATTTTTAAATTTAATTTAAATATATATATATATATATAATTTAGAAAACAACATTTGATTTTGAAAATAATTTTAAGTTTGAAAATTTTATGATATGAAATCAAACCGATCTCACATCCCAAGTAGTTTATATAAACGAGCACCGCATCACAAGCTGTGTATTTATTCCGAAGCATGGGGCTCGATTAAATAAACTAGAAGATTTGTGACATCCGTTTGGTCTGCGAACCAATTTTATAAGCCAACAAGTTCCCCTGCTTAATATAAATGAATTAAGCAGGCTTTATATTACCAGGGTTCTTAAAGTTGCCTATAAGGGCAAGCCCCTATAGTTAATTACATCTTAAATGACGGGAATCATTTAAGAAAAATCTCGATAATGATCAGTGGTTTTGCTCTCAAGAATTTCAAAGTTTAAGGTTTTCAAAAGATTGGATTTTGGAAATTTCAATTGGGATTAGCTCAAATTTGGAACAGTTTATTTTAAGAGTCCAAAGGAAGAAAAGTAGGAGAAGCTGAGAATCCAAGAAGAATCTTGGCAATTTCCCAAACTATCTTATTGTTTGGTTTCAATTAGAGAATTTATTTAATGTTGCAATCATGCCAGTTTTAATTAATTAGGACTTATGCTTGTATGATATGATCACATAAAAACTCTCGAAGATGTGAGGGTTTGTGTCGTACCAAACAACTACTTCGGAGTCCTAAGACCAGTTATGGCTTAATTTACATAATATGATTATGCAATTGCCTAACAAAAAGTTGAGGATTTATGTTGCACTAGTCAAACTACCTCGAAATCCTATGGCTTGGTTATTTAATTCTATGGAAAGTTTAGCTGAAGAAGACACAGGTTTTACTGACGACGATGACCGTGCTGCCCACCATGCTCCAAGCACCTTGTTGTTGCAGGGATTTTGTTTTAGAAGGTGAAAATCAGGAGATGAGAGAAGTATTTTGTTTTAGAAGTCTTAAAGTCCAGATGTTTTTAATATTTTATTAGGGGAATCTTAAAGTTTATTATAACACCGGTTAAGATCTCACGGTTCCATCATTCCGGCACCGTTATTTTTATCGGATTCACTTAGTCCAGATGAATTTGCTAAACTCAACTGAATGAGTTCCACACTTTCATTTAGACCGTGGGAAATCCAGTTAGCAACACGTAGGTTACATCATCCTAGGTATTCCCGATCATCCAACGAGATATTTTAATTTAATTGCAATTGTAGTTTTGTTGTTTTGTTTGTGATTAAATTTTGAGTTGTTTTATTTTTTGAATGTTGTGGTGGTGAATTTTATCTTGTTGTAACTTTTAATTTAGTTTTGGTTTCAGTTTTGTGGCTATCCTAAAGGTTTTAGTTTTCATGCAACAATCTTGTTTAACATGCAAGAAGAGTAAAGTGCAGCTTATATAAATAAATTGCAATAATGTAAATTGCAATAAAATAAAAGCGTACCTGGAGAGTCTTCTCGTCATTCCAAGCTGCACTTAAAACACATGTTAAGGCATTTAAATATTTATAACGAGTACCTAGGTAAAGCTAAGGAAAGGTTTTGGTTGTCTACCAAATTCCTAATCCTATTGCTAGTCATCTCCTATGACGTCTAGATTCTTGTATTTTGTTTAAGGATGATTTTATTCATCAAAGAACAATTAAATTCAATTGTTCTTCTAGAAAATCTCATCATATTGAGGAAGTGTTTAGGACGAGTCCTAAACATCTTTTCAATATTTTTGGAATTACTTTGAGTCCAAATGAGTTTTATTGCAGAGGTGAATTAATCATCCCAAAATTTAGTTTAGTTTCTTACTCAGTGAATTAGGATGTTTGATTGTCCTATAAGTAAAGTGACATTTCACTTGATGCTTTACTTAAGAGTTATAATAATGGAAACCTTTAAGGGCAAATTAATTTGTTAAAGGTTTTAATGATTTAAAATTAGAATTAATGTTTTAAGGTGATTTAATTTAGTTATAAAATTTTAATAAATTTAAGTCTGGAATAGTGTTCAAGTTGTTTTATTCTTAAGTTTTTTAAACCATTTGAATTAAAAGAGGAATATAAATCATTTAATTTAGACTTTAATGATTTAATTTTAATTTAATGATTTAATTTTAATTTAATTGCAATATTCAGGATTAAATTTTAATTGGTTTGATTATTATTATTATTATTTTAATTAAGAATTTATTTTTATGAAATCAATTTTTAATGTTTCAAATTTGCTTTAAATTTGCTTTCAAGTAATTTTTGAAATTAATAGTTTTTCTTTTGTTTTAAATTTATTTCAATTTAATTATCAAATTATTTAATGTTTTAAGTTTTAATTTAATTAAGGTTCACTTTCCTCTTAATTATTTAATTATTAATTTCAATTATCACTTTAAATTTAATTAAAAGTTAAATATTATTAGAGTGATTCATTTAGGGATTTTAGTTTAAGTTATTATAGTCTGTCTAAATTATATCCTCATTTTAATGATCCAAATTTTAACTTACTCTTCCAAAATTTAAATTTTTTAATTAATTAAGGTTTACTTTAAATATTTTCAAGGTGATTAATGGGTTTCTACCCCTTAATTCTATAGGTTTCAATCTTCTAATGAAAATTTTAAAATCAGATACTTTAACCTCCCCTTGATTAAACCTAAATATTAATTAGGGTTAAAATCCTTTAATTACTTTTATGCCCCTTTAAGCTTATTTATTTCTTAACTCACTAAGTTGAGCACAAATGAACTTGAAATTTTTATGTCACTTCACTCATATGTCAATTAAGACATTAGAGGAGAAAATGTGATTATTCTAAATTTGATTTAATTTGTATAATTATTTTTGGTGAAAAATAAGGATTTTCAATGGAAATTCAACAACATGACCAAGGAAGGGTTTCTATCCTTAAGAAAATTATGGGATGTTCCTAATGACTAGAGGACCACTTGGACCAATTTTGGTGATTTTTTGAATTATATTTTATTTATTATAATTATTTTGAGTTTTAGAGTGTTAATTAATTATAAAATAAATAAAATATTGAAAATTAAGTTTTGTATTTTTCCTAAATCTATCTAACCTCAACGAGATCAGAGAAACAAATTTTATAATTTTCTAATTTTAATTTGATTTATTAGAATTAATTTAGTGAAAAGGTTGGAAAATTCATTTTTTAATTCAAAAATTGTTTTAAGCATTTAAAATTCAATATCTTTACTTTGAGACTTAGGAAAAATATTTGGTTTGTTCCTAAGTGATTAGCAGGTGAAATACGACATTTTTATGATTTTAAATATTTATATTATTTTTATTATTATTTTTAATTATTTAAAATATTAAAATATGGTGAAAAATGAAGATTTTTAAAAAAATTTAATTTTAATTTTATTTGACTCCCCTAACATCAGAGAAGCCCCAAAACCAATTTGGTGAATTTTTAAAATGTATTTTTAGAGTTATGAGTTTTTAAAGTTTAATTTTGGTTATGTGACTTAATTAATCCATTTAGTGGGGTTAAACAATTCCAATTATTCCAAATTTTTATATGAGGTCCCTCTAATCCTGAAGATCAGTGGAGAATTATTTTCAAGTTCTTTTGATGTGTGGTTAACCCTAATTAATTAAAGTTTAGTTTTGAGTAATTAGGCCAATTAGGGTTATTCTTAATGAATTAACTCAAAAAATAATTATCCTAGGGTCTTCTGGTCCTAAGAAACTTCCCCAAATTTTCCTAGAATTTTCTAAACAACATGCTAATTAATTGAATTAAAATACCAAAAACAGTGACATAAACTTGAAAAATACATAACTTGCCATAGAGATGGCCTCTGACCTTGAAAAATTCAGGGAATGTTCCCAAGATCAGAGGCTTCAAAAGCCCTATGTTCTCATGCCATGGTGAATTTTCTATGCAAATGGAGAATTAAAATACTGAAATGAGTAAATAATTAATTAAAAATAAAATACTCATCAAAATAACTTGATTTCTTTTCTACATTATTCTCCTCTGTTCACTGAGCAAGATGGTACTTTTAGTTTATTTTTGTGATTTTTCTACACAAAGATATGGATTTTCTAAGTTCTGGGTATTTAAATAAATCAAAAAATCCATATTTTCCTACTTATCCATGCGGCGCTGACTCAACCTCGACAGCTCCGAAAGCCCATACGTCGCGCTCCCATTCGATGTCACCATCTGACTCAGCGCTCCAGGGGTCCACGGTTCTTGTAACGTTCTCTGGTCCGGCGCAATCTGGACTATCCAATAAATACACGCTCGATCGGACGACACCTGGTCATCGTTTACGACTGGTGTGCACCCGTGACCGTCCACACTAAAACCCTAAGAACTCTCTCATTTCTCAACAGATTTTCGTGTTCTTATACTCTATGGATTCATCCTGAAGAGACGAACACATCCATACTATTTACATGCTATGAAATTAAGCCAAGCAAAATAGAGAATCTCTGGAAGCTCGGGAGGAAGGAGAGGTCTATACCTTGGCTCTGAGAAGTGAAGCTTCAATCAGAGAGTTGTGGCACCTTTGATTTCACCCAAGGAAGCTCCAGATGAAGTCTCTGGCTCTGGGTAATTGCCTAGGTACAAATTCCACCAAGCCCAATTTCAAAGCTTGGTCGATAGAAAGAATGGCTAGCCTAGTGAGGGGGCTTCCACTGGGGAACTTCTTCTCTTGGTCCTATGCAGGTGTGGGTGAGTTTAATTTGATTTTGGTGGAGGTTCCAGGGATGTCCTATTCTGGGCTGAGAATTGAGCTCCAAAATTGAGCTCAATCAATGGGGTTTAGGGCAGGAGAACAGTGGGGATCAATTGCTCTAGGCTAGGAGAAGGTCCTGGAGCAATTTTGGCAGAATTTTGTTTAGGTCTGGTTCATCACCTTGTTTGGTCGAGAGGGTGGTGGTTTTAAATAGACATGGCTGGAGTGCCTCCCAGGGGGAGTTAGGGCTTGGTATCAGCTGCCTTGGTCAAGGGAAGAACAGCCATGGAGTCCAATTGTGTTGGGACAGCTAAGTTAGGGAGTTTGAATTTTTGAATCAATTTAGACCTCTCGGCCATGGTGTTTTCCGGCGGCCTAGTGGCTGGCCGGCCAGGCATTGGTCACCATCTTGACCAGTGGGGTCAGGGTTGGGGTTTGGTGCAATCAATTGGCTGTGGACATGTGTAAAGGGCTTGATTTAAATGGAATGGGAGAAGGTTCATTTTGGCTTGGTTTGGTTCAACTCATGTATTAGGCTAGGTGCACCTCCCCAAGGCTCGACTTTGGGCTGGGAGGAATCATTTGGGACAACCAAGAGAGAGTGGTGAGGTCTCTTTCCATGGTGAGGTGGCTAAGCTTAGTTTAGAGTGTGACATGAATGAGGTTAAAAAGCTTAATGAAGGATTAAGAAAGAGGCCCCCTCCATTTGCCATAAATTACATGGTGAGGTGTAAAGTGACTCCCATGGCTTGCATATGGCTTATGCAGGGCTCAATGGCTCACATTTGGCTTGGAAAAAGTTTGGTCAATTTCATGGAAGTAGGTTTTAGAGATTTTTGGCATTTTGGTGGGAATTTGGATGAATCCTGATTTGGAATGGTTTAATGATGATTTTGAAACTTAGGGGTGATATCACTTAAAGGTATGATGAAAAGAAATTGCCATGTGGGCTTTAGAGCCAATTTTGGGCTTTTGGATTTGGTGAAAATGGGCATTTAGAATGGTTTAAGAATGTGGGCATTTAGGTTTGAAAACAAAGTGGTGGATGGAAATTTTGTAAAGGATTGGGTCAAACAAATGTTGGGTTTATTTTAGGGATGTGTCATGAACATTTTAGAAAAGATTTGGTATCATTTAGAGTGGATTTGGGTTTAATTTGGGCTTTTTTGGTAAAGTGGTCAAAGTGGGTCAAATTGGGCTAACTTGGGCTAAGGTTGGGCTAAGGTTAGATTTGATATAAAATTATTGTTGAGAAATGTTTATGGGAGTGTCACAAAGAGTTTTCAACTTTGGTTGGTCTTTGATTTTGGGATTTGGGCCCATTTGGGTTAGGTTTTGGGTTTAGGCCAATTTAGGGGATTTTGGTTTTGGGTTAGGTTTGGGTGGAGTTTATGTTCAAATTTGGGGCAAATCTTGTTAGTGTTTTCTTTGTGGGGATGTTAGGCAGGTTTTAGAAAGGATTAGGGGCCAATTGGGGCTGAATTGGGTTGGTTTGGGCTAGGTTTAGGTCATGGGCCAAAATTGGGCCTTAGGCTTTAAATTGAAATTGGATCTAAATTTTAATCAAATTGGGCTTGGATTTGGTCTAGATTGATATTGGGGATATTGAATTGAAGTTTAGAATTGAATTGGATCAAAATTGAGGTCAATTGGGTTGATTTGGTTTGACATTGGATCCACTTGGGTTAAGAATGGGTCAAGTTGGGGGTTTTGGTAAAAGTGGATTAAATTGACAAAATTGGCCTAGGTGTAGTTGAACAAAATGAAATTGGGATTATTTGGGATTTTAAGGAATTTTATGGGAATTTTTGGAATAACAAAATGAAATTTGTTATACTTGCATATTTAGGATATTTAAATTCCTGCAAGCATGTTATGTTAGTCTTTAATTCTCACCCATGTATCATTTCTTATGCTTAAATGTTTTTTCCTAAGTAAAAATTAAAGTTTGGGGGGGGGGAATTTTAAAAACAAAAATTTTTCAAAAACCTAAAATTTGATTTGTTCTCATGAATAATTAAAATAAATCTTATTTCTTGATTTAGAAGAATTATGTATATGAAGTTATATAAGGTGAACAAAAATTTTGAATATAGAAATGATTAAAAGAATTTAGTTGAAAATTTATAGTAATCATGAAAATCTTAAAGTTAAAATTTTCTTAGTGAAGAGATGTTAATTATAGCTATCTATCTTTAGTAAGAAATTTTATACTTTTGGATAAATAGAAGATATGACTTTTATTCTTCAAAGCATAAATTTCTTTTATTGAGGAATAATTTTCAAATACTATTATTATGATTTTTAAGTGAATGATATATATCTGACCTTTATTTTAAATGGAAGGGTGGAATTCAAAATCATTAAAGGCCTATCCAGATACAGTAATCCTTGTCTTAGAAAAAGAAAAAATTAAAAATTTTAAAAAAAAGTAAAAGAAAAGAAAAAGGAAACGAAAAACCGAAAAATAGTATGTAAAAAGGGAGGAAAAGCTTGAAGATTTAAGGGCCTAAACAAAAATTGCTTCCATACCTAAAGTTTAACGTATAAGTTCAGAGAAAATCTAAAGCTTAAGGTTATAATATAGTAAGTAAATTTATTTTCAAATAAAGATTTTTAAGTGAGAAAAATAAGATGTTTAAATGCTATATTTTGAAGAATCTACAAATATTTCTGAATTAGATAAAGACTTATATTTGTCATTTTTCATTCCTTAAGAACTTTCTAAACTTTAAGTTGGTCTTAATTACTGAATTTTTTTTCTAAATTGGACTGTTCTATTTCTAGAACAAAATTTTGTTATCTTCCTAAGAAACTCATGACATAATTTGTATGTTAAATTTTTTCTATGAGATTAACTATCACTTTAGGACAATTAACATTTTAAGTTTGGGGGATTTTGATACACCTAAAATATATAGTATTTTTATGCACATTTTATACCTATTTTTGATGATATTGCACTTTAATGGAAGATATTTTGTGTTTTTCTTGCAGGTATGATGAAAATGAGTGATTATGATGAAATGAGCAAAATTGGATCAAATTTTGAGCAAAAAAAATTAAAAATGAAAATTTGGGCACTGGCGGCTAAGCACCGCTAGGCCGGCGCTAAGTCGCCACAGTTAAAAATCGAAATTAACTTGAATTTGGTGCCATTTTCAAAGGGGATGGGATGCAACTCTCAATGGTAATATCCATAACATCCTTTGGGCGGCAACTTTGAATAAAGCGGTGCATTCTTTGGTGGATACATCGAATCTGGACACATTTTGAAGAGACACCAAGGCACCTTTTGGTTTAATATTTAAAGAGAGTCTTAGGAAATATTAAGGGCTCTTCCTTTGCATTTTGAAGGGCTCTTTCTTTGCATTTTGAGGGGCTCTTCCTTTGCATTTTGAAGGGTTCTTCCATTGCATTTTTAAGAGAGTTTTAATTAGGAGTAGGAGTAGAGAGTAGGGAAGAGAAAAGGGTATGATTGAAGCCTTCTTCTTCCGACTTCTTTTCTTTCTTTTAGTTTAGTTTTTATTGAAGTCTGAAGTCTGTTTCTGAGTCATCGAAGTTGGGAGACCTGCTCTGAGGAGTAGTTTAGTGAAGAGTCAAGGTTTCAGAGGAACTTCCTGAGTTTTGTGGAGAGGATTTTCAGATAAGTGTTTACTTTTGTTCTTATATTTAGTTTTTAATTAATACTTATTGCGTTTGTTGTTTTCCTTATGGTTTTTAATTTCAAATCAATGTGTTTTTGTATTTTCTTAATGCATTCTGAGTAATTTACTTTATCTTTTTCTTTCTTAAATGAAGAAGTAAGTAATTCATGAAGAATTGTTGTGAAATGTATGAGTGTTTATAGTTGGAAGAAGTTGTGAAAATTGATTCTATAAACTTTATTTACTTCTTAATTTGGGTCTATTAAGATGTAAAATTTGTGGTGAGATTATGTAAGATCCAATGCGGTATTGTCTCATAAAATTTAGCAATTATATGGGTGAAAATTGTAGTTCATATAATTGAACATATTACATTAGAAGATGTTTTAAAAGGGGAGTAAAATTAGAGGATTTTTTGTGTGACAGGTGACCCACAAATTTATATTATGATATTTTTAATTTAATTGCAACGACGCCAAAAACTTGACCCCGCTATATTATATTTATAGACTTGTAATTGTTTATGTTGTGGATGCTACGCAAGTATACGTATCGTATCAAGTAATACAGGGCTCTAGTGGAGTCCTGGTTATCGATCCCACAGGGAAATAGAAAGTTAAATAACAACTAATTTTAAAATAATAATAATAATAATTTTAAAATAGTATACAAAAATTTGGAATTCTAAATTTAAGCGCAATAAAGTAAACTAAGTATTTTAATTAGGTAACTTAACTAAGTAGAAAATTAATACGTATTGAAAGTGCGAGAAAATTAAACTAATTGCTAAATAAGTCTTAACTATTCAGAAAAAGTATTTTTCCCCTTGTTTAGAAATTTAAGTGATTGATGAATTTAAATAGATAATTTTAAGGTATTGTGACAAATAGGAGCATTCCTATTCTTTACCCTTTGGTCCAGGTGTAAAGAATATTGACTAATCCTATGTTTGATTACTGTTCTCGCGGCTAGGTCGGGAGGATACCGACCGCCACTTCGAGCTCCCACGTTCCCCTCGCCCGAGGGCTAACATCTACACTTTAGCTCTCGAACAATAGGACCGAATTGAATATTTTAGTCCGTCGCACTAAAATGCTCAATTCTACGCCCGATGATATTATTTCCCTATTTATTTGCACCTTCCTTCCAAGGCTTTTGAATTCCCGAATATCCGATGTAATTTTTACTATAGTTGATATTCAACATATTTTAACAAATCAAATGGCCGGTTGAAAGTAAATTAAGTTTTAAGTAAAAATTATCACAATTTATTAATATATATAAAAGTACTTCGTTTTAAGTTCATCAAGTCACTTAATTTCATAACGAGGAGAAAGACTAATAAACTACTCGAATGCATAGGAACTAAACTAAGCATGGATTTCATTTAAAGTTAAAAACAATAAATACAAATACTTATCTCGATTTATCCCTGACGGACTCCTCGCGAGTTCCTTTTACTCTTCCTTCCGATGCAACGAAGACTCATTAAAAAACTCACTAACTCACTAAAGACTCACTAATTACACTAATTAAGACTCTAAAGACTGCTCACATAAATAAAAGACTCTTAAGACACAAATTGACACACATAACACAAAATAACACACACTTAGAAGTTGAATTTCGGCCTCTATATATAGAGGTGAGCAAAGGACCAAGAGGTGTGTAAGCATCCCTTCAAAAAGTGTCCAGGTTCAATGTATCTGCGCCATTTGAACTAGCTCGCCGTCGGCGACAAACTACCTCGCTGTCGGCGACAAACTACCTCGCTGTCGGCGAGGCTTCTAGAAGGTCTTCGAACCGCGCTATCTCGCTGTCGGCGGGCTCGGGCTCGCTGTCAGCGAGACAGTTATAAATCCTTCAAAATTTTCTTCTTCGTACCCTCGCCGTCGGCGGGCTCGATCTCGCCGTCGGCGACTTCAGCACAAATTGCATTATTTTCTTCCTTTTTGCTCCAAATCCGCTCTTTTTTATGATTTTTGCTTTTATCACCTAAATTCTACATTCCTGCAACAAAATAAAGAAAATACCTTTCTTTAAAGTGCAATTTCATCAAAAATAGGTATGAATTTCTTAATAAATTTTTCAGTGATCAAAATCCCCCAAACTTACTTATTACTTGTCCTCAAGTAATTTTAGTACTACATAAAAAATAATGATTTCTATAGTAAGATTTTTCAATTCAAATAAACTATGAATTAGATTAATTAATATCATAACAAAGTTAAATAAAAATAATTCATGTAATTTAATTAATCTTATAGAAATAAATTATTTAGTTATCAGGTCTAAGATTTCTAGCTTACTATTCATTTCAGGAATGACTATATTTAAAAGAATAACTACTTAAGATATTCATATGATAAGAAATTCAAGAAAACACTATTAGGTAAAATTCTTATCCATAAACATAAGTTTGGAAATATCTAAGTTTTTCCCTTTAGGTTAATTCAAATGAAGCCAATTTTTGATAAGGCATCTCCTCAAGCTTCTCCTCATTTTTCTTTTTCTTTTTCTTTTTCTTTTGCTTTTTTTTTTTTCTTCTTTTTTTCTTTTTTTTAATGAGAATTACTGTATCTGGAGAGCCTGTTAATAATTTTGAACTTCATTTTCATCTTCCTAAATTTGAAACTTAGAAATATTTCTTAGCTTATATATACTTCATAGTTTTTACTTCATTAATTTTCAATCTTTTTTTTTCACTTGAATACTTAAGAATTTTAATTTTAGAATATAGTTTTCCTTACTAAAAATAGTTTACTATATTCTTATTCCCTTTAACCAAATATTTTATTCTATTTAATTAATTAAAGCACTAGAAATATTTCATTTAACCTTTTATAATAATTAAATAACATAATTCATATTAATTAAATTGAAAAATTTGCTATAAAAATCATTTTATAATAATTTGAAAATAGAAATTGAGAACAAGTTAATAACTAAATTTGTATTTTACTCCCCCCCCAAACTTAAATTTTTATATCTACTCTAAATAATGAAAAAGGGAAAGTAAGTTTAGGTATTTCTTTTTTTTTTGAAATTTTTGCAGGCTTTTTCATTTTTCATTGAACCTGTACTGTTAGTATTCTCCATATATATATAACAATTTAAAGAAGATGCAGGGATAAAATCTGAGATAAGTATTAAATACAACAATTAAAATTAACTCTACACTACACATATGAATTTCTAACATATTAAAACAATTTAACTAAGACATTAACAATTTTACAACTTAAAACAATACAGAATAAAATAAAAACATACTAAAGAAAACTAACATCCTATTTAAAATAAAAACAAATGCAATTAACTAACAAAAAAAAAAATGAAAAACTAAACTACTATAACAATTCAAGCAAATAATCTAACAAACATCCAATGTCTCGCAACATAAAGTACTGATTATTACAAACATATAAAAGTTTCCAAAATAACTTAACATCAAACAAACAAAACAAATAAAGTCCTAATCTTCTATATTGAAGTCCCAAACTATATTGTCATCCCCTCCTCGATCCGGAAGCTGAGAAGACAGAAGCGAGGACGATACTGAGTATACTTGGGACATTCTGGAAAGATGACATCTAAATCTCCACTCCTGTAGCGACGTTCAGCTTCATGATAAGCTATCTCGTACTCTGAATGTCTCTGTAGGTACTCACTATCATAATCATGTCTCTTCTCCAGATTGTCAATCCTTTGATCAAAATGATCAAATCTTCTCCCCATTGTCTCTCCAAACTGCTCAAAACTCCTCCTATGCAGTGTCAGCTCATTCATCAGATCTTGTAGGGTAGGGGTGGTAGGCTCAGGAGGTTCATAGCTAGTAGAGGGTATATCTCTACTTGACTGAGTGAAATAACTTCTCACTCCTGATCTCCACCCTTCATGAGACTCATATTTCTTAATATTGGCCGCTGTGAGTGGGTTCATGGGTTCTATCCACTCCTCATCATTTGCTGCCTCAACTCCAGAGAGTTGGCAGATTGCATAAATCAACCCAGGATGTCCCAATCCCCCTCCACTTTCATTTCCAGCAGTGGCTAAGATATTTCTATAGATGACACTTCCAATGTTTATACTTCTATTGTTCTGAATACAGAAATTCAGAACTGCTCTATCCCTTGTTACCTCACTGTGGTGGTATGTAGATAACAAAGCAGAACAAATAAAATAGTGCCATGCTTTAGAATTTGCATTTAACTTAGAAAGAGGAAAATTCACTCTTTCCCGCTGCTTTATCTTCCAAACTCCAGTCCCGTCAGTAAGAAAATTTATCACATCTTCTAGAGGTTCCGGCATAGTTCCAAATGTTCCGTACTCAATTGGACCGTCCCGAACTTCATAGAAGGCGTTAATGCTAGCAGCGCTGAAGTCAACCATAAATCCACGTACCTTTGTCGGTGCGTCCTCTACGACGATCGAGTTAGAATAAAATTCCTTTACTACTTCCACGACAGCTCTACGTGGTGATGTAGCGAGAGATTCTCCCAACCTCGTTCTTTAATGATCCGCTCAACTTCGCCTCCCGTATTCTTAAAAACTCGATTCGCAATGCACTTTCTTGCTTGAATGTTTTGAAAATACTGATTTTGTGCTCGTGCATTGACAAATCGGTCAGTATCGTAATCTACTTGTCTTTTCTGTCGCGGAGCCATTTTTCGATCGATCTATGAAATTCACAAAAATCGTCACTAAACTTGCTAATATTACTAAGGAGGCTTCCTACAACATCTAAGATCAAATTAAAACAAATTTTATGGATTTCTACCGAGTAATTCTTCCACATTTAGGATTTTTCAAACTTTTTCAATGTGGAGAAAATACATGGTGAAAATCAAAAATTTTTGCATAGGAGTGAAGCACTTACCAAGAGAAGATGAAATCCGGTGTTTTTTAGTGATGAAATCGCCTCTAAATCAGAAATTTCGTGAGCCCTAGGGTAGTTTTTGCGAAAAATGAGAGGTTGGGGATGATGAATAGTGTTTTTGATCGGTCAATTAAAGTGTTTTTCACGACCTCGCTGTCAGCGAGATTTTTCTCGCCGTCGGCGAGCTAATATTTTAGGAACCAAAAACTCTCGGGAAAAATCCGCTGTCGGTGAGAAATTTTTGCTCTGACCTTCGCTGTCAGCGAGATCAATCTCGCTGTCGGCGGGATTTTCTCGCCATCGGCGAGATTCCAAAAAATTTAATTTCCGAAATTCGTCACTCATTTTCGTCCTTGATTTGCCTTATATTATATTTCCGATCACATCATTTATTAATTTAATATGAAGATTAGCTACTTATACACAAACAAATTTACACAACACAACAAATTAACTTTAATGTTGAAATCCATGAGATGTACAAACTAACATAATTTTAAACTCGTATAATCAAACTTCGATTCTCCAATCCTTACTACTAATCGACATCGCAAACCAATCCACGACACACTAAATGCTTGATACAAAACTATGACGCATATCTCAATTAAGTTTGAGATATTCAAATCATCACTCCACACATAATAAAATCTAAATCAAATCAAATAACATAAATACAAACATACTATGGAAATCTTTACTACTACTCTTCAATGTCAGAATCTTCATCTTCTCTGATATTTCCGATATGACGATGATGCACAAATAAGTTATAGAAAGGCCTGAAGGGAAACTCCAAAGCAGATTCTTCAGTGATCCAACCCTTCTGTCTCAGTAAATGAAGAAAGCTAGCTTCCAGGTGTCCAGAATGATCAAAGTGTTCCTTCATCCTCCAGATCAATGTGATCAAATAAATCGGATATATTGTCGATTGAATCTCTCACTTTACGTAGATCTTTCTCCATTCCTTTAATTTTCTTCATAAGTAACTCCGTTTTATCCGAAATAGGCCTTGCTATAGGATTATTCCGTGAAGCTCTATCGGAGATAAATGTAATTTCATCATTATTGTCCAAAGTAGGGAACATATACGTAGGATCAAGCGGCTTCCAAGGTAACAGAACCTTTTCCCAAGCTTCATAAGAAACCTGGTACTGACTGCATAATGCAAAAATAGCAGATGGGTGTCCTAGTCCGTGAATTGACCCATGCACAATTAAACCCAATGCATACTTAACAATTATTGATCCAACATCAATAGGCAATCCATTTTGAATACAATAATTCAATATAGCGCATTCCTTCGAAACCTTGTTTACCCTCATAGTAGGTAACAATTTAGATGAGATGAAAAAGTGCCAGTGCTTTGATACAGGATTCAAAAGTGATGTAGAGAAACTAACATACCCGTCTTCACGCATTTCCCAATCTTCCGGTTCATCAGTCAGATATCAAAATATCTCATTCATATTATATCGAGACGGCACAAAATTTGAATAATGACATACCGGGGTGTTTTCTATAGAGAATAATTCATTTACTCTTGATGGAGTAAATGTCACCCATCTTCCTCGGACGTAGACATTCCCATTGTTGATCGCATGTAAGTTAGAGTAGAACTCTTTCACAATCCGGAATAACAACGGCGGACGTAGTGTAACAAAATACCTCCCGAGTAGCGTGCTGCGCGATCGTTTCTTCTATCTTCGTAGTGGAATTCTCTAATCCTCGATTGACAAATCCTCGTTCCTTGATAACTCTTTTCTTTACCAAAACCTTGTTGAAGATCCGCTGCGCTTCCGCACTCACAAATTTCCTCTGGTTAAATACTCCAGAATTAAAGGAATCTAAGAATTTGGAGGCCATTATGGTGAATGGAATGAATTCTAGTGAAGAAGGCGAGATCTAGAATGATTTAAGAATGGGTTTTCACAAAGGAATTGGTGTTGAAACCGTCCAAATCGGCATTCAAATTATAAATAACTCATCTTTATAACTTCCTCGCTGTCGGCGAGAAGTTTCTCGCCGTCGGCGACTCAGTTATAAAAACTGCCTCCCATGTTCTCGCTGTTGGCGGGACGTTTCTCGCTGTCAGCGAGCTCGATAAATAAACTGAATTTAATTTAGGCGCGAACCTCGCTGTCGGCGAGTATCGACCTCGCCGTCGGCGAGATTCCAAAATAATGTCTAATTTCGCTCTAAATCGAATAATTTCTTTTCTCATCATAATGGTTCGAATATGTGATGATTCTTAATAATAATTGAGTAGTAAAGTTTCAATAATATAGATTAACTATTAAGATACAATAAAAATAGATAACTAGTATGGGTTGCCTGCCATAAAGCGCTTGGTTTAACGTCGTCGACCCGACCTAATTTCAATTATTAATCGAGTCGACTAAGCATTAAAACCTCTTTATAGTTAGGTCTTATACCTTCGAAATATGGTTTTAATCTATGTCCATTAACTTTAAATTTATGTCCAGTTTTTGGATCTTCTATTTCTATAGTTCCGTATGAAAATATTTGAGTTATGGTGAAAGGTCCTAACCATCGAGACTTCAATTTTCCGGGAAATAATTTCAATCTAGTATTATATAACAAAACTTCCTGTCCCGATTCAAAATTTCTCCGATTAATCTTCCGATCATGCCATAATTTCATATTTTCTTTATAAATCCGATCATTATCATATGATTCATTTCTTAATTCTTCCAATTCATTTAATTGCGGCAATCTTTTCTCACCAGACTTCCTTCATATTATAATTAAATTCTTTAATCGCTCAATATGCTTTATGTTCTAATTTAACTGGTAAGTGGCATGTTTTTCCATATATAAGCTCGTAAGGAGTCATTCCAATCGGAGTTTTATAAGCGATCCTATAAGCCCATAATGCGATTGTCTAATTTAATAGACCGATCTAACCTATTTGGGTTTACTGATTTTTCTAAAATACGTTTAATCTCACGATTAGATACTTCAGCGTAATCCGCTAGTCACGTGGATGATAAGCGAGTGGATATCTTATGAGTAATATTGTATTTTTCTACTAGTTTGTGAATGTATTTATTTCTAAAATGAGTTCCTCCGTCAGTGATAATCACTCTCGGCATTCTAAATCTAGTAAAAATATTTTTCATCAGAAATTTTGAAACACTCTTAGCATCACACCTAGGTAAAGCTTGTGCCTCAATCCATTTGGAAACATAATCAACAACTACTAATATATATGAGTTTCCAAATGAAGGAATAAAAGGTCCCATAAAATCTAATCCCCAAACATCAAAAATTTCAACTTCTAATATAAAATTCAGAGGCATTTCATTTTTTCTAGATATATTTCCTACTCTTTGACATTTATCGCAAGTTTTAATATATCCGTATACATCTCTAAATAGAGTAGGCCGGTAAAATCTAGATTGTAGAATCTTATAAGCGAGTTTTATCGATCCCAAAATGTCCTCCAAAATCAGAATCATGACATTTTTGAATAATTGGTTCAGTTTCTTCATAAGATACACATCTTCTAATAATTAAATCCTTACATTGCTTATATAAATATGGTTCATCCCAAAAATAGGTTTTCGTATCATGGATGAATTTTTTCTGTTTTTGTAAAGTTAGCATAGGTGGTAAAATATTACTAACTATATAGTTTACTATATCAGCATACCATGGTATTTTCCACTCATTGATATTATATGGTTGTTCATCAGGAAAGCTGTCTATAATTTCATTTTCAATATGAGATAATTCATGATTTTCTAATCTTGATAAATGATACGCAATTTTATTATCAGTTCCTTTCTTATTAACGATCTCAAAATCGAATTCTTGCATTAATAGCATCCATCTAATTAATCTTGGTTTGGAATCTTTCTTTTGCATTAAATATTTGATAGCGGAATGATCAGTATGCACGATACATTTTGTTCCAATCATATAAGGTCTAAATTTATTAAAACCATATACTACCGCTAATAATTCTCTTTCGTGAATCTGTATAATTTATTTCGAGCATCATTTAGAGTTTTACTAGCATAGTATATAACTTTAAAAATCTTTTCATATCTTTACCCAAGAACTCGCTCCTACGAGCATAATCACTAGCATCACACATAAGCTCAAATGGTTTCTCCCAGGTTAGGTGAAATTATTATAGAGTCTGTAATTAATTTTTCTTTTAAGAGTTCAAAAGCATTCGGGCATTCGATTGTAAATTCAAATTTCTTGTCCTTTTCGAGAAGTTGGCATAGAGGTTAAGTAATTTTTGAAAAATCTTTTATATAGCGTCTGTAGAATCCAGCATGTCCAAGAAAACTTCTTACCCCTTTTACCGTAGTTGGAGGTGGTAATTTAGCTATAACTTGAATTTTTGCAGGGTCCACTTCCATGCCTTTTTCCTAAATTTTATGCCCTAATACAATGCCGCCCGCAACCATAAATTGACATTTTTCCCAATTTAGAACTAAATTTGTTTTCTCACATATTTCTAATACTTTTTCAAGATGAGTTAAGCATGTGTCAAATGATGTTCCAAATACAGAGAAATCATCCATAAATACTTCTATTCCATTGTCAATTAACTTACTAAATATAGACATCATACATCTCTTGAATGTTGCTGGTGCATTACATAATCCAAAAGGCATTCTTCGAAAAGCGAAAGTTCCATAAGGACTAGTAAATGTAATTTTCTCTTGATCCTCAGGAGCAATTTGTATTTGATGATAACCGGTGTATCCATCTAGAAAACAAAAATACTTATGTCCAACTTAATCTATCTAACATCCGGTCTAGAAATGGTAAAGGGAAGTGATCTTTCCTGGTGGCGGTATTTAATTTCCTATAATCAATACATATACGCCAACCGGTAACTTATCTTATAGGAATAAGATCGTTATTTTCATTGGCGAGTGATCGGTCACTCCTCCTTTCTTAGGACACGATGAATTGGGCTTACTCAAGCATTGTCGGAAATAGGATATATAATACCATTATCTAACCATTTTAAAATTTCTTTCTTAACTACTTCTTTCATTATCGGGTTTAATCTCCTTTGGGGATCCGCTTTAGGTTTATGTTCATCATCTAAAATAATTCTATGCATACGGATTGAAGGACTAATTCCTTTAATATCTGCTAAAGTCCAACCAAAAGTTTTCTTATATTTTTTTAAAGTTTCTAAAAGTTTTTGTTCTTGAGATTCGTTTAATGCGGATGAAATAATAAGCGGTAAAGTTGAAGAATTACCTAAATAAGCATATTTCAAATGATCGGGTAATATTTTTAGCTCGAGTTCGGGAGGTTTAATAATTGATGGAACTATATTCTTGTCGAGTGTTTTCGGTATTATCCAAAAATTCAAATCTTTCCCGAATATAATCTAGTTCTTCATTATTATCTTCAATTAATTCAGTGTTTTCTTTTTCTAATTTATCTTCGTAATATTCCTTAAATTGTTCTTGTTGTAAATGTTCAAGTATTTCCATCCGAAAACATTCATCATCTTTTTCTAGCGCGAGGATATTTCATTGATTTTGCAATATTAAATGTAACTTTTTGGTCATTTACTCTCATAGTTAATTCTCCTTTCCGAACATCAATCATAGCTTTTCCGGTAGCTAAAAATGGTCTTCCTAAAATGATAGGAATTTCTTTATCTTCCTCCATATCTAAAACAATAAAATCTACTGGGAAGATAAATTTATCCACTTTCACTAACATATCTTCAAAAATTCCCTTAGGATAGGTAACTGAACGATCAGCTAATTGAAGGGTTACTGAAGTAGGTGTAATTTTTCCTAATCCTAATCTCTTAAAAATCGATAGAGGCTCCTAAGTCACACAAAGCTTTTCCATAAAATTTTTCTCCTATAGCGCAGGGTATAGTGAAACTACCAGGATCTTTCAATTTTTCAGGAAGCTTCTTCTGAATAATAGCACTACACTCTTCACTAAGTGCGACTGTTTCATTATCGTTGAATTTTCTTTTCTTATTTAGAATATCTTTCATAAATTTTACATAATTTGGCATCCGATCTAAAGCTTCGACAAAAGGTATATTGATTGTTAATTTCTTTAATATTTCAAGGAATTTAGCAAATTGTTTATCTTTTTTATGTTGAGCTAGTCGTTGAGGAAATGGTGGTGGAGGTTTTTGAACAGAAATTTTCATAGGTATTAAAGGATGTTCTAAGTTTGAATCTTGTTGAAGTGTTTCCTTTTCAATTTCCACTTCCTCTTTTTGGCTTTCAAGTTCTTTCTGAATTTGAGGTTCTAATTCTTTTCCACTCCTTAGTTGTATTGCTTTAATTTGTTCTTTTCCTTGATCTTTAGGATTTATTTCCACATTACTAGGAAAAGTTCCAGGTATTCTATTATTTAGCGCAGTAGCAATATGTCCAAGTTGAGTTTCGATATTTTTAATAGATGTTCCTTGAATTTGTAATTCATTTCCTTGAATTTGTAGTTGATTTCCTTGATTTTGTAGTTGATGACCCATATTCAATATTAATTCATCCATAGATAATTTCTTATCTTTAAATTGAGGGTTATTGTTATTAAATCCAGGTGGGTAATTAGGTTTATAGTTTGGATTTGCTTGATTAGGTTGATTCATCCATTGTTGATTAGATGTGTTATTCCAATTAAAATTTGGATGAGTTTTCCAACTGAGGATTATAATAGTTTGAATAAGTGTTATTAGTTCTATTATTAATAGCATTTAAAGTTTCATAATTAGATTGAGATTCTATGATTTGTCCAGATGAGTTTTCTTCTAAAGTAGGAGAGTAGTTCATTCCAAAATGATCTAATTTCTTATATATAGCAGCAATTTGAGAAGCTAACATAGATATTGCATCGTTTTCATGAATGTCGGCTATCTTTTCGGATTTACTCTATCGACGAGCCATTGGAAATTATTTGTTGCCATTTCTTCGATTAGTGCATAGGCTTCATCAAATGGTTTAGACATTAATGAACCTCCAGCAGCAGCATCGATGATTGATCTTAAAGATCCTACTAATCCATTATAAAAGGTTTGAATAATCAGCCAATCTGGTAGCACATGATGTGGGCATTTCCTAAGAAGTTCCTTAAATCTCTCCCGAAGCTTCATATATTGATTCTCCATCTAATCGACAAAAGAAGTTATATCATTTCTAAACTTAGCGAGTTTTAGATGGTGGAAAATATTTGGATAGAAATTTTTGTGATAATTCTCCCCAAGTTTTAATAGATCCAGGTGCTAACGAATTCAACCACATTTTAGCCTTATCTCTTAATGAAAAAGGAAAAAGTCTAAGTCTTATAGCATCGTCAGATACTCCTTGATATTTAAAAGTAGCACAAAGTTCTAGAAAACTAGCAAGATGTAAGTTAGGATCTTCAGTAGGTGAACCACTAAATTGATTGTTTTGTACCATTTGGATAATTGCAGGTTTAAGTTCAAATGAATTAGTAGCTACATCAGGGTTTTGAATAGTTAAATGAATTTCATCTGATGTAGGGTTGGCATAATCTCTTAATGGTCTTTGTTGGTTCATATTTTGAATTTCAGGAATATTCGCCATTTGTGTTAAATTTATAATTTGTTTCTTTTGTTTTCTAATTCTTTTAATTGTACGCTCTAATTCAGAATTGTAAGGTATTAAATTTTCGTTTCCAAATTTGCGCATACAATTTTAGAATAGATATTAATTTATTTATTATGATTATTTTAAAATAGTCCGTTACTCTATTAAATTTTTCTTACTTACTCTATTAAATTTTTCTTACTTTCCCCGGCAACGGCGCCAAAAACTTGACCCACAATTTTATATTATGATATTTTTAATTTAATTGCAACGACGCCAAAAACTTGACCCCGCTATATTATATGTATAGAATTGTAATTGTTTATGTTGTGGATGCTACGCAAGTATACGTATCGTATCAAGTAATACAGGGCTCTAGTGGAGTCCTGGTTATCGATCCCACAGGGAAATAGAAAATTAAATAACAACTAATTTTTAAATAATAATAATAATAATTTTAAAATATTATACGAAAATTTGAAATTCTAAATTTAAGCGCAATAAAGTAAACTAAGTATTTTAATTAGGTAACTTAACTAAGTAGAAAATTAATACGTATTGAAAGTACAGGAAATTAAACTAATTGCTAAATAAGTCTTAACTATTCAGAAAAATTATCTTTCCCCTTGTTTAGAAATTTAAGTGATTGATGAATTTAAATAGATAATTTTAAGGTATTGTGACAAATAGGAGCATTCCTATTCTTTACCCTTTGGTCCAGGTGTAAAGAATATTGACTAATCCTATGTTTGATTACGAATCTGCGGCTAGGTCGGGAGGATACCGACCGCCACTTCGGAGCTCCCACGTTCCCTCGCCTGAGGGCTAACATCTACACTTCGGCTCTCGAACAATAGGACCGAATTGAATATTTTAGTCTGTCACACTAAAATGCTCGATTCTACGCCCGATGATATTATTTCCTATTTATTTGCACCTTCCTTCCAAGTCTTTTGAATTCCCCGAATATCCGATGTAATTTTTACTATAGTTGATATTCAACATATTTTAACAAATCAAATGGCCGATTTGAAAGTAAATTAAGTTTTAAGTAAAAATTATCACAATTTATTAATATATATAAAAGTACTTCGTTTTAAGTTCATCAAGTCACTTAATTTCATAACAGGGAGAAAGACTAATAAACTACTCGGAATGCATAGGAACTAAACTAAGCATGGATTTCATTTAAAGTTAAAAACAATAAATACAAATACTTATCTCGATTTATCCCCAAGCAGACTCCTCGCAGTTCCTTTGACTCTTCCTTCCAGTACAGCAAGACTCACTAAAAAAACTCACTAACTCACTAAAGACTCACTAATTACACTAATTAAGACTCTAAAGACTGCTCACATAAATAAAAGACTCTTAAGACACAAATTGACACACATAACAAAAAATAACACACACTTAGAAGCTGAATTTCGGCCTCTATATATAGAGGTGAGCAAATGACCAAGAGGTGTGTAAGCATCCCTTCAAAAAGTGTCCGGGTTCGATGTATACGTGCCATTTGAACAAGCTCGGCTGTCGGCGACAAACTACCTCGGCTTGTCGGCGAGGCTTCAGAAGGTCTTCGAACCGCGCTATCTCGGCTGTCGGCGAGCTCGGGCTCATTGTCGGCGAGACGAGTTATAAATCCTTCGAATTTTCTTCTTCGTACCCTCGCCGTCGGCGGGCTCGATCTCGCCGTCGGCGACTTCAGGCACTAAATTGCATTATTTTCTTCCTTTTTGCTCCAAATCCGCTCCTTTTTATGATTTTTGCTTTTATCACCTAAATTCTACATTCCTGCAACAAAATAAAGAAAATACCTTTCTTTAAAGTGCAATTTCATCAAAAATAGGTATGAATTTCTTAATAAAATTTTCAGTGATCAACAGGCTAAAAGCACCTAATTTGGTTTGAAGTTTTGAATTTTGTTATGAGAAGTTAGCCCCCATGTGGAGGGAATTGAGGGAACTCTAGAGTGAGAGCTGGTATCTTCCATGCCTAACCATGTTCAAAATGATAAAATTTCAAATTAACCAATGTTCTTTATAGAACCAAGTATGGGTAAAGAATACATTTGCTTCTATTCATCACAACAAATTTTAAATACTTCTACAACAATACTTTGATAATTATTACTACATTATAAAGGAAAGAAAATGATATTCTAGTTAATACTGTTTTTTTTATAACATGTTTGCAGTTATTATCCTTTTAATTTCTTGTTTGACTTTTATAAGAAAATTTAAAGAGTGTAATCAACTATCAAACTTTTCGAAATCAAAACATACATTCAAAAGCTAATTAAAAAAGTAAAAAGATAATTTTCTTATTTTTTTTAAAGATTTTTCACTTTCCCTGTGGGTTCGATATCTCGGGGCTTAATCAGAAAGTCCTATATTACTTGATAAACGATACGTATACTTGCGAAGTATCCCATATTATAAAATCATAATTTTCATATCTAAATCATCAACACTTATGTTCGGTGTGGAGTGATATTTTTGGCGCACATATATTTATCAGGGATCAATCCTCCTCTTTATGGCTAGCTCATGTCTCCCCTTAATCCTTGAATAAGCAACCATAATGCCAAATTAAATTCAATGTGGCACTCCTTACACTCCCTTGCACCAGCCAGCCACCTTCCCTGTCCTTGCCAGTTGCCCCAGTGGCCAGAATGGCTTAGCCTTAGTGTCCCCATGCCCCATTAAACTCAAAATTGAGCCTTGCCAGTGAGGGATCACCTCAGTGATCAATGACACTTCTCTGCCATCACCTTAAGCAACCCAGAGCACCCACATTGGCACCCTGAGCTCCACCCTTCAGCCATGGCTATAAAAGCCGCCTCTCCATGGCCAAAACCAAGCACCGAGGAGTATATAGTAGCTGTCGAGGATACAGTCTGCTCCGTGTGGTTTAAATAGGAAAATAGGATATTTTTGAATTATTTAAATCACCAAAACTTTAAAAATGCATATCTTAGCCTAGAAAAATCATAAAAATAAAAGAAAAATACTCACTTGCTCAATGAACAGAGGAGAATCATGTGAAAATGGTTTAAAATATATTTTAATGCATGTATGATTTTTAATTAATTAATTACCCTCTGGAGTCTTTTGATTCTCCATGCATGTAAACATTTCATCAGGGCTTGATATTTTGGCATGTTATTATCTATGTCATGAGGGAAATTCCTTGATTTTTACAAGGTCAGAGGAGGTCACTAGACAGAGAACTATATTTTTCAAGTTTAAATGTTTGTTTTCATAAATTAAATCTAATAATTATCATGTTAATTAGAAAAACCTCAAAAAATTATGGTAGGTTCTTTATAGTAAGAGAACCCTAGGAAAAATTTATCATGGATTAAAACAGTGAAAGTAAGCTTAACTATCCACTTAACCTAAAAAAATCTTTTAATTAATTAGCACAAAATAAAAATTAAAAATAACATAAAAATTTTTCTCCCCTAAAAATTTTGGTGCCATTTGGAATTAATTTAATAAGTCAAATGATTTTTCTAAGTCCAATGGTATTTTTGGCACTTAAATGATTTTTAAAAATTAAAATACAATTCATAAATTATGAAAATGGTTTTCATAGTCCTCTTTAATCAGAGGAATTTTATAACAATAAAATTATAATTTATGTAAAAATTTCATTTTCAAACATATTTTTAATATTTAAATAATTAAAAAATAAGAAAAATCACAAAATTAGTAAAGTGCATGGAAATGTTCAAAACTATTTCCTAAACACTTAAAAGCAATTGGAATATTATTTATCGTTTTCCAAATGAAGATATTATTTTCTAAGGTTCAAAATAATTTTTAAAGGCTAAAAAATTGATTTTCTACAATTCCTCACCAACATAATTCTAATAAATCAAAGAAAAATCAGAAAAATATAAATTTGCTTCGCTGGTTCCTTGACCTAAGATAGATTTTTGAAAAATACAAAACTTAATTTTTTACCTTTAAAATATTTTATATTTAATAAATACTCCAAAATCTAAAATAATTGTAATAATTAAAACATAATTTAAAAAATCATGAAATTTGATCTAGGTGGTTCTCTGACCTAAGGCTACCTCCAGTGAAAATATGAAGGGATTAGGATCTGTCGTGATCAAGATATTGAATTTTCATTCAAAAATCCTATTTTTACATGAGAATAAATTCATAAATTAAATTAAAATTTGAAAAATCACATTTTCTCCTCTAATGTTTTAAGTAAACTTTAAGTTAGGTCACATAAAAACTTCAAAGTCATTGGAGCTAAATTTAATGAATTGTGAAGTGATAAAGGCCTTTAGGGGTAAAATGGTAATTTGGAAAATTTAGCCTTAATTAATATTTTGGTTTAATCAAAAAGGGAAAAGGGCAATAAATGACCTTACTTTTTATGTTGGATGATTGAAACATTAAGAGATAAATGGTAGAAACCCATTGCAATTTCCTCACATCAAAATTAAATATTTAAATTTCCTTAATTATTTTGGATGTAGAAGAAAAATCAAATTAAAAAAAAGTTTTTAAGTTAGGGGTTGATTTTGGAAGTTGATATTCTACGAATTCAATACCCCCCTTATTTAATGTTTAAATGATAAATCAACATTTTGATAAGAATGATAATCATGAAAGTCATAAAATTTCCTTTTCTAAAGACATAAAAATATCCAATAAAAAATTCTTAAGGGCTTAGTAATGAGCTAGGCTTGATCATAGAGTTAACTAACAAGAATTAGAAAAGAAAAACATAATTAATCTTGAATTACCTCTTAAAATATTACAAGCCCATGGAAATTTGATAAATTCTTCCATAAGTGAAATTTTGCCTCTACAGGCCACCCCACATAATTCCTAACTAAAGCACCAAATGACAATTAGCCCTCCTTTTGGGATGACTAAAACATTGGCTCACTGAGCATAAGGGTATGAAATAGATAATTCATTTAATAACTATGATAAGTCCAAAAGGACCTCAAGGAAGCTCAAAAAGAATGTGAAATATCTGGGTCTCTCCTGGATCTTTCACAAGTCTTTTGGACACCTTGTAAAACTACTGCACCTATCATATCTATTAAATAAGAATGCCTCTCAAATAAAAGAGTATAATTAACCAGGTTATGACCTAGGACTAAATCAAGACAAGATATAATTCACTGCCACAACATTCAAAATATAAAACAACTCAGAATTTAATCACAAGCAAAACAAAAACCACAATTATAACTAAATTAAAACTTCTCGTTAGATGATCGGGAATTCCTCGGAGGAGGTAACCCACGTGTTGCTAACAGGGTTTTCCCATGGTCTAAATGAAAGTATGGAACTCATTAAGTTGAGTTTAGTAAATTCATTTCGACTAAGTGAATCCAATGAAAATAGCGATGTCGGGATGATGGAACCGTGGGATCTTAACCGGTGTTGCTATAATCAACTTTAATGTTCCCCTAATAAAATATTAAGACACTTCAAGTTAAATATTTCCAAAACACAACAATTCTCTTCTCTCTCTTACAATTGACACTTCTTTAAACTAAACCTGCTATGACAAGGAACGTAGAGCTTGCATAGTAGGTAGCACGACCATCTTCAACTGCAAAACATGTCCACATCAGCAAAATCATTCCTTAGAAATAAACCAAAAGCCGTTGGACTTCTAAGTAGCCTTCTTAGTGCAACATAAATCCTCATCTTTTCTTTAGGCTCTTACATAACCATGTTGTAAAACATAAGCCCTAACTCATCTTATGATTCTGAGGTCATCATCGAGTATGAAATAAATCCTCCTATCTTCCAGACCATTCACATGATCGGTATCAAGTGAATGTAAGTCCTAAATTATAAAATTGACAGAATGAAATACCAAATAAATATCCTCATTCAAATCCAAACCATAGGATAGTTTGGGAAGACATCAAGATCTTCCTTGAATCTATGTCCTTCGCCTAGACTTCTCCCTTTTGGATTCAGATGAAAATGAAATGTTCTAAAACTTGCACCATTCACCTATTAAATTTCTGACTGTCACATTTTCTTTGAAAACTTTACCTTTAGAAGTCGTGAATATAAATATTTTCTAATCTATATCAAGAGTTTTCTTAGGTGACTTCAGTTACCTAGGATGTAATTAACTATAGGGGCTTGCCCTTATAAGAAACTTAAAGACCCCAGATTAATATAAACCTTATCTAATTCCTTCATATTAGATAAGAGAAATTGTCGAGCAACAATGGTTTGAAGACCAAACAGATGTCACAAATTCTTTAGCTTATTTGATCAAGCTTCACCTCAAGCCATGCACTTATTCTTCGGGATAAATACATGTTTTGTGGTGAAATGCTTGATTATTTAAACTATTATTCATTTGAGATCAGTTTGATTTCGTATGTAAAATTAAAATATTATTTTCATATATATATATATATATATATATATATATATATATATATATATATATATATATATATATATAATTAAATCAAATTTCTATTTTCATAAAAGTATGCTCTAAACCTTTTCACAAATATTAACCTCCAACCAAACAATAGAATTTTAACGGCCGACAATTTTCTGGCCACTCCGCTGGGGAATGTTTCTCTCTCATTATGATCAGGAAACACTATATTCATATATCGGTAATGTGCTGATGTCCCACATGAGCCAGATTACCATTCTTCTACTAACACACTTCACCCATTTCTTTCTTGGGAAAGTATGATCAGCTCCTCTGAATTTTAGGATTGTCTGTTTGGTCACTGATGTGACTTTTTATATGCACAAATTTATGAACCCAAATTTATATATTAATAATGATTTTGTAATGTCACAATTTCAAGTGCAATTATACGTATTGTATCAAGTAATACAGGGCTTTAATGGAGTCTCGTTTATCGATCCCACAGGAAAGCGAGGAAAGTGGTTCTTAGTCAAACTCTAGTCTACTATTATCATAATTTAGATTGTAGGGTTGATATAAGTGGTGTTTTATCTAGAAACTATTCCAAAATGCAGATGATTATATGTAAGGATAATAATTATTCCTAAAAGCAAATATAACTTCTAAAGATAACCTTTTTGGATGAGTTGGTTTGGTGAATTTTGAGATAATAAAATCTATTATTCTTATGTAGTGAATTGAATAATGTAAAGGAATGAGATGCATTAAATATTGTATGTGCCAAATAGGAGCAATCCTATTCTTTACCCATATCTCAGCGTATAAAGAACATTGGCTAATCCTAGGTTTAGTCCCCAAATCCGTGGTTAGGCTGGGAGGATACTGGCTCTCACTCCAGAGCTTACACTTCCCCCCACCTAAAGGCTAACTCTCACTTTATTTTCCAAAAACTAGGACCAAATTGGGGATTTTAGTCTGTCACCATAAAATCTCCAATTCTACGCCCATCAAAGTATATTTCCCTATTTATTTGCACTTAACCCCCATGAACTTCACCATCCATGAAATTTGGATGTGGTTCCAGTTTGTTGAGGATTACACCACCCTCGCGGATCAATGCAATTACAACAAATTTTAACAATACAACGGGCCCTTGTTGTAATGTAAATGAAGTGCAAGTAAAACCATCACATTTATAATTAAAACTTCTTCTAGCATGGATCACAATATCCTAAAAATGAATTCTACTCATTGCAAAAGAAAAGTAAAAGGAAAATGATGATATAATCTTCTCATGCCACTATTTCCTATGAAGAAGAAAGAATAAAAGAAAGACATCACAAAGCACGAAGAAAACACAACGGAAAACCTCATTTCAAAGTAAATCCACAAAATAAGTGTTTACAAAACCATAAGATAATGAAGAACACAATACTTAGTTTTTTTCCCTTGAAAGAAAAAAGAAGATCCCTCCAACAAAGTCTTTCGCTGATCCATGCAATGTTAGTACAAACCCTTACAATTTCTCTCCAAATCCCCTCACTAATCTCTCCAAATAGGTAGAAATCTACATATCTACTTCTATTCTAAGATCTCCAAGCATTCTACACTTTTTTCCTAACATTCCTCTCTCTCTCACACACAAAAACACTCATTTTTTGGACATAAAATCATTCTTTTAAAGTGTAGGGACGAAGTTTGAAGAGTTTCCACAAGAAACCTTTCAAAATGCATCCAAATACATTAAATATCGGCCATAAGCGCTTCAGGCACAGTCCGACACTATTTGGGCACCGCTTGGAGCTATTTACAATGATTTTTTCATGCTCTCGGGACTCTAGCACCGTCTAGTGCTGGATAGGGTGCCATTCGGCACCTTACTCTGCGCAGCTCCACCGTTTTGCTTCGTTTGGCTCTGTTTCAGCTCCGTTTCGCCCCATTTCAGTTGTGTTGCATTTGTAACAGATATCCCTTACCTTTCTTTAAAGTGTAATCTCATTCAAAAATATTCAAGAAGTGTAAAAGAGATTAAGTAAAGAAAGACTTATCTAAATGGGGCAGGCCAAAATTTGCTTATTTTGCACATTTTTGCTCCAAATTACACCATTTTTCTTCTTTTTCTCCAAAAGCTATTTATTGTACTAAAAACAAAAAAATATACAAAATACCTTCCTTTATAGTGTAATATCATTGAAAATAGGTATGAAATAGACAGTAAAAAGCTATCAAATTTTCAGTGGATCAAGATCCCCTAAACTATTACTTGTCCTCAAGTAATTTAGTTAATACATAAAATAATGATCCACTGCAATGAACTTTCTTTCTAAAATACCATGATTTTAAATTAAATAAGTACAGTAGTAAGGTTTTCAGAAAGATTATTGAATAATTCAAGTAAATTCTGCAGGTATAAGGCTATCTAGTCATCAAGTCTAAAAGTTTTAGCCTTTTATTCATTTAAAAAATGACTGTTGATTGTCCTATTTAGGCACTTAAAAGCATTACATTAAAAGAAGTTTATGAGAACACTACTAGTAAAGATCCTAATCTCGACATACAAGTTCAAGAAACTAATTAAGTTCTTCCCTTTAGGTAGATCCAAGTGAGGCCAATTTTTTATTAGGCATCTCCTCAAGCTTCTCCTCGCTTATTCTTTTCTTAATCTTCTTTTTCTCTTTTCTTTCTTTCGGGACCCTTTTCAATCCCCTTTTTTTTAACCCTTTTTTTCTTTTGCTTTTTGTTTTTACAAGTGAGGATTACTATATCTGGATATCCTTTAATAATTTTGAACTTCACCCTTCTCACCTAAATTTTGGAAGTTACCACAATCCTTTCCCTTATAAAAATTTCTTTAGCTTATTATTGATTCATAATAGAGTCCCAATCATTTTCTTTCACGTAAAGTTTTAAGATTCTTAATATTTCAAACATACAATTTTTTTTACTTTGAATAGTTGACTATAGTCCTATTCTCTTATACTAAATATCTTAGCCTATAAAATTACTTTTCATTACCAAAAACATTCATTAAAGTCCACTAAACTACTTAAATAAAATCAAAATACAGTTATTTGAAATTGAGCTCTATCACAGAAAATCATGTTAATAATTTTGAAAATACTTTTAAATGAGATCAACTAACAGTCAATTCATTCTCTCCCCAAACTTAAGTTTTAAATTATTTTGCAATTAATTCCATAAAATATAGCAGAAAGAAAAAGTAAATGTTGAATCTACTTACCACGACAACATCCTATCAAATTCATATACATGTATAATCAGGATAAAATGACTACAAGAGAAATTAAATCTAGCCTAAAACATGCTTGCAATAAAATTACACTGAAAGGAAGTATTCTCACTTTGTAATTTTATATTTCTTCCTACCCCAAAACTTAATTTTTAACATATATAGCAGTTAGTACAAAAAAATATAACCAGGAAGAAAATTAGTTCAAAAATTGTATCTACCACAAATGTCTGTCAAAACCATTTATAAGTATTCATTAGGACAGAACAATATGCAGCAGAAAGTAAATCTAAACTAAGCATGTCATAATGAAATTCACTAAATAAAAGTCTAACAAGCATAACAGCTATCAGAATGGGAATATAAAAATGTTCTTCAAGTCTTATATAAAATTGTAACACAAACACAAATACACATAATAGATGAGGTTAATTCTTTCATTAACTCATCACATCTCACTACTTACCTCTAATTTCTAATGGAATCACTACACTAATAAATCAGGTACTTTTGAAATGATTTAATAGATTATAATCCAAAACATAAGATTATCCCTGATTTATTGGTTCATGTGTGCCAACCATAGGCATCATCTAATCCCCTTAATTAAGCACCTCTAATAGTTATCAATCGTAGTGTAAGATCATCCTAATGTTATTCATCAAATAGGTACGCGACACCTACCAATTGAAAACTAAGTTAGAGAAAGGAAGTAACAAAATTGAGATGGAACTGTCATTATTCAAACTCATGATATCTCTTGTAAAACTTAAGTCTGATTAAGACCAGAGTTGTAGTGGACTCGTCAATCCAACTACTACAAGAGAACATACAAGTATATTTATAATAAGAAGTTAAGGAATCACCTCTCTCATGACACACAAAGATCAAATCAAACAACAAAAAATCCAAACATCTACCAATCAATAATCAAATTTATCAATCCATAATAACATATTAAGATCAACTCAATCCACTAACTATCCAAACATTCATCGACCATTAATCAAGCTGATCAATCCAAACTAAAGGAAAAACAATACAACACTAACAATCATGACTCTCAAGCATACTAAATCAAACCACACGGATAACTATGGGTTGCCTCCCATAAAGCGCTTGGTTTTAACGTCACGGACCCAACAAGTGATTCCTCCTGGATCAAAATTCCATTTTGGTAATCCTCGATCAAACACTCAATCTTTTTCAGATCCGGGGATTCCTACCAAATCCTCAAATTATAACTTTCATTCAGCTCTTCCTCTTAAGATTAATTCATATCATTGTTCCTCATATTTCATTTTAGATCCAATATTCTTCTATTGATTCCCTCAATCAGCATATTAATATCATCCTTGAAATTTATAAGAAATGGACCTTTATATGATAATTCAAGATCTCGCAAATTTTTTTTCAGATTCTCTCTACATAGTTCAGATTCTGGATCAAAAACTTCTATGTTACTCCTGTTTCAAGTTATCTTCCAATTCTTCCCCTTGATAATGATTAAATGATGGAGGCGGTCTTTTTATATCTATCTTAGTTAAGGAAATAGGTTTTTCTAAATCCTTAGTAATTTCTTCCAATAGTCTTTCAATATTCTTATCCTCTTTTCTAAACTCAAAGTTCTTTTGAAATATATGCTCAAATTCTCTTCCAAGTCTTAGTTCGATATCTTTATCTTATTCATCATTCAATTCAAGTTTTTCTTGTGATTGAGTCAAATCTAAAGATACAAAGATTGGTGGTGTAAATGAATTCCTTAAATAGGTAGGCTGTAAATTTGTATGGGGTAAATCCATCTTAAGTTCATGAGATTTCTCAATAGATGGAATTAAAAGATCACTATATTTTGTATTGTCCATCATTTCACACCTCTCTTGAACATATATATAGTCTTCTTTAAACAATGTTTTCAACTCACCATGAAAGTTCATTTTAATCTCATCTGTTAACTAACTCTTAAAACTTTTTTGGAAATGGTCTTTACTTAAATAATCAATTTCATCTATCCAAAAATAATCATCATCATTTCTCTCAGCTGGATCCTTTTTGTTCTCTTTAGGTTTGATCTCGGTGTTGCTAGGAAATGTTCCATGGGATCTATTGCTAAGTGAATTAGCAGTTTGTCCCAGTTGATTCTCTATGTTTCTAATTGTATCATTTGGAATTTGCAACTGGTTTCCCATTTGTAATACCAATTTTTCTATAGACATATTCTCATCCTCAAATTGCTGATCATTTTTAGAGTCTATGAAGGTCCATAGCTTGTGTTCCCCTGATTATTCCAACTTCCATGAGGATTTGCATGATTATTTTCCAGTTGTTGGTTTCCCCCCCAGTAGTGTGATTCCAGTTAAAATTAGGATGGTTCTTCCAACATGGGTTATAAAAGTTAGAATACGAGTTATTTATGGTATTTAAAGTCTCATATAATAATTTGGAATCAATCATATGCCCTAATGAACTTTCTTCACAGGAGTAAATTGAGGTTGGTTCATTCAAATTTAGTCCAACTTCCTTTATATTGCAGCAACCTAAGATGCAAGAATTGTAATCGCATCTGTATCATGAACACTGAGGGCCATTGAATATCATTTGTAGTCATTTCATCAATTAATCCATATGCTTCATTAAATGATTTTGACATTAATGAGCCACCAGCAACATCATCGATATTGATCCTAAGGGATCCTACTAACCCATTATAAAATGTTTGAATGATTAACCAATCTCGCAGAGCATGATATGAACACTTTCTTAAGAGATCCATAACTCTTTCCCAGGTTTTTATAATGATTCTCCCTTATACTGACAAAATGAGATAATATCGTTTCTAAGTTTAGTAGTCCTTGAAGGTGGAAAATACTTAGCTAGGAATTTCTGAGTTAACTTCTCCCAATTTTTTATAGAACCAGGTGCTAATGAGTACAACCACATTTTTTCCTTATCCCTTAGTGAGAAAGGAAAAAGCCTTAGCCTAACAGCATCATCTGACATGCCATTATAACGAAATGTAGCATAAAGTTCCAGAAAACTAGATAAGTGTAAATAGAGATCTTCCAAAACAGTTCCCCCAAACTGGTTGTTCCACAAAAGTTGGATAATCGCTGGATTTAGTTCACATGAGTCAGCTTCTATGACAGGGTATTGTATACTTAAGTGAATTACATCTATCATAGGATTTACATAATCCCTCAATGATTTATGATGATTTTCCAGGTTATTATTTTGAATGTCTTCCATTTCCATTTATAGTTTTTCAAGTCTTTTCTGTTTTTTGATTTTTTTTCCATTTTTCTAACTCGAGACCAAAAGTCACAAGTCCTACAGATCCTTTACTTTGCATACATAATAGAACAAATAATACATTAAATAAAAAATAAATAAAACAAAAAATATATTTAACAATATAGAAGATTTTCACAAACACCTTATTGTTCACACAAACAGTTTTTTCACAACACTTTTTCATACAAAAAACACTTTTCACATAAAAAAATATTTTATGACACTAAAGTTTTCCAATTCTAAGCCAAATTACTTCAACTAAAATTCTCCTAAAATTCTTACCAAAGCTTCCCCGGCAACGGTGCCAAAAACTTGATGCGATTTTTTTATATGCACAAATTTATGAACCCAAATTTTTATATTAATAATGAGTTTGTAAAGTCATAATTTCAAACACAAGTATACATATCGTATCAAGTAATACAGGGCTCTAATAGAGTCCCGTTTATCGATCCCACTGGGAAGCGAGGAAAGAGATTCTTAGTCAAATTCTAGTCTACTGTTATCAGATTTTAGATTAGAGGGTCGATATAAGTGGCATTTTGTCTAGCAACTATTCCTAAATACAGATGATTATATGTAAGGATAATAACTATTCCTAAATGCAAATATTACTTCTAAAGATAACCTTTATGGATGAGTTGGTTTGGTGAATTTTGAGATAATAAAATCTACTATTCTTATGTAGTGAATTGGATAATGTAAAGAAATAAGATGCATTAAATATCGTATGTGCCAAATAAGAGCAATCTTATTCTTTACCCATATCTCAGCGTATAAAGACCATTGACTAATCCTAGGTTTAGTCCTTAAAACTGTGGTTAGGCTGGGAGGATACTGGATCTCACTCCAGAGCTCCCACTTCCATTCGCCTAAAGGCTAACTCTCGCTATAGTTTCCAAACTCTAAGACCAAATTGGGGATTTTAGTCTTTCACCCTAAAATGTCCAATTCTACGCCCATCAAGGTATATTACCCTATTTATTTGCACTCAACCCCCATGAACTTCACCATTCATGGAATTTGAATGTGGTTCCACTTTGTTTAGAATTACACGGCCCTCGCGGATCAATGCAATTACAATGAATTTTAAAAATACAACAGGCCCTTATTGTAATGTAAATGAAGTGCAAGTAAAACCATTACATTTAAAATTAAAACTTCTTTTAATATGCATCATAATATCATAAACATGATTCCTACTCATTGCAAAAGAAAAGTAAAAGGAAAATAATAACTAAATCTTCTCATGCCACTATTTCATAAGAAGAAGAAAGAATAAAAGAAAGACATCACAAAGCACAAAAAAAAACACAACGGAAAACCTAATTTCAAAGAAAATCCACAAAATAAGTGTTTACAAAATCATATGATAATGAAGAAAATAATACTTAGCTTTTTCTCTTTGAAAGAAAGAAGAAGTTCTCTCTAACAAAGTCTTCTGCTGATCCATGCAATGCTAGTACAAACCCTTATAATTTCTCTCGAAATCCCCTCACCAATCTCTCCAAAAAGGCAAAAATCTACATATCTACTCCTATTCTAAGATCTATAAGCATTCTCCACATTTTTCTGACTTAAAATTTCTCTTTTAAAGTGTAGGGACAATGTTTGAAGAGTCGCAACAAGAAACCTTTCAAAATTAGTCCAAATATCATCCATAACCGCTTATGGCAAGGTCCGACGCTGTTTGGGTGCCGGTCGGTGCTATTTTCAATGACTTTTTCATGCTCTCGGGACTCTGGCGCCTTCCGGCACTGGTTAAGGCGTCGTTCGGCGCTCTACTTTGCACAACTCCACCATTTTGCTTCGTTTGGCTCCATTTCGCCCCATTTTAGTTGAGTTGTGTTCGTAACAGATAGCCATACAAAATAAACATAAGAAAAACCTTTCTTTATAGTATAATCTCATTCAAAAATATTCAAGAAGTGTAAAAGAGATTAAGCAAAGAAAGGCTTATCAAAATATTTCAGGTCAAAATATACTTTTTTTGCTTTTTTTCTCTAAATTGCACCATTTTTACTTCTTTTTCTTCAAAAGCCATTTCTTGTACCAAAAACCAAAAAATATACAAAATACTTTCCTTTATAGTGCAATATCATTAAAAATAGGTATGAAATAGACAGTAAAAAGCTATCAAATTTTCAGTGGATCAGTCACCCCTAAACATAAGGTTTTAGGAGTCTTTAGGATTTCCTTTTGATCTTGTGGGTTCGGACCCCCAATAGGTGTGCAACGAGTAAATTTTGTTAGGGCAATCTGCGTTGTGAAGGAGATCTCCGATAGAGTCGCATACTTCACCCCCTTTTTGTATCTCCCAGGTTCAGTCCAGTCTTCGGCAGACTAACCCACTCTTCCTTAAATTTTAAAACTGTTTTTCAACAAATATGTGAAAACCTACAAAATTAAATAAAAAGATAGTAAAATATAAAAATGAAATAAAATTTTACCCAGCCCACAGAACAACCTTTTTCATAGTGTTTGCACTATGATGAGAAGGTTTTTTGCCCTAATTCACTTTCAAAATGCTTCACGTGACAGTTAAAGATGGCAAACCCTACCCTAACTTTCTCCTGCAACTTTCCCTCCTCCCGTGAGGCCCGCCTTGCAGCACCAATGATTCAGTTCGGGACCGGCTTGAGTGAGTTTGAAGTCGTACTCGGAAATGCCCCGTTCGTGGTCGTGAAAGTTGCCACTCCCAAAATTCAAGAGCCGTCTACTGAGTTCGATATGAACTCCCATAAAGATTTCCCTTCTACTAAGAAGGGGAAAGTAATCACTGCTCCCGTCAGATTTGTTGTCTCTGTGTTAAGGAGAGTTATCACCTCTACTGCGACCGGCTTCGTTATCACTGCACCTACTCTCCAGTCTACCAAAGGGAAAGAAATTCTGCATGAAGATGATTCTGATAATGGCTATCTTACCCCGTCATCAGTCTTCGAGATTGGCTCAAGTACTAAACTTCATCTGATAACCAAATCTCAAAGAAGAAATTGTAATCACAGGAGTCGCAGGGCTGCCAGAACACAAGTTGCAAATCTGCCAGTAATTGATGAGATTCCTCAACGGGAGGAACTCGGTTTATCGGATACCTCTCCTCTTCTTTGAGGTAGCAAGTTCCACCCATTAGCTGATACTACTGGAGATGAGAGCCTCCATAGGATCGCCGCTACACTTCCAACACCACAAAGTTGTGGTAAGGTGAGGGAGAGGCCCACACCTATCACCCAAGCTCACACCCTTCTACGAAGGTTGTCTGAAATAGAAGGTTGTTCTATTGCCAAGCTTCTCAAGAGGATGGGATGTGCAATATCCCCCGAGAATAAGGATAAAATTCTAGAAAAGGAAAGACCCGTCTGAGTTTCTATCAAACACCGATTGGGAAAACGTATTGATACAGCTGCTACAGATGATATTACTATAAGCAGATCAGTTAAGTCTCAGTTGGGTCCGCGGGTACTAGCTGCCAGTGATCAGGAGATGCCCTAAAAGAGAAAGAACATGAGAGGATTATTTTCCTCTTTACATAGTCTACACACTAGGGAGCACACATCCCCTCGTTACCCTAATGTCCCTGCTAAGACACCTTTCTCAAGGCATCGACTTTTAAGAGGAAAGTGTGGTTACCGAGAGGTGTTATACCAGTACATTCTGAAAATTCTGGTGACCACAAAATAGATCATGAGTCTGATATTCTTGTTCCTACTACCGCTATTGCTTCTGAATCAGTTGTAGAGAAAAGTGTCAGTACAAGGAAGCCTACAGATTTAAAAATGACCCAAATGAAAATAGTTGACGATAAAGTTCGAAAGCTCCGAGCAGAAAGTTTTGAGTTAGCTAGACAATGAGGGTTGGATATTGATTTTGAAGATTACTTCTTGTCAGATTATACAAATGAAGAGTTCATGGAAGTTAATATGGTCGAAATTCGGTTAACGTAATCTACGTGCAACGCTCCTAGTGAGGAGAACACCGTAGATGAGTGGTGAAGGACCATCTTGACTAAAGATGAACAAATTAGCTTCCTGGAGAAGAAGATGGAGGAATGGACTACCACCATGACCGCCATGGCTACACTCCATTGGCAATCACAGTCAAAACCCATAGCATCTCTGGACATTAACAAACCCAAAATCATACACATCGTCGATGAAAGAAGATAAATTGCTTCGACCAATGAAGACGAGCCACCAAGAAGAGATCCAACTTTGAACCACCAGAAAAAGGAAATTAAACAGATGGTTGAACAACAAGTTTGGGAGGCCTTGTCTCAGTCCAAAAGTGGAGCATTAGTTTAAAGTGTAGACCCTACCAAGAGGAGTTTGATGTCGTGCCTTACCCTAAAGGCTTCGTGCCTCCAACGTTTAAGATGTTCAACGGGACAAGAAATCCTCGCCAACACATAGCACATTTCAGAGCTAGTTGTTGCAACACAGGAGGAAGTGAAGCTCTATTGTATTGTCAGTTTGTCTGCAGCCTATCAGGAATAGTGTTCAACTGGTATGCCGAGCTTCCTAATTGATCAGTAAAGACTTTTGTAGAAATGGAAAATATGTTCATGAAAAGATTCTCCTGTGCCCGGTATCATGTTACCATAGGAGATCTCATGGTGGAGCGGCAGAAGCCTGATGAGACTTTGGTCGACTACATTCTGAGATGGAGAAACCTATGCATGAAATGTGAACCTCAGCTACCAGAATAACACATGATTGAGATACTACTCAAGAGTATCCACGGTTCGGTAGCATTCATGCTTAAGGGTCTCACCATCAGGTCCTTCAAGAAGGCTCATCAAAGCTAGTAGCCTACAAGGAGAAGTCAAGTATATGGAGCCTACAGATAAGACAAAGAAAATAAAGCGTACTAAAGCATACGAGAAGAGATCTGGCATAGTGGCAATGGTCGATAAAGGAAAACAGCAAATGAAGTTTCAACCTGAGTAGTTTCCATAGTAGCATAGTCGATCACCTCGATACGATCGATTCAAGAAGATGGTAAACCTCATGCACAACAGAGCATTCAGTCTGGTCAGCAGCAGAGGTCATACAGGATAGATGGATGATAGGGTTGGAAAATGTCAGAACGGCTACATAGGAATTACTCCTTCAAAGATGACGTCGTAGCAAAGATGTTCAGAAATTTAATGAAGAAGCCCAAGTTCAGGTTACCTAAGCCGAAGAAGCTAGAAGAAGTGGACAAGAAGGATCAGCCTAACTTCTACCCCTACCACAGGATGCTCGGACACACCATAGAAAGCTGCTTCAGTTTCAAGGATTGGCTCAAGCGGAATTACAAAGAAGGGAATATAACAATACCGAAGGAATACTTGAACGAACCTGAAAGAGGTTCTATAAATGTGATTTCATCTAATGCAATCTCTTAGATTAATCCATATACCGGCAAAGGCGGATGGAGCACAATTTGGAATGAGCTCAAGAAAGACTTGGATCAGATCCAGGCTACTTTAAGGAGAGCTGCTGTCCGGAGTCTACCGCCAGCCCAATCCAAGATTAAAGCTTCATCAAGGAGACCACCGTGACAAGAATGGAGAAAGAGGCGAATCGTGAACGAAATTAAGAATGATAGCAAGAAGGGTTGAATAGAAGCTTCCCTTGTTAGATTGGTTGTTTTAGATTCGGGGGTGAAACCCTCGAACCCCTAACTTTGTACCATTATCTTCATGCCCCTCAAGTGTCTCATAATGATAATAGAAACAATGTTGCCTACGTTCTTATTGTCTCTAGTGATGACGTAACTAATAACAACCTCTCTATTCCTGATTTTGATTCCCAAAATTATCCTTAAATCATGAGTGTTCCTGTCAACAATGTTGATGAAAACAAAGAAGATATTAACAACACTAGCTACGATAACACCGAAAAAGAGGAGTCAGTCCTCGAATGCAAAGGAACTCCACTTGCCATCAACATGTATTTTTCAGATATGGAAGAGCCACATACAGTAATAGAAGAATCTCTGGGTCCAGAAGAAGAATAAATAACAGAAGTACATTAAAGAAGTGGTAAGGTGTTACCGCCAAGGACAGCTCCAATGAATAAAGGAAAACATGCAATTACTCAAGAAGAAGTATCTCCAGTAACAAAAGAAGTACAAGTTCAAAACGAAATCAAAGATTTAAACAAAGTGGATTATAATGTGCTAGCTCATCTTAGGAAGTTGCCAGCCAAACTAAGCATCTACGACGCTTTGATCCTGTCAAAGGAGATGAGAAAAAATCTGATCAAGGCTCTACTTGATCCGGATATTTTCTTAGCACAGTTGGCTAGCACATCCTCAGATGAATTTTGCACTTTGAAAGAACAGCCTGGCGTAACCTTCACCGATAAAGATTTGCTACTCGGTAAAACCGATCACAACCGTATGCTCTACATTTCCGTCATTATCGGTAGGTTCGTACTTTCCAGAGTGTTGGTAGATCCTGGAGCATCGCTCAAAATAATGAGTCTACAGACACTAGCTTACTTGGACATCGACGCTCGTGAGCTTTTTATTGATAAAGATGCTAAGAGGATTCAACCATAAAGGAGAAAGAGCCCTCAGATCTATAAAATTGCAAATGAAAGTTGGAAATCTAGTAACAACCATAAAATTCCATGTCATCGATGTGGATACATCGTTCAATACCCTGCTTTGTCAGCCGTGCCTTCGCGAGTAAAACATGGTCCCATCGTCACTACACCATTGCATCAAGTACTATAAGGACAGATAAGAACATTGCATTAAGGGAGACTTATAGCCTTTCTCAATACATGAAGTAGGCATTCACAAAGAGTCCACCTATTACGCTCCTCCAAAGAAAACAATACTTTTAAGAGAAATTGTGACAAGTAAAGTCAAAGATTTAGAAGAACTATGAGAATTGGACCATACAGCTCTAGTCTAACGATCTTCCACCACTCCTTCACAACGAGTTGGTGGAGGTTCTTTTAGCCCACACATCTGAGGCGAGGTCGGGGATGTGGTCGAGGAAGAACTTACTAGATTCTTGAACGAACAAAGCCGACGATCAGCATTGATGTAGAAGGAAGCTCTGAAAAAGATAAAGAGACAATTGTGATAAGTCAGAAGAAGCCTCAATTCAAGATTTCTACAGATGACACAGATAGGCATGAATATGAATCAATGTATCATCAAATTAATCATTATATTCAAGCCCTAACTCTAACTCCGATCCATCCTCATAAGATTGAGAGTATGGAAGGCAATGAAGTCCATAATGATGGTTTTAAACCAATCAAGTTTTATAAAGCTTCTCCTTCCACTTCTACAACTTGTGTAATTCTCGAAGAAAATAACTCCAATGAATTAATGGAATTATGACGCAATGAAAAAATGTTAAGATTTTCATGCTTATTTTATATTGATTTTGATGATATTGCATTTTAAAGAAGTATATTTTTGATGATTTATTGCAGATTTGAAGATTTAAGGACATTGGAGCAAAAATATGCAAGAAAGAACAAATTTGGAGGAAAAAGGACCAAATTTATGAAAATTTGATCTATGGCGCCGACGGCGAATTCGACGGCCCCGATGACGTGTTTTTTTTAGAGTTCAGAATATATTACAAGGGAGCCCGCCAACGGTGAAGATCGAGGCCGCCGACAGTAGGGCTTATGCAGAAGGGTCCAAGGCTAAGTATTTTAGAATGCCGCCGATGGTGAGCTCGAGGCTGCCTTCGGCGGGAAAGTCAGTTCTCTCACGAGGTGCATCGAATGTAGACAATTTTTGAAGGGATGCTTGGAAAACTCTTGGAAACTCTTCAATTACTTTAAAAGGAACAATTTCGGGCTGAAAAAAGGGTCCACTAGCATCCATTGGAGTCCACTAGCGTCCATTTGTGTCCACTACGTATCCATCTAATCCATTAGAGAGTCAAGTGTGTGAGTCTAGTGAGTGCACATAGAGTTTCTAGAGTGTTAATTAGTGAGTTCAAATAGTAATATTTGTGAGGAATTCTTTAAGAGATTGTAAGAGTGGAAGGGAAGTAAGAGATTTCTTCCTCATTGCCGTTTTGATGGAGAATTCTGTGTACTGTAAAGAAAGAAAGAGATTCAAAGGAACTTCAAGGAGCTGCTTGGGGAGGAATTTAAGATAAGTTGTATTTACTTATTTTATTTTGTAGAACTTTACTTTTATATATGAAATTCAAGTTTTATTGTATCCTCTCCATGAAATTTGAGTACTTTTTCTGTCTTTCTTCTTGCTTTGATATTTTTGTGAAATGGTAAATTGAATTAGTGTGCTTAGAAAAGTTTAAAGAAGTTGTGATAATATTTTACTTAAATCTTAATTTACTTTCAATCTGGCCAATTGATTAGTTAATATATGTTGAGTTTAACAACTATAGTAAAGATTACATCCGAAAGTCAGGGAGGTTAAAGTCCTTGGAAGTAGGGTGCAAATAAATTGGGAAATAATATTCATCGGGTGTAGAATTAGAGATTTTAGAATGACAGACTAAAATCCTCAATTTGGTCCTATCGTTTCGGTGCTGAAGTGTAGATGTTAGCCCTTAGGTGAGGGGAACATGGGAACTCCGAAGTGAGAGCCGGTATCCTCCCAGCCTAGCCGTAGATTCAGTAACCAAGCATAGGATTAGTCAATGTTCTTTATGCCTAGACCAAAGGGTGAAGAATATGTATGCTCCTATTTGGCACAACACCATTTTAAAGTAATTCTAGTTATCTATTCACTTAAATATCGTAACAAAGGAGAAAGATTCTTGCTTATATATTTGAAGTTCACTTTATTAGTAGAATTAGATATCTGTTAGTAGAACTAGTTTATTAAAACTTAATATTATTTTCGATTGCATATTAGTGACAGATAGACAATTTTGATTTCCAAGTTGTGATTTTGAATTGATTTCTATAATCCTAGTTCCTAGCCTCCAAAATATTCCCTGTGGGATCAATATTCAAGACTCCACTAGGGGGCCCTATATTACTTGAACGATACGTATATTTGTGTTGAATAGTAACTCTATGATTAAAGAATTTATTATATACTTGTTACAAAAAAAAAATTAAAATTACACTAAGTGCGCGGAGTGGTTCAAGTTTTTGGCGTCGTTGCCGGGGAATATAATAGTCTAAAAATAGAGTAATGGATAATTTAAGATTGTTAGAAAACTTTTTAATAGAATTGCAACTTATTTTTAGTTAAATGTTTTGCTTTGTACTGATTTCGAATGTATGCGTAAATTTGGATCTAAAAATCTTATATCCTATGATTCGTAATTAGAATGCACTGTTAGAAGAATTATAAAATAAAGAAAAGAACCTAGAAATTCTGAAACAATGGAAAACAACGTAAACAACCAAAGAATAGAAAATGAACATCAATCTGGACCACTAAGAGATTACGCTAACCCTACGTTAGATGAATTTCACTTAACTATCCAAAATCCTGATGTAGTTGTTAATACATTTAAGTATAAACCTGCAATTATCCAAATGATATAAAACAATCAATTCGGTGGAAATTCAAATGGAGATCCTAATTTACATCTTGCAAGTTTTCTATAACTTTGTACTACTATTAAATATTACAGTGTCTGATGATGCTGTCAGACTTAGACTTTGACTTTTTCCTTTTTCACTATGGGATAAGGCTAAGGCTTTGTTAAATTCGTTAGCACCTGGATCTATTAGAACTTAGGGGGAACTTTCACAAAAATTCTTATCAAATTATTTTCCACCATCTAAGACTACTATGCTTAGAAACGATATCACATCTTTCAGTCAGTATGAGGGAGAATGGATATATGAATCTTAAGAAAGATTTAAAGAACTTATTAGAAGAGGCCCACATCAGGGTCTACCAGATTGACTATGTAATGCACCTGTGACATTCCAGAGATGTAGGATGTCTATATTTAGTAAGTTAATTGATAATGGAATAGAAGTTTTTATGGATGATTTCTCTGTGTTTGAAACATCATTTTACGCATGCTTAAATCATCTTGAAAAAGATTTGGAGCTATGCAAAAGAACTAACTTAGTTATAAATTGGGAGAAATGTCAATTTATGGTTGCAGGAGGAATTGTATTAGGGCATAAAATTTCAAAAAATGGCATGGAAGTAGACCCTGTAAAAATTCAAGTTATAGCTAAATTACGACCTCCTACTATAGTGAGAGGGGTAAGAAGTTTTCTTGGACATGCTAATTTTTACCGGCGTTATATTAAAGATTTTTAAAAAAATTACCAAACCTCTATGCCAACTTTTAGTAAAAGATAAGAAATTTGAATTTACTGAAGACTGCTAAAATTCCTTTGAGTTATTAAAGGAAAAACTAATCACAACACCTGTAATAGTTTCACCTGACTGGGAGAAACCTTTTGAATTAATGTGTGATGTGAGTGATTATGCTATTGGAGGTGTTCTTGGTCAAAGATATGATAAAATTTTTGAAGTTATATACTATGCTACTAGAACTCTTATTGATGTTCATATTAACTATACGGTGTCGGCATATTTTTAGGTTATGTGTTTTATTTTGAAAAGGGGTCGCCTACAGAAGTTGTCGGCGAATTTTTAATTTTTAAATTTAATTTAAATATATATAATTTGGAAAGTAGCATTTGATTTTGAAAATAATTTTAAGTTTGAAAGTTTTAAGATATGAAATCAAACCGACCTCACATCCCAAATAGTTTATATAAATGAGCGCCACATCACAAGCTGTGTATCTATCCCGAAGAATAGACACACTACTTGATGGTGGGGCTCAATTAAATAAACTAGAAGATTTGTGACATCCGTTTGGTCTGCGAACCAAATTTATAAGCCGACAAATTCCTCTATTTAAAATAAAGAAATTAAATAGGGTTTATATTACCTGGTTTCTTAAAGTTCCCTATAAGGGCAACCCCCTATTGTTAATTACATCTTAATTGACAGGAATCATTTAAGAAAACTCTCGAAAATGATTAGTGGTTTTGCTCTCAAGAATTTCAAAATTTAAGGTTTCAAAGGATTGAATTTTGGGATTTCAATAGGGAATGGATCAAGTTTGGAACAATTAATTTCAGGAGTCCAAAGGAAGAAAAGTAGGAGAAGCTGAGGATCCAACAAGAATCTTGGCAACTTCCCAAACTATCCTATTATTTGGCTTCAATTTAGGAATTTATTTAATATTGCAATCCTGCCAATTTTAATTAATTAGGACTTATATTTGTATGACATGATCATACAAATAACTCTGGAAGATATGAGGGTTTATGTCATACCGAACGACTACCTCGGAGTCCTAAGACTGGTTAGGGCTTAATTTACATGACATGATCATGCAAATGCCTAACAAAGAGTTGAGGATTTATGTTGCACTAGGAAAGCTACCTCAAAGTCCTATGGCTTGGTTATTTAATTCTAAGAAAGTTTTGCTGAAGTAGATCTGAGTTTTGCTGATGACGATGACCGAGCTGCCCACCATGCTCCGACTCCTTGTTGTTACAGAGGTTTAGTTTTAGAAGTCATAAATCAGGAGATGAGAGAAGTGTTTTGGTTCAGAGAAAATCTTAAAATCCAAGTGTTTTTAATATTTTAATTAAAACAAATCTTAATGTTGTTTAAACATAACCGATTAAGATCCCACGGTTCCGTCATCCCGGCACCGTTATTTTCATCGAATTCACTTAGTCCAGATGAATTTGCTAAACTCAATTGAATGAGTTCCACACATTCATTTAGACCGTGGGAAATCTCGTTAGCAACACGTGGGTTACATCATCTGAGGTATTCCCGATCATTCAACGAGACATTTTAATTTAGTTGTAATTGTAGTTTTGTTATTCTGTTTGTGATTAAATTTTGAGTTGTTTTATATTTTGGATTGTTGTGGCGGTGAATTTTATCTTGCAATGACTTTTAATTTAGTTTTGGATTCAGTTCAGGGGCTATCTTAAAGGTTTTGGTTTTCATGCAACAGTCTTACTTATCATGCAAGAATGCAAGAAGAAGTAAAGCGCAATGCATGTGAGTAAATTTCAATAAAGTAAATTGCAATAAAATAGAAGCGTACCTGGAGGGTCTTCCCGTCATCCCAAGCTGCACTTAAAACACATGTTAAGGCATTTAAACATATTTTGCAAGAAATACCTATGTAAAGCTAAGGGAAAGGGTTTTCGTTGTCTACCAAGTTCCTAATCCTATAACTAGTCATTTCCTATGACGTCTAGGTTGTTGGTTTGGTTTAAGGATGATTTTCTTCATCAAAGAACAATTAAATTCAATTGTTCTTCTAAAACATCTCATCATATTGAGAAAGTGCTTTGGACGAGTCCTAAACATCTTTTCAATATTTCTGAGATCATTTGAGTCTAAGTAAATTTAGTTGCACATATGAATTAATCATCCAGGAGTTTAGTTAAACTTTATCTATTTCTCAGTGAACTTGGGTATTTGATTACCTGATGAATGAGGTGACATTTCACTTAATACTCTATTTAAGAGTTATAATAATTAAAGCCTTTAAGGGCAAGTTGGGTTGTTGAGAATTTTAATCATTCTTAATTTAAAGTTTGAGTTAATGGTTTAAAGTGATTTAATTTAATTATGAGGTTTCAATTAATAATTTTAAGTTTAGAATATTGTTAAAATTATTTTAGATTTAATTTAAATCTTTACACTTTCAATTATCTTAGTATTTCAGATTGATGTTCATGTTTTAAATTTACTTAGATGGAAAGAGGTGTTGAAATTATTGATATGTTTTGATTTAACTCTTAATGATTTCATTTAGGTTTATTGTTAAGTGATTTTAATTTAATTTAATTTAATTTAATTTGATTTGATTTAATTTAATTTAATTTAATTTTAATTTAATTTAATTTAATTTTAATTTAATGTGAATTTGAATTTCAAGATTTTAAATTTAATTTAATTTAATTGTTAAGGTGTTAATTTAATTTTAATTTAAACTTTGACTTGATTTAATTTAATTTAATTTAATTTAATTCCAAGATATTAAATTTGATTTTTAATTATTAGACCATTTAACATTTTAAGCTTTAATTCGTTTAAAGCTTATCTTCTTTTAATTTTTAATTTATTTAATTTGGATTATTATTTTAATTTTTAATTAAGAACTAAATATTGTTAAAGTGACTTATTTAGGGATTTTTAAATTAAAGAATAAATATCCTCTTAATAATATCCCTATTTTAATAATCCAAATTTTAAATATATTCTTTCCAAAATTTAAATTATTTAATTAACTAGAGTTTCATTTTGATATTTTCAAAGTGTTTAATGGGTTCCTACCCTTTTAATTTCCCTAAGTTACTATCATCCAAGAGAAAGTTACAATCAAATATTTTACCCTCCATTTTGATTAAACCTAAAGTTTTAATTAAGGGTTAAAATTTTTAATTATCTTTATGCCCTTTTAAGCTTATTTATTTCATAACTCACTAAATTGAGCTTAAATGAATTTGAAATTTTTATGTCACCTCACTCACTGTCAATTAAAATATTAGAGAAGAAAATGTGATTTTTCTGAATTTAATTTATTTATATAATTATTTTTAGTAGAAAATAGGGATTTTCAAAGAAAATTCAACATCATGACCAAGGAAAGGTTTCTGCTCTTAAGAAAATATGGCATGTTCCTAATGACCAGAGGACCACTTGGACCAATTTTTGTGATTTTTTGAATTATATTTTATTTATTATAATTATTTTGAGTTTTAGAGTATTGATTAATTTTAAAATAAAATAAGAGTTGAAAAATAGATTTTATATTTTTCTTAAATTTCTCCGACCTCAAGGAGTCCAGATAAATAAGTTTTATAATTTTCTGATTTTTCTTTGATTTATTATAATTATTTTAGTGAAAAAGGTTAAAAATTCTTTTTTTAATATTAAAAATTACATTAAGCCTTTAAAATTCAATATCTTATCCTAGGGACTTAGGAAAATACTTGGTTTATTCCTAAGTGATTAGGAGTCAAAATGTAACATTTTTTATGGTTTTTAATATTTTTATGATTTTTATTATTTTTAATTATTAAAATATTAAAATATTGTGAAAAATCAATTTTTTTAGAAAATTCCAATTTTAATTTTCCTGAACTCCCCTGATATCAGAGAAGCTTTAAAACTATTTTGGTGAATTTTTGAAAAGTATTTTTGGAGTTATGAATTTTTAAAGTTTCATTTTGCTTATGAGGCTTAATCAATCCATTTGGTGGGGTTAATCAAGTCCAATTGATTTCAAAATTATATGTAAGGTTCCTCTGACCTTAAAGAGTAATGGAGAATTTTTTTCAAGTCAATTTGGTGAGTAGTTAACCCAAATTAATTCATGTTCAATTTTGGAAGTTTAGGCCAATTAAGGTTATCATGAATGAATTAACTCAAAATATATTTTTCATAGGGTCCCTTGATCCTAAAAAACATCACCAAATTTTCCTATAATTTTATTTACAACATGCTAACTATTGGAATTAAAATACCTAAAAGAGTGACATGAACTTGAAAAAACAATAACTCTTCACAGAGATGGCCTCTAACCTTGAAAAATTCAGGGAATGTTCCCAAGATCAGAGGCTTCAAAAGCCCTATAGTCTCATACCATGGTGAATTGTCTATGCAAATGGAGAATCAAAACATTAGAAACTGTAAATAAATCATTAAAAATAAAGTACTCATCTAATTAACTTGATTTCTTTTCCACATTATTCTTCTCTGTTCACTGAGCAAGAGGGTATTTTTATTTTATTTTTGTGATTTTTATATGTAAAGATATGAATTTTTCAAGTTCTGGTATTTAAATAATTCAAAAATACCCTAATTTTCGACTTATCCGACTCGGCGCTGCATCATCCTCATCCAGATCGAAAGCCTACGCGTCGCTCCATGATTCACCGCCGCCATCTGACTCAGCGGTGCAGGGGCCCGCGGTTCACGTACCATTGCGCTGTCAGGCTTGATCTCGACCATCCGCTCGATACACGTGCAATCCAATGGCTCCTGGTCATCATCTACGACTGGTGTGCACTCGTGACCTTCCACACTAAAACCCTAATATCTCTCTTGATTCTCAATGGATTTTCGATTTCTTATACTCTATCGATTCGACTTGAAGAGACGAACACATCCATATGGTTTATAAGCTATGAAATTAACCCAAACAAAATGGAGAATTGCTGGAAGCTCGGGAGAAAGAATGAGTTCATACCTTTGCTCAGAGATGTGAAGCTTCGATCTGAGGGTTGTGACACCATTGATTGAGTCCAAGCAAGCTCTAGATGAAGTCTCTGGCTCTGGGGAATTGTCTAAGAATGAAAGTGACCAAGGCCGATCACAAAGCTTGGAGGCTGGAAGCAATGGTCGGCCTCGGTGAGGGAGCTTTTGCTTGGGGAACTTCTCCTCTTAGTCCGGTGAAGGTGTAGGGTCAATCAATTTGAAGATTGGCTCACCGTGGGGAAGTGTCCTATTTTTGGGTAGATTTTCAACTCGAAATTGAGCTCGTTAATGGGGATTAGGGCAAAGGAACACCGGGGATCAACTCGCTGCAGGTAAGGAGAAGGTCCTGGAGCAATTTTGGCGAGTTTCCTTAAGGTCTGGTTCATCACCTTGTTTGGCCGAGAGGTGAGTGGGTTTAAATAGAGGTGGCTGGAGGGCCTCCCAGGGGGTTTAATGGCTTGGATCAACTGCCTTGGCCAAGGGAAGAACAGCCATAGTGGCCATTGGACTTGGGACAGCTCAGCAAGTTCAAATTGAATTTTGGATTCAAATTAAGCCTCTCGGCCTGGTGGTTTCCGGCGGTTGTGGTGGCTGGCGGGCCAGACATGGGTCACCCTCAGGGTCAGGGAGGCCAGTGCTTAAGTTTGGTGCCAACAATTGGCTTTAGACATGTGTAAAGGAGTTGGATTGAAATAGCATGGGGAGAATGTTATTTTGGGTTCAAATGGGTCAACGTATGGTTTTGGGCTTGGTCCACCACCCAAGGCCTTGATTTAGGCTGAAAAGGTTCATTTGGGTCAGCCAAGAGGAAATGGTATAGTCTCTATGAAGAATTAGGTGGCTAACTTGGTTTAGTGTGTATCATGGATGAGGTTAAAAAGGCTTAAGGAAGGCTTAAGAAAGGGCCCCCTCCATTTTCCATAAATGACATGGTCAGGTGTCAAGACTCTCATGGCTTCATATGGCTTGTAAATGGCTCACATTTGGCTTACATTTGGCTTGGAAAAGATTAGCTTGTTTCATGAAGAAGGGTTTTAAGGATTTTTGGTATTTAGGGGTAATTTGGCACTTGGCTTAGTTTAGAAAAATTCAATGATGAATTTGAAACATAGGGAGTGGTTTAATTGAATGAATGATGAGATGTAAGTGTCATGTGGGCTTTGGATTGATTTTGGGCTTTTTTTGAAATCATTTTGGATGGGCTTTTAAAGTAGTTTAAGGAAGTGGGCTTTTGGATTTAAAGTAAATTTAGGATGAAAATTTTGTAAAGGATTGTGCCAAATAAATGTTGCAATTGGTTTAGGCATGTGTAATGAGTGGTTTGGAATCAATTTGGTGTGATTTGGAGTAGAATTGGGTTGAATTTGGGCTTTTTTGGTAAAGGGGCCAAGGTGGACCAAATTTGGCTAACTTGGGTTAAGGTTGGGCTAAGGTTGGATTTGATGTAATATTAATGTTGGAAAATTTTTATGGGAGTGTTACAAAGAGTTTTCAATTTTGGTTGGGCTGTAATTTTGGGATTGGGCCCATTTAGGTTATGTTTGGGCTTAGATGAATTTAAGAGATTTTGGTTTTGGGTTAGGTTTGGGTAGAGTTTAGGTTCAAATTTTTGGCAAATCAAGTTAGTTTTTTGTTTATGGGGATGTTAGGAAGGTTTTAGAAAAGATTTGGGGCCAATTGGAGTTGAATTGGGTTGGTTTGGGCTAGGTCTAGGTCATGGGTCAAAATTGGGCCTTAGGCTTCAAATTGAAATTGGGCCCAAATGTCAATAAAATTGGAGTTGGATTTGGTCTAAATTGATATTGGGGATATTGAATTGAAGTTTAGAATTGAATTGGACCAGAATTGAGGTCAATTGGGGTGGTTTGGTTTGACATTGGGTTCACTTGGGTTAAAAATGGGTCAAATTGGGGTTTTGGTAAATGTGGGGTAAATTGGCAAAATTGGTCCATGGTGTAGTTGAACAAAATGAAATTGGGAATCTTTGAGATTTTCTGGAATTTTCTAGGAATTTTTAGATTTTTTTGGATTTTTGGGGTATCTTGGTAGTTTTGGGGGGACTTAGGGGTATTTTTGGAAATTTTGGTATTTTTGGCCTATGATGGTCAATTTAAGTGGTGGGAAGTGTTTAGGATTGATTTTGAGGGATCTTGGGTAATTTAGGTAATTTTGCAAATTTTGGGTCATTTCAAGGGTATTTGGTAGGTTTGGTGGGTTCGGGGCCCCGGGGGTCAAAAATTGAAATTTTGAAAAAAGGAAGATTGATCAAGTGTGAGTTAAATGGAATCATTTTGGTTGAGCCATGAAGCCATATTAAGCCCATATGAGCCATGAGAGGACTCATTTGGGGCATTCACTATGTTGTTACTAACCCTCTTAGCTAGGGGCTTAGGGATTAAGGACCATCTATATGAATTACCTACATGAGTCATGAGGTTAAGTTGGGTGAGAGTGTGGTTTTAGGACTTGGAATGTGTGTGAGAGTGTAGTGTATGTGCAAGTCAACCCTCACCAGACCAGGCCACCCAGGGTATTCCTAAGGCCAAAAAGTCCTATAGGAAACTCATCCTTTAAACCTCCACATTTGATTTCAACCCTCTAGGTGATTAGGGGTCTACAATCAAGCTTGTGGGGTTTGCAGGAGTTAAGAAGTAGTTTGAATTTCTAAAGGGTGGGTTCCATTTCTAGTCCTCTAAGATTAGTCAAAGGAAAAGCCTAAGGCTAGATCCTAAGTTCTAAAGAGAGAAGCAAAAGACCTCATCAAAAATGAGGTCAACAAATGGACCCCCAATAGGTGTGGTGTGCTAACCAAGCACACCGCACGTATTGGCGTTGACCAAAGAGATCAAAAAAACCAACACAAATGTCCAGGTGACAAACTTAGGACGAAGTAGAAGAATTTCCGCTAGGGAGTATCAGGTATATTTCCAAGACTGGAGATTCTTGAACTCTCGCTGGGGAATGGAAATGGAGGTGAACTCCAAATCACAAGATCTGGGGAATTCAATTTAGATTTCAGTTAACTTTCAAATTTCAAGTTTCAATATGTGAGTTTGGATTTCGATTTGTTCTGAGTCTCAATTTAGATTGAAGTTTAATTTAAAATCGATTTAAGGAAATTTTGAATTTGAAATTTGGATATGAAATGAGAATTGAAACCTAGGTTTCAACCTCGAGATTGCGAAGAGAACTGGAATTTAGGTACTAGCCTCGGAGTGAGAAGCAGAGTTTAAGTATCGACGAAAAAAAGGATAAGAATCAGAATTTAGGTACTGATCTCGAGAGAGTCATATTTGAAATTTAAGTATCAAACCTGAAAGAGAATCGAAATTTAGGTTTCGATTTTGGATGAGAGTCGGAATTTAGGTACTGACCTCGAAGGAAGAGAACTAGAATTTAGGTACCAGTCTCGGTAATTTAGATTTGAAAATTAGGTATCAATTCGAAAGAGAATCGAAATTTAGGTATCGATCTCGAATGAAAGTCAGAATTTAGGTACCGACCTCGAAGGAAGAGAACTGGAATTTACGTACCATTCTCAGAAATTTAGAATTGAAATTTAGGTATCAATTCAAAAGAGAATCGAAATTTAGGTATCGATCTCCAATGAGAGTCGAAATTTAGGTACCAACCTCGAAGGAAGAGAACTGGAATTTAGATACCAGTCTCGGATATTAAGAATTGAAATTTAGGTATCAATTCAAAAGAGAATCGAAATTTAGGTATCGATCTCGAATGAGAGTCGGAATTTAGGTACCGACCTCGAAGGAAGAGAACTGGAATTTAGGTACCAGTCTCGAAATTCTAGAATTGAAATTTAGGTATCAATTCGAAAGAGAATCAAAATTTAGGTATCGATCTCGAATGAGAGTCAGAATTTAGGTACCGACCTCGAAGGAAGAGAACTGGAATTTAGGTACCAGTCTAGTAAATTTAGAATTGAAATTTAGGTATCAATTCGAAAGAGAATCGAAATTTAGGTATCGATCTCGAATGAGAGTCTGAATTTAGGTATCGACCTCGAAGGAAGAGAACTGGAATTTAGGTACCAGTCTCAGAAATTTAGAATTGACATTTAGGTATCAATTCGAAAGAGAATCGAAATTTAGGTATCGATCTCAAATGAGAGTCGGAATTTAGGTACCGACCTCGAAGGAAGAGAAATGGAATTTAGGTAGCTGTCTCGGAAATTTAGAATTGAAATTTAGGTATCAATTAGAAAGAGAATCGAAATTTAGGTATCGATCTCGAATGAGACTCGGAATTTAGGTACCGACCTCGAAGGAAGAGAACAGGAATTTAGGTACCAGTCTCGGAAATTTAAAATTGAAATTTAGGTATCAATTCTAAAGAGAATCGAAATTTAGGTATCGATCTTGAATGAGAGTCGGAATTTAGGTACCGACCTCGAAGGAAAAGAACTGGAATTTAGGTACCAGTCTTGGAAATTAGAATTAAAATTTAGGTATCAATTCGAAAGAGAATCAAAATTTAGGTATCGATCTCGAATGAGAGTCAGAATTTAGGTACCGACCTCGAAGGAAGAGAACTGGAATTTAGGTACCAGTCTCGGAATTTTTAATGAGAAATGGAAACGGGCTCCAATCTCGAAGATTCATCAGTATGAAGAGGGACCCAATCCCATGCCATCAGAACCAAATCGAACAAAGTTCGTGGCTCCGTGTCGATAAAACTAGTCAATCCTCTAAGACACAGCAGCAGGAGAATTGAAAGGAGCTGGTAAGGGTACCAAGCTGAAAAGACTTGACTTAATGACAAGTCTAAGAGAATGCTCAAATTTCAAAAGAGTTTCAAACAGATTTCAATTGAGGAAAGAACTGAAAGGTTCGAATCAGAAGATTCAGATCGGAATTCAATTTGAGATTTAGATTTGTTTTGTTTGTCCTTTAACGGTCCCATTTTTTATTTTTGTTGTTTATTTAGTGTTCATGTGAATTTCATGTTCATTTTAATATTCAAATTTTTAGGAAAAATTCTCATTTATTTTCTTTTCTTTTCTGTTCTTCGTTCAAAGTTCATTTAACTCTAATGGCGTTTCCCTGTCAATTTGCACAAAAAGAGGTGAAGTCAAAATAAGACGTAGTCGTTTTCATTCCAACTTGCTGAAAGTACATCATACAACTTGATCTAGTTATGATGACATTTTCCTCATAAATTTAATGTCTCATAGAATCCATGTAAATCCAAAACGGACTGTGTAAACTTCTTGCCGATCCATTCAAAAGCGTCTGTCAAAAACTCCATGTCTGAATAGTAAGAAACATAGGCAATAACATCACCTTCCAAGCCACCCTTGGCAGGAATGCCACATGGATGTGCATTGGAGGTGTGTTATTTTCCATGTAACTCACAACTCGTAGGGCCGGAGACTCTCCAATTTTGGATCTGGCTGAAAGTGGTAAGGAATTTTTCTATCGTCCATTCTTCTAAAAGTAACTGAGATCCGCTCCACAGGCACTCCTGGAATGCAATGCTTCGCAACGTCTGCTCCATTTCATTTTAACACCAGGACGGAACCTACCGGTAGTGGTATCTCCACCGGCCCTCGGAACTTATCGGGGCCTACAATTCGGAGGTTAGATCCGAACATGATGTTGCACTGGTTGACGAATGACACTATGCAAAAGGGTCTAACAAAGTCATGATGGTCTATATGCAGAGGTATGCAGTCGCCTTCCTTGTAGATGTTAATAATGCAGCTGTTGGGTATGCAATTTGCAGGCAATACCCTCCATGTTATCATCCTTTTGACCATCCTCTTGATAATTCTTGGCATCAGATCCACCTCACTGCGACAGAGTATCCATGGTGGATTTCCTTTTCTGTCTATGACAAAATTTTAGCAACATCCGCATTAGATTGTAACTCTTCCCTTTCCTGGCATCCATCTTCGGGGTTCTGAGTATGTCTTTTCTCTCAGGCGGCCAGCTCAACCCATTTTCTGCAATTCAAGGATGTAATCTACAATTTGTTGTTGCTCATAATCTGAGAAAACATATGTATGCAGCTCGAGGCCTTCTAGGATGTTGACCCTCTTGTTTCCAATTCTTTTAAAGTATTCAAAGGTTTTCTTCTCAACTAATTGCATTTTCTCAAGCTCGTATTCCGGGATTATCTGAAGTCCTTGGTGTCTAGTAACATACTGCGGGATGTATGGCTCAACCCCAGCACGTTCTTCTACATGTTACGGCTCCTCAGGGATAGTCTCTGTAGGGACATCCTCCGGGGTTGCTTTCGCAACAAGACTCTTCGGATCCGGTACATACGCTAGCTTCGAGTGCTGACTCTATTTACGCTTTTCTTGGTATTTCTCTTATCTGTTCCGATTTTCTTGGAATTAACTTTCTTCTTTCTGGTTCCTGACGAACCGGTCTCCTTGGAGCACTTGCACAAACGGTATCCACTGTTTGTTTATGTTGATCTTCTGCTAACTTGGTCAACATTATGCTAATGCGATGATTCTTATTTCTTCGCTGGGTAGAAGTGAGAGTAGCTCTCCTTACCCCTTGAATTTCTGCTGGCGCGGTGCTGACAAGCCTACCCTCTGCTGTGGCAACCACGGACTTAATTTTCTTTTCTTATTTTTGGATTGGTGGCTCGGGCCACCCATTTTCATCACTGTCTGGCTGTGAAGTTCTTCTCGATCAACTGGGATCCAATCATTTTCTTTGTATTGTAAGCCAGGTTGGTCCGAAGTACGAGTCAATCTCTATCACTGCTCCATCCCTCACCCTCTCTTCATCAAGTGCTAGACTCACGCCATTTCTAAAGTTTAGAACCAACCGCCCGTTCGACATTTCGCTCCGAAAAAATAAGGAAAGGATCAGGGGATGTACTAAGAACAAGAACAATAAGAAAAAACACTTAAAAATTCTTATTTACTTCTTTTAAATTTAAAGGAAGTAGGAAGAGATGAGAAAATATCAGGCATGAATGGATTTAACAGGAAAGATTGACATTTTATTATTATGATTTCCCATGTATTCTTTTTAACATTTCCGTTGATAAGATTTTTTTATCATCCATTTTATTATGTTTTGGGTTCAGACCCAGTCACAAAGTGATTACTTCACCCGTGTTTCTAGGGATAAGATTCTACTTTAGAGGCCACCCTTCAAAACATCAGGTTGCGTAATACTTCTTTAAATACCGTCCATTGATTGGAAGCATGGGTCGTTCTCCACGGCAATCCACCAGTTGGTAGGAACCTCCCGAGTAGACTGTCTCGACGACGAACGGCCCTCCCCATGTTGGTTCAAATTTACCACCTATCTTGCGATGTGCAAGAATAGGTCTTCTGAGAATAAGAACTAAGTCACCGACTTTGAAAGTTCTTTGGCGGACCAGTTTATCATGGGCCTGGATCATCTTGGCTTGATATAGTTCCAAATTCTGCTACGCGGAAAGTCTTTTCCCTTCCAGGCTTTCCAATTCTTCCAGTCGTAGTCTGGCATTTTCTTCTGTAGTGATTTTTTCTGCAACTGCGATTCGGAGTGACGGAAGCTGAACATCCAAGAGCAAGACAGCCTCAGACCCGTACACTAAAGTGTAAGGCGTAGACTGAGTAGGAGTCCTAAAAGTCGTCCTGTAGGCCCATAAGGCTTCTAACAACTTCTCGTGCCAATTTCTCTTGTTGTCGTCCAAAGTTTTCTTTAAAATTTGAACGAGAGTTTTATTAAAAGCCTCGGGCAAGCTGTTTACTCTTGGGTAGTAGATCATTGAGTATCGCCAATCGATCCCGTGTCCTCTGACAAAATTGTTGATCTTTATACTTTTGAATGCAGACCCATTATCTGAAATGATCCTGCGCGGTACCCCGAAACGGTAGACGACTTGGTTCTTGAAAAACTATAGCACGTGGTGTTCCTTCATTTCTCTGAGCGGTATAGCTTCTGCCCATTTAGAAAAGTAGTCTGTAGCTGCAAGAATGAAGTGATGTCATCTTGAAGAAGGCGGTTCTATCGGACCCACTATATCTGTGCCCCAACACTCAAATGGCCACAACGCGATTGTCGGATGTAGCACATTTGGAGGTTGGTGTAGAACCACTCCGTGCACTTGACACTGGTGACAACTTTTGGCAACTTTCATACAGTCGGTCATCATTGAGGGCCAGTAGTACCCTAGTCTTTTAATCTTCATTTTCATTTTTAGACCCAACTGATGAGCGCCACAAAGTCCTGAATGTACTTCTTTAACGATTTCACGAGCATTGGACCTGCTCAGGCATCTTAGCCAAATCTGATCAAAAGACCTTCTGTATAATGTATTGTTTATTAATGCGTAAGACAGAGTTCTTTTCTTGATATGATGGGCTATCGACTTGTCGTCTGGTAGGTTTCCTGTCTGCAAGTAGTCTATTAGTGGATGCCGCCGATCTTACGTATTTTTACATCACTGCTGCAATTGTTTCTTCTGCTCTTTCTGATTTGTGTATTGTATCCATGTCGAACTATGATAGGACTTGTCCTCCTTGAACTGACACTTCAACTGACTCATCCTGCAAGCAGGCAAATTCCTTTGCAAGGCGGGCTAGCGTATCGGCGAGAGCATTTTATTTTCTGGGAATCTTGTAGATTGTTACGTTTGGAATTTATTCCAACAATTTCATAGTATACTGAAAGTACTGCTCGAGTATTGGCTTTAAAATTCTGTATTGTCCGGCAACATGTTGAATGATCAACTGAGAATCTCTGTAGATGTTGATGGCTATTATTCCTATCTGAATGGTTAATTCCAATCCTGTTATAAGGGCTTCTTATTCTGCCTCGTTGTTTGTACACGGTTCTGTTAAGTGGTAGGAGTATCTTAACATTCCCCGCTCCGGTGTTATAAAGATTAGTCCGATTCCTGCCGTACCGGGCACTATCGTTTGCGATTCTTTGTTCTTCTGTGCTGAGGACGCATCGTCGAAGTATAGTTCCCAACGTTGATCATCAGGGTCTTCTAGGCTCATTATCTGCTCGTTAGGCAAATCGTCGTCGAGAGGTGAATCTGCCGGTAAAGGGTCTGCTGCAAGGAAGTCTGCTAGGACTTGTCCCTTTACGGCGCGAAGAGGAACGAAAGTTATGTCGAATTGCAACAGTATCATTGACCACCTGGCAAGTCTACCAGAAAGCGTTGGTCGGGTCATCAAGTATTGCAACAGATTAACTCTCGAAATAAGGTTGACCTTATGAGAAAGCATGTAATGCCTGAGCTTTTAAGCGGTGAAGATCAGGGCCAAACAATGTTTCTCAATCGGAGGATACTTTACTTCCATCGGGATTAGACGACGACTTAGGTAGTAGAGAGCGTTTTCTTTTCCCTCGTCATTGACCTGGGCTAGCAGGGCTCCAAGGGAGTCTTCTAAAGCCGCGGTATAAATTATCAATGGTCTACCTGAGACTTGGGCTGCTAAGACAGGAGGTGTCATTAAATATTGCTTAACGTCCTTGAAAGCCCATTGGCATTTCTCATCCCAAACGAATTTTGCTTCCTTTTTAACCAATGCCGAGAAGGGCTGACACCTACCTGACAAGTTCGAGATAAAGCGTTGAAGATATGCCAACTTCCCTTGAAAGGATTGTAATTGTTTCAAAATTTTGGGAGGAGGCATTTCTAAAATAGCTTTAATCTTCTCCGGATCGATTTCAATCCTGCGATGTCGGACGACAAATCCTAAGAATTTCCCGGAGGTGACGCCGAAGGCGCATTTCAAGGGATTCATCTTAAGGTTGTATTGTTTTAGTCGCTCGAAAACAATTCTCAAATCATACAAGTGATCTTCTTTCGGTTTACTTTTGATGACCACATCATCCACGTAGCACTCGACTTGGTTGTGAATGAGATCTTCAAAAATCTTCGTCATCGCTTTTGGTATGTTGCTCCTGCGTTCTTTAGTCCGAATGGCATTCTGTGTGTAGCAATACACTCCGATCGGCGTTCGAATGCCGTGAGCTTTTCTTCTTACGGGGCCATCTTTATCTGGTTGTATCCCGACGATCCATCCATAAATGAGAAGATTTCATGCGTTGAAGTGATGTCAATCATCAGTTCTGGGATTGGTAGTGCAAATTCATCCTTTGGATGATGCTTTATTCAAATCTCTGAAATCCACGCAGATTCTGATCTGACCATTCTTCTTTCTGACTGGTACCACGTTGGCTAACCAAGTTGGGCATTGTTCTTCACGGACAAATTTAGCATCTATTAGCTTCCTAACTTCGGCTATTACTTGTTGCTCAATTTCTAGACGCATTCTTCTGGGGGCTTGTCTGACTGGAACAGCAGTGGGATCTACTCCTAGCCTGTGAACTGCGACTTCTGGAGCTAATCCTGGCATTTCATCGTAGCTCCAAGCAAAACAGTCCTTGAATTCCCTTAATAGCTTGATTATGTCTTCAGAGTCTTCTTTATTGAGTAAGGAGCTAACAAAGGTAGGCCTAGGCTCTTTGCTAGTACCTAAGTTAATTTCCGTTAACTCTTCTATTGTAGATTTGATTTCTTCCTCGAATTCTAGTGGAGCGTCACCGATTGGTAGATCCTCAAGATCTTCTGAAGCTTCCAAGCACTCGTTATTAGGTTCGTAGGTGACAACCAAGCAAAATCTCGTATCATCAACTGATCCTACTGTGCCGAATCCGAGACTATGTTTTGAATTGGGAGGCCGACCGGCATTATTCCATAATTTTTCAAAGTATTGTGATCGGCCCTTTGTCCATTGTCGAGGTAAGACACCACGTTGAATTAAAATTTGAACACAGGGAGAGTACCACTCAAAAGGTAGTTCCATTAATTCAGATGAAGTAACATCTTTAAATTGTACATCTTTTTCAGTATTGGAAGAAGAAGCACCACGGTAGAACTTGATTGGCTTAGCACCACCATCATGCACTTCCTTGACCACCATACCCTCGATCTTATTAGAATGGATCGGGGTCAGGGTCATAGTATGTACATAATGGTTAATCTTCTCGTACATTGATTTATATTCTTCATTCTTTTCATCTTCGAGAGAAATCTTGAATTGTCGTTCCTTCTGACTTATTATCACTGCTTCTTTCTCGATTTCTTCTTCTTCTCTGGAACTGTTCTCCAAATCAACATCGATGACCAGTTTCTTCTGTCCAACTGTTCCAATGTTTCTTCGACATCCTCGTCCCCGGCCTCGACCTCGGGTGCGAGTTCTGGAGAAATCTTCACCATCTCGCCATAAGGGAGTGGTGAGTAACTGTTGGACTAGAACTTCAAGTTCTTCAACGTCTCGAATTTCTTTTGCTTCATTTGGTATGGTATTTCTAGAAAAGATTGTTTTCTTCGGAGGCGAGTAGTAGGCCGCATCTTCATGAATTCCAATCTCGTGTACGGAGAATGGTTGCAAGTCACCTTTGATACACTGTTCTCCTCCTTTGTAATACTTTATGCACTGGTGCAGAGACGATGGTACCATCCGCTTTTCATGGATCCATGGCCGACCCAGTAGAGCGTTGAACGATGTCTCAGAATCAATTATGTGGAATTTTGCGGTTGTCTTTGCTAAATCACCGGTCTTCATTAGTAGTGTTATCGATCCAAGAGCTCTTTCTCCTTTTTGATTGAAGCCTTTTAATAGCATCTTGTCTGCTTCAAGCTCACGAGCATCAATTTCCAAATATGCTAGCGTCCGAAGATTCATTATGTTGATTGATGCTCCCAGATCAACCAACACTCTGGAGAGCATAAACTTTCCAATAGTGACTGAAATGTAAATCGGTCGGTTGTTATCAGCTGTTCCTAGTAATAGATCATTGTCCGTGAAAGTAACACCTCGTTGTTCTCTTAACGAGCAAACCTCATCGAAAGAATTACCGACCATTTGAGTAAAACAAATCTCTGGATCAAGTAAAGCCTTGATCAGAGCCTCCCTCATCTCCTTTGACAGAATCAGAGCATTGTATATCCTTAGTTTGGCTGGTAGCTTCCTAAGATGGGCTAGCATGTTGTATTCCACTTGATTACCATGTTCCTCGGTTTCTTCCCGAATGGGCAGTTCCTCTGCTGGGGTTGGCTCTTCCTAAGCAACCACCTACTTTCCTTTATCCTTTGGACCCATTCTCGGAGGTAAAACTTTTCCACTTCTTAAATTTACTTCAGTTATTTCTTCTGAATTTGGTGTATAAACTGCCGGTGAATCATCTTGAATTGGAATGTCTGGCTTTTCTGGCATTGCTTCAAAATCTGATAACTCCAATTCTATCGTGATTGGAGCTCCTCGGAATTCATAAATGAACTTGTTGCTTTCGAGCTTTCGTAGCCTCCTTTGTGAACATCTTCTTCGTCGTGGTCATCGAGGTTGTGTATGATTTGAGAATAAATATTTGTATTGGAATCGAGATCCGGATTAAGACGGTTGTCGCTAGTTACGAAATCGTTAGGAACAGTCAAAACGTAGCCAACGCCATAACCCTTATCATTATAAGATCCCGTCGAGGTGAGCAGATAATCATACAGAGTCAGGAGTTCAAGGGATTTCTCCCCCGAATCAGAAGCCTCGGTCTTCTTTTCTTTCATGATCTTCTCCTCCTTCTGGGGTGGTTCTTCAATCGCAAGTGATAGTGCCGGCTCGATAGGTTTCAAACTCTGAGTTGAAGCGCGTACCAAAGCGGTCTGGATGTGATCCAAAATTTTCTTCAATGATCTTGTCTAGACAGTACTCCATCCATCATCAGTCATGTATGGGTTTATCAGAACAATGGGATCCATTGAAATAACATTGACGGAACCTCCTTTCTGGGGTTCCTTCATGTATTCCTTTGGGATCGTTATGTTCCCTCTTCGGAGATTGTCATCAAGCCAACTCTTGAAAGTGATGCAATCCTCTATCTTGTGTCGGAGCATCTGGTGGTAAGGGCAATGGTTTGAATGATCTTTCTTATTGACTTCCTCTGGCTTCTTGGGCTCTGGCAGTTGAAAATCCGGTGTCTTCATTAAGCTGCGGAACATCTTCGCTACTGCTTCAGTTTTGAATGGATATTCTCTATTTAGAAGTTCTCCTAAGGTACGCGATGAATGAGGCGGTTGTTCATAATGCCGAGGCGACTGATAGCTCGAACGAGGTTGCTGATAGCCCTGCTGAGGTTGCTGATAGCCCTGCTGAGGTTGCTAATAAGTCCATTTCGGTGGTTGATAACTAGGCTGTGGCCGCTCTGACTGTATCTGAACCGGCTGCTTGCTCTTATCTACTGCCGCAACGATTCTAGATTTCTTTTCAAATGTTTTCACGGGCTTCTGCTTATCTTTCTTGTCCATGAAACTTAACTGCTTTGCCTCCTCTTACAAGCTCCCGACCTTGCAAAGCAACTTCTCGAAAGTCTTGATTGTAAATCCTTTAAGGAGAAGTGCTATCGGGCCATGGATACTTTTAAGTAGGATGCTTGTCGCATGTTGTTCTTGAAGCTGTGGTTCACACTTCATGCTTAAGTTTCTCCATCGAAGTATGTAATCCACTAAACTCTCTTTCGGATTTTGTTGCTCCACCACTAGATCACCGATAGTGATGTGGTGCTGAGCCCCGGCAAACCGTTTAATGAAGTGATTCTCTAGTTCCGAAAAGGTCTTTACTGAACCATTCAGCAATTCTGCGTACCAGTCGAAGGCAATCCTGATAAACTGCTGACGAAATGGCGGAAGAGTATAGCGTCACTCCCACCGGCATTGCAACAACTAGCACGAAAATGCGCGACATGCTGCCGAGGGTTTCCCGTCCCATCAAAAGTCTTAAACAGAGGTGGTACGAAGCCTTTTGGGTATTGGACTGCATTGAACTCTTCGGGGTAAGGTCTTCTCGTCTGAATAGATGCTCCACTATTGGATTGTGTTAGGGCTTCTCGCACCTGCTGTTCTACCATGCTCTTAATGTCCTTTTCTGGAATCATGCTTTGTGTAGGATCTTTCTTTGGTTGTTCGTCTCCGGTGACGGATGTGATCTCTTTTCCTCCATCCGCAATATGGATAATTTACGGGGTGTCTCTTTCGAGGTTGTGCACGACTGCGGAGAGTGGCTAAGGCGGCGGCCATCTCTTCCATCCTCTTTGCCATCTAGGAAATTGTGTCATCTCTTTCTCGAAGCTGTGCCCTCATCACTTCCGGTTCATCTCTTTCTGCAGCTGCTGGAGCACCTTGTGAAGCGGATGATGCTCGCATCTCAACCATATTGATCTCGACATATTCCTCATCCATAAACTCTGATGAGTCAACTTCATCTTCTAGTTTTTCTTCCCTTTCTTTTGCTAACCGTCGGATGTTGGTCCTTAACTTTTCCATGGTATCCTCTAATGGCCTTTTCTGCACGGTCTCGCAGTTGTCTCGTGACGGTTGTTGAACTTCCTTTCCGGGAGTCCCCTTCATTGGAGTAGCACTTTCTTCTGATTCAAGTCTCCTGATGAGACTTTTCTTCTCAGGACATTATTTTGGTCTTAGCTCGCCAGTAGTAGGTCACCATACCATCCTTCTCGCAACCGAAAGCCTAGGATCGGATGATCTGTCGGCTATATGCTGGAAGGTGCTATCCTCCCTAATTTGTAGACCCGATACAACTACGGGTGAACTGGCTTTTATCTTCTTCTTTGGTTTCTCGTGACGACGACGGGCTCATTCGCGATCCGAGGCGGGATTTGGGCGGCACCCGTCCTATCCTTCTTAAGATTTTTGACACAGGGAATCTTTCTTTCTTTGCCAATCTTTCTATCACAGCTTACAGTCGAGCCAATGGCGTAGTCTTATCCCTTTTCCTCTTGTAATTGTTGTAATACGCAGGTCGGGGTAATGCTGTAGCGATCCTACGGACATTCTCTTCATCTGATGCGACAGAGAGAGCGTGAAACCTGCTCCCTTCCAACAGAGGTATATACTCAGGCAGTTCTTCTCTTTCCTCAGGGATTTCTTCTAGAAAAGCAACTTCAGTAGCTCTGGCTTTCTCGATCTTGGAGATTTTTCTGCTTCTATTTCTCCTTTGAGTCCGAGTTAGGGGTGCAACTCTTGAACTGGACCCAATTTCAAAAATAGCTAGAATTGTAGCAAAATCTGTACCCTCCACGGTGACAGGCTCATCACAGACTTGGATTTCCTTCCTTTTCAGTTTGGCAGAAGTCGGGATAGGTGCACAGATGACTAGACCGGTGGGGGTAGAGACAACAGTCCTCCTACGAACAGTAGTACTTCTTTCGAGTTGGAACCCTTTGCGGGGAGGGAATTCTTGAGTCGATTTCAGGTTGAACTCAATCACGGGCTCTTCAGTTTCTGACATTTTGTCCATTAGTGTGAAAAGAGTGACGTCAGCGAACCTGACATCTGTGTTGTCGAATCCTTGTCCAAAACGGATGATTCCATTGTTGGGCAGCTCATCCTTGTAAACGGCGAAGTCCATTCCATTGGTGAAGGAGAACATTAACTTTGGGGTAGTCATTTTCTGCAAGGCAGATTCCGAATGTCAGTCCCGAATTATGCTTCTTTTCATCGTAAAGTTTAGGACGCAAAAAGAAAGAGTCTGAACACATTTTCGTTTATCTTAGTGTATTTGTGATTTTTTTTAAAAGAGATTGTTTATTAGAAGGTTTTTTATTAGCGGGTTCGTTCGTTAGAAACAAAACGATGAAAGGAAAAAAGGTTGTAGAAAAGGTAAAGGGCTCGATTTAGAATTGGAAAGGAAGAGAAAGTCGTATGCAAGACTTCTCGACTCGAAGGACCGCTCATAAACTAACACCTATTAGGGGTCCACCCCACCTCAGAAAAGAGGTAAAAGGATTTCGGAACCTCTCCATTTAGGGGTGTCTAAACAGTAGCTCCTAAATCCGAGAGGAGTTGGCTATGCTCGTTCAAGACAGAAATGAATGGGGTATTCCAACGGAAGAATGGTAGTTTTCTCCACTAGGGACATGGATACACTACCGATTTATGAAAGCAAAACCATATAATCAAAATGGAGAGAGGAACTAGTCCCCAGCGGAGTCGCCAGAAGTTGTCGGCATATTTTTAGGTTATGTGTTTTTTTTTTGAAAAGGGGTCGCCTACAGAAGTTGTCGGCGAATTTTTAATTTTTAAATTTAATTTAAATATATATAATTCGGAAAGTAGCATTTGATTTTGAAAATAATTTTAAGTTTGAAAATTTTAAGATATGAAATCAAACCGACCTCACATCCCAACTAGTTTATATAAATGAGCGCCACATCACAAGCTGTGTATCTATCCCGAAGAATAGACACACTACTTGATGATGGGGCTCAATGAAATAAACTAGAAGATTTGTGACATCCGTTTGGTCTGTGAACCAAATTTATAAGCCGACAAATTCCCCTGTTTAAAATAATGAAATTAAACAGGGTTTATATTACCTAGGTTCTTAAAGTTCCCTATAAGGGAAAGCCCCTATAGTTAATTACTTCTTAAATGACGGGAATCATTTAATAAAAATCTCGATAATGATTAGTGGTTTTCTCTCAAGAATTTCAAAATTTAAGGTTTCAAAGGATTGAATTTTGGGATTTCAATAGGTAATGGATCAAGTTTGGAACAGTTAATTTCAGGAGTCCAAAGGAAGAAAAGTAAGAGAAGCTGAGGATCCAAGAAGAATATTGGCAACTTCCCAAACTGTTCTATTGTTTGACTTCAATTTAGGAATTTATTTAATATTGAAATCCTACCAATTTTAATTAATTAGGACTTATATTTGTATGACATGATCATACAAATAACCTGGAAGATATGAGGGTTTACGTATAACCGAACGACTACCTCAGAGTCCTAAGACCGGTTAGGGCTTAATTTACATGACATGATCATCAAATGCCTAACGAAGAGTTGAGGATTTATGTTGCACTAGGGAAACTACCTTTATGTCCTATGACTTGGTTATTTAATAATAAGAACGTTTTCCTGAAGTAGATCCGAGTTTTGCTGATGACGATGGCCAAGCTGCCCACCATGCTCCGAGCTCCTTGTTGTTGCAGAGGTTTAGTTTTAGAAGTCATAAATCAGGAGATGAGAGAAGTGTTTTGGTTTAGAGAAAATCTTAAAATCCAAGTGTTTTAATATTTTAATTAAAACAAATCTTAAAGTTGTTTAAACGGAACCGATTAAGATCCCACGGTTCCGTCATCCCGACAGAGTTATTTTCATCGAATTCACTTAGTCCAAATGAATTTGCTAAACTCAGCTGAATGAGTTCCACACTTTCATTTAGACCGTGGGAAATCCGAGTTAGCAACACGTGGGTTACATCATCCGAGGTATTCCCGATCATTCAACGAGATGTTTTAATTTAGTTGTAATTGTAGTTTTGTTGTTCTGTTTGTGTTTAAATTTTGAGTTGTTTTATATTTTGGAATGTTGTGGTGGTGAATTTTATCTTGCAATGACTTTTAATTTAGTTTTGGTTTCAGTTCAGGGGCTATCCTAAATTTTTTGGTTTTCATGCAACAGTCTTATTTATCATGCAAGAATGCAAGAAAAAGTAAAGCGCAATGCATGTGAGTAAATTTCAATAAAGTAAATTGCAATAAAATAAAAGCGTACCTGGAAGGTTTTCTCGTCATCCCAAGCTGCACTTAAAACACATGTTAAGGCATTTAAACATATTTTGCAAGAAATACCTAGGTAAAGCTAAGGGAAAGGATTTTGGTTGTCTACCAAATTCCTAATCCTATAACTAGTCATTTCCTATGACGTCTAGGTTGTTAGTTTGGTTTAAGGATGATTTTCTTCATTAAAGAACAATTAAATTCAATTGTTCTTCTAAAACATCTCAACATATTGAGAAAGTGCTTAAGACGAGTTCTAAACATCTTTTCAATATTTCCAAGATCATTTTGAGTCCAAGTAAATTTAGTTGCACATATGAATTAATCATCCAGGAGTTTAGTTAAACTTTATCTCTTGCTCAGTGAACTTGGGTATTTGATTACCTGATGAATGAGGTGACATTTCACTTAATACTCTATTTAAGAGTTATAATAATTAAAGCCTTTAAGGGCGAGTTGGGTTGTTGAGAATTTTAATCATTCTTAATTTAAAGTTTGAGTTAATGGTTTAAAGTGATTTAATTTAATTATGAGGTTTTAATTAATAATTTTAAGTTTGGAATAGTGTTCAAATTATTGTTGATTTAATTTAAATATTTACACTTTCAATTATCTTAGTATTTCAGATTGATGTTCATGTTTGAAATTTACTTAGATGGAAAGAGGTGTTGAAATTATTGATATGTTTTGATTTAACTCTTAATGATTTCATTTAGGTTTGTTGTTAAGTGATTTTAAATTAATTTAATTTAATTTAATTTGATTTAATTTAATTTAATTTAATCTTAATTTATTTTTATTTAATTTTAATTTAATTTTAATTTTAATTTCAAGATTTTAAGTTTAATTTAATTTAATTGTTAAGGTGTTAATTTAATTTTAATTTAAACTTTGACTTGACTTAATTTCATTTAATTTAATTTAATTCCAAGATTTTAAATTTGATTTTTAATTATTAGACCATTTAACATTTTAAGCTTTAATTCATTTAAAGGTTATCTTCTTTTAATTTTTAATTTATTTAATTTGGATTATTATTTTAATTTTTAATTAATAACAAAATATTGTTAAAGTGACTTATTTAGGGATTTTTAAATTAAAGAATAAATATCCTCTTAAAAATATCCCTATTTTAATAATCCAAATTTTAAATATATTTTTTCCAAAATTTAAATTATTTAATTTACTATAGATTCATTTTGATATTTTCAAAGTGTTTAATGGGTTCCTACCCTTTTAATTTTCCTAAGTTTCAATCATCCAAGAGAAAGTTACAATCAAATATTTTACCCTCCATTTTGATTGAACCTAAAGTTTTAATTAAGAGTTAAAATTTTTAATTACCTTTATGCCCTTTTAAGCTTATTTATTTCATAACTCACTAAATTGAGCACAAATGAATTTGAAATTTTTATGTCACCTCACTCACATTTCAATTAAAACATTAGAGGAGAAAATGTGATTTTTGTGAATTTAATTTATTTATATAATTATTTTTAGTAGAAAATAGAGATTTTCAAAGAAAATTCAACATCATGACCAAGAAAAGGTTTCTACTCTTAAGAAAATTATAAGATGTTTCTAATGACTAGAGGACCACTTGTACCAATTTATTTGATTTTTTGAATTAAATTTTATTTATTATAATTATTTTGAATTTTAGAGTATTAATTAATTTTAAAATAAAATAAAAGTTGAAAAATAGATTTTATATTTTTCTTAAATTTATCTAACCTCAAGGAGTCCAGAGAAACAAATTTTGTAATTTTTTGATTTTGCTTTGATTTATCAGAATTATTTTAGTGAAAAAGGTTAGAAATTCATTTTTTAATATTAAAAATTACATTAAGCCTTTAAAATTCAATATCTTATCCTAGGGACTTAGGAAAAATACTTAGTTTATTCCTAAGTGATTAGGAGTCAAAATGTAACATTTTTATGATTTTTAATATTTTTGTGATTTTTATTATTTTTTAATTATTAAAATATTAAAATATTGAGAAAAATCAACTTTTTTTAAAAATTCCAATTTTAATTTTCCTGAACTCCCCTGATATCAGAGAAGCTCCAAAACCATTTTCGTGAATTTTTGAAAAGTATTTTTGGAGTTATGAATTTTTAAAGTTCTATTTTGCTTTTGAGGCTTAATCAATCCATTTGGTGGGGTTAATCAAGTCCAATTGATTTCAAAATTTTATGTAAGGTTCCTCTAACCCTAAAGAACAATGGAGAATTATTTTAAAGTCAATTTGGTGTGTAGTTAACCCTAATTAATTCAAGTTCAATTTTGGGAGTTTAGGCCAATTAAGGTTATCATTAATGAATTAACTCAAAATATATTTTTCATAGGGTCTCCTAATCCTAAGAAACATCACCAAATTTTCCTATAAATTATTTTACAACATACTAATTATTGGAATTAAAATACCTAAAACTGTGACATGAACTTGAAAAATCAATAACTCTTCACAGAGATGGCCTCTGACCTTGAAAAATTTAGGGAATGTTCCCAAGATCAGAGGCTTCAAAAGCCCTATGGTCTCATGCCATGGTGAATTGTCTATGCAAATGGAGAATCAAAACATTGGAAACAGTAAATAAATCATTAAAAATAAAATACTCATCCATTTAACTTGATTTCTTTTCCACATTATTCTACTCTGTTCACTGAGCAAGTGGGTATTTTTATTTTATTTTTGTAATTTTTCTATGCAAAGATATGAATTTTTCAAGTTATGGTATTTAAATATTTCATAAATACCCTAATTTTCCACTTATCCGACTCGGCGCCGCGTTATCCTCGTCCGGATCGAAAGCCCATGCGTCTCTCCATGATTCACCGCCGCCATCTGACTCAGCGCTCCAGGGGCCCGTGGTTCACGTACCATTGCACTGTCCGGCTTGAACTCGACCGTCTGCTCGATACACGCACGATCCAACGGCTCCTGGTCATCGTCTACGACTGGTGTGCACCCGTGACCGTCCACACAAACCCTAATATCTCTCTCGATTCTCAATGGATTTTCAAGTTCTTATACTCTATCGATTTGTCTTGAAGAGACGAACACATCCATATAGTTTATAAGCTATGAAATTAATCCAAAAAAATGGAGAATTGCTGGAAGCTCAGGAGGAAGAATGAGTTCATACCTTTGCTAAGAGAAGTGAAGCTTCGATCTGAGGGTTGTGTCACCTTCGATTGAGTCCAAGGATGCTCCAGATGAAGTCCCTGGCTCTAGGGAATTGTCTAAGTATGAAAGTGACCAAGGCCAATCACAAAGCTTGGAGGCTTAAAGCAATGGCTGGCCTGGTGAGGGGGCTTTTGCTGAAGAACATCTCTTTGTCTGGTGAAGGTGTAAGGTCAATCAATTTGAAGATTGGCTCACTGTGGTGAAGTGTCCTGTTTTTGGGTGGATTTTCAACTCAGAAATTGAGCTCTGTTAATGGGGGTTAGAGCGAAGGAACACTTGGGGATCAAGCTGCTGCAGGTTAGGAGAAGGTCTGGAGCAATTTTGGTAGAGTTTCCTTAAGGTCTGGTTCATCACCTTGTTTGGCCGAGAGGTGAGTGGGTTTAAATAGAGGTGGCTGGAGGGCCTCCTAGGGGGATTTAATGTCTTAGATCAACTGCCTTGGCCAAGGGAAGAACAGCCACAGTGGACATTGGACATGCGACAGCTCAGCAAGTTCAAATTAAATTTTTGATTCAAATTAAGCCTCTCGGCCTGGTGGTTTCCGGCGGTGCGTGGTGGCTGGCCGGCCAGGCATGGGTCACCCTTAGGGTCAGGGAGGCCAGTACTTGAGTTTGGTGCCAACAATTGGCTTTGGACATGTGTAAAGGAGTTGGATTGAAACAGCATGGGGAGAAGGTTATTTTGGGTTCAAATGGGTCAACCCATGGTTTTGGGCTTGGTGCAACACCCAAGGCCTGGATTTAGGCTGAAAAGGTTCATTTGGGTCAGCCAAGAGGAAATGGTATAGTCTCTATCAAGGATTAGGTGGCAAACTTGGTTTAGTGTGTATCATAGATGAGGTTAAAAAGGCTTAAGGAAGGCTTAAGAAAGGGGCCCCTCCATGTGCCATAAATGACATGGTGAGGTGTCAAGACTCTCATGGCTTCATATGGCTTGTAAATGGCTCAAATTTGGCTTACATTTGGCTTGGAAAAGGTTGGCTTGTTTCATGAAAAAGGGTTTTAATGATTTTTGGTATTTAGGGGTAATTTGGCACATGGCTTAGTTTAGAAAAATTCAATGATGAATTTGAAACATAGGGAGTGATTTAATTGAATGAATGATGAGATGTAAGTGTCATGTGGGCTTTTGATTGATTTTGGGCTTTTTTTTAAAATGATTTTGGATGGGCTTTTAAAGTGGTTTAAGGAAGCGGGCTTTTGGATTTAAAGTAAATTTAGGATGAAAATTTTGTAAAGGATTGTGCCAAATAAATGTTGCAATTGGTTTAGGCATGTGTCTGTCGACATATTTTTAGGTTGAGTGTTGTATTTTTGAAAAGGGGTCGCCTACAGAAATTGTCGGTGAATTTTAGATTTTAAATTTAATTTAAATATGTATTTAATTTGGAAAGTAGCATTTAATTTTGAAAATAATTTTTAAATTTGAAAATTATAAGATATGAAATCAAACCGATCTCACATCCCAAATAGTTTATATAAACAAGCACCGCATCACAAACCGTGTATTTATCCCGATGAATAGACACACTGCTTGATGATGGGGCTCGATTCAATAAACTAGAAGATTTGTGACATCCGTTTGGTCTACGAACCAATTTTATATGCCGACAAATTCCCCTGCTTAATATAAAAGAATTAAGTAGGGTTTATATTACCTGGGTTCTTAAAGTTCCCTATAAGGGCAAGCCCCTATAGTTAATTACATCTTAAATGACGGGAATCATTTAAGAAAACTCTCGATAATGATCGAGTGGTTTTGCTCTCAAGAATTTCGAGGTTTAAGGATTTCAAAGGATTGGATTTTGGAATTTTCAATAGGGATTAGCTTGAAATTTGGAACGGTTTGTTTTAAGAGTCCGAAAGGAAGAGAAGTAGGAGAAGGCTGAGGATCCAAGAAGAATCTTGGCAACTTCTCAACTATCCTATTGTTCGGTTTGAATTTGAGAATATCATTTAATGTTGTAATCTTGCCAATTTTAGTTAATTAGGACTTATATTTGTATGACACAATCATACAAATAGCCTCGAAGATGTGAGGGTTTATGTAGTACCAAACGACTGCCTCGGACTCCTAACACCGGTTAGGGCTTAATTTGCATAACATGATTATGCAAATGCCTAACGAAGAGTTGAGGATTTATGTTGCACTAGGCAAACTACCTTGAAGTCCTATGGCTTGGTTGTTTAATTCTAAGAAAGTTTTGCTGAAGTAGATCCGAGTTTTGCTGATGACGATGACCGTGCTGCCCACTATGCTCCAAGCTCCTTGTTGTTGCAGAGGTTTAGTTTTAGAAGTCATAAATCAGGAGATGAGAGAAGTGTTTTGTTTTAGAGAAAATCTTAAAATCCAAGTGTTTTTAATATTTAATTAAAACAAATTTTAAAGTTGTTTAAACAGAACCGATTAAGATCCCACAGTTCCGTCATCCCGACACCGTTATTTTCATTGAATTCACTTTGTCCAGATGAATTTGCTAAACTCAACTGAATGAGTTCCACACTTTCATTTAGACCATAGGAAATCCTGTTAGCAACACGTGGGTTACATCATCCGAGGTATTCCCGATAATTCAATGAGGTGTTTTAATTTAGTTGTGATTGTAGTTTTATTGTTCTGTTTGTGATTAAATTTTGAGTTGTTTTATATTTTGGAATGTTGTGGCGGTGAATTTTATCTTGCAATGACTTTTATTTTAGTTTTTGTTTTAGTTTAGGGACTATCCTAAAGGTTTTGGTTTTCATGCAACAGTTTTGTTTATCATGCAAGAAAAAGTAAAGTACAGTGCATTTAAGTAAATTGCAATAAAATAAAAGCGTACCTTGAGGGTCTTCTCGTCATCCCAAGCTGCACATGAAACACATGTTAAGGCATTTGAATATTTTGCAAGAAATACATAGGTAAAGCTAAGGGAAAGGGTTTTGGTTGTCTACCAAGTTCCTAATCCTATAACTAGTCATCTCCTATGACGTATAGGTTCTTGGTTTAGTTTAAGGATGATTTTCTTCATCAAAGAACAACTAGATTCAATTGTTCTTCTAAAACATCTCGTTATATTGAGGAAGTGCTTAGGACGAGTCCTAAACATCTTTTCAATATTTTTGGGATTGTTTTGAGTCCAAGTAAATTTAGTTGCACAGGTGAATTAATCATCCAGGGGTTTAAGTTTTGTCCCCTTGCTCAGTGAACTAGGACATTTGAATATCTTATAAGTGAAGTAACACTTCACTTGATACTTCATTTAAGAGTTATAATAATAAGAGCTTTAAAAGGGCAAATCAACTTATTAAGTATTTTAATGATTTAAACTTAATGATTTAATTTTAATTTTGACTTAATTATAAAAAATTAGTTTATGTTTGGAATAAGGTTCAAGTCCTTTATGTTTTAAGTTTACTTTAAGTGTTTGGTTTAACTCTTAATGATTTCATTTAGGTGTGTTGTTAAATGATTTTAATTCAATTTAATTTTAAAATAATTTAAGTTTAATTTAATTTAATTTAATTTTATTTTATTTGATTTAATTTAATTTTAATTCAACTTAATTTTAATTTAATTTGTTTTAATTTAATTTAATTTAATTTAATTTAATTTAATTTAATTTAATTTGATTTAATTTAATTTTATTTAAATTAATTTAATTTAATTTAATTAAATTAAAATTTTTAATTTAATTTAATTTTAATTCAATTTAATTTGATTTAATTTATTTTGATTTAATTTTAATTTTTTATCTTAATATATTAATTATGATTTAATTTAATTGTTAAGGTGTTAGCTTGATTTAGATTTTGATTTAATTTAATCTCAACATCTTAAATTTAATTTAATTTAATTGTTAAATTGTTTAGCATTTTAAATTTTAAGTTAGGATTATCCTTTTAGTTAAGAATTAAATATTATTGAAGTGATTAATTTAGGGATTCATAAATTAAAGAATAAATATTATCTTAATAATATCCCTACTTTAATAATTCTAATTTCAATTATTCTTCCAAAATTTCAATTAATTAATTAATTAAAGTTTTATTTTAAATAGATTTGAAATGGTTAGTAGGTTTTTACCCTCAATCATTTAAGTTTTAATCATCCAAAATCAGTTTAAAAACAAATATTTTATCCTCCCCTTTTTGATTAATCCTAGAATTTTAGTTAAGGGTTGAAATTTTTAATTACCCGTTTGCCCTTCAAGTTTAATAATTCTATAACTTAATTAGACTTAATTAATCCTTAAGCTCTACTCACATTAGGCTTAAGTAACCTTTGAACCCTAATTAAGTTTAACCTAATTAATCTTTAAGCTCTACTTACATTAGACTTAAATAATTTTAACTAGACCTTATTTTCGTTACGTCTAATGTTATTTGACCATAACCTATACTTAGGTTCATTGAAGTTAAACCTAAGTCAAACATAAATCTTAGGTTCAACACACATGAACCTAACCTTAACCATACTTAGGTTCGACGAAGTTAAACCTAAGTCGGAAACTTAAACTTTAGGTTGACACACATAGACAACACTTGCTTTATAACGGTTTTAACCCAAGTAAAACCTAAGTCAAACTTAAACTTTAAGTTGAACCCAAGTTAAACCTAAGTCAAACTTAAACTTTAGGATCAATACACATGAACCTAGCAACATACTTAGGTTCAACAGAAATAAAACCTAAGTCGAACTTAAACTTTAGGTTCGGCACATGGAAACTAACCTTAACTTTATCTTAGGTTCAGCAGTAAAACTAAGTCAAACTTAAACTTTAGGTTCAACACATATGAACCTAACTAACCTGCACTTAGGTTGACCCCAGAATAAACCTAAGTCGAACTTAAACCTTAGGTTCGACATACATGACCACAAGTTTAACATAAATCTAGCAAGTCTAACCTCTTATTAGACTTAGTGAATCACTGTTAAGTTTAACATGGCATGAACCTAAGTCAAACCTAAACCTACTTGAGTTCAATTCATTAAACTTAAGTCCAAACCTAAACCTTAGGTTCAACTTAACTTGAATATAAACTGGCTTTCGAGTTGACTCATGAACTTAAGTCAAAAATCTAAACCTTAGGTTAATTAACAATGAACCTAATTCTACTCAATAAAACCGCAAACCTTAAATTCAATATACATGGAGTCTAACTTTAACATATACTTAAGTTTAACTTGACTTGAATTCAAGTCGAATATTAAAATACGACCTAAATTAAACTTCAATCAGCCTCGAATTTAACCTAAAATCGAATTTTAATCGAACCCGACTTCAAACAACATTGAACTCAAGTCGACCTAAAATCAGACCTAACTCAAAACAAATTCAATCCATATTGAATTTGAGTCAACCTTAAACTTGGATTCAATCTAACTTGAATCGAATAAGCAAGTTTGAATCAAACCAAAAATATTAAGTTCAACCTAAAATGAACATTTAATATAAAGTTTGATACAAATCAAACTTAACTCATTAATAGCTCGACCTAAATCGAACTTATTTTAACTCGAATCAAATATTATTAGAATTAAAGATCAAGTTCAATCTTATATCAGTTTGATCCAAACAATTTATGCTAAATTTAACATATTTACATTCAAATAACATTAAATTTATAATGTTAAAATTAACATTCAAATGACACTGAATTAAAATCAATATTCAAACAAATCTAATATTTATTAGATTTTGTTTCAATAAATCTAACATTCTTAGATTTTCTTTACATGTTATAAGATGTGCTAACTTAGTTTTGCAGAAAAACTAAAATGAAATGATGACATTAACTTCATTTAGATTTCCTTTACATGTTATAGGATGTGCTAACTCTATTTTGCAGGACGACATGGAATCACGAAAAAAAAGAATAAAATAAAACTGAAACCATTAGGATAGTCACAAAACCAAAAAAAAACATAGCAACATTGAAATTTTTAGGATAATAAAATAACAACATTGACAAAAAAAAATGACAAAACTAAAACTTTTAGGTTAGCCTTAAAACCTAAATTTTCAACAAAAAATAAAATGACATAAAACTAACATGACAAAAATGGCATTTGGGATTGATAGTGTTTATCTTCCCGAAAACATAAATATTTATAAAACAAGTGATCAACATTAATCGGGGAGTTTTCTTAAACAATTAGAAATTATTTAAATTGTGATAACTATAGAAGCTCGCTATACGAAATTTAGAGGAACATGATAGAAATCTGCGAGGATTTATCGAAAACTTCATGATTTTTCCTTACATAGAAATGCTAGGATTTGTTATTTTTCTCCTATAAGGATCATCATAAATATCTTTTTCTACTGTCTCCTATTAGTCCTAAATTATTCAATTCCCTTATAGGATTCGATTAGGACAATATAAAATAGAGTGGCGACTCCTTAACATTGACATAACACGGGAATTTGACAGCGATGAAAGTCGACATGACAAAAAGATTTTCATCGCCATCAAGATAGTTTTCATACTTCTTGTTGATTAGCAATGGATAGTAAAGGCCCTTCGTAGAGTAAATCGACTTGGGAAAGCTCAAAGTAAAAGTGGATTTTAGATCCTTTTTCAGCCATTGTCGGTCCAAAGCAGACAGACACCGCTTCAGAATGTGAAAAGTGATGCGATTTGTTAGATATTTTTCTGAAAGGAACAAGATAATGTAACATTTTAGACTTTTTATGTTAAGGAACCATGCTTATAAACATTTGTTTAATAGGCAAAACAGATATCACAGAACATAAAACTCAAGATTTGTATCACAAAGATAATTTGAAGAAAAAAGTTTTATTGTCCCAGTTTATAAATGAGTCATCATTTTTATGTCGTGTAATATTTCTTTATAAAACGGCCATTCATTGGAGGCAAGATTCTTTCTCCTTGACAATCCACCAGATGGTAAGATCCTCCAGAATATGTCTTTTCAATTACATATGGGCCCTCCCATATTGGTTAGTGCCACTTATCTTTCGATGAGCTAGTATAGGTCTTCAAAGAACTAAAACTAATTCACTGATTTGAAAGGTTTTGGGGCGATCTACTTTGTCATGGGCTCGTATCATCTTTGTTTGATACAGTTCTTGATTTTGCTGAGCTTGTAGACGTTTACCTTCTAAATTCTCAAGTTCTTCAAGTCATAATCTGGCATTGTCTTGTTCAGTTATTTTATTTGTTGCAACTTTGAGAGAAGGGATTTGGACTTCGAGCGGTAAAATAGCCTCAGAACCATATACCAAAGTAAATGATCTTAACCATGTTGGTGTTCGGTATGTAGTTCTATAGGCCCATAAAGCTTCTATTAATCGTTCATGCCATTGTCTTGAGCATTAATTAATGTCTTTTGAAATTTGAACCAATGTTTTATTGAAGGCTTCGAAATTTAAAACGATTGGCTTTAGGATAATAGATTGTGGAATACCTCCGGTCTATCCATGTCTTTGGATAAAGTTGTTCATTTTTGTATTTTTAAAGGCCAATCCATTATCGTATGACCCTTTGAGGAATTCCAAATCTATAAACAATATGTGTCTTAAAGAAATAAAGGACTTGTTACGCCGACTTCTACAGCGGTGGCGCCTGCCCATTTGGAGAATTAATCGGTGGCTGCTAGAATAAATCGATGGCCCTAAGATGATGGAGGATCTATAGGGCCCACTATGTCGGTGCCCCAACATTTCGATGACCAAGATGCAATAGTTGGGTGTAAGACATTTGAAATTTGGTGTAAAGCTACTCCATGTATTTGACATTGATGACATTTCTTTGCAACCTCGAAATGATGAGTCATCATTTTCGGTAATAATATCCCATCCTTTTATTTTTCATTTTTCATTTTAGGTCCATATTGGTGTGCGCCACATAAACTGAATGAACCTCTTTAACAATCTCTTGAGCTTCAACTTGGTTTAAGAACCTTAACCACACTTGGTCAAAAGATCGTTTATAAAGGACATCATTTATTAGAGCATATGATAATGCTCTTTGTTTAATTTAAGTGGCAATGGAGGTGTTTTCAGGCAACCTTCCAGTTTGTAGATATTGAATAATTGGTTTTCGCGAATCATCTTTTTCTTCACTAATTATTTTCATTATCGTGTTTTCATCGAAGCTTTGTGGAAATTGTCCGAATTGATTTGAGAATGAACTTGTCATCCTTTTAAATTGGTATGTCGTCTTCTTACGGACAACAAGTGCTTTTGTAAGTTTTGTCGAAGCATTTGCTAAAGAATTATCTCGTCTTGGGATTAAGAAAAATGTCGCATCGGGAATTTCTTCCAGACGGCTACGGTATAACGAGAATATTGTTAGTCGAGGAGTTCGAGTCTTATATTTTCCAGCAATTTGATTGGTAATCAATTGAGAATCTCCATAGATGTCAATATTTTTATTTTCCATTAGTATTGTCAATTCTAGATTGGTTATGAGCGCTTCATACTCAGCTTCATTATTTGTGCATGGTTCATTCAGAAGATAGGTAAAAGGCATCATAGCTTTGTCTGGAGTGATGAAAATTAATCCTACTCTAGCATTTTCTGGTATAATTGTCTGTTTGTCTTTATCTTTCCGTGTAGATGATGCTCCATCGAAGTATAGTTCCCATCATTGCACATTTGAACTTTTTATTTCTGATATTTGTTCATCAAGTAAATCATCATTGAGAGGTGATCCAGTTGGAATTGGGAAATCTACCAAGATTTGTCCTTTGACAGCACATAATGGTACAAATTTTATGTCAAATTGGAGTAATATCATTGCCCATCTTGCTAATCTTCTAGAAAGTGTCGGTCGTGTCATTAAATATTGTAGTGGATTAACTCTTGAAATAAGAGTTACTTTATGAGAAAGCATATAGTGCCTCAGTTTTAGTACCAAAATTTAATGTTGAACAATGCTTCTCGATTGTTGGATATCTTGTTTCCATTGAGACAAACAATGGCTTAAACGAGTGTTACACATTTCTTTTCCTCATCATTTACTTCGGTAACGATAATGCTCGAAAATTGTGCGACGCGCGGTGTAAAGGATTAGAGGTCTTCTTTATTACGGTCGTGCTAAGCAGGAGGTGTTGTCGGATATTGTTTAATATTTTGAGTACGTGTTGGCATTTTCATCCCACACAAATTTGGTATCCTTTATGATTAGGGCAGTAAGAGGCTAACACCTACCTGAAAAATTGGAAATAAAACATCGTAGATATGCTAACTTTCCCTGAAATGATCTCAATTGAGTTGGATTTTTAGGAGAAGGCATATTTAGGATAGCTTCAATTTTGAGAGGATCAATTTCTATCGAGATGTTGAACTACAAATCCTAAAAATTTTCTGAAGTAACACCGAAAGCGCACTTTAAGGGATTCATTTGGTGTATTGTCGTGATGAATTCGAACGATTCTTAAATCATATACATGATTATCTTTTTGTTTGTTGTTGACAACCAGATCGTCCACATACCATTCGAATTGATTGTGTATTAATTCATCAAAGATCCGTGTCATGGCTCTTTGATAGGTTGCACTAGCATTCTTTAGTCCAAAAGGCATAACCTTATAGCAAATATATCCATTTTATGGGTGTCAGGAAAGTTTGTATTTGCTTCATCTTCCAAAAACATTTTTATTTGATTTTATCCTGATGATCCATCCATAAAGGAAAATATTGCATGTTTGGATGCTATATCAACCATTAATTCAGGTATTGGTTAAGGGAATTCATCTTTTAGACATGCTTTATTCAAATCCCTGAAGTCTACACAAACCCTTATCTGACCATTTTTCTTAACTGACACCACATTCGCTAACCATGTCAGATAATTTTATTCTCGTATGAAATCAGCTTCTATCAATTTTTTAACTTCTGCAATGACATGTTACTCTATTTCAACATGCATCCTTCTCAGAGCTTGTTTAACAGGGATTACGATTTGATTTATCCGTATTTTATGGTGTTGCGACTTACGGGAGATAAAGCAGGTATTTCATCATAAGTCCAAGCAAGTAGTCTTTGTATTCTGTTAACAATTGAATTATGTCTTTTCCTTCCACATCATTAAGGAATGAACTAATGAAAGTTGGTTTCAAATTTTCATTAGTTCCTAAATTTATTTCTTTTAATTCATCAACTGTTTATATAATTTCCTCTTCCCGATTACGGAGGGAGCATCTTGATTCGAGGGATCAGATATTAGTTCAGAATTATGTTTTTTAGTGACGACTAGGCAAAATTCGGTATCATCTAGTGGTTATAGAATAACGAATCAACACCTTCTTTGGAGTTAGGATTTTGTTTGTTATTATTACACATTCGTTTAATAACATGTGGTTATTTTAAAGAGCATTGTTTGAGCATTAAACTATTTTGAATAAATTTTTGTGCCCAGACTGATGTATTTCAATGAATTTTCATTGATTTCATAAGACTTTCTTCTATTTTTGCATCGAGTTTCGGTACTAGAAGAAGTATAGCGAGTCTAATCCTAATTGGCTTCTTTCATCCCACTACATACTTCTTTGGTATAAAATTCTCAATCTTAGCAGTAGATTGGAGTTAGAGTCATAGAGTGTATATAATGATTAATTTTATCATACATAGACTCAAAGTGTTTCTCTATGTCTTCTTCTTCTAGAGATATTTTGAATTGAGGTTCTTTTAAAACCACCGATTTTGTTTCTTCTTTTGTATCTTCCTCAGAGTCCAGGTGAATTTTGAACTTCATTAGTTTCTTCATTGTAACAATTGGGTTTTCTTTTCCTCATCCTTGTCTCTGGCCTCGACCTCAAGCATGAGTCTGATCAACATCTTTTATCTTTATTGAAGAAAGATGATCTTTTTCATTTATTTTCTTCTCTCTCTCTTTTTCTTTTTTATTCACCATTGTCTCTTTGGAGAACATTGTTTTCTTTATAGGAGCATAATATGTTGCATCTTCATGTATACCGATTTTATGGATTGAAAACAGTTGCAAATCTCCTACAATACAACATTCTTGTCCTTTTTTTAAATTTTTTATAGATTGATGCGGCGAAGAAGGAACCATTTTGTGTTCATGAAGCCGTGGTACGCAAAAAATGAGCATTAAAGAGGTATCGAGGAGTCGATAATATGGAATTTTGCCATTATCGTCGAGTCGGCTATCTTTAGGAGCGATGTTATTGATCAAAGAGCTCGTTCTCCTTGTTGATTAAATCCTCGTAACATCGATTGTATTTCTTGATGATTTGGGATTCATTAATATCCATATGTCTGGATTATCGAATTCAATGTTAATCGAGGCACACGGGTCGATAAGAACCCTTAAAAGTCTTGTGTCATTTATGTTCTTGTGATATACAATGGACGATTATGCTCGGTTATTCGAGACGACAATTCATTATCGGAAGAAGGTAATTTTTGTTGATTCTTCTAATGGATAGACTTCATTACGAGTAATACTAGCGAAGTTGAGCTAGGAAAATGTAAATTTGGATCGAAAAGGTTTGTCAATCGCTCTGCATTCCTTTAAGCTTATAGGCGTCATAGATGCTCAGTCATTGTCTTCCTCGATGACCTAATATATTATAGTCCACTTTGTTATGAAGATCATTTTTTTATCTTTTCGAGTTGAGGACATATTGGAGGAATGATCTTTTTCTGATGTGACTATTTGTTTTCCTTTTCTTGTGGAGCCATTCGGAGGTAGAACTTTTCCACTTCTTAAATTGATTTCATTATTTCTTGATTTCTTGTCGACTCTTTTGTTTATAGTTTGATGATTCCAATTCTATGTAAACCGGGGCTCCTTGTAATTGAAATGTGGTAATATCTCTTTCATATCCGTCATTGTCAAAATCATTATCAATTTCTTGTATTTTTGGTTATCTTTAGATTGATTAAGATCATGTATGATTTGAGTATTGTCTATGGGATTGCAATTTGAATGACCATTTTTAGGATCATCACCCAAAATAGGCAAATGTAAAGCGAGGACTGGAAGTATTATTTATTCACGGTATTAGTAAACAAAAAGTCATACAAAAGAAATCATTAGCTTCAAAAAGAATTTCCTCATAGGTACGAGACAACTATCTAGAAAGATGGAGATACATAAAAACTAGGAGATACAAAAGGAAGCTATACAGTCCTTATATCTAGAAGACCTTTAATCCTTTTTGGTTCTTTATTTTTCTTTTTTCTTTTCTTTCTTGGAAGGTTTGTAACTAGATATTTAGTAAGGATCTCTCAGAAGATTTACCTAGAACGGTGTTGTCTTTGTTCTTGTGTGGGAATTAAGTTTATCTCTTTGAAATAAAATTAAATGAACCTTTGTGAGTTTTTATAAATATTCTTTGAGATTATATTTCTTCTTTAAAGTTACACTCTAACCAGTCTTTGAAGACAAAAACATTCTTCGGTCATGTGTCGAAGCATTTTATGATAAGGGCAAATGGTGAGATTGTCTTTCATATCGGCTTATAGCCTTTTAACCACAGTAGCTTAATTTTTTGTATTATAAGCAAGCTATGGAATATTTTGCCGATGTCCTCTGGTTTAAATGTATATTCTTTATTTATTCTTTTGTCATTGTTCTTTTATGCAGTCTTGAGATTGGTTGTTGAAGTTGTAAGTGAGGAGATGTTTGTGATGTTGACGAGATTATGTCGTTGTTTTTTGTTCGAGTTGAACCCTACATCCACTTGTTTACCTTTTTCTACGACATTTCTCGGTTTCTTTTCAAATGTGATGACGGAGTTTTGCATCTTTTGGTCTTTTCCGTTACACTCGTCTGCTTAGCTTCATCTTGGAGTCCTTGAAATTTCTTGACAATTTTTTAAAAGTTTTTATTGTAAATCCTTTAAGCATAAATGCTATAGGACCATGAATATTTTTAAGCGGGATTTCAACGGTGTGTTGTTCTTGAAGTTGTGGTTGACATTTCATGCTAGATTTCTTGATTGCAAATGTAATCCGCAGCTTTTCTCATGATTTTTTTGCTTTTACTACTAGATCACCAAGCGCTTAGTATGATGTTGAGCTCCGACAAATCATTGAATAGAGAACTTTCAAGCTCTGCAAAGTTTTAACGAGACCCATTAGCAAGTTCCGCATACTAGTCGAAGGTAACACCCGTGGAGGCGGTAACAAATTGACGGAATAAAAGAGCGTCACATTCCCGCATTGCGGCTTGCTCTAAAATGTGCTAAATGTTATCCGGGATTACCGGTTCATCGGAAACATTTTTAAAAGACGGGAGGAAAAAAAACATTTAGGGTATTGGAAGAGCCAAATTCCTCTGAGATATGGTCTACCCTTTGGAAATAATTATCTAGCCTTCACTTTGAGCCATTGTTTCTTTTATCTTTTGTTCTGAAGTTGTGTGATATCTTTTACGGAATTACACTATGAGGGGAATCCTTTTTTCTTCTGATTTCTTTCTTCAACATCTATTGGCTCCTAAATAGCTACAAATGTGGATAGCCTCTGGCTTAACGATTTTAATAGACAATGATGGATTTGTTGGTGGATTTTGTAAAGCTGCTACCAACTCTTCAATTTTTTTACTCAAGATGACTGATTTTTTCGTCTCGTTTTCGTATAATTGCTCGTAATTTTTTTGTTGAATCTTCTTCATTTAATTCTCGTGCTAAAGAAGTAGACCGTGTTTCTACCATATTGATGTTGGCAACATTTTCATTTGAACTGTCAGAAGAGTCTTTCATTCCTCGCACCGAGAATTGTTTCATATCAATTTATTTAATTTTTTTTAGTATTTCTTGAAATGATTTTGTAGGATGTACTTTAAGTTCCTTCTTGAACTATTTCAAGTGCTCATAGTATACGAATTTCATTCATACAATCTTCATTTCCATAAATTATTTCTTAGTATGGGACGAGACCATCTAGGTGGTGCATCATTGTATTGTGAATATGAACAATCTGCATTTTGTAACATATGGACCAAATCTGTGATTTTAGTAGATGTATCTTCCACTTGTATATTCAGGTAGGTCTTCTGTAAAATTTAGAAAGTCTTCATAAGGTTCCAGATCAAATTCTTCAAAAGAGTGTTTATCAGTTTGGTATGGGTTATCTAATGCAAATTCAGTTTCACCAAATAATCCATAATCATTCTGATAAATGGAAAGATCTTCCTCCGTTGGTGTATTGAAGTCTTGATAATAAGAAAAGATTGAATTCAGAGAATCCATTGCAGCTTTTCTGGAATTTTAAGGAAAACGAATGTTATTGACTTATTTATAAACTGGAATTTGTCTTAAAAGTTTGAAAATATGTAGTTCTTATTTGTCAAAGAATGAAATCGAAACGAAAAAAAGTGATAACAAAAGATGACAAGAAAGAATATCCCCAGCGGAGTCGCCACTCTCTTGATGGCGACGAATTATGTCGCGGTGTGTCGTCGTCGCCGTCAATTCCCGTATCATGTCAATGTCAAGAAGTCACCACTCTATTTAATATTGCCATAATCTTATTTCTATAAATCTTATAAAGGAATTAGGAAATTTAAAGATAGTAAGGGATAATAGAAAATAGTAGAAAAGGATTTCTATGATGATCCGTACAAAAGAAGATTCTAGAATACCTTATCTTAGAATTTCTATATAGGAAAATGTGAAGTTTTAACCAGAGATTTCTGAATGTGATATCCATGTTAGCTCCTTTTAAATCTCTTATAGGCAACTCTCTGATTTAATTACATCTTGAAGATTTATAATTTGATTAAACCTTAGTTAGTTAAGATTTAATAATTTAATTAAGTCTAATGTGGTAGACTTAATTATAGTTTAAGTTGAATTCAGCCTTAGTTAGTTAATGTTTAATAATTTAAATTAAGTCTAATGTAGTGAACTTATACTTATATTTAAGTTTGATTAAACCTTAGTTAATTGAGTTTAATAATTTAATTAAATCAATGTGGTAGACCCAATTATATTTTATGTTTGATTAAACCTTGGTTAGTTAAGATTTTATAGTTTAATTATGTCTAATGCTGATAGACTTAATTATAGTTTTAGAATTTAGTTAAACTTTAATTTAGTTAAGGTTTAATAGTTTAATTATGTCTAATGTGGTAGACTTAGTATAGTTGTCTTCTAGATTAAACCTTACTTTGTTAAGGTTTAAAATTTTAATTAAATTAATGTGGTAGACTTAATTATAGTTTTAGGATTTGATTAAATATGATTAGTTAAAAGTTTAAAGTTTAATTAAATTAATGTGGTAGACTTAATTATAGTTTAAGTTGATTAAAATAATAGTTAGTTAGGTTTAATAGTTTAATTATATCTAATGTGGTAGACTTAATTATACTTTAAGTTTGATGAAACCTTAGTTAGTTAAGTTTAATAGTTTAATTAAGTCTAATGTAAATCAGGCAATGCTGGATTTAAGTTTGATTAAAGTTTGATTCAAGTTAAGTTGAACCTAGACTTAAGGTTGACTTAAGTTAAATATAGATTAGACTGAGTTTGATTTAGGTTTGATTTAAGTTAGGTTTAAATTCTGGTTGAACCTAAACCTAAAGTTAACTTAAGTGCATGGTGGGTTGAACTCAAGTTTGATATGATTTTTATTTAAGTTAGGTTCAAGTTAGGTTGAACCTAGATTTAAGGTTAACTTAAGTTCAATGTGGGTTGAACTCAAGTTCGATTTGAGTTTGATTTAATTTAGGTTTAAATTAGGTTGAACCTAGACTTAAGGTTAGTTTGTGTAGGTTGAAGTCAAGTTTGATTTGAGTTTGATTTAAGTTGGGAGTTTGAGAGTTAGGTTGAACCCAGACTTAGATGTATTTGATGTGGGTTGAACTCGTTTGGTTGAGTTTGGTTTAAAGTTAGGTTCAAGTTAAGTTGAACCTAGACTTAAAAAGGTAACTTAAGTTAAATATGGGTTGAACAAGTTTGATTTGAGTTTGATTTAAGTTAAGATTGATAGCTTTTAATTGGGATTGGTTTATTAGTTGAATTGAACCTAATTTGGATAAAGTTTAGTTGATTGATGGGCTGTCTGGGTTAAGTGTGGTTAGAGATCAATTAAACCTAATTTACGCGGGATTTATTGGTAATTAGACTTTATATGGGTTAAGTGGGATTGGTTTATGATTAATTAAGCTTTAATTTGGTAAAAGAATATGTTGATTAATTAGACTTAATATATGTTAAGTGTAATAAGTTCAAGTGTTAATTAAACCTAATTTAGGTAAGGTTTAATTGATTAATTAGACTTAGTTAGGGCTAAGTCTAATTAGATTAGGATTAATTAAACAAAATTTGGGTATGGTTTAATTGATTAATTAAACTTAACTAGGGTTAAGTCTAATTGGTTTAAGATTAATTAAACCTTATTTGGGTAAGGTTTAAATGATTAATTAGACTTAATATGGGTTATATCTAATTGGTTTAGAGTTAATTAAACCTAATTTGAATAAGGTTTAATTGATTAATTAGACTTAATATGGGTTAAGTTTAATTGGTTTAGGATTAGTTAAACCTAATTTGGGTAAGGTTTGTTGATTAATTAGACTTAAAAGTGGGGTTAGTCTAACGATTTTAAAGGTTAATTTAAACCTAATTTGAATAAGGTTTAATTGATTAATTAGACTTAATGGATTAAGTCTAAATTGTTTAGGATTAATTAAACCTACTTTGAGTAAGGTTTAATTAATTATATAGACGTAATATCTAAGTCTAATTGGTTTAAAGTTAATTAAACCTAATTTAGGTAAGGTTTAATTGATTAATTAGACTTAATTAGGGTTAAGCCTAATTGGTTTAAAGTTTGATTAATTTAATTTAGTTAAGACTTAATAAGTTGATCGTCCTAAACGGTTAGACAAGACAAATTAATTTGTATTAAACCTAATTTGATTAATGTTTAAGAAGTTTAGTCAGCTTAATGATGTCTTAAGCTTAATTAAAAGTATTTTGTATTAAACTAATTTAATTAAAGTTTAATTGGTTGATAAACACAGTGATGTCTTAAGCTTAATTAAAGTTTAATTTTGTATTAAACCTAATTTAAGTAAGTTAATAGTTTAATTATGCTGGTGATGTCGTAGCTTAATTAAAGTTTGATTTTGTATTAAAACTAATTTGAATTGAGTTGATAGGTTGATTAAGTTTAATAATTCCTTAAACCTAATTAATGTTTGATTTTGGATTAAACCTATTGTAATTGAGGTTTAATGAGTTAATTAAGTTTAATATGTCTTTAAACCTAATTAAAGTTAAATTTTGTATTAAAACTAATGTAATTAAAGTTTAATGAATTAATTAAGTTTAATATGTCTTTAAACCTAATTAAAGTTTAATTTTGTATTAAACACAATGTAATTGAAGTTTAATGGGTTAATTAAGTTTAATATCTCTTTAAACCTAATTAAAAGTTTATTTTGTATTAAACTAATGTAATTAAGGTTTAATGAGTTATTTAAGTTTAATGTGTCTTTAAACCTAATTAAAGTTTAATTTGGTATTAAAATCTAATGTAATTAGGTTTAATGAAAGTTAATTAAGTTTAATATGTATTTTAACCTAATTAAAGTTTAATTTTGTATTAAAACTAAATGTAATTAAGTTAAATTAAATGGATTTTATGTCTTTAGACTGATGAAAATGCTGATTTTAGTTTATTTAGGTTTTAGACTCATCATTGACTTAATTCATTGTAAAATGAAATTCTAGTAAGTGAAGAAAGGATTTTAAAATGTTAATTTATAATTAATAAAAATCTTAAACCTATTTTAAATGTCTTTTAAAAATTGACTTAATGGCTTAATAATTATTATTTTTAGGATCGTTGTATGTCACCATAAAATTCCTAACCATTTGGAATTTTAATTTTCCATTTTTTAAATTTTTGTAAATGTATTAAAAATAATTATAAGTGTCTTGAAAATTAGGAAATGTCTTGATGAATCCATCCTAACCTTGGAAAAATCAGAATGTATACAGGACTTAAATGTTCTTCCCCAATATTTTCATATTTTTTCTGAATTATAAATAATTTGCAATAATTAAGCCACTTCCAGAGAGTATTTAGATAGTTAAAAATTAAATACGAAGAAATAAATTGAACTTTTATTCTTATAATTTTCTCCTCTTCTCGCTGAATCCGGGAATCAATTTTCATATTTTGTAAATTTTCTATATCGAATGTAATTTTGAAGTTTTAAGGCTTATCTGGATTTAATTAAATCCAAATAAATCTTTAGCTGTGTGTCACGGACGGATCATAATCGTACGTCAACGTGGGATTGGAACATAGGAGATAGCGCAATTTAATCTCAATGCCACTGTTTTAAAAACACGAACGGACGAGCGTGGTTCATTGTCTTCACTCTACGATCGCGGATAATCCGTAGGTCTAGGATCAATATCTCACTCGATTCTTGATGAAATTGAGTGATTTTTAATCCTATAGCTTCTTCTTGAGGAGACGAAGACATCCAAATGGCTTTGCAGGGGTTTTGGAATGATTTCATTCACAAAGTTTGATACCCGATCGCCATTGATAGGGAAGAATCGTACCTTGGCCAAAGTGTATTAAACTTTGATCTGATTGCTATTGATTGGTTGTCTAGGTCCCAGAAAGCTTCTAGAGACTTCAATTTGAGTTCAAATTGAGTGCCGTATATGATTTTGAATTTTGAGAAGCTCGATTGATGAGATGGTGAATAGAAGGTTAGAGAGGCGTGGAAGCTCAATTTGATTTGTCTCTTTCTCTTTTGACCCCTAAATGGATTTGGGAAGCTCAATTTTGAGTTTGGTGGATTTTGATTTCGGAAACCCATTCTGTCCTGGTTTTTGGCTTGGTTTTTATGCTCTCAGGTTGGTCAAATTGAGGGGTTATGGCGGGTTTGAGGCTTTGGTTTCATTGAGGATCCTTTGTTAAGGCTCTGAAAAACTTTGTTGTTGGGAGTGAGGCATTTTGGGCGATGGTGGAGAGTTTCAAATTTTTCTCCTCTCCCTTCAATGGCTTGGGTTTGGGTCCTTTTGTAGCCATGGCTGACCTTGGGCAGCTTGGTGGCTTTTGATCATCGCGAGGGGAGGTTGTATACTTTTTGTCTCATTAATATTTTGGACGAAGATTTAGGCCATGGCAATGATGGATTGCCAATTTCCAAGCCTAGGCACCATAGGTTTAACCATGGTGAAGGTTTTGAGTTTGGATCTTGTCTTGCCCTCATTAGATCCCTTGTGAGGTGGCTTGGGCTTGGTGAATCTTGCTGAATTCACCTCCCCTAGGTAATTTCCAAATTCATTTGTTTCATTTGAAAGAATTGTGACACCTTTGCCACTTAGTCATTCCATGGATGCCTTAGCCATAATGGCTTCTAACCATGGTGTGGAATGAGTTAGACTCTTGTTTCCCCTCCATTGGGTGAGGTACAGGAGATGAATGGTGATCGAAGGCAAAGCCCTTTTCCTTTCAACATGTCATTTAAATTTATAATGAGGGATGTACATAAACCTCTCATTAAAAAAAATTATAATTTAGTTATGATGGAACATAACTTGGAGTTAAGCATGGTATCCAAGAGGTTTTAATTAGTGTTTTACTCCCCGTGGTGAGTTCATGAGGCACCTAAAGTGGCGAGCCACCTCATCTTGATGGAGGAGATGAGTCATACTTTAAATTTGGGGAGAGGATGAGCACCTCATTTCCCTTCATGATGAACCTTCTTAACCATGGTTAAAGTGGTAAATTGTGGGTTATTTAATGTGTTAGCCAATATCTAATGAGTCTCATGGGTCATGTGTGACCCATGGATGACTTTATATGAAGTCATGTGTGATGTCATAAAGGAGATTGGAATTTTTTAAAACCATGTTGTCATAGGTTAATATTCCATTTCAAACTCATTTCTTAATTTAATTTCCATTTTAATTAATTATGTCATTAATTAAAATAATGGAAATTATTTTATTAATCAATTATTAATTGAAAATAATTCCAAATTAATTACTTGATTAATTTTCATGTCATTTATTTGAAATTTGATTTTGTCTTATTTATTGGCTTTTGATTATATTTTCATTTTAATTAATTATTTAATTAATTAAAATGTTAAAGTATATTATTGACGATTAATTAATCAAAATAATTTTGGAATAATTATTTGGTCATTTTATATTATTTTTGGTTTAAAATTAGATATACGACCAAATTTTTCTTTGATTGACCATAAAGCCGACCTAGGTTGTTTAAAGTTGACTCATTTGGTTCAAGGTGATCAATTTGGACTTTCTTCTTTTTAGGGTTTAGGTTGGTTATAATGTCCAAAAAATTTTGTCACTTGTGGATTTAATTTTGTCATGTTGACAAATTTTAGGGTTTAGTTTAACCCGATGGTCAATGTAGTGACCTGCAGGTTAGAATTTTGATAAAATTTGATTATGTCGATGTGTCTTCATGAAGTTAATTTTGTAGTTAAAGGTACGTGTGTTAGCCATTTTTGACCAAATTTGACATATCTAAGTCGAGGTTGACAGAGGATTGTATTCTTGGTCTTGTGATGTCTTAAATTGGTCGAATGAGTCGTATTTGACCATTTTTGTATCTCGGTTGACTTGGTAATTAAACGGTTAATTTTAGTGAGTGTCAATTTGTACGAAAGTTGTTTTATGGGTCGAAAAGTTGGCTTATTGGGTCAATAATTGGTCATTGGAGTAAAAAATTGACCGGTTGTTAAATTGACTTTTTGAGTTAAGGGTTGACTGTTGGGTCGGTAGGGTTGGTCATTGGGTCATGATTGACTATTTTGACCAAAATTGACTTTTAGGTCGAGGTTGAAGCATTGGGTCGGTAGGGTTGCTCATTAGGTCGAGTTGACCATTTTGACCAAGTTGACTTTTTGGGTCGAGGGTTGGCTTCCATTGGTCGATACGGTTAGTCATTAGGTCGGGATTGAGCATTTTGACCCAAAGTTGACTTTTTGAGTTGAGGTTGACTTGTTGGGACGAGTAGGGTTGGTCAATGGGTCAGAATTGACCATTTTGACCAAAGTTGACTTTTGAGTCGAGGGTCGGCTGTTGGGTCGATGGGATTTATTGAGACCTTTCATAAAAATGGGGTCGACACATGTGATAAGTTGTACTACTTTATTGAGAATTAATGAAGATTTGTTTAAGAAATGATTTCTTTTCAGCGCGATAGTTGAAAGACATTGAACCACGTGTTTGGTTCTAAAATGAAAAGGACAAAAAATAATAATGTAGAAGAAAAGGATAAAATCATAACAAAGTGAAATAAAAACTGAAATTAACCCCAAAACTTAAGTCAAATGAAAATCAAACGAAAATGAAGTCAAAAATTAAATTCTAAATTGAAATTTAAAATCAAAATTAAATCAAATGAAACAGAATGAAACAAAACAAATTGAAAAAAGTGATAAGTTAAAAACATACAATTGATAATGCTCTTTCTCTTTCTCGAAAACCTACAAATCCTGCAATGACTACTAGTTTTGGCTAAGTTGCATCAATTCTACCTTCTTTGAAAGGTCAACATCAAGCTTTCTCCAAATGATTAAAATCTGAGGTGCAGTACTTGAGCTTTCCTCCCTAATGTGACTGTATGCTACCTTTTGAGTTGTATGTGAGTCTTTAAGCTTTCCTCCTCAATGTGACAAAAAAATTCCCTAATTTTCCATTATCCTTCCGAGAAATTTTTCCGCCTTCCATGAAATTCTGGGATCGGAGCTTAATCGTCTGATTTTCCTCAAAATTTCCTTAATTTTCCATCTCCTTTCGAGAAATTTTTCCGCCTTCCATCAAATTCCAGGAACGGAGCTTAGTCATCCGATCCCACCAAAAAATCCTTAATTTTTCATCTTCCTTTCAAGAAATTTTCGCCTCCTTAAAATTCCGAAGGAACGGAAGCGAGTAGTCCGGTTACAAAATTTCTACTAATTTCCCGTCTTCCTTAAAAGAAGTTTTCCGCCCTGTGGGGGTATGGAATGGAGCTTGGTAATCTGATTCCCCCAAAATTTCCTTAATTTTCCATCATCCTTTAAATTTTTCCACTTTCCATAAAATTCCGGGAACGGAGCTTACTCGTCCGATTCCCCCCAATTTCCCCTAATTTTCCATCATCCTTTTGAAAAATTTTTCCACCCTCCATGAAATTACAGGATTGGAGCTTATTCATCCGATTCCACCAAATTTCGCTAATTTCCCATCTTCCTTCGAAATTTTCCACGCTCCTTGAAATTCCGAACGGAGCTTAGTCATCTGATTCCCCAAAAATTTCCCTAATTTTCCATAATCCTTTCGAGAAATTTTCATACCTCCATGAAATTTCGGGGGAACGAAGCTTAGTTGTGCGATTCCCAATTTCCCTGACTTGTATCATCCATCGAGAAATTTTTCCTCCCTTCATGAAATTTGAGAACGGAGCTTAGCCGTGCGATTCCCCAAAATTTCCATAATTTTCCATAATCCTTTCGAGAAATTTTTCCAACTTCCATGAAATTCCGGGAACGGATTTTAGTAGTCTAATTCCCCCAAACATTTCCCTAATTTTCCATCATCCTTTTGAGAAAATTTTCCACCCTCCATGAAATTACGGGAACGAGCTTCGTCGTCGATTCCCTCGAAGTCCCCCTAATTTTCCATTTTCCCCTTCGAGAAAATTTTCCACATCCACATAAATTCTAGGATCGATTATAAAATTCCCGATTTCCCCTGTTATGTTTAAAAAGAATTCTCACAAAAATTAAAATCTCTAAATTAAAAAAAAAATTCTGTAAATTCTAAAATTTCCATGAATTCCATAAAATTTAAAATTAAAACTTAAAACTCAAACTCAAATTGAATTCAAACTCAAAATTTAAATCCAAAAGGCAATCGAATTCTAATCCAAATTCCAAATTCAAATTGATTGGGATCGGACTCCTTCGGAGGTTGACGTAATCTATAGCTTTTCTATTGAAGGTATTTTCATCTTCCTTCCCTAGCGAGAGTTCCTGGGACTTGAAGTTCTATCTCCTAAGCCCAAGTGAAAACTTCCTCCCTAAATTCTATTTTGTCTTGAGTTTTAACTCATACAATTGTGTTGGTTTTGTTGATCTTGTCGGTCAACACCAATACGTGTTGTGTGCTTGCCCAGCACACCACACCTATTGGGGATCCATTGTTGACCTCACTTTTTGTTGAGGTCTAGTCTTTCTTTAGAATAGCCTAGGGTCTAGCCATAGGACACTCCTGGTGACTTTCTTAGAAGACTAGTTATGGAACCCTCCCAGTAGAAATTCAAACTTTTCTTACTTCAACGGGGAGTTTTTCATATGCTTAAGGCTTAACCTCCGAGTTTTGGGAGAAGAGACCAAGCATAAGGAAGCCTAGGGGAAGTCTCTAGCAGGTGGCAGGGCCATAGGACCTGCCCGGGAGGGTACGAAACATACCACACTGACACTACACACTTACAACCCTAAGCAAGCACATCATATTTGATCCTAACTCTTTGGAAACTCATGTAAGTGGTTTTCCCGAGCCTGTGCTTCAGTGGGGTTTGGCTAGTACCAACACATAGAAGACCAAATGAGGGTGACCCATCGGAGTGCATGGCTCGATTTAGCAATTCCTGTTATTCATTTCCAACCAATCTCAATTTATGCCAAAAATCCAATTTACAAGCCTTGCCCCAAAATACCCTAAATACACAAATACCCCCAAAGCCCTAAAATCATCCAAAATTCCCCAAAATTCTTCAAACATTAACCAAAATTTCTAAAATTCCTTGAAATCATTTCAAAATAGTTCCCACCTCTTAAATCAACCAAAACACCCTAATACACTCCTAATAACCTCCATATACCTTAAATACCCCACTTGGCCGAAAATTCTAAAAATTTTCAAAAAATTTCAAAATCTTGAAAATATTCCCAATTTCATTTTCTTCAATTACTGCATGACCCAATTTGGCCAATTTAGTCCAGTTTAACTAAAAGCCCCAATTTGACCCATTTAACCAAAAAGTGCCCTAATTAAACCCTATCTTGACCCAATTGATCCCAATCTTGTCCAATTCCAATTAAAAACTTTAATTCAATAACCCCAATATAAATATAAACCAAATCCAATCCTAATTTGACCCACATTTGAGTTCAATTCCATTTGAAATCCAAAATCCCCAACTTTACCTAAATAATCCAAAATCCCCAAATTGACCCAATGTCAACCAATTCCCCAAAATTTTAATCCTAAACACTTCATGACACTCCCCTAAATTGAATTGAATCATTAATTCTCCCAATTATTGCTCAAGTCTCACCCAAGTCCACTTAACGTCCAAAACTCCTAATTTTAACCCAAATCCAACATATGCCCAAAATCTTCTATATTTATTGCCCATTTTATTCCCTGGAAATTTCCACCCGATTGATGTTGGGAACTCTTTACCACATTACCTTTAAGCCATTTTAAACCATCAATTGGGTCTAAGCCCCATAGCCCAGCCCTAAACCCAATCTTAGCCAACTTTCCCCAAATTGACCAAAATCCAAAAATCCACTAAATTGAACCCCCAAATGAACTCAAAACCACTCGAAGTCTTCATGAAAAATCTTCATTACAATCATATAGACAATGTTGTTCAATCAATTTGGACCGGCTTCAGCCTGAGCCAGAGTTAGCTAACTTGTAACCCAAAGCGAAACCAATTGGATAAATGATTCATATCAAAGAACGAACCAAGCTAAATTTAGCAAACCAACTTCATGGCAGCTAACCCTAAGCCTCTTTAGGACTGGTTTAACGACCTACCAATGTTGCACCACTTTAGACCAATGTGTTTAGCCACTTGGCTAAGCTTAAGTCTCATCCTTAAACTTACGATTTAAGCAACTTCCTGCAGGTGGATACCTTGAGCAGCTCCCCACTCCACGGCCTACCGGCCGCTTGCTTTATCTGGCCCGGCCGCCACAGCTGCCAGGAATAGCTCGGCCGACACCTTCATCCTCCTTTGAAGCAGAAATTGAGCCTTGTACGCGGGGATCACCTCAGTCAATGGCCCTACACGCCCTCTACTAGCTTGGCTTAAAGCACCCAAGCCTAGCTGAGCTCCTCTCTAGCAAGCTCTATAAAATGGCTTATCCACGGCGGCTAAATGCAAAGTACTGAAGAACACTCCACAAATCTCTCCCAAGCTTGCTCACAAATTTCAACCCCGAGAGAAGAAGATCTCCACCATCCTCACCTTTGAATTCCATACCTGAGCCCAATTTCACAGTAGAAATTCAGGCCAGAAACAAGACACTTATGGAACCTTCACTAAAATCAAATTAAACTCACCCACACAATCCCTACACCAAGAGAAGAAGCTCCCAGTGAAAACCCCATCCTTCAGGCCACACACACCGTCTTATCGACGGAGCTCGAATCGGCGTTAGTCGAACTTGGGTCTGTGACTCACCCGGCCGGAGACTCGATCCGTGGGCTCCTTGGACCTCCATGAATGTGCGGGCATCTGCGATCGAGGGCGCACCTCTCGGGCGAAGGTATTGAACTCCTCCTCCTCTCGAGCTTCCATAGATTCTCGAATTTCATTATACTTATTTTCAGTGCATGTTAGCGATATGGATAGCTTCGTCACAGGCTAGACGAGCATGTGGAAACAAACCTCACTTGGTTGGTTAGAGAATGAGGAGATATTAGGGATAAAAAACATGCGGTAGTGTGTATATCCGGTGGAGGTTGAACCGGACGGAGATGAACCGGAGCGTGGTGGCGATACATATCCGGTGGAGGGCTCATATTGCGCCGGACCGAGACCGGGACAAGAACGCGAGAATGCAAGGCTGCGGAGTCGGATAAGGCGGTGCCGAATCGAACCGTACCACGTGTGATTTCGATCCGCCGTAGGATACAGTCGATGTGTGTTAGATAAATAGGAAATTAGGCATTTTCTTACTTATTTAAATCACAGAACTTTAAAAATGCATATCTTTGCATAGAAAAATCACAAAAATAAAAGGAAAATACCCTCTTACGCAAAGAATAGAGGAGAACAATGTGAAATTAAAATCAAAATATTTTGTTGAGTATTTAAATTTTAATTAATTATTCACTGATTTGAGTATTTCAATTCTCCATTCACATACAAAATTCAACAAGGCATGAAACCATAGGGCTTTTGTTGCCTCTGATCTTGGGAATATTCTCTGATTTTTCCAAGGTCGAGGCTATGTCTAAGTAGTTAGCATACATTTTTGTAAGCTTAGGGCCGTTTTCTTGAAGATTAATTATGAAAATTAGCATGTTGATCATAAAAATCTAGAAAAATTAAGGGAAGTACCTTAGGACCAGAGGACCCTAGGAAAATTATAGTTTGATTTAATTCACTAAAAATAACCCTAATTTGACCAAACACTCTAAACTGAAATTAAATTAATTTGGAGTAATAACACATCAAAATGACATAAAATCAATTCTCCACTGTGTTTTATGTTTAGGAGAACTTCACATAAAAGTTTAAATCAATTGAAGTTAATTCAACCCACTAAATGAATCACCTAAGTGACATAACCATCTTTCAAATTAAAAATTACATAAAACCAAAAATATAACTCAAAAATTCACCAAATCAATTTTTGGGAGTCATAGAGATCGGAAAGTCAAAAAATTAAATTAAAATTTTCATAAAATTTTTAATTTTAACCTATTTTTTTAAATATTTAAATAATTATAAAATTATAAATATCATAAAAATATTAAAATTCACCCAATGTCATATTTGGCACTTGATCACTTGACAACCAACAAAATATTTTTTCTAAGTCTCTAAGTAAATATATTAAATTTCAGTAGCTTTAGAGTAATTTTTAATATTACAAAATAAATTGTTTGACCTTTCACTAAACTAATTCTAATAATTCAAAGAAAAATAAAAGAATTACAAAATTTGTTTCACTGAGTTCCTTAGGTTTAGACATATTTAAGGAAAATATAAAACCTAATTTTCCCCTTTAATTTTATTTTATAATTAATTAATTCTCCAAAATTTAAAATAATTCTGATAAATAAATTAAAATTGTAAAAATCATAAAAATTGGTCCAAATGGTCCTCTAGTCAGTAGAAACCTCCCATAATTTTCCTAAGAACAAATTTTCACCTTGGTCATGTTATTGAATTTTCATTAAAAACCTCTATTTTCTACTAAATTAATTATATAAATTAAATAAAAAATAGAAAAATCACATTTTCTCCTCTTTACTGTCTTAATAGATATGTGAGTGAAAATTTGACATAAAAATTTCAAATTCATTTGATCTTAATTAAGTGAATTATGAGATGAGCAATGACTTAGAGGGCATAAAGGTAATTAAGAAATTTTGTACTTAACTAATATTTAGGCTTAACTAAAGGAGAGGGTTAACAATTGATCTTGATTTTCCTCTTGGATGATTGAAACAAAGAGAGAAGCAAGAGTCCAAGAAATCCATTAATCATCTTTAATGTTAAAAGGGAAATCCTAATTATTTAAGCCATCAAACTTTGGAAGATATATAAAACATAAATTGTTAAGGTTAGGGAATGTTATATAAGAGGATTCTAATTCTTTAAAACTGAACACCAAATTAATAAATTATCAAACATCACCTAACTCTTACTAATGAAATCATAAAATGTAATTAAAAGAATGATTTTGAAATCTTATAATTAAACTGAAACAAATTTAAAATATTAAAACGTTGAAAATTAATCTGAAATAATTCAAAAATTAAATTTAAACAATTTTAAAATATTAAAACTAATTTAAAAATAACTCATGATTAAAATTATATATTAAAACATTCAAATTGATTAAAACATCATAATCAGAATAAATTTGAAATAATTTAAAATTAAACTAAATTAATTTGAAATAATTTAAAAAAGTGACTAAAATATTAAGATTAACTTAGAAATAATTCATAATTAAACTAAATCAATTTAAAATATTATAATTAATCTTAAACATTATAATTAAATTAAAACAATTTAAAAATGTTATAATTTAACTGAATTAAAAGATTTAAACACCATTCCAGTTTAAAATAATCTAAATATATTTAAAAATCAACCAAATCTTTGTAACTAAATTAAATCATTAAGAATGGTTAAGTTCCTTATGAACTAATTTTCCCCTAAAGGCTTTCATCGTTATAACTCTTAAATGAATGTCAAATGAAATTTCACCTTACTTATAGGATGATCAAACATCCAAGTTCAACGAGCAAGGCAAAACTCAACTAAACACGAGATGACCAATTAATCAGATGATGAAATTCATTTGGACTCAAAATTATCCCAAAAGCATTGAAAAGATGTTCAAGACTTGTCCTAATCAGTTTCTCAATCTAATGGGATGTTTTAAAAGAACAATTGAACTTCATCCTCAAACACATTTTAAGATATGACTAATGATAGGATTAGGATTTGGTAGACAATCAGGACCTTCCCTTAGCTTTACCTAGGTGTTTTCTTTCAAATATTTAAATGCCCTAACATGTGTTTTAAGTGCAGTTGGAAATGATAAGAAGACGTGCCAGGTACACTTTTATTTTATTGCAGTTTACTTACCTTTATTGTACTATACTTTCCTTTCCTTGCAAGCTTGCATATTGAAACAACAATGTTACCCTGCATGGCAGAAACCTTTAGGATTGTCACGAAACTTAAACCAAACTAAACTAAAAATCACAATAAGATAAAATTCACCGCCACAACATTCAAAATGTAGGATAACTCAAAATTTAATTAAAGACAAAATAATAATTACAATTAGAACTAAATTAAAAACGTCTCGATGGATGATCAGGAATTCCTTGGAGGATGTAATCCACGTGTTGCTAATAGGGTTTTCCCACGGTCTGAATGAAAGTATGGAACTCATTAAGTTGAGTTGAATAAATTCATTTAGACTAAGTGAATTCGATGAAAAAAAACGGTGCCAGGATGATGGAACTGTGGGATCTTAACCGGTGTTGTTATAATTAATTTTAATGTCCCCCTAATAAAATGTTAAGACATCTCAATTTCAATATTTCCAAAACATGACACTTCTCTTTCTCTTCAATTGACATTCTTTAAATTAAACTTGCTACGACGAGGATCTTGGAGCGTCGTAGTGGGCGACACGGCCAGTAACCCCCGACGGCAAGACTTATCTACACTTGACAAAACCTTTCCTTAGTCTAAACAACGAGACCATAGGACTTCGAGGTAACTTTCTGAGTGCGACGCAAATCTTCGGCTTTTCTTTAGACCTTTGCACAACAATGTTTGTGCAATATAAGCCACAATTTACTTTAGGATTCGAGGTTGTCGTCCGGTACGACTTAAATTCTCCCATCTTCCAGGTTATTTGCATAATCAGACATTATGCAAATGTAATCCCTATAATTAATTGGTAGATTTAAATCTAAATCACTTCATTTCTAAGATTTAAAAGCTCAACTTTATGATAGTTCGAAAAGACATCAAGATTTTTCTTAAACCTATGTTCTTCCCCTAGCCCTCTCTCCTTTGGATTTGACAAAATAAAATGTTCCAAAATTTGAGCTATTCACCTATTGAATTTCTGACTATCACATCTTCTTTAGAAACCTTACCTTTGGAAGTCATGAATATATTTATTTTCTGAACTATATCAAGAGTTTTTTTAAGTGACTTCGGTTATCTAAGATGTAATTAACTATAGGGGCTTGCCCTTATAGGAAACTTAAAGACCACGGATTAATATAAACCCTATCTAATTCCTTCATATTAAACAGAGAAATTTATTGGTGAATGGTTCGCGAGATCAAATGGATGTCATAAATTCTTTATTTTATTTGATCAAGCTTCACCTCGAAACATGTATTTACTCTTCGGGATAAATACATGTCTTACGGCTAAATGCTTGATTTATTAAACTATTATTTATATGAGTTTGGTTTTTGATTTCATAAAAAATTTTCATATATATATATATATATATATATATATATATATATATATATATATATATATATATATATATTAAATCAAAATTCTATTTGTATAAAATTAAAGCCCTTTTTAGAACAAATCACCCAAAACGTATTTTAAAATATCAACATAACATTCAATCGAAAAAGAAAACAAAAAATGCGTGACATGCTTTCACAACAGGGATGACTATGGCGACAGTAGTGTAACATAACACTTCCCAACGTCTTTGAACGATGATTTTTTCAATTCGAGTAGTAGGAAAGTTCAAACCTCGATTCACGAAGCTTCCTTAATTACCCTCTTCTTTGAGATATTCTTGTTGAATAGACATTATGCTTCAAAAAAGACGAACTTTCTACGGTTAAAAACTTGAAATCATGATGTTTCGATCGAGTCAGAATCCATTTGGATGATATTTGGGATCTTCCTTTTAGTTTCTCTGGTGGTTTCTCCATTTAGGGGTGATTTTTGGGAGTTTAAATGGAAGAAAAGCAGCCTAGAACAGCAGGGGTGAATTTAAGAACGAAAACCATTTTCGAACAACGGTGCGGTCGAGCAGTGGCGAGGCGCCGTCCCGGTGCTATTTCAATTTTTGATAAACTTTCATTTTGTCCAAAATTATTCCATACTTCGATTTGATTCATTTTTAAATGTTGTTTATGATATTTAGAGAGGGGCGAGGGACTTAATTAATTGACATCGAACAAAAATAACACAACAAATAAGCAAAACACTCGAAGTAAACGTGGGTTGCCTCCCTGACGGAACGCAGTTTTAACATCTTGACTGAGCATAACCTCCAGGTTATCTTGGTGATCCAACATTAAAACCCCTTTAAAATTAGGTGTGCCTTCAAAATATGGTTTTAATCTTTTTCCATTAACTTTGAATATTCATCCAGATTTAGGGACTTCAATAATCATAGCTCCAAATTGTTAGATTTTTACGAAAGTGAAAGGTCCTATCCATCAAGATTTCAGTTTCCCAGGAAATAATTTCAATCTTGTATTGTATAATAAAAACTTCTTGTCTTAGCTCAAATTCTTTTTTAACAATTTTCTGATCATGCCATATTTTTCTTCTTTCCTTGTATATTCATTCTATCTTTATCATATGATTCATTTCTGCTTTCTTCCAACGCATTCAATTGTAACAGTCGTTTCTCACCAGCAACTTTCAAATAAAAGTTCAATTTTTTTATCGCCCAATATGCTTTATATTCTAATTCAGCGGCAAGTGACAAGTCTTTCAAAGTTAATCTATAAGGGTTCATTCCTATAAGAGTTTTATAAGCGATTCCGTGTGCCATAAAGCGGTGTCTAATCTAGCAGACCAATCTAATTTCTCAGGATTTATGTTTTTCTCTGAAATTCGTTTAATTGCAAGATTAGATACCTCAGCTAAACCATTTATTTGAGGATGATAACCGGTAGAGATTCTATACATAATATTATATTTTTCTACCCGTCTACGAATCGATTATTCTTAAAATGGGATCCTCCATCAGTGATGATTACTCTAGGTATTTCATATCTTGTGAAAATATTTTTCATTAAAAACCTCGAAACACTTCTAGCATCACACTTACGTAAAGTTATTATCTCAATCCATTTTGATACGTAATCAAAAGTAATTAATATATATATATATATATAAATTCCCAAATGAAGGTATAAATGGTCCCATAAAATCTAATCCCCAAGCATCAAAAATCTAAACTTCCAAAGTAAAATTAAGAGGAATTTCATTTCTTCTAGATATATTGCTTATTATCTGACATCCATCACAGGTTTTGATAAATCTATAAATATCTCTAAAAATAGTAGACAATGGGAATCTGATTGTAAAATCTTATGTGATGTTCTATTAATTCCAAAATATCCATGAATTAGAATCATGACATCCTTGAATAATTTATTCAGTTTCTTCATAAGGCACACATCTTCTAATAACAAGATCCTTACATTGCTTATACAGATAAGGATCATCCCAAAAATAAAATTTAGAATCATGTTTGAATTTCTTCTGTTGTCGCACTATTAATTTCGGTGGTAAAATGTTACTAATGATGTAATTTACAATATCGACATACACGGTATATTTCTTCTGTAATATTATACGGTGCTCATAAGGGAAAGTTTCGATTATTTCCTTTTCAAAAAAATCAGCCAATTTAGGTTGTTCAAAATTAGATAAATGATCAGTGACTGGTTATCGATCCCTTTTCTATCGATGATCACAAATCAAATTCTTGCATTAAAGTATCAATCGAATTAATCTTTGTTTAGCATCCTTCTTTTGCATTAAATTTTTAATAGTAGAATGATCGGTATGCACTATACATTTGGCTCAATTAAGTAACATCTAAATTTTTAAAGGTATAAATGATATGTAACTCTCTTTCTCTAGTAGTGTAATTAATTTGAGCATCGGTAAAGTATTACTAGCATAGTTTATAACTTTAAACATTTTCTCGTACCTTTATCCTAAAACCACTCCAATAGCATAATCGCTCGCATCGCATTAAATCAAATGGTTTCTCCCAATTCGGGCGAAACTATTATAGAACATGATTAATTTTCTTTAATAAATTAAAAAGCTTTTAACCATTCATCATTAAAATCAAACTTCTTATTTTTTTCCAAAAGTTGGCATAGAGGCTTAGTTATTTTTGAAAAATCTTTAATTTATCGCTTGTAGAATCCAACAAGTCCCAAAAGCTTCTTACTCCTCTCACAGTTGTTGGAGGTGGTAATTTTTCTATAATTTGAATCTTTGCGGGATCTACGTCCATGCCGTATTAAGATATTTTATGCCCAGGCACAATTCCTCCTGCATCCACAAATTGACACTTTTCCTAGTTTAGGTCTAAATTTGTTCTTTCACATACCTCTAAAGCTTTTTCTAATTTTCATAGGCAAGCATCAAATGAATCTCCAAATACTGAGAAATCATCTATAAACACTTTTATTCCATCATCTATTAATTTGCTAAATATGGACATCATACATGTTGAAATATTGCGAGTGCATTACATAATCAAAAAGGGCATCCTTCTAAAACCAAAAGTTCCGTAAGGGCTAGTAAGTGTAGTCTTCTCTGATCCCTCGGGAGCAATAGGTATTTGGTGATACTCGATATATCCATCCAAAAAGTAATACTTGTGTCCGGCAAGTACGTAAAACATTTGGTTTAAGAAAGGTAAAGGGAAATGATCATTTTTGGTGGTAGCATTTAATTTTATATAATCAATACATATTCGCCAATCAGTGACTTGTCTTGTAGATATGATTTCATTTCGTTCATTTACATCAACAGTCACTCCTCCTTTCTTAGGAACACAATGAATTGGGCTTATTTAAACACTATCGAAGTAGGATATATAATTCCATTATCTAACTGCCAAAATCTCTTTTTAACCACTCTTTCATCTTTAGGTTCAGTCTCCTTTGCGGATCAGCTCTAGGTTTGTGTTGTTCATCCAACATAATTTTGTGCATAAAGATCGAAGGTCTGATTACTTTAATATTTGTTAAATACCAACCAAAAGCTTTTTTGTATCTTTTTAAAGTATCCAGTAATTTTTATTCTTGATATTCAATTAAATCCGAATCTGACTTGTAAGGTAGATGATTCTCCTAAAAACATATACTTTAAATGATTAGGGAGAATTTTCATCTCAAGCCTAATCATTTTCATCTCGAGTTCGGGAGGTTTTATGATAGATGGAATTAAACTTTTATCTCACATTCCATAGTATCCAATCTTTTAAATATTTCTGAACGAAGTTCTAACTCTTCATTCTTCATATCATCCAAATCATCTTCACTTTCACTTTCATCCTCACATTCCAAATTCTCTTCAAACACTTCTTTAAAACGATCTTCTCTCAAATAATCACAGATTTCCATTTGAAAGCACTCATCATCCTTTTCATAGATTTCAGAACATTGAAAGTCACCTCTTGATCATTAACTCTCATAGTTTATTCTCCTTTTTGAACATCGATCATAGCTCTCCCAGTAGCAATGAATGGTCTTACCAAAATAATTAGAATTTCTTTATCTTCCTCCATATCAAATACAATTAAGTCCACATGAAGATAAGATTTATCCACCTTCACTAATACATCTTCCATAACTCCTTTAGGATAAGTAATAGAATGATCGGCTTGATTGAAGAATCGTAGATGTAGGTGAAATTTCACATATTCCTAATCTTTAGGGAAATTTGATGAGCATAAGATTAATGTTTAGCTCATATCATATAAAGCTCTTTCAAAAATTTCTCATCTATAGCACACGGGATAGTAAAACTACCAGGGTCTTTAAGTTTTTCAAGAAGTTTCTTCTGAAAAAATGCACTACACTCACCGCTAAGTGCAACAATCTCGTGGCCTTTGAATTTTCTTTTCTTTTTAATAATATCCTTCATAAACATTGCATAATCAGGCATACGCTCTGATAGCTATGAAAGGGAATATTAATCGTTAATTTCTTAAGGATTTTTCAAAAACTTTACCAAATCTATTATCCCTGATACATTTTTTTTAATCTTTGAGGAAACGAAGGATGTGGTTTAGCGAATTCTTCATTTGTTCGATAAAATATTAAAAAGTTGGATATATTTTATTAGAACATTTTTGATATCTACTTCTCTCTTAACTTCAACTTCTTTTTGTACTCTTGTTCCCAACTCTTTTCCACTCTTTAACTAAGTAGCCTTAATTTGCTTCTTATTTTGATCTTTTGGGTTGATCTCAAAATTGTTAGGAGTATTTTTAGAAGGTCTATTATTAAGCGCAGTGAAAATATGTCCCAATTGATTCTCAATGTTCTTCATCACAACATTTTGAGCTTGTATTTGATTATGTTGAATTATTTCTTCGGTAGACAACTTCTTTTCCTTAAATTGTGGGTTACTATTAAAACCAGGAGGACAAAGGTATGATTGGTATTTCACACAATTTGTTGATTTCTAAATGGATTCATGAATTGCTTCCCCATTGTGGGTTAACAACAACATTGTTATTATGCAAGTTGAAATTTGGGTGATTCTTCCAATAAGGATTATAATAATTTGAATAAGGATTGTTGAGTTTTATTCAATGGCATTCGAGATTTCATAAGGTGTTTGAGATTCTATCATTATGCGGTAGAATTTTCCTGTAACCTTTGAGGTCTTCTGAGAATAATTCATTCCATATTGATCTATTTTCTTCGAAAAAGGAAGCAATTTAAAGATAATATCATAGTTATCGCATCAGAATCATGAATACTAGCTGCTCTCTTGGTTACACAGCTCAAAGGGCCATTAAAAATTATTAGTAGTCATCTCTTCTATTAACGAATATGCTTCATCAAAAGGTTTTCACATTAATTATCCACCAGCATGAGCATCTTTAATCGATCTAAAAGATCCCACTAATTCGTGTAAAATGTTTGAATTATTAACCGATCGGTAAGCATGATGTGCACACTTTCTCGGAAGATCTTTAAATCTTTCCCAGGCTTCATGTCTAGATTCTTCGTATTGACTAAAAAGATGTGATATCATTCCTCCAGTTTATGGAGTTTTTAAGGAAAATATTTTGGCAGAAGGTTTTTGTGAAAAGGTCTCCCCAAGTTATGATAGATCTGGAGGTGCTAACAATTTAATCATGCTTAGCATTATCCATAATAAAAACGAAAAAATCCTTTATTTGCGGCATTCGACACTCCATCGTATATAAAGGTAGCACAGCATTCCTAGAAAACTAGCGAGATGTAAGTTAGGAACTTCATTAGGTGTTCCTCCAATTTGATTATTAAATGTCCCTTTGGATAATAGCGAGGGTTTACGGCAGGACGTGAATAGATTAGCGACGACTTCGGGGTTTGGATAGTTAAGTGAATTTCATTTGTTGTTGGATTAGCATAATATTTTAAAGATCTTGGTATATTTTCATTTTGATTATTTTGATTGTTCAAGTTGTTCGCCATTTTTGTGAGCATTTTCAGATTGTTTTTGTTGTTTACGAATTTTTCTAATAGTACGCTCTAATTCAGAATTGTAAGGCACTTAACATAAATCCCCTTGCGCACTTAAATTGCAATAAGCACACTAACAATAAACAAGCACACAATTGCTGACTTATAATTCAAATATAAGTTTTCAAAACCACGGCAAATTAATTTTTACGATTTACCTTCCCGGCGGCGCCAAAAACTTGGTGCGACTTTTTTAAATTTACAAATTTGATGAACTCAATTATATATATATATATATTGATTTCATTTTCTATTGAGTCACACAATTAGATGCAAGTATACATATCGCTCAAGTAATACAGAGCTCCAATGGAGTCCTAGTTATCGATCTCATGAGGCGGTATATAATTCTATAATGGAGCATAGAATCACTACGAAGATGCAGAACAATTAGAGTAATTACTAATAATAAAAAAAGAATAAAAACTTGCGGTTACTAATTCTACCCAAAGTACATTCTAACTTCCTAACACGGTTAACTAACACAAGACTAGATTTAGAATAAATGTTTGAATGTAAGAATGAATCTCATTACTCTCCGATAATAATGTTATGATTTGACGTTGATCCGGCACCAGGTATTTATACTTACATCATGATAAAAAGTTATCAACAACACCAAAAACTTGATCACGCACTGAATATATATAGATACGATGATTTTGTTATGGATTTATAATTTATATTGTGGATACTACGCGAGTATACGTATCGTTATCGAAGTAATATTGGGCTCACAATAGATCCCCAGATATCGATCCACGGGGAAGTTAGATAATTTCAAAAGGCAATTAAAGTAAACTTACTTACTAATCTAGTATACAAAATTAAGAACACTTAGACTAAAATAAACTAATGCTTAAAGGTTGATTATAAGATTTCAGAAAAGTATCTTTCTCCTTGTTTTAGAGAATTAAGTGAATGAAGAATTAAATGAGTTTTTAATTGTATTGTGCCAAATAGGAGCATTCCTAATTTTTACCCACTTTGAGGTCCGGGTGCAAAAAACATTGACTAGTCTTATATTTGATTCTTGGCAGATACGTAGTGAGGTACAGGGGAGGATACGCTTTGCCACTTTAGAGCTCCCCGTTCCCCTCGCACATTTAACATCAACACTTCAGCTCTCGAACAATAAGGCGAATTGAATATTTTGATACATCACACTAAAATATCTAATTCTATGTGATAGTTAATATTTCCATTATTTATTCGCACCCTCCTTCCAAAGCTTTTGACTTCGGCGAATCTTGGATGTAATCTTTACTATAGTTGATAATTCGACATATGTAAAAAAATCAGTTAGCCGATTGAAAGTAAATTAAGATTTAAGTAAAATATTAGCACAATTTCTATTTTCATATTTTTAGGCACAACTACTTTAATCATCGTTTCACGAAATCTCGATAACAAGGAGAAAGACTAAGGAAACTACTTATAATGCATGGGAAAAGTAACACAAAGCATGGATTTCATTAAAGTTAACAAACAAATAACAAATATACTTATCTCAATTCTTCTCCCCAAGCAGACTCCCTTGAAGTTCCTTTGACTCTTCCTTCAGTCTGACACACTAAAACGCTAAACACTTTATACTGCCTCAAAAGAACTCGCAGAATTACACTTAACTACTTTAAAATGACACAAAATGACACAAAAATGACACATAGTGACTATAAAGGTCGTCTCTATTTATAGAAGGGGTCAAATCTCCAAAAGGTTGCTTGGCTTCCTCTTCAAAAAGCGTCCAGGTTCAATGTATTTTGGCTCTTTTCAACTGTCTCGCCGTCGGTGGCCTGATCTTGTCGTCGGCGGGCTTCTAGAAGATGGGCTAACCGCGCCGATCTCGCCGTCGCGGGCTTCTTATAATATATTAAAAATCTTTCGGGAAAAACTCACCGTCGGCGGCCGAAATCTCGCCGTCGGCGGGACAGTTCAATTTTGTAGATTGAGTCCCTTTCTCCAAATTCACTTCTTTTATTGCTTTTTGATTTCAGTACTTATAAATCTTCATTCTGATAAAACAAGAAAAATACCTTTCTTTAAAGTGCAATTTCATATAAAATTGGTATGAAATTCTTAATATATTTTCTAGTGATCAGTAACATAGATCAATGATGCAATAGTATTGAGCCAAATGGGAGCATTACTATTCTTTACCTTCTTCCGAGCGATATAAAGAACATTGGCTAATCCTATGTTTGGTCCCCAAATCCATGGTAAGGCTAGGAGGATACCGGGTAGCCACTACGGAGCTCCCTTCCCCTTCGCACCGAAGGTTAACAACGGCTTTATTTTCAGACAGGACGAATTAGGGATTTTTAGCACACGCCACTCACAAATCTCCAATTCTATGCCCATCAAAATATGTTCCTATTTATTTGCAACCAACCCCATGAACTACGTCACTCATTCATGGACATTAAATGTTACCTTCTCTTTTGTTGTGGAACTCTCATCCTTTCGAAACCTTATGATTCACGACAAGTTTTAACAATTCATTTGGTCGGATCAAAAAGTATATGAAGTACAAAGTGAAAAGGTCATCACAAATTCTCCATAATAAATCAATACATCATTTCCATATCACAACATCAATACATCACATGAAAAGGAGGAAGATAAAGAAATCTACTCAAGACTCATGAAGAAAATAAGACAAAAGATGGATTTTATATATAAAAGCAACATCAAACAAAAAGAGTAAAGAAAATACAACTAATCTCAAACTCTTCCCCAAGCGAATCTCAAGAAATTCCTTTGACTCCTCTTCTTTCTTCATAACAACACACAATTCTCTCTTTAGATAAGGAAGGAAGAAGAAATTTCTCATTTTTCTTCTCCTCCTACACTTTTTAGAAGAGAACACAGATAAACCCTAGATTCTCTCTAATGGACTCTCTGCACTAGAACACTTAATCTCTTCACTCGCACACTCAAAAGACTCTCTCTGTATATATTTGGCTCCAAGATAGTTTAAATTCTTATGTAACTGATTTCCAATGAGTTTTCTCAAGTACCCTTCCAAAATTCAGCCAAATACATCAAATGTGGAATTAAATCGGGATAGGGTGCGGTCCAGCGCAAGATAGGGTGCCTTCTCGTGCTATTTTCTAGAAAATAGCCCAAACTCTTTGTAATTTGGCGTGGTTCGACGCTGGTAACTGTGTCGTTCAGCGCTCCAGGTCAAAAAGAGCATTTTGCCTCATTTTGGTCCAAATTTACTTCTTTTTCTTCTTTTTGCTCAAAGGCCTAAAATCATTGTGCACATGAAATCATGAAAGTACCCTTTTTTAAAGTGCAATATCATCAAAAATAGGTATGAAATAGACATTAAAAAGCTATCAAATTTTTAGTGCATCAATCTCCAGTCATTAAAAGGAAAGATGATAGAAGACAAAGTCTAGAAACTCCGTGAGGAAAATACAGAACTAGCTAAAGAACGAGGACTAGATGTCGACAATGAGATTTGCACATCGGACCACATGGATGAATTCACGGAGATCAACATGGTAAAAACTAGAGGCCACCTCGGCTACGCGCAATGTTCTTCCTAACGAGGAGAACAACAGCGACGGAGGAATACCGATTAGGCCATCAGACACAGGGATGAACAAATACTTGACTAGAGAAATAAATGGAAGAGATGAGCGCTGTCGCCATAACAACAATGGCTACGGTACATGGATAGACACAGTCATGACCCGGCATCTGCCGAGTCGATCGGTAGAAATTGTATACATTATGGATGAAAGAAGAGAAGTTACTTCCGCTAGTGGAGAAGAACATCAGAAGAAAGATCTGGCTTCTAATTTATCAGAAGAGATCTTAGCTTAGTTCAAGGGAAGTGAATCAGTTTCAAAGGGTAGACCCTATCCGAAAGGGTTCAATGTTGTATCACATCCCACGCCATCATACCCCCGACCTTGAAAACATTTGATGGCACCGGGAATCCCCATCAGCTCATCACCCATTTCAGAGTCAGTTGTTGCAATAAAGGAGGAAGCGATGTGTTATATTTCTGTTAGTTTATCAGCAATTTGTCAAGCATAGCTTTTGACTGCTATGCAGAACTACCTAACGGATAAGTGAAGACATTCACAGAAATGGAAAACTTGTTCGTCAAGAGGTTTGCTGGCGCATGGCACCACATCACCGTTGGAGATCTCATAGTGGAGCGACAGAAGCCCCATGAGTCCTTGGTCGATTACATTCTTAGATGGAGAAGCGTTAGCATGAAATGTGAGCTTCAACTACAGAAGCAGCACATGATCGAGATACTACCCGAAATCCACGGTCGGATGGCTTTCATGCTCGAAAAGGTTTGACCATAAAATCCTTTAAGAAGCTACTCGATAAGGCAAGCAGTTTGCAAGAAGAACTCGAAGCACATGGAGCCTTCATAGAAAATGGAGAAATCAAGACCGGTCGAAAGCATTCGAGAAGAGGTCGGGTGTAGTGGAGACGGTGACAAAGGAAAAGCGACCAATAAGGATACGACTAGAGAAACAACTTCAATCTGATCGGCATCCTCCACAATAGAGTCGACATCCTCCACGGCACGCTCGATCCCGAGCTGCGGCACAGCCGACCGCATACCCAACGACAATACGGTCGGCTGGCCGGCGGTTCTCCCCCGACGGAAACCTTTTGCGTCGTACAGAAATTAGACAAAGTTAGACAATAACATAACAGTTGAACAAGAATTACTCCTTCAGAGACGACGCTGTGGCAAAGATGTTCTAAATTCTGATAAAGAAACCCGAATTCAAGTTGCTTGAGCCAAAGAACTAGAAGAAATCAATAAGAAAGATCAACCTAATTACTGTCTATACCACCTGCTCGGACATACAATAGATGGATGCTTCATTTTTAAGGATTGACTGGAGAGGAATTACAAAGAAGGAAACAACACAATCCCAAAACAATACTTAAAAGAACCTGTGAGAAGCTCTATAAATACGATTTCGGCCACGTCAATATCTCGATTGAATCCGCACCGGTGAAGAGGATGGAGCAGTGTTTGGGACGATCTAAAGAGAGTGTTAGATCGGTTAATTCGGATTCAAAATAAGTTGCCACCCGAGTCGCGACTGACCCCGACGAAGAATGAAGACGCCGATGTTGTAACGACATCAAAGATTAAAGGAGAAAGAGATCGTAAGATGAACCAGACAAATAGCGCGAAGGGTAGGGTAGAGGCTGCCCCTATTAGATTGGTTGTCTCGGACGAGTTAAACCCCTCGAACCTGCGACGTTGTACCATTATCTCTACGCCCCCTCCGGGCTCTTTTGAATTCCAATGATTTTGATTCCGGTTACGTTCTTGTTGTCTGCACTAAAGATATACCTAGGCACAACCAAATCTAACTCTAATTTTGATTCTGAGCCACTCTTGAATCCTGCCCAAATCACGATGAGAACATCAATGAAAAAGAAGACATCGACAACATCGGCTATGAAAGTTTAAGGAGCGAGCAACTAGTCCTTGAATGCAAAGGAATTCTGCTCAATTTAAACTCTTCGAACACAAAGTCAACACAAGAAGAACTAACTAAAGCACTGAAAGAACCTCTGGGTCTATAAGAGGATGAGATAACGGTGAATCTCGGAAGTGGTAAGTATTACCTTCGAAGCACGACTCCCGTCAGAGAAGGGAAAGTAAATAATTACTCAAAAAGGACCGTCGCTAGTGACAACAAAAACATAAATACGAGAAGAAATCAGAAACCCAAATTATGTGGATTATAATTCACTAGCACATCTTAGGAAGTTGCTAGCCAAACTAAGCATTTACGACGCTCTGATCCTGTCAAAGGAGATGAGGGAAAATACGAAATAGGAATCTACTCAATCCAAAAATTTGCATAGCTCACTTGGCTAGCTCATCCTCGGATGGATTTTGTACTTTTAGCGAACGGCTGGCAGCTGTGACTTTCACCGATGAAGATTTCCTACCCGAAATGCTAACGTCCTTGTCCCTCATCTCGATCTGATATTGGCAAATATGGCTCTACAGTGTTGAGTGACAGGAGCATCACTCAATAGAATTAGCCTACGGATGTTAGCATATTTGGATATGGACGAATGAGAACTCTCTACGGATAAGATGATGCTAAGAGGCTTTAATCATAAAGGAGAAGAACTCGAGATCAATTTCCTTACGGATGAAAGTTGGAAGTCTAGTAAGAGCTGCCAAAATTCCATATCATTGATGCAGAGACTTCATTCAATACTCTACTTGGTCGACCGTGCTTCATGGGCTAACATGGTCCCATCATCCAGGCCATCCAATGTATAAAATACCAGAAAGATGGACAAGAGCATTGCATCAAGGGAGACTTGCAACCGTTTTCGAAACACGAAGTGGGCATCCACGAAGACGCCGCCAACTACACTTCACCAAAGAAAATAGTGTTCTCTAGAAGCATTGTGACAAATAAAGATGAAGACTCAAAAAAATTACAAAGATGGGACCATACGGCTTCGCTTCAACGGTCTCTAAGCACTTCTTTACAACGAATTGGTGGAGGTTCTTTTTTTAGCTACGCATCGAGGTCGAGGCGGGGACGCGGACGAGAGAACATGCCCAGACGATTGAACGGATGAGTCTGCGATCAACATTGACACAAAAGGAAGCTCCGAGAAAGAAGAAAAAAAATGTTGATAATCAACCAGAAGAAACTGTAGTTCGAGATCACTTCGAATGATACGACGATCATAAGTGAACACGAGTCAATGTACGATCGGATTAACCATTGTGTGCAAAACATGACCTTAAATACTCTAATTAGTCCTCGAAAAGTTGAGAGGCTGAGTCAGAGGTGCATAATGGTGGCGTTAAGCAGATCAAGTTTTACCGAGCTTCTTCCTCTACTTCATGCACTGATGTAAATCTTAAAGAAAATGATAATGAATTGATGGAATTGCCTTTTGGTTAATTTTCTCCTTGTGTGCAAAATTTAATTCAATAAGGACACATGCCAAGAAAAATTCCAAAAGGCCAGTTACATTTGTTTAAGTGGTTATGGAATATTAAAAGTCAAAAACTCAACTCGAAATAAGGTCTCGAGTTTTGAACGATAGGACGGTCAATGACTCAGAATTTTGCATGGTTGTTACTAGCCAGTCAGATGAAAGTTGCTTCGACATAGAAGATTCTACAATCGATGATACGCTACCAGAATTCAAAAAAGAGATTAAGTCAATAGTAGACGAACTAAGGGAAATCAACTTCGGAACAGAGGAGCGGCCAGGCCAACTTTCATAAGTTCATTACTCGAAGAAGATGTTACGGTTTGGTGTTTATTAACGAGGAATACAAAGATTGCTTCACTTGGAGCTACAACAAAATCTTGTGGTTATCTGAAGTTGCGAGTTCACTAGCCTTGGAGTGGATCAAAATACAACGTCGGTAAAATTAACTCCGCGAAGAATGCATCTTGATATAAACACAATTTATAGCAAATATAAAGAAATTAATAAAAGTACAATTTTATTCGACAAGAGCAATACTCGTTACGGTTAGCCAAGATCGTGCTGTTAAGGGTGTGATTTGAAGGTACGTCGACTTCAGTGATTTAAATAAAGAATGTCCAAAAGATAGGTTTCCATTACCAATACCAAACTTGATGGTGGACATTGCATCGTCAGACAAGATTTCTCCTTCTTAGATGGATCATCGAGATGTAATCAGATCAAGATGGCTCTAGAAGATGCAACCATTACAACTTTCAGAACGTCGATTGGAATCTACTGCTATACCGTACGCATCGTTTGGATTGAAGAACGTCGGAGCAACCTACCAATGAGTAATGATAAAGATCTTTGATGAAATCATCCACAACTAAGTAGAATGCTATGTGGACAACCTAGTAATCAAAAGCAAAGTAAAAGAAAACCACCTAAGTGATTTGAGGATCGTGTTTGAACAATTACAACAATACAATCTTAAGATGAATCCCTTAAAGTGCGCCTTATGCATTATCTCCGGGAAATTTCTAGGATTTGTTGTTCATCTTTGGGGAATCGAAATTAACCCAGAGAAGATTAAAGAAATCTTAAATGCCTCATACGAAACTTTTAAAGCAACTACATTCTTTTCAAGGAAAATTGGCATACCTAAGACGCTTCATATCTAATCTGTCAGGGAGTTGTAAACCTTTCTCGACATTAATTAAAAAGAACGCAAAAATTATTTGGGAAGAGAAATGTTAGCAAGCCTTGAGAATGTAGTGATATCTTATGACACCACTTCCCAGTTTTAGCGGCCCCTTTATCACGGGTAGGCCGTGATACTTTATACCACGGCATTCGACGCCCCTCTCTCCAGAGCTCTTCTAGCACAATTCAATGATGAGGTAAGGAAAATGCCTCTTACAGTACCTGATTCGACGTCTAATACGGACGAAGGTAAAGTATCCTCTTTATTGAGAAACATTTTCTATCTTTAATTTTTTACCGCGCCGCAAAACTTAGACAATACATGTTGTCTCATAAGGTTAGCCCGATTTTGAAAGTTAATCCATTGCAATATTTGATGACCCTACCCACACTTTCTAGACGTTTAGCAAGATGGTCAATGATTTTATCACAATTCGATATAACTTTAGTGCCCCTTGCATGCAACTCAAAGAAAGGGCAGATTTTAGCAGACTTCCTCGCAGCATACCCACTACCAGCTGGGTCCCTGATTAACGTCGAATTACCAAATGAGCAGATATTACAAGTAGAAGACCCAAATGCTCAACATTGTGAGATGTACTTCGAAGGAGCTTCTTCAGCCTGAAGAGACAGAGGATGGCATAGAGTGAAACCAGGCAAGGCAGGGATCGGTCTATTTTTTGTGACAACGGACAAATAATGCTAAGATTCTCTTATCACTTGATAGAGCCATGCACGAATAATGAGGCGAATATGAAGTCTTGTCGGGATTGGAATTAGCGATCTTAATGGATCTGATAGATATTGTTATGGCGACTGCTGACTCGTCATTCGGCGGATGTTTGGACGATTATAAGATTTTGATACCAAGATAAAGCGGTGCACGGACACGTTGAAATTGTTGGGAACGAATCCCCGATTGACATTATATGAATTCCACAGGTGAATAACACAAACATAGATACTTTAGCTGAATTGGCTAAAGAGTTTGCATCGCGGGGAGGATTCTATAGACATCACAATACGAAGGAAGTCAGGTTCGCTGTCACGGATGGAGCTGACACTCTACACGAATTGGGAAATGAAAGACTAGCAGTTATAGTGATAGAAGACACAAATGATTGGTGGCAGCCTTTAATAGAATATTTGCAAACTGGAAAGCTACCTGAAGACAGATCAACAACACATGGGGAATCTGAGAAAAGAGTAATGTTATACACAGTAATCAACAATGTTCTGTACCGAAGATCCTTTGATTAGATGTAGCTCAGATGTCTACGCAAAGCCGAAGCACATAAAATTGTCAAAGAAGTACATGCCGGATTATGTGGAGCTCACCAGTCCGGACCTAAAATGAAAATGAAAATCAAAACACTTGGATACGTGGTGGCAATGATGACGGGGGCTGTATGGACAGATAAGAAATGTCATCAATGTCGGGTGCATGGAGTGGTCTCGCACCAACCTCGAATGTTCTACACTACGCGATCGAATCGTGGCCATTCGGAAGTGTTGGGGGATACGGACATAGTAAGGTCCAATAGACCCTCCTTCCTCTAAGAGATCTGATTCATACTAGCGGTATGGATTACTTATCCAAGTGGGCAGAGGCCGTTCCGTTACGAGTTCTTCGAGCAGGTAAAATTACCTGCCCGATTGTAATGCGTAGAATCATTTCGATAATATGTACGCCTTGAAAGGCACCAAAATGAACAATTTTGTCGGATGCCACGGGATAGATTAGAGAGATAATCTACGATGCATCCGAAAGCAGTTTAGCGAAGCATTCGAGCAAAACCTTGGTTCAGATGTAAAAGAAGAAACTCGAAGATAAAAAGAGAAAACAGCATGAGCGCAAAGCAACGTAGGTTTACGGGATGACGATTGAACACCAACACGGTCCACAGTACACTCTCGTATGGGTGCGAGGTGGTTACCGTTAGAGAATACGGCTACCATCACTCGAGTCACCATTGCAAATCAAATTACTACGAGAAGAGAATGCCAAGCTACGACTTGCGAATTAGAGAACCCTAAAGGAAAGGGTGCTACGCATGGCATAGATTCGAACCTTACCCAAGCGAAGATTATCCAGGCCCGCTGACAAATTAATGCGTGTGGTCGTTGAGATGATGACGTCGTACTCGTTCATCGAAGACCTATTATTGCACACCGTAAGATAGGTGGAAAATTTAATCCGACATGGGAGGGACCATTCATGGTAGAGAAATTTTACTCGGGGGAGGTGCCATTTCATATGAGGGATTCTCGAAGGGAAAGGCATGTTGCCGATAACGGATGATATCTAAGGAAATATTATGCAATGTGAAAGTATTAAAAGGAGAGCCATTGTTCCAATGAAGCTATGTGGCCAGTATCTGTGACTGGGTCTAAAATTTTGCAATAACTTCAAAATAAAATAAGATAAATTTCCTTTCAAGATATTTATGTGAAACTTCCAAACTTTAAATCTCGTAAAATTACATTAGATAAGATAATGCAATCAACAAAACTTAAAACTCATTAAAATAAATTTTGATATTGTTCTTGTTCATGCAAAATACCAACCATTGACATCTCCCCCTATCTTTCCCATCCAAAAAATGCCTGCACGTAAGTCGGTATTTGCTTCTAAAAGCGGCATAAACCTTACGCTTCAGGATGAAGGGAAAAACCTCGGGGGTACGGTGGTACGAGAGGTTTTGTCTATTCACACTTGCTTGCCGATGAACATAATCAGCAGGTCGATGATCACCATGCCGGGGAGGTGATCTAGTTGCGGCTGCGCTAGGGAGACCGCCGGATGCCTTTGTTGTGGTGCACTAAAAAGAAGGAATGCGAATCATAGTAAGTGTCTCTCCAAGATAGAGGGAATAGAGAGGAGGCGGGCTTGTGAGTTGGCTACCGAGCTTTCAACGGTTCTAGAAGAGTTCTCTATGAACTGAGATGAAAGAAATAGAGCAAGAGATCCTTTGAGAAGCCCGAGCTAGTACATAATTTGATGGAGGAGATTTTCACGGATGTCCGACGTACGTCGAACTTCCTTTAGAAGTTGATAGCTTCGGGTATTCTCGATGTGGCGAGGCTGCCAACATACTACAATTGGAAGAATACGGGACTCGCAAGGGCGTATGCCACTGCCGCAACGAGGATGCACCTTGGAGAGTGACACGACATCGAGCACGTCGTGTCGTAGTTTGTCTTACTATCACCGCTAATACCAGATTACATCATAACAAAGATCAGAAAAGTCTGGATGGATAGGTTCAAGCACTACGGTACTATTCAAGAAAAGGTGCTCAACATTTTGGAACACCTCAAGCTTTGCACCAATGTCTTCTTGAGGGAAGATGAGAGCAAGATTCTAACTGGTGTTCAGGCTCTGTAAGACTTGGGCGGGCGAGGCCGCGAAGAAAAGAACTTATTCACGACGAAAGTGGAAAAGAGGCGAGGACGAGTCACGATACAATGTGGATGCTGCTATAACTTCACGAAGGACAGACAGGGTAATCCCCCAGGGATTTTACCACATGATAAGGTGGACGATGCCGCCACAAATTAAATGGATGATAAGAAGGATGATTGAATGACACATCCTCCATGCAGACTATATTCCGAACAGCTGCATTATCGACATCTATGAGGGCAGGGACGCATTCCCCCTCATATTATTTGTCATGATTTCTTGAGGCCATTTGCCTTTATCTCATTTATGAGCTAAGTGATATCTGTTTGGATGAGAAATTTAGATCGTTGGAGTGGGAAATTCAAAGGCGCAACAAAGATCGCTCTACGGTGGGATGAGTTTTGGCACCTCGGGGGAAATGGAACAAATACGGCAAAAACCTTTATCCCGATGGTCCGAGGATAGAGGGTCTCAATCATGTCTAAGAAGGATGGATGAAGATAAGACACCATTTTTCTACAAGCCAAATCTAGAGCTAGTACACCACCGAATTCTTATTTGTGACGGTACCTCTATAGGTAAGGCGCGAGAGGACTTTTTGTTGGAGCGTAGCCTTTGGGAGGTTGGCTTGTACGGGACAGCTTACCGGACATCAGCAGATTTACGAGTTTTGCATCGGCTTACAACACTTACTACTACTCCAACATCGATTTGATGGATATTTCGGATTCCTCTTGCATTCGAACATGTGTACTTGATCGGTTTGAGATGCTCGTCGGGCAGTCAGTTGTACCAATGTTTTCAATAAAATTAATGAAGATTTATATTTCAACTCACTCAGTCAGCAGACTGTTCCCCTTTGCATAGTGGTTGATAAGCCACAAGGGCATACTTGGGTCCCGAATTAAAGTGAACAAAGAACGATACAAATAATAATAAATGGACATGTACGTAATATTGTGACGAAATAAATCAGAGGCAAAATAAAACTCGTGAATGAACTAAACAAAAGAAAATGAAATTAGGACATCGACGGACAAATCAAAGTGAAACATATGAATAAAAGGAAAACGATGTGATAAGGGAAATCCAATAACGTGATATGGAAAATCCAAATCAAGAGAACTTAAACAAATTTGAAAACAAATTTCTCTCTTCGAAATTTTACGCATCTCACTCGTTCTGAATGTTCTGCGTTCCAAATAGAGAACTTCATAGATTCTTGTATTTTACACATCATCACTCTTCACAGATTTCAAGTCTACACAAGTCCAAGGAATCCTAAAAATGTTCGTACATCTTGCACAAATTGCGCGATCTCTACTCAAATTCCACAAAGATTGATTACATTTCTCTATGTTTTCCATATAGTTTCCATACATTCCCTACATCTCAAAAATTCTAGGATCGGTGCAGGGTCATCCAATTCCTTACACTTACTCTATATTTCCCTACATTTTCCATACAGTTTCCATACATTCCCTACATGTCATATATTCTAGGATTGGTGCAGGTTCATCCAATTCCTTAAACTTACCTTACATTTCCCTACATTTTTCATATAGTTTTTCTACATTCCCTACATCTCATACATTCTAGGATCGGTGCAGGGTCGTCTGATTCCTTACACTTACTTTACATTTCCCTACATTTTCTATACAGTTTCCATACATTCCCTACATGTCATACATTCTATGATCGGTGCAGGGTCGTCCGATTCCTTACACTTATGTTACATTTCCCTACATTTTCCATACAGTTTCCATACTTTCCCTACATGTCATACATTCTAGGATCGGTGCAAGGTCGTCCAATTCCTTACACTTACCTTACATTTCCCTACATTTTCCATACAGTTTCCCTACATTCCTTACATGTCATACATTCTAGGATCGGTGCAGGATCGTCTGATTCCTTACACTTACCTTACATTTCCCTACATTTCTCCATACAGTTTCCATACATTCCCTACATGCCATACATTCTAGGTTCGGTGCAGGGTCGTCTGATTCCTTACACTTACCTTACATTTACCTACATTTTCCATACAGTTTCAATACATTCCCTACATGTCATACATTCTAGGATCAGTGCAGGGTCGTTCGATTCCTTACACTTACCTTACATTTCCCTACATTTTCCATACAGTTTCCGTACATTCCCTACATGTCATACATTCTAGGATCGGTGCAGGGTCGTTCGATTCCTTACACTTACCTTACGTTTCCCTATATTTTCCATACAGTTTCCGTACATTTCCTACATGTCATATATTCTAGGATCGTTGCAGGGTCGTTTGACTCTTTACACTCACCTTAAGTTTCCCAACATTTTCAATATAGTTTCCATACATTCCCTACATGTCATACATTCTTGGATCGGTGTACGGTTTTTTGATTACTTACACTTACCTTAAATTTCCTTACATTTTCCATATAGTTTTCATACATTCCCTACATGTCATACATTCGAGGATCGATGCAGGGTAATCTGATTCCTTACACATACCTTACATTTCCTAATATTTTCCATACAGTTTCCATACATTACCTACATGTCATACATTCTAGGATCGGTGCATGGTCGTCTGATTCCTTACACTTACCTTACACATTTTCCATAAAATATCCATACATTTTCTAGATGTCATACATTCTAGGAACGGTGCAGGTTCATCTGATTCCTTACACTTACCTGACATTTCGCTACATTTTCCATATGGTTTCCATACAATCCCTACATGTCATGCATTCTAGGATCGGTGTAGGGTCGTCCGATTCCTTACACTTACCTTACATTTCCCTACATTTTTCATATTGTTTCCTTACATTCCCTACATGTCATACATTCCAAGATCGATGTAGGGTCGTCTGATTCCTTAGACTTACCTTACATTTCCCTAAATTTTCCATATAGTTTCCATACACTTTCTACATGTCATATATCTCGTGAGCGATGCAAGGTCGTTTAATTACGTTCAGCACTCTGAATCAAAATTTCTAGTTTGAAAGGATGATAATCCCATTCAAATTAAATTGAATTGCAAACTCAAATACTAAAGCAAAACTTTAGATTCAAAATTTTGAAAATTACTCCAAATCACTTCCAGAAACCGAAACTCAAGTTCTCAAATCAAATAAAATCAAATCCTCTTTAGAATGTGGAAGAGTGAATTCTTCGCTGCATTTTGAAGGTTTTTGCCCACTGTTCCCCAGCTGGAGATTTCTCTTCCCTAGCCGAAGTTCAATCCCCAGTGAATACTTTCTAATTTTTTTATACGTCACGTCTTGAGCCTTGGCTTATACAGTTGTGTTAGTTTTTTTGATCATGTCGGTTAACACCAATATGTGCGGTGTGCTCTTCTCGCACACCACACTTATTGGGGGTCCATTTGTTGATTTCAGTTTTAGTTAAGGTTTAATCTCTCCTTAGATATCCTAGGGTTTAACCATAGAACTTTCTTCGTGACTTTCTTAGAAGACTAGCAATGGAACCCTACCACATAGAAATTCCACATGCTTGTTTCCCTCACTTGGAATTTTCATATGATTAAAGCCTAACCTCCAGCTTTTGAGAGGAAGAGACCAAGCAAAAGGAAGTCCAAGTGAGATTCCTATAGGCGGTCAGGCCTTAGGATAAACCCTGGGAGGTTTAAAGCACTTTCACACCTACATTTACACCTACACGTCACACATTGTACTAACAATTCTAAACCAAACACATCCCATATTGATTCACTAACTCTTTGGAAACTCATATGGGCGGTCCCACCAACTTTAATCTCATGGCTAAAATGGCCAGGACCAACACATAAAAGAGCAAAAGAGTGTTTTCTTTGGTCCATGACACAGCCAAAATTTTCCAATTCTTTTTTCCTTCAAGCCATTTCAATTTCCCCAACATTTCACATTTTGCCCCAAATTACCAAATTGCTCTTGAAAAGGTCCCAATTCCCAAAATTGCATCGAATAACCCAAGCTCTTCGAAAACCATTCCAGGACATTCCTCACGTCACACTAAGAATTTTGATTGTAAACATATCATACTTTCGAGCTACCTTTGGGCCCCTAGATACCAAAAACAGATGATACTTAAAAAGTGTTCCGTAATTCATAAAACCTTACACATTGATCAGAAAAGCCCCCAGACACTGTCATTCGACTCTAAATCTCATTTTGAACTTCCTCGAGCTTTTAATTCAGCCTTCTGACCACTCACACCAAAATTCCCCAAAATTACCAAAATAATATTCCTAGCCCAAAATTCCAAAAATTCCAAAAAAATCCCAAAATTCCTAAAATGTTCCAAATACTTTACAATGTCTCAAAACTGAAATCCAATTTTCAAAATGATCGACGACGAGCCAGAATTTCAAGATCAATCGAATGCGACACACTTTTGACCCCTTCGACGATGAAGTTGCCCAAACGACCTCAGATCATGAAACGGACTACGCCAATGTGTCCGTAATATCGAAATTACTTGGAAAGGACATATAACTTGCTATGGTTTTACGCACAAGAAAACGGCTCAAAATTCGGCACATTTTCTTTAAATAATTAAAATATTACATTTTAAACACCTACATCACTAATCTTAACTCACGCACGCCTAGCTCTAGCCCCCCCTCCCCCTCTTCCTCATTTCTTGAACTGCCATGGATGAACCCCCTCTCCCCTCTAATTCATGAAAAAAGACATGGCCTCCACCTGCTCCCTACGATTTCTGCCTCCCTTGCCTCCATCCCATCCACGCCAGATCCATCACCTCCTCCACGGAGTTGTCACCTCTTTGCTGCGATTTTTCTTGTCACCATCACCTCCATGGCTGTACACCTCTTGTCCCAATGGTTTTTACCCATAGGTAGGTTGGGGGGCTTCTTCTTCTTATTCTTCTTCTTCTTCTTCTTCCTTTGGCGATAAAATAGCCCATTTTGTTCTTTTTTTGGTTGGCCAAAATTTACAATGAAGAGGGGAGGTGCTATCCAAACTTTCCTTGATTCAAAGCAAGGACAAAACTCTTGTTTGTTCCTTTTTTGTGCTAGGATTTTTGGCATTTTTGCTTGTCCCTTTAGCTTAGTTGCTTGTCTTGGCCATCAAGATATAAATTTCCCCTCCCATGGATTCTTTTTTTATTGCTTTTAGCTAAGAAATTACATGGCTAAATTTTGAGTTTATTGTTGGGCTTTGAAGTAATTTTACATGGCAAAATATTTGAGTAAGTGGTTAGGCTTTGGAGCTATGCTTCATGGTAAAAGTTTGAGTTAACTTGGTTATTCTTTTCTTTCTTTCTTATTTCAAGATTTGTTGTTACATTTGAGGATTGTAGTAATGTTTAAAATGTTAAAGGGAAAGAATGAAAGGAAAAAAAAAGAGGAAGAAAAGAAATAAGGAAAAAAAAGAGGAGGTTGATGTACGACTTATTTTTAGGTTGAGCGTTGTATTTTGAAAAGGGGTCGCCTACAGAAATTATCAGAGAATTTTAGATTTTAAATTTAACTTAAATATACATATAATTTAGAAAGTAGCATTTGATTTTAAAAATAATTTTAAGTTTGAAAATTTTAAGATATGAAATCAAACAGATCTCACACCCCGAATAGTTTATATAAACGAGCACCACACCGCAAACCGTGTATCTATCCCGAAGAATAGACACACTACTTGATGATGGGGCTCGATTAAATAAAGTAGATGATTTGTGACATCCGTTTGGTCTGCTTAATATAAATAAATTAAGCAGGGTTTATATTACCTGGGTTCTTAAAGTTCCCTATAAGGGCAAGCCCCTATAGTTAATTACATCTTAAATGACGGGAATCATTTAAGAAAACTCTCGATAATGATCAGTGGTTTTGCTCTCAAGAATATCAAAGTTTAAGGTTTTCAAAAGATTGGATTTTGGAAATTTCAAAAGGGATTAACTCAAATTTGGAATAGTTTATTTTAAGAGTCCAAAGGAAGAAAAGTAGGAGAGGCTGAGGATCCAAGAAGAACCTTGGCAACTTCCCAAACTATCCTATTTTTCGGCTTTGAATTTAAGAGTTTATTTAATGTCTCAATCTTGCCAATTTTAATTAATTAGGACTTATATTTGTATGACATAATCATACTGATAGCCTCAAAGATGTGAGGGTTTATGTCATACCGAACGACTACCTCGAAGTCCTAAGATCAGTTAGGGCTTAATTTGCATAACATGATTATGCAAATGCCTAACAAAAAGTTAAGGGTTTATGTCACACTAGGCAAACTACCTCGAAATCCTATGGCTTGGTTATTTAATTTTAAGAAAAGTTTTGCTGATGTAGACTCAGGTTTTGCTGACGACGATGGCCGTGATGCCCACCATGCTCCAAGCTCCTTATTGTTGTAGAGGTTTAGTTTTAGAAAGTGAAAATGAGGAGATGAGAGAAGTGCTTTGGTATAGAGAAATCTTAAAGTTCAAATGTCTTTAATGTTTTATTAGGGGAATCTTAAAGTTGATTAAAACAACACCGGTTAAGATATCACGGTTCCATCATTCAGGCACTGTTATTTTTATCGGATTCACTTAGTCCAGATGAATTTGCTAAACTCAACTGAATGAGTTCCACACTTTCATTTAGACCGTGGGAAATCCTGTTAGCAACCCGTAGGTTACATCATCCGAGGAATTCCCGATCATCCAACAAGATGTTTTAATTTAGTTATAATTGCAGTTTTGTTGTTCTATTTGTGATTAAATTTTGAGTTGTTTTATCTTTTGAAATGTTGTGGCTGTGAATTTTATCTTGTTGTGATTTTTAATTTTGGGTTTCAATTTTGTGGCTATCCTAAAGGTTTCAGCTTTCATGCAGGGTGACATTCTTGTTTAATATGCAAGAGAAGTAAAGTACAGTACGAGTAAGTAAATTGCAATAGAGTAAGTTGCAATAAAAAAAGTGTATCTGGAGGGTCTTCTCGTCATTCCCTCTGCACTTAAAACATGTGTAAGAGCATTTAAATATTTTTAACAAGTACCTAGGTAAAGCTAAGGGAAAGGTTTTGGTTGTCTACTAAAGTTCTAATCCTATAGCTAGTTATCTCCTATGACGTCTAGGTTCTTGTATTTTGTTTAAGGATGATTTTCTTCATCAAAGAACAATCAAATTCAATTGTTCTTCTAAAACATCTCATCTTATTGAGGAAGTGTTTAGGAAGAGTCCTAAACATCTTTTCAATATTTTTGGGATTATTTTTTAGTCCAAATGAGTTTTATTGCACAGGTGAATTAATCATCCCAAAATTTAGTTTGGTTTGTTTCTTGCTCAGTGAATTAGGATGTTTGATTATCCTATAAGTAAAGTGACATTTCACTTGATGCTTTACTTAAGAGTTATAATAATGAAAACCTTTAGGGGGCAACTCAGTTTATTAAAGATTTTAATGATTTAAAATTGGATTTGGTGATTTAAAGGTGATATAATTTAGTTATGAAATTTTATTAATTTTAAGTTTGGAATAGTGTTCAAGTTGTTTTATTCTTAAGTGTTTTAAACCATTTGAATTAAAAGAGGAGTTTATATTTTTTTAATTTTGACTTTAATGATTTAATTTTAATATAATGATTTAATTTTAATTTAATTGCAATATTGTGGATTAGCTTTTAATTGGTTTGATTGTTAATTTTATTTTAATTAAGAATTTATTTTTATGAAATTGATTTTGATGTTTCAAATTTGCTTTAAGTTTATTAAGTGATTTTTGAAATTAAAAATTTTTTTGTTTTAAATTTATTTCAATTTAATTATCAAATTATTTAATGTTTTAAGTTTTAATTTAATTAAGGTTTATTTTCCTTTTAATTATTTAATTATTAATTTCAATTATCACTTTAAATTTAATTAAAAAGTTAAATATTATAGTGATTCATTTAGGGATTTTAGTTTAAGTTATTATAGTCTCCCTAAATTATAACCCCGTTTAAATAATCCAAATTTTAACTTACTCTTCCAAAATTTAAATTGTTTAATTAATTAGGGTTTACTTTAAATATTTTCAAGGTGATCAATGGGTATCTACCCCTTAGTTCCCTAGGTTTCAATCTTCTAATGAAAATTTTAAAATCAGACATTTTACCCTCCCCTTGATTAAACCTAAATATTAATTAGGGTTAAAATCCTTTAATTACCTTTATGCCATATTAGGCTTATTTATTTCATAACCCATCAAATTAAGCTCAAATGAACTTGAAATTTTTATTTCACTTCACTCATATGTCAATTAAGACATTAGAGGGAAAATGTGATTTTTCTGAATTTAATTTAATTTATATAATTATTTTAATGAAAAATAGGGATTTTCAATGGAGATTCAACAACATGACCAAGGCAAGGTTTTTGTCCTTAAGAAAATTAGGGGATATTCCTAATGACCACAGGACCACTTGGTCCAATTTTGGTGATTTTGTGAATTATATTTTATTTATTATAATTATTTTGAATTTTAGAGTGTTAATTAATTATAAAATAAAATAAAGGTTCAAAATTAAGGTTTATATTTTTCTTATATCTCTCTGACCTCAGAGAGTTTAGAGAAATAAATTTTATAATTTCTTGATTTTTCTTTGATTTATTAGAATTAATTTAGTGAAAAGGTTGAAAAATTCATTTTTTTAATTCAAAAATTGTTTTAAGCATTCAAAATTCAATATCTTTACTTTAAGACTTGGAAAAAATATTTGGTTTATTCCTAAGTGATTAAGAGGTGAAATATGACATTTTTATGATTTTTATTATTTTTATGATTTTTATTATTTTTTAATTATTTAAAATATTAATATATGGTGAAAAATGAAGATTTTTAGAAAATTTTAATTTTAATTTTCTTAGACTCCCTTGATATCAGACAGGCCAAAAAACCAATTTGGTGAGATTTAAAGTGTATTTTTGGTGTTATGAATTTTTAATGTTTAATTTTGGTTATATGACTTAATTAATCTATTTAGTAGGGTTAAACATTTCCAATTGATTTCAAATTTTTATGTGAGGTCCCTCTGATCTTAAAGATCAGTGGAGAATTATTTTCAAGTTCTTTAAATGTGTGGTTAACCCTAATTAATTAAAGTTTAGATTTGAGTAATTAGACTAATTAGGGTTATTCTTAATGAATTAACTCAAAATGTAATTATCCTAGGGTTCTCTGGTCCTAAGAAACTTCCTCAAATTTTCCTAGAATTTTCTAAACAACATGCTAATTAATGGAATTAAAATACCAAAAACAGTGACATAAACTTGAAAAATACATAACTTGCCATAAAGATGGCCTCTGACCTTAAAAAATTCAGGGAATGTTCCTAAGCTCAAAGGCTTCAAAGGCCATATGGTCTCATGCCATGGTGAATTATCTATGCAAATGAAGAATAAAAATACTGAAATGAGTAAATAATTAAATAAAAATAAAATGCTCATCAAAATAGCTTGTTTTCTTTTCCACATTATTCTCCTCTGTTCACTGAGCATGAGGGTATTTTTAGTTTATTTTTGTGATTTTTCTACACAAAGATATGGATTTTCTATGTTCTGGGTATTTAATTAAATAGAAAAAATCCTATTTATCTACTTATCCAACTCAGCGCCGCGTCACCTACGGTGGATCGAACGACCACGCGGCTCACTCCTATTTAACACCGCCATCCGAGTCAGTGTTCTAGGGGCCCGCGGTTCACGTACCATTCTCTGGTCTGGCACAATCTGGGTCATCCACTCGATACACACTCGATCAGATGGCGCCTGGTCATCGTCTACGATTGGTGTGCACCCATGATGTTCCACATTAAAACCTTAAGAACTCTCTCATTTCTCAACAGATTTTCGTGTTCTTATGCTCTATGGATTCGTCTTGAGGAGACGAACACATCCATAAGGTTTATATGCTATGAAATTAAGCCAATCAAAATAGAGAATCTTTGGAAGCTCGGGAGGAAGGAGAGGTCTATACCTTGGCTCAGAGAAGTGAAGCTTCAATCAGAGAGTTGTGGCACCTTCGATTGCACCCAAGGAAGCTCCAGATGAAGTCTCTGGCTGCGGGAATTGCCTAAGTACAACTTCCACCAAGCTTGATTTCAAAGCTTGGTCAATAGAGAGAATGGCTGGCCTGGTGAGGGGGCTTCCACTGGGGAACTCCTTCTCTTGGTCCTGTGCAGGTGTGGGTAAGTTAAATTTGATTTTGGTGGAGATTTCAGAGTTGTCCGTGTTTTGGGCTGAGAATTGAGCTCCAAAATTGAGCTCAATCAATGGGGTTTAGGCAGGAGAACAGTGTGGATCAATTGCTCTTGGATAGGAGAAGGTCATTGAGCAATTTTGGCTGAGTTTTGTTTAGGTTTGGTTCATCATCTTGTTTGGCCGAGAGGGTGGTGGGTTTAAATAGACATGGTTGGAGGGCCTCCCAGGGGGAGTTAGGCTTGGGATCAGCTGCCTTGGTCAAGGGAAGAACAGCCATGGAGTCCAATTGAGTTTAGACAGCTCAGCTAGTGAGTTTGAATTTTTTGAATCAAATGGGTGCTCTCGGCCTGGTGTTTTCTGGTGACTGTCGTGGCTGGCTGGCCAGGCATGGTTCACCATTTGACTCAGTGAGGTCAGGGCCGGGGTTTGGTGAGTTCAATTGGCATTGGCCATGTGTAAAGGGTTTGATTTTAATGGAATGGGGGAGGAGCTAATCTTGGGTCCAAATGGGTCCAAGTCATGGATTTAGGTTTGGTTCACCCTTCAAGGCCTGATTTTTGCTCTGAGGGAATCAGGTAAGTCAGCTAGCTTAGTCGAAAGAAGTTACCATCTAAGTACATTTAGGTTTAATCAAGGTTTAGAAGAGTCATGAAAAGCCTTAATCACCCTTAAGGGAATCATTAAAGGACTCCCTCCTTTTGCCATAAATGACATGGTTATGTGTAATTGGCTTCCATGGCTTGCATATGGCTTGTGCATGGCTTCATGGCTCCATTTGGCTTGGGGCCAAGCTTAGTCAATTTCATGGAAGTAGATTTTAGGAATTTTGGCACTTTGGAGGAAATTTGGATGAAGCTTGATTTGGAATGATTTGATTAATTATTTAGTACTTAGGGATGATTTCAATTAAAGGTATGATGAGAAGAAATTGTCATGTGGGCTTTAGATTGATTTTAGGCCTTTGGATTTGGTAAAAATGGGCTTTTAGAATGGTTTAAGAAAGTGGGCCTTTAGGTTTGAAAACAAATTGGTGGATGGAAATTTTTTGAAGGATTTGGCCAAACAAATGTTGGGTTTAGTTTAGGGATGTGTCTGTTGACCTCATTTTTGATGAGGTCTTCTCTTCTTCTCTTTAGTACTTAGGATCTAGCCTTAGGCTTTTCCTTTGACTATCTTAGAGGACTAGAATTGAGACCCACCACCTAGAATTTCAAACCACTTCTAAACTCCCTGCAAACTCCACAAACTTGACTATAGACCCCTAATCACCTAGAGGGTTGAAATCAAATATGGAAGTTTAAAGGATGAGTTCCTATAGGACTCTTTGGCCTCAGGATCGCCCAGGCGGCCTGGTCTGGTGAAGGGTTGACTTGCTCACACACTGCACCTACACACTACACTTTCACACACTTCCTAAAAACACACCCATACCCGACTTGACCTCCTGACTCATGTAGGTGATTCACATGGATGGTCCTTAACCCCTAAGCCCTCGCGCAGAGGGTTAGGAACAACATAGTGAATGCCTCAAATGAGTCCCCTCATGGCTCATGTGGGCTTGATATGGCTTCATGGCTCAACAAAAATGATTTTATTCCACTTACATCCACCCAATCTTCAATTTTCCAAATTTTCAATTTTTGACCCCCGGGACCCTACACCCCGCCTAGCCTACCCAAAACCCTTGAAATTACCCAAATTTTCCAAAATTCTCCAAATCACCCAAAATTCTCCAAAATCAATCCCAAACATTTCCACACCACTTAAATTGATCATCCATACCCAAAAATGCCAAAAATTCCAAAATACCCCCAATACCTTCCAAATACCCAAAATACCCCTTTTGACCCAAAAATCCAAAAATTCAGAAAATTCCCAGAAAATTCCAGAAAATCCCAAATATTCCCAATTTCATTTTGTTCAACTACACCATGGGCCAATTTTGTCAATTTACCCCACTTTTATCAAAACCCCCACTTGACCCATTTTAACCCAAAATGAACCCAATGTCAAACCAAACCTACCCAATTGACCCAAATTCTGATCCAATTCAATTCTAAACTTCAATTCAACATCCCCAACACCAATATAGACCAAATCCAAGCCCAATTGGATTGAAATTTGGATCCAATTTCACTTTTGACCTTAAAGCCCAATTTGAACCTATGACCCAAACCTAACCCAAACTCACCCAATTCAACTCCAATTAACCCCAAGTCTTTTCCAAACCTTCCTTAACATCCCCATAAACAAAACACTAACATGATTTGCCCAAGATTTTGATCCAAACCCCACTCAAATTCAACCCAAAATCAAAAAGCCCAATTTCGACCTAAACTTAAACCTAGCCCAAATGAGCCCAAATCCCAAAATCAAAACCTAACCAAAGCCAAAACCTCTTTGAAACACTCCCATAAACATTTCCCAACATTAATTTTACATCAATTTCAACTCTAGCCCAACTTTGGCCCATGGTAGCCCATTTTGGCCCACCTTAGCCTCTTTACCAAAAAGGCCCATATTCAACCCAATTCAAACCCAAATCATCTCAAATTTGTTTCAAACCACTCATGACACATCTCTAAACCAAACTCAACAATTATTTGGCCCAAGCCTTTACCAAAATTTCATCCCAAAACCCATTTTAAAATTCAAAAGCCCACTTTCCTAAACCATTTTAAAAGCCCATCCTTTACCACATCCAAAGGCCCAAAATTGGTCCCAAAGCCCATATGACATTTCCCCTCATCATACTTTCAATTAAACTCAATACCTAAGTCCTAAATTCATCATCAAATCATTCCAAATCAAGTTCCATACAAATTTCCATCAAATTACCAAAAAATTCCTATAATCCATTTTCATGAAATTGACCAAGCTTTCCCCAAGCCAAAGGTGAGCCATGAAGCCATGCATGAGCCACATGGAAGCCATGAGAGCCTCTTTACATGTCACCATACCATATTGGGTAGGAAGGAGGGCCCCTTTCCTTAATCCCTAAAGCTCATTAGCCTTAATCATGATTCACCTAAAACTAAATTTAATCCAAATATATTTGGATGGAGACTTCTCCATGCCAAACCAACTCGATCCCTTTGATCCCCCACAAGCACCCAAAGCCACCTCGAGGGGTGCACCAAGCCCAAATGGGTGAGTCGACCCATTTAGATCCAAAATGGTCTTCCCCCCATTCCATTTCAATCCAAGCTCTTTACACTCGGCATTTGCCAATCGCTTGCACAAACACCCGACCTCGACCCACCCGACCCCGAGGGTGACCCTCGCTCGCCGGCCACCACCCCGTCGCCGGAAAACACCATGGCCGAAACCTCGGGAGGAGCCAAACTTTGGAATTCTCCCTCGCTGAGCCGCCCCATGCCCGGTGGCCATCAGCAGCTGTTCTTCACTTGCCATGAGCAGCTGATCCCAGCCCTTAACTTCCCCCGGGAGGCCCTCCAGCCTCTCCTATTTAAACCCCTCACCTTCTCGGCCATGAGAGGTGCCGAACCGAACCTTACCGAAACTCGCCAAAATTGTTCCGTACTCCTCCCCACACACGAGCACTTGATCCCCAGTGAGATCCCCCGCCATTTCTTCTCTCGCGAGCTCAATTTCGTAGTCGAAATTCCACCCAAAACCAGGACACTTCTCCACAGTGGACCAATCCCCAAATTGATTGGTCCTACACCTGCACCAGACCAAGGGAAGGTGTCCACCAGCAAAAGCCCCATCTCCAGGTCACCCAGTTGTTCCAGACTCCAAAGGTTGTGATCAGCTTTGGTGGAAATCACACCTAGGCAATTCACCACATCCCCAGGCTTCATCCCTAGCCTCCTGCATCTCCAACGAACGTGCCGAGCATCTCTGATTGAGGCTTCACCTCTCAGATCTAAGGTATGAACTAATTCTTCATCCCGAGCTTCTGGAGATTCTCCATTTCAAATGCTTTAATTTCAATGCATGATAACCGTATAGATGTGTTCGTCTCTTCAAGACGAATCCATAGAGCATAAGAACATGAAAATCCATCGAGTATCGAGTGAGATATTAAGGATTTAGTGTGGACGGCTCTCGGGCGAGGACACTTGGGGACGATGAACGGATGCCGTCCATTTAATACACACGCGGACGGACGGCCGGGATCGCGTCGGATCGAAGACGGAGCGATACAGCGGGTCCCGGGAGCGCCGACTCAAGCGGCGGCGTCGAATAGGAGCGCGCCACGCGGCCCTTCGGAGCCGCCGATGTTTCGCCGGCGCCGCGTGGATAAATAGAAAAATAGGGTATTTTCCTATTTATTTAAATTCCCTAAACTTGGAAAATTCATAACTTTGTGTAGGAAAATCATAAAAATAAAATAAAAATACCCTCTTGCTCAGTGAACGGAGGAGAATAATGTGGAAAAGAAATTAATTAATTTTGTCCAAGTATCTTATTTTTAATTAATTATTTACTCCCCGCATTGTTTTAATTCTCCATGCATTCATACAATTCACCATGGCATGAGACCATAGGGCTTTTGAAGCCTCTGAATTTGGGAACATTCCCCGAATTTTCCAAAGTCGAGGTCATCCCTATGAAGAGTTATTGATTTTTCAAATGCATGTTGCTGTTTTAAGTATTTTAATTTCAAAAATTAGCATGTTGTGAAATAAATTCTAGGAAAATTTGGTGATGTTCCATATGACCGAGAACCCTAGGAAAAATAGGATTTGGGTAAATACACTCGCATTAACCCTAATCGGCTTAAATACCCAAAATAGATCTCTAATTAATTAGAGTTAACCATAGATCAAATTGACTTGAAATCAATTCTCCACTGACCTTTAGGATCAGAGGAACCCACCATAAAAATTTGAGGTCAATTGAATTTGGTTAGCCCCACTAATTGGGGTAATTAAGCCACTTAGCCATTTTAAACTTTAAAAATTCATAACTTTCAAAATATCTTTCAAAAATTCACCAAATTGGTTTTGGAGTCTCTCTGATATCAGGGAGTTCAGGAAAATTAAAATTTCAATTTTCTAAAAAAGTTGATTTTTAATATTATTTTAATATTTTTAATAATTAAAAAAATAATAAAAATCACAAAAATAATAAAATTCACCAAAATATCATATTTTGAATTTTAATCACTTAGGAACAAGTCCCATATTTTTCCTAGGTCTATTTAGTGAGATATTAATTTTTAAAGCTCTAGGGTAATTTTAAAATTAAAAAATGTATTTTCTAGCATTTTCACCAAAATAATTATAATAAATCAAAGAAAAATCAGAAAATTGTAAAGTTTGGTTCTCTGGAATCCTTGATATCAGAGAGAATTTTAAAAATTATAAAATTTATTTTTCAACATTTATTTTATTTTTAAATTAATTAATACTCCAGAACTTAAAATAATTCTAATAAATAAAAAATAATTCAAAAAATTACAAAATTTGGTCCAAGTGGTCCTCTGGTCATTAGGAATGTCCCCTAATTTTCTTAAGGACAGAAACTTTCCCTTGGTCATGTTATTGAATTTTCCTTGGAAATTTCTATTTTCTACTAAAAAATAATTATATAAATAAATTAAATACAGAAAAATCACATTTTCTCCTCTCATGTCTTTATTGACACATAAGTGAAGTCACATAAAAATTTCAAGTTCATTTGAGTTCAATTTAGTGAGTTATGAAATTATTAGGCTTAAAGGGCAAAATGGTAATTAAAATTTTAACCCTTAATTAAAACTTTAGGTTTAATAAAAATTTTTAACAAGTAAAATATCTGATCCTAGTCCGATTTAGATGATTGAAATTTAAATAATTAAAGGGTAGAAACCCATTAAGCAATTTAAAATGATTAAACCTTAATTAAATAATTGATTAAATTTGGAAGAATAATAAAATTGGAATTATTAAAATAGGGATATTATTAGGAAGAGATTTATTCTTTAATTTAAAAATCCCTAAATTTAATCATCTCATTAATATTCAACTCTTAATTAAAATGATAACTCAAATTTAAAATATTAAAAGACTTAATCATTAAACTAAAATTAAATCATTAAACTCTTTCAAAAATTTCAATTAAATTAAATTAAATTAAATTAAGATTAAAAGTTGAATTAAATTAAATTAAATTAAATTAAATTAAATAAACAAGTTAAATTAAATTAAATGAATTAAAAATTAAATTAAATAAATTAAATTAAATTAAATTAAATTAAATTAAATAAAAAATTAAATTAAATAAATAAATTAAATAAAAAATTAAATAAATAAATTAAATTAAATTTAAATAAATTAAATTAAATTAAATTAAATTAAATTAAATTAAATTAAATTAAATTAAATTAAATAAAATTAAATAAATAAACTAAATTAAATTAAACAAATTAAATTAAATTAAATTAAATTAAATTAAATTAAGTCGAATTAAATAACATCACTTAAGACATAAATCTAAAATAACTTGAACACTATTCCAAACTTAAATCATTAATTTGAACTTAAATTTGCATCACAAATCATTAAGTATCATTTTGCCTCTAGGAGCTTTAGTTATCATAACTCCTAAACGTAATATTAAATGAAATGTTACTTCACTTATAGTGACATTCAAATGTCCTAGTTCACTCGAGCAAGTTAACAAAATTTGAAAACCTCGGACGATCGATTCATTTATATAACTAAATTCTCTTGGACTTAAAACAATCCTAGAAATATCGAAAAGATGTTTAAGATTCTTCTTAAGCACTTCCTCAATATGTTAGGATATTTATAAGAACAATCGAACTTAGTTATTCTCTCGATGAAGAAAATCGTCCTCAAACTAAAAACATGAGAACCCAGTACGTCATAGGAAATGACTAGCTATAGGATTAGGAACTTGGTAGAAAACCATAAACCTTTCCCTTAGCTTTACCTAGGAACTTGCTTAAATATTCTAATTGTGTTTTAAGTGCAGCTTGGAATGACGGGAAGACCCTCCAGGTACGCTTTTTATTTTATTGCAGTTTATTTTATTGCAAATGCACTTTATTTTTCTTGCATGATAAACAACAGTTGCATGAAAACCTACACCTTTAGGACAGAAACCAAAACTGAAACCCAAAACTAAAATAAAAGACACTACAAGATAAAATTCACCTCCACAACATTTCAAAATATAAGACAACTCAAAATTTAATCACAAACAGAACACGAAACTACAATTACAATTAAATTAAAACGTCTCATTGAATGATCGGGAATACCTCGGATGATGTAACCCACGTGTTGCTAACGAGATTTCCCACGGTCTAAATGAAAGTGCGGAACTCATTTAGTTGAGTTTAGCAAATTCATCCGGACTAAGTGAATTCGATGAAAATAATCGATGTCGGGATGACGGAACCGCGGGATCTTAATCGGTTCCGTTTAATCAACTTTAAGATCCGTTTTAATTAAAACATAAAGAACACTTGGAAATTAAGACTTCTCTAAACCGAACACTTCTCTCATCTCTTGATTTATGATTTCTAAAACTAAACCTCTGCAACAACAAGGAGCTCGGAGCATGGTGGGCAAAGACGGCCATCATCGTCAAGCAAAACTCGAACCTACTTCAAAAAACTTTCCTAGAATTAAACAACAAAGCCATAGGACTTCGAGGTAGTTTGCCTAGTGCAACATAAATCCTCAACTCTTCGTTAGGCATTTGCATTGCAAATTAAGCCCTAATCGGTCTTAGGATTCCGAGGTAGTCGTCCGATACGACATAAACCCTCATATCTTCCAGAGTTATTTGTATGATTCTATCATATAAATATAAGCCCTAATTAACTAAAATTGGCAAGATTAAAACATTAAATAAACATTAGGACTTTCCTAAATCCAAGCCAAACAATAGGGTAGTCGGGAAATTATCGAAGTTCACTTCGGATCCGTAATTTCTCCTACTTTTCTTCCTTTGAATTTCCAAAATAAAATGTTCCAAATTCGAGCTAATCCCTTTTGAAATTTCAAAAATTCAATCCTTTGAAAACTTAAACTTCGAAATTCTTGAGAGCGTAATTATCGATTATTATCGAGAGTTTTCTTAGGTGATTCCCGTCACTTAAGATGTAATTAACTATAGTGGCTTGCCCTTATAGGGAACTTTAAGAACCTGAGTAATATAAACCCCGCTTAATTCATTTATATTAAGCTGTGGAATTTGTCGGCTTATAAAATTGGTTCGCGTACCAAACGGATGTCACAAATCTTCTAGTTTATTTAACCGAGCCCCCACCATCAAGCAGTGTGTCTATCCTTAAGGATAGATACACGGCTTGTGGTGCGGTGCTCGTTTATATAAACTATTTGGGATGCGAGATCGGTTTGATTTCATATCTTAAAATTCTTTAAAATTATTTTCAAAATCAAATATTACTTTCTAAATTATATCTATATTTAAATTTAAAATTCGCCGACAACTTCTGTTAGGCGACCCCTTTTCAAAATACAACACTCAACCTAAAAATATGCCGACAACTTCTGGCGACTCCGCTGGGGAATAGTTCCTCTCTCCATTTTAATCAAATAGTTCTGCTTTCAAAAATCGGTAGTGTATCCATGTCCCTAATGGATCAAACTACCCTTCTTTCCGTTGGAATACTATGTTCATTTCTACCTCGAACAAGTATAACCAACATTCTCTCGGATTTAGGAGCCACTGTTTAGACACCCCTAAACAGAGAGGTTCCGAGATCCTTTTACCTCATTTCTGAGGTGGGGTGGACCCCCAATAGGTGTTAGTTTAGGAGTGATCCTTCGAGTCGAGAAGTCTTGCTTAAGACTCTCTTTTCCTTTCCAACTCCGATTCGATTCCTTACCTTCTCTACACCTTTCGAACACTCCGTTCTAAATAAACAAACCCTTTAATAAGTGTTTCCTTTTTATAAATACATGAACAAGAATGAGTTCGGACTCTTTTCAATTCCTTTCTTTTCGTCCTAAAGAAAAGAAGCATAACTTGGGATCGACAACCGAATCTACCCCGCAGAAATGGAAGCCCCGAAACTGATTTTCTCTTTCACCAATGGACTGGACCTCGCTGTCTATAAGGATGAGTTGCCCGACAATGGAATCATCCGATTTGGACAAGGATTTGAAAACACGAACGTCAAGATCACCGACGTCTCCCTTTTTGCACTGATGAACAAGGTACCTGAAGCCGAAAGCCGCCGCTCGAGTTCAACCTTAGGTCAACCCAAGAATTCCCTCCTCTCGCAAAGGATCCCGACTAAGAGGAGTACCGATGTCCACAGAGGACCGTTCTTTCTACCCCCACCTGGTCTAGTTGTTTCCGCACCTCGCCCCGACTTTCGCCAAATCAAAGGGGAAAGAAATCCGAATTATGATGGACCCGTTACCGTGGAGGGTACAGCATCTTCCCGTAAGACCTTCTCGTTTTCGAGATCGGGTCCAGCTTCAAGAATTCCGTCACTAACAAAGACCCAAAGAAGAAACAGAATAGAAGGATCGCTAAAGAAGCCGTGGCCGCTGAAATTGCTTTCCTAGAGGAAATTCCGGAACCGCCGTAATATACACCGCTGCCCGAATACATACCACTCGTTGGGAGGAAGCAGCATTTCATCCCCTCTCCGCCGCAGAAGATGAAGAAAATATTCGCAAGATTGTCGCCACATTACCACGACCCGCATATTACAACGATAGCCGCAAGAAAAGAACTAGAACTACGCCGTTTGCTCGACCGCAAACTTTGGTAGAAAAGTTAGCGAAGAAGGAAAACCGCCCCGTATCGAAATTCTACGGAGGATAGGGCGGGTGCCGCCAAATCCCGTCTTGGGCCCCGAGTAGAACCCGCCATCATGGCGTAAAAGCCAAGTAAAAGGATGAAGGCTAGTCCGCCCGTTGTCGTCTCGGGATTACGGATTAGGGAGGATACCACCTTCCAACGATTTGGCCGACGTGACCGTCCGGTCCTAGACCTTCTACCGCGAAGGATGGTATGGCGTCCCACTACCGGGCGACTGAGATTGAAACAAGCAGCTCGAGAAAGAAAGTCTCGTCAGAGACTTGAATCGAAGAAAGTGCTACCGCGATGAAGGGGACTCGTGAGAAAGGGACCCGGCAGCCTATCGCACGACAACCACGAAGACACACGTAAAGCCCCGCTAGAAGATGCCATGGAAAAGTTGAGAACCGATATCCGACGGTTGGCAAAAGAAAGAGAAGAAAAGTTCGGAGATGAGATTGATTCATCGGAATTTATGGACGACGAATACGCGAAATCAACATGGCTGAGACACGAGCTTCATCAGCTTCGCAAGGTGCTCCCGCAGCCGCAGAAAGAGAGGAGCCAGAACTGATGAGAAGGCAACTTCAGGAGAAAGACGACACGATCGCTCAAATGGCAAAAAGGATGGAAGAGATGGCCGTAGCTCTGGCCACTCTCCAGAGTCAAGTACAACCACAAAGGGAAACACCCCCAGAGGTCATTCACATTGTAGACGGAGGAAAGGAGATTACGTCCGTCAATGGGGATGATCGACTGAAAAGGATACAACACAAAGTATGATTCCTGAAAAGGATATCAAGAACTTGGTGGAACAGCAGGTGCGAGAAGCCTTAGCACTATCAAAGAGCGGGACATCCATTCGGACGGGTAGACCTTACCCCGAAGAATTCGACGCTGTCCAATACCCGAAAGGCTTCGTACCACCTCTGTTCAAGACCTTCGACGGAACCGGAACCCCCGACAAGCATGTGGCACACTTTCGTGCCGCTTGTTGCAATGCCGGCGGGAGCGATGCATTACTCTTCCGACAGCTTCGTCGCCAGTCCGTCGTGAATCGCCTTTGACTGGTATGCAGAATTACCAAACGGTTCGGTTAAGACATTCTCAGAGCTAGAGAACCTCTTCATCAAGCGATTCGCCGGAGCTCAACACCACATCACTATAGGTGATTTAGTGGTAGAGAAGCAGAAGCCGAATGAAACTTTGGTGGATTACATACTTCGATGGAGGAACTTAAGTATGAAGTGTGAACCACAACTGCAAGAACAACACGCAGTCGGCATTTTACTTAAAAGCATTCACGGCCCGATAGCACTTCTCCTCAAGGGATTCACTATTAAGACTTTCGAGAAGTTGTTAAGCAAGGCCGGAAGCTTGCAAGAAGAGGCAAAGCAATTAAGTTTCACCGACAAAACAGATAAACAAAAGCCTGTAAAAACTTTTGAAAAGAGATCTGGGATCGTCGCAGCAGTTGACAAAGGCAAGCAACCGATGCAAATACCACCAGAACGACCGCAGGCAACCACAACGAATTACCAGCAACCCCGGCCCGAACTATCGACCATCTCCGCAAGATGAACAACCGTCTCGTCCGCAACGTACATTAAGAGAGCTTTTGAGCAGAGAATATCCGTTCAAGAATGAAGCAGAGGCTAAAAATGTTCCGTAGTCCGATGAAGACTCCGGATTTCCACTGCTAGAGCCTAAAAGACCGAAGAGGTCAACAAGAAAGGTGATCCCAACTTTTGCCCTTACCACCGATGCTTGGGCACAAGATAGAAGATTGTATTACCTTCAAAAGTTGGCTCAATGACAACTCGCGGAAAGGGAATATAACGATCCCGAAGGAGTACATGAAGGAACCCCAGAAAGGAGGTTCCGTCAATGTCGTCTCGACTGATCCCATCATTCCGATAGATCCCTATACGACTAACGATGGATGGACTACCGCTTGGACGAGGTCTTCGAAAAAGATTTTAGACGAGCATCCGGACCGCTTCGGTACGAGCTTCAATTCAGAGTTTGAAACCTGTTAAGCCCGTACTATCACTTGCGATAGAAGAACCACCTCAACAGGAGATGATTGAAGAGAAGAAGAAAATTGACGAAGAAAAGAAGACCGAGGCACCTAAGGCTAGACTAGGGGCTGCTTATCCTAGGATAGTTGTTTCCGATTCGGGGGAGAAATCCCTCGAACCCCCGACTCGTATGATTATCTGCTCACTTCGGTGGGATCATATAATGATAAGGGTGATGGCGTTGGCTACGTTTTGACTGTGTCTAACGATTACGTAACTAACGATAATCCGGGTATCGATTTCGATATAAACGACAATTCTCAAATCATACACGATCTCGACGAACAAAATAACAAAGAAGACATCCATCAAGGAGGCTACGAGAGTTCAACAAGCAACGAATCTATCTGCGAGTTTCGAGGAGCTCCAGTCACGATAGAGTTAGAGCCTTCGCACTCTGAAGCTAATCCAGAAGAGCCGGTCATTCCGATTCAAGAAGAGACACCGGCAAGCTCGACAATAGATTCAGAAGAAATTACAGAAGTCAACTTAAGAAGTGGAAAAGTTCTACCTCCGAGAATGGGTCCAAAAGACAAAGGGAAGCAGGTGGTTGTTCAGGAAGAACCAACCCCGGCAGAAGAAATACCCATTCGAGAAGAAGCAGAGACACATGAAAACAAAGTGGACTACAACGTGCTAGCCCATCTTAGGAAACTACCGGCCAAACTGAGCATCTACGACGCTCTCATCTTATCAAAGGAGATGAGAGAAGCTCTGATCAAGGCCTTACTTGATCCAGAATTTGCTTAGCTCAAATGGCCGGAGAGTCCTTAGATGAGGTTTGCTCGTTAAAAGAACAACGAGGTGTTACCTTCACGTGACGACGACCTACTACTTGGAACAGCGAGATCACAACCGACCGTTGTACATTTCAGCTACAATCGGAAAATTTACACTCTCCGCAGTATTGGTAGATCCAGGAGCATCAATCAATATAATGAATCTTCGAACGCTAGCATACTTGGAAATTGATGCCCGCGAGCTCGAGCGTACAAAATGTTATTAAGAGGATTCAACCGTAAAGGAGAAAGAGCCCTCGGCTCAATAACGCTATCGATGAAGACCGGTGACTTAGCAAAGACAACCGCGAAATTTCACATAATTGATTCGAAACATCGTTCAACGCTCTACCGGGCCGACCATGGATACATGAAAACAGGATGGTACCATCATCTCTACATCGCTGCATCAAGTACTACGATGGAGGAGAACAAGTGCATCAAAGGTGACTTACAACCATTCTCCGTACATGAAATTGGAATCCACGAGGATGCAGACTTATTATGCACCGCCGAAGAAAACGATCTTCTCCGGAGATACCATAACAAATGAAGCAAAGAAAGTTCGTGACAACGAAGAACCCGAAGTTCTAGTCCAACAGTCACTCACCACTCCCTTACGGCGAGATGGTGAAGGTTTCTCCACAACTCGCATCCGAGGTCGAGGCCGGGGACGAGGTCGTGGTAGAGACGTTAGGACGATCGGACGAGATGAAACCAACCATCAATGTCGATTGGGAAGATAGTTCTGAAGAAGAAAAAGAAATCAAACAAGAAGCAGCGACAATAAATCGGAAGAAGCCACAATTCAGAATCTCTCTCGAAGATGAAAGAAACGAAGAATATAAATTGATGTACGAGAAGATTAACCACTATGTACATACTATGACCCTGACCCCGATCCGTTCTAATAAGATCGAGGGTATGGAGGTCAAAGAGGTACGTAGCGGTGGTGCAAAACCAATCAAATTCTACCGTGGTGCTTCTTCCTCCAAAACCGAAAATAATGTACAATTTGAAGATGCTACTTCATCGAATTAATGGAATTGCCTTTTGAGTGGTACTCTCCCTGTGTTCAAAATTTAATTCAACGTGGTTTCTTACCTCGACAGTGGACAAAAGGTCAATCACAACGTTTTGAAAATTTATGGAATAACTCCGGTCGTCTACCCAACTCAAAACATGGTCTCGGATTCAGCACAGTAGGATCAGTTGACGATACTGAATTTTGCTTGGTTGTCATCTGCGGGTCTAATGAAAACTGCATGGAAACTACAGAAGAACTCGAAGATTTGCAAATTGGAGACGCTCCACCAGAATTCGAAGAAGAAATCAAATCTACAATAGATGAGTTAATAGAAGTTAACTTAGGTACTAGCAAAGAGCCTAGACCTACCTTTGTTAGCTCTTTACTCAATAAAGAAGACTCTGAAGAAATAATCAAGTTATTAATGGAATTTAAAGACTGTTTTGCTTGGAGCTACGATGAGATGCCAGGTTTAGCTCCAGAGGTCGCAGTCCATAAACTAGGAGTGGACCCTACTTCTGTTCCAGTCAGACAAGGTCCCAGAAGAATGCGTCTAGAAATCGAACAACAAGTCATAGCCGAGGTTAAAAAGTTAATAGACGCTAAATTTGTCCGTGAAGAACAATACCCGACTTGGTTAGCCAACGTGGTACCGACAGTGAAGAAGAATGGTCGTATCGAATTTGTGTGGATTTCGGAGATTTAAACAAGGCATGTCCAAAAGATGAATTTCCTCTACCGATCCCGTAATTAATGATCAACATCGCTTCAACACACGAAATATTCTCATTCATGGATGGATCTTCGTGATACAACCAAATAAAAATGGCTCCGGAAGATGAAAAACTTACAAGCATTCGAACGCCGATCGGAGTATATTGCTACACAGGTGATGCCATTCGGATCGAAGAACGCAGGAGCAACCTACCAAAGAGCAATGACAAGAATTTTTGATGATCTCATCCACAATCAAGTCGAATGCTACGTGGACGATGTGGTCATCAAAAGCAAAGTAAAGGACAACCACTTGTATGCTTTGAGAATTGTTTTCGAACGATTAAGGCAATTTAACCTTAAGATGAATCCCTTAAATGCGCCTTCGGCGTCACCTCCGGAAATTCTTAGGATTCGTTGTCCGACATCGTGGAATCGAAATCGATCCGGAAAGATTAAAGCTATCTTAGAAATGCCGCCTCCCAAGACCTTAAAACAACTACGATCTTTTCAAGGGAAGCCGGCATATCTTCGACGCTTTATCTCGAACTTGTCGGTAGGTGTCGACCTTTCTCGCACTAATTAAAAAGGACGCCAAATTTATTTGGGAAGAGAAATGCCGGAGGGCCTTCGAGGACATTAAACAATACTTAATGACACCTCCCGTCTTAGCAGCCCCGGCCTCGTGTAGACCGCTAATACTTTATACCGCGGCTTTAGACGACTCTCTCGGAGCCCCGTTAGCCTGTGTCAATGATGAGGGTAAAGAAAATGCTCTTTATTACCTAAGCCGTCGTTTATCGCCAACGGAAATAAGGTATCCCGCAATTGAAAAGCATTGTTTGGCCCTGATCTTTGCCGCTCAAAAGCTCAGGCATTACATGCTTTCTCATAAGGTCAACCTAATCTCGAAGTTTAATCCATTGCAATACTTGATGACTCGCCCAACGCTTTCCGGCAGACTTGCCAGATGGTCGATGATATTATTGCAATTTGATATAACTTTCGTGCCTCTTCGTGCCGTAAAGGGACAAGCCCTAGCAGACTTCCTCGCAGCACACCCTTTGCCGGCAGAATCTCCTCTCAATGACGATCTGCCAGATGAACAAATAATGAGCTTAGAAGACCCCGATGATCGACGTTGGGAATTATATTTCGACGGAGCATCTTCAGCACACAAAGACGAAGAATCGCAAGTGATAGTGCCCGGTAAGGCAGTGGATCGGACTAATCTTTATAACACCGGAGCGGGGATGTTAAGATACTCCTACCACTTAACAGAGCCGTGTACAAACAACGAAGCAGAATACGAAGCTCTCGTAACAGGACTGGAATTAACTATTCAAATGGGGATAACAAACATCAACATCTACGGGGATTCGCAGTTAATCATTCAACAGATCGCCGGACAGTACAGAATTTTAAAGCCAAGACTCGAGCAATACTTCCAGTATGCCATGAAACTGTTGGAACAAATTCCGAATGTAACAATCTACAAGATTCCCAGAAAAGAAAACGCTTTAGCAGATGCGTTAGCCCGCCTCGCAAAAGAATTTGCCTGCTTGCAAGATGAATCAGTGGAAGTGTCAGTTCCCGGACGTCAGGTCCTATCACAACTCGACATAGACACAATACACAAATCAGAAAAAGAAGAAGAATCAGTTACAAATGAAGTGATGTAAAACACCGAAGATTGGCGACAACCATTAATAGACTACCCGCAAACAGAAAACTACCGGACGATAGGTCGTTAGCCCATCGTATCAAGAAAAGAACTCGTCCTACGCATTAATAAACAATACATTATACGAAGGTCTTTTGATCGATGTGGCTAAGATGCTCGAACGGGTCCGAGGCTCGTGAAATTGTTAAAGAGGTGCATTCGGGACTCGTGGCGCTCACCAGCCGGGTCCAAAGATGAAAATGAAAATTAAAAGACTAGGGTACTACCGGCCCTCGATGATGACCGACCGCATGAAAATCGCCAAGAGCCGTCACCGCTGCCAAGTGCACGGAGTGGTTCTACACCAACCTCCAAATGTGCTACATCCGACAATTGCATCGTGGCCATTTGAATGTTGGGGCACGGATATAGTGGGTCCAATAGAACCGCCGTCGTCAAAAGGACATCGCTTCATTCTTGCAGCTACAGATTACTTTTCCAAGTGGGCAGAGGCAATTCCACTTAGAGAAGTGAAAGCACATCACGTGCTACAATTTTTCAAGAACCAAGTTGTCTACCGCTTCGGGGTGCCGCGCAGGATCATCTCGTATAATGGGTCGCATTCGAAGCACACAAATCAACAATTTTGTCGTGAGACACGGAATCGACCGGCGATATTCAACAATTTACTACCCAAGAGCAAACGGCCTCGCCGAGGCTTTTAATAAAACTCTCGTTCAAATTTTAAAGAAGACTTTAGACGACAATAAGAGAAATTGGCACGAGAAGTTGTTAGAAGCCTTATGGGCTTACCGGACAACCTTCGAACTCCTACGCAAGCTACACCTTACGCTCTGGTGTATGGGTCCGAGGCAGTGTTACCTTTAGAGGTTCAGCCTCCTTCACTCAGAATTGCAGTTGCAAATAAAATCACAACAGAAGAGAACGCCAAATTACGACTCGAAGAATTAGAGAGCCTGGAAGGGAAAAGACTTGCAGCGCAACAGAATTTAGAACTCGTACTGGGCTAAGATGGTTCAAGCCCATGACAAACCGGTCCGCCCAAGAACCTTCAAAGTTGGTGATCTAGTTCTCGTTCTCAAAGACCTATTCTTGCACACCGCAAGATTGGAGGAAAATTTGAACCCACTTGGGAAGGACCGTTTGTGGTCGAGGCAGTCTACTCAGAGGCTCCTACCAGCCTAGTGAATTGCCGTGGAGAACGACATATGCTTCCGATCAATGGACGATACTTGAAAAAGTATTACGCTACCTGATGTTTCGAAGGAATGAACTTTCCATCCCTAGAAGCACGGGTGAAGTGATTACTTATGATTGGGTCCGAACCCAAAAAAAATAATAAAATGTGCTAAAATAAATAAAATCCTGACAATAAAATTTTCCTTGTTTTCTTTTCCAAATCAAAATCTCTTACCTGATCTTATTCCACTTCATCCCTGTTAAGTTTGAAAATATAAAAATAATAATAAAACAAGATGTCTTTAATAAACATTTTCTTGATGTTCTTGTTCTTAGTACAGCCCCTGATCCTTTTCCTTGTCTTTTCGCAGGAAATGTCGAGCGGGCGGTTGGTCTTGAACTTTAAGAATGGCGTAAGCCTTGCACTCGATGAAAAGAGGGTGAAAGATGGAGCGATAATCGAGATTGACTCGCATTTCGCACCAGCAGGCCTACAAGACGAGGAAAGTGATCGGGTCCCGGCTGACCGAGAAGAACTCGCCCGGACATACAAGTGATGAAAGTGGGTGGCCCAAGCCACCAATCCAGCAACAAGAAAAGAAAGACAAATATTGAAGAAGATAAGAAAATGAAGTCTGTAGTCGCTACAGCAGAGGGCAGGCTTGTCAGCGCCGCGCCCACAGAGATTCAAGAAGTTCGGAGAGCTACTCTCACAGCAACGCAACGAAGAAATAAGAATCGCCGTATCCGTAAGATGTTGACAAAACTAGCTGCGGATCAGCACGACGAGGCAGCTTGCTAATGTCAGTGCATACACTTCAAGGACACCGGTTCACCAGGAACCAGAAGAAAGGAGGCCAGCTCCTAGGATGACAGAAAGAACCAGAGAAATCTCACAAAGACCAGAAGAAAGAAGGCTACCACGCCACCGGATAGAACCACCAGCTGATGCATGACCTTGTCGAGAAGCAACCCCAGGGGATGTCTCGATAGACATCATCCCTGAGGAGCCGAGGTATGCAGGAGAACGTGAAGGGATTGAACCATACATCCCACAATATGTCACAAGGCCTCGCCATCTGCAGATCATTCCGGAATACGAGCTGGAGAGAATGCAAAATGTTGAAAAGAAAACCTTTGAATACTTTGAAAGGATTAGAGGCAGAAGAATCAATATACTGGAGGGCCTCGAATTACATACGTACGTATTCTCGCAGTATGAGCAAGCAAGAAATCGTGGATTGCATCCGGGATTTGAAAAGACCGGGCCGAGCAGGCCGCCTAAGGGAAAACACATACTCGTAGCCCCGGAGATGGATGCCGTGGAAAGGAAGAATCACAATACAATGTGGATGCCGTTACAACTTTGCCGAGGACAGAAGGGAAACCCGCCGGAATACTCCGTCATGGGCAAGTGGACCCGATGCCATTAGTCATCAAGAGAATGGTAAAGAGATTGATAACATGGAGGGTACCGCCACAGATCGCATACCCAAAAGCCGCATCATCAATATCTACAAACAAAGGTGACCGTATACCCCCACACATAGATCACCACGACTTTGTCGACCCTTCCGCACGCTCTCTTTCCGAGCGAGTGCAACATCATGTTCGGATCCGACCCTCCGGATAGCAGTGCCCGAGTGAGTTCCGAGGGCCAGCAAAGATACCACTACCGGTAGGTTCCGTCATGATACCGAAGGGCAACGGAGCGGATATCGCTAAGCATTGCATACCAGTGAGTACCAGTGAAGAGGATTTCGGCTTACGTTCGAAGGATGGACGACGAAGGACACCTTACCATTTCCAACTGTACCCGAGCTAGAGAGCCTCCGGCCTTACGAGCCGTGAGTTACATGGAAAATATCACACCTCCAATGTACATCCATACGGCATCCTTGCCAAGGATGGCTTGGAAGGTGATGTTATCGACCATGTATCTCACTATTCGTACATGGACTTTTGACGGATGCTTCTTTAGATGGATCAACAAAGATCATACACAAATTCGTTTTGAGTTTACATGGATTGTATGAAATATATTCCGCATCAGGATGTATGATGTATCTTCGACATGATTGGAAATGAAAGTGACCATGTCACATTTTTTGGCCTTCACCTCTTTTGTGCAAATTGATTGGGAAACGGCATTAAAGTTAAATGAACTTCGAACAAAGAATAGAAAAGAAAAAAAAAAGATAAAAGAAAACTTTCTAAAAAAAAAAAAAAAAATCTAAAAAATGACAAACACCAAATTCACATGAACATTAAACAAACAACAAAATAAAATTTGAATCATTAAAGGATAAACAAAATCAACAAGAATGTTAAATCAAATTCTCAATCAAATTTCGAATCCAATCTCGATCAAAATTCAAATTCAATCTTTCCGAATTCAAACTCATCCCTATCAAATTCAAATTCAATCTTTCCAGATTCCAAATCTCGATCAAATTCAAATTCAATCTTTCCAGATTCCAAATCTCGATCAAATTCAAATTCAATCTTTCCAGATTCCAAATCTCGATCAAATTCAAATTCAATCTTTCCAGATTCCAAATCTCGATCAAATTCAAATTCAATCTTTCCAGATTCCAAATCTCTATCAAATCTCAAATTCGATCTTTCCAGATCTCACATCAAACATCACATCAAATCCAAACTTTTGGGTCGAGGATTTTACATCCAAGACTGCACTGCTTTAGGATTCTCTTCCTATTGCACCGAAATACATCAAATTCAAACTCTTGGGTCGAGGATTTTACATCCAAGACCGCATCGCTTTAGGATTCTCTTCCTACCGCACCGAAATACATCAAATTCAAACTTTTGGGTCGAGGATTTTACATCCAAGACCGCACCGCTTTAGGATTCTCTTCCTACCGCACCGAAATACATCAAATTCAAACTCTTGGGTCGAGGATTTTACATCCAAGACTCGCACTCGCTTTAGGATTCTCTTCCTACCGCACCGAAATACATCAATTCAAACTTTTGGGTCGAGGATTTTACATCCAAGACCGCACCGGTTTAGGATTCTCTTCCTATTGCACCGAAATACATCAATTCAAACTTTTGGGTCGAGGATTTTACATCCAAGACCGCACTCGCTTTAGGATTCTCTTCCTACCGCACCGAAATACATCAATTCAAACCTTTGGGTCGAGGATTTTACATCCAAGACCGCATCGCTTTAGGATTCTTTTCCTACCGCACCGAAATACATCAAATTCAAACTCTTGGGTCGAGGATTTTACATGCAAGACCGCACCGCTTTAGGATTCTCTTCCTATCGCACCGAAATACATCAAATTCAAACTCTTGGGTCGAGGATTTTACATCCAAGACCGCACCGCTTTAGGATTCTCTTCCTACCGCACCGAAATACATCAATTCAAACTTTTGGGTCGAGGATTTTACATCCAAGACCGCACCGCTTTAGGATTCTCTTCCTATTGCACCGAAATACATCAATTCAAACTTTTGGGTCGAGGATTTTACATCCAAGACCGCACCGCTTTAGGATTCTCTTCCTACCGCACCGAAATACATCAATTCAAACTTTTGGGTCGAGGATTTTACATCCAAGACCGCACCGCTTTAGGATTCTCTTCCTATCGCACCGAAATACATCAATTCAAACTTTTGCGTCGAGGATTTTACATCCAAGACCGCACCGCTTTAGGATTCTCTTCCTACCGCACCGAAATACATCAAATCCAAACTTTTGGGTCGAGGATTTTACATCCAAGACCGCACCGCTTTAGGATTCTCTTCCTATTGCACCGAAATACATCAAATTCAAACTTTTGGGTCGAGGATTTTACATCCAAGACCGCACCGCTTTAGGATTCTCTTCCTATTGCACCGAAATACATCAATTCAAACCTTTGGGTCGAGGATTTTACATCCAAGACCGCACCGCTTTAGGATTCTTTTCCTACCGCACCGAAATACATCAAATTCAAACTCTCGGGTCGAGGATTTTACATCCAAGACCGCACTCGCTTTAGGATTCTCTTCCTATTGCACCGAAATACATCAAATCCAAACTTTTGGGTCGAGGATTTTACATCCAAGACCGCACCGCTTTAGGATTCTCTTCCTATTGCACCGAAATACATCAAATTCAAACTTTCGGTCGAGGATTTTACATCCAAGACCGCACCGCTTTAGGATTCTTTTCCTATCGCACCGAAATACATCAAATCAAACTCTCGAGGTTAAGGATTTTACATCCAATACCGCATTATTCCGAGATCTTTCCCCATTGCAATGACTCAATCCAATCGATTCGATCTTCTTTTGGGGTCAAGATGTTACATCTAAAACTTCAAAATTCCAATTTTCATTTCAAATCAAATCCCTTCAAATTAATCTTGACAAACCTCAATCTAAATTGAAACTCCAAATTGAAATCCAAAACTCACACATCATGACTTAAACATGAAACAAAATAAAATCTAAATCGAAATTCTCCCAGATCATGTGATTTGGATTTTATCTCCTTTTCCTTTCCCCAGCGAGAGTTCAAGAATCTCCATTCTTAGAGATATACTTGACACTCCCCAACGGAAACTCTTCTACTTCGTCCTAAGTTTGTTACTTGGACATCCGTGTTGGTTTTGTTAATCGCTTCGGTCAACACTAATACGCGCGGTGTGCTCGTCACCACCACACCTATCGGGGGTCCATTTGTCGACCTCATTTTCGATGAGGTCTTCTCTTCTTCTCTTTAGTACTTCAGGATCTAGCCTCAGGCTTTTCCTTCGACTATCTTAGAGGACTAGAATCGAGACCCACCACCTAGAATTTCAAACCACTTCTAAACTCCCCGCAAACTCCACAAACTCGACTATAGACCCCTAATCACCTGTGAGGGTCGAAATCAAATATGGAAGTTTAAAGGATGAGTTCCTATAGGACTCTTCGGCCTTAGGACCGCCCCGGCGGCCCGGTCCGGTGAAGGGTCGACTTGCTCACACACCGCACCTACACACTACACTTTCACACACTTCCTAAAAACACACCCATACCCGACTTCGACCTCCCGACTCATGTAGGTGATTCACATGGATGGTCCTTAACCCCTAAGCCCTCGCAAGCAGGGTTAGGAACAACACGGTGAATGCCTCAAATGAGTCCCCTCATGGCTCATGTGGGCTTGATATGGCTTCATGGCTCAACAAAAATGATTTTATTCCACTTACATCCACCCAATCTTCAATTTTCCAAATTTTCAATTTTTGACCCCCGGGACCCTACACCCCGCCTAGCCTACCCAAAACCCTTGAAATTACCCAAATTTTCCAAAATTCTCCAAATCACCCAAAATTCTCCAAAATCAATCCCAAACATTTCCACACCACTTAAATTGATCATCCATACCCAAAAATGCCAAAAATTCCAAAATACCCCCCAATACCTTCCAAATACCCCTTTTGACCCAAAAATCCAAAAATTCAGAAAATTCCCAGAAAATTCCAGAAAATCCCAAATATTCCCAATTTCATTTTTTTCAACTACACCATGGGCCAATTTTGTCAATTTACCCCACTTTTATCAAAACCCCCAATTTGACCCATTTTAACCCAAAATGAACCCAATGTCAAACCAAACCTACCAAATTGACCCAAATTCTGATCCAATTCAATTCTAAACTTCAATTCAACATCCCCAACACCAATATAGACCAAATCCAAGCCCAATTTGATTGAAATTTGGATCCAATTTCACTTTTGACCTTAAAGCCCAATTTGAACCTATGACCCAAACCTAACCCAAACTCACCCAATTCAACTCCAATTAACCCCAAGTCTTTTCCAAACCTTCCTTAACATCCCCATAAACAAAACACTAACATGATTTGCCCAAGATTTTGATCCAAACCCCACTCAAATTCAACCCAAAATCAAAAAGCCCAATTTCGACCTAAACTTAAACCTAGCCCAAATGAGCCCAAATCCCAAAATCAAAACCTAACCAAAGCCAAAACCTCTTTGAAACACTCCCATAAACATTTCCCAACATTAATTTTACATCAATTTCAACTCTAGCCCAACTTTGGCCCATGGTAGCCCATTTTGGCCCACCTTAGCCTCTTTACCAAAAAGGCCCATATTCAACCCAATTCAAACCCAAATCATCTCAAATTTGTTTCAAACCACTCATGACACATCTCTAAACCAAACTCAACAATTATTTGGCCCAAGCCTTTACCAAAATTTCATCCCAAAACCCATTTTAAAATTCAAAAGCCCACTTTCCTAAACCATTTTAAAAGCCCATCCTTTACCACATCCAAAGGCCCAAAATTGGTCCCAAAGCCCATATGACATTTCCCCTCATCATACTTTCAATTAAACTCAATACCTAAGTCCTAAATTCATCATCAAATCATTCCAAATCAAGTTCCATACAAATTTCCATCAAATTACCAAAAAATTCCTATAATCCATTTTCATGAAATCGACCAAGCTTTCCCCAAGCCAAAGGTGAGCCATGAAGCCATGCATGAGCCACATGGAAGCCATGCGAGCCTCTTTACATGTCACCATACCATATTGGGTAGGAAGGAGGGCCCCTTTCCTTAATCCCTAAAGCTCATTAGCCTTAATCATGATTCACCTAAAACTAAATTTAATCCAAATATATTTGGATGGAGACTTCTCCATGCCAAACCAAATCGATCCCTTCGATCCCCCACAAGCACCCAAAGCCACCTCGAGGGGTGCACCAAGCCCAAATGGGTGAGTTGACCCATTTAGATCCAAAATGGTCTTCCCCCATTCCATTTCAATCCAAGCTCTTTACACTCGGCATTTGCCAATCGCTTGCACAAACACCCAGCCCCCGACCCACCCGACCCCGAGGGTGACCCTCGCTCGCCGGCCACCCACCCCGCCGCCGGAAAACACCATGGCCGAAACCTCGGGAGGAGCCAAACTTTGGAATTCTCCCTCGCCGAGCCGCCTCATGCCCGATGGCCATTGCAGCTCGTTCTTCACTTGCCATGAGCAGCTGATCCCAGCCCTTAACTTCCCCCGGAGGCCCTCCAGCCTCTCCTATTTAAACCCCTCACCTTCTCGGCCATGAGAGGTGCCGAACCGCACCTTACCGAAACTCGCCAAAATTGTTCCGTACTCCTCCCCACACACGAGCACTTGATCCCCAAGGACATCCCCCTGCCATTTCTTCTCTCGCGAGCTCAATTTCGTAGTCGAAATTCCACCCAAAACCAGGACACTTCTCCACAATGGACCAATCCCCAAATCGATTGGTCCTACACCCGCACCCGTACCAAGGGAAGGTGTCCACCAACAAAAGCCCCATCTCCATGTCACCCAGCTTGTTCCGTACTCCAAAGGTTGTGATCAGCCTTGGTGGAAATCACACCTAGGCAATTCACCACATCCCTGTGCTTCATCCCTAGCCTCCCGCATCTCCAACGAACGTGCCGAGCATCTCCGATCGAGGCTTCACCTCTCGCAGCTAAGGTATGAACTAATTCTTCATCCCGAGCTTCCGGAGATTCTCCATTTCAAATGCTTTAATTTCAATGCATGATAACCGTATAGATGTGTTCGTCTCTTCAAGACGAATCCATAGAAGCATAAGAACATGAAAATCCATCGAGTATCGAGTGAGATATTAAGGATTTAGTGTGGACGGCTCTCGGCGAGGACACTTGGGGACGATGAACGGATGCCGTCCATTTAATACACGCGCGGACGGACGGCCGGATCGCGTCGGATCGAAGACGGAGCGATACGGCGGGTCCCGGAGCGCCGACTCAAGCGGCGGCGTCGAATAGGAGCGCGCCACGCGGCCCTTCGGAGCCGCCGATGTTTCGCCGGCGCCGCGTGGATAAATAGAAAAATAGGGTATTTTCCTATTTATTTAAATTCCCTAAACTTGGAAAATTCATAACTTTGTGTAGAAAAATCATAAAAATAAAATAAAAATACCCTCTCGCTCGCTGAACATGAGGAGAATAATGTGGAAAAGAAATTAATTAATTTTGTCCAAGTATCTTATTTTTAATTAATTATTTACTCCCTGCATTGTTTTAATTCTCCATGCATTCATACAATTCACCATGGCATGAGACCATAGTGGCTTTTGAAGCCTCTGAATTTGGGAACATTCCCCGAATTTTCCAAAGTCGAGGTCATCCCTATGAAGAGTTATTGATTTTTCAAATGCATGTTGTTGTTTTAAGTATTTTAATTTCAAAAATTAGCATGTTGTGAAATAAATTCTAGGAAAATTTGGTGATGTTCCATATGACCAGAGAACCCTAGGAAAAATAGGATTTGGGTAAATACACTCGCATTAACCCTAATTGGCTTAAATACCCAAAATAGATCTCTAATTAATTAGAGTTAACCATAGATCAAATTGACTTGAAATCAATTCTCCACTGACCTTTAGGATCAGAGGAACCCACCATAAAAATTTGAGGTCAATTGAATTTGGTTAGCCCCACTAATTGGGGTAATTAAGCCACTTAGCCATTTTAAACTTTAAAAATTCATAACTTTCAAAATATCTTTCAAAAATTCACCAAATTGGTTTTGGAGTCTCTCTGATATCAGGGGAGTTCAGGAAAATTAAAATTTCAATTTTCTAAAAAAGTTGATTTTTAATATTATTTTAATATTTTTAATAATTAAAAAAATAATAAAAATCACAAAAATAATAAAATTCACCAAAATATCATATTTTGAATTTTAATCACTTAGGAACAAGTCCCATATTTTTCCTAGGTCTATTTAGTGAGATATTAATTTTTAAAGCTCTAGGGTAATTTTAAAATTAAAAAATGTATTTTCTAGCATTTTCACCAAAATAATTATAATAAATCAAAGAAAAATCAGAAAATTGTAAAGTTTGGTTCTCTGGAATCCTTGATATCAGAGAGAATTTTAAAAATTATAAAATTTATTTTTCAACATTTATTTTATTTTTAAATTAATTAATACTCCAGAACTTAAAATAATTCTAATAAATAAAAAATAATTCAAAAAATTACAAAATTTGGTCCAAGTGGTCCTCTGGTCATTAGGAATGTCCCCTAATTTTCTTAAGGACAGAAACTTTCCCTTGGTCATGTTATTGAATTTTCCTTGGAAATTTCTATTTTCTACTAAAAAATAATTATATAAATAAATTAAATACAGAAAAATCACATTTTCTCCTCTCATGCCTTTATTGACACATAAGTGAAGTCACATAAAAATTTCAAGTTCATTTGAGTTCAATTTAGTGAGTTATGAAATTATTAGGCTTAAAGGGCAAAATGGTAATTAAAATTTTAACCCTTAATTAAAACTTTAGGTTTAATAAAAATTTTTAACAAGTAAAATATCTGATCCTAGTCTGATTTAGATGATTGAAATTTAAATAATTAAAGGGTAGAAACCCATTAAGCAATTTAAAATGATTAAACCTTAATTAAATAATTGATTAAATTTGGAAGAATAATAAAATTGGAATTATTAAAATAGGGATATTATTAGGAAGAGATTTATTCTTTAATTTAAAAATCCCTAAATTTAATCATCTCATTAATATTCAACTCTTAATTAAAATGATAACTCAAATTTAAAATATTAAAAGACTTAATCATCAAACTAAAATTAAATCATTAAACTCTTTCAAAAATTTCAATTAAATTAAATTAAATTAAGATTAAGATTAAAAGTTGAATTAAATTAAATTAAATTAAATTAAATTAAATAAACAAGTTAAATTAAATTAAATGAATTAAAAATTAAATTAAATAAATTAAATTAAATTAAATTAAATAAAAATAAATAAATTAATTAAATTAAATAAATAAATTAAATAAAAAATTAAATAAATAAATTAAATTAAATTTAAATAAATTAAATTAAATTAAATTAAATTAAATTAAATTAAATTAAATTAAATAAAATTAAATAAAATTAAATTAAATAAAATTAAATAAAATTAAATAAATAAACTAAATTAAATTAAACAAATTAAATTAAATTAAATTAAATTAAATTAAATTAAGTCGAATTAAATAACATCACTTAAGACATAAATCTAAAATAACTCGAACACTATTCCAAACTTAAATCATTAATTTGAACTTAAATTTGCATCACAAATCATTAAGTATCATTTTGCCTCTAGGAGCTTTAGTTATCATAACTCCTAAACGTAATATTAAATGAAATGTTACTTCACTTATAGTGACATTCAAATGTCCTAGTTCACCGAGCAAGTTAACAAAATTTGAAAACCTCTGACGATCGATTCATTTATATAACTAAATTCTCTTGGACTTAAAACAATCCTAGAAATATTGAAAAGATGTTTAAGATTCTTCTTAAGCACTTCCTCAATATGTTAGGATATTTATAAGAACAATTGAACTTAGTTATTCTCTGATGAAGAAAATCGTCCTCAAACTAAAAACATGAGAACCTAGACGTCATAGGAAATGATTAGCTATAGGATTAGGAACTTGGTAGAAAACCATAAACCTTTCCCTTAGCTTTACCTAGGAACTTGCTTAAATATTCTAATTGTGTTTTAAGTGCAGCTTGGAATGACGGGAAGACCCTCCGTGTACGCTTTTTATTTTATTGCAGCTTATTTTATTGCAAATGCACTTTATTTTTCTTGCATGATAAACAACAGTTGCATGAAAACCTACACCTTTAGGACTAAAACCAAAACTGAAACCCAAAACTAAAATAAAAGACACTACAAGATAAAATTCACCTCCACAACATTTCAAAATATAAGACAACTCAAAATTTAATCACAAAACGTAACACGAAACTACAATTACAATTAAATTAAAACGTCTCATCGAATGATCGGGAATACCTCGGATGATGTAACCCACGTGTTGCTAACGGGATTTCCCACGGTCTAAATGAAAGTGCGGAACTCATTTAGTTGAGTTTAGCAAATTCATCCGGACTAAGTGAATTCGATGAAAATAATCGGTGCCGGGATGACGGAACCGTGGGATCTTAATCGGTTCGTTTAATCAACTTTAAGATCCGTTTTAATTAAAACATAAAGAACACTTGGAAATTAAGACTTCTCTAAACCGTAACACTTCTCTCATCTCTTGATTTATGATTTCTAAAACTAAACCTCTCGCAACAACAAGGAGCTCGGAGCATGGTGGGCAACACGGCCATCGTCGTCAGCAAAACTTGAACCTACTTCAAGCAAAACTTTCCTAGAATTAAACAACAAAGCCATAGGACTTCGAGGTAGTTCGCCTAGTGCAACATAAATCCTCAACTCTTTGTTAGGCATTTGCATTGCAAATTAAGCCCTAATCGGTCTTAGGATTCCGAGGTAGTCGTCCGATACGACATAAACCCTCATATCTTCCAGTGCTATTTGTATGATTCTATCATATAAATATAAGCCCTAATTAACTAAAATTGGCAAGATTAAAATATTAAATAAACATTAGGACTTTCCTAAATCCAAGCCAAACAATAGGGTAGTCGGGAAATTATCGAAGTTCACTTCGGATCCGTAATTTCTCCTACTTTTCTTCCTTTGAATTTCCAAAATAAAATGTTCCAAATTCGAGCTAATCCCTTTTGAAATTTCAAAAATTCAATCCTTTGAAAACTTAAACTTTGAAATTCTTGAGAGCGTAATTATTGATTATTATCGAGAGTTTTCTTAGGTGATTCCCGTCACTTAAGATGTAATTAACTATAGGGGCTTGCCCTTATAGGGAACTTTAAGAACCTGTGTAATATAAACCCCGCTTAATTCATTTATATTAAGCGAGAGGAATTTGTCGGCTTATAAAATTGGTTCGCGGACCAAACGGATGTCACAAATCTTCTAGTTTATTTAACCGAGCCCCCACCATCAGCGAGTGTGTCTATCCTTAAGGATAGATACACGGTTTGTGGTGCGGTGCTCGTTTATATAAACTATTTGGGATGTGAGATCGGTTTGATTTCATATCTTAAAATTCTTTAAAATTATTTTCAAAATCAAATATTACTTTCTAAATTATATCTATATTTAAATTTAAAATTCGCCGACAACTTCTGTTAGGCGACCCCCTTTTCAAAATACAACACTCAACCTAAAAATATGCCGACAGTGTCATGAACATTTTAGAAAAGATTTGGTATCATTTAGAGTGGAATTGGATTTAATTTAGGCTTCTTTGGTAAAGGGGCCAAAGTGGGTCAATTTGGACTAACTTGGGCTATGGTTGGGCTACGGTTAGATTTGATGTAAAATTAATGCTGAGAAATGTTTATAGGAGTGTTACAAAGAGTTTTCAATTTTGGTTGGGCTTTGATTTTGGGATTTGGGCCCATTTGGGTTAGGTTTGGGTTTAGGCCAAAATTGGGCCTTAGGCTTCAAATTGAAATTGGATCCAAATGTCAATCAAATTGGGCTTGAATTTGGTCTAAATTGATATTTGGAATATTGAATTGAAGTTTAGAATTGAATTGCATTAAAATGGAGGTCAATTGGGTTGATTTGGTTTAACATTGGGCTCACTTGGGTTAAAAATGGGTCAAATTAGGTGTTTTGTTAAATGTGGGTTAAATTGAAACAATTGGGCTATGGTGTAGTTGAACAAAATGAAATTGAGAATATTTGGGATTTTCTAGAATTTTTTGAGAATTTTCTGAATTTTTGGAATTTTTGGGTTAAAAGGGTATTTTGGGTATTTGGAGGGTATTGGGGTGTATTCTTGGAATTTTTGGTATATTTGGCTAAGGATGATCAATTTGAATGGTGGGAAATGTTTAGGATTGGTTTTGATGAATTTTGGGTAATTTAGGTAATTTTTCAAATTTTGGATAGCTTCAAGGGCATTTGGTAGGTTTAGTGGGTGTAGGGCCCCGGGGTCAAAAATTGAAATTTTGGAAAAAAAAAGATTGATCAAGTTTGATTAGAATGGAATCACTTTGGTTGAGCCATGAAGCCATATAAAGCACATAAGAGCCATGAGAGGACTCATTTGAGGCATTCACTATGTTGTTAAGGTCCATCCATATGAATTACCTACATGAGTCAGGGAGTCAAGCTAGGTATGAATGATTTTGGGATTCGAAATGTGTGTGAAAGTGTAATGTGTGTAGGTTAACCCTCACCAGACCAGGCCACCCTGGGTAGTCCTTAAGGCCAAAGAGTCCTATAGGGAACTCATCCTTTAAACCTCCACATTTGATCTTAACCCTCCAAGTGACTTAAGGGTTTACAATCAAACTTATGGGGTTTGCAGGGAGTTAAGAGGTGTTTGAATTTCTAAGTGGTGGGTTCTAGTCCTCTAAGATAGTCAAAGGGAAAGCCTAAGGCTAAATACTAAGTACTAAGGAGAGAGAAGAGAAAAGACCTCATAAAAAATGAGGTCAATAAATGGACCCCAAATAGGTGTGGTGTGCTAACCAAGCACACCGCGCGTATTGGCGTTGATCGAAGAGATCAACAAAACCAACACAGACGTCTATGTAATACACTTAGAACAGAGTAGAAACAAATTTCCACTGGGGAGTATCGAGTATATCTCCGAGACTGGAGATCCTTGAACTCTCGCTGGGGAAATAAAAAAGAAGTGAATTCCAAATCATAAGATCTTGGGAAATTTGATTTATATTTCATTTCATTTTCTGTTTTAAGTTTTAATGTGTGAGTTTAGATTTCGATTTGTTCTGAGATTCAATTTCAATTGAGGTTTAATTTAAAATCAATTCAAGGAAATCTAGATTTGAAATGAGAATAGGAACCTAGGTTCCAACCTCGGGATTGCGAAGAGAACTTGAATTTAGATACCAGCCTCAGAGTGAGAATCGAAGTTTATGTATCGATTGGAAAGGATGAGAATCAGAATTTTGGTACCGATCTTGAAAGTTTAAAGAGAACTAGAATCAGATTCCAGTCTCGAAGGTTTAAAGAGAACTTGAATCTGGTTCCAGTCTCGAAGGTATAAAGAGAACTGGAATCTGGTTCCAATCTCGAAGGTTTAAAGAGAACTGGAATCTGGTTCCAGTCTCTAAGGTTTAAAGAGAACTGGAATCTGGTTCCCATCTTGAAGGTCTAAAGAGAAATGGAAACTGGTTCCAATTTCGAAGGTTTAAAGAGAAATGGAAACTGGTTCCAATCTCGAAGGTTTAAAGAGAAATGAAAACTGGTACCAATCTTGAAGGTCTAAAGAGAAATGGAAACTGGTTCCAATCTCAAAGGTTTAAAGAGAACTGGAAACTGGTTCCAGTCTCAAAGGTTTAAAGAGAAATGAAATTTGGTTCCAATCTCGAAGGTCTAAAAAGAAATGGAAACTGGTTCCAATCTGGAAGGTCTGAAGAGAAATGGAAACTGGTTCCAATCTCGAAGGTTTAAAGAGAAATAAAAACTGGTTCCGATCTCGAATGTTTAAAGAAAAATGGAAACTAGTTCCAATCTTGAAGGTCTAAAGAGAAATAGAAACAGGTTCCAATCTCGAAGGTTTAAGGAGAAATGGAAACTGGCTCCAATCTCGAAGGTCTAAAGAGAAATGGAAACTAGTTCCAATCTCGAAGGTGTAAAGAGAAATGGAAACTGGTTCCAATCTCGAAGGTTTAAAGGGTTAAAATTTGCCGTGGAGATTTGAGTTTAGCGGAAGATTTGGAATGAGACGTGAAAGTGTTTCACGTCCCACGAGGATCGATCAAAGTCTGATTATTTGGCAAAGGATATGAATCCATGCCATCAGAACCAAATCGAAAGTTTTCGTGGTTCTGTGTCAGTAGACTCAGTTGACCTTCTCAAAAGAGGGAAGGAAACATGGAGAGTCAAAAAGAGATTTGAGAATAGCCGAAGGCTGGGGATTTCAAATTCAGGAATTTGTTTTAGTCGCTTGTTGTGATTTGATTTTATCTTGATTTTTCAATTTAGAGTTCACATTTATTTAGAGTTCGTGTTTATTTGTAGTTTATTTTAACATTCAGATTTCTTTTAAAAGAGAGTTTTCATTTATTTTTATCTTTCCTTTGTTCTTTGCTCGAAGTTCTTTTTAATTCAATAGAATTTCCCAGTCAATTTGCATAAAAAGAGGTGAAGGCAAAACATGACATGTTCACTTTCATTCCAATCTCAACGAAAATACATCATACAACTTGATCCAAAACTTAATGATATTTTCTTTGAGAATTTAATATCTCATACAATACATATAAATCCAAAATGAATTGTGTAAGATTCTTGAAGATTCTTCTAAAAGCATCTGCAAAAATCCATGTCTGAATAGTGAGATACATGGACAATAACATCACCTTCCAAGTCATCCTTGGCTGGAAAGTCGTATGGATGTGCATTGGAGGTGTACTATCTCCCGTGTAACTCATAGCTAGTAAGGTTGGAGGTTCTCTAACTCTAGATCTCGCTGGAAGTGAAAAGGAATCTTTCTGACATCCATTCTCCTGAAAGTAACAAAGACCCGCTCAACAGGCAACCCTGGAATGCAATGCTTTGCGATGTCTGCTCCATTCCCTTTTAACACCATGACGGAACCTACCGGTAGTGGTATCTCCACCGGCCCTCGAAACTCACCGGGGCCTAGTATCTAGAGGTCAGATCTGAACATGATATTGCATTGGTTGACAAGAGACACTGTGCAGAAAGGTCTAATGAAATCATGACGGTCTATGTGTGGAGGTATGCAGTCGCCGTCCTTGAAGATGTTAATGATGCAGCTGTTGGGTATGCAATCTGCAGCCATTACCCTCCATGTTATCATCCTCTTTAATATTATTTTAATAATATTCGGCATCGGATCCACCTCACTTCGACGGAGTATCCCTGGTGGATTTCCGTTTCTGTCTACCATGAAGTTGTAGCAACATCCGCACTGGATCGTATCTCTTCCTTTCCCTAACATCCATCTTAGGGGTTTAGAATAGGTCTTTTCCCTCAGACGACCAGCTCGACCCATTTTCTGAAGTTCAACGATGCAGTCTATAATTTGATGTTGTTCGTAGTCTGAGAATACATCTGTATGCAGCTCAAGGCCTTCCAAGATGTTAATCCTCTTGCCACAAATTCTTTCAAAGTATTCGAAAGTTTTCTTTTCAACATTCTGCATTCTTCCAACTCATATTCTGGAATTATCTACAACTGGCGAGGTCTAGTAACGTACAGAGGAATGTATGGTTCAACCCCAACACACTCTCTTGCATGTCTTGGCTCCTCGGGGGTAGTCTCTATCGGGACATCCTCCGGGGTTGCTTTCACAACAAGACTCTTTAAAACTGGTGTATTTATCTGGCGTCGAGGCGTTGATTCTATTTCTGCTCTTCTTGGGATTTCCTTTTTCTTTTCTGTTTTCCTTGGATTTGATCTCCTTTCCGGCTCCTGACAAACCAATTTCTTCGGAGTATTTGTATTTCTGTTAGCAACTGTCTCTTCATGTTGATCTGCTGCTAACTTGGTTAACATCTTGCGAATGCGGCGATTCTTGTTCCTTCGCTGGGTGGCAGTGAGAGTAGCTCTCCTTACCCCTTGGATTTCTGCAGGCATGGAGCTGAGAAGCCTGCCCTCTGCTGTAGCAACCACTTACATAACTTTCTTGTCTTCTCCCGTTGCATGAGCGGTATTTACTTTTCTCTTCTTGTTGGTAGATGGTTGACTTGAGCCACCCAATTTCATCACTGTATGGCTGTGGAGCTCTTCCAGATCAATCGGAGTCCAATCATTTTCTTCGTATTGTAGCTCAGCTGGTGTGAAGTCAGAGTCGACCTCAATCACGGCTCCATCATTCATCCTCTTTTCATCAAGTGCTAGACTTACGCCATTCTTAAAGTTCAGAGCTAACCGCCCGTTCGACATTTCCCTGCGAAAAACATGGAAAGGATCAGGGGCTGTACTAAGAACAAGAACAGTAGAAAAATAAGTTATTTACTAATGAAAAGCTTTTATTCGTTTATTTTAAATTTAAATAGGAGTAGGAAAAGATGAAGAAAGATCAAGAGTGAGACTCAATTTGAAAGGGAGGATAAAAAACTTTATTATCATGATTTCACATGTTTTCTTTTTAACATTTTTTTTAATGATTTTCTTTATCATCCATTTTTTTACTTTTGGGTTCGGACCCAGTCATAAGTAATTACTGTGCCCGTGCTTCTAGGAATGAGGATTCATCATTCGAAACATCAGGTTGCGTAATACTTCTTTAGATATCGTCCATTAATTGGAAGCATTGGTCGTTCTCTACGGCAATTTACAAGCTGGTAGGAACCTCCTGAGTAAACTGTCTCGACGACGAATGGCCCTTCCCAAGTCGGTTCAAATTTACCACCTATCTTGCGATGTGCAAGAATAGGTCTTCTGAGAACCAAAACAAAGTCACCGACTTTGAATCTCCTTGGACGGACTAATTTATCATGGGCCTGGATCATCTTGGCTTGATATAGTTCCAAATTCTGCTGTGTTGAAAGTCTTTTCCCTTCCAAGCTTTCCAACTCTTCTAGTTGTAGTCTGGCATTTTCTTCTATAGTGATCTTGTTTGCAACTGCAATTCTGAGAGACGAAAGCTGAACCTCTAAGGGTAGAATGGCCTCAGACCCATACACTAAGGCGTAAGGCGTAGACTGGGTGGGAGTTCTGAAAGTCATCCTGTAGGCCCATAAGGCTTCTAACAACTTCTTGTGCCAATTTCTCTTGTTGTCGTCCAAAGTTTTTTTTAGGATTTGGACGAGAGTTTTATTAAAAGCCTCGGCCAAGCCGTTCGCTCTTGGGTAGTAGATTGTCGAATAGCGCCAGTCGATCCCGTGTCTTCTGACAAAATTGTTGATCTTCGTAATCTTGAAAGCGGACCCATTATGTGAAATGATTCTGCGCTGTACCCCAAAATGGTAGACGACTTGATTCTTGAAGAACTGTAGCACGTGATGTGCTTTCACTTCTCTGAGCGGTACTGCTTCTGCCCACTTAGAAAAGTAATCTGTAGCTGCAAGAATGAAGCAATGTCCTCTTGAAGAAGGCGGTTCTATCAGACCCACAATATCTGTGCCCCAACACTCAAACGGCCATGACACGATTTTTGGATGTAGTACATTTCAAGGTTGAAGTAGAACCACTCCATGCACTTGGCACTGGTGACAACTTTTGGCAATCTTCATGCAATCGGTCATCATCGAGGGCCAGTAGTACCCTAGTCTTTTCATTTTCATTTTCATTTTCTGATCCGACTGATGAGCGCCAAAAAGTCCTGAGTGTACTTCTTTAATAATTTCACGAGCCTCGGACCCACTACGGCATCTCAGCCACATCTGATCAAAAGACCTTCTGTATAACGTGTTGTTTATTAATGCGTAAGATAGAGTTCTTTTCTTGATTTGATGGGCTATCGACTTATCATCTGGTACGTTTCCCGTTTGCAAGTAGTCTATTAGTGGTTGCCGCCAATCTTTTGTAACTTATGTTACTGCTGCAACCGATTCTTTTTCTTTTCCTTCTGATTTGTGTATTGTATCCATGTCGAGCTGTGATAGAACCTGCCGTCCCTGAGCTGACACTTCAACTGACTCATCCTGCAAGCAGGAAAATTCCTTTGCAAGGCGGACTAACGCATCTCCGAGAACATTTTCTCTTCTGAGAATCTTATAGATCGTTATATTTGGAATTTGCTCCAACAGTCTCATGGCGTACTGAAAGTACTGCTCGAGTCTCGGCTTTAGAATTCTGTACTGTCATGCGACCTGTTGAATGATCAACTGAGAATCTCCATAAATGTTGATATCCGTTATCCCCATCTGAATAGTTAATTCCAATCCGGTTATAAGGGCTTCGTAGTCTGCCTCGTTATTTGTACACGGTTCTATTAAGTGGTAGGAGTACCTTAACATCCCCCGCTCTGGTGTTATAAAGATTAGTCTGATTCCTGCCTTACCGGGCACTATCGTTTGCGATTCTTTATCTTTTTATGTTGAAGATGCTCCATCGAAGTACATTTCCCAACGCTGATCATCGGGGTCATCTAGGCTCATTATCTGATAATCTGGCAAGTCATCATTGAGTGGCGATTCTGCCGGTAAAGGGTGTACTGCGAGGAAGTCTGTTGGGACTTGTCCCTTTACGACACGAAGAGGAACTAAAGTTATATCGAATTGCAATAGTATCATTGACCACCTAGCAAGTCTGCCGAAAAGCGTCAGTCGGGGCATCAAATATTGAAATGGATTAAACTTCGAAAAAAGGTTGACCTTATGAGAAAGCATGTAGTGCCTGAGCTTCTGTGCGGCGAAGATCAGGGCCAAACAGTGCTTCTCAATAGGAGGATACTTTACTTCCGTCGGAATTAGACGACGACTTAAGTAGTAGAGAGCATTTTCTTTTCTCTCATCATTGACCTGGGCTAGCAGGGCTGCGAGAGAGTCGTCTAAAGGTGCGGTATAAAGTATCAACGGTCTTCCCGAGACTAGGCCTGCTAAAACAGGAGGTGTCATTAGGTATTGTTTGATGTCATCGAAGGCATGTTGACATTTGGAGTCCCAAGTAAACTTGGCATCCTTCTTAACTAAAGCATAAAACAGTTGACACCTTCTTGACAAATTCGAGATAAAGTGTTGAAGATATGCCAATTTTCCTTGAAAGGACCGTAGTTGTTTCAAGGTTTTGGCAGGTGGCATTTCTAAGATAGCCTTAATATTCTCCGGATCAATTTCAATTCCGCGATGTCGAACAACAAATCCTAAGAATTTCCCAGAGGTGACGCCGAAGGCGCATTTCATGGGATTCATCTTAAAGTTATATTGTCTTAAACGCTCGAAAATAATTCTCAAATCATACAAGTGATCTTCTTTTAGTTTGCTTTTGATGACTGCATCATCCACGTAACACTCGACTTGGTTGTGAATGAGATCATCAAAAATCCTTGTCATTGCTCTTTGATAAGTTGCTCCTGTGTTCTTTAATCCAAACGGCATCACTGTGTAGCAGTATACCCCGATCGACGTTCTGAAGGCTGAAAGCTTTTCATCTTCTGGTGTCAACTTTATCTGGTTGTATCCTAATGATCCATCCATGAATGAGAAGACTTCATGTGTTAAAGCAATGTCGATCATCAATTCTGGAATGGGTAGCGGGAATTCGTTCTTAAGACATGCTTTGTTTAAATCTTTGTGTCTACGCAGATTCTGATCTGACAATTCTTCTTTCTTATTGGTACCACATTGGCTAACCAAGTTGGATATTGTTCCTCACGGACAAATTTAGCATCTATTAGCTTCTTAACTTTAACTATAACTTGTTGTTCAATCTCCAGACGCTTTCTTGTCGGAGCTTGTCTGACTGGAACAGCAGTGTGATCCACTCCTAACTTGTGAACTGCGACTTCTGGAGCTAATCCTGGCATTTCATCATAACTCCAAGCAAAAAAGTCCTTGAATTCCATCAATAAATTTATTATCTCTTCGAAGTCTTCTTTATTGAGTAAGGAGCTAACAAAGGTCAGCCTATGCTCTTCGCTAGTACCTAAGTTAACTTCCATTAACTCGTCTATTGTAGATTTAATTTCTTCTTCAAATTCTGGCGGAGCATTTCTGATTGGTAGATCTTCGAGATCTTTTGAAGCTTCCAAGCAGTCTTCATTAGGCTTGCAAGTGACAACCAAGCAAAAACATGTATCGTCAACAGACCCTACTGTGCCAAATCTGAGACCATGTTTTGAATTGGGAGGCCAACTGGCATTGTTCCATAATTTTTCAAAGTGATGTGATCGACCTTTTGTCCATCATCGAGGTAAGACACCACGTTGAATTAAATTTTGAACACAGGGAGAGTACTACTCAAAAGGCAGTTCCATTAATTCAAAAGAAGTAACATCTTCAAATTGTACATCCTTTTCAGTATTGGAAGAAGAAGAGCCACGGTAAAACTTGATTGGTTTAGTACCACTACGTACTTCCTTGACCACCATACCCTCGATCTTATTAGAATGGATCGAGGTCAGGGTCATAGTATGTACATAGTGGTTAGTCTTCTCGTACATTGATTTGTATTCCTCATTCTTTTCATTTTCAAGAGAGATCATGAACTGGGGTTTCTTTAGATTTACTGTTGCTGCTTCTTTCTTGATTTCTTCTTCTTCGGAACTGGTCTCCCAATCAATGTTGATGACTGGTTTCTTCTTTCCAACTGTTCTAAAAAAAAACGTCTCTTCCACGACCTCGTCCCCGGCCTCGACCTCGGGTGCGAGTTCTGGAGAAACTTTCACCATCTTGCCATAAGGGAGTGGTGAGTAACTGTTGAACTAGAATCTCTAGCTCTTTATCGTCTTGCACTTCTTTTGCTTCATTTGGTACGGTGTTTCTGGAGATTATTATTTTCTTCGGAGGCGCGTAGTAGGCTGCATCTTCGTGAATTCCAATCTTGTGTACGGAGAACGGTTGCAAGTCACCTTTGATACATTATTCTCCTCCTTCGTAATATTTTATGCACTGGTGCAGAGACGACGGTACCATCCAGTTCTCATGGATCCATGGACGACCCAGTAGAGCGTTGAATGATGTCTCAGAATCAATTATGTAGAATTTTACGGTTGTCTTTGCTAAATCACAAGTTTTCATTAATAGTGTTATCGATCCAAGAGATCTTTCTCCTTTCTGATTGAACCCTCTTAATAACATCTTGTCTGCTTCGAGGTCGCAAGCATCAATTTCCAAATATGCTAACGTTCGAAGGCTCATTATGTTGATTGATGCTCCTGGATCAACCAACACTCTAGAGAGCGTAAACATTCCAATAGTGACTTAAATGTACAACGGTCGGCTGTGATCAGCCGTTCTGAGTAGTAAATCATTGTCGGTGAAGGTAACACCTCGCTGTTCTTTTAACGAGCAAACCTCGTCTAAGGAATTACCAGCCATTTGAGCTAAACAAATTTCTGAATCAAGTAGAGCCTTGATCAGAGTTTCCCACATCTCTTTTGACAGGATCAGAGTGTCGTATATGTTTAGTTTGGCTGGTAGCTTCCTAAGATGGGCTAGCACATTATAGTCCACTTTATTACCATGTTCCTCGGTTTCTTCCTGAATGGGCAATTCCTCTACCGGGGTTGGCTCTTCCTGAGAAACCACCTGCTTTCCTTTATCCTTTGGACCCATTCTCGGGGGTAGAACTTTTCCAATTCTTAAATTGGCTTCAGTTATTTCTTCTATATCTGGTGGTGAATCTGTCGGTGTATCCTCTTGAATTGGAATGATCGGCTCTTCGCGAGCTGCTTCGGAATCTGATGACTCTAATTCTATCGCAATCAGAGCTCCTCGAAATTCACAAATAGACTCGTCGCTCGTTGAGCTTTTGTAGCCATCCTTGTGAACGTCTTCTCCTTCGTCGTAGTCATTGAGGTTTAGTATGATTTGAGAATCGTTATTTATATTGGAATCGAGATCCGGATTAGCTTGGTTTTCATTAGCTACGTAATCGTTAGAAACAGTCAAAACGTAGCCAACACCAAAACTCTTATCATTATAAGATCCCGTCGGGGCGAGCAAATAATCATACAGAGTCAGAGGTTTGAGGGATTTCTCCCCTGAATTGGAAACAACCATCCTAGGATAAGCAGCCCCTAGTCTACTCTTTAGAGCCTCGGTCTTCTTTTCTTCCATGATTTTCTCTTCCTTCTGAGGCGGTTCTTCGATCGCAAGCGATAGTGCCGGCTCGGTAGGTTTCAAACTTTGACTTGAAGCGTGCACCGAAGCGTTCTGGATATGGTCTAAGATTTTCTTTGAAGACTTTGTCCAGACGGTACTCCATCCATTATGGGTCGTGTAAGGGTTTATTGGAACAATAGGATCCGTCGAGATAACGTTGACTGAACCTACTTTTTGGGGTTCCTTCATTTATTCCTTCAGGATTGTTATGTTCCCTTTCCGGAGATTGTCGTCAAGCTAAATCTTGAAAGTGATGCAATCCTCTATCTTATGCCTGAGCATCCGGTGGTAAGATCAATAGTTCAGATGATCTTTCTTATTGACTTCTTCCGGCCTCTTGGGCTCCGGTAGCTGGAAATCTGGTGTCTTCATTAAACTACGTAACATCTTCGCCACTGCTTCAGTTTTGAATGGATATTCCTTGTTCAGAAAATCTTTCAGGGTACGCTGTGGATGAGGCGGTTGTTCATAATGCTCGAGGCGACCGATAGCTCGGTCGAGGCTGTTGATAACCCTGCTGAGGTTGTTGGTAAGTATGTTGCGGTGGTTGATAGCTAGGCTGTGGCCGCTCTAGCTGTATCTGTACTGGCTGCTTGCCCTTATCTACTACCGCGATGATTCCAGACTTCTTTTCGAATGCTTTCACTGGTTTATGTTTATCGGTCTTGTCAACGAAACTTAGTTGCTTTGCTTCCTCTTGTAAGCTCCCGGCTTATCTAAGAAACTTCTCGAAAGTCCTGATTGTAAATCCTTTAAGGATAAGTGCTATCGGGCCGTGGATGCTTTTCAGCAAAATACCGATTGCATGCTGCTCCTGAAGTTGTGGTTCACACTTCATGCTTAAATTTCTCCATCGAAGTATGTAATCCACTAGAGTTTCATTCGGTTTCTGGTGCTCCACCACTTTATCACCGATAGTGATGTGGTGTCGTGCTCCGGCAAACCGCTTAACGAAGAGGTTTTCCAATTCTGTAAAGGTCTTAACTAAACCATTTGACAATTCTGCGTACCAGTCAAAGGCAATCCCTGACAAACTGCCGAAGAACTGACGGAAGAGTAAAGCGTCACTCCCACTGGCATTGCAGCAACTTGCACAAAAATGTGCGACATGCTACCAGGTTTCCCGTGTCAACGAAAGTCTTAAACAGAGGAGATACGAAGCCTTTCGAGTATTGGACTGCATCGAACTCTTCGGGGAAGGGCCTACCCGTCTGAATAGATGCTCCGCTCTTGGATTGTGCTAAGGCTTCTCGCACCTGCTGTTCTACCATGTTTTTAATGTCCTTTTCGGGAATCATGCTCTGTGCAGAATCCTTCTTTGGTGGCTCGTCTCTGTTGATGGATGTGATCTCTTTTCCTCTATCTGCAATATGGATGATTTCTGGGGGTGTTTCTTTCTGAGGTTGCACCTGACTTTGGAGAGTGGCTAAAGCAGCAGCCATCTCTTCCATCCTCCTTGCCATCTGGGAAATTGTGTCATCTCTTTCCCGAAGTTGTGCTCTCATCACTTCCGGTTCATCTCTTTTCGCAGCTGCCGGTGCACCTTGTGAAGCTGATGATGCTTGTGTCTCAACCATGTTGATCTCGGCATACTCTTCATCTATGAACTCTGATGAATCAACTTCCTTTTCCAAAATTTCCCCTCTTTCTTTCGCCAACCGTCGGATATCTGTCCTTAGCTTTCCTATAGCATCCTCGAGGGGTCTCTTCCAAATGGTCTCATGGTTGTCGTGCGATGACTGTTGAACTTCTTTTTCGGGAGTTTCTTTTATTGCAGTAACACTTCTTTTTTATTCAGGCTCTTTGACGAGACTTTTCTTCTCAGAACGTTGTGTTGGTCTTAGCTCGGTAATAATAGGTTGCCGCACCATCCTTCTTGCAGCAGAAGGCCTAGGACCGGACGGTCTGTCGGCTATATGCTGGTAGGTGGTGTCCTTCCTAATATGATGGCCCGACACAACAACAGATGAACTAGCTCTCATTTTTTTCCTTGGTTTCTCTATCGCAGTGACAGGCTTTACTCGTGGTCCGAGGCGGGATCTAGCTGGCACTCATCCCATTCTTCTTAGAATTTCTGACACAGGGCATCTTTCTTTCTTTGCCAATTTTTCTATCACATCTTGTAGTCGAGTAATTGGCGTAGTCTTAACCCTTTTTCTTTTGTAGTTACTATAGTATGCAGGTCAGGGTAGTGTAGCGGCAATCCTTCGGACATCTTCTTCATCCGATGCAGCAGAGAGGGGGTGAAATCTACTCCCTTCCAACAGAGGTATATACTCAGGTAGTTATTCTCTTTCCTCAGGAATTTCTTCTAGAAAAGCAACTTCAGCAGCTTTGGCTTTCTCGATCCTGGCGATCTTTCTTGCTTCTATTTCTCCTTTGAGTCCGAGTTAGGGGTTCAACTCTTGAACTTGACCCAATCTCAAAAGCAGATGGTATCGTAGCAAAATCTGTACCCTCCATGGTGACAGGCTCATCACAGACTTTGATTTCCTTCCCCTTCAGTTTGGCAGAAGCCGGCGTAGGTGCAGAGATGACTAGACCAATGAGGGTAGAGACACCAGTCCTCCTACGAACAACAGTACTTCTTTCAGCTGGAACCCTTTATAGGGGAGGGAATTCTTGAGTCGACTTCAGGTTGAATGAATTACGGGCTCCTCAGTTTCTGGCACTTTGTCCATTAGTGCGAAGAGAGTCACGTCAACGAACTTGATATCTGTATTGTCGAATCCTTGTCCAAAACGGATGATTCCATTGTCGGGCAGTTCATCCTTATAGACGGCGAAGTCCATTCCATTGGTGAAGGAGAAAATTAACTTTGGGGCAGTCATTTTCTGCAGGGTAGATTCCGAATGTCAGTCCCGAATTATGCTTCCTTTCATCACAAAACTTAGAACAAAAAAGAAAGAGTCCGAACACATTTTCGTTTATCTTAATGTATTTATGATTTAAAAGATTTTGTTTATTAAAAGGGTCATTTATTAGAGGATTTTTTTGTTAGGAACGAAATGTTTAAAGAACGAAGGTTAATAGAAAAGGAAGGGACCCAGTTCGGAATTGGAAAGGAAGAGAAAGTCTCGTAAAACTTCTCAACCCGAAGGACTACTCCTAGGCTAACACCTATTGGGGGTCCACCCCACCTCAGAAAAGAGGTAATAGGATTTTGGAACCTCTTTGTTTTGGGGTGTCTAAACAGTGGCTCCTAAATCCGAGAGAAGTTGGTTATACTCGTTCAAGATAGAAATGAACGTGGTATGCCAACGGAAAGAATGGTAGTTTGCTCCACTAGGGACATGGATACACTACTGATTTATGAAGGCAAAGCCATCTGATTAAGATGGAGAGAAGAACTAGTCCCCAGCGGAGTCGCCAGAAATTGTAGGGCTTATTTTTAGGTTGAGTGTTGTTTAAAAAGGGGTCGCCTACAGAAATTGTCAGCGAATTTTAGATTTTAAATTTAACTTAAATATACATATAATTTAGAAAGTAGCATTTGATTTTAAAAATAATTTTAAGTTTAAAAATTTTAGGATATGAAATCAAACCGATCTCACATCCCAAATAGTTTATATAAACGAGCACCACACCACAAACCGTGTATCTATCCCAAAGAAAAGACACACCGCTTGATGATGGGGCTCCATTAAATAAACTATAACATTTGTGACATCCGTTTGGTCTACAATCCAATTTTATAAGCTGACAAGTTCCCCTGCTTAATATAAAGAAATTAAGCAGGGTTTATATTTCCTGGGTTCTTTAAGTTCCCCATAAGGGCAAGCCCCTATAATTAATTACATCTTAAATGACGGGAATCATTTAAGAAAACTCTCGATAATGATCAGTGGTTTTGCTCTCAAGAATATCAAATTTTAAGGTTTTCAAAAGATTGGATTTTGGAAATTTCAAAAAGGATTAGCTCAAATTTGGAACAGTTTATTTTAAGAGTCCAAAGGAAGAAAAGTAGGAGAAGCTCAGGATCCAAGAAGAATCTTGGAAACTTCCCAAACTATCCTATTGTTTGGCTTTGAATTTAAGAGTTTATTTAATATTTCAATCTTGCCAATTTTAATTAATTAGGACTTATATTTGTATGACATAATCATACAGATAGCCTCGAAGATGTGAGGATTTATGTGATACCGAACGACTACCTCGAAGTCCTAAGACCGGTTAGGGCTTAATTTGCATAACATGATTATGCAAATTCTTATCGAAAAGTTGAGAGTTTATGTTGCACTAGGAAAACTACCTCGAAATCTTATGGCTTGGTTATTTAATTCTAAGAATATTTTTGCTAAAGTAGACTCAAGTTTTGCTGATGACGATGGCCGTGCTGCCCACCATGCTCCAAGCTCCTTGTTGTTGCAGAGGTTTAGTTTTAGAAAGTGAAAATCAGGAGATGAGAGAAGTGTTTTGGTTTAGAGAAATCTTAAAGTTCAAATTTCTTTAATGTTTTATTAGGGGAATCTTAAAGTTGATTATAACAACACCGGTTAAGATCCCACGGTTCCATCATTCCGGCTCCGTTATTTTTATCAAATTCACTTAGTCCAGATGAATTTGCTAAACTCAACTGAATGAGTTCCACACTTTCATTTAGACCGTGGGATATCCCGTTAGCAACATGTAGGTTACATCATCTGAGGTATTCCTGATCATCCAACAAGATGTGTTAATTTAGTTATAATTGCAGTTTTGTTGTTCTGTTTATGATTCAATTTTGAGTTGTTTTATCTTTTGAAATGTTGTGGCGGTGAATTTTATCTTGTTGTGACTTTTAATTTTGGGTTTCAATTTTGTGGCTATCCTAAAGGTTTCAGTTTTCATGTAGGGTGACATTCTTGTTTAACATGCAAGAGAAGTAAAGTACAGTACGAGTAAGTAAATTACAATAGAGTAAGTTGTGATAAAATAAAAGCGTACCTGGAGGGTCTTCTTGTCATTCCCGCTGCACTTAAAACACATGTCAGAGCATTTAAATATTTATAACAAGTACCTAGGTAAAGCTAAGGGAAAGGTTTTGGTTGTCTACCAAAGTCATAATCCTATAGCTAGTCATCTCCTATGACATCTAGGTTCTTGTATTTTGTTTAAGGATGATTTTCTTCATCAAAGAACAATCAAATTCAATTGTTCTTCTAAAACATCCCATCATATTGAGGAAGTGTTTAGGAAGAGTCCTAAACATCTTTTCAATATTTTTGGGATTATTTTTGAGTCCAAATGAGTTTTATTGCATGTGTGAATTAATTATCCCAAAATTTAGTTTAGTTTGTTTCTTGCTCAGTGAATTAGGATGTTTGATTATTCTATAAGTAAAGTGACATTTCACTTGATGCTTTACTTAAGAGTTATAATAATAAAAACCTTTAGGGGGCAAACCAGTTTATTAAATATTTTAATGATTTAAACTTGGAGTTGGTGATTTAAAGGTGATTTAATTTAGTTATGAAATTTTAATAATTTTAAGTTTGGAATAGTGTTCAAGTTGTTTTATTCTTAACTGTTTTAAACTATTTGAATTAAAAGAGGAGTTTAAATTATTTAATTTAGACTTTAATGATTTAATTTTAATTTATTGATTTAATTTTAATTTAATTGCAATATTCTGGATTAGCTTTTAATTAGTTTGATTATTAATTTTATTTTAATTAATAATTTATTTTTATGAAAATGATTTTGATGTTTCAAATTTATATGTTTTTTAAGTGATTTTTGAAATTAAAAAAATTTTTGTTTTAATTTTATTTCAATTTAATTATCAAATTATTTAATGTTTTAAGTTTTAATTTAATTAAGGTTTATTTTCCTTTTAATTATTTAATTATTAATTTCAATTATCACTTTAAATTTAATTAAAAAGTTAAATATTATAGTGATTCATTTAGGGATTTTAGTTTAAGTTATTATAGTCTCTCTAAATTATATCCACATCTAAATAATCTAAATTTTAACTTACTCTTCCAAAATATAAATTGTTTAATTAATTAAGGTTTACTTTAAATATTTTCAAGGTGATCAATGGTTTTCTACCCCTTAATTCCCTAGGTTTCAATCTTCTAATGAAAATTTTAAAATCAGACATTTTACCCTCCCCTTGATTAAACCTAAATATTAATTAGGGTTAAAATCCTTTAATTACATTTATGCCCTTTTAGACTTATTTATTTCATAACTCATCAAATTAAGCTCAAATGAACTTGAAATTTTTATTTAACTTCACTCATATGTCAATTAAGACATTAGAGGAGAAAATGTAATTTTTCTAAATTTAATTTAATTTATATAATTATTTTAATGAAAAATAGAGATTTTCAATGGAAGTTCAACAACATAACCAAGGTAAGGTTTCTGTCCTTAAGAAAATTAGGGGACGTTCTTAATAACTAGAGGACCACTTGGACCAATTTTGGTGATTTTTTTAATTATATTTTATTTATTATAATTATTTTGAGTTTTGAAGTGTTAATTAATTATAAAATAAAATAAAGGTTGAAAATTAAGTTTTATATTTTTCTTAAATCTATCTGACCTCAAGGAGTTCAAAGAAATAAATTTTATAATTTTCTGAGTTTTCTTTGATTTATTAGAATTAATTCAGTGAAAAGGTTGAAAAATTCATTTTTTAATTCAAAAATTGTTTTAAGCATTCAAAATTCAATATCTTTACTTTGAGACATGGGAAAAATATTTGGTTTATTCCTAAGTGATTAAGAAGTGAAATATGACATTTTTATGACTTTTATTATTATTTTTTTTATTTTTATTATTTTTTAATTATTTAAAATATTAAAATATGGTGAAAAATGATGATTTTTAGAAAATTTTAATTTTAATTTTCTCAGACTTACCTGATATCAAAGATGCCACAAAACCAATTTGGTGAATTTTTAAAGTGTATTTTTGGAATTATGAATTTTTAAAGTTTAATTTTGGTTATATGACTTAATTAATCCATTTAGTGGGGTTAAACATTTCCAATTGATTTCAAATTTTTATGTGAAGTCCCTCTAATATTAAAGATCAGTGGAGAATTATTTTCAAGTTCTTTTAATGTGTGGTTAACCCTAATTAATTAAAGTTTAGATTTGAGTAATTAGGCTAATTAGGGTTATTCTTAATGAATTAACTCAAAATGTAATTATCCTAGGGTCCTCTGGTCCTAAGAAACTTCCCCAAATTTTTCTAGAATTTTTTAAACAACATGCTAATTAACGGAATTAAAATACCAAAAACAGTGACATAAACTTGAAAAATACATAACTTGCCATAGAGATGGCCTCTGACCTTGAAAAATTCAGGGAATATTCCCAAGCACAGAAGCTTCAAAAGCTTTATGGTCTCATGCCATGGTGAATTGTCTATGCAAATGGAGAATCAAAATACTGAAATGAGTAAATAATTAATTAAAAATAAAATACTCATCAAAATAATTTGATTTATTTTTCACATTATTCTCCTCTATTCACTGAGCAAGATGGTAATTTTTGTTTATTTTTGTGATTTTTTACACAAAGATATGGATTTTCTAAGTTCTGGGAATTTAATTAAATAGAAAAAATTCTATTTATCTACTTATCCGACTCAGCACCGCGTCAACCTACGGCGGATTGAAAGACAACGCGGTGCGCTCCTATTAAACAAGGCCATCTGAGTCAGCACTCCAGGGTCACGCAGTTCACGTACCATTCTCTGGTCTGGCGCAATCTGGGTTGTCCACTTGATACACGCTCGATTAGACGGCACCTGGTCATCGTCTACGACTGGTGTGCACCCATGACCGTCCACACTAAAACCCTAAGAACTCTCTCATTACTCAACAGATTTTCGTGTTCTTATGCTCTATGGATTCGTCTTGAGGAGACGAACACATCCATATGCTTTACATGCTATGAAATTAAGACAATCAAAATAGAGAATCTCCTGAAGCTCAGGAGGAAGGAGAGATCTATACCTTGGCTCTGAGAAGTGAAGCTTCAAACAGAGAGTTGTGGCACCTTCAATTGTACCCAAGGAAGCTCCATATGAAATCTCTGGCTCTGGGGAATTGCCTAGGTACAACTTCCACCAAGCCCGATTTCAAAGCTTGGTCGATAGAGAGAATGGCTGGCCTGGTGAGGGGGCTTCCACTGGGGAACTCCTTCTCTTGGTCCTGTGCATGTGTGGGTGAGTTTAATTTGATTTTGGTGGAGGTTTCAGAGTTTTCATGGTTTTGGACTGAGGATTGAGCTCCAAAATTGAGCTAAGTCAATGGGGTTTAAGGCAGGAGAACAATGGGGATCAATTGCTCTAGGTTAGGAGAAGGTCCTGGACCAATTTTGGCAGAGTTTTGTTTAGGTTTGGTTCATCATCTTGTTTGGCCGAGAGGGTGGTGGGTTTAAATAGACATGGCTGGAGGGCCTCCCAGGGGGAGTTAAGGCTTGGGATCAGCTGCCTTAGGCGAGGGAAGAACATCCATGGAGTTCAATTGAGTTGGGACAGCTTAGCTAGTGAGTTTGAATTTTTTGAATTAAATGGGTGCTCTCGGCCTAGTGTTTTCCGGTGACTGTGGTGGCTGGCCGACCAGGCATGGGTCACCATCTGACTCAGTGAGGTCAGGGCTGGGGTTTGGTGAGTTCAATTGGCATTGGCCATGTGTAAAGGGTTTGATATAAATGGAATGGGGGAGGAGCTAATCTTGGGTCAAAATGGGTCCAATTCATGGATTTAGGTTTAATTCACCCTCCAAGGCCTGATTTTTGGGCTGAGGGAATCAGGTAAGTGAGCTAGCTTAGTGGGGAGAAGTCACCATCTAAGTACATATATGTTTAATCAAGGTTTAGAAGAGTCATGAAAAGGCTTAATCACCCTTAAGGGAATCATTAAATGACTCCCTCCTTTTGCCATAAATGACATGGTGATGTGTAAAGTGGCTTCCATGGCTTGCATATGGCTTGTGCATGGCTTCATGGCACCATTTGGCTTGGGGCCAAGCTTAGTCAATTTCATGGAAGTAGATTTTAGGAATTTTGGCATTTTGTTGGAAATTTGGATGAAGCTTGATTTGGAATGATTTGATTATTGATTTAAGACTTAGGGATGATTTCAATTAAAGGTATGATGAGAAGAAATTGTCATGTGGGCTTTAGATTGATTTTGGGCCTTTAGATTTGGTGAAAATTGGCTTTTAGAATGGTTTAAGAAAGTGGACCTTTAGGTTTGAAAACAAATTGGTGGATGGAAATTTTATGAAGGATTGGGCCAAAAAAATGTTGGGTTTAGTTTAGGGATGTGTCATGAACATTTTAGAAAAGATTTGGTATCATTTAGAGTGGAATTGGATTTAATTTGGGCTTTTTTGGTAAAGGGGCCAAAGTGGGTCAAATTGGACTAACTTGTGCTAAGGTTGGGCTAAGTTTCGATTTGATGTAAACTTAATGCTGAGAAATGTTTATAGGAGTGTTACAAAGAGTTTTCAATTTTGGTTGGGCTTTGATTTTGGGATTTGGGCCCATTTGGGTTAGATTTGGGTTTAGGCCAAATTTGGGCCTTAGGCTTTAAATTGAAATTGGATCCAAATGTCAATCAAATTGGGCTTGGATTTGGTCTAAAATGATATTGGGGATATTGAATTGAAGTTTAGAATTGGATTGGATCAAAATTGAGGTCAATTGGTTTGATTTGGTTTAACATTGGGCTCACTTGGGTTAAAAATGGGTCAAATTGGGGGTTTTGGTAAAAGTGGGTTAAATTGACAAAGTTGGTATATGTTGTAGTTGAAAAAAATGAAATTGAGAATATTTGGGATTTTCTAGAATTTTCTGGAAATTTTTTGAATTTTTATAATTTTTGGGTTGAAAGGGTATTTTGGGTATTTGGAAGGTATTGGGGGATATTTTTGGAATTTTTGGTATATTTGGCTAAGGATGATCAATTTGAATGGTGGGAAATATTTAGGATAGGTTTTGATGAATTTTGGGTAATTTAGGCAATTTCGCAAATTTTGGATAACTTCAAGGGCATTTGGTAGATTTGGTGGGTGTAGGGCCCCGGGGTTCAAAAATTGAAATTTTGGAAAAACAAAGATTGATCAAGTTTGAGTAGAATGGAATCACTTTGGTTGAGCCATGAATCCATATCAAGCCCATAAGAGTCGTGAGAGGACTCATTTGAGGCATTCACTATGTTGTTCCTAACCCTCATAGCTAAGGGCCTAGGGGTTAAGGTCCATCCATATGAATTACCTACATGAGTCAGGGAGTCAAGCTAGGTATGAATGGTTTTGGAATTCAGAATGTGTGTGAAAGTGTAATGTGTGCAGGTCAACCCTCACCAGACCAGGCCACCCAGGGTAGTCCTTAAGGCCAAAGAGTCCTATAGGGAACTCATCCTTTAAACCTCAACATTTGATCTTAACCCTCCAAGTGACTTAGGGGTTTACAATCAAACTTATGGGGCCCGCAGGAAGTTAAGAGGTGTTTGAATTTCTAAGTGGTGGGTTCCATTTCTAGTCCTTTAAGATAGTCAAATGAAAGCCTAAGGCTAGATCCTAAGTACTAAGGAGAGAGAAGAGAAAAGACCTCATCAAAAATGAGGTCAACAGTTGAGAGGGGAACTCTCATGCTAGCATAGCTTTTAAATGCTTTAAAATTCCATGGCTACCGTGGGCACACCTTGGAGAATACGTGGAAGCTTTCTTTTTACTGTTTCATGACTAACCCCTCCTCCCTTTTCTATTATTCTTACAATCTCTCTACTCTTACTTGATAAATAAAAATGGTGGCATCAAGTCCATGGAGAATTAATGTAGTAGCTTCAATTGGAAAGATTTACATAACATGTTCTACACTTTCACTAATGTCTTACATGTTGGTAGGTTACATTTGAAGGTTATGCATGCTTGGTTCTCATGGTTAGCATGTTTTAAGGGCTATTTTGAAATCCATTTAACATATGATTGGCTCTCTTTTAAATTAGACAATAATTTTCTCCATGCACACTTTTGGTTTTGGATGCCTATGGTGATGTTTAAAAGAAAAAGAGAGAAAGAGTAAAATCTGAAAATGCAAGCTTTTCATGGGTTTTAGAGGCTTGTAAATGCTACACTTTACATGTACTAGGCCTCACTTGCTCTTACTCAAATTGGTGCATGTGTTTGCTCCCTCTTTTATTCATGCTTCTAGCTCACTTTTCTTGGAAGATTTTGCAATTCTTTCTCTACTCATGATTTTCTAAGTTCGACATACCTTACTTGAAAGATTTGTCATGCTTCATCTCATGTTGGCAAATTACTTTAGGTTTAGCATATGTTATTTGGAAAAGTTCGCATGTTTCACTTATGCTACCTAAATCTTTAGGACTTTGCTCCTTTGAAGAGGTGTAGGCATGTTCATATGGCTTTGGGACTAAATGTTAGTTTATAGCTTTAAATGACATGTTTCACTTCATGTTTCTAAAGCATCCCTAAGCCTAATGTGTTTCTATTAAAAAGCCTTGAGAGCTTACCTCTTTCTGAAGTGCATATGAATGATGTTATATGATCTTTTTTTTAGCCCCACTACATTATTTTTGGGCATGTTAAAACATAAGGTATTGCTTAGCTTGGCTTGTTGGTTGCCCTCATTTCATTTCTTCATGGTAAGTTCCATGCTTTCCTTTCTTAAAATGGCACTAAATACACATGGCTTTACCTTCAAATGCTAAGTAGGAACTTTACATGACATGCCTTATTTTCACTGCTAGCATCATTTGAAATTTGGCATGCTTTACTTGGAAGTTTTCTTTTGAGATTTTTACCTCTTTGTTAGGTGTATGCTTGTGAAGGAAGTAAAAAAGAAAAGGTTAGGGGAAGAATATTCTTAGCTAGTTTTCTATTTATCTTGTAAGTTCTCTTTTGCTTAGCTTGTTTTCCTTTTATCTTGTAAGTCCTCTTTTGTTACATGAGGTTGGCATGCCATATTTTTTAGAGTTTCTAGATGGAAAGATGTGGCTAAACTTCACTTCTTACATACATTCCACCTAATTTTTGAAGTACTTACATGTTTAACATCTAAATTTCACCTTTTTACATACGTACCATTCATTTTTGAGTATTTACATGTTTAACATCTAAATCTTCCATGATACATAAAAAAAAGAGGATGGTCATATTTTTGATGCAGTGTTATGTGAAAATAAAATTTAGGTGTTGAATATGTAAATGCATAAGAATTTAAGTGTTATGTATGTAAATACATGGGAATTTGATGCTTTGCTTAAAGGTTTTGAAAATTTGAAAATTTGGGTGTTTTGTTTGTAAGGATTTTGAAAAACATGGTGCATATATTTTGCAAAAAATCTGAAATTTGAGGGGTGGCTTCATGCTAGAATCACCTTAAGCATTCTTAAGATGTCAAAGTTACTTAGTTATGCATTATTCTCATTACCGAAATTTCGAATATGCTTGAGCATGCATGGGGATACCATAAAACTTTCTTATTTGGAGGCACTTTTACCTTCATACATGCACTCTACATCATGATTTCTTTTGCTTACATTTATAAAAAAAAGACTGGTTTTGTGCCGATTTTGGGCATTTTTGGATAACCTCATTTTGGGTTCCTTTTGAGCACTTTTTGGATGCATTTTGAGCCTATTTTGGGCAGCTTTTAGACCATATTTTGGACTTGTTTTGAGCAGCATTTGGACTGCATTTTTAACATATTTTGGGTTGTTTTTGGGCTTGTTATGTGGCACGGCCGGGACTCATTCTCGGGGAGACATATGACTTTGTTTTTATGATTTAAATGCAGATTTTTAAATGAAATCATATATTATCTTTACTAATATGTCCTTGGGCTCGATACGTTACACTTGGAAACTTTGGAGTTGGCATCTTTATGGAATATACATATGTGTATGATGTGCTTCTTCTTTCTAGCTCTAGAGCATGATTTTATGCATAACTGAGCTGATCTACTATTTGTTTTGGAATATTAAGTTGTATCATCTTGTCTTTTAGGAAAGAAAAGAAAAAGAAAGAAGTGTGGAGAAAAGAAAAAAGGGAAAGGGAAAGAATAGAAGGAAGAGAGAGCTTGAGCTAGGCTTCGTGTTCTAGTTACTTGCCCCTTATTCACCGAAACACTATTTTGAGTTTAGCACCACATTGTGATGATTTAATGACTTTTCCTACTTTGAAATTTATAATTTTACCACTACCTTTGTTGCATGAAAATTTGAAAATTTGATATTGCTTGGCATTTGTAGGCCTACATGTAAATGATTTGGTAAAACTTTTGTAATTTTTAGATTTCAAAATATTCACATGTATAACACCCAAAAAATGAAGACATGTGTGCATATTTTATTTCATCAAGTACATACATGTACAACACCAAAAAATTAATTTTACACATGTTCCACTTTATACTATGCATAAAGGGGTGTTTTGCACTTATGTTTTTTTCCTATTGATGTGAGTAATCTTTTCAATTTATGTCACTTAGAATTGCCCCTAAGATGCATTTCCTTGTGTACATGGAATTGGGGAATTAATGTCACAGCAAGAACTAAATGAGCCTTAATGAGAAGAATAAGAATTCTCGTAGCCTTGGGGCTTTTACATACATGTCACTTTATAGTTAAGTATTTACATGCTTAACACCTACATTTCACCTTTTACATACATGTCACTCAAATTTTGAAGTATTTACATGCTTCACACATAAACTTCACTTTTCACATACACATCACTCAAATTTTGAAGTATTTACATGCTTCACACATAAACTTCACTTTCCACATATACATCATTCATCTCTTTAATCACTCACAAGTTTAACACTTAAACTTCACTTTTTACATGCTTCTACCTTCCTCCCCTCTTATTGCATGCTCTATTGTTACTCACTTCATGAATGTGGTATTAGGTCCATGTGGCTTCAATGTGGAAAATTAAGGTGAATGTTTTAGATGGCATGCTTCACGTATTCTCTATTGTCCCTATATGTTGATGCGCTACACTTGAAAGGTTATGCATATTTAGCACCTCTTACATTAGCTTAAGTGATGTCTTTGATGCCCTTACTTAAAATCTATATTATTGGGTGCCTTTTACAATAATTTAAGCAACGTCTTTGCTGACCTTACTTAAAATTTGTATTGGTGGGCATCATTTGTGTTGCTTTTAAGCGAAAAGAGAAAGGGAGAAAAGGGTTTGCTTGGGCTTGATGGTTTGGCTCACTTTTCTTTAGTTGTTGGACTTGCATGTATCAAAAATAAAACAACAAAACTTGCATGTTAATACTAGAACTGTTAGGCTTGCCCCGGAAGACAAAACATAAAACTAAATTCACACCCACAATATTCTAAATATAAAACAACTCAAATTTAATCACAAACAACAACAAAACTTATAATTACAACTAAATTAAAACGCCTCATTGGATGATCAGGAATACCTCGGAGGAGGAAACCTACGTGTTGCTAACAAGATTTACCATGGTTTAAATGAAAATATGGAATCCATTTAGTTGGACATAGTAAATTCATTTGGAATAAGAGAATTCGATGAAAATAATGGTGCCAAAATGAGGGAACTGTGGGATCCTAATCGGTGTCGCTAAAATCAACTTAACCCCCCCTTAATAAGACATTAAGACATCAAAATTTTTAACCAATTCTAAAACATGACACTTCTCTCATCCTAATGCGAAAAAAGAAAGGGAGTAAAGGGGTTGCTTGGGCTTGATGGTTTGGCTCAATTTTCTTTAGTTGTTCGACTTGCATGTATAAAAAAAAACAACAAAACATGCATGTCAAACTAGAACTGTAAGGCTAGCCCCAGAAGACAAAACACAAAAATAAATTTCCCCCCACAATAATCTAAATATAAAACAACTCAAAATTTAATCACAAACAACAAAAAAAACCTATAATTACAACTACATTGAAACGTCTCATTGGATGACTGGAAATATCTCAGTGAAGATAACCTACGTGTTGCTAACGAGATTTCCCATCATCTGAATGAAAGTATGGAATCCATTTAGTTGGATTTAGTAATGTCATTTGGACTAAGCTAGAACGAGGGAACCGTGGGATCCTAACCGGTGTCATTATAATCAACTTAAACCCACCCCTTAATAAGACATTAAGACATCTAAATTTTCAACCAATTCTAGAACATGACATTTCTCTCATCCCACTGATTATCACTTCTTAAACTAAACATTCTGCAACAACAAGGAGCTCGGGGCATACACCTTGGGCAGCACGATCAAACACGTGGAAGAACATGTTAGAGAGAGCAAAATAATGGATATACAACGACAACTCTCTTCCTTAGAAATAAAAAATCAAGCTATAGGACTTTGAGGTAGCCTGTCTAGTGCTACAATCCTCATCTTATCTTTTGGGTATTTGCACTTAGTGCAATATAAGCCCAACTCGCCTTAGGTTTCTGAGGTTGTCATCCAACGGACATAAATCCTCCCAACTTCCACATTATTCGCATGATCGATATCAAGAGAATATAAACCCTAAATAAATAAAATTGACAGGATGAAACATACAATAAATTTTCTTGAAATGAAGCCAATGAAAAGGATAGATCGGGAAGTCACCAAGATTTTATCTTGGAACCATGACATCCCCTAGTTCTTCCTCCTTTGGATTCCTACAATCAATTGTTCCAAAATTTGAACCTTTCACCCATTGGATTCTGATCACCACAATTTTGTTGAAAAATCCTTACCCTCTTGAAGTCGTAAAAATATCTTTCTTGATCTTTATCAAAAGTTTTCTTAGGTAACTTGTGCTATCTAAGATGTAATTAACTATAGGGGCTTGCCCTTATAAGAAACTTAAACAAACCCAGAATTAATATAAACCCTATTTAGTTTCTTTTTGTATTAAATATGGGATTCTATCGGTGAAAATATTGGTTTCGCAGACCAAATAGATGTCATTGCTTTTCTAGTTTATTTAATCGAGTCGCACTATTGAGCAACGTTCTTATCTTTCGTGATAGATGTGTAGCTTAATGTGTAGCTTAATGTGTAGCACTCGATTTTTTAAACTATAAGGGATATGAAATCAGTTAGACTTCATATGTTTCCCTAAACTAAATTTATACTTAAATTAAAAGTCCATCCGAAGTGAGCGACAAGATTTCGATTTCGGCGCTGACAGCTTATACTGGGCAACTCCTAAAACATAAAAATGCACCAACAATATGATAGTTTAAATAAAAGAGCACGACATTGCAAGCTATGTATTTACCCCGAAGAATAGACAAATTACTTGATAATGAGGCTCAATTAAATAAACTACACAATTTATAGCATCCATTTTTTCTGTGAAAACCTTTTATGTTGACCGATGAATTCCCCTATCTAATATAAAAGATTAGATAGGTTTATATTAAGTTAGGTTCTTAATTTTCCAATAAGGACTAGTGATCCCGAATATTTATGCTTACGTTTTTGTATATAAATTGATACTTCTCTTAATGATATTACAAAATGAGATTCTATGCAAGTATACATATTGTTATTAAGTAATATTGGACTTTCTAATTAAGCCCTGTTGTGACCTTTTTAAATGCCAAAATTTATGAACTCCGATATATATATATATATATATATATATATATATATATATATATATATATATATATATATATATATATATATATACCGCATCTAGATCCGTAACCAATAAAAACCATTCATCACCAACCTCAAAACCCCCGATGTTCACCTGCCTTGTCGGAACATTAGAGGGGCTGCCCACCCCTTATCCCTTAAAAGGCTTATCTACTTATACAAGAAACACAAACTATGGTGTATCATACTTTTGGAACCCATGGTTAATAAAACCTGTAACAAAATTTTGAAAAATTTCCCAGTGCTACACTTTCTATGCTAACTCCTCTAACAAAATTCGGCTCATTTGCAGGAAAGAACTTCATTGGACTCTCCAAGTAGATCACCCTCAATTGGCCCACTTTCATTTTAATTGGCAAGGTATTAAGTTGGCAGCCTCTTTTGTTTATGCCTGGTTGCACCCCTAAAGACAGTAATTGTTCTATGGCAAGAGCCGCCGCAACCGCAAGACCGAGCAATCTAGCTGGATTGTTGAGGGGATTTTAATCGCATTGCTTCTATCGATGAAAAAAGAGGAGGCAAAATTCCCAATCAACACACAATGGATCAGCTTTAATGAAAATATTCGTAAAGCTCGGTCCGTTTGACCTCGGATATCGTGGCACTAAATTTACTTGGAGGAGAGGAAGTATTTGGGAAAGGCCGGATAGGTTCATGGCTAACATCATTCGGCATCAAAATTTCCTATATACAAATATAACCCATTTAAACTTTGCAGTGTTCCGATCATAAACCTATACTCATCACTATTGCTCCTCCCCCAACAACCACAGACTTCCCCCATTCAGATTTTTGAACTTCGGGCTACCCATAGCAATTTCAAAACCATTGTTCGAATAACTCGGGTTGGAGCTTTTGTAAGAATCCTTTTGATAAACTTCAAAAACTTCAAACCAAAATTGCTAAAGTGTCGAGAAGTTGAGCTGGGCTCTATCGGGGATATTAACAAAGGTGTTATCAAGTATTGAAAGGAATATCCAAAAACCGGAAATGGAGGCTCGTGTAGACTGAAGCAAAAATATCGAATTGATGGCAACTCAAGACAAGCTTATGCAAGACATTAACCGGCAGATCTCTTGCTAAACGTAAAGCTTCTTGTATTAAATTCAAAGATGGTGACAGGAACACTAAGTATTACCATGCTTGCATTAATTTCGAAGAAAAAGTAATACCATCTTGTCTATCACTACCGATCAGGGAGAAATTATTAGAGACAATGCTGCCATTGCCAACAATGCTATTAATTTTTATAGAGAGTTGCTTACTTTTAAGGCAGATTCCATTCCTGATATTGACAGTAGGCTGTTTGAAGATGTTAGCAACTACACACAACTGCTCCAACTTACTGAAGTTCCTTCCCAAGATGAAATCTGGACTGCCCTCAACTCTATAGATAGCTCTAAGGTCAGCAGTGGCCCGATGGCTACAATTCCGAATTCTACAAGAAGACTTGGGATATTTGCAAGGTGGATGTTTGTACTCGCTATTCAAAGCTTTTTCCAAGGTATGGACATCCCATACTATTTCTATGCATCTACCATGGTCCTTATCCCCAAGACCCCCGATCCCAAAACCGGAACCAAGATAGACCTCTCAACCTTTACCACCGTAATCAGCAAAATAATAAGTAAGATAATAGTTAGCGTGCTTCAACCCCATATGGATAAGATTATCACCCCTAACCGACCGACTTTTGTCCTTGTAGAACCATTGCCGATAATGTTCTTCTTGCTCAAGAAATGCCGTTAGATCTTGATAACCCTTGCAGTGGGGCAACTTGATTTATAAGCTTGATATCAAGAAAGCATATGATACTCGGAATGGAATTTTATTCTTCGTGTTCCGCAATCTAGAGGTTTTAATGAAGATTTCGTGTTTCGATCAAGAATTGGCATAAATTTAATCACCATTCCATTTCGATCAATGGTCGTAGCCGGGATGGTTTTCAAGCCACTAGGGGCTTAAACAAGGGGACCCTCTATCCCCCTCTATTTTCATATTGGTCATGGATTATCCGTCTAGGCTCATTAACTATCGCATTGCTCCTCTCCAAGCATGCTAGATACCACCACAAATCCAACATTATTATCTCTCACCTTCTTTATGCCGATGATATAATGGTGTTCTCTGTGGCTTCAAAAAATGCTGTCAAGCAAGTGACCAAATGCCTCAACCAGTTTCAACTCATTTCTGGCCTTCAGTTTAACAAAGCTAAGTGTGAAATCATTTTTCCAAAGAATATCAATGTTAATGTAACCCACTGGATTTTGCATCACACAGGTTTCTCTAAAGCTTCCCTTCCTATGAAATATCTTGGAGTACAACTCATTAAAGGGAGGGTCAGCAGCTCAATTCGATGATATCATCGGGAAGGTGAAGGCTCAATCGGAAAACCGGACAAATGCTTATTTATCTACCGGAGGTAGATTCACTCTACTTCATAGCATTCTCACCACTTTTCCTAATTATGTCCTCCAAATGACTACAATGAAAAGAAGCACTGTGCACTATCTCGGAAGGTTTATTCAATAGGTTCCTATGGACCGGAAACGTAAAGGATATCCATTGGATGGCTTGGAATAAGTTGGCTAAACCTTTAGAGGTCGGGGTTTGGGTTTTAAAGGCATCCAACAACTACGTAAAGTTAACTATTGCAAGCTCGGATTCAGCTCAGAAGCGAATTCTCTTCGGGCCAAATTTTTGATTGGGAAATATTGCAAAGGTCGCCATCCTTCTAAGGTTAGTATTAAGAAGGGTGCTTCTAGAACTTGGAATCATATGCCGAAGAATAGGGAAATTGCTGAATCACCGTATAGCCGGGAGCCGGGTAATGGCCAAGTTAATTTCGGGACGACAATTGGTGCCCTCCCCATATGAAGGAAGCCATCCCAAACATTGATAAAACCTGTTTCACTGTTTCTAATTGTTGGGAAAGTGAGAATTGGTTTTTACAGGAACTTCAGAAATTTGTCACTGCTGAGTCTGCTAACCAGATTGCCACCATCCCTTTTGATAAAAATAATTATGATAGAATCATTTGGAGTAATGGTAATACTCACAACATTACTAAACAAATATATCTAAAGATCCATGAGTGGCCTAAAGTTCATCTGGGAAGAATTATCTCGGAACAAATACCTCACCCCTTCTATGTCTTTTCTCACCCTGAGAGTGTTTCATAAGCTTATTCCTACAGTATGATATACTAAAGCTAAAGGGGATTAGAGGACCTTCAAAATGCTATCTCAGTGGGGTGGAGGAGGATACTCGTTCAACATATGTTTTTCCATCGTAATTTTTCCCAAGAGGTGTGGAAGGGGATCATTAGAGAGATTAACATAAACACCATCCTTCCGGATCGGTTGGATCTAAGCAAATCGCTGGATTTCTTGCGTAAGTCTAAATTGGGTACCATCCCTCTCATTATTACTTGGTTTATTCGGATGCATAGAAATTCAATCAAAATTCGAGAATGGTGTTAGCACTCGTTGATACAAGGGTGGGAAATTGTGTATCCTTTCCGACTAAACCGATCAAGCTTAAGAATTTCCCAACCATTTTGAAGGTCACACATAAACAACACATTATAAGATACCACATTCAAACATTCTACTCGGAAGTACCCACCCACCCCTTACATTAAGGCCAACACAAACGGTTCCTACTCTACCGAGGGGTCGGGCTGTGGGGGTTTGTTCAGAATCATGAGGGAAGATGCCTCGTATATTTTCAATCTCCCGTTACCGTCGAAGATGTTTTGGAATCTAATCCTGGCAGCAATTTGTAAGGCTCTTGAACTTGCTATGGCTTTCAACTGGAAATTCATCATTGTGGAAAATAACTCAGCTGTGGTAATTAATGCCTTAAAGCAAAATCAACACCTAGCCTGGCCCTCTCCTAATGATTATCAATTAAAAGGGAAGCATGTGTACTGGATTAACAAAATTAAGGCTTTTGCAATTCAGCCCAACATCAAGTATAGCCATATCTATAAGGAAGGGAATAGACCTGCTCATTGGCTTGCTAGAAATGCTGAAACTACTCTTCAGTGATGGTGTCTACTACCCCAACCCCTCACTCGCAATTTCGATGGATGCCGATTATTTAAAGGCACCATATTTCGATTTCGTGAGCTTACCGATTTTTTTGTGTTTTGGTCTTGGGATGGAGGTTCCATGTTCCAGCTGCTGCACTTTCATATTTGCTCCTTCAGGATTTCCATGTTTTTATTTATGCTATTTTTCGGGACATACATAACCCAGGTTTGGCACCATGTCTTTTGGACCTATCAAAATTAAAGCTATCTCCCAACATTGTGATATTAGGTATCAGCTCATTTACAAGGAAGGTATCCGGCCCGCCAACCGGCTTGCAAGAAATGGCTCCAGTGCTCCTTAATTCAGATTGGTTCACGTCTAGGCATTCAGCTTTTCTCCTACTTGCCGATCCCTCTTTTCGGCTTGGTGGTAGTCCTTTGCTCCTCCTACAATCAGCCCCTTACTCCTTGGAAAGTGCCTAAGTTTTCTCTTTTTCTATTTGCTTGGATTTTGTGGTTATAGTGGCACACAATTTTGAGATAGGTTTACTTTTTTACTTCTTACTTTAGGTAGTTTCCATTTTGGTGTGGAGTTTTGTAACTCCGCTTTGGTTGTCTTCCTTTGGGATATTTTGTAACTTCACCCTTTTCAATCAACATGTAGGGAGCCTAAAGTAGCTCTTTTCCCAAAAAAAAAAACAAAAAAACAATATATATATATATATAAATATATTTATATATATATATATATATATATATATATATATATATATATATTAACCAAAAAGGGCTACTCAGGCTCATTACATGTTAATACCAAAAAAAGGATTACAATCAAAAACCCATAGGGAGTGAACACAATCCCAATGACTCCAAATTAAAACAAAAGTTGTACAAACCAAATAGAAATTTCAACAGAATTTATACCAAAAAGAATGTAAACCAGATCCATGCCAGGTGACTGCATCAGAGGGAATTGGTTCTGCCACAGAAGATGAATTGAAAACTCAGATATATGGGTGATATTCTAGTCTGAAGTGGGGAGAACTCAGATTGTCCCCACTGATCAGAAATTGAAGTTCAGAGGAAGGAGTATTAGAGACCAAGACAATAGATGAATCAGCACCATTCCAAGCCAACCAGTTGGCTGGTTGGTTACCCTCACTGAAGTTAAAAGAGAATTGGGTCTGGGGGGATTTAATTGTATGGATATGCTGCAGCCAATAATTATGATGCCATCTAGTATGAGGAAGATTATTTAGGCTATTGATCAAATCGTTCGAGTCCACCTCCATCCATATATTGGTCCAGAAGCTTTCCGGCTAATTGTAGTGCCCACAACACAAAGAATAAGCTCACTTCAAAAGCATCTCGAGCAAAGAATCGGGGCTTGAAAAAATAAGATACATTTACCAAGATGGTTTCTAAAAATGCCCCCCACTCCAGCTCCTTCTTTAGAGTAACTTCCATCAGTGTTAATCTTAATTGTATTGTTAAAAGGAGGTTGCCATCTAGTAATTCTGATAAACAGAGAGGTGACAGTAGATGGTAGACTCAATTGTAAGATATTTGGGAACCTCTTAGGTGTGATGATTTTGCTTATGTAAGATCTGTAGTTCCTCACCACAGTAGATACAACTAGATTAAGATCTTCAAATTTGGACTGGTTTCTGGCCATCCAGATGAACCAAAGCACAATGAATTGAATGGTATTTAATTTTTGACCATTCCACTCTTGCCAGAAGGTGTGAAACTACTCCCAGTAAAGATTAGTGCACTCCTTTCTTAGATGAGAAGACAGGTCATGCCAAACTGACTGTGAGAAGCTGCATCTAAAGAAAAGATGAGGTAAGGTTTCTTCCTGCTGGTGACAAAGAACACACATGGACGTCCCTCTCTGTCCTTTCAATTTGAGTATGTCATCAGTGGGGATGATGTTGTGAAGTGCTCTCCAACAAAGGAAGGACATGGATGGGGTCAAGAATTTGGTCCAGATAGATTGCCCCCAAGGTCCAAAAGGCCATTGAACAATTTTACTATAGAGGGCTTTGGTAATGCTTTGAAACTTATTGGTTTCCAGATTAATATGGTCAGGTGTCCCCCTTGAGAAATGTGACAAGTAGAAATCGATAAGCCGAGTGATCCCGCAGATTGCTCTAAGGTGAGGGAGAGACAAATTTTGTCCATCCCAAAGATCCGCCACTTTCGAGAGAGTGATCAACCCGAACGTGCTCTAGGAATAAGCCATTCTTTGGGACACCAGTTGTCAAGCCAGAAATTTATCTCCCCATTACCCAGCTGCCAAATGAAATGGTTCTCATCCTCCTCTCTAGCTTTAATCATTTTTACCCAGATTTTAGAATCTCCCACTCTTCTAACACAAGAGAGGGGTGGATATGTCTGCAATACTTTCCTTTCAGAAATTTTTCCCCCAGAGATGTCTGAGCCCTGAAATGGATCCAAAGCTTATAGTTGTTAATCTGCTGCAGGTGTTGAAGTCCTTTGAAACCCAAACCACCAGCCAAGGTAGATTTAGCAGCCTTTTGCCAAGAAGTCCAAAGGCAACTGATGTCTCTGCCCTGACCAAAGGAATTTATTGAAGGCTCTCTCAAGGTGCTGTTGGGTGCTCTTTTTCAGGGATGTCACTTGCAGCAAATAAGAAGGGAAGGTAGTGAGTATACTCTTAAGTTAATGTAATTCTGCCTCCATTGGATAAGAAAGAGTTGGTCCAACAGTTTAACCGGAGGTTAATCTTATCTAGGATATCATCAAATTGAATTTGCTTAATCCTTCCCAGGGTGAGATAAGGCCCCAGATATTTAAAAGGATGGGTAGTAGAGGAGAAACCAGTCTGATCTAGGATCCAGTGCTTTATGTGGGCAGGTGTGTGTTTAGAGAAAATCACCTGACATTTATCTGGGTTGAGAACCATACCTGACTGAGCTTGCAAAGAGTCTAGGCAGTGTTTTAATTTTTTGCAGCTGTTTTGTGGGCCTTTGAATAGAGCATAATGTCATCTGCATACATGAGGTGAGATATGTCAATGTTTGATCTATGATGATACCTGAAATAATTCTGGTGCAGAATATCTCTATCAATCAAAGTAATCCAATGACAGGATAAAGATTGTAGGTGATAGTGGATCTCCTTGCTTAAGTCCCCTAGTTGCTTTAAAATCCCCCCAAGCTTGGCCATTAAGAAGAATAGAGTGATCATTAGACTCCAGCCACCTTCTGATAAGGTTGCAAAATTGATTCTTAAATCCTCTAGCAGTTAGAACTTCCATTATGAAATCCCAGTTAATATTGTCATACGCCTTTTAAATATCCAGCTTGTAAATCAGATTGCCCCCTCTATGCACTTTGTCCAGGTCCTGAAGTAGCTCCTGTGCTAGAAGAATATTGTCATCGATGGATCTCCCTTTAATGAGTGCTGATTGATTAGGACTAATCAATTTATCAAGGTGAGGTTGAAGTCTTCCCACTATAATTTTGCTAATATTCTTGCTGATCACAGATGTGAGGCAAATTGGCCTGTACTGGTTCCAGTTTTTAGAATTGTTATTCTTGGGTACCAACACAAAATTAGAAGCACAAAATTAGCTCGGAAGAGGTTGGTCCTGGAAGAAACATTGAATGGCATTAACCACATCCCACTTAACCACTCCCCAAGCTTTTTTATAAAAGTCTGCTATGTATCCATCCGGCCCAGCAGTTTTAGAGCTGTCTACAGAATTATTTGCACTCCAAATTTCATTCACAGTGGGAATATCAGTAAGCTCCAGATTTCTGGTGTATTGAACCTCATCCTGAGAAAATGAACCATCAATGTGCACTCTGCAATCCATATTGTGTGTAAGTAACTTGTCAAAATACTTCACTTCATCCTGGGCAATAGCAGGAAGATCCACAAGCAAGATTCCCTCTTCAGATTGGATACTGTGGATATTGTTGCATTTTCTTCTGTATTTAATAAATGCATGGTAGAATTTTGTGTTCCTATCTCCATGGAGGAAATGATTTAGAGAAGCTTTTTGTTTTAATAATAAATCCTGTATTTCAGTTCCAAGCATGAGGTTAGATTGTACAACAATAAGCTGTTCTTCATTAGCAAGTATGAGCTCGAACTCCGGTTTCCGATTAATGACCTCTTTCTCAACCTCATCGATGACTTGGAAAATATCACCAAGTGAATTCCAACTCCAATTTCTTAAAGCTTTACTGAGTTTAATCTGTAAAAGATTTAATTTAATGAGGGGGGAGGGGTGAGCAATATTACACCAGCTGTGATGAACAATATTTTGGAAATCAGCATGTGTAGACCACACATTCAGATATCTGAAAGGGGGAGGAGATTTTGAAGAGTTGGGAGAAGTAATGGTGATAAGTAGTGGCCTATGATCAGATTCAGGAAAGCTCAGATGGGTTACATAGGTTAAGAGCCACTTTGACAGCCAGCAATTATTTACCAGAATTCTATCTAACCTTTCCCAAATATTTACCCTTCTCCAACTGTATGCAGGACCCCTGAAACCAACATCAAATAGATTTGTAGCATGTATATTATCATTAAATATAGACAATTTGGCCAGATTAGGATCCCTACCCCCTAACTTTTCACCAGAAGATCCAATGCTGTTAAAGTCCCCACCCACTAACCTGGGAGAGTTGAGATTAGCACCAATGTTATGAAGATTTGCCCAAAGGTTCTGTCTATCTTCATTTCTACACCCAACATAGACAAAGGTAGAAAAGCCACTTTGTCCATTAATATGAAAAGAGGAGTGAATGAACTGCTGATTGTCAATGAGAAGTGTCCAGGAGATTTCCTTTCTACAAAAAATCCAAATCTTATTATTACAGTTGGTAATTTGAGCAAAACCATGAAATTTTTTTGGTAATTTTTTTGGGGTTTTTGTGCACCAATTTTTCAAAAATAGCAAAACACCAAAGCTGATGTTTTTTAATAAAGTATAGAATTCTTTTCGCAGATAAGGGGTTACCTTGATACATACATATATATATATATATATATATATATATATATATATATATATATATATATATATATATATATATATATATTACGTAAATACCAAAAAGTTCATTTAAATATCAAAGTTGAGTACATCCGATAAAGGGGAACTTTAAAGAAACCCCCAAAAGTAAAAGCCTTAGATGCTCAAAAGGTTTTACAAGTAAAAACTATATTCTTATTTAAAGCAAGCATCATTAGCTAACCATTAGCAAGGTGTTGGTTAGCCTCTCTAAAAATGTGAGTCCATTTATATATATATATATATATATATATATATACTTAGATTTCTAGTGAGCCACACATTCAAAACACAAGTATATGTATCACTCAAGTAATATAAGACTCTAGTGGAGTCATGGTTATCGATCCCATGATGAGGTTTCCAAACTCTATAATGGAGCACAGAAATCACTACTCGAATCACAACACAATTTTAGCAATTACTAATAATACTAGGATGTTCAGATAGTTGCAGTTACTAATTCTACTAAAATAGGTTATACTCCTCTGACACAATTAACAAACATAAGAATAAATTTTATAACAAAAGTTTAAATTCAAGAAAGAATACTCCTCCTTTCCAATGTTAATCTGATGATTTAGTGATATGTTAATTTGATGATTTAGTGATATAGATTAGTGATGCAACTGTATTGTGCCAAATAAGAGCATTCCTATTCTTTACCCTCTTTCGAGCACTATAAAGAACATTGCCTAATCCTAGGTTTAGTCCCTAAATACGTGGTTAGGCTGGGACGATACCAGCTGTCACTATAAAGCTCCCACTTCCCTTCACCTGAAGGCTAACTCTTGCTTTAGTTTCCAAACCCTAGGACCAAATTAGAGATTTTAGTCCGTCTCTCCAAAATCTCCAATTCTACGCCTATCAAAATATATTTCCCTATTTATTTGCATTTAACCCCCATAAACTATGTCACTCATTCATGGATATTTATTGTGACTTTCATTTTTGTGTCAGAACTTATAGTTCTTTTGGAATGTCGGTCTCACGACAAGTTTTAACAATTCAATTAGCCAGATCAAAAGGTAAATGAAGTATGAAGTGAAATGGTCATCACAAGTTCTCCATATTAAATCAACAATTCATTTCCATATGATGACATCAACACATCACATGAAAAGGAGGAAGACAAAGAAATCTAATCAAGACTCATGAGGAAAGTACGACGAAAGATGGATTATATATATAAAAGTAACATCATACAAACAAAAAAAATTAAATACAACTTATCTCAATTTCTTCCCCAAGTGAATCTCTTGAAATCCTTTGACTCCTCTTCTTTATCCACAACAACACACAATTCTCTCTTAAAACGAGTAAGGAAGAAGAAATCTCTCACTTTTCCTCTCCTCCTACACTCCTTAGTAGAGAACACACACTAAACACTAAGCTCTAGACTCTCTCTAATGGACTCTCCACTCAATAACAATGAAAAAAGTCTGAGAAAAACTGATGAGACTCTGAAAACACTGACGAGACTCCCTATTTTTGGCTCCAAAGTAGTTTAAATTCGGGAAGAACCGACTTTCCCAAGTGTTTCCTCAAGAATGCCTCCAAAATTTGGCTAAATATAATGAATCTGGTTGAATTCGTGATATAGTGTGGTTCGGCGCTCGATAGGGAGCTGTCCATTGCCATTTTTAGTCCTCCATCCAAACTCTCTGTATTTTAGTGCGGTCCAAAGACTGGTGAGGGCTGTTTTCGGCGCTCTAGGTCAAAATGTCAAATTTGCCTCATTTTTCTCTGAATCTGCTTCTTTTTGCTTCATTTTGCTTCAAAGTCTTGAAATCATCATACCGGCATGAAATCATGAAAATTACCCTTCTTTAAAGTGCAATATTATCAAAAATAGGTAAGAAATAGGCATTAAAAAACTATTAAATTTTCAGTGGATCAATATCCCCCAAACTTAACTATTACTTGTCCTCAGGTAATTTGGTTACTACATAAAATAATGATTCACTGCAATGAACTTTCTTTCTAGAATACCATGATTTTGATTTAGATAAATACTGAAGTAAAATTTTCTGAATGATTTTTTAGTAATTCAGGTAAATTCTGCATGTGTAAAGCTATCTAGTCATCAAGTCTAAGAGTTCTAGTTTCCTATTCATTTCAAAAATGATTGTACATTGTCCTATTAAGGCACTTAAATAGATTACATGAAATGAAGTTTATGAGAACATTACTAGTAAAGATGTTAATCCATGCATATAAGTTTGGGAAAGTAACTACGTTCTCCCTTTAGGTAGGTATAAGTGAAGCCAATTTTTGATTAAGCATCTCTTCAAGCTTCTCCTCACGTTTTTTTCTTTTCTTTTCACATTTGGATTGCTTTTCAATCCTATATTTTCTTTCCCTATTTTTTAAGTGAGGATTAATATATCTGGATAGCCTTTAATAATTTTGAACTTCGCCTTTATTTCTCTAAATTTGGAACTTACCACAACCTTTACCTTATAGATATTTCTTTAGCTTATAATTGATTCATCATAGAGTCCCAATCCTTTCCTTTCACATAAATTTTTGAAGATTCCTAATATTTCAAAAATACAGTTTTCCTTACTTTGAATAGTTGACTATAGTCCTATTCTCTTAAACCAAATCTTAGCCTACTAAATTATTTTTCATTACGAAAAACTTTTCATTTAAGTCCACTAGAGCACTTAAATAGAATCAAAATACAATTATCTGAAGTTGAGCTCTACTACAGAAGATCATATTTATATTTTTGAAAATACTTTTAAAATGAGAATAATTAATAGTTAATCTTTCCCTCCCCCAAACATGAGTTTTTTTTTTAATATTGATAAAATTAGCATAGGTAGGAAAAAAGACATAAACATGTATATAATTCATACCTCAATGTGTTGGGTTTTTCACACCTTTGAGTTTAGTTAGGTCTTCTTCATAAATTTAAAATAGTAGGCCTTAAATAATTAAGAGCCTTTCTACACACATAATTTATTAGAAATTTGTAGGGTGAAGAATTTTGAAATTTTGAAAACATAAAACATCACATATTAACATCCAACTGTTACAATCATAGTTAAACTAATAAACCAAATATATGAAAATTTAACTACCACATCACATCACATCATAATAGTTACTATTCAACATATTACAAATTAAAGTTCCACATGAAATACAACCAAATACAAATTACATCACCAATACAAATCACAATCTCAACAGGAAATACTAAATGCAATCAAAATAAAAATACTGCATTACCAATCATAATCTGTATGAGTTCCAACATCTTCAGGTTCATCAGGCTGGTATGGAGTGTACTCTGAGTATGCAGGGAATAAGAAACTAGTGTCTCTCCTCATGTATCTCGTATGTGCATCATGATAAGCTATATTGTACTCTCGCCTCCGCACTTGATAATCATCATTTATCTTATTCCTTTCTTCTAGTCCTCCTACTCTGGTGTTTAATTTTTCTAACTGATCTATAAAATCATAAAGAGTAGGGTCCCTAAATGTAGATGGTCTCTCCTTACTAAAAGGTACATCAACACTTTTAACTCCATTTCCATCCTACATGGGCTTCATATATCTTCAAAATTAATTTACTGATGGGCTTCAGGGGGTGCACTACCTGATCATTATCTTCAGTTTCTACACCTGACTGAATACACAGGGCATGAATCAGGTTGGGAGTATCCTAGTCCTCCTAGATTCTCTCCTTTTAAAATATTCAAAATACTTCTATGAATAATAGCCCCAATATTGATATTTTTCATGTTCTTAATACATTAATTCATAATAGCCCTCTCAACTGTTACTTCGCCGCTGTGGTGGCTGGTAGGCATAAGTCTTACAGGTATGAAATAATGCTAGGCTTTCGATACAAAATTCAACATAGAAAGGGAGAAGTTAACTTTTTTGCTTTTGTTTAATCTTCCAGTCCCCTTTTCCGTCAGTCAGATAGTGTATAAACATATCAAGTCCCACGTGATTAACAACAAAATGATCATATTCGTAATAGTGAGGGTCTCTCAACTGGTAAAATGTATTGATGCGTGCAGCAGTAAACACACCAATTGTCCTCTAACAAGTACATATTCACTCTCAGAGTAATACATATAAGCACAAATCACTCGTACTATCCCTAGCATCACATCGACAGTAAAATAACAGAAAATTTTTCGCTGACGATTTACAATTAATTCTTCTATCACTCCTTTATTTTCAAAAGCTTTCTCTTGAATACACATCTTATTGCTACGAAAAGTACTAAAATGGTAGTGGACTTTAAAATTCACAAATTTTCTTTCATTAAACTCCAATTTTCTCTTCCCTTTCACCATTTTTGGAGCCTTTTTTCTAAAAATATCAAAAAAATCCAAATCAATCTCAAAATTACAAATAAGAAATTAAATACCATGGAAAATCTCTAAATTTTCTCTAAAAACCTCAAATTTTAAATCTTCCTAATGTAGGAGATTTCCACGGTCAAAATAAAAAAAATTTAGTTTAAAGTGAAGCTCTTACCTAGAGAAGATGGAATCTAAACTTTTCTGGCCATGATATCACTCCAAATCCAAATGCAAGTGAGCCCTAGGTGTAAAAGTCAACCATAGCTAGAGGTAGAAGATGATGGATGGGGTTAAAACAGTGGGTCCCAAAGTTAAATTACGTGATTTGAGGTAATCTCGATATTTTAAGTGTAGAGCGCGGTAAAGCACTGGTGACTGCGTCCGGCGCTATTTTTGAATTAATGGCTCTAACTCTCTGTAATTTGGCACGGTTCGGCGCTGATAGTAGCGTTGTCCGGTGCCAGTTCAAATTCTGGGCTCTTGAATTTTTTTTTGCAATTTCTATCATTTTCAGCCCGCACTGATGTCTAATTAGTCCATTTAAGCATCGAATAATGTACTAAAGCCATGGAAAACAACAATTTTTACACAGAAAACACAAAACATCACTTTGATATATAAAATCCAAATTACAAATGCACATAAGTGACACTAGACTCTACACATTTTTTAAGCCATTAAACACTAAATTTCAGCGTTGCTCACAACCACGACACTTAAACGCTAAAAACTAAACATTAAAGCAAATTCAAACATAGCAATCAAGAAAATAAAACTAATTAATAAGTTCAAATAAATAAACACATAATCAAGTCTCTACTAGTTCTCGGAACTATCATTATCTCTAATGTCTCCAAATGATTAAACGTGAATGAACAGATTATAGAAGGGACGATACGGGAATTCTTTAGTTGAATCCTCCTCAATCCAGCCCTTTCTTTTCATCAAGCGCATCAGAATTCTTTCAAGATGCCCAGAATTCTCAATGTGTTCCTTCATTCTCCAATCCAGGTGATCAAAGAAGTATGTTATATTGTTGATTGCACTCATCAGGTCTTGCATCTCTTTCTCCAATTTCTTAATTTTCTTCAGAATTATTTGCGAACTATTAGGAAATTAAGGAGGAATAGGCTTTGAACTCTGATATGGTTGATCTCCAATAATACTCATGTCATTCACATCTCCAACTGCCTAGTTATTGTGTTTGTCCTTGGGGTCCAGAGGCTTCCAGAGAAGAAGTACTCTCTCCCAATTTTCGTATGGCACTTGTGATTGACTGCAGAGAAGAAATATGGTGGAAGGAAGTGCAAGCCCATATTTTGATCCATGTACGATCAATCCCAAGACATATTTCATAATAATAGAACCAATATCAATAGGCATCCCCATTTGAATACAGTAATTCAAGAGAACACATTCCATGGTCACGTTACTGATTTCATTGTTGGGAGTAATTTTGCACATATAAAATAATGTAAGTGCTTCGACGTAAGATTCCGCAGTGTGGTACAAAAACCCACATACTCTTTATCTCTTTTCTCCCAATCATCATTCTCATCCATCAAATATCTGTATATATCGTACATACTGTCTCTCACAAGGACAAAAATTGAATAATGGCAAATCAGCACAATCTCATTCATATATAAGTCATTAATCTTCGCAGGAGTAAATGTGAAAAACCAGCCTCACACATAGGCAGATCCTTGGTTGATCCCATGACGATTTACATAAAATTATTTCACAACCGGGATGACTATAGCAGCAGTAGTGTAACATAGAACTTCCCAACGTCTTTGAATAATAATTTCTTCAATCTGAGTAGTAGGAGAGTTCAAACATCAATTCTCAAAGCCTCTCTCCTTAATCATCCTCTTGTTTGAGATTTTTTTTGAACAGGCATTGCGCTTCAAAAATGACGAACTTTCTATGGTTGAAAACTTGAAATCTTGAAGTTTCGATCGAGTCAGAATCCATTTGAACGAGATTCGAGATCTTCCTTTTCATTTCTCTAGCGGTTACGGAGTTTATACGCGGTTTTTTGGATTTTAAATGAAAGGATTTCACCTAAAACTGCTAAAATTCAAATTTAAGAATGAGAAAGCTGATTCTGGTCAGCGGCGCGGTCTGGCGCTGATGGTAGCGCTGTCCAGCGCTCGAGCATGTTTCTGGCCAAATTTTTCATTTTAATTCATTCGAAACTTTGATTTGATTCATTTCTTAACGTTGTATATAATATTTAAGGATGGGTAGGACTTAATTATGTGGCAATCTAACAAAAATAAACAATTCAAACAAACAAATCACTAAACATAACTGTGGGTTGCCTCCCACAAATCGCTTGGTTTAACGTCGTCAACATGAAAAAATCTCTGGTTATTCAGGTTGATTCAACATTAAAACCTCTTTAAAATTAGGTCTGCTACCTTTAAAATACAGTTTTAATCTGTGTCCATTAACTTTAAATATTCATCCAATTTTAGGGTCTTCAATAACAATAGCTCCAAATTGATAGATTTTTATAACAGTGAATGGTCCTATCCATCTAGATTTAAGTTTCCTAGGAAATACTCTCAGTTTATTATTGTATAATAAAACTTTTTGTCCTTGCTCAAATTCCTTTTTAACAATTTTCTGATCATGCCATATTTTCATTCTCTCCTTGTATATTTTATCATTGTCATATGATTCATGTTTTATTTCTTCAAATTCGTTCAATTGCAACAATATTTTCTCACCAGCATCTTTCAGATAAAAATTTAATTTCTTTATCACCAAATATGATTTACATTCTAATTCAACTGGCAAGTGACAGCTCGTCCCAAAAATTAATTTATAAGTGGACAATCCTATATGAGTTTTATAAGCAGTTCTGGATGCCCATAAAGTGGTATCTAATCTAGTAGACCAATCTAATTTATCAAGATTTATGAATTTTTCTAATAATCATTTAATTTCACGATTAGATACCTTGGTTAATCCATTAGTTTGAGGATGATATGCTATAGAGATTCTATGCATAATATTATATTTTCCAGCCAATCTCTGAATCAGATTATTCTTAAAATAGGATCCTTCATCAGTGATGATTACTCTAGGCATTCCATATCTTATGAAAATATTTTTTATTAAAAACCTTGAAACGCATCTAGCATCACATTTTGGCAAAGCCATTGCCTCAATCCATTTAGATATGTAATCCATAGTAATTAATATATATGAATTTCCAAATGAAGGAATAAATGGTCCCATAAAATCTAATCCGCAAGCATCAAAAATCTCAACTTCCAATGTAAAATTTCGAGGCATTTCATTCCTTCTAAATATATTGCCTACACTCTGATATCGATCACAGGATTTGATAAATCTATAAACATCTCTAAAAATAGTATGCCAAAAAAATCCAGATTGTAAAATCTTATGTAAAGTTCTATCAATTCTGAAATGTCCTCTGAATTCAGAATAATAACATCCTCGAAAATTTTTTCAGTTTCTTCATAAGGCACACATCTCCTAATAATAAAATCTTTACATTATTTGTATAAATAAGAATCGTCCCAAAAATAAGATTTGGCATCATATATGATGTTTTTTTATTGTTGCACTGCTGATTCGGTATGACTTTTATATTGCAAGAATTTATGAACTCAAATTTATATATATTTATAATTATTTTGTAAAGTTCAAGCATTCAACGCAAGTATGCGTATCGTATCAAGTAATACAGGGCTCTAATGGAGTCCTGGCTATTGATCCCACAGGGAAGTGTTGAAATAAAAAGTAAGAGTTTCATAGTATATAATTTAGTACTGAATTCCAATACTCAAATTGCAATAAAAGTTTAAGGATTACTTCTACTACCAAGATGCAGAAAACAATTACCATTAAGCAAACTACAATTACTTCTAATATCTTTAAAACAAAATAAACTAACAGACACACTAAGTAACATATTTGAAAGGTTTTGATATATAAGAAAAGTACCTTTCATCTTGTAATGAGAAAATGATGTGTGGATGATATGGATTAATTATCTATGGTATTGTGCCAAATAGGAGCATAAATATTTTTTTACTCTCAAAAGAGTACCCACTCTTCCAAGCATGAAAAGAACATTGACATATCCTAAGTTTAGTCTCTAAATCTAAGGTTAGGATGGGAGGATATCAGCTCTCACTATGGAGCTCCCACTCACCCTTCACCTGAAGGCTAACCTTTGAGTTTAGTTAATAATCTTAGGACCAAATTGGGGATCTCAGCCTGTCACCCCGAAACCTTCAATTTGAAGTCCATCAAAACTCATTTCCCTATTTATTTGCACTCAATTCCCATGAACTACGTAATTCCTCCATGGAAATTGAATGGATTCTTCATCATTGTTGTAGGACACTAAATTCTTTCAGAGTTAATGTTCAACAACATATTTTAACATTTCAATTGGCCAGATCGAAAAGTAAATTAAGTTTCGAAATGAAATACCATCACAATTTCTTCATTATGTTAAAAGCACTTTAAATCCACATTAACACATCATCACATCTCTATGCAAGAAGAAAGACAAAAGAGACTACTCAGAATTCATGAAGAAGATACAATAAAACATGGATTTTATATATAAAAGAAATGTCATACAAACCACAAAAGAAAGTATAACTTATCTCTTTCTCTTCCCCGATGCAATTCCCTTGAAGTTCCTTTGAAACCTTTTCTCTCTTTCTTGTAACACTAAATTCCCTCTTTAGAATGAAAGGAAGAAGCAATCTTTCACTTTACTCCTTCTCCATCACTCCTTAGAGAAGAATTCCTCTCAAATTCTTACTTCCACACTCTTCTCTTTTAAGCCCTAACATTCAACATACACTAGACTCTCCCTAAGAACCACACTAGAACTCTCCAAAACCACACCATTTTCGTCCAGAAACAGTTACTTATAAGTTAGAAACGAAATTCCAAGAGTTTCCATAAGCATCCCTTCAAAAAGTTGCCAAAACTCTTCAAATTTGAAATCCACAGACATTGGGCGCCGGTGGCGCTTGTTCGCTCCCACTCTGGCGCCAGCGACACCAGAAGTTGTTTTCCTCCTTTTTGCTCCCTTTTGCTTCGAATTCGTTCCTTTTCTCTTCTTTTCGCTCCAATCACCTAAAATCATCATAACTGCAACAAATCATGAAAATACCTTTCTTTAAAGTGCAATATCACCAAAAATGGGTAAAATTATATAGCAAAAACAAAATATATTTTTGGTGCATCAAAATCCCCCAAACTTAAATATTACGTATCCTCAAGTAATCCTTTTACTATAAAAAAATAAAACTCTAGGCAATGCACTTTTCTCCTGCAAGACACTAAAATTTTTCATTCAAAATAATATATTGGTTAGACTTTTAGGAAGGAATTTAGTTACTCAGGTCAACACTACAGGTATTAGAATATTCAGCAATCAAGTCTAAGGGTTCTAGTTTTCTATTTATTTCAAGATAAACCATATTTGTCACATTAAGAGTGCCTTGAAAGATTATGTGAAAAAGGAGTTCATGCAAACTTCATTAAAATGTAGGCCAATACATTAAATATAAATTCAGAAATGAAATATAGTTCTCCCTTTTGGGTGACCTAAGTGAAGCCAATTTTTTATTAGGCATCTTTTTCTTTTTCTTTTCTTTTTGGGATTATCTTTTAATTCTTGTTTTCTTTTCTTTACCATTTTTCTCCTTTTTTTTAATGAGGATTACTATATCTGGATAGCCTTTAATGATTTTGAACTTCACTCTCCTCTTTCTAAAGTTCAAACTTGAGATACCTCCTTACTTTATAATTAGGTATGAGCTTTATTATTCATCATAAAGTCACAATCTCTTCTTAGCACGCAATACTTTAAGTCTCTTAAAATTTCAAAAATATAGTTTTCTTTACTTTAAATAATTAACTTTAATCAAATCCTTTCATACCAAATATCTTACTTCTATAAAATTAACCTTTATTACTAAAAACTTTCATCCAATCCTTCCTTAATATTCAACTGAAATAAAAAGTTTTAGTTACCTACAATAAGGTTCAACTGTAGAAGTTATGCTAATAGTTTTTGAAAATATAATAATTGAGAACAAATAAGAGTTAATATTTTTCTACCCTCCCCCAAACTTAAATTTGTCAATAAATTTGAAACAGTAGAGAGTAAAAGAAACTAGCCTTTTTGTGCTGGGATTTTGAAATCTTCAACAGCTATCTGGTATTAGTCAAAATTTACAACTAGTAGGCATGAAACAGTTAGTTGCAGTGATATATAAATATTTTAAACATTTACAATGTGAAGAGAAATTAACTTTAAACATCTAAACATCCAACAAAACATCGCAATACTAAACAAACTATCACATCACTACACAGTTCATTTAACAATTTCAATTTTTCAATACAGCATAACAGTACACCAATAGAGTTACACATCACATGAAAAACAAATAACTACTACATCACAACAATACAACACTACACAACAAGAAAAACAGAAATAGAAAAATATAATCTACCAATCGTCATCACCAAGTTCATCAACAGGGTCAGCAGGATCAGGTTTATACGGTGTATATTGGGCAGGTAGGAAATATAACACAGTCCGCCCCCCCTCATGAATCTGACCTCAACATCATAATAAGAAATATCGAACTCAACTCTTCTCCTCAGATAGTCTTCATTCACATCACTTCTGGCCTCAAACACATCCATCCTACCATGGATTCTATCCACACTAGCACTCTGTAATCTCAGTTGCTCCATAATATCAGATAATGTCGGGGGCTCAGATGTAGGTGGAATTTCATAACTCGTAGTAGGAATATCAGTACTCAAACTCTCATATCGGGATCCCACATGAGACTCATAAGTACGAATAATAGTCTTTGTAATTGGTCTTAGCGGTATAGCTACCTCTTCAGAACTACTGAACTCTACTCCAGACTGAACACACAGAGCATGAACTAGGGCAGGATGTCCTAATCAACCAATGGTCTCGCCTCTAGCAATAGTCTGGATATTCTTGAAGACAATAGCCCCAATATCAATCTTTTTCATCTTCTAAATACATTAGTTTAGAATTACTCTATCCCTTGTAACTTCACTGTGGTGATAAGAAGGTAATAGTCTTGCAAAGATGAAATAGTGCCAGACTTTTGATGCAACATTTAACTTGGAAGCTGGGAAGTTAATCATCCATTTTTGACTTACTTTCCATTCCCCTCTTCCATCTGCCAAAAAAGCAATCCTTCTCTCATATTTGCCTCTCGAGTATCAAAGTTTTCATGTTCACAAACAAATGGTTCCCGAGCCTGATAGAATGCACTAAGATGCTGAGGAGTAAATTCAACCATTTTTCCTCTAACTAATACATACTGAGTCTCAGTCCAAGGAACATTTGAATAGAACTCTCTAACAACGCTCATAACAACATTCGTAGTAAAAATAACAAAATCTCTCCCAGTTCCATTCTACAATTAACTGTTCTACAGATCCACCAGGATTATTAAAGGCTCGATCCTGAATACACTTTTTATTGTAAAGGTAAGAGTTAAAGCGAAATTGTGCTTTAACATTAACAAATTTTTCTTCATCAAAATCCATTTTTCTCTTCCCTTTACTCATCTTTGGAGCCATGTGAATTTCTAAAAATTGCAATAAATTCCAATAAATCCCAAATTCACAATGTAGCAAACTCCAAATAATATTCTAAACAAGTAAGAGCGAATTTCATCATAGGAAATCTCAAAATTTCTTCAAAAATCTAAAAATTCCAATCTAAAAAATGTGAGAGATTTCCATGGTGAAAATAAAAAAATTTTAACTTAAAGTGAAGCTCTTACCAAGAGAAGTGTATATCCTGTCTCGAAAAACTTTGAAATCACTTCAAATTCGAGATCTAGCAAACCCTAGGTCTTCAAAATCACAAAAATGGAGGAGGAAGACAAAACCAATGAAAAAAACCACGGGTCCCAGGGTCAAAATCGCGAAATCAAAGGTTTTTGGCTTTTTTCTGTACCTGGGTGCTGGCGGCGCTCTACAAACACTAACATGATTTGCCCAAAATTTAGACCCAAACCCCACTCAAATTCAACCCAAAGCTAAAGGCCCAATTTTGACCTAAACCCAAAACCTAACCCAAATGAACCCCGAAACCCCCAAAAAATCAAAAGCCCAGCAAAGTCAGAAACCTCTTTAAAACACTCATAAACATTTCTCAACATTAATTTTACATCAATTTCAACCTAGCCCAACATTGGCCCAAGTTAGCCCACTTTGACACATAAAGGCCCATTCACACAAGAGCCATTCAAGCCAATTCAAACCCAACTCACTCCCAATTTGTTCCAAGTCACTCATGACACATCCATGAGCTAAACCCAACAATTATTTGTCCCAAGCTTTTGCAAAATTTCATCCCAAAATCCATTTTAAAATTCGAAAAGCCCACTTTCCAAACCATCTTAAAAGCTCATCTAAAACCCTTTAAAAAGCCTAAAATCGAGCCCTAAAGCCCACATGACATCTCCATTGCCATCCACTTAATTAAAACCATTCCCTAAGTCCTAAATTCATAATCAAATCATTCAAAATCAAGTTTCATACAAATTTCCATCAAATTACCAAAAATTCCTAAAAATCCATTTTCATGAAATTGACCAAATCTTTTCCCAGAAACCCAATCGATAAATGAAGCCATGCACAAGCCATATATGACATGGCGACAGCTTTTACATCACCATGTCATTTTTGGCAAAGGAGGAAGTCCTTTAATGATTCCCTTAGGGAGATTAAGCCTTTTCATGACTCTTCTAAGCCTTGATTAAACATAAATGTACTTAGATGGTGACTTCTCCCACTAAGCTAAATGACTTATACGATTCCCTCAACCCAAAAATCGAGCCTTGGAGGGTGAACAGGAAACCTAAATCCATGACTTGGACCCATTGGACCCAAAATTAGCTCCTCTCCCATTCCATCTAAATCAAACCCTTTACCACGCAGCCAATGCCAATTGATTGCACTAAACCCAAATACGACCTGCGACGAAGATGGTGACGATGCATTCGGCCGACCACAAACCGCGAAACCACCACGGTAGAGAGCTCACAGCGCGAGCCCAACATGGAATTCTCACCTGCTGAGCTGCCCCATCCCAGTGGCCATTAGATGCATTCTTCTCTTGCAGCAGTGATCCCAAAAACCACAACGCTCTCCACGGGAGGCCCTCCGCCCTCTCTGTTAAACACCACCCCTCTCGGCCATGAGAGGTGCAAGAAAACAAACCTTAAGGAAACTCGCCAAGGAAATTGTTCCAGGCCCACTCCCCATACACGAGCACTTGATCCCCAACGAAATCGCCTGCCATTTCTTCTTTGTGAGCTCGATTTGAAAGTTGAAATCTGACCCAAAACCGAGGACACTTCTCCACGGTGAGCCAATCCCCAAATTGATTGGTTCTACACCTTCACCAGACCCCGAAGGTGTCCGCTATAAAAGCCCATCTCGGGGCCTCCCGGTTGCTCCGGCCTACGAAAACTGTGATCGTGTGGCGAAAATCTACAGCCAGTACGGAGACCGGGGAGACTTCATCGAGGAGCTTGCGGGATCCGATCGAAGGTGCAACAGCCTCGGATCGAAGCTACACTTCTGCGAGCAAAGAGTATGGCCTCACTCTTCTTCCCGAGCTTCACCGAACATTCTCCATTTCTATTGCGTAAATTTCATCCCAGATCGCCGTATGGATGTATTCGTCCTTTCAAGAGACGAATCCGCAAAACATAAGGACATGAAAATCCATTGAGTATCGAGTGAGATCTTAGGGATTTAGTGTGTAGGGACGGCTCTCGGGTGAGGACGCTCGGGGACGATGAACGGATGTCGTTCATTCAATACACGCGCGGACGGACGGCTCGGATAGGCGTCGAGATCGGGGAGACGACACGAGAACCGCGGGGGCTCGGTACAGCTCAGCGGCGGCGTCGAATGGGAGCGCGACGCGTTGTGCGTTGTTCGGAAGATCCAGGGATGACGCGAGCGCCGCGTGGATAAATAGAAAATTAGGGGTATTTTCTATTTATTTAATTCCTAAACTTCAAAAATTCATAACTTTGTGTAGTAAAATCATAAAAATAAAATAAAAATACCCTCTTGCTCGGTGAACGGAGAATAATGTGGAAAAGAAATTATTTAATTTCCTTAGTATTTTATTTTTAATAATTTATTTTACTGTGCATATTTTTTAATTCTCCATGCATGTATACAATTCACCATGGCATGAGACCATAAGGCACCGACCTACGAATTTAGAACATTCCACTGAATTTTCAAAGTCGAGGAAGGCCATCCTATCGAAAAGTTATTGATTTTTCGAAATTCATGTTACTATTTTGAGTATTTTAATTCAATAAATAGCATGTTAGCAAAATAAATTCTAGGAGAATTTGGTGATGTTCCTTATGACCGGAGGACTTTAGGAAAAATAGGTTTTGAGTTAGTTCATTTAAAGCAACCTAATTGGCTTAAACACCGAAATGGATCTCTAATTAATTAGAGCTAACCATACATCAAATTGACTTGAAATCAATTCTCCACTGACCTTTAGGATCAGAGGAAACCACCATAAAAATTTGAGGTCGATTGGACTTCAGTTGCTTCTCTTAATTAGTTGATTAAGCGATTTAGCCATTTTAAACTTTAAAAATTCATAACTTTCAAAATATCTTTCAAAAATTCACCAAATTGGTTTTTGGAGCCTCTCTGATATTAGGGGAATTTAAGAAAATTAAAATTTCAATTTTCTAAAAAAAGTTAATTTTTAACATTATTTTAATATTTTTAATAATTAAAAAATAATAAAAATCACAAAAATAATAAAATTCACCAAAATGTCACATTTTTAATTTAATCATAGGAACAAACCCCATATTTTTCTTAGGTCTATTTAGTGAGATATTAAATTTTAAAGCTCTAGGGTAATTTTAAAATTAAAAAATGTATTTTCTAGCATTTTCACTAAAATAATTATAATAAATCATAGAAAAATCAGAAAATTGCAAAAATTTGATTCTCTGATTTCCTTGATCTCGGGGAGATTTTTTGAAAAATATAAAATTCATTTTTCAACATTTATTTTATTTTTAAATTAATTAACACTCCAAAACTTAAAATAATTATAATAAAAATAATATAATTCAAAAATCACACTAAGAATTGGTCAAAGTGGTCCTCTGGTCATTAGGAATGTCCTTTAATTTTCTTAAGGACAGAAACTTTCCCTTGGTCATGTTATTAAATTTTCCTTGAAATCTCTATTTTCCACCAAAAATAATTATATAAATAAATTAAACACAGAAAAAACACATTTTCTCCTCTCATGTCTTTATTGACATATGAGTGAAGTCACATAAAAATTTCAAGTTCATTTGAGTTCAATTTAGTGAGAGTTATGAAATTATTAAGCAAAAGGGCAAAATGGTAATTAAAATTTTAACCCTTAATTAAAACTTTAGGTTTAATAAAATTAACAAGTAAAATATTTGATCTTAATCTGATTTGGATGATTGAAATTTAAATAAAGGGTAGAAATCCATTAAACAATTTAAAATAATTAAACCTTAATTAAATAATTGATTAAATTTGGAAGAATAATAAAATTGGAGTTATTAGAATAGGGATATTATTAGGAGGAGATTTATTCTTTAATTTAAAAAATCCCTAAATTAATTATCTCATTAATATTTAATTCTTAATTAAAATGATAATTCAAATTTAAAATATTAAAATACTTAATCATTAAACTAAAAGTTAAATTATTAAACTCTTTTAAAGTGTTAATTAAAATTAAAAAATAAAATTAAATTAAAAGTTAAATTAAATTAAGTAAATTAAATTGAATTAAATTAAATTAAATTAATTAAAATTAAAAGTTAAATTAAATTAAAGATTAAATTAAATGAATAAATTAAATTAAATTAAATTAAATTAAATTAAATTAAATTAAATCAAATCAAATTAAATCAAATTAAATTAAAATTAAATCAAATTAAACTAAATTAATTTAACATCAAGTCAAACTAAATTGAATTAAATCAAAATTAAATTAAAATTAAAATTAAATTAAATTAAATTAAAGATTGAATTAAATTGAATTAAATAACATCACCTAAGACATAAGAAATTAAATATAAAGCAACTTGAACAACATTCCCAATTTAAACCCTTTAATTGAAGTTAAATAAATCACTAAACCATTTGAACATCAATTTACCCTCAGCTTTAGTTATTATAACTCCTAAACAGAACATTAAATGAAATGTTACTTCACTTATAGGATATTGAATGTCTAATTCAAAACAGATATAAACTTGAATTCTCGGACGATTAATTCACTTGTATAATTAAATTCATTTGGACTTAAAACAATCCTATAAATATTGAAAAGATGTTTAAGATTCTTCTTAAGCACTTCCTCAATATGATAGGATATTTATAAGAACAATTGAACTTAACTGCTCTTTGATGAAGAAAATCGTCTTGAGAACGAAACCACGAGGAACACAGAGCGTCATAGGAAGTGACTAGCTATAGGATTGGAACTTGGTAGAAAACCATAACCCTTCCCTTAGCTTTACCTAGGAACTTGCTTAAATATTTCTAATTGTGTTTTAAGTGCGGCTTGGAATGACGGGGAAGACCCTCCGAATGCCTTTTATTTTATTGCAATTTATTTAAAAGCTGCATTGCACTTACTTTTCTTGCATGATAAACAATTGTTGCATGAAAACCCACACCTTTAGGATAGTCCCTAAAGCTAGGAAACAAAAACTAAGTTAAAAGCCATTGCAAGATAAAATTCACCGCCACAACATTTCAAAATATAAAACAACTCAAAATTTAATCACAAAACGAGAACAAAAACTACAATTACAACTAAATTAAAACGTCATTGGATGATCAGAATACCTCGGATGATGTAACCTACGTGTTGCTAACGGGATTTCTTGCGGTCTAAATGAAAGTGTGGAACTCATTCGGTTAAGTTTAGCAGATTCATCTGGACTAAGTGAATCAGATACAAAAATAATGATGCGGAAGGATGGGCAAACGAGATCTTAACCGGTGTCGTTATAATCGACTTTAAGATTTGTTTAATTAAAACACCAAAAAACACTTGGAGATTAAGATGTTCTGCAAGCCAAAACACTTCCTCTCATCTCCTGATTTATGACTTCTAAGAAACTAAACCTGCGCAACAACAAGGAGCTCGGAGCATGAGTGGGCGACACGACCATCGTCATCGGTAACGATCTACATCGGCAAAACCATTCTTAGAATTAAATAACCAAGCCATAGGACTTCGGGGTAGTTTGTCTAGTGCAACATAAATCCTCAACCTTTTGTTAGGCATTTGCATCGCAAATTAAGCCTTAACGGTCTTGGGATTAGGGTAGTGTCCGATACGACATAAACCCTCAATATCTTCCGAGCTATTTGTATGATTCTATCATGTAAATATAAGTCTAATTGATTAAAATTGGCAAGATCAAAGCATTAAATAAATATTACGGACTTTCCTAAATCCGAAGCCAAACAATAGGATAGTGATGCAAAGTTCACTTCGAATCGTGATTTTCTCTACCTTTCTTCCTTTGAATTCTCGAAACAAAATGTTTTAAACTTGATCCAATTCACATTAAAATTTAAAATTCAATCCTTTGAAAACTTGGCTTTAAATTCTTGAGAGCGAGAATTATTGATTATTATCGAGAGTTTTCTTGGGGGATTCCGTCACTTGAATTAACGAAAATTAACTATAGGGGCTTGCCCTTATAGGGAATTTTAAAGAACCGGAGTAATATAAATCTGTTTAATGCTTTCATATTAAGCGGGGAATTTGTCGGCACAAATTGGTTTGTAGACCAAACGGATGTCTGTCTTCTAGTTTATTTAATCCGGCCCCATCGTTAAGCGAGTGTGCCTATTCTTCGGGATAGATGCGGTTTTATGGTACGGTGCTCGTTTATATAAAGCTTATTTGGGATGTGATTAGGTTTGATTTCCTTATCTTAAAATCTTCAAATTTAAAATTATTTTCAAAATCAAATACTACTTTTCAAATTATTTATTTAAATTAAATTAAAAATTAGCCGCACAATTTGTAATTTAAGTGACCTTTTTTTAAAATAAAACACACAACCTAAAAATATGTCGACAAACCTCTTTGTCATTTATTAGAAAACGATGCACAATTTTAATTTAATGAAGAATGTATTAATGCTTTTATTATTCTAAAAAAAAATTAATAACTACACCTATCGTTATTTTGTTGGAATAAATCTTTTGAATTAATGTGTGATGCAAGTGATTATGCAATTGGGTATTATTAGGACAAATATGAGAAAGTTTTCAAAGTTGTATATTATGCTAGTAAAACTCTCACTGAAACACAAAAAAATTACACTACCACTGAGAAAGAGCTTCTAGCTATAGTATATGTCTTTGATAAATTTAGACCTTATCTTCTTGGTACTAAATGCATAGTTAAATGTGATCATTATGCTATTAAATATGTAATATCTAAGAAGGATTCTAAACCTAGACTTATAAGATGGGTTTTACTTTTGCAAGAATTTGATTTTCAAATAGTAGATAGAAAAGGAACTGAAAACCAAATTGTTGATCATTTATCTGGAATTAAAAATGATATTATTTTGGAAGAAAATATAAATGAGAAATTCCCTGATGAATCTTTATATGTTATTCAAAGATACAAACCACTGTGGTATGTTGATATTATTAATTATTTAGTTAGCAATATTTTGCCTTATGACTTGGATAACAAATTTATTAAGAAATTTAAATATGATGCTAAATCTTATATTTGGGCCTCATTTATTTAAAATTGTTAAAGATTCTATGATTCGAAGATGTGTACCTTATGAGAAAACTTTTGCTATTATTCAAACATGTTATGATTCTGATTTTGGAGGACACTTTGGCATAGATAAAACTGCATTTAAAATTTTAAATTCTAGATTTTATTGGCCTACCTTATTTCAAGATGTGAGACAATATGTGAAAACATGTGATCGATGTGAAGGATAGGAAATATATCTAAGAAAGATGAGAATGCCTTTAAACTATATATTGGAAGTTGAAATTTTTGATATATGGGGATTAGACTTTATGGGACCATTTGTTCCATCATCTGGAAAAATTTATATTTTATTAGCAGTTGATTATGTTTGAAAGTGGATTGAAAGGCTGTTGCTTTACTTATTTGTGATTCCAAAAAGTGTTTCAAAATTTTTAAAGAAAATGACATTTTCAAGATTTGGAATGCCTAAGGTAATTATCACTGATGGTGGAAGTCATTTCAGGAATATAAGAATTCAATCATTACTACAAATTTGGAATCGAACATAGAATTGCAATACACTTATCACCCTCGGAAACTAGTGGAATGGTAGAAGTATCAAACGAGAGAAATTAAAGAATTTTAGAAAAAATTTGTTAATCCTAAAAGAAGCTGATTGGGTTGATAGACTTGATTCTGCATTATGGGCTTATAGAACAACATAAGACACCAATCGGAATGTCACCTTACGATTAATTTATGGTAAACATTGTCACTTACACTGTAGAACTTGAACATAAAGCTTATTGGGCGATGAAGGAGTTTAATTTTAATTTGAATAAAGCAGAAGAAAAACTATTATTGCAACTAAATGAGATGGAAGAAATTAGAAACGAATCGTAACAAAATGCGAGAATTTATAAGAAAATGAAGATGTTGCATGATAAGAAAATTTCGGGAAAAATTTTTGAGCACGAATGAAAAGTATTGCGATTTAATTCTCGTTTAAGACTTTTCCCGGAAAATTAAGATCTAAATGGATTGGACCTTATTTAGTTGAGAAAGTATACCATTATGGAGCCGTGGATATTAAAAATCCCAAAATAGGAAAAATTTTTTAAAGTAAATGGATTAAGATTGAAGCCTTATTTGGGAGATATTAAGAAGCTTTATAAAGAGGCTTATGAATTGAGTCAACCTGATTCTGCATATGCCTCGATCTTGATTAATTTTATATTACTTTAGAAAAATTTGATGCTTATAAGTCTTATTTGACTTAGGCTGAAAATTATTTTGAAGTATGTAAGATTTAAAAATAGGATCACTCTATTTTGAATATGAGTAAAAAAGTCAGTTAACCTTCATTATGATAGTTTACAATGTGAGTTATCGAGTCTAAATTACTCTTACCGGTATAATTTACCTATCTTGGAGAATGAAATTTTGAAAATTTGACGATTAGACGAAACGAGAGTTGAACATAGTTCGGCGCTAGGAGCCGGGGTCGGCGCCTAAGCGTCAGAATCGGCTATGTGTCAATGAGTTCGGCGCTGGCGCCAAATTTGAGGCCTAAGCACCACGATTCTTGGGTTGTGTGCAAAAACCAAAAATTTTCAGTTTTCCTTACGTTTCCACTTTAAATCAACCCGTCTTCTTCCCTAACCATCAAACGATCAAAATTGTGTCCTTTACACTTCATTCTTAAGAGATTTGAGAAATTTTGAAGAAATGGATAGAAGAAATCATGGAGAAGAAGCTAGGGACAAGGTCTCGAAGATACTCAACCCTACTTCAATGGTTTCATTCTTGTGGATTTAGAGAAAATTTCTAGTCGTTTGGATAAGTTTAAAGAAGATTTTAAAAGGATTGGAGATCACCTTCATGAGATGTTTCATCAAGCTAAACATCTAGAATGGCAAATGAAGCTTCAATTTGATCATTTTGCGGCTTATCAAGATGCTCAAGTTGAAATGTATGCGAAGAACAAATAGATTGATGAAAAGACGACTCTTGATTTCCCGAGAGCGTTAGTATTCTTTCCAAGTGGAATACACAATTTCCCTTGTGAAGATTAGAATATTCTGGTAATGATATAGTTGTTATTTTTGTTGAGTCATTGTATCGATTTAGAGAATCGATTGTGTTTGTTAGTGTATTTGCTTTCATGTTCAATATGTGTTGCTTTTGCTTTGAAATTATTATGTTTAAGTGTGTATTAGGAACTTGAATCAAATGTAGTACTTATCGGAATGTATTGAGTCGATATTGAAGATTTTAAATGGAAGTGTAAGTTTGATTGAAACCTTATGTTTGATTGGTGGATTTAATATTTAATTTTTAGAAATTTTTGAAAAATGTTGTGGAAGTTAGAAAGCTGACTCTACTACGTATGAGTAATAAAAAGTTGAATTTATGAATTTTGGTGGAAAATTAAATTTTTAAAAAAAATTTTTGTGAAGGCGAGTACGGCGCCTAGGAGCCGAGTCGGCGCCTACGCGCCATTTCCTTTTATGCCAAATTTACTTAAATAACCCCCAAAAGCCATTTTTAACGCCTAAGCTTCATCTCCTTCCCCATTTTCGTGAAAATACATCCTCTAGATCCATTTTGAGGTCAAAACATCAAGGATTTGAGCACGAAACCACTCGATTTCTTCGTCTCAAGGTCAGATCTATACTTTAAACCATTTATTTTCAATTTTCACCATAGATTTCCCTAAGTTTTGCTAAGAACCAAAAATTTGAAAAAAATATTCGATTTTTTGTGATTTCTTTAGATTTCTAAACTTATTTTAAGTTTTATAAACTTAAAAAGAGTTTAAATCTTTGATTCCTAAATTTGTTCTTGTTTTCTTTCACATTTAGATGGCTCCAAAATCTAAATGCGGGAAGGCACGAGATAACTTTGATAGCAGCAAATTCTCTACTGCGGCTGCGCATTTTAGTTTCCATGAATTTGCGACGTCCAGAAAGTTCATTTCTAAACGAAGTTTCTATCATCCTGGAGAAATGATCGAAAACACTATTGTTGTGCACAACTAGCAACGATTTTGTTATTTTACTGTTGTTGCTATTATCCCGATTGTTCGAGAATTTTATGCAAATTTTTTGGATGCCGGGGATTATAAAGTCTTTGTCAGAGGTATCGGAGTAGGATTTAGTCCAGAAAGAATCAACATATTTTATGGCCTGCCACCGACTATTGAGTGCTATTATTCTGGATTATCACCATCTAAGGGAGATTTGGATATGATTATTGCTTATCAGACTAACGGTACTGGATCTTGGAAGATCAGGAACGGAAAGAGGGTAAACTTCAAATCCTCTGAATTAAATGGTGTATCTAAAGCATGGCACTCCTTTATTTTTGCAAGATTGTTACCTTCCAACCACCTGAGTGAAGTGACTAGAGATCGAGCGATCTTAAACTACTGCATTCAGGAGAGGAAGCCTATTGATGTCGGGAGCATTATTTATGATTCTGTGGAGTCTATTGCGAGGTCCAACACTTCTGTTGGATTGGGATTTCCATCTCTAATCTACTCACTATGTGTTAGTAATGGAGTCACTACTGATATTTCAGAGGAGAAGCTGAAGTCTACTAAGCCAATTGGGCAGGAGAGTGTTAGTATCTATGATCGTCTTCGAGGGAAGAGATCGACCGCTCCTTCTACTTCTGCACATACTTCGTGTAGACCTTCTACTTCTAGACCCTCTACTTCGCCGAGCCACCATCGGATTTCGGGAATCAATGCATGATCGGCTTTTAGAGCAGCAGCAGGAGTTATTTCAAACTCATTGCAGGATTGATACTATTGACAGAAAACTAGATCATTTATCCGATTGTACCCAGTGGAAGAGTAATTACGATGCTAAGTATGATGAAGCCCTATTCAGATTTCTGAAGAGTGAACATGATGTTAGCTTTCCTACTTTTCCTAGTTTCACACCTTTTGTAGATCCTAAGGACGTAGAATTTTCCTTTGGTGATGAAGATGATGATAAGGCTACAGCTAGTGATTAGTAGTTATAGATTTCTTTGATGTGCTAATCTGTTAGTTTGTTTTATTTGGATTGTTTGTTAGTTTTGTATTTGATGTATGTTGATTGTTTAGTGTTAGGATTCTGTTGTGTTGAGACTAAATTTAGACTTAATTTATATGTTGTTTTAGTTTAATGTTTAGTATTTAATTATTTTGCTCTGTTTTAATTCTGTTTCAAATTTAATATCATCATCAATTAGCTGCTTACTTTTTATATACACGCTTCAATTTTATCTTAATTATTCATAAAAGCATGATTAGAAGTTAATTTTTCTTTTTAAGATTGTTTTTACATACTTATTAAAAATTCTTATGATTTTCTTTCTCTCATACTCTCAAATTATCATAGTATACTAAAACTTAAGTTTGGGGGAAGGGAAAATCCATTTAAAATTAAAATTTTATTTGTCCTTAAAGAGCTAATATTTTCATAAAAATAAAAATAAAAAAAAACTTTTTAACATAACTTAAGGAATGAAGAATTTATTTGAGATCCCTTTTATTTTTGAAATTATAAACAATTTAGTGAAATTAACTAAAATTTTACTAACTTTGATTGATTTTAAGAATAGAATTATTTAACTTAAAGAAGAGAGATAAAGAATTTTTCTATTCATGGTAGAAATAATAGAATTTTAGAAATATTAAGTAATAAAAAATTATCACTTGAAAAAGAAAAGATTGGAATTCTTTTTGAATTTTTATTTATGTTATAATAATTAAGTGGAAATGTAAAAGTTTTGAAAAATATAAGTTAAGGATAGTGAAGTTCAAAACCATTAACAGGCTATCCAGATATAGTAATCCTCTATATATATATATATATTTAAAAAAAAAAAGATAGAGAGAAGAAGCTTGAGAAAATGCCTAATAAAAAATTGGCTTCACTTGAATTATCTTATAGGAAGAAAACTAGTTACATATTTTACTTGATTCTTATACATAAATATTTATTTAGAAAAGATTTTTCAAGAAAATCTTTTCTTGTAAATAATTTATGAAAGCTTAATATAATAGACTTCTATTATTTTCAAAGTGAATGAAAAGTTTGAAATCTTATGATTTGGTAGTTAAATATTCTTTAAATTCTTAAAATTAAACCTAGATAGTGAAATTGGGTTAATAATTTACTAAAGACTTTATAAAATAAAAAATTATAAGGAATCTTAAATATTTATCTTTTATTTCCAAAAGTTATATTTTATGTAGTAAAAAGAGTTAGTTGAGGACAAGTAACATTTAAGTTTGGGGGATTTTGATCTATAAAAAAATACCTATTTCTTTATGTCTTAATTCTTATTAATTTCTAAGGATATTATGCTTTACTGAAAGGTATTTTTTGTGTTTTTGGATGTAGGTAATGTAAAAAGGTCTAAGAAGGAAAAAGGAGCAAAAAGGAGCAAAAATGGAGCAAAATACCAAAAGTGTAAAAAAATATGGCCTGGCGCCTAAGCACCAGACTCGATATGAAAACTGTCAAGTTTTTGACAACGTTTGATCAGTTATTTTGACAGAGTGAACGGTTATTGGACATTCTAGAAGGCTGACAGTTGTTCTTGATAATAGGACATGTGATACATTGCATTTGGACTCTCCAAAACGGTTTTAATCGCGAAGAGGTGCTAGCCAAAGTGAAGAGGTGCGAAGAACTGGACGCGGTGTCCGGCGCCTAGGCGCCAGATTCCGGTGCCTAGGCCCCAGACCGACCTTCTAGAAGATTCATTGAATGTGGACATATTTTGAAGAGGTGCCTCAAGGCAACTCTTGAAGCCTACAAATAGAGGTCCATTTCTTCAGAAAACGTGCCCCTCCTATTGTACCCCTTTCTCTTATCTACTTTAGGATCTCTCATCCTTAGAGAGAGAATTAGAGAGAGAAATTTAGGGCCACTTTTGTTTAGTTTAGTGAGTTTACTTTAAAGTTATTGCATCCGGAGTTCATTACACTCGTGGAGTCGGTAGGAATCGGAAGATCCGTAGAAGAAATATTTGAGATAAGTATATTTTTACATTTGATTCAAAGTTTAATTATCATGTTTTGTTATTTATTTTCAATGTGTTCTGAGTAGTTAGTTACTTTCTTACTTCAATTATGAAGAGATAGATAAGATAATATAAAGATTCGATGGAGAATTAAAAATCAAAATAATTTCAAAATATTATGATGACATTAATACCTGATCTTACTTTACTTTTTAAATTGGTCGTCTGAATTGTTAAAACCTGTTGAAGAGTTTTGAAACCTTGAAGGAGAAGAACTCTTAACTTGTAAATGTCACATGAATCCTTGGGTAGTCGAAGGCCATGAGCGGTGCTATTCATGGTGAAGTGCAAATAAATAGGAAGATAATATTTAAAGGGCATAGAATTGATAAGTTTTTAGAGTGAAAGACTAAATTCTTATAATTTGATTTATAGGCTAGGAAAGGGTCACTAGTAGGGCCGACCATAGCCACCCTTGGACATCTAGAAGTGTGAGCCTAGATTAACCCATTCTACTAACAATAGATCCGGACCTATTCTGTAAATTAGTCAATGTTCTTTGCGCCTGGATCAAAGGGTAAAGAATATGAATGCTTCTATTTGGCACAATACCATAAATCAAATTCTTCAACGAATATTAAATTATCTTAGAAATCTTAGATTAATTGAAGGAAAGAAAGTTGTTTATTTTATATAGAATTCATAAAATCATCATCTTATTATTGTTTTCTTTATTTGCATCTAGTAAATTAAATAGTAATTTATAATCAAATCAAAAGATAAAATAAAAATATTTTTACTATTTTATTTCGCTTCCACTTCATAGAAAATTTATTTCTATAAATCTTCCCTGTGGGATCGATACTGGGATCTTTGTTTAAAAACCCTATATTACTTGAAACGATACGTATACTTGCGTAGTACCCCTAGTGTGTAAAAATATTTTCTAAATTATATTAATTTTATACATTAGCCGCTATTTATAAATTAAGTCAAAGCTTTTGGCTATCTTTTGGAAGCGAATATTACTGCGTTATTTGCGGGTTGGGTCAAGGCTGTTGATAACCCTGCTGAGATTGTTGGTAAGTACGTTGCGGTGGTTGATAGCTAGAGTCGTGGCGGCCTCGGTCAGTATCTCGCACCGGCTGCTTGCCCTTATCTACTCGCCGCAATGATTCTGGATTTTTTTTCGAATGTTTTCACTGGTTTCTGTTTATCGCTCTTGTCCACGAAACTTAGCTGCTTTGCTTCCTCTTGTAAGCTCCCGGCCTTACTAAGCAACTTCTCGAAAGTCTTGATTGTAAATCCTTTAAGGAGAAGTGCTATCGGGCCGTGGATACTCTTAAGAAAGATGCCGACTGCATGTTATTCTTGAAGCTGTGCTTCACATTTCATGCTTAAATTCCTCCATCGAAGTATGTAATCCACTAAAGTCTCGTTCGGCTTCTGTTGCTCCACCACTAGATCACCGATAGTGATGTGGTGCTGGGCCCCGGCAAACCGCTTAACGAAGAGATTCTCTAGTTCTGCAAAGGTCTTTACTGAACCGTTCAGCAACTCTGCGTACCAGTCGAAGGCAATCCCTGACAAACTGCTGACGAACTGACGGAAGAGTAGAGCGTCACTCCCACTGACATTGCAACAACTAGCACAAAAATGTGTGACATGTTGTTGGGGGTTTCCCGTTCCATCAAAAGTCTTAAACAGAGGTGGTACGAAGCCTTTCGGGTATTGGACTGCATCGAACTCTTCGGGGTAAGGTCTACCCGTCTGAATAGATGCTCCACTCTTAGATTGTGCTAGGGCTTCTCGCACCTGCTGTTCTACCATGTTTTTAATGTCCTTTTCTGGAATCATGCTTTGTGCAGAATCCTTCTTTGGTGGCTCATCTCCGTTGACGGATGTGATCTCTTTTCCTCCATCTGTAATATGGATGATCTCTGGGGGTGTCTCTTTTTGAGGTTGTACCTGACTCTGGAGAGTGGCTAAAGCAGTAGCCATCTCTTCCATCCTCTTTTCCATCTGAAAAATTGTGTCATCTCTTTCCCGAAGCTATGCTCTCATCACTTCCGGTTCATCTCTTTCTGCAGCTGCTGGAGCACCTTGTGAAGCTGATGATGCTCACGTCTCAACCATATTGATCTAGGCATACTCCTCATCCATGAACTTTGATGAGTCAACTACATCTTCTAGTTTCTCTTCTTTTTCTTTTGCTAACCGTCGGATGTCGGTCCTTAACTTATCCATGGCACCCTCTAGTGGCCTTTTCCGCACGGTCTCGCAGTTGTCTCGTGACGGTTGTTGAACTTCCTTTCCGGGAGTCCCCTTTATTGCAGTAGCACTTTCTTCTGATTCGAGTCTCCTGACGAGACTTTTCTTCTCAGGACATTGTTTTGGTCTTAGCTCGCCAGTAGTAGGTTGTCATACCATCCTTCTCACAGTCGGAAGCCTAAGACCGGATGGTCTGTCGGCTATATGCTGGAAGGTGGTATCCTCCCTAATTTGTAGACCCGATACAACAACGGGTGAACTGACTTTTATCTTCTTTTTTTGGTTTCTCTATGGTAGCAACAGGCTCTATTTGCGGTCCGAGGTGGGATTTAGCTGGCACCCATCCTATCTTTCTTAAGTTTTCTGGCACAGGGCATCTTTCTTTCTTTGTCAATCTTTCTATCACAGCTTGCAGTCAAACAAATGGCGTAGTCTTATCCCTCTTCCTTTTGTAATTGTTGTAGTACGCAGGTCGGGGTAATGCAGCAGCGATCCTACGGACATTCTCTTCATCTGATGCGGCAGAGAGAGGGTGAAACCTGCTCCTTCCAACGAGGTATATACTCGAGCGAGTTCTTCTCTTTCCTCAGGAATTTCTTCTAGAAAAGCAACTTCAGCAGCTTTGGCTTTCTCGATCTTGGCGATCTTTCTGCTTCTATTTCTCCTTTGAGTCCGAGTTAGAGGTGCGACTCTTGAACTGAACCCAATCTCAAAAATAGATGGTATTGTAACAAAATTTGTACCCTCCACGGTGACAGGCTCATCACAGATTTGGATTTCCTTCCCCTTCAGTTTGGCAGAAGTCGGGGTAGGTGCATAGATGACTAGACCGGTGGGGGTAAAGACAACAGTCCTCCTACGAACAGTAGTACTCCTTTCAGCTGGAACCCTTTGCAGGGGAGGAAATTCTTGAGTCGATTTCAGGTTGAACTCAATCAGGGGTTTCTCAGTTTCTGACACTTTATCCATTAGTGCGAAGAGAGTGACGCCAACGAACTTGATATCTGTGTTACCAAATCCTTGTCCAAAATGGATGATCCCATTGTCTGGCAGCTCATCCTTGTAAATGGCGAAGTCCATTCCATTGGTGAAGGAGAAGATTGACTTTGGGCAGTCATTTTCTGCAGGGCAGATTCCAAATGTCAGTCCCGAATTATGTTTCCTTTCGTCGTAAAGTTTAGGACGAAAAAAAAAGAAAGAGTCCGAACACATTTTCGTTTATCTTAGTGTATTTGTGATTTTTAAAAGAGATTGTTTATTATAAGGTTGTTTATTAGCGGGTTCGTTTGTTAGAAACAAAATGATTAAAGGAAAAAGGTCAGATAAAGGGTTTAGAATTGGAAAGAAACTGAAAGTCTTATGCAAGACTTCTCGACTCGAAGGACTGCTCCTAAACTAACACCTATTGGGGGTCCACCCCACCTCAGAAAAGAGGTAAAAAGATCTCAGAACCTCTCCGTTTAGGGGTGTCTAAACAGTGGCTCCTAAATCCAAGAGGAGTTGGCTATACTCGTTCAAGATAGAAATGAACGGGGTATTCCAACGGAAGAATGGTAGTTTGCTCCATTAGGGACATGGATACACTACCGATTTATGAAAGCAAAACCATCTGATCAAAATGGAGAGAGGAACATTTCCCCAGCGGAGTCGCTAGATGTTGTCGGCATATTTTTAGGTTGAGTATTGTGTTTTTTTAAAAGGGGTCGCCTACAGAAATTGTCGGCGAATTTTAAATTTTAAATTTAATTTAAATATATATATAATTTAGAAAGTAGCATTTTATTTTGAAAATAATTTTAAGTTTGAAAATTTTAAGATATGAAATTAAACCAATCTCACATCCCAAATAGTTTATATAAACGAGCACCACACCACAAACCGTATATCTATCCCGAAGAATAGACACACTGCTTGATGATGGGGCTCGATTAAAAAGACTAGAAGATTTGTGACATCCGTTTGGTCTGTGAACCAATCTTATAAGCCGACAAGTTCCCCTGCTTAATATAAAGGAATCAAGCAGGGTTTATATTACCTAGGTTCTTAAAGTTCCCTATAAGGGCAAGCCCCTATAGTTAATTACATCTTAAATGACGGGAATCATTTAAGAAAACTCTCGATAATGATCAGTGGTTTTGCTCTCAAGAATTTCAAATTTTAAGGTTTCAAACAAATTGGATTTTGGAAATTTCAATTGGGAATGGATCAAACTTGGAACAGTTATTTTCAGGAGTCCGAAGGAAGAGAAGTAGGGGAAGCTGAGGATCCAAGAAGAATCTTGGCAACTTCCCAAACTATCCTATGGTTTGGTTTCAATTTAAGAATTTATTTAATATTTCAATCTTGCCAATTTTAATTAATTAAGACTTATGTTTGTATGACATAATCATACAAATAGCCTCGAAGATGTGAGGGTTTATGTCGTAACGAACGACTACCTCGGAGTCCTAAGACCGGTTCGGGCTTAATTTGCATAACATGATTATGCAAATGCCTAACGAAGAGTTGAGGATTTATGTTGCACTAGGCAAACTACCTCGAAATCCTATGGCTTTGTTATTTAATTCTAAGAAAGTATTGCTGAAGTAGACCCGAATTTTGCTGAAGACGATGGCCGTGCTGCCCACTATGCTCCAAGCTTCTTGTTGTTGCAAAGGTTTAGTTGTAGAAGGTGAAAATCAAGAGATGAGAAAAGTGTTTTGGTTTAGAAATCTTAAAATCCAAGTGTCTTTAGTGTCTTAATTAAAACAAATCTTAAAGTTATTTAAATAGAACTGATTAAGATCCCACGGTTCCATCATCCCGACACCGTTATTTTCATCGAATTCACTTAGTCCAGATGAATTTGCTAAACTCAACTGAATGAGTTCCACACTTTCATTTAGACCGTAGGAAATTCCGTTAGCAACACGTGGGTTACATCATCCGAGGTATTCCCGATCATTCAATGAGACGTTTTAATTTAGTTTTAATTGTAGTTTTATTGTTCTGTTTGTGATTAAATTTTGAGTTGTTTTATATTTTGGAATGTTGTGGCGGTGAATTTTATCTTGCAATGACTTTTAATTTAATTTTGGTTTTAGTTCAGGGACTATTCTAAAGGTTTTGGTTTTCATGCAACAGTCTCGTTTATCATGCAAGAAAAGTAAAGTACAGTGCATGTAAGTAAATTGCAATAAAGTAAATCGCAATAAAATAAAAGCGTACCTGGAGGGTCATCCCATCATCCCAAGCTGTACTTAAAACACATGTTAGAGCATTTAAATATTTCAACAAGTACCTAGGTAAAGCTAAGGGAAGGGTTTTGGTTGTCTACCAAATTCCTAATCCTATTGCTAGTCATCTCCTATGACGTCTAGGTTCTTGGTTTGGTTTAAGGATGATTTTCTTCATCAAAGAACAATTAAATTCAAATGTTCTTCTAAAACATCCTGTCATATTGAGGAAGTGCTTAGGACGAGTCTTAAACATCTTTTCAATACTTCTGGGATTATTTTGAGTTCAAGTAAATTTAGTTGCACATGTGAATCAACAGGAGTTTAGTTAAACCTTGTCTCTTGCTCAGTGAACTTGGGTATCTAATTTCCTGATGAATGAAGTGACATCTCACTTAATACTCTATTTAAGAGTTATAATAATTAAAACCTCTAAGGGCAAGTTGGTTTATTGAGAATTTTAATCATCCTTAATTTAAAGTTTGAGTTAATGATTTAAAGTGATTTAATTTAATTATGAGGTTTTAATTAATAATTTTAAGTTTGGAATAGTGTTCAAATTATTTTAGATTAAATTTAAATCTTTACACTTTCAATTATCTTAGTATTTCAGATTGATGTTCATGTTTTAGTTTTACTTAGATAGAAAGAGGTGTTGACATTATTGGTATGTTTTGATTTAACTCTTAATGATTTCATTTAGGTTTATTGTTAAGTGATTTTAATTTAATTTTATTTAATTTAATTTAATTTGATTTAATTTAATTTAATTTAATTTAATTTAATCTGATTTAATTTTAATTTAATATAATTTTTATTTAATTTAATTTTAATTTAATTTTAATTTAATTTAATTTTAATTTAATTTAATTTTAGTTTTAATATTTTAAATTTAATTTAATTTAATTGTTAAGGTGTTAATTTAATTTAATTTAAACTTTGACTTGACTTAATTTAATTTAGTTTAATTTAATTCCAAGATTTTAAATTTGATTTTTAATTATCGGACCATTTAACATTTTAAGCTTTAATTCAGGGTTATCTTCTTTTAATTTTAAATTTATTTAATTTGGATTATTATTTTAATTTTTAATTAAGAACTAAATACTATTGAAGTGACTTATTTAGGGATTTTTTTAGATTAAAGAATAAATATCCTCTTAATAATATTCCTATTTTAATAATGCAAATTATATATATATTCTTTCCAAAATTCAAATTATTTAATTAATTAGAGTTTCATTTTGATATTTTCAAAATGTTTAATGGGTTTCTACCCTTTTAATTTCCCTAAGTTTCAATCATCCAAGAGAAAGTTAAATAATCAAATATTTTACCGCCCCCCCCCCTTTTGATTAAACCTAAAGTTTTAATTAAAGGTTAAAATTTTTAATTATCTTTATGCCCTTTTAGGCTTATTTATTTCATAACTCACTAAAATGAGCTCAAATGAATTTGAAATTTTTATGTCACCTCACTCACATGTCAATTAAGACATTAGAGGAGAAAATGTGATTTTTCTGAATTTAATTTATTTATATAATTATTTTTAGTAGAAAATGGGGGTTTTCAAAGAAAATTCAACAACATGACCAAGGTAAGGTTTCTATCTCTAAGAAAATTATGGGATGATTCTAATGACCAGAGAACCACTTAGACCAATTTTTGTGATTTTTTTAATTATATTTTATTTATTATAATTATTTTGAGTTTTAAAGTATTAATTAATTTTAAAATATAATAAAAATTGAAAAATAGATTTTATATTTTTCTTAAAGTCTATCACCTCAAGGAGTTCAGAGAAACAAATTTTACAATTTTTTGACTTTTCTTTGATTTATTAGAATTATTTTAGTGAAAAAGGTTGAAAATTCATTTTTTAATATTAAAAATTACATTAAGCCTTTAAAATTCAATATCTTATCCTAGGGACTTAGAAAAAATATTTGTTTTGTTCCTAAGTGATTAGGAGTCAAAATGTGATATTTTTATGATTTTTAATATTTTTGTGATTTTTATTATTTTTTAATTATTAAAATATTAAAATTTTGTGAAAAATCAACTTTTTTGGAAAATTCCAATTTTAATTTTCCTGAACTCCCCTGATATCAGAGAAGCTCCAAAACTATTTTTGTGAATTTTTTAAAAGTATTTTTTGAGTTATGAATTTTTAAAGTTCCATTTTGCTTATGAGGCTTAATCAATCCATTTGGTGGGGTTAATTAATTCCAATTGATTTCAAAATTTATATGTAAGGTTCCTCTGACCCTAAAGAGCAATGGAGAATTGTTTTCAAGTCAATTTGGTGTGTGGTTAACCCTAATTAATTCAAATTCAATTTTGGGAGTTTAGGCCAATTAGGATTATTATGAATGAATTAACTCATAATATATTTTTCATAGGTCCCCTGATCCTAAGAAACATCACCAAATTTTCCTAGAATTTATTTTACAACATGCTAATTATTGGAATTAAAATACCTAAAACAGTGACATAAACTTGAAAAATCAATAACTTTTCACAGAGATTGCCTCTGACATTGAAAAATTCAGCGAATGTTCCCAAGATCAGAGGCTTCAAAAGCCCTATGGTCTCATGCCATGGTAAATTGTCTATGCAAATGGAGAATCAAAACATTGGAAACAGTAAATAAATTATTAAAAATAAAATACTAATCCAATTAACTTGATTTCTTTTCCACATTATTTTTTTCTCTTCACTGAGCAAGAGGGTATTTTTATTTTATTTTTGTGATTTTTCTATGCAAAGATATGAATTGTTGAAGTTCAGGTCATTTAAATAATTCAAAAATACCCTAATTTCCTACTTATCCGACTCGGCGCCGCGTCAACCTACGGCGGATCGAAAGCCCACGCGTTGCTCTGTGATTCGGCGCCGCCATCTGACTCAGCGCTCCAGGGGCCTGCGGTTCATGTAAAATTCCACTGTCCGGCATGATCTCGACCGTCCGCTCGATACACGCGCTATCCAATGGCTCCTGGTCATCGTCTACGACTGGTGTGCACCCGTGACCGTCCACACTCAAACCTTAATATCTCTCTCGATTCTCAATGGATTTTTGAGTTCTTATACTCTATGGATTCGTCTTGAAGTGATGAACACATCTATATGGTTTATAAGCTATGAAATTAACCCAAACAAAATGGAGAATTGCTTGAAGCTCGGGAGGAAGAATGAGTTCATACCTTTGCTCAGAGAAGTGAAGCTTCGATCTGAGGGTTGTGTCACCTTCGATTGAGTCCAAGCAAGCTCCAGATGAAGTCCCTGGCTCTGGGGAAATGTCTAGGTATGAGAGTGACCAAGGCCGATCACAAAGCTTGGAGGCCGGAAGCAATGGGCGGCACGGTGAGGGGGCTTTGGCTGGGAACTTCTCCTCTTGGTACGAGTGAAGGTGTAGGGTCAATCACTTTGAAGATTGGCTCACCGTGGTGAAGTGTCATGTTTTTGGGTGGATTTTCAACTCAAAAATTGAGTTCGTTAATGGGGTTTAGGGCAAAGGAACATCGGGGATCAAGTCGCTCTAGGTTAGGAGAAGGTCCTGGAGCAATTTTGGCAGAGTTTCCTTAAGGTCTGGTTCATCACCTTGTATGGCCGAGAGGTGAGTGGGTTTAAATAGAGGTGGCTGGAGGGCTTCTCAGGGGCAATTGGAGGCTTGGATCAACTGCTCAAGGTAAGGGAAGAACAGCCGCAATGGCCATTTAGGTTGGGATAAGTCAGCTAATTCAAATTGAATTTTTGATTAAATTCAAGCCTCTCGGCCTGGTGGTTTCCGGCGGCTGTAGTGGCTGGCCGGCCAGGCATGGGTCACCCTTACGGTCAAGGAGGTCAATGCTTGAGTTTTGTGAGTTCAATTGGCAAATTCCAAGTGTAAAGGAGTTGAATCAAAGTGGAAGGGGGAAAGGCACATTTTGGGCTTGGTTTGGTCAAATGCATGGATTTGGGTTTGGTGCACCCACCAAGGCCTGATTTGGGCTGAAGGGAATCATATGGCTCAGCTGAATTGGAGTGGAGAAGTCTCCATCCATGGTGAGGTGGCTAAGCATGGTTTAGTGTGTATCATGGATGAGGTTAAAAAAGCTTCAGGAAGGCTTAAAAAAGGGGCCCCTCCATTTGCCATAAATGACATGGTGAGGTGTCAAAACTCTCATGGCTTCATATGGCTTGTAAATGGCTCACATTTGGCTTACATTTGGTTTGGAAAAGGTTGGCTTGTTTCATGAAAAATAAATTTAAGGATTTTTGGTATTTAGGGGCAATTTGGCATGTGGCTTGATTTGGAATGACTTGATTATTGATTTAGGACTTAGGGATGATTTCAATTAAAGGTATGGTGGGAAGAATTTGTCATGTGGGCTTTAGAGCCAATTTTGGGCTTTTGGATTTGGTGAGAATGGGCTTTTAGAATGGTTTAAGAAAGTGGGCTTTTAGATTTTAAAATGGACTTTTGGATGAAGAATTTTGTGAAATACCATGCTAAATAAATGTTGGGTTTAATTTAGGGATGTTTCATGAATGGTTTGGAATCAATTTGGTGTGATTTGGAGTAGAATTGGGTTGAATTTGGGCTTTTTTTTTGTAAAGGGGGCCAAGGTGGGCCAAATTGGGCTAACTTGGGCTAAGGTTGGGCTAAGGTTGAATTTTGTGTAAAATTAAAGTTGAAAAATGTTTATGGGAGTGTTACAAAAAGTTTTCAACTTTGGTTGGGCTCTGATTTTGCGATTTGGGCCCATTTGAGTTAGGTTTGGGCTTAGGTCAATTTAAGGGATTTTGGTTTTGGGTTAGGTTTGGGTGGAGTTTAGGTTCAAATTTTGGGCAAATCAAGTTAGTGTTTTGTTTATGGGGATATTATGAAGGCTTTAGAAAAGATTTGGGGCCAATTGGGGTTGAGTTGGGTTGGTTTGGGCTAGGTTTAGGTCATGGGCCAAAATTGGGCATTAGGCTTCAAATTGGAATTGGGCCCAAATGTCAATCAAATTGGACTTGGATTTGGTCTAAATTAATATTTGGGATATTGAATTGAAGTTTAGAATTGAATTGGACCATAATTGAGGTCATTGGGGTGGTTTGGTTTGACATTGGGTTCACTTGGGTTAAAAATGGGTCACATTAGGGGTTTTAGTAAAAGTGGGGTAAATTGGAAAAATTAGCCCATGGTGTAGTTGAACAAAATGAAATTGGTAATATTTAGGATTTTTTGGAATTTTCTGGGAATTTTTCGATTTTTTAGATTTTTTGGGGTAAAAGGGTATTTTGGTAATTTTGGGGGGTTTAGGGGTATTTTTGGAAATTTTGGTGTTTTTGGCCAAAGATGGTCAATTTGAGTGATGGGAAGTGTTTAGGATTGATTTTGAGGGATCTTGGGTAATTTGGGAAATTTTGGAAATTTTGGTTATTTTCAAGGGTATTTGGTAGGTTTAGTGGGTCCGGGGCCCCAGGGAATTTTGAAAAAAAAAAAGGAAGATTGATCAAGTGTGAGTGAAATGGAATCACTTTAGTTGAGCCATGAAGCCATATTAAGCCCATATGAGCCATGAGAGGACTCATTTGAGGCATTCACTATGTTGTTCCTAACCCTCTTAGCTAGGGGCTTAGGGGTCAAGGACCATCCATATGAATTACCTACATGAGTCAGGAAGTCAAGTTGGGTGAGAGTGTGGTCTTAGGACTTGGAATGTGTGTGAGAGTGTAGTGTATGTGCAAGTCAACTCTCACCAGACCAGGCCATCCATGGTATTCCTAAGGCCAAGAAGTCCTATAGGGAACTCATCCTCTAAACCTCCACATTTGATTTCAACCCTCTAGGTGATTAGGGGTCTACAATCAAGCTTGTGGGGTTTACAGGGAGTTAAGAAGTAGTTTGAATTTCTAAATGGTGGGTTCCATTTCTAATAAAACACAAATTGATTATTTTCTTATGAGAAGAAGAGATCGTCGAGATTGTAAGGATTGTAAGGTCATTCCAAGTGAGCAATTAAGTACCCAACATCGATTATTAGTTCTAGATTTTAAGATGAAGAGTTGTAAAATAAAGAATACTAGAATTCAACATCGTAGAATAAGATGGGGGCACCTAAAAGACACAAATAAAATTATTTTTATGAGTAAAATTCAAGATTTAAATATTTGGGATGCTCGTGAAGACGCGAATGTTATGTGGGAAAAATTAACTAATACTTATTAAACAAGTGGCAAAAGATGTACTTGGAGAATCAAAAGAAAAAATTTCTATAAATAAAAATAGTTGGTGGTGGAATAATAATGTGCGAGAAAAGATAAAATATAAGAAGTTATGTTATAAAAATTGGTTTAAATGTAAAAGCGTAGAGAATTGGGAAAAATATAAAACGGCCCGCAGGGAGTCTAAAAGAATAATTTGTGACGCTAAAAATTCTGCTTTTAGTGATCTTTATAACATGTTAGATACTAAGGAGGGTGAAAAATATATGTATAAACTAGCCAAACAAAGAGAAAAGAAAAGTAAAGATTTAACTCGAAGTAAAGTGTATTAAAGATAAAAATCAAAAGTGATTTTCTTAGAAAAAGATATTCAACATAGGTGGGTGAGTTATTTTGATAAACTTTTTAATGATGCTTGAAAGTACGATCGACCTTAGTGATCTTAATATTGTTAATAATAATAAAACTTTTCACTTTTACCGTCGCATTAGTAAAAAGAAGTTGATGAGGCTTTAAAGAAAACCAAGGGGGAAAGTACGTAGGACACGATGATATCCCGATTGATGTGTGGAAATGTTTAGGTGATTTGGGGGTTTCCTGGCTTACTAAACTTTTTAATATTATTTTAAAAACAAAAAAGATGCCCGAGGAGTGGAGAAAGAGCATTTTGGTCCCCATTTTTAAGAATAAAGGAGATGCACAGAGTGTGCAAATTATAGAGGAATTAAATTGATGTGTCATACTTTAAAGTTATGGGAGAGGGTAATTGAACATAGGTTAAGACGTATTACGAAGATTTCTCATAATCAATTTGGATTTATGCCGGGCGAGTCTACCATGGAAGCTATACATTTATTAAGAGGTTTGATGGAGAGGTACGAGAGATAATAAGGAGGATCTACATTTGATTTTTATTGATTTAGAAAAAGCTTACGATAAGGTTCCTAGAGATGTTCTTTGGAGAGTCCTTGAGAAGAAAGATGTTGATTTGACTTATATTCAAGTCATTAAAGATATGTATGCTAGAGCTGTTACATGTGTTCGAACTGAAGGAGGATTGACCAAGTATTTTACTATTTCGTTGGTTTACATCAAGGATCGGCTTTAAGCCCATATCTTTTGCTTTATTTATGGATGGTCTTACTTGGCCATTTACAAGAGGATGTACCTTGGTGTATGCTTTTTGCTGATGATATCCTCCTGGTGGATAAGACAAGAGAAAAAGTCCAGGAAAAACTTGAATTATGGAGGTCTACATTGGAGTCTAAAGGTCTTCGTTTGAGTAGAACTAAAGCTGAATACATGGAATGTAATTTTAGTAATAGTAGGTCTAGTGACGAAGTGTAACTTTGGGTGATCAAATTATTAAAAGGTGTGAACGATTTAGATATCTTGGGTCCATTGTTCAAAGCGATGGTGATATAGATGGGGATGTTAATAGTAGAATTCGGGTTGGTTGGTTGAAGTGGAGGAATGCGTCCGGCCTATTGTGTGATAGAAAAGTACCGCTTAGGTCGAAAGGAAAATTTTATAAGATGGTGGTGAGACCTTCGATGCTCTATGGTGCTTGAATGTTGACCTTTAAAAGAGAAGCATAATGTTAAGTTAAGTGTTGCGAGATGAGAATGATTAGATGGATGAGTGGCTTTACACTTAGAGACAAAATGCGAAATGAATATATCCGTAATAGGGTTGGAGTTGCACCGAGTGTCGGATAAAATTAGAGAGAGTCGCCTTAGATGGTTTGGTCACATTAAACGTCGACCACCCGATGATCCGATTAGGAGAGTAGATGTTTTAAATACAACTTATGTTAAGAAAGGCGAGAGCGAGACCTAGGAAAACTTGGGCTTATTGCATAAAAAATGATCTTAATCTATTAGAATTAAACGAAAATTTGACACTAAATAGGACGCAATGGAGAAAAAGGATTCATGTAGCCGACCCCACTTAGTGGGATTAAGGCTTTGTTGTTGTTGTTGTTGTTGTTGTTGGGTTCCATTTCTAGTCCTCTAAGATTAGTCAAAGGAAAAGCCTAAGGCTAGATCCTAAGTACTAAAAGAAGAAGCAAAAGACCTCACCAAAATTGAGGTCAACAATCCACCTGGATTTAATAATAACTCTCAATTTAAGGAAAAGAAGTTATCTATGGAAGAATTAATATTAAATATGGGTCAGCATTTGCATAATCAAGGAAATCAACTACAAATTCAAGGGAACCAATGACAAAATCAAGGAACTGCAATTAAAAATATTGAAGCTCAACTTGGACTTATCGCTACTGCACTTAATAATAGAATTCCTGGAACTTTTTCTAGTAATGTGGAAATAAATCCTAAAGATCAAGGAAGATAACAAATTAAAGTGATACAGTTACGAAGTGAAAAAGAGTTAGAAACAAGAATACAAAAAGAAACATAAAATGAAAAAGAGAAAGTGGAAACTGAAAAATAAAACGATCAGCAAGATCGAAATTTAGAATATCCACTGTACGGCTTATTTTTAGGTTATGTGTTTTATTTTGAAAAGGGGTCGCCTACAGAAATTGTCAGCGAATTTTAATTTAATTTAAATAAATAATTTGAAAAGTAGTATTTGATTTTGAAAATAATTTTAAACTTGAAAATTTTAAGATATGAAATCAAACTAATCTCACATCCCGAAAAGTTTATATAAACGAGCACCACACCACAAACCGTGTATCTATCCCGAAGAATAGACACCTTGCTTGATAATGAGACTCGATTAAATAAACTAGAGAAGTTCGTGACATCCGTTTGGTCTGCAAACCAATTTTATAAGCCGACAAATTCCACTGTTTAATATGAAAACATTAAACGGGGTTTATATTACACAGGTTCTTAAAATTCCCTATAAGGACAAGCCCACTATAGTTAATTACATCTTAAGTGACGAAAATCACCTAAGAAAAACTCTCGATAATAATCGGTAGTTACGCTCTCAAGAATTTCAAAGTTTAAGTTTTCAATGGATTGAATTTTGGAATTTCAATAGGGAATGGATCAAATTTGGAACATTTTGTTTTGGGAATTCAAAGGAAGAAAGGTAGGAGAAATCACAGATTCAAAGCGAACTTCGATAATTTCCCAACTATCCTATTGTTTGGCTTGGATTTAGGAAAGCCCTAATGTTTATTTAGTATTTTGATCTTGCCAATTTTAATTAGTTAGGACTTATATTTGTATGATAAAATCATACAAATAGCCTTGAAGATGTGAGGGTTTATGTCGTATCGACGACTACCTCGGAGTCCTAAGACCGATTAGGCCTTAATTCACATGACATGATCATGCAAATACCTAACGAAGAGTTGAGGATTTATGTTGCACTAGGCAAACTACCTCGAAGTCCTATAGCTTGGTTATTTAATTCTAAGAAAGTTTTGCTTGAAGTAGACTCGAGTTTTCTTGATGACGATGGCCGTCTTGCCCATCATGCTCCGAGCTCCTTGTTATTGTAGTGGTTTAGTTTTAGAAGTCATAAATCGGGAGATGAGAAAAGTGTTCGGTTTAGATAAAATCTTAAAATCCAGGTGTTTTTAATATTTTGATTAAACAAATCTTAAAGTTGATTATAACAACACGGTTAAGATCCCGCAGTTCCATCCTTACGGCATCGTTATTTTTATCGGATTCACTTAGTCCGGATGAATTTGCTAAACTCAGTTGAATGAGTTCCACACTTTCATTTAGACCGTGGGAAATCCCGTTAGCAACACGTAGGTTACATCATCCGAGGTATTCCCGATCATCCAACAAGACGTTTTAGTTTAGTTGTAGTTGTAGTTTTGTTGTTATGTTTGTGATTAAATTTTGAGTTGTCTTATATTTTAAAATATTGTGGCGGTGAATTTTATCTTGTAATGACTTTTAATTTAGTTTTGGTTTCAGTTTTAGGGACTATCCTAAAGCTGTGGGTTTTCATGCAACAGTTGTTTATCATGCAAGAAAAGTAAGTGCGATGCGATTAAATAAATTGCAATAAAGTAAATTGCAATAAAATAAAAGCGTACTTGGAGGGTCTTCCCGTCATCCCAAGCTGCACTTAAAACACGGTTAGAATATTTAAGCATTTAAAGTAAGTTCCTAGGTAAAGCTAAGGGAAGGGTTATGGTTTTCTACCAAGTTCCTAATCCTATAGCTAATCATTTCCTATGACGTACAGGTTCTTGTATTTTGGTTTGAGGACGATTTTCTTCATCGAAGAACAATTAAGTTCAATTGTTCTTATAAATATCCTATCATATCGAGGAAGTGCTTAAGACGAATCTTAAACATCTTTTCGATATTTCTAGGATTATTACAAGTACGAAATGAATTTAATTATACAAATGAATTAATCGTCCGAGAATTCAAGTTTTGCTGTTATCTTGCTCGGTGAACTAGGACATTTGAATATCCTATAAGTGAAGTAACACTTCACTTAACACTCCATTTAAGAGTTATGACAACAAGAGCTTTCGAGGGCAAATTGATGTTCAAATGGTTTATGATTTAATTTTAGTTAATGGATTTAAGTTTGGAATATTGTTCAAGTTGTTTTAGATTTATTTTTGAATTCTTCATGTCTTAGGTGATGTTATATTTAATTTAATTTAATTTAATTTAATTTAACTTAATTTAATTTAATGTGGTTTAATTTAATTTAATTTAATTTAAGTTAATTTAATATAACATGATTTAATTTAATTTATTTTAATTTGATTTAATTTAATTTAATTTAATGTGATTTTATTTTATTTAATTTAATTTAATTTAATTTAATTTAATTTAATTTAGTTTAATTTAATTTAATTTAATTTAATTTAATTTAATTTAATTTAATTTAATTTAATTTAGTTTAATTTAATTTAATTTTTAATTTGATTTAATTTAATTTAATTTAATTTAATTTAATTTAATTTAATGTGTTTTAATTTAATTTAATTTAATTTAATTTTTTAATTTTAATTTAATATTTTATTTTAAAAGGGGTTTGATTTAAATAATTTAACTTTAATTTAATTTAATGATTAAGTCTTTTAGCATTTTTAAATCTTAAATTTGAATTATCATTTTAATTAGTAATTAAATATTATTGAAATGATTAATTTAGGGATTCTTAAATCAAAGAATAAATCTCTTCCTAATGACATCCCTATTTTAATAATTCCAAATTTATTATTCTTCCAAATTTAATTAATTATTTAATTAAAGTTCATTTCAATTATTTTTAAATTGTTTAATAGGTTTCTACCTTTTAATTATTTAAATTTCAATCATCCAAGTCAGATTAGAATCAAATATTTTACTCTTTCATTTTATTAAGCCTAAAGTTTTAATTAAGGGTTAAAATTTTAATTACCATTTTGCCCTTCAAGCTTAATAATTTCATAACTCACTAAATTGAGCTCAAATGAATTTGAAATTTTTATGTGACTTCACTCATATGTCAATAAAGACATGAGAGGAGAAAATGTGATTTTTCTATATTTAATTTATTTATGTAATTATTTTTGGTGGAAAATAGGGATTTCCAAGGAAAATTCAATAACATGACCAAGGGAAAGTTTCTGTCCTTAATAAAATTATGGGACATTCCTAATGACCAGAGGACTACTTGGACCAATTTTGGTGATTTTTTGAATTATATTATTTTTATTATAATTATTTTGAGTTTTGGAGTATTAATTAATTTAAAAATAAAATAAAGTTTGAAAAATGAATTTTATGTTTTTCGAAAATCTCTCTAATATCAAGGAAATCAGAGAATCAATTTTTATAATTTTCTGATTTTTCTTTGATTTATTAGAATTATTTTAGTGGAAATGCTAGAAAATACATTTTTTTAATTTTAAAATTACCCTAGGGCTTTAAAATTTAATATCTCATCATAGAGACTTAAGAAAAATATGGGGTTTGTTCCTAAGTGACTAAAATTCAAAATGTGACATTTTGGTGAATTTTATTATTTTTGTGATTTTTATTATTTTTTAATTATTAAAATATTAAAATAATACAAAAATCAACTTTTTTAGAAAATTGAAACTTTAATTTTCTTAAATTCCCCTAATATCAGAGAGGCTCCAAAACCAATTTGGTGAATTTTTGAAAAGTATTTTGAAAGTTATGAATTTTTAAAGTTTAAATTGGCTAAATGGCTTAATCGACCCATTTGATAGAGGCTAACCAGAGCCAATTGACTTCGAACTTTTATGGTGGGTTCCTCTGATCCTAAAGGTCAGTGGAGAATTAATTTCAAGTTAATTTGATGCATGATTAGCTCTAATTAATTAAAGACCTATTTAGGGTGTTTAAGTCAATTAGGGTTATTCCAAGTGAATTAATTCAAAACCTATTTTTCCTAGGGTCCCCTGGTCATAAGAAATATCACCAAATTTTCCTAGAATTTATTTCACAACATGCTAATTATTGGATTTAAAATACTCAAAACGAGTAACATGAATTTGAAAAATCAATAACTTCTCGCTAGGGATGGCCTCGACTTTGGAAAATTCGGGGAATGTTCCCGAATTCGGAGGCTTAAAAGCCACTATGGTCTCATGCCATGGTGAATTTCCTATATGCATGGAGAATTAAAACAATGCGGACGAGTAAATAAATTATTAAAAATAAAATACTTATGAAATTAAATGATTTCTTTTCCACATTATTCTCCTACTATTCACTCGAGCGAGAGGGTATTTTTATTTTATTTTTAGGATTTTTCTACACAAAGTTATGAATTTTCAAAGTTACGGTAATTAAATAAATAGAAAATAGCCCTAATTTCCTACTTATCCACGCGGCGCCACGCCATCCTCGGCGATTCCGAAAGGCCACGCGTCGTCTCCCGATTCGGCGCCGCCATCCGACTCGGCGCTCCGGGGCCCGCGGTTCATGCACCATCGCGGCTGTCCGGCTCGATCCGGACCGTCCGCTCGATACACGCTCGATCCAGACGGCTCCCGGTCATCGTCTACCGGCCGGTGTGCACCCGTGATCGTCGACCTTCTAACCACTAATTTCTCATTCGATTCTCGACGGATTTTCGTGTTCTTATGCTCTATGGATTCGTCTTGAGGAGACGAACACATCCGTATGGTAAACATGTATTTAAATTGACTCGAATTAAAAGGAGAATCTGCTGGAAGCTCGGGAAGAAGAGTGAGTCCATACCTTTGCTCGGAGAAGTGAAGCTTCGATGCGAGAGTTGTGTCACCTTCGATTGGGTCCAGTAAGCTCCGGATGAAGTCCCTTGGCCTGGTGAATTGTCTAGCTATGAAAGTGACCACAGCCGATCACAAAGCTTGGAGTCTGGAATAGATGGGTGGCCTGGAGAGGGGGCTTTTGCTGGTGGACTTCTTCCCTTGGTCTGGTGAAGGTGTAGGACCAATCAATTTGGGGATTGGCTCACTGTGGAGAAGTGTCCTGGTTTTGGGCTTGGATTTCAACTCTGAAATTGAGCTCACAGAGAGGAAATGGCAGGGGGATTTCGGTGGGGATCAAGTTCTCTATGTGTGGGGAGTAGTCTGAAACAATTTTGGCAGAGTTTCCTTAGGGTTTGTTTCAGCACCTCTCATGGCCGAGAGGGGTGGTGTTTAAATAGGAGAGGGTGGAGGGCCTCCCAGGGGGAGTTAGGGCTTGGGATCGAGCTGCTCTTGGCAAGAGAAGAACAGCCGTGGTGGCCATTGGGCATGGGGCGGCTCGGCAGGTGAGAATTCCAAAGTTTGGCTTCTCCCAGTGTCTCGGCCATGGAGTTTTCCGGCGACCCGGGCGGGCGGCCGGCAGGCATGGGTCACCCTCAGGTCCAGGTGGGTCAGGGCTGGGGTTTAGTGTAGTCAATTGGCATTAGCCATGTGTAAAGATGTTGATTCAAAGTGGAATGGGGAAGAGGCCATTTTGGATTGATTTGGGTCAACCCACCATTTTGGGCTTGGTGCACCCTTCCAAGTTCTAATTTTGGGCTGGGAGGATCATGTGAGTCAACCTACCAAAGGTAGTGAAGTCCACATCAAAGATTAGGTGGCAAAGTGTGGTTTAGAGTGTATCATGTTTAAGGTAAAAAGGGCTTAAGAAAGGTTTAAGAAAGAGATCCCTTCTCTTGCCATTAGTGGTTTGGTGAGGTGGAAAGTGGATTCCATGGCTCTCATGGCTCCTATGGGGCTCATGCATGGTTTCATGGCTCACCTTTGGCTTGGGGAAAAGCCAAGTCAATTTCATGGAAATGGGTTTAAGGAAATTTTGGCATGTTGATGGGAATTTGGCATATGGCTTAATTTGGAATTGTTTAATTGATGATTTTGAAACTTAGGGGTGATTTTAATTAAGGGTATGATGATAAGAATTTGTCATATAGGCCTTGACATGAAGTTTGGGCTTTTAGGAAGGTTTAAGAAAGTGGGCTTTTGGTTTGGAAATAAATTTATGGATGGGAAATTTGTGAAGGATTGGGCCAAAAAAATGTTGGGTTTAGCTCATGGATGTGTCATGAGTGATTTGAAGCAAGTTGGGAGTGATTTGGGTTTGAATTGGGTTGAATTTGGGCTTCCTTGATGAATGGGCCAATATAGGTCAAATTGGGCTAACTTGGGCCAATGTTGGGCTAGGGTTGAAATTGATGTAAAATAAATGTTGGGAAATGTTTATGGGAGTGTTTCAAAGAGGTTTTGGCTTTGGTTGGGTTTTGATTTTGGGGTTTGGGCTTATTTGGGTTAGGTTTGGGTTTAGGTCAAAATTGGGCCTTTTAGCTTTGGGTTGAATTTGAGTGGGGTTTGGGTTCAAATTTTGGGCAAATCATGTTAGTTTTTTGTTTATGGGGATGTTAAGGAAGGTTTAGAAAAGATTTGGGGTTAATTGGAGTTGAATTGGGTGAGTTTGAGTTAAGTTTGGGTCATGGGTCCAAATTGGGCTTTAAGGCCAAAAGTGAAATTGGATCCAAATTTCAATCAAATTGGGCTTGGATTTGGCCTAGATTGGTGTTGGGGATGTTGAATTGAAGTTTAGAATTGAATTGGACTAGAATTTGGGTCAATTGGGTAGGTTTGGTTTGACATTGGGTTCATTTTGGGTTAAAATGGGTCAAATTGGGGGTTTTGATAAAAGTGGGGTAAATTGACAAAATTGGCCCATGGTGTAGTTGAACAAAATGAAATTGGGAATATTTGGGATTTTTTGGAATTTTCTGGGAATTTTCTGAATTTTTGGATTTTTTGGCTAAGAGGGGCATTTTGGGTATTTGGAGGGTATTGAGAGGTACTTTTGGAATTTTTGGTACTTTTGACTATAAATGATCAATTTGAGTAATGTGTGAATGTTTGGGATTGATTTTGAGGATTTTTGGGTAATTTAGGTGATTTTGCAAATTTTGGGTGGTTTCAAGGGTTTTGGGTAGGCTAAGCGGGTGTAGGGTCCCGGGGGTCAAAAATTGAAAATTTGCAAAATTGAATATTAGGTGAATGTAAGTGGAATGAAATCATTTTGGTTGAGCCATGAAGCCATATCAAGCCCACATGAGCCATGAAGGGACTCATTTGAGGCATCCACTTATGTTGTTCCTAACCTTCTTAGCCGAGGGCTTAGGGGTTAAGGACCATCCATGTGAATCACCTTCATGAGTCGGGAGGTCCGAGTTGGGTGTGGGTGTGGTTTTAAGAGGTGTGTGAAAGTGTAGTGCATAGGTGTAGTGTGTGTGTAAGCCAACCCTTCACCGGACCAGGCCACCTGTGGGCGGTCCTAAGGCCGAAGAGTCCTATAGGAACTCATCCTTTAAACTTCCACATTTGATTTCGACCCTACAGGTGATTAGCGGTCTACAATCAAGTTTGTGGAGTTTGCAGGGAGTTAAGAAGTGGTTTGAATTTCTAAGTGGTGGGTCCCAATTCTAATCCTCTAGGATAGTCAAAGGAAAAACCTAAGGCTAGATCCTAAGTACTAAAGAGAAGAAGAGAAGACCTCATCAAAAATGAGGTCAACATCCACTAATACCTATGAAAATTTCTGTAGAGAAACCACCACCACCATTTCCTCAGCGATTAAAGCAACATAAAAAGGATAAGCAATTTTCTAAATTTCTTGAAATCCTGAAGAAATTAATGGTGAACATTCCTTTTGTAGAACAATTAGAACAAATGCCGATAATGTGAAGTTTATGAAAGATATTTTAAACAAGAAGAGAAAGTTCACAGACAATGAAACGAGTTGCACTTAGCGAAGAGTGTAGTGCAATTATTCAGAAAAAGCTTCCTGAGAAATTAAAGGATCCTGGTAGTTTCACTATACCTTGTGCTATTGGAGAAAAATTTTATGGAAAAGCTTTACATGACTTGGGAGCCAGCATCAATCTTATGCCTCTATCAATTTTTAAAAGATTAAGATTGGGAGAAGTCTCACCTACTTCAGTAACTCTTTAGTTAGTTAATCGTTTAGTGACATATCCTAAGGGAGTTATTGAAGATGTGTTTGTAAAAGTGGATAAATTTATCTTCCCTGTGGATTTTTTTGTTTTAGATATGGAGGAAGATAAGGAAATACCTATAATTTTAGGGAGACCATTCTTAGCTACTGAAGAGCTATGATTGACATTCAAAAAGGAGAATTAACTATGAGAGTAAACGATCAAGAAGTAACTTTCAACATAGCAAAATCAATGAAATATTCTGCTATAGAAAAAGATGATGAATGTTTTCGAATGGAAATTCTTGAACATATACGAAATGAACATTTTAAAGAATACTTTGAAGATAAACCAGAAATAGAAAATACAAAATTAATTGAAGAAACAGACAATGAAAAATTAGATTATATACAAGAAAGATTTGAGATGTTGGATATTATGGAAAACGCTGAAAATAATATAGTCCGTTGATTATTAAACCTCCTGAACTTGAGTTAAAAATTTTACCTACTCATTTGAAGTATGCATTTTTAGGTAACTCTTTAACTTTATCGATTATTATATCAGTAGAATTAAATGAATCACAAGAGAAAAACTTCTGGACACCTTAAAAAAGTATAAGAAAGCTTTTGGTTGGACTTTAGCAGATATTAAAGAAATTAGTCCTTCAATCTATATGCACAGAATTATTTTGGATAATGAATATAAACCAAGAGTTTATCCCCAAAGGAGATTAAACCCAATAATGAAAGATGTAGTCAAGAAAGAAATATTAAAATGGTTAGACAATGGTATTATATATCCTATTTCGGACAGTGCTTGGGTAAGCCCAATTCATTGTGTTCCTAAGAAAGGAGGAGTGACTGTTGAAGCTAATGAAAATAATGATTTAATACCTATAAGACAAGTTATTGGATGACATATATGTATTGATTATAGAAAATTAACTGCAGCCACCAGGAAAGATCACTTCCCTTTACCATTTCTAAACCAAATGTTGGATAGACTAACAGGACACAATTACTTTTGTTTTTTTGATGGATATACTAGCTATCATCAAATTTCTATTGCTCCTGAGGATCAAGAAAAAACTACATTTACCAGTCCTTATGGAACATTTGCTTTTCGAAAGATGCCTTTTGGATCTATGTAATGCACACACAACATTCCGAGAGATGTATGATGTACATATTTAGTAAATTAATTGATGATGTAATAGAAATATTTATGGATGATTTCTCTGTATTTGGAACATCATTTGAAACATGATTGGATCATCTTGAAAAAGTTTTGGAGTTATGCGAAAAAACTAACTTAGTTCTAAATTGGGAGAAATGTCAATTTATGGTTGCAGGAGAAATTGTATTAGGGCATAAAATTTTGGAAAATGGTATGGAAGTAGACACTACAAAAATTCAAGTTATAGCTAAATTGCCACCTCCTACTACAGTGAGAGGGGTACGAAGTTTTTTTGGACATACCGGATTTTACAGACGCTACATAAAAGATTTTTCAAAAATTACTAAACCTCTATGCCAAATTTTAGAAAAGTACAAGAAATTTGAATTCACTAAAGAATGCTTAAATACTTTTGAATTATTAAAAGATAAATTAATTACAACACCTATAATAGTTTCACCTGATTGAGAAACCATTTGAACTTATGTGTGATGCTAGTGATTATGCTATAGGAGCTATTCTTGGTTAAAGGTATGATAAAATTTTTAAAGTTATATACTTATGCTTAGTAAAACTCTCGATCATCTCTGAAATTAACTATACGATTCTGAGAAAAAGAATTATTAGCATTTGTATGTACTTTTGATAAATTTAGATCTTATTTAATTGAAACTAAATGTATTATGCATACTGATCACTCTGCTATTAAATATTTAATGCAAAAGAAGGATACCAAACCAAGATTAATCAGATGGATATTACTGATGCAAGAATTTGATTTTGAAATAGTTCATAGAAAGGGAACTAAAAATCAAATTGCAGATCATTTGTCGAGACTGGAATATAATGAATTATCTGACACTGACAATGAAATTACATACAGTTTTCCTGACGAACAACTTTATAATATAAATGAGTGGAAAATACCATGGTATGCTGATATAGTTAATTATATTGTAAGTGATATTTTACCACCCATGCTAACTCTGCAACAAAAAAAGAAATTCATTCACGATGCCAAAACGTATTTTTGGGATGAACCATCTTTATATAAACAATGTAAGGATCTAATTATTAGAAGATGTGTGCCTTATGAAGAAAGCGAACGAGATCATTCAAAAATGTCACGATTCGAATTTGGAGGACATTTTGGAGCCGATAAACTGCTTATAAAATTTTACAATCTCGGATTTTATTGGCCTACTTTTTTAAAGATGTTTATAAATATATTAAAACTTGTGATAAATGCCAAAGAGTAGGTAATATATCTAGAAGAAATGAAATGCCTCTGAATTTTATATTAGAAGTTGAAATTTTTTATGTTTGGGGATTAGATTTCATGAGACCATTTATTCCTTCATTTGGAAACTCATATATATTAGTTGCTTTTGATTATGTTTCTAAAAGGATTGAAGCACAAGCCTTACTTCATTGTGATGCTAAGAGTGTTTCAAAATTTTTAATGAAAAACAATTTCATAAGATACGGAATGCTGAGAGTAATTATCACTGACGAGGGATCCCATTTTAGAAATAAATATATTCAGAAATTGGCAGAAAAACTCAACATTATTCATAAAATATCGACTGCATATCATCCACAAACCAGTGGATTAGCTGAAGTTTCTAATCGAGAAATTTAACGAATTCTAGAAAAAACTGTAAACCCTAGTAGATTAGATTGGTCTACAAGACTAGACACTGCATTATGAGCATACAGGACTGCTTATAAAACCCCGATTGGAATGACTCCTTACAGACTTATTTATGGACAAGCTTGTCACTTACTAGTTGAATTAGAGCATAAAGCGTATTGGGCGATTAAAGAATTCAATTATAATTTAAAAGATGCTGGTGAGAAGAGATTGTTGCAGATGAATAAATTAGAAGAATTAAGGAATGAATCCTATAATAACGATAGAATTTATAAGGAGAAGATGAAATTATGGCATGATCGGAAGATTAACCAAAACAATTTTGAACATAGACAAGAAGTTTTGCTTTATAATACAAGATTGGAATTATTTCTTGGGAAATTAAAATCTCGATGGTTAGGACCTTTCACTATAACTCAAATATTTACATACGGAGCTATAGAAATTGAAGATCAAAAGACTGGACACAGATTTAAAGTAAATGAACATAGATTAAAACCATATTTTGAAGGAAAAAGACCAAATTTTAAAGAGGTTTTAATGCTCAGTCAACCTGATTAATAACTAGAATAGGTCGGGCTGACAATGTTAAACCAAGCGCTTTATGGGAGGCAACCCATAGTTATCTTTATTTATGTGTAATGATTGTATATTTATTTGATTTATTATTAATTATGATATAAAATGAATTCTACTACTCATATTTATCTTCATAATCATCACGATATTGGATCCATAGAAAAAAATTGGAAAGCATTTGGACCAGAGCAAATCTGGGCAAATTTTGCCTTAGCCGCCGACAGCGACATCGACACCGCCGACAGCGAGTTCTGCCTGCCAAAATTCAGTTTATATTATTTAAGAATCCCGCTGATGGCGAGATCGTTGCCGCCGACGGCGAGATCGGTGAATGAACGGTTTAGGGAGTTATTTTGACGGTTTTTGACAATTCTAAGTGTTTTAACTCTTTAAAAACGCCTAGAACTCGAATTCTAAACCATTTACTTCCTAAAAATGATTTAAAACTCCACAAAACTCATCAATATGGCATTCAATTACCTTGAAATCACTATATCTCGAGTGTTCAATCGAATAAAATTTGTCAGTTATGAGGCCCAACGAATCTTCAACAAAGTAATGATGAAAAAGAGAATGATCAAAGAAAAAAGATTCGTGAATAGATGAGTGGAGAATTAGACAACGCCTATTGAGGAGATGATTGTACGACGGCGTTGGGAGGTATTATGCTATACAACTTCTACAGTAGTCATCCCTGTAGAAAAAGAATTCTACTCCAATCTTCACGGAATCAACAACGGAAACGTCTATGTGTAAGGCAGATGGGTAAATTTCACTCCTTCTAAAATTAATGAGTTATATTCAATTGAGAATACACCCGTTTGACACTATTCCAACTTTGTCCCTACAAGAAATAATATGAATGAGATCTATCGATATTTGACTGATGAAGCAAAAGATTGGGAAACAAGAGAAGACGGGTATGTTAGCTTTTCTACATCACTACTAGACCCCATCTCTAAACACTGGCACTTCTTTATTTCTTCAAAATTATTACCCACTATGAGGGTAAATAAAATTTCTAAGGAGTGTGCGATTCTGAATTATTGTATTCAAGCGGGATTACCTATCAATATTGGTTCAATTATTGTGAATTCTACTTTAGGCCTGATTGTTCATGGATCAATTTATGGGCTTAGACATCCTTCAACAATTTTTGCACTATGCAGTCTGTACAAAGTTTCATATGAACTCTGGGAAAAGGTACTTTTGCCTTGGAAACCCTTAGATCCAACTAATATGTTTCCTACTCTGGATAACGATAATGAAACAACTATTATTACGGATCAAGCATCTCAAAATTCTCTTTCAATCATACCCTTTACTAATAAAATAAATCTGATCTTACAGAAACTCAATGGATTGGAAAAAGAGGTACAAAACATGATGAATTAAATTAATAACATCTCTAATTTATTTGATCATATTGATTGGAAGATGAAGGAACACTTCGATTATTCTGGACATCTTGAGGCTAGTTTCAAACGGCTTTTGAGAAAGAAAGGATGGATTGAAGGCCATTCTACAATTATTCGTTCATTTATGTTCTATCGGAGATATCAGAAATGAGTTTAGTACAGACCCTGACGAGTAGAAGACATTCGTATTTGTTTATGTGTTGAGTTAGTTTGAATTTAATTTTTATGTAATTTGCACTTTTGATATTTTAGATTTTAAGATTTGATCTCAGTATAGATGAGATTATGTGTTGTTTGTTTATATTCAGCGTTTTGAGTATTGTGGTTTGGATTGCGACACTGAATTTGGTGCGTTAAGGTTGTAAAAATACATTGTTAGTAATTTGGTGTACGAATAATGTAAACACTTGGATTTTATATAAAATTTGTGATTTTTTGTGTTGTGTGAATTTAATTGAGTTAAATAGTATCTAATCACAGTAAAATATATTTAATTGATTGATCGGACATTAACAAGGTTTAAAATGAATTGAAAAACATTATAAAATATTAAAAAAAATTAATTTTCGAAAAATCCCGCCGACAGCGAGATCGACGCCGCCGACGGCGACTTTTTCCAGAGACTTTAAGCCTATTTGAATTAATTAGCTCGCCAACAGTGAGATTTTTCCCGCTGACAGCGAGATCCCGAAAAACACTTTTATTTGACCGGTCAACCGTCACTATTCATCGTCCCCTTCCTCAAAACTTCAAAAAACCTACCTAGGGCTTGAGAGATCTTGGATTTGGAGCAATTTTAACACATTTTGACACCGGATTTTATCTTTCCTTGGTAAGAGCTTCACTCCCATGCAAAAATTTTTGATTTTCACCGTGTATTTCTTCCACATTTGGGGATTTTGAAAAAAATTGAATATATGGAAAAAATAGTTGGAATAAATCCATGGAATTCATTTTAGATTATTTTAAGTCACCTTTAGAAGCCATTCTAGTATTATTTTGGAATTTAGTTGAGATTTTTGAAAATTTGATAGATTGAGAAATGGCTCCACGACAGAAGAGGCGACTAGATTTTGATGAGACACGATTTGTGAATGCTAAAGCTCAATCAAGATACAACTTTAATATCAAAGCAAGAAAATGCAATCAAGATAAAGTTTTTAAGAATCCGGGAGGAGAAGTGGAACAAACGATCAAAGAGAGAAGATGGGAAATTTTATGTTATACGACAAATAAAGGAGGAGAAGTGGAACAAACGATCAAAGAGAGAAGATGGGAAAATTTCTGTTATACGACAAATAAAGCTGCAGTTGAAGTCGTAAAAGAGTTTTATGTCAATTTGACCCAGATAGAGGATGAGCCTATAAATGTTAGAGGATTTTTAGTCGATTTTAATGCTGCACGAATAAATTCTTTCTACGAAGTACAAGATCTTCATACCAGCAAGTAAGATACATTCAGAACAATGGAAGGACCGTTGGAGGAGGTGATTAACTTTCTAACTGATGGGAAAGGGACTTGGAAAATTAAGCAGCGTGAACGGGTAAACTTCCCCCTTTCTATGTTAAATGCAACCTCTAAGGCTTGGCATTATTTTATTTGCTCTACTTTTCTACTCACTTATCACCATAGTGAAGTCACAAGAGATAGAGCAGTTATGAATTTTTGTATTCAGAAACATAGAAGTATAAATGTGGGGAGTATTATTTATAAAAATATATTAGCCATTACAAAAAGTGAAAGTGGAGGAGGACTAGGACATCCTAATCTAATTTATGCACTCTGCCAATTGTCTGGAGTAGAGGCAAGAGATGATGAGGAATGGGTTGAACCTATGAAACCCATTACCCAGGCTAATATAAAGACTTATGAATCCCACGAAGGATGGCGATCTGGGACTAGGAGCTATGCACCTTCAACTAGTAGGGATATTCACTCTACCAGTTATGACCCTCCTACTTATAGTTCTCCCACACTTTATGATTTGATGAATGAAATGACTCTGCAGCGGAAAAGTTTTGAAAATATTGAAGAAAAATTGGAGCATATTGATCAGAGAATTGGAGGATTAGAGCGGAGGCATGATTATGACAGTGATTATCTCCAGAGGCATTCTGAACTTGAGATAGCCTACTATGATGCTGATAATCGTTATCAGAGAGGAGAGTTTGATGTTATATTTCTTGAGTGCCCCCGTTATACTCACTACCGGCCTACTCCACCTGCTGAACAAGGAGATGAGGATATAGTTTGGGATTTTAATGTTGATGATTAGAATCTATGATTAGATATTTATGTTGTGTGTTTGTTTAGTTATTTAGTTTATGTATTTTGATTATTATGTTGTGTAACACATTTAAACTTTGTTGTATAAGTTAAATTTGTGTAGTTTTAAATTTTAATATTTCAAATTGTGATTGTAACTCTGAAACTAGATTAGTGAAATGTATGTGGATGTTGTGTTAAATTGTGCTTAGTATTATAATAGGTACAAATTATGTTAGTATTTTGTACTTATTTCAAAACTTCTTTACCCAGCAATTTCTTTGATATTATATATGTGTAGAAAATTATTAACAGTACAGGTTAATTAAGTGATAAAAAGAACCTGCAGAACTTCAAAAGGAGAAATACCTAAAGCACGAAAGGTATGATTTAAATTTACAGTTTGTTTTCTTTTCACCCTATATAAATAGATAAAAAAAATTTATGTTTGGGGGAGGGAAAAACAAAAATTTAATTATTAAATTGTTCTCAATTTATATTTTCAAACATTTTTATATAAATGATTTTCTGTAGTAAATTTAGATCAGTAAACTAGAATTAATTTATTTAATTTATTATAGAAAGTTAAAAGAAATACTTTTAGTGATTAAACAAATTTTATAGATTAAGATATTTGGAATAAAGGATAAGAATATAGTTAAATAGTTAACTATTTAAATTAAGGAAAACTATATTTTAAAATATTAAATTCTGAGGTATTTAGAGGAGAAAGAAAAGATTAAAACTCAATGAAGTGAAAACTATGAAATACATATAAAATAAAGAAATATTTCAAGTTTCAAATTTAGGAAGAGGAAAATGAAGTTCAAAATTATTAACAGGCTATCCAGATACAGTAATCCTCACTTTAAAAAAAAGAGAGAGAGAGAGAGAGAAAGGAAAAGAAAAAGGATTGAAAATCAATCCAAAATGAAAAGAAAAGAAAAAGTAAGTGAGGAGAAGCTTAAGGAGATGCCTTATCAAAAATTGGCTTCATTTGAATCAACCTAAAGGGTAAAACTTAGTTATATTTCTAAACTTATATATATGGATTAGTATTTTACTAAATAGTGTTTTCATGAATTTCCTATCATCTGAATATCCTAAGTAATCTAATATTGCAAATATAGTCATTCTTGAAATGAATAGAAGACTAGAACTCTTAAACTTGATAACAAAATAGCCTTATGTCTATAGAATTAATTTAATTATCTAAAATTTTTTTTTAATAAACTTTACTATAATACTTATTTAAATTAATTCCATAGTATTTCTGAATTAAAACTTTACTACACATAATCATTACTTTAATGTAGTATCAAGATTACTTGAGGACAAGTAATAGTTAAGTTTGGGGAATATTAATCATAGGAAAATATATTGAGAAATTCATACCAATTTTATATGAAATTGCACTTTAAAGAAAGGAATTTTCTATGTTTTATTGCAGGTATGAAGAATTATAGGTAATAAGAGAAAAAATATTGAAAAGAAGTGAATTTGGAACAAAAAGGACTAAAAGAGATGAAAATTGAACTATCCCGCCGACGGCGAGGAATAGGCCGCCGAAGGTGTGATTTTCCCAAAAGTTTTTGAATATATTATAAAGGAGCCCGCAGACGGCGAGATCGAGCCCGCCGACAACGAGCCTTAGCAGTTGGCCAAGGTTCTAGAAGCCCGCCGACGGCGCCATCGAGCCCGCCGACGACGAGAAGGTCGGTTCAAGCAAATGTTCAATGAATCTGGACGCTTTTTGAAGATGTGCTTAAGCAACCTTTGGAAATATTTCTCCCTCTTTGAATAGAGACAGATTTAAGCTGAAAAAGTGTGTGTTCTTTTGGTGTATGTCTTAATCTGAGTCTGGAGAGTCTGTAGTGTGTGAGTGTGTTTTAGAGAGTTCATTAGTAAGTTTAATTGAGTGTGTTGTACAAGAAGGAAGAGTCGGAGGAACTTGAGGAGTCCGCTCGGGGAGAAGATTCGAGATAGGTTTTTGTTTATTTTTTTATAGCTTTAAATGAAATCCAAGTTTTGTGTTATTCTTCCTATGCATTCTGAGTAGTTTTCTCTATCTTTCTCCTTGTTGTTGAGATTTTGTGAAATGGAAAATTGAATTAGTTGTGCCTTAAATATTAAATAAAAATTGTGATAATCTTTTACTTAAATCTTAATTTACTTTCAATTTGGCCAATTGAACTGTTAAAATATGTTGAATTATGAACTATAGTAAAGATTACATTCAAAATTCAGGGAAATCAAAAGCCTTGAAAGGAGGGTGCAAATAAATATGGAAATATTATTTATCGCGCGTAGAATTGGATATTTTAGTGTGACAGACTAAAATATTCAAATTTGGTCCTATCGTTTGGGAGCTGAAGTGTAGATGTTAGCCCTCAGGCGAGGGGAATGTGGGAGCTCCGAAGTGGCAGCCGGTATCCTCCCAGCCTAGCCACAGATTCAGTAACCAAGCATAGGATTAGTCAATGTTCTTTATGCCTGGACCAAAGGGTAAAGAATAGGAATGCTCCTATTTGGCACAATATAATTCTAACTAAATTAATTATCCATTCACTTAATTATCTTAATAAGGAGAAATATACTTCTTCTAAAATGCAATCAAGTAATAGAGTTTAGTATAAGCGTTCTTTATTTCCGCATACTAGATAGTAATTGCATCTGCTGAAATTAGCTCTTAATCTCTAAACTTCCTTGTGGGATCGATATCTAGGACTCCATTAGAGCCCTTTATTACTTGAACAATACGTATACTTGCGTTGATAAAAAGGGGGCACATTTGTTATTTTTACTCTGTTAAACACTTATATAGTTATAAAGCTCCGCAAACATATTCACCTTGTGCGTGCCACCGTTGTTGTCAGTGACACATAACCCTTTTCCTTTCTCATTTTTCATGAAAGTGTCATGATGGAGTTACCATGGTGAAAAGGATGGTTAAGGCAAGCTTTTCCTTGATTGCGTGGGGGGAAGAGGTGAGCAGTGACTCACCTAAACCCTTCCCCAAAGGTGGTTTGATTGATTGACACCATTTATGCTCACTTATCATGGCATCATGATAAACATTCATCTTGGTTAACCATGGTAAAAGAGAGATTTTAAGTGGTATTCTCCTCCTTTTTGGTGGTCCATGAAATATGTGAGATGACATTTGGATTGGCCGGCTACCTCATTTCATGAGAGGGGTGATTCATTCTTTAGGTTCAGAAGAGAATGACACGTAATCCCTACTTCCCTTATCTTCATGAATTTGGTCATGATGAGCTCATTCATGATGTAAAGGATGACCAAAGCCAATATTTTGTTTCATTGGATAGACATTAAGGTGAATGATGATTCACCAGATATTCCTTTAAGTGTCATGAGGGAATGACACCTCACTTCTCCTCTTCAAGATGAAGCTTAACCTTGGAAAAGATGTTGGATTATGAGTTATTTAATGTGTTAACCCATGTATGATGAATCTCATCGGTCATGTGTGACCCATTGATGAATTCATATGATGTCATTTATAATGTCGTGGTAGAGTTTTAAATTTGGATGCCATTTATCATGTCATATATGATGTCATATTTTAGTTTGAATTTATTTCTTATAATTCTACTTTAAATTAATTATGTAATTAATTAAAAGTATAAAAAATTATAATATTAACCCATAAATTAATCAACATGATTTTGGAGGTTAATCATTTGATTAATTTTGTTAATTTGGTTCAAAATTGAGTATTTTAACCAAATTTAACTAAAGTTGACCATAATTGACCAGGATTGGCCATGGTTAGCCATGGTTAACCAGTTCAAGTTCAGGGTTGACCCAAGTGAGTTACTTAACCTTATCATGGTTAATTTAGTCATGGAGTTATTAATTTGGTAATATGACCTAAGTTTGACTAGGGTTGACCAAATGATCATGTTTGATCATTTTAATGTCTCAATTTGATCAAATGAGTGAGGTTTGACAAAATTGGTGTCTAGGCTGACTTAGTGGTCAATAAGGTTGGCAATGAGTCAATGTAATGGTCATTGGGTCATGGATTGACCAGTTTGATCTAGTTTGACCATTTGGGTCAAATGTTGACCTTTTTGTTCAATGTGATAGTCATTGGGTCATGGTTTGATCATTTTTTACCTAGTTTGACCATTTGGGTCAAATGTTGACCAATTTTATCAATGTGGTGGTCATTGAGTCATGGATTGACCATTTTGACCTAGTTTGACCATTTGGGTCAAAGGTTGACTAGTTTGATCATTGGGGTGGTCGTTGGATTAGTGATTGACCATTTTGTCCTAATTTGATTATTTGGGTCAAAGGTCAACCAATTTGGTCAATGGGGTAGTCATTGGGTCAAGGATTGGCCATTTTCATCTAGTTTCACCATTTCGGTCAAAGGTTGACCAGTTTGGCCAATGGGGTGGTCATTGGGTCAAAGGTTGACCATTTGGGTTAAAATTGACCTATTTGTTCAATAGTTGATCAGATCATGGTTTTTCATTGTTAATTTGATCATTTTAGGATGTCATTAAGATTTAGTTTTAAAATGCTTCATTAGGGTTTTACCCTAGACAGTAGGGTTTAATGACTATCAATGGGATTTAAGAATGATCCTCACAAAAGTGAGGCCAACAAGGGTAGCCTAATTGAGGGCTTACGTGGGTACTCTAGTGTGACAGGCTAGAATCTACTTAACATAACCGAGGATTTAGGAACTTAACTCTATGTTAGCCAATTTTCTTTATACACTATGAAGAGGGTAAGGAATAGGTATGCTTCTATTTGTCACAAAACTACATTTAAATTTATAAACATTTGATTCCTACGTGGATTATGATCTCATTGTAAGGGGAAGGACTTTCACATAAGTTGAACTCTTCAACGTAAAGTTAGTTTAGAAATACTTAACATTTTCTTTGAGTATAGAAATAGAATTAGTAGGATAAGTTACTCCCTTTTACACATAAAATTTCAACCTTAGTTCCAAGATAATTTTCCTATAATGTAAGTAGAGTTTTACTAAGTCTATAAAAAGAGTTTCTGCTTCTCTGTGGGATTGATAATCGAGATTCAATTAAAGCCCTATATTAATTGAACGATACTTATACTTGTGTAGAAACCCTAGTGACCGGATGATTTACAGACTTTTATTTTGCAAGAATTTATGAACTCAAATTTATATATGTTTATAATGATTTTGTAAAGCCAAGCATTCAACGCAAGTATACGTATCATATAAAGAAATACAGGGCTCTAATGGAGTCGTGGTTATCAATCCCACAGGGAAGCTACGAAGTAGAAGAAAGTGTTTCACAATAGGTAATGTAGCATTGAAATCCGATACTCAAATTGCACTTAAAGTTTAATGCTTACTTCTAATACCATTATGCAGAAAACAGTAACAATTAATCAAACTACAATTACTTCTAATAACTTTGAAAACATAATTAACTAACAGACACACACTAAGCTATATATTTGAAAGGTTTTTGATATAAAAGAAAAGTATATTTTCTCTTGCAACGAGAATATGATGTGTGGATGACATGGAACGTTTATATATGTTATTGTGCCAAATAGGAGCATAAATGTTTCTTTACCCTTAAAAGAGTATCCACTCTTCCAAGCATGAAAAGAATATTGACATATCTTAGGTTTAGTCACTAAATCTAAGGCTAGGATGGAAGGATACCGACTCTCACTACGGAGCTCCAACTCAACCTTCAACTGAAGGCTAACCTTCGAGTTTAGTTACTAATCTTAGGACCAAATTAGGGATCTCAGCCTGTCACCCTGAAACGTCAAATTGAAGTCCATCAAAACATATTTCCCTATTTATTTGCACTCAATTCCCATGAACTACGCAATTCATTCATGGAAATTGAATTGATTCTTCATTATTGTTGTAGGACACTAAATCCTTTCAGAATTAATGTTCAACAACATATTTTAACAGTTCAATTAGCCAGATCGAAAAGTAAATTAAGTTTGAAATGAAAAACCATCATAATTTCTTCAATACATTAAAAGCACTTCAAATCCACATCAATCCATCATCACATCTCTATGCAAGAAGAAAGACAAAGGAGACTACTCAGAATTGTTGAAGAAGATACAATAAAACATGGATTTTATATATAAAATAAAAGTCATACAAACCACAAAAGAAAATACAACTTATCTATTTCTCTTCCCCAATTCAATTCCTTTGAAGTTTCTTTGAATCTTTTTTTCTCTTCTTTGTAACACTTAATTCCCTCTTTAAAATGGAAAGGAAGAAGCAATCTCTCACTTTAATTCTTCTCCTTCACTTCTTAGAGAAGAATTCCTCTCAAATTCTAACTTCTACACACTTATCTCCTAAGCCCTAACACTCAACACACACTCTTCCCTCTCTAAAACTTCAGAACATACACTCAAAACCACACAATTTTCGTCCAAAAACAGTTACTTATAAGTTAGAAATGAAATCCCAAGAGTTTCCATAGGCATCCCTTCAAAAAGTTGCCAAAAATCTTCAAATTTGAATTCCATCGACATTGGGTGCCGGCGGCGCCCGATAGGGCGCCGGCGGCGCTCTGTCGTCGAATTAATGGCTGAGTTCTTTGAAAAATGGCACCGGCGGCGCCCATTCTGGCGCCGACAGTGCCAAAATCTGTTTTCCTCTTTTTTGCTCCTTTTTGCTCTGAATTCATTCATTTTCGCTTCTTTTCTCTCTAATCACCTAAAATCAGCATACCTGCAACAAATCAAGAAAAATAACTTTCTTTAAAGTGCAATATCACCAAAAATGGGTAAAATTATATAACAAAAATAGTATATATTTTTGGTGCATCAAAATCCCCCAAACTTAACTATTACTTGTCCTCAAGTAATCCTTTTACTACATAAAAATATAACTCTTGGCAATACACTTTCAACTGTAAGATACTAAAATTTTTCATTTAAAAGATTATATTGGTTAGATCTTAAGAAAGAAATTTAGTAACTTGGGTCAATACTACAGGTATAATAATATTCAACAATCAAGTCTAAGAGTTCTAGTCTTCTATTTATTTCAAGATAAACCATAATTTGTTACATTAAGGGTGCCTTGAAAGATTATGTGAAAAATGAGTTTATGCAAACTTTATCAGAATGTAGGCTAATATTCTAAATATAAACTCAGAAATGAAATCAAGTTCTCCCTTTAAGGTGATTCAAGTGAAGCCAATTTTTGATTAGGCATCTCCTCAAGCTTCTCCTCTTAATTATCTTTTTCTTTTTTTTTCTTTATCTTTTCTTTTTTAGGATTGTTTTTCAATCCTTATTTTCTATTCTTTTTCTTTTTTAATGAGGATTACTATATCTGGATAACCTTTAATGATTTTAAACTTCACTCTCCTCTTTTTAAAGTTTAAACTTGTGACACCTCCTTATAATTAGATACAAGCTTTATTATAAATCATAAAGTCACAATCTTTTCTTAACACACAATATTTTAAGTCCCTTAACATTTCAAAAATACATTTTTCTTTACTTTAAAGAGTTAACTATAATCAAATCCTTTCATACCAAATATCTTACCCTTATAAAATTAACCATTATTACTAAAAACTTTCATCCAATTCTTCCATAATAGTCAACTGAAATAAAAAGTTTTTACTTATAGTAAGGTTCAACTGCCAGAAGTTATGCTAATAATTTTTGAAAATATAATAATTGAGAACAAATAATAGATAATATTTCTCTACCCTCCCCCAAACTTAAATTTAAAATAAATTTGACACAGTAGAGAGTAAAAGAAAACTAACCTTTTTGTGTGGGATCTTGAAATCTTCAACAACTATCTGGTATTAGTCAAAATTTACAACTAGCAGGCATGAAATAATTAGTAACAGTGATATATAAAATAAATTTGACACAGTAGAGAGTAAAAGAAAACTAACCTTTTTGTGTGGGATCTTGAAATCTTCAACAACTATCTGGTATTAGTCAAAATTTACAACTAACAGGCATGAAATAATTAGTAACAGTGATATATAAATATTTAAAACTTTTGCAAGGTGAAGAGAAATTAACTTTAAACATTTAAACATCTAAAAAAACATCACAATACTAAACAAACTATTACATCACTACACAATTCATTTAACAATTTCAAATATTTTTTTTCAATACAACATAACAGTACACCAACACGGTTACACATCACATGAAAAGCAAATAACTACTACATCACAACAGTACAACACAACACAACAAGAAAAACAAAATTAGAAACAAACAATCTACCAATCTTCATCAGCAGGATCATCAACAGGGTCAGGTCTATACAGTGTATAGCTGGGGCAAGTAGGAAATATCACATCAGACTCCCCCTCATAAATCTGACATGAGCATCATAATAGGCAATATCGAACTCAACTCTCATCTTCAAATAATCTTCATTCACATCACTCCTGGCCTCAAACACATCCATCCTACCATGGAGTCTATCCACACTAGCACTTTGTAATCTCAGTTGCTCTATAATATCAGATAAGGTAGGCGCTCAGATGTTGATGGAACGTCATAACTCATAGTAGGAATATCAGTACTCCTACTCTCAACTCGAGCTCTCACATGAGACTCATAAGTACAGATAATAGTTTTTGTAATTGGTTTCAGGGGTATAGCCACTTCTACAGAACTATTTAACTCCACTCCAGACTGAACACACAAGGCATGAACTAGGGCAGGATGTCCTAATCCACCATTTGTCTCGCCTCTAGCTATAGTCTAAATGTTCTTGTAGACAATAGTTCCAATATCAATCTTCTTCATCTGCTAAATACAATAGTTCAGAATTATTCTATCCCTTGTAACTTCGATGTGGTGATAAGAATGTAATAATCTTGCAGAGATGAAATAGTGCCAAACTTTTGATGCAACATTTAATGTGGAAGCAGGGAAATTAATCATCTGTTTCTGACTTACTTTCCATTCCCCTCTTCCATCCGTCTGAAAAGCAATCACTTCTCATATTTTCTTCTTGAGTGTCAAAGTTTTCATATTCATAAACAAATGGTTTCCAAGTTTGATAGAAGACATTAATACGCTGAGTAAACTCAACCATTTTTCCTCTAACACACTCAGTCTCAGTCCAAGGCACATTAGCATAGAACTCTCTGTCGGCGAATTTTAATTTAATTTAAATAAATAATTTGAAAAGTAATATTTGATTTTGAAAATAATTTTAAATTTGAAAATTTTAAGATATGAAATCAAGCCGATCTCACATCCCGAATAGTTTATATAAACGAGCACCGCATCACAAACCATGTATCTATCCCGAAGAATAGACACATTGCTTAATGATGGGGCTCGATTAAATAAACTAGAAGATTTGTGACATCCGTTTGGTCTAGCGAACCAATTTTATAAGCCGACAAACTCCACCGCTTAATATAAATGAATTAAGCGGGGTTTATATTACACGGGTTCTTAAAGTTCCCTATAAGGGCGAAGCCCTATAGTTAATTACATCTTAAGTGACGGAAATCACCTAAGAAAACTCTCGATAATAATCGGTAGTTCTGCTCTCGAGAATTTCAAAGTTTAAGTTTTCGAGGGATTGAATTTTGGAATTTCGATAGGGAATGGATCAAATTTGGAACATTTTATTTTAGGAGTCCCAAAGGAAGAAGGGTAGGAGAAATCACAGATCCAAAGCGAACTTTGGTAATTTCCCGACTATCCTATTGTTTGGCTTGAATTTAGGAAGGTCCTAATGTTTATTTAGTATTTTGATCCTGCCAATTTTAATTAGTTAGGACTTATATTTGTATGATAAAATCATACGAAATAGCCTCGAAGATGTGAGGGTTTATATCGTATCGGACGACTACCTCGGAAATCCTAAGACCGGTTAGGGCTTAATTTACATGATATGATCATGCAAATGCCTAACGAAGAGTTGAGGATTTATGTTGCACTAGGCGAACTACCTCGAAGTCCTATGGCTTGGTTATTTAATTCTAAGAAAGTTTTGTCGATGTAGATTTCGGTTTTCTTGATGATGATGGCCGTCTTGCCCACCATGCTCCGAGCTCCTTGTTGTTGCAGAGGTTTAGTTTTAGAAGTCATAAATCGGGAGATGAGAGAAGTGTTTGTTTTTAGAGAAAGTCTTCATTTCCATGTGTCTTTAATATTTTAATTAAAACGAGTCTTAAAGTTGATTAAACGAAACCGATTAAGATCCAGCGGTTCCGTCATCCAGCACCGATTATTTTCATCGAATTCACTTAGTCCGGATGAATTTGCTAAACTCGACTAAATGAGTTCCGCACTTTCATTTAGGCACGTGGGAAATCCAGTTAGCAACACGTGGGTTACATCATCCGAGGTATTCCCGATCATTCGATGAGACGTTTTAATTTAGTTGTATTTGTAGTTTTGTTGTTACGTTTGTGATTAAATTTTGAGTTGTTTTATATTTTGAATGTTGTGGCGGTGAATTTTATCTTGTAGTGTCTTTTAATTTAGTTATGGGTTTCGGTTTTGGTTTACGTCATAAAGGTGTAGGTTTTCATGCAATCGTTGTTTATCATGCAAGAAAAGTAAGTGCGATGCGATTAAATAAGTTGCAATAGAGTAAATCGCAATAAAATAAAAGCGTACTCGGAGGGTCTTCCCGTCATCCCAAGCTGCACTTAAAACACGGTTAGAATATTTAAGCATTTAAAGTAAGTTCCTAGGTAAAGCTAAGGGAAAGGTTATGGTTTTCTACCAAGTTCCTAATCACTATGGCTAGTCATTTCTATGACGTCCAGGTTCTTGTATTTTAGTTTGAGGACGATTTTCTTCATCGAAGAACAACTAAGTTCGATTGTTCTTATAAATATCCTATCATATTGAGGAAGTGCTCGAGACGAATCTTAAACATCTTTTCGATATTTCTAGGATTGTTTTAAGTCCGAATGAATTTAATTACACAAATGAATTAATCGTCAGAGAGTTTAAGTTTTGTTGTCTTGCTCGGTGAACTAGTACATTTGAATATCCTATAAGTGAAGTAACACTTCTTTTAACACTCCTTTTAAGAGTTATGACATCATGAGCTTTCGAGGGCAAATGGATGTTGAAGTGGGTTGTGATTTAATTTTAGTTAATGGATTTAAGTTTGGAATAGTGTTCAAATTGTTTTAGATTTATTTTGAATTTCTTTATGTCTTAAGTAATGTTATTTTTAGTTCAATTTAATTTAATTTAACTTAATTTAATTTAATGTGGTTTAATTTAATTTAATTTAATTTAATTTAACTTAAGTTAATTTAATGTAATATGATTTAGCTTAATTTAATTTAATTTGATTTAATTTGATTTAATTTAGTTTTAATTTAATTTAATTTAATTTAATTTAATTTAATTTAATATAATTTAATTTAATTTAATTTAATTTTAATTTAATTTAATTTAACTTAATTTAATTTAATTTAATTTAATTTAATTTAATTTAATTTAATTTAATTTTTAATTTAATTTAATTTAATTTAATTTTGATTTAATTTAATTTAATTTAATTTTTAATTTAATTTTTTAATTTTAGAGGGATTTGTTTTAAATAATTTAACTTTAATTTAATTTAATGATTAAGCCTTTTAGCATTTTAAATCTTAACCTTGAATTATCATTTTAATTAGGAATTAAATATTATTGGGATGATTAATTTAGGGATTTTTAAATTAAATAACAAATCTCTTCCTAATAATATCCCTATTTTAATAATTCGAATTTTATTATTCTTCAAATTTAACTAATTATTTAATTAAGGTTTATTTCAATTATTTTAAATTGTTTAGTAGGTTTCTACCCCTTAATTATCTAAATTTCAATCATCCAAATCAAATTAAAATCAAATATTTTGCTATTAATTTCATTAAGCCTAAAGTCTTAATTAAAGGGTTAAGATTTTAATTACCATTTTGCCCTTCAAGCCTAATAATTTCATAACTCACTAAATTGAGCTCAAATGAACTTGAAATTTTTATGTTACTTCACTCAAATGTCAATAAAGACATTAGAGGAGAAAATGTGATTTTTCTGTATTTAATTTATTTATATAATTATTTTTGGTGGAAAATAAGGATTTCCAAGGAAAATTTAATAATATGACCAAGGGAAAGTTTCTGTCCTTAAGAAAATTATGGGACATTCCTAATGACCAGAGGACCACTTGGACCAATTTTTGTGATTTTTGAATTATATTTTATTTATTAGAATTATTTTAAGCTCTGGAGTATTAATTAAATTAAAAATAGAATATAAGTTGAAAAATGAATTTTATAATTTTTAAAATTCTCTCTGATATCAAGGATTCCAGAGAACCAAATTTTACAATTTTCTGATTTTTCTTTGATTTATTATAATTATTTTAGTGAAAATGCTAGAAAATACATTTTTTTAATTTTAAAATTACCCTAAGGCTTTAAAATTTAATACCTCATTAAATAGACCTAAGAAAAATATGGGGTTTGTTCCTAAGTGATTATATTTCAAAATATGACATTTTGGTGAATTTTATTATTTTTGTGATTTTTATTATTTTTAATTATTAAAATATTAAAATAATGATGAAAAATAAACTTTTTTAGAAAATTGAAATTTTAATTTTCTTAAATTCTCCTGATATCAGAGAGGCTCCAAAACCAATTTGGTGAATTTTTGAAAGGTATTTTGAAAGTTATGAATTTTTAAAGTTTAAAATGACTAAATGGCTTAATCGACCCATTTAGTAGGGCTAACCAAGTCGATTGACTTGAAATTTTTATGGTGGATTCCTCTGATCCTAAAGGTCGAGTGGAGAATTGATTTCAAGTCAATTTGATCTATGGTTAACTCTAATTAATTAAAGTCCAATTTTGGGTATTTAGGACGATTAGGGTTAATGCGAGTGAATTAACTCAAGTCCTATTTTTCCTAGGGTTCTACAGTGCATAGGAACATCACCAAATTTTCCTAGAATTTATTTCACAACATGCTAATTTTTGGAATTAAAATACTCGAAAACAACAACATGCATTTGAAAAATCAATAACTTTTCACGGAGGTGGCCTCGACCTTGGAAAATTCGGGGAATGTTCCCGAGTTCGGAGGCTTCAACAGCCCTATGGTCTCATGCCATGGTGAATTGTATGAATGCATGGAGAATTAAAACAATGCAGGGAGTAAATAATTAATTAAAAATAAAATACTCGACAAAATTAATTAATTTCTTTTCCACATTATTCTCCTACGTTCACTCGAGCGAGAGGGTATTTTTATTTTATTTTTAGGATTTTTCTACACAAAGATATGAATTTTCAAAGTTCGGGGAATTAAATAAATTAAGAAAATCCCTAATTTTCTACTTAAGTGACGCGGCGCCGCGTCGGCCCTCGGCGACTCCGAATGCACACACGGCGCGCTCCCATTTGACGCCGCCTTCTGACTCAGCGCCACGCGGCCCACGGTTCATGTATCGTCTCCTCGTCCGACGCCATTTGAGCCGTCCGTCCGCGCGTGTATTAAATGAACGGCATCCGTTCATCGTCCCCAAGCCTCCTAACCGAGAACCGTCCACCTTCTAGCCCCAAGATCTCACTCGATTCTCCATGGATTTTTATGTTCTTATACTCTATGGATTCGTCTTGAAGAGACGAACACATCTATACGGCTAATGTTTATTGAAATTGACTCATTTGAAATGGAGAATGTTTAGAAGCTCGGGATGAAGAATTGATCCATACCTTAGCTGCGAGAGGTGAAGCCTCGATCGGAGATGCTCGGCACGTTCGTTGAAGCTGCAGGGAGGCTAGGGATGAAGCACGGGGATGTGGTGAATTGCCTAGGTGTGATTTCCACCAAGGCCGATCACAACCTTTGGAGTGCGGAACAATCGGGTGACCTGGAGAGGGGCTTTCATCTGGAAAACTTCTTCTCTTGGCTCGGTGAAGGTGTAGGTGAGTTTAATTTGATTTTGGTGGAAGATTCGGGAGTGTCCTGTTCGGCTCGAGAATGAGCTGCGAAATTGAGCTCGAGCAATGGGGATTAGAGCGGGGAGGACGGTGGGGATCAATTGCTCTCAAGTACGGAGGGAGTGAGGAGTGATTTTGGCGAGTTTTGGTATGGTACGGTTCGAGCACCTCCTTTGGCCGAGAGGGTGAGGGGTTTAAATAGGAGAGGCTGGAGGGCCTCCCGGGGGAGTTGAGGGCTGGGATCGACTGCTTAGGTGAGGAGAAGGACAGGCGTAATGGCCATTTGGAGTGGGGCGGCTCGGCGGGATGGAATTTCAAAGCTTGGCCTCTCCCGAGGTTTCGGGCATGGTGTTTTCCGGCGACCGGGTGGCCGGCCGGCCGAGCATGGGTCTCCCTCGAGGTCGGGTGGGTCGGGCTGGGACTTGGTGCAAGAAATTGGCAATTGCCATGTGTAAAGGGGCTGAATTAAAATGGAATGGGGAAGGGGTCATTTTGGCTTCAATTTGGTCAACCCATTGGTTTGGGTTGGGTGCACCTCCCCATGGCCTGATTTTGGGCTGAGAGGATCAGTTGGGTCAGCCAAGAGAGGATGGTGTGGTCTCTATCCAAATAATTTAAGTTAATTTTGGGTTATAGTGTTGCATTAAAGAGGTTAAAATGGCTTAAGGAAGGCTTAGGAAAGGACTCCCCCACTTGCCATTAATGGCTTGGTGACAAGTCAAACCCCCATGGCTTCATGTGGCTTGTCTATGGCTTGCATGTGGCTTGCATTTGGCTTGAAAAAAGGTTGACTTGTTTCATGAAAAAGGGTTTTAGAAATATTTGACATTTAGGGGGTAATTTGACATGTGGCTTGATTTGGAATGGTTTAATTGATGATTTTGAAACTTAGGGGTGATTTTGATCAAATGGATGATGAGGGGAAGTGTCATGTGGGCTTTAGGATGACTTGGGCTTTTGAATTTTGAAGGAAATGGGCTTTTAGGAAGGTTTAAGGGAAGTGGGCTTTTAAGTTTAAGAATGTGTTCATGGATGAGAATCTTTGTAAAATTTTGGGCCAAAAAATTGTTGGTTTTGGTTTAGGGATGTTTCATGAGTAATTTGAAATAGATTTAAGGTGGTTTGGGTTGACATTGGGTTGAATTTGGGTTTATTTAAAAAGTGGGTCGATGTAGGTCAAATTGGGCTAACTTGGGCCAATGTTGGGCTAGGGTTGAAATTGATGTAAAATAAATGTTAGGAAATGTTTATGGGAGTGTTTCAAAGAGATTTTGGCTTTGGTTGGGTTTTGATTTTGGGGTTTGGGTCTATTTGGGCTAGGTTTAGGTTTAGGTCGAAATTGGGCCTCTTGATTTTGGGTTGAATTTGAGTGGGGTTTGGGTCTAAATCTTGGGCAAATCATGTTAGCGTTTTGTTCATGGGGATGTTAAGGAAGGTTTAGAAAAGATTTGGGGTTAATTGGAGTTGAATTGGGTGAGTTTGGGCTAAGTTTGGGTCATGGGTCCAAATTGTGCTTTAAGGCCAAAAGTGAAATTGGATCCAAATTTCAATCAAATTGAACTTGGATTTGGTCTATATTGGTGTTGGGGATGTTGAATTGAAGTTTAGAATTGAATTGGACCAGAATTTGGGTCAATTGGGTAGGTTTGGTTTGACATTGGGTTCACTTTGGGTTAAAATGGGTCGAATTGGGGGTTTTGATAAAAGTGGGGTAAATTGACAAAATTGGCCCATGGTGTAGTTGAACAAAATGAAATTGGGAATATTTGGGATTTTCTGGAATTTTCTGAGAATTTTCTGAATTTTTGGATTTTTTGGCTAAGAGGGGTATTTTGGGTATTTGGAGGGTATTGGGAGGTATTTTTGGAATTTTTGGTATTTTTGGGTATTGATGATCAATTTGAGTGGTGAGGAAATGTTTAGGAATGTTTTTGGGGATTTTGGGTAGTTTAGGTGATTTTGCGAATTTTGAGGCGATTTCAAGGGCATTTGGTAGGCTTGGCGGGTGTAGGGTCCCGGGGGTCAAAAATTGAAAATTTGGAAAATTGAAAATTTGGAAAATTGAAGATTGGGTGAATGTAAGTGGAATGAAATCATTTTTGTTGAGCCATGAAGCCATATCAAGCCCACATGAGCCATAAAAGGGACTCATTTGAGGCATCCACTATGTTGTTCCTAACCTCTTAGCGAGGGCTTAGGGGTTAAGGACCATCCATGTGAACCACCTTCATGAGTCGGGAGGTCAAGTTGGGTATGGGTGTGGTTTTAGGAGGTGTGTGAAAGTGTAGTGTATAGGTGTAATGTGTGTGTAAGTCAGCCCCTTCACCGGACCGGGCCGCCCAGGGGCGGTCCTGAGGCCGAAGAGTCCTATAGGAACTCATCCTTTAAACTTCCACATTTGATCTCAACCCTCTAGGTGATTAGGGATCTACAATCAAGTTTGTGGAGTTTGTAGGGAGTTAAGAAGTGGTTTGAATTTCTAAGTGGTGGGTCCCAATTCTAATCCTCTAGGATAGTCAAAGGAAAAGCCTAAAGCTAGATCCTGAGTACTAAAAAGAAGGAGAGAAGACCTCATCAAAAATGAGGTCAACACTCTCTAACAACTCCTATAACAGCATTCATAGTAAAATAACAAAATCTTTCCCAGTTCCACTCTGCAATTAACTGTTCTATAGATCCACCAGGATTATCAAAAGCTCGATCCTGTATACACTTATTATTGTAAAGGTAAGAGTTAAAGCAAAATTGTGCTTTAATATTAACAATATTTTCTTCATCAAAATCCAATTTTCTCTTCCCTTTACTCAACCTTGGAGCCATGTGAATTTCTAAAACTTGCAAGAAAATTTCAATAAATTCTAAATTCACAATGTGACAAACTCCAAATACTATTCTAAATAAGTAAGAGCAAATTTCAATGGAAATCTCAAAATCTCTTTAAAAATCCAAAAATTCCAACCTAAGCAATGTGAGAGATTTCCATGGTGAAAATAAAAAATTTTTAACTTAAAGTGAAGCTCTTACCAAGAGAAGTGTAGATTCGGTCTTGAAAAGCTTTGAAATCACTTCAAATCTGAGATCTAGCAAGCCCTAGGTCTTCAAAATCGTGAAAATGGAGGAGGAAGACGAAAGCAATGGAAAAAACTGGGGGTCCCAGGAACAAAATAGTGAAATAAAGGGTTTTCGGTGATTTTCTGTACTTGGGCGCCCGCTGCGCTCGATAGAGCGTCGGCGGCGCTCTATTTTATAAAAAATGCCAAACTCTTCGGATTTAGGCGCCGGCGGAGCCAGCCCAAAATTTTTTCTGGGTACAAAAATTTTTTCGTAATCTCAATCGTTTTGACTTCCACAATGATGTTTAACACTTCAATAAACATCTACTTCATCTCACAGGAAATAATTAACACAATTCTTGACATAAACAATACACAACATAATTTTATATATAAAATTCAAGTTACAATATAAACACCAAATATGTTCATTCAAACCAAACCAACAACTCTTAGATGTTTAGTGTTGCAAGTACGCTACGATAAGCAAACACTAATATCTAAGCACACAATGAAAGTAAGCATATCCAAATCCAAGTTCAAATTACAAAGCAAAGTAAAGCAAAGTAAATACTACCACCAAACTAAATTAACCAAAGTAAACTAAACATACAACAAACATAAGTAGAATCTAATAATTACTCCACATCGGTTTCAGAACTATCTTCTCCTCTGATTTCTCCAATTGATTGCTGATGCACGAACAAATTGTAGAATGGACGAAATGGGAATTTGTCAGATGAATCCTCAGCAATCACCACGTTCTTCTTCATCAGATTAATCAACCCATCTCAATTCGACCAGTGTGATCAAATTGTTCCTTCATCTTCCAATTTATATGATCAAATAAATCAGAAATGTTATTGATTGCATTCATAACGTTCTGTACTTCTTTCTCCAACTGTTTGATCCTCTTCAATATCATTCTGGAACTTTCAGGAAAATAGGGTTGAATCGGTTATGAAGTCTGTGTTGGTTGATTAGCAAGAAAATTCATATCATCTTCATCTCCCACTGATTGGTAGTCAAAAGGATTAGTTGGATCAATAGGCCTCCATGGAAGAAGAATCTTTTCCCAACTCTCATATGAAACTTGTGATTGACTACATAACACAAATATGGTGGATAGGTGTCCAAGCCCATATTTAGATCCATGAACAATTAATCCCAAAACTGATTTCACAATTATATTACCAATGTCAATTAGCCTCCCAGTTTGAATACAAAAATTCAAAATGGCACTTTCCATGGTTACCATGCTAATCTTCAATGTTGGAAATAACTTTACCGAAATAAAGTAATGCCAATACTTTGACACTAGATTTAGAGATGCAGATGGGAAACTAATATATCCATTTTCTCTAATTTCCCAATCCTCATTCTCATCCGTCAAATAACAATACACATCATTCATATAATCACTTGTGTCATTGAAATTAGAATAATGGCAAATAGGTACATTCTCAATCATAAAGAGATCGTTAATTCTTACAGGAGTGAATTGCACAAACCTACCTCGCACAAATACGAACCCTTGGTTAATCCCTTGAAGATTTGCATAGAATTCTTTCATGACCAGAACATCTACGGCAACGGTAGTGTAGCAAAGCACTTCCTAATGTCTCTCCTTAATTATCTCTTCAATTCTAGTAGTAAGATTATCCATACCTCGATTAACGAAGCCTCTTTCCTTGATAATCCTCCTCTTCATCATCACTTTGTTGAAAAATTGTTGCTCCTCAAAACTTATAAACTTCATTTGGTTAAAAATGCGAGATCGAGGGGTTTCTATAGAGTAGGAATCCATGGGATGCGAATTAGGAAGTCTAAAATGAAGTTTAGGGAGTTATAAGGACGAAGATCCCATTCAAAACCACCAAAAATTGCATTTTGAAACTCCAAAAACCGTCAACAGGTTTTGAGCGCCGGCGGCGCTCAAACCTGTAAGTTCAGCAACTTCTTTGTGATTGGGCACCGACGGAAACCATTCTGGCCCCGGCTGCGCCAGTGGTAAAAAATTCTCACTGAACTTCGTTTGGCCCAAAATATTCCAATATCTCAATTTGATCTAACATTTATCAGTTTTAAAAGTATTTAGGAGTAATTAGGATTCAAAAATAACTACCTAAAAAGCACAACTACAACAAACAAGCAAACACACTATAAAGATACATACGGGTTGCCTCTCATAAAGCGCTTGGTTTAACGTCGTCAGCCCGACAAACCATACAGTTAATCGAGATGACTCAGCATTAAAACCTCTTTGAATTCAGGTTGAAAACCGTCAAAGTAAGGCTTTAATCGATGCCCATTAACTTTGAAATCTTTCCAGTATCAGGATTTTTAATATCAACAACTTCAAAAGAATGAACTTTTACAACTGTAAAAGGTCCTAACCATCTAGACTTGAGCTTTCCAGGAAATAACTTCAATCTTATGTTGTATAACAAAAATTTTTGTCCAAATTCCAATTTCTTTTTCAATATCTTCCGATCATGCCACAATTTCATTTTCTATTTATAGATCCTGATAAGATGCATTTCTAAACTCTTCTAATTCATTTAATTGCTTATATCTTTTTTCTCCAACATTTTTCAAATTAAAATTCAACTCTTTTATCGCCCAATATGTTTTATGCTCCAATTCAACCAGTAAATGGCAAGTCTTACCAAATACTAATCTATAAGGAGACATTCCAATAGGGGTTTTAAAAGCAGTCTTATAAGCCCATAAAGCAGTATCTAATCGAGCAGACCAATCTAATTTATGATTATCCACAGTTTTCTCCAAAATTCTTTTAATTTCATGATTAGATACTTGTGCTTAAACCACTAGTCCTGGGATGATAAGCGATAGAGATTCTATGAATAATATTATATTTCTCAATCAATCTCTTAATTTAATTATTCCTGAAATGGGTTCCACCATCAGTTATGATCACTCTCGACATTCCATATCTTGTAAATATATTTTTATTTAAAAATTTTGAAACACTCCGAGCATCACATCTAGGTAAAGCAATAGCTTCAATCAAAATGTTGAAAATGAACATCATCACGTATAAAGACCTTTAAGGGATTATGCAAACCCTACAACAGATGAAATTCACATTAGCATGCAAACCCCTGCTGTAGTGGCTATCTCATTTGAACTGAAACCCGTTATAATCAAAACGAAACAGAACAATTAATTTAGGGGAATTCCATCTAAGGATCCAAACTTACACCTAGCTAGTTTTTTAGAATTATGTGCTACATCTAAGTACGACGGCATGTCAAATGATGTTTTTAAGCTTAGACTTTCTTTTTTTTCCTTCAGGGATAAAGCTGAAATGTGGTTGGACTCTTTATCACCCCAACCTATCAAAACTTGGGGCAATTTACAGTATAAAATTCTAACTTAGAGAGAATCCAACAGACAGTTTTGTCAGAGTACATGAAGATATCAAGGCAGTCTGTGTTCAGATAAATATATGAACTTTTGTAAAAGTTTGTTTTCAGAAGGATGTCATCAGAAATGTTTTGATGGAATCACCTGATGTATCTTCGACATTTTAATGGAGATGAACTTTGTGTTTTACCTTCCGCTTTGTGCAATTTACTGCAAACGCCACCAGATTTGAGTTTAACTCGGTTTAAAAAGAAAGTTGGACGAAGAACGATTTGAATGAAATAATAACAACAAAATAAAATTTGAATTCAAAGTCTGAATAAAACACAAACCAAAACTCAAAACAGATCAACTTAAAAAAAAAACTTCAAGATGTGAACCATGTAAATCAATTAAAATCCGAATCAAATTGAAATTTCAATCGAAAACGAAACTTAAAAAATCAAATCACTAAAAGCAATGAATAATGAAAACGAAACTCCGAATCCGATATCCCCAGCCTCTGGCTGTTCTCGAAATCTTTTCGACTCTCTGCGATTTCTCCCCTCTTTTGAGAAGGTCGCTGAGTCTACTGACACAAAACCACGAGATTCTCGATTTGGTTCTGATGGCGTGGATTCACTTCCTTCGCCAAACTTTCAACCTTTGATGAAATCCTTCGGGACGTGAAACACTTTCATGTCCCATTCCAATCTTCTACTGCGCTTCTAATCATTGAAATCTTCACGAATCAATCGTCAAGCTTCCAAGACTGGTACATAAATTCCAGTTCTCTCCTTTCGAGGTCGGTACCTAAATTCCGACTCTCTTTCCGAGATCGATTCCTAAATTTCGATTCTCTTTCGAGACTGGTACCTAAATTCCAGTTCTCTTCTTTTGAGGTCGGTACCTAAATTCTGACTCTCTTTTCGAGATCGATACCTAAATTTTGATTCTCTTGCGAGACTGGTACCTAAATTCCAGTTCTCTCCTTTTGAGGTCGGTACCTAAATACTGACTCTCTTTTCGAGATCGATACCTAAATTTCGATTCTCTTTCGAGACTGGTACCTAAATTCCAGTTCTCTCCTTTTGAGGTCGGTACCAAAATTCCAACTCTCTTTTCAAGATCGATACCTAAATTTCGATTCTCTTTTGAGACTGGTACTTAAATTCCAGTTCTCTCCTTTTGAGGTCGGTACCTAAATTCTGACTCTCTTTTCGAGATCGATACCTAAATTTTAATTCTCTTTCGAGACTGGTACCGAAATTCCAGTTCTTTCCTTTTGAGGTCGGTACCTAAATTCCGACTCTCTTTCCGAGATCGATACCTAAATTTCGATTATCTTGCGAGACTGGTACCTAAATTCCAGTTCTCTCCATTTGAGGTCGGTACCTAAGTTCCGACTCTCTTTTTGAGATTGATACTTAAATTTCAATTCTCATCTCTTTCGAGATCAGTACCTAAATTATGATTCTCATCCTTTGTGAGGTCGGTACCTAAATTCCGACTCTCTTTTTGAGATTGATACTTAAATTTCAATTCTCATCTCTTTCGAGATCAGTACCTAAATTCTGATTCTCATCCTTTGTGAGGTCGGTACCTAAATTCCGACTCTTTTTCGAGATTGATACTTAAATTTCAATTCTCATCCCCTTCGAGATCAGTACCTAAATTCCGATTCTCATCCTTTGCGAGGTCGGTACCTAAATTCCGATTCTCTCTTCGAGGTCCGGTACTTAAATTCTGGTCCTCATTCCTTTCGATCAGTACCTAAATTCTGATCTTCTTTCCGAGGTTGGAGCCTAAATTCTGACTCTCTTCGTCGAGACTAGAGCCTAAATTCTAGTTCTCTTTTAAATTTCGAGGTTAGAACCTAGGTTCCGATTCTCATTCCAAATTCTGAATCTCAACGAGGTCCACCATAAAATCAGTCTTAAATCGAACTTTAAATAAAATTGAAACTCAATTCAATTTGGAACTCAAACTAAAAATTGAAACTTGAAACAGAAAATGAAACAAATCCAAAATCTAATCTCTCCAAGGCTTGTGATTTGGAATTCACCTCTTTCTTCCCCGGCGAGAGATCAGGGATCTTCAGTCTTAGAGATCTGTCTGACACTCCCCAGCGGAAATTTTTTCTCTACTCTGTTCTAAGTGTGTCACTTAGACGTCTGTGTTGGTTTTGTTGATCTCTTCGGACAACGCCAATACGCGCGGTGTGCTTGGTTAGCACACCACACCTATTGGGGGTCCATTTGTTGACCTCATTTTTGGTGACATCTTTTCTTCTCTCCTTAGTGCTTAGGATCTAGCCATAAGGTTTTCTCCTTGACTATCCTAGAGGACTAGAATTGGGACCCACCCTTTAGCAATTCAGCTACTTCTTGACTTCTCTTGGGATCCCACTTGGATGGTTGCAAACATCTAAATCACCTTAGAAAGTTAAGACCACCATATGGAGAACCAATAGTGAGCTCCTATAAGGTTGTTCAAGTCTTAGGACTACCCTGGGTGGCCTGGTCCTGATGAGGTCTGGCTCACACACACTGCACTCTCACACACACCATCCTTACCCGAAATTATTGCCAACAATGAAATTTAGTAAAGTGACGAAGGACAGTGCAATACTATATTATTGTATTAAAATTGGAAGGCCTGTTGATATTTGCAACATAATTGTGAAATTTGGTTTGGGCCTGATTGTGCATGGATCAAATTAGGTTTAGGACATCCTTCCACTATATTTCTTCTCTATAGCCAGTCACGAGTGCCATATGAAAAGCTGGGAAAAAGTGTTTCTTCCTTGGAAGCCCAGGACCCAGCTAACAATTATGACTATCCAGCAACTGGTTATGGAAACAATCAGAACATAATTGTAGACCAAACATCTCAGAGTTTACTACCTATTCAACATCGCTTTCCTGAAAGTTCGCTGTTGATTCTGAAGAAGATCAAGAAACTGGAGAAAGAGGTACAAAATCTTATGAATGCAATTAATAATATATATGAATTATTTGATCATCTAGATTGGAGGATGAAGAAACAACTCGATCATATTGTGCGTATTGAAGAAGGCTTGATATGTTTGATAAATAAAAGGGATTGGATTGAAGAGGATTCAACTGATGAATTCCAGTATCTACCCTTTTACAATTTTTTCATGCACCACCAATTTATGGGAGATATTAGAGAAGATAACACTGACATTGATGATGAGTAGTGATTCTTTATTTTATCCAGTATTTAGTTTTTGAACTTTATTATGCTTAGATGTGTTTACTATTTGGCTTGCTTTATTGTGTGATTTCAGACTTATTATGCTGGGATTTGAATATATGATTAGTTTTTAGCATTAAAATGTTTTGGTTTAATTGTGATGCCAAATTATTTTGTGGTAGCAATTTTTAGAAGCTTTGTGGGCTTATAAAATAACATATAAAACTCTAATATAGTCTACTATATATATTCTAGTGTATGACTTTGAGGCAGTGCTTCCTCTTAAATAACTCCCCTCACTCAAAATAATTATCAACAATGAAATTGCAATATAAGAGAATGTCGAAATTCAACTTGAAAAGATCGAAGGTTCATACGACTTTTTTAATTTGTAAAAATTAATGAACTCATATTTATATATATATTGATTTAAATGATAATGAGTCACACAATTAACGCAAGTATACGTATCGCTCAAGTAATATAGGGCTTTAGTGGAGTCCTGGAATATAGATACTTAGGGAGGCTTTACTTTTTATGGCGTAGCACAGAAATCTCTTATTGAATTACAGTAAAATTGCAAGTGGTTTAATTCTTAAAGTAAAGACAAACAGTTTCAGTTACTATATCCACCAAAGCACGTTCTAAACTCTAGCAAGTTAAACTAACGCAAGACTAAATTTATAATAAAGTTCAGTTGTAAGAAAGAGTCTTCCTCATTTCCATTCATAATGTGATGATTATTGTGACACAGATCAGTGATGCAAATGTATTATGTCAAATATAAGCATTCCTATTCTTTACCCATATTTCAGCATATAAATAGCATTGGCTAATCCTAAGTTTAGTCCCCAAATTCATGGTTAGACTGGGAGGATACTGGCTCTCACTCTAGAGCTCCCGCTTCCCTTCACCTGAAGACTAACTCTCGCTTCAGTTTCTAAACATTAAGACCAAATTGAGAATTTCAGCCTGTCACTTTGAAATCTCCAATTCTACGCCCATCAAAGTATATTTCCCTATTTATTTACACTCAACCCCCATGAACTTCACCATTCATGGATTTTAAATGCGAGCTTCACTTTTGTTGTGGAACTCATAATCCTTTTGGAACATATGTTTCCCAACAAGTTTTAACAATTCAATTGGTCAGATCAAATAGTAAATGAAGTTCTAAGTGAAAAGCTCATCACAAATTCTTCATAATAAATTGGCACATCATTTGCATTTCACAACATCAACACATCACATGAAAAGGAGAAAGATAAAGAAATCTACTCAAGACTCATGAGAAAAAGATGACAAAACAAGAATTTCATATATAAAAACAACATCATACAAATAGAGTAAAGTAAAGACTACTTATCTCAAACTCTTTCCCAAGAGAATCTCAAGGAATTCCCTTGACTCCTCTTCTTTCTTCACAACAACAAACAATTATCTCTTTATAATAGTAAGGAAGAAGAAATCTCTCACTTTCTCTCTCCTCTCACACTCCATAGATGAGAAAAACACAAACATAACTTCCTACACAAAATGGAAAACTCGCTCTCTAAACTTTAAACGCGTCTCTTTCTTTCTTCCCCCTCTGAAATGTGGCTCCAAAAGTGTTTAAATTCGGCCAAAAGTGAATTCCCAAGAATTTCCTCAAGCAAACTTTCAAAATCTGGTCAAATACATTGAATCTTGTTCAAAACCGGGATAGGGCGTTGTCCAATGCTGGTAGGAGCGCCGTTCGGTGCATTATTCTTCCAAAACGTTGTAACTCTTTGGAATCTGGTGCTATCTAGCGCTGGTGACAACGTCATTCGGCGCTAGTTCAATAAAATGCACTTTTGTCCTTTTTCGATCCAAATTTGCTCTTTTTTGCTTCCTTTTGCTCCAAAGGCCTAAAATCATTGTACCTGCATGAAATCTTCAAAATACCTTCCTTTAAAGTGTAATATCATCAAAAACAGGTATGAAATGAAAAGTAAAAAGCTATCAAATGTTCAATGGATCAAGATCCCCCAAACTTAACTATTACTTGTCCTCAAGTAATTCTAGTTAATACATAAAATTATGATCCATTGCGATGAACTTTCTTTCTAGAATACCATAATTTTGATTTAGATAAGTACAATAGTAAAATTTTCAGAAAGATATTTGAATAATTTAAGTAAATTCTGCAGGTGTAAGAATATCTAGTAATCAAGTCTAAGAGTTCTAGCTTTCTATTCATTTCAAAAATGACAGTAGGTTGTTCTATTAAGGCACTTAAAAGGATTACATGAAAAGAATTTTATGAGAACATTACTAGTAAAGAAGCTAATCCATACATATAAGTTCAGGATAGTAATTAAGTTTTTCCCTTTAGGTAGGTCCAAGTGAAGCCAATTTTTGATTAGGCATCTCCTCAAGCTTCTCCTCACTTCTCTTTTCTTTTCTTTTTTCTTTTGCTTTTGCTTTTCTTTTCTTTCTTTTGCTTTTTGCTTTTCTTTTCTTTTCAGTGAGGATTACTGTATCCGGATAGCCTTTAATAATTTTGAACTTCACCCTTCTCACCCTAAATTTGAAACTTACCACATTCATTTACCTTATAAGCACTTCTTTAGCTTATTAATGATTTATCATAGAATCTCAAACCTTTCCTATCACGTAAAATTTTAAGATTCTTAATATTTCAAACATACAGTTTTTCTTACTTTGAATAGTTGACTATAGTCCTATACTTTTATATCAAATATCTTACATTACAAAATTACTATTCATTACTAAACACTTTCATTCAATTTTATAAAATACTTAAATAAAATCAAAATACATACAGGAAATCATGTTACTAATTTTTGAAAATAATTTTAAATGAGAACAATTAACAGTTAATTCTTTCCCTTCCCCCAAACTTAGATTTTTTTAATATATTTTACATGAAAAAAAGAAAAGATCTAAATATAACTCATACCTCAATATGTTGGCTTTTCATACCTTTGAGTTTTAGCATATTTTTCTTCATAAAGTAGAACATTAGACTTGAAATAATTAAAAAGCATTGCTATACACAAATATGGTTAGAAGTTTATAAAGAAGAAGTTTAAACACATTAAACAGTGCACATAACATTAACATCCAATTGTTACTTGTACAGATTAAACTAGCAATCCAAATTCATAAAAACTTCACTATCACATAAAATACATCACAAATCAACAACAAAGTCTACTACAAGTACATTCAACACACATAAAACATCTCAAATACAAATCATAAGGAGTCTCAGGTACATCACAAATACAAAACACAAATACATCACAAAGTTTAATGAAAAATAAAAAATAAAAATACATAAAATACCAATCTTCATCTTCTACTGGAGCTCCACCATCATCAGGTTCCTCAGGCTGATATGGAGTATGCTCAGGCTAAGTAGGAAATACAGCATCGGTGTCTCCCCTGAAAAATATCATATGTGCGTCATGATAAGCTATCTCATATTCTCTCCACTGCACTTGATAATCATCATTAATTTTGTTCCTTACTTTTAGTCCCTCTACTCTGGTGTTTAAACTTTCCAATTGATCCATAACATCATGCAGAGTAGGCTTCTTAGATGTAGATGGTCTATCTCGACTAGAAGAAGGCTCATCATCTCTCTTACTCTATTTCCATCCTACATGGGCTTCATAAGTTTTCAGATTTAATTTAGTAATAGACTTCAGGGGGTGGACTACCTCATCATTATCTTTAATCACTACACCTAACTGAATGCTAAAGGACGAATCAGACTGGGGTGTCCTAGTCCTCCTGTAGTCTCTCCTTTTGAGCTTGTCAAAATACTTTAATGAATAATAGCCCCAACATTTATATTCTTCATGTTTCGAATACAGTAATTCAGAACAACTCTATCAACAGTAACATCACTGTGATGTTTGGTAGGTAACAGTCTTGCAGAAATGAAATAATGTCAGGCTTTTGAGATAAGATTCAAAGTAGAAAGGGGAAAATTAACTTTCATTCTCCGCTTAATTTTCTATTACCCTTTTCCATCAGTAAAAAATTTTATAACCTCATCCAATGCTTGATTTGTAATAGGAAAATTTTCATATTCATAATGGTAGGGAGCTCTCAACTGATAAAATGCATTTATGCTGGCAGGGGTGAATTCAACCATTTGCCCTCTAACCAGAATAAATTCACTCTCAGAATACTACAGATTGGCATAAAATTCTCAAACAATACTCAGCATCTCTTCAGCAGTGAAATAACTAAAAATCTCCCCTTGACAATTAGCAATCAGTTCTTCAAGCATTCCTCCAGGATTTTCAAAGCCTCTTTCATGAATACATTTCTTATTGCTAAGAAACGTACTAAAACGTGAATAGGCTTTGAAATTCACAAATTTATTTTCATCATAATCAAATTTCCTCTTCCCCTTAGCCAATCTTGGAGCCACTCATCTAAAAATATCAAATTTTTCCAAATCAATTTTAAAATTACAATGCAATCAACTCTAAGGAAAATTTAAATAGATAAGAACTCAAAATACAAGAAAAATCTCCAAAGTTTCTCAAAAACTTCAAAATTCCAAATCTTCCTAAAGTGGGAGATTTCCACGGTCAACATAGAAAAATTTTAGGTTAAAGTATAGCTCTTACCAAGAGAAGATAAAATACAAACTTTTTAGGCCACGAAATCGCTTCAAATCAAAATGCTAGTAAGCCCTACGCGCAAAAATCATCATTGGCTGAAAGTTGAAGACAAAGATTTGGGCAAAAATGGCGGGTCCCAGGGTTAAATCACAAAAATTTAGAGTTTTCAGGCATTTTTTCCGTTCAAGCATTGTCCAGCACAAGAAGCAGTGTCGTTCAGTGCATTATTCTGCTGAAATGGCCAAACTCTTGAATTTTGGTGCTATCCGGCGCTGGTAGCAGCGTCGTTTGGCGTCAGTTCAAAAACTGGGCTTCCGACTTTCTTTTGCAATTTTAATCATTTGAAGCCCGCTCTGATGTCTAATTAGTCTAATTAAGCATTGAATAACATCTTAAAGCCTTGGCAAATGATATTTTTTTAACACAAACAACACATAACATTACTTTCATATATAAAATCCATGAGTCATACACATACACAGAACACTAAACATTACGTATTTTCAAGCCATATAATCTTAAATTCATCGTCACACACAACCACAACACAATAACGCTGAGAACTAAACAAACAATCATGTCCACATTCAAACCTGATAAAGTAAAGCAAAGCAAAGCAATCCAATACACAAACACATAAATACAGTAATCAAGTTTCATTCTTCCCCCGAACTATCATCAATTCTAAGATCTCCCATCGATTGAGCATGGACAAATAAATTGTAGAATGGATGAAACAGAAATTCTTCAGTAGAATCTTCTTCAATCCAACCTTTCCTTCTCATTAATCGCGTTAAACTTCCTTCAAGATATCCAGAATGATCAAAGTTCTCCTTCATTCTCCAATCCAGATGATCAAAGAAATCAGAAAGATTGTTGATTGCATTCATCAGATGTTGTACTCCCTTCTCCGATTTCTTGATTTTCTTCAGGATGATTTGTGAACTTTCAAGAAAATAAGGAGGAATAGGTGCTAACCTTTGAGATGGTTGATCTTCAATAATGCTCATATCATTCATATCACCAATTGTCTGGTTATTATATGCATTTGTTGGGTCTATAGGCTTCGAAGGTAGAAGTATTCTTTTTCAGTTCTCATATGGACTTGAGATTGACTGCAGAGGAGAAATATGGTGGAAGGATTTCCAAGCCCATACTTTGATCCATGAACGATCAATCCCAAAACGTACTTAACAATTATCGAACCAACATCAATAGGCATTCCCATTTGAATACAATAATTCAGAATAACACACTCCTTAGTTACCTTACTGATTTTCATTGTTGGGAGTAATTTTGCATAAATGAAGTATTGTAAGTGTTTCGACGTAGAATTTAACAGTGTGGTCGAGAACCTTACATACCTGCTATCCCTTATCTCTCATTCATCACTTTCATCAATAAGATATCTGTATATGTCACTCATATTGTCCTTCGTCGGGGCAAAATTCGAATAGTGGCAAATTAGCACATTCACTATCATGTATAAATCATTAATCTTTTCAGGAGTAAATGTAAAAAACCTACCTCGCACGTAAACTGATCCTTGGTTGATTCCATGAAGATTTACATAATACTCCATCACAACTGGAATAACAACAGCCGTAGTAGTACAACACAATACTTCCCAATGTCTCTGAACAATAATTTCATCAATTCTATTTGTAGAAGAATTCGTACCTCGATTTACAAAGCCTCGCTCCTTAATCAATCTCATTTTCGAGACATTTTTGTTGAAAAGTTGTTGCACCTCAAAACTTATGAACTTTCTACGGTTGAACACCTAAAATCTTAAAATTTCCAACGAGTTGGAATCCATTTGGACAAGAATTTGGGTCTTCCTCTTTGTTCCTTTGGAAGTTCCAGCGTCTAGAGGCAGTTTTTTTGGAAGTTCTAATGGAGGATTTACCGCCTAGAACCGCCAAAACTCGGATTTTAAAGACGAGAAATGATTTTCTAAACAATAGCTACTGTCAGCGCCGATATCGCCGTCGTTCGTTGCTGGGCTCAATTCGCCAAACTTCACTTCATTCAAATTTTTTCCAAATTTCGATTCGATTCATTTCTTAAATATTATTAATAATAATTAAGGAAGAATAAGACTTAATTAAGCAACAAACGAACACAAATAACACATCAATCAAAGAAAATACTCAATAACTGTGGATTGCATTCCATAAAGCGCTTGGTATAACGTCATCGGGCCGACATAAATTTCAGTTATTCAGGTTGATCCAACATTAAAACCTCTTTAAAATTAGGTCTATTGCCTTCAAAATATGATTTTAATCTTTGGCCATTAACTTTGAATATTCTTCCAGATTTAGGGTCTTCGATAATCACATCTCCAAACTGATACACTTTTACGACAATGAAAGGTCCTGTCCATCTAAATTTCAGTTTCCCAGGAAATAATTTCAATCTTGTATTGTATACTAAAACTTTTTGTCCTGATTCAAATTCCTCTTTGACAATCTTCCGATCATGTCATATTTTTCTTCATCCCTTATATTATCTATCATTATCATATGATTCATTTTTTATTTCTTCCAATTCATTCAATTGCAACAGTCTCTTCTCACCAGCATCTTCCAAATTAAAATTTAATTTCTTTATCACCCAATATGCTTTATATTTCAATTCAACTGGCAAGTGACAGGTTTTTCCAAAGATTAATCTGTAAGGGGACATTTCTATAGAAGTTCTATAAGTAGTTCTATATGACCATAAAGTAGTATCTAATTTAGCAAACCAATCCAATTTTCAAAATTAATGACTTTCTCCAAAATTCATTTAATTTCACGATTAGATACCTCTGCTAAAACATTAGTTTAGGGATGATAAGCTGTAGAGATTCTATGTATAATATTATATTTTTCCACCAATCTCTGAATCAGATTATTCTTAAAATGGGATCCTCCATCAGTGATGATTACTCTAGGCATTCCATATCTTGTGAATATATTTTTCATTTAAAATCTCGAAACACTTTTGGCATCACGTCTAGGTAAAGCTATTGCCTCAATCCAATTTGATACATAATTAATAGCAATTAATATATATATATATATTTCCAAATGAAGGCATAAATGGTCCCATAAAATCTAATCCCAATGCTTCAAAAATTTTAACTTCCAGAGTAAAATTAAGAGGCATTTCATTTCTTTTAGATATATTTTCTATTCTCTGACATCAATCACAAGTTTTGATAAATTTATAAACATCTCTGAAAAGTGTAGACCAATAAAATCTAGATTGCAAAATCTTATGTGTAGTTTTATCAGTTCCAAAATATCCTCCAAATTCAGAATCATTACATTCTTGAATAATTTTTTCAGTTTCTTCATAAGGCACACATCTCCTAATAATAAGATCTTTACATTGCTTGTACAGATAAGGATTGTCCCAAAAATAGAATTTAGCATCATGCTTAAATTTTTTTCTGTTGCATTGTTAAATCAGGTGGTAAAATATTACTAACGATGTAGTTAACAATATTATCATACCACGGTAAATATCCTTCAATAACACTGTATAATTTCTCATCAGCAAAAGTTTCAGTAATTTCCTTTTCAAAATCATCCAAATTAGGTTATTCAAGTCTATATAAATGATCAGCTATTTGATTATCGACCCTTTTTCTATTATCGATCTCAAAATAAAATTCTTGCATTAAAATCATCCATTGAATCAGTCTTGGTTTTGCATCCTTCTTTTGCATTAAGTATTTAATAGCAGAATGATTAGTATGCATTATACATTTAGCTTCGATTAAGTAAGATCTAAATTTTTCAAAAGCATATACAATTGCTAATAACTCTCTCTCACTAATAGTGTAATTAATTTGAGTAGCTAAGAAGAGTTTTACTAAGATAAGTATATAACATTAAACATTTTATCATATTTTCGCCTCTAAAACAACTCCAATAAGCATAATTGCTAGCATCACACATTAGCTCAAATGGTTTCTCCCAATCGTGTGAAACTATTATAAGTGCAAGAATTAATTTTTCCTTCAATAGATCGAAAGCTTTTAAACATTCATCGTTAAAATCAAATTTTCTCTCTTTTTCCAAAAGTTGGCATAGAGGCCTAGAAATTTTTGAAAATTCTTTGATGTATCGCCTGTAGAATCCTAAATGTCCCAAAAAGCTTCTTACCCCTCTCACAGTTGTTGGACGTAGTAATTTTTCTATAACATGAATTTTTGCAGGATCTACTTCACTGTCATATTCAGATATTGTATGCCCAAGCACAATTCCTCCAACAACCATAAATTGACATTTTTCCCAGTTTAGAACTAAATTTGGTCTCTCGCATACCTCTAAAACCATTTCTAAGTTTCATAGACATGCATCAAATGAATCTCCAAATACTGAGAAATCATCTATAAACACTTTTATTCCATCATCAATTAAATTGCTGAATATGGATGTCATACATCTTTGAAATGTTGCAGGTGCATTACATAATCCAAAGTGCACTCTTCTAAAAGCAAAAGTTCTATAAGAGCTAGTAAATGTAGTCTTCTCTTGATCTTCAAGAGCAATAGGTATTTGGTGATAACCGATATATCCATCTAGAAAGCAATAGTACTTGTGTCCAGTAAGTCTATCTAGCATTTGGTCTAAAAAGGGTAAAGGAAAGTGATCTTTTCTGGTGACGGCATTTAACTTTCTATAATCAATACATATTCGCCAACCAGTGGCTTGTCTTGTCGGTATAAGTTCATCCTGGTCATTTACATCAACAGCCACTCCTTTCTTAGAAACACAATGAATTGGGCTCACCCAAACAGTATCAGAAATAGGATATATAATTCCAACATCTAACCACTTTAATATCTCTTTTTGGGCTACTTCTTTCATTATTGGGTTCAGTCTCCTTTGTGGATCAACTCTTGGTTTTTGTTGTTCATCCAATAAAATTCTATGCATATAGATCGAAGGACTCATTCCTTTAATATTAGCTATGGATCAACCAAAAGCTTTTTTTGTATCTTTTTAAAGTTTTCAATATTTTTTGTTCTTGATATTCATTTAAATCCAAAGATACAAGGACTGGTAAAGTAGATGATTCTTCTAAAAACATGTACTTTAAATGATTAGGGAGAATTTTCAGCTCAAGTTCAGGGGGTTTAATGATAGATGAAATCAAACTTTTTTCTCCATTTTCCATAGTATCCAATCTTTCAAAATTTTTCTGAACAAAGTCTAACTTTTCATTCTTCATATCATCCAAATCATCTTCATTTTCACTTTCATTTTCATCCTCACATTCAAGATTTTCTTCAAATACTTCTTTAAAATAATCTTCTCTCAAATAATCGCAAAATTCCATTCGATGGCACTCATCATCTTTTTTAGTTGAAGGGTACTTCATAGATTTCAGAATATTAAGTTACTACTTGGTCATTAACTCTTATAGTTAATTCTCCTTTTTAGACATCAATCATAGCTCTCCCAGTAGCAAGGAATGGTCTTCCTAAAATAATTAGAATTTCCTTATCTTCCTCCTTATCTAATACAATAAAGTTCACAGGAAAGATAAATTTATCTACCTTCACTAATACATCTTCCACAACTCCTTTAGGATAAGTGATGGAACGATCAGCTAATTGAACAGTCACAGATGTAGGTGAAGTTTCTCCTATTCCCAATCTTTTGAAAATTGATAAAGGCATAAGATTAATACTAGCTCCAAGATCACATAAAGCTCTTCCAAAAAAAATTTCACCTATAGCGCACGGGATAATGAAACTACCTGGGTCTTTAAGTTTTTCAGGAATCTTTTTCTGGATAATTGCACTACACTCACCGCTAAATGCAATAGTCTCATGGTCTTTAAACTTTCTCTTCCTTTTAAGAATATCCTTCATAAACTTTGCATAATCAGGCATCTGCTCTAATGCTTCAACAAAGGGAATATTAATCGTTAATTTCTTAAGAATTTCCAAAAATTTTGCAAATTTGTTATCCCTATTTTGTTTCTTTAGTTTTTTAGGAAAAGGAGGAGGAGATTTTTCAATAGTTATCTTCATTGGTTCTATCAGATATTCGTCTGTATATATCTTATTAGAACCTTTCTTAATATTCACTTCCTCTCTTTCAACTTCGACTTCTTTTTGAACTCTTAATTCCAATTCTTTTCCGGTCCTTAATTGAATAACCTTAATTACTCTTTGTTTTGATCTTTTGGGTTAATCTCAACATTGCTAAGAAGATTCCCAGAAGGTCTATTATTAAGCCTAGTAAAGATATGTCCCAATTGATTTTTAATGTTCTTCATCGCAACGTTTTAAGCTTGAATTTGATTACCCATATTCATAATCATTTCTTCAGTAGACAACTTCTTTTCCTTAAATTCTTTATTACTATTAAGACCAAGAGGATAAGAAGGTCTAAAATTGGTATTTCCTTGGTTGTTTAGATTTCCAACTGGATTTGTAGGATTGTTTCCCCATTGTGGGTTAACGACAGCATTCGTATTATTCCAGTTGAAGTTCGGATGATTGATTCCTCCAACTAGGATTATAATAATTCGAATAAGGATTATTGACCTTATTTTGTATAGCATTCAAGGTTTCATAAGACATTTAAGAGTCTATCATCTGTCCTGATGAATTTTCTTCTAACACTGGGGGTGTTGGAGAATAATTTATTCCATATTGATCTATTTTCTTAGAAAGTGCAGCAATTTGAGAGAGTATCATAGTTATCGCATCAGAATCATGAATACTGCCTACCCTCTTAGGATTTAACCGCTCAGAGGGTCATTGAAAATTATTGGTAGTTATCTCTTCAATTAACGAATATGCTTCATCAAAAGGTTTTGACATTAATGATCCACTAGCAACAGCATCGATAATCGATCTCAATGATCCTACTAATTCATTATAGAAAGTTTGAAATATTAACCAGTCTAGTAAAGCGTGGTGTGGACACTTCCTTAGAAGATCTTTAAATCTTTCTCATGCTTCATATATGGATTCTCCATCAAACTAACTAAAAGATGTAATATCATTTCTCAACTTAGCATAGCTTCCGGAAGGAGGAAAATATTTCGACGTAAACTTTTGTGAAAGCTCTCCCAAGTTCTAATAGCATCCAAGTGCTAACGAATTTAATCATGCCTTAGCCTTATCCCTAAGTGAAAAAGGAAAAAGTCTAAGTCTAACAGCATCGTTCGACACTCCATCGTATTTAAAAGTAGCACATAGCTCTACAAAACTAGCGAGATGTAAGTTAGGATCTTCATTAGGTATTCCTCCAAATTGATTGTTCTGTACTATTTAGATAATAGCAAGTTTAAGTTCAAATGAATTAACATCAACATCAGGATTTTGAATAGTTAAGTGAATTTCATTTGTTGTTGGATTAGCATAATCTCTTAAAGTTCTTGGTATTTTTTCATTTTGATTGTTTAAATTGTTCGTCATTTTGTGAGGATTTACAGATTATTTTTGTGGTTTTCAAATTTTTCTAATAGTATGCTCTAATTCAGAATCATAGGCACTAAACCTATAGATCTGATACTACGCATATAAACACAATAAACACACACTAACAATAAACAGACACACACAACTATGACTTGCAATTCAAATATATGATTTCCAATACTACAAAAATAAATTTTAACAGTTACTTTTTCTTTACATTGCCTCCCCGACAATGGCGCCAAAAACTTGGTGCGACTTTTATAATTTGTAAAAATCAATGAACTCAGATTTATATATATATATATATATATATATATATATATATATATATATATATATATATATATATATATATATTGATTTAAATGATAATGAGTCACACAATTAACGCAAGTATACGTATCGCTCAAGTAATACAGGGCTCTAGTGGAGTCCTGGAATATCGATCCCACAAGGAGGCTTTACTTTTATGGCGTAGCACAGAAATCTCTTATCGAATCACAACACAATTATAAGTGGTTTAATTCTTAAAGCAAAGACAAACAGGTTCAGTTACTATATCTACCAAAGCATGTTCTAAACTCTAGCAAGTTAAATTAACACAATACTAAATTTATAACAAAGTTTAGTTGTAAAAAAGAGTCTTCCTCCTCTCCATTCATAATGCGATGATTATTGTGACACAAATCAGTGATGCAAATGTATTGTGCCAAATAGAAGCATTCTTATTCTTTACCCATATTTCAGCATATAAAGAACATTGGCTAATCCTAATTTTAGTCCCTAAATTCATGGTTAGGCTTGGAGGATACTGGCTCCCACTCCAGAGCTCCCACTTCCTTTCACCTGAAGGCTAACTCTCGCTTCAGTTTCTAAACATTATGACCAATCTGAGGATTTCAGCCTGTCGCTCTGAAATCTCTAATTCTACGCCCATCAAAGTTTATTTCCCTATTTATTTGCACTCAACCCCCATGAACTTCACCATTCCTAGAAATTGAATGCGAGCTTCACTTTTGTTGTGGAACTCATAATCCTTTCGAAACATATGTTTACCAACAAGTTTTAACAATTTAATTAGCTAAATCAAAACGTAAATGAAGTTCTAAGTGAAAAGGTCATCACAAATTCTTCATAATAAATCGGCACATCATTTCCATTTCACAACATCAACACATCACATGAAAAAGAGAAAGACAAAGAAATCTACTCGAGACTCATGAGGAAACGATGACAAAACATGAATTTCATATATAAAAATAATGTCATACAAACAGAGTAAAGTAAAGACTACTCATCTCAAACTCTTCCCCAAGTGAATCTCAAGGAATTCCTTTGACTCCTCTTCTTTCTTCACAACAACACATAATTCTCTCTTTAGAATAGTAAGGAAGAAGAAATCTCTCACTTTCCCTCTCCTCTTACACTCCTTAGAAGAGAAAAACACAAACCTAACTTTCTACACAAAATGGAAAGAACTCGCTCTCTAAACTCTAAAATCTTCTCTTTCTATCTTCCCCCCTCTGAAATGTGGCTCCAAAAGTGTTTAAATTTAGCCAAAACTGAATTCTCAAGAGTTTTCTCAAGCAATCTTTCAAAATCCGACCAAATACATTAAATCTAGTTCAAAATCGGGATAGGATGTTGTCCGGTGCTGGTAGGAGCGCCATTCAGCACATTATTCTACCAAATCGTCATAACTCTCTGGAATCTGGCGTTGTCTGGCGCCGGTAACAGCGCCGTTCGGTGCTGGTAACAGCGTCGTTCGGCGTTAGTTCAATAAAATGCACTTTTATCCTTTTTCACTCCAAATTTGCTCCTTTTCACTTCCTTTTGCTCCAAAGGCTTAAAATCATTGTACATGCATGAAATTATCAAAAATACCTTCATTTAAAGTGCAATATTATCAAAAACAAGTATGAAATGAATAGTAAAAACCTATCAAATTTTCAGTGGATCAAAGGTTTAAAATGAAAACATTTAATGGCATAGTAGAACCTCTAGTTATATCAGGCAAAATTAGTTCAAGCTCTTTCTAAATTGGTTCACTCCGAAACTTTCTAAGGAGGCGACTAGGTTCTAGTTTTTTTAAGGCTAATTCTTGTCCATCATAAAATTGTGGCAAGTTCAAACAAACTTGGGAAGATTCTTTTGTAGTAGATAAGTTGAAGGACCTTATCAATAAGTGGATTACAAAGGAGAATGTCCTAGGCTCTGAATCAATGAATGTTAATTGAAAAAATATTATGCATTGTGATGTTTTAGAAATAATTTTAGAAATATGTTCAATGACACTCATCATTTACTTGTCTACAACTGTGTCCAAATTTTAATAATAAAAAAATTATTTCACAAATATTGAATGAATAAAATTTTTTATTTTATCTCTCTCAATCAAAATCTATTTAGAGCATATGATTTATTCCTTTATTTTGATTTATCTTTTGTGCTATTCTGAATAAGGAAATGCACACAATAATAATTTTATCAAATTCTTAAATAATACAAATATAAGAGAAAATAAAACTTTTTATTTTTCCTATCTCATATCTATTATAGCACATTGAAGTTATGCCTATAAATTTTGCAGTAAAATATTCAGAAAAAGCTGATTTTATCTTTCAAGAATGGCATGAATCTCATATTGGAGCAACACCTGCTTGTTCGAGGAGTTGTGCTCATATTTGACTACAATTTTGATTAATTAGAAGTGATATATGATACAAATTTGAAGTTGATCAAGATAAGAAGCCGATCGTGAAGCTGTTTAAGATAAGAAGCCTATGTTTGAATTTACAGTTCGAAAACACAAACTTTAAATGAAGATAAGAATATTGGAAAAAATATTAGAAGAAAAGGTAAAAGATGTGTTTGACCAAAATATTAGGAATCTAAAGATTAGATTGACAGTCGTGTTAGCTTCTTTAGAGATTTTGAGTGATTCTCCAACTATTCGGATGAAAGCTATAAATTTTGTCAATGCTAGTTGACAAGGACTCAAAGAAGAAATTGCAAACAACAATTTAGGAAATAAATTAAGATAATGGATGAGGAAAGAAATTTGAAAGAATCTAATGGTAGATTGCTGGGATATGTCCGACTTTGTTTTTCCATAGTATGTTTGACATGGACCAAGTGCTGCAAAGTACTAACTAATTACATAAGTCCATGTGCCATCCAAATAGTATATAGAATAGAACTCGTGTATCAATCCCACGAGAAATTAGCAAACTCCCAAAGTGAAAAATTTTTGTCCTACTAGTTTTGAATCTAGCTTGAAGATTTGATGTTCTACGATTTTGAAAATTTACTGATCTTAATTTTTTAAATAGAAAACCTAAGTTGATAAAGTGAAAATTTTAACAAAATTTTTTATGCAAGTAAAATACACCAATAATTTGGTTATATAGGAATCTAAGTTCGATTAGGAGCAAATCTTCTCCGGGCATCTAAGAATGTTTGGCAGTCAAATAATTTTTGCTACATATACCAAGTGATTTATATGGCATTTCTTATTTCTCTACAAGATTGCACTAACTTAAAAGTAATATTACTATCCTATCAAGTTATCGAGTTTTAACCTAGTTGTTCCACTAAGGATTCTTCTATAACTAGAAAATCACAATGAATTTTAATTACCCAACAACTCAATTAATGGTAAAGAAACAATTGAAGCTTAAAAAACCAACTTACAAAAATTTTATAAAATCACACAAAAAACCAAACTTTAAATTTCTACATAACCAATTCAAGGGAGACTCACTAATCAGACTTGAAAACGAATACGTAAACATTTCATTAATAGAAAATATGAAGAAAACTATTTTGAAAGAATAAAACCCAATGAAATTCTCCAAGAAGATTGCAAACTTGCCTATCTTTCTTCTCAAAATGATATGTTGAGATTACAAGCACAATTACATACTCAAAAAAAATCTCACAATCACTCCACATTTGACTCTCTTACACTTGTGCTTTGTGTCTCAAAATTTTTCTTTAGTCTCTATGCTCCACAAATGCCTTATTTTGCCTTTGGCAGCTTCCCAACATGAATAGACACTTGTAAACTTCTCAAAACATAAAAGATGCATGAACTGACTCCTAGGCATTGGTATACGACGCTTACATGTTGGTTCCAAGCTCATGAGCACTAGCAATCCAGTGCCTACTTTTCACCTACTCTGGTTCTAGTGTAAAGGTTTTGGGCAGCTAGTGGCCCAAATCTAGCACCTAGGCACACGTTATAGAGCTTAGGTACTTTGGTTGCGGCACCTAGGCAGTTAGGTTGTGATACCTAGGCGCCACTAACCAAGCACACACTTTCCTTGTTGTATGGATTCTGGATCAAATTCTTACTCCTTGGACGACTGGGCGCTCCATTTTTGCTCCAAAAACTCTGCTTTTACACCTAGTTTCCCCTAGAATATGCTCCTCTAATTTGCTCAATTTTTCAATTTTTCCACTCTGATGAACCTTCAACCTTAAGCCTATAAAATATATCACAATCACATTCCAAAAGCATAAATTTGACATAAAATCAGATAAATATAAAACATATACAATCACATTTTCAATACACGTCAAATTCTCTCAAACTTAAATATTACTTTCCCTCAAGTAATTTAAAAATCAATAATTAAAATAACACAAAGTGTGGTGGCGGTTAGTGATTAAAGATTCATAGCTTCTTAATAATATAGAAGGTATATATTAATACCCCAATATCCTGATATATTAAATAGTAATACAAATCAATTCAATTATCCGAAAGTACTTATACGAAGCTTAAATAACATCAATATAATATCAACCTAAAATCCATTATTTTATTTAGCTAAACCATCTTAGTCCCATTACCATTTTAATGAATACAAAGATCTAAGTTTACATTAGAAAATTTATTGATACTTTAACATTTAGAAGTGAAATTGAAATCAAATTTTAATCTGAGCTTCACCTCAAGCGTTTCCCCAAATGTTCCAGAATTTTTTTTATTTTTTTTTATTTTTTTATTTATTTATTTTTTTTTTTTTTTGCTTTTTATTAATAAAATTTTCTAAAATTTTGTTATTTCATTATTTTATTTATTGATCCTTCTTTTTTATTTTACTTTTTTTTCTCTTTTTACTGAAGATTACTATATCTGATTTAACTTTTATAACGATTTTGAATCACAATTCTCTTTGCAAGTTAAAGTTTTATTACTAACCTAACTTGACTCTAATGTTTGTAGCTCAAGAGATAGTAACTCAGATTCAATTTGTTTTAATTAAGTATTGATTACATTTTATAGTAATGAAATAAAAATTTTAAATATAATCAATTTTCAAATAAATACTTAGAAATGCTTATAAAGCTAAGTAATTATTGTTGTTAGAGATCAGGGATTAGTGAATGACTATTTTTTTCCTATTCATCAAGAAACACATCATTTTCACTTATATGTTTTCTTTAGCATCAGTTTGCATTTATCCCTAATTATGACTACCACCTTTATTTATGTGCATTCAGAAGTTGGATTTCCATTTTCCTTAAAGTGCAATATTATCACATGCACTCGCTTAAACCAAAAACTTAAAAATACATAAAGAACACTCCCACTCATGTAGTATAACCCAACCATTTCAGGCCCTAGAAAAAAATTTCTTAATGACCACTTTTTTTCCTTAGGCAAACATACCTCAATTCCATTTACACATAATCAACGTCCACATCACTCCAACCTTATAAATCATATATTTACTCACCTAATAATTCTTTCATGCATTCCATTAAATCCCCGATAATAAAAAAAACTACTAAATCACCCACACTTCGATCATAACTATCATTGCCATTATACTAAAGGTTGATCATTCTTTATTATGACTTTAGCAATCCTAACATAGACCTCATCCAATCATTTGTAGTCTTAAACATTAAAAAGAACATAAGTTTGAGCCAACTCTCAAATTCATGCAAACATAAGTGCAAGATCCCCAAACTAGCTTTAGCTTTTACATGCAACACCAATCCTAATCGAGCACTATTCCTTGGTGTCTAAAATCCACTACATCTTTAGTATCCCAAATAAACAGTCTTATATCACTCCATGATGAAGCAATAATGTGAGCACCCTTTAGGCTTTGCTGCAAAGAAAGCTAATGAGACTATTACATGATATGACACATTCACAAAATTAACCATTTATGAAATCTTAAGTGAATCAACAATTTTGAGAATTGAGACAATCTACTGTCTTGTAAATACTCCTTTTCTTCAAAATACCTTATCCTAAACAAGTGATCTATGTGGTTAACAATTATGATATTATTCAACAATATTTATCTAATAAATTGGACTAACAATCTCATACACCCTTATAAATTCATATATTTCACTTTTTAAGGGATATTTATTGATAAATGCCACCAAAAGCATAAATCTACTATACCATTTAATTCATTAACTTTTAATATACAATCATGATGCCCTAAACATTATTAAAATAACCCAATTAAATTTTAAAAGAATAAATTTAAATACAAAATTATTTATTCGTTGTGCTTCATAAAACAATGATCAAACATATATTGATTGATAAAATATTTTAAAACCTATTTAAGATCCTTCTCAGTATTCAAAACTTAAAATGTTAAAATAAATGAAACTTTTTTAAGTACTATAGAAAATATAATATAAATGAACTCATGTAAAGAGATTTTAGTTTTATAATGAAATTTTGAACTTGTAAGAATCAAAGTAATGTTATAGCCTATAATTTAAAAATTTTGCAAGAAAAAAGACATGATGTGGGTCACAAACCATTAATCTTCCGTTAAGGCTTAACATTCCAAAACAAAATAATCAAAAGGAAAGAAAAGGCGCGCTAGAAGGATAAACAAATTCAAGGGCGACAGAATATATATATATATATATATATATATATATATATATATATATATATATATATATATATATATATATATATATATATATCGACTCGATCGCAACGGGTTCCTCCTCTAGGAGGTTGCTTTCAGCCCAGTCAAAACTCAGAGCAACCATATGTCGGTTCTCACCGATGGAGAACCTACCACCAATCGACGGATGTATAATTCGTAAAAACAAATGAGCATCTTTGGGTAATCGTGGGTGAGGCAGCTGGGGGGTCCTGAACGAAGATTCGGACCTCAATAGAATACTAAATAGCATGTAAATTGAAATTAACTTATAGGTGAAAATTTTACTACAAGGATCACCTTCGACGAAGAAGGGCATTTACATTAAATAAATGTTACAGAAACAGCCAATTATATCTCATACAGATTTAGCCAAGCAAAGCTGCTGGCATAAAATAAAATACTGTTAGTAAAGTAAATTGCTTAAATAGCCTACCTTGATTGCACGCTGACGCAGGATGGAGAAATTTTTCCTTGTAGTGAGGAGCTATGACGAAGATCAGTTCTGGAGAAGGGAAACAATGGTCAAAATTTAAATGTGACGAACTAGGAAATTTGCTGAACTGGTTCGATTTGGCATTTGGCACAAGCATGCACAGATCCAATATGGGATCATAACCTGCTAAATTGCTACTTTATCCATTCGGATGACTTAATTTGCCATGCATTCCTTCTTATTTTAATGCCAAATCAAAGGTTTGTCAAATATCAAGAGTTAAGAGTTACGGAAGAGAGAATGATCATTAATATTCAGGAAAATCAGGAGTCTTCAAAATTATCACTAGTAATATGTTGACTATTTTATGAAGTCCACATGATTATTTTGTTTATTTTGCAATAAATGCGTTCGTGTTTCAGGTCCAAACCGTTGAAATCTCTCCAAGAAATTTGTTAAGAGTTATCACTGACATTACTAGCTTCCCGCTCAAGTTGATGGAGCCAACCATGAAGAAAAGCTCTAAATTACTGGGTAACACATACTGGGCAATAACATTATAATGATGAACAAAAAGTTATGAGATTGAATATTGTAAAGCCAAATTTAAGTATTTGTTCAGAGAATATTAGAAGATTAGAGTTAGGATAATTAATATTAATTTTATTCTCAATATTTTCAAGATCCCCCGTGCAAAAGACTTACAGAACACATAATTTTAAACCAATTACTTTAGTTAAAGTTGCGATAATTTAAATGTAAAGTTGGCATGTCTACCTTTGGTTCAAGCAATTTTCGACTTTGAACAAAATACTGGTTTGGATGATTGATCCCAGTATCACAAGATGCAGCATGGATAGTTTCAAAAGTCAGAGTGCAAGCTAGCTGTAAATGAAGAGAAATTCTGTTGACAAGCTGGTTAAGCAAATATTGAAAAGACAATCAAAGCATACCAACCTGGTAGTGGCGATTTCGAACTTTTTCCATCACATCATCCATTGCACGTTCCCCAACCCCCATATTTGCAAGCGCAGCCCTCAAGTTATCTTCACTGAAGAACAATAAAAAGAATCAATCAGTCGATTTCATTTTTCTTCTGAAGTGCTGCCATGAGACTATTTGTTATAGATAGATAGATATATATATATATATATATATATATATATATATATATATATATATATATATATATATATATATATATATATATATATATATAAATAATTATGAAAAAGATGTTGAGTCTAGCAGCGCCTCCTTCCCGATTCCTGGGGTTTGAATTGGTATCATCATGGTGATTCTGACTCTTTCTTGGTTTTTGGCTGGTTATTACTGTTTTTTATTACTGTGTTCTCTTGGTTTTGGCGGCTTTTTGGTGTTTTGAAAGTTTGTTTTGGTTTCCAAGTTCTCTGCTTCTTTTTGTTACTGTTACATTGGTGGCTGTTTCTGTGGCAGCACCAAACCTTCCTACTGTCATTTGCTAAGGCTCTAAAAGGTCAAAAACAGTTTGATACCTCTGTGCTTCCCTCAACAGTTACATGTGGAATTTTACGGTAACTGTGATGATGAAGGGTTATTAAAACATGTGTGCAGAAAAGGAGAGAAACCAGTTCTCTTTTTTTTCAGAAAATAATACAGCTAAGCTGACTGAGAGTTTGAGTATTGCTCCTGTTGGCAAATTCAATATGGCCATCCAAAAATAGAAACAATTAGAAGCTACTTTGAAAACCTAAACTCATTGGGCAGTGGAAGGTGGGGCCATTAGATGGAAGACATGTTATCATCAAACTTGAGATGAGGACTATGCTATAGCTTTTTGTAAAAACTGGTACATTGGTGAAAATCACAAGAAAGTGCTCAGGTGGACCGTAATTTTTACCCTTCTTTTGAACCACCAATCATCCCAGTTTGGATAACTTTTCCTGGGCTTAGACTTCATTACTTCCATCAAAAGGTGCTATACTCTCTTTGGTGCTATATTTGGGAAGCCTGTGAAGGCGGGCCTTGCTACTTACAACTTTAATAGACCATCTGCTGCTAGGGTGATGGTTGAGAAAGACATCACACTGTCTATGCATGAAGAAGTGTGGTCGTGCACTCAAAAAAATGGGTAGTGGCAAAAAAGTTGAAGCAGAGCATAAACACAAATATTATCAAAAGTGTAGAACTTTTGGGCATGTGGTGGAGAACTGTTTTGTAGCCCACCCTGAATTAAGGCAACATCAGAAAGGAAATGGACAAAGTGGGAATCAAACAACAAATGCTAACATGGAGGATACTGGTGTTTTGCATTCTCCAAAGGTGGTTGAGGGTGAACAGACCAGATGGCTGACCATAATGAGACAGAGGCAGATGCTAATGTGTTTCCTGATAATGAACAGCTACAGGCTGCTAGTGATCCACAAGCTGATCAGGTTCAAGCTCAAGAAATGGAAGTATTGCAAAAGAAGCAGTCAGACTTTCCTCAGAATAATTTGCTGGAGCAACAGGTGAAAGTAATTCAGGTGGTTTTGGAAGAGGAGTGGCAAAGAAAGAAAAAGTAGAAGAAATAAAGTGAATGGTCATAGAGAACTGAATTATATGAATCCAGAAGCAATACTGAATCATAGTGGATCCACTTCGGCTGGGATTTTAGCTATCCTTGATGATGGAGCTCTTTCTAGAACTACTGGAAGGGGCAATATCAGCAGAAATGGTTAAGTTCATCATGTGGAATGTTAGGAGCATTGCCAAGAGAAATGCCTCTAATAGGGTGGTGAGCCTATGGAGAACTCACAATTTGAAATGTATGACTCTATTGGGACCTCTTACTTGTCCTGAAAACATGCAGAAGACAGTAAACAAACTGAGCAGATACAAGTATCTCCAGAATTGCAACAATAAAGTGGAAGAAAGACATTACAGTAAACCTCTTACTTGACAATTGGCAATTCATGCATTTGGAAGTAAAATCCTTATGAAAACTGTGAAACTTACCATCATCTACGCTCGGTGCACTATTGCTAATATGGAAACATTTTGGGCTGATCTTAATACTGTTAGAAGCAATAAAGTTGGTCCTTGGATTGTTTGTGGGGATTTCAATATGGTGTTATCCCCTATGGAGAAAAGAGGTGTTAGGCCCCCTTGTTACAGATCTATGGAGAGATCCAGAGATAAAATTCAGAATGCTGGTTTGTTTAATTGCTGGCTTTATTGGTAATTTTTTTACTTGGAGTAGGGGCAACATCTTTGAAAGACTTGAAAGAGCTCTCATTAATCTTGATTGGAAGCAACCTTTTCAATTCACTTAAGTGTTGCATCTCAATAAGACAGCTTCTGACAATTCTCCTCTAACTATCAGCATAGAGGAAAAACACACCTTTCAGATTTCTCAATGTTTGGACTGAACACCAAAACTTTCTTGAGCTGGTAAAAAGGAATTGGGCGGAGGATCATGATTATGGGCCTTGGCACAAACTTTGGAGATTACACAAAACAATGGCTCAAGCATTTAAAATCTGGAATTGGAATACCTTTGGGGATATTCATCGAAAGGTTAAAAATGCTGAAGAAGCGGTTGTTAGATTAGAAGATAGCTTTGCTAAGGACGAAATCCAGGAGGCTGAATTGATACAAGCACAGGAAACACTTAATGATGCCATAAAAATACAGACTGACTATCGGAAACAAAAGTAAAACTATCATAGCCATGTAGAAGGTGAAAGAAATACTAGCTTTTTTCATGTTCGTATCAAACATAGAAGTCAAACGAGCTCTATTATGAAATGCAAAGACAAAGATTGCAATTGGATCTACTCACAACAGGAGATTATTATCACTAGTGCATTCGAGTTTTTCCAAAATCTGTTTCAAAGGACAGTGGTGACTGAGGAGGAAATTGGTGCTGATGTCATTTTTAAAGTACCTGCTTATGTTGATCTGACTAACCTGTGTAAGGTGCCTGCTATGGATGAAATTTGGGCAGCACTCTCTACCATTGATAAGAACAAAGTAGCTGGTCTTGATGGGTATACTTCTTGTTTATATATCAAGTCCTGGGACATCATTGGTAAGGCTATGGAAGCAGCTGTTAAAAACTACTTCTTGGGTGGTCTGCCTCACTTATATTTTAGAAATTCAGCACTTGCTCTCATTCCCAAAGAGAACTTTTAACTATAAATGGGAAGATTTTAGACCTTTATGTCTCACCACTGTAATTTCTAAAATTATCAGCAAACTTATTGTTAAAAGACTACATCCTATGATAAGCATGCTGTGTGCCCAATCAAGCAGCATTTATCCCTGGCGGACAAATTAGTGACAAGATAACTAATTGCTCAGGAACTTCTCAAGGACTTGGACAGCAAATGCAGAGGTGGCAATGATCTAAACCTGGATTTAAAGAAGGCTTATGATACAATTCAGTGAGACTTTATAATCAAAGTGTTGCAGGCCAAAGGCTTTGAAGAAAATTTTTGTGCCCTCATCAGGAACTTCCTAGACCATAATTATTACTCTGTTATGATTAATGTAATGCAGCCCGGCTTTTTCAAAGCTGAAAGGGGTCTGAAACAAGGAGAGATTTAAGTGCCTACCTTATTTATCTTAGCTATTGATAACTTATCCTGTGTTATAAACAATCATTTTAATAACCATGCTGATGGGAGATTTAAGGCTAGAGATCGGGAACTGACACCACTTCCGGCCTATGCTAATGATTTCCTGATTTCTGCAACATAGGAAAGAAGAACATTAAGCAAATTTGCAAAATCCTTAGTCACTTTGAAGCTGTTTCAGGTGTGCAATTTAATAAAAACATGTGTGACTGGTATGTTGGTAAACATTTGAAAGGTGAGCATAAACAGTGGCTTCAGGAATACACTGGCATCAAAATTAATAACTTTCCTCTACGGTACCTGGGTATCCAATTGCACAACACAATGAAAAGTAGTCAACTATTTCACTCAGTCATCCATAGCATCCAAGAGAATTAATAGATGGGAAAATTCTCTGTTATCTTTTGGTGGAAGAATTGCCTGGCTCCAAAGTGTGCTTACATCTCTCCCCCTCTATGTGCTCCAAGTCTCTAAAATTACTGAAGGTATGCAAGTTAGAATTGAATGAACCTTTAACAAATTCTTATGGGCCGGTAATGGAAAAGGCATGCATTGAACCAATTGGGACAAGGTGTGTAGACCCAAGAATAAGGGTGGACTGTGCTTCAGAACTCTGAAACAATCCATGGAGATCAACTTTTGTAAATTGTGGTTTAAATTGAAGGCAAGCAATGACCTATGCGTTCAGTTTATGCATAGATGATAAAATTCCAAGATCCAGAAGGAGCTACTTAAGATTAGGAGCACTGTTGAGGACTTTAGTGTGGAACATAGGGGAAGGTAAGATTAGTTTGTGGTGTGATGATTGGACCCTATTTGGCCCTCTTGTTAATTTTCTCAAAGGTAATTTCAACAAGGGCCTTCTATTTGCTAATGTTTGGCATAATGGATACCTGCAGGAGCTTAGTACTCAGCTCGACAGGGAGCTGATTCATTGTTTTTCTGATTTCAAAATTGTTGCTGAGAGAAAGGTCAAATATTGCTAATAGGATACATCACACTCAGAATATCTGTAATGGTAAGAAGATATGGAACCAGATACTGAACCTTCCTAATCCTTCCTTATTTGGAGATTACTGCATAAACTGCTTCCTTTTGATGCTATCCTGAAACTGAAAGGCATCAGAGGTCCTTCTTACTGTCTGCAATCTAAACAAGCTGAGGAGACACCACATTTTTCTGCCTGCAATTGTACTGTCGGCCTCTGAAATTTTAATTATTGTTTGAGATTTAAGATTTAATTTAATATATATGTATGTTGGTTTTGAAAGTAAAATTTTAAATTTGAAAATATGAGAATGAACGAATCTCATTTGTTTAGCAGTTTGAATGAACGAGCGTCATACCACAAGTAATGCATCTATCCCGAAGAATAAGCACCTACTTGTCGATACCGCTCGATCAAATAAACTACAGAATTCATGACATCCGTTTTGGTCTGCGAACCTTTATGTGGACCGACAAGTTCCCCTAATTAATACAAAAAGGATTAAATAGGGTTTTGTCGGCCAACATTTTTTTGCTTTGAAAGAATATAAAATTTAGTGATTTAGTTTAATATAAAAATGTATATGATTTTGAAAATAGTTTTGAAAATAGTGTATTTTAATTTTGGAAAATGAGACCGCCCGGATCCCATTTGTCCAGTAATTTGCATAATCGTGTCTGATGTCACAAATGATACACTTTCTCGAAAGAGTAATGTATCTTGCGACGGTAGACCCAATCATACGAACTAAAAGACTCGTGACATCCGTTTGATCTGTGAACCTTTATGTGTGACCGACAAGTTCCCCTACCTAATAGAAAGACTAGGTAGGGTTTATTTTACCTGGGTTCCAAGTTCCCTATAGAGGCAAGCCTCTATAGTTAATTACATCTCAAATGACTGGTGTCACTTGAGAAAACTCTCGATAATGATCGGGGGTTCTGTCTTCAAGAATTCAAGGGTTTAGGTTTTCACGGTAGGACGTGGAAAAGCAAGTGGGAGTGGCTCAAATGGGAACAGTTATTTCCAGGAGTCCAAAGGAAAGAAAAGGTAGGGGATGTCACAGATCTGAGGCAAGCCCCAGTGACTTCCCAACTATCCTATGATGTGGCTGCGTTTTGGAGACGGTGTTAATTAAATGTTTAATCCTGCCAATTTTATTATTTGGGACTTACACTTGCATAATACTCAATTATGCAAATAGCCCGCAGAGATGTGAGGGTTTACGTCGTACCATACGACAACCTCGGAACCTAAAGCATGTTAGGACTTACGCTGCGCGACACTGTTGCACAGAAGCCTAAAGAAGAAAGTGAGGGTTTACGCCGCGCTGGGCGAGCTACCTCGAAGTCCTATATGTTTGTTGTTTAAACTAGGAAGAGTTTTGCTGTTGAAGATCCCCTTGTTGTTCGACCCAAACTCCTCGTTGTGCTGCCCACGGAGTCAGCTCCAGGCTTCTTGCTGAAGTAATAATCCTAATGTCTAAGGTTCAAGTGGTTTTGTCAAGTGTGTTCCAATGCTTTGGTGTCAAAGTTTGATTTTTGTTTTGGTTTCAGTTTCAGTTCAGGTTTTGCATGCAGAGTAGATATATTGCAAGTGTATAAAAGGTACGTGAAAAGTAACTTGCAGTAAAATAAATTGCAGTTGAGTAATTTGCTGGAAATAAGCTGTAAAAAACGTACCTGGACATCTGCTACCGTTGTATGATTTGTATTGCAAGCATGACATGACTTGCAGTGGATTTAAATGGACTTGCCGGAAAATAAGCAAAGCGAGAAAACTCAAATCACGAAAGTCAGAAAGAAAAACGAGTCGTGAAAAAAGCACACGTAAAACTCGTAGTCACATATGAAATATCGGAACTGGGTATAAGACATCAGTAGAGGCAGGGGGCTCAGAGCTGGGCCATGTGCTATTCGACCTTGAATAAGAGTTACCGACCCAACAATCTATGGAGGGTAGTTCTTAACCCAATCCAAGTGACTAACCATGGACCTTTATATATTTTATAAAAAAAATATTCTTTGATTTTCATGCAAAAGTTGTTTAAGTTTTTATTTAGATTTTTTTTTTTGATAACAAGCAAAAGAGATTTTTATTTTTTTTTATTTTTATTTTTTTTTATTTTTGTAATTACTTTATAAAAAATAGTAGAGTCCACAGGCTAGTCACTCTAATCGTGCTAGGACTACTGGCGACCTAAGAGCGTCGGGGGCAATCTCACCAAGAGTCGGCGAATAGTACCATCGATCCTTTTCCTCTCCCCTTATGGAGGGTCCTTGAGGTAAGAGATACTATTCTAATTATCCCTCGTATCCCTCGTATCCCTCGTTATAAGCACACATAAGCATTATTATCATCGCCTCGCCACCTGTACCTCGTACTTACACCAGTCCGATGATCCATATGTGGCAAAACAAATGTCTCCAATCGCGGTGAGGATTCGAGTGTAATGCTCAAGCTCGAATCCCGGAAGCATCGGGTTTCATTATCGATTAAGTCATTTGTAGGAATTCCACAGCTTGATTTAATTAAGGAAGGGTAAATCAAGCCATTCTCCGGTCTAGTGTCTCGATCGCCTGTGAATTAGTGGTCGAGTGCCTAGTTTCACCGCGCATTCAAAGCTTAGGTGGATGTGCTCTCACCTTATGGTGTGCTCCTAAGGTATATGAAGTCTGCAGTGAAAATTAGGTGGGTGACTCACCTAAGGGTGCGCTCCTAAGGTCTAGGAAGCATATGCTGTGAATTAGGCAAAAGAGGTTTCACCTAAGGTTTAGGAAGTCTGCAGTTAAGGTTAGGTGGGTGACTCACCTAAGGGTGTGCTCCTAAGGTCTAAGGAGCATATGCTGTGAATTAGGTAAAAGAGGTTTCACTTAAGCGTGTGCACCTAAGGTTTAGGAGGCATACACGTAAGACTAGGTGAATGAATTCTCGCTTAGAATGTGCACCTAAGATCTATAGAGCCTACACTTTAACTTGTGCTTGAAGTGACTAAGAGTGTTTTACCCTTCCTCAAGTTAAATCAGAAATTCCCCTTTTTGTGACTTAACCGTTAAAATAAAAGAAACAAAACAAAAGAAAGAAGACCGACCCAAAATAATAACATTTAAAGTTTCCATCGACATGTGAATCAGTGATTAAATGATGCCCAAAATCTTCATGAAATAAGCCCCAAACAACACTTTTGAAGTCCAAAAACAGTAATTTCAAAGTATCCCAAACAACCATTTCAAAATGTTTTAAACAACCACAACAAATTCAAATGCTCCAAATAACACTTTTAAAGTTCCAAAACAGTCATTTTAAAAGTCTCCAAACAACCATTTAAAAGAACCCCAAACAATAATTTTAAAGCTCCAAGACGGTGTGTAAGTCAGCCTCCCAAATGGTGTATTTAATGCCTCAAAAATCGGTGAGTAAAACAGCCATTAAATTGTGAGTTTAGTGCCTCCATAGCAGTGAGTAAAACAACTCAAAATCAGTGTTTTAAGGTTCCAAAAACTGCATGTAAATAAATCACCAAACATCCCAAAACCATGACAAAATAAGCCCCACAAACAGATCCCACAATAATGAGCAAACCAACAATTTAAATGAGGAGTCAAATTTCTCTAAAAATAATAATGGATCAACAAGTTACAAATAAATGAAACAAGTAAATAAATGAATAAAAGTTCCATGTAAGAATTCGACATTAGGAGAGATTTCAATATTAAAGTACCAAACGAATATCTCATGATAGATTTTTGAAAATTCCATGCATGAACAATGAATTCAATTTATTAAATATGAATATTTTTACGTAAAGTAAAATTACTCATGGGACAATGAAAAAGTACGCGAGCCGAAAATGTGAACGATACCATTTGGACTCGATGGACTTCGCAGTGTTGAACTTTAATTTGTTCGCATGCCGAGAATTACAAAATAAATGGAAATTATAAGCTAATCACAAACATTTTAGAATAGCCACCATGATTAACAAAATTGATTAACAAGTTGTCGATGGAACAAAAAAAGCAGGAGAAATCATTCAAACCCGTTTTAAGATGACCGGAAATGGAAAGCAGCCTCCTTATCGTTTGTTCTTCGGAATCCTACGATCGAACGAGGAAGAAGCAAAGCGGTCGGGGGCTCCAATCGAGAAGGGGTCGAGAGCCGAGGAGACGAGCGACTGGGTTGCGATCGAGGAAGGGAGGCGCGAGTGGCTTCGGCAGAGAGGAGGAAGCGGCGAGGTCGAGCGCAAGTGCGGCCTAGGATCGAACGCAGGTGCGGTGGTCGGCTTCGGTTTGCGGAGAGGAGCGGGAGAGAGGAGGCGAGCAGGAGCTAGGTCGCAGGGGAGGTGCGGGTGCTTCTGTGCGAGCGTGAGGGAAAGCGGGCGAGCAGAATTTCTGTCGCGGGGAACAGGGAGGCCGCGGGCTTCGTGTACGAGGAAGGAAGGGGCGGTTGAAGCAGGTGTCGAGCGACTTCGTGCGGAGAAGGCGAGCAAGAGAGACGGGAGCAACCTCCGATTCGGCGTCTGAGAGAGGCGAGCCAAGCGAGAGTCTCTGCGTGAGGGAGATGGGATGATCCAAAGAGAACCGACGGAGAGAGGAACGGGAGAGGAAGATGAAGGCCGAATGTTCGCATTTGTCCAGATTGAACGGATTTGTGCTCCGCGCCTCTCATAGCCGTTAAGCTTCGCAATGAGCGGGGAATTGAATCCTTTCCGATTCGGGACGCCTTCATTAGGTAAGTAATAATCCCTAATTAAGTTTAATCGAGAGGGAATCAAGTGATTGATTTGAATTTTAAAATTTTAAAATTTGAAATAGCCCTGGCTCGTGTTCAACCTATGTCAGGCTCGAATTGAACCCGGGCTGAGTCCGAACCGGTGCCCCGCTATCTAAAGAAAATGCGCATCGATTTTCGTGCTAATGGCTCGCACGCATAACCATAGCAATATGGGTGTCCTTCCTAGCTAAAGTTGACGTCCCGGACGCATCCGTGCTGTCCGTTGCGTCATCCGGGGTCGTCCGGACAAGTTCGTCGACGATCGGGTCAAAAAGTGTCAAATTATGGTGCGCGCGAATCCGAAGTCAGCGAAGGGTTCACCTAAGGCCGTTTGTCCTCGTGGGAAGTCATTTCGAGCCCTTACATGTTGGCCTCTAGCTCTTCAGAACTGTGAGTCGAGTGCTTCGGGACTACTCATGCGAGGTCTTACAAAATGGGTCTAGAAGTGGTTCGACGCTCTATGTGAGGTGGGCTCCGTTACTAGTCCGCTAGGATGGTCAATACGGAATTCCTAAAGCTAGATCCTAGGGTCTAAGAGGAATAGCCTAAGACCTCACTAAAAATGAGGTCAACAGGTTTATATTACATGGGTTCATAAAACTCCCTATAAAGGCAAGCCTCTATAGTCAATTACCCCTCAAATGACCGAAGTCATCTGAGAGAACTCTCGATTTAGATCAGGGGTATCTATCTTCATGAATTCAAAGGGTAGAGTTGTCAAAGAAGTGTGGTAATAGGAAATCCAATAGGTGAAAGGCACAAGATTGAAACATTTATTTCCAGAGTCACGGAAATCCAAAATTCAAAGAGAGGTAGGGGATGTCACGGATCTCGAGGAGGATCTCGATGACTTCCCAGGCTATCCTATTGTTGAACTTTAAATTGTGGAAATGAATTTATTTATATTTCAATCATGTCAATTAATTATAGGAATTACATTTACATAATCACTTGATTATAGAAATAACCAGGAAGATAGGAGGATTTACGTCGTATCGGACGACGACCTCAAAATCCTAAGTGAGTTAGGGTTTATATTGCACAGCAAGGCTGTGCAAAAGCCTAAAAGAACAAGCAAGGATTTATGTTGCACTGGGTGGACTACCTCGAAGTCCTATGGCTTGTTATTTATACTAAGGAATAGTTTTGCTGATGTAGACACAAGTTTTGCTGTTGAAGATGGTCGTGCTGCCCTCGAAGTCGTGCTCCAGACTCCACGTCGTAGCAGTGTTGAATTGCATATTCGAAGTTTAAATTATTAAAAATGGACATGCAAATTGTTTGGTCGGTGTTTTATTTCATTTTATCGTTTTCCCTTTTTTTGTTGTAATAAACCTGAATGTATACTACAGTAAAACAATGCTAGTAGGAAAACAAAAATATGTTATGTTAAGCAGTAAACTAACATTACAAGCATGCTATATGGACATTAGAAAACATGTATCGTAAAAACATGCTATAAGAAATGACAGGAACAAGTATTTGCAAGCATGCTAAACTAACAGGAGTATGGACTGTAGAAAGTAAAACATGCTACGCTAGCAGGAATATGTGCTGTAGAAAGTAAAACAATCAAGTAGTGCAGCAAAAAAAAGAGAGTAATAGTACTACGAAAGTACCATGAGCGTCGATTACCTGTAATGCGTCGCTACCTGTTTATTATTTTCATTTTTATTTCCTGCAAGAAAGGGATTAGCACAAAAAGAGCCAGAGTAGACGTAGTAAGGAAAACCTGAGTAAGGGTGCTACTGTATGTGCAGGAAAGGTGAAGCATGAAATCCGGTGGTAAATCCAAAAGAAAAGCAAAAGCAAGAAAACCCCAAAAGAAAGACGAAAATAAATCGAGAAAGAAAGTAAAGAAGTTTCGTGGGAAACCTCGAAGGAAATTACAAACAAACACAAAAATCATAGCAAAAACCACAAAAACACTAAAAAGCTCACAGACATCCCACTAAACTCACAAAGAACCGTAAGAAAGCCATGGGACCTCTGAAAAAAGAAACCGTAAGCATGATGGCGGAGAGGAGAGCTGGGTTGTGTGCTTCCCAATCTTGGATAAGAGCTACCAGACAGACACCCTACAGAGAGTAGTCCTAACCTCGACTCGAGTAATTAGTCGTGCACATTTACTAATTTTCATTCATTTAGTTTGCATGCATATAAAATTTATGAGTGAAGCAATTTTGTTGTAGCGGAAATTTTGCTTCAAAATATTTATTTTTATAAAGTAGTACAGTCCACAGACCAACTACCCTAATCGAACTAGGACTACTAATCAACCTAAGAGTATTGGTAGCAACAATCTCACCAAGAATTGACGAATAGTATCGTCGATCCCTAGCCTCGACTCCAGTGGAGGTTTATACTCAAAGGCAAGGGGATACTATTCTAATAGTCCCTCTTTTTTAAGCACACATAAGCACTGTCATCATCGTCCTCAACCCTAACCACCCTACTTACAGCCTTGCTTGATGGCCCCACATATAGCCTAAAGGGCTATATGTGCACACCTACACGTCCCCCGTAGGTGCGGACATTGAACCAAGAAGCAAGGAGAAAATCAAGGGACGAGGGATCAATGAAAGGAGGGAGGAGAAAGCAATCCACCTAAAACAGAATCGTAAAACAAGGTGAATTGGTTCTCAAAATCAATCAACACAAGTCAATCATCTCGGACCCTCGACAACCCTTACTCGTCCTAAAGAAAGGAACTAAATGTATCGCTGCTCTCATGAAGTGACCTGGACCCCTAGGGTGGTGCCAAACCCTTCCCCATAACATTCAAGTAAGGCAAAGAGGAAAAGAAGACAAAAAGTTTCCTAGAGAAACTCCTGAATTAAAGACCACCAAACTGATTAAAGAAGCTAGACACAATTAAAAAAAAGAATCCAACAAATCCGGAGTGACACTCGACACAAATACTAACACCGGACCCCAAATGCCACGAGGACGAACCTGACAAAAGTAAAGGGAATGTAGCCAACGTATATCAAAAGATAGACCCCGAACATTTCCAACTTTAACTTCAGCACGTACCAAATCGTAAGCCCAATAAAACTTCAAAAGTATGAATCCATGTAGCACCAACAACAAAAACTTCACATGAGGAATTCGAGCCCACTAATAGGGCAAAACCGAGGCACCATTGGGCCCAAAACCGAGCAGCAGAACAGGGCCAAACAGAGGCACAACAAGGCCAAAACCAAGACATAACAGGGCCAAAACCAAGCAACAAAACAGGGCCAAAACCAAGGCACAACAAGGCCAAAACCGAGGCACAACAAGGCCAAAACCACTTTCACATATGCAGTAACTAAATGAGGAGTGCGGCCAACATTTACATTTCAATACTTAAACTCTCAATAGGTGAACCAGTTGATGCCTAAAGTTTTCATTGAGCCCCAAATTCCATTTAGCATGAATGATGTTTGAAACTAGGCTATCACATTCAACACTTGCATAAGAATAAAGAAATGTAGAGTTCTAAAACATGCTTCTCAATCCTTCCAAAATAACCAACCAAAATAAAACTAATAACATGAATCAGAGAGGGAGTACACCCTGCCCACTTCAAGCTTTAAGATAGAGCCCCGGCACTTCACATTTTGCAAAACAAAGTTCCAAAGCATCCCATATATTTCAAACTTTTAAAGCATGAAGGCTACCACATCTCCAACATGTGAGCATCAAATGAAACAAAGTGACCTATTTATGTTCATGAAGCCTGCACATGGAATTTAGACATTCTAACAAGCAAGTATGCTTCCCCCTCCCCATTCATGCTAAGCATCATTGTAAACCTTTAATATTAGAGAGTGTGCACACTAGAGAGTTCAAGGCTAGCTAGAAGGTCCAACCACATAATAAAGGAATTCAAAATAGCCTTTAGAAGATATTAATCATAAGAACTAACATGCATAGACCTCTAAATGAAACATATCATCATGTAGGAACAATAAAAAAAAAAAAACAGGTGTAGAGCATGCCACCTCAAGCCATAAACCAACATCCAATCCAAGGGCTATATATGTGATGCTACTTTTCAAGAAGATAAGAAACATAGAGAACCCGCAACATAAAATAAAAAAAAACTAGATAACCGATGAAACCCTTGCCTCATTCCCTTTCCTCCCCCTCTTCTCCTTTTCCTTTTTTTTTAAAGAAAAGAAATCTCAATGCCACTAAGAGGAAGGGGAGAGCATCACTAATCATCTCAAACAAGTAAACAAGCCAAACAATAGCACATAGGCATCTAGCCGAGCCAACCAACACAGAAACAGGCCGAACAAAGCAAGCCCCAAGCCACGACAAGCACAACCGAGAAAGAGAGAAAGGGGAGAAAGGGGTTACCAGCACACAAGAAGAACAAAAAATCCACAAATCAATCTGGCAGCACCTCAACTTCCCCCATGAAAAATTCGGCTAACCTTCGAGAGCTCCCTAAGCGGGGGTAAAAATAGCCAGAGGGGAGGAGGAGGTAAAGCCTAAGCTTACCAGGGAGGTGAGTCCAAAAGGGAACCAAAACTGAGGGAAGCCAGTGAAGGTGGCGACAGAGGAGGGACGGCCACAGAGGGAGCAGAGAAGAATCGGCTGCACAGGGCCGGACGCCTTTCAGGCCAGTGGAGGTCGTGGGGGGACCTCGAGAGAGACGTGAGGCTCGCATGGTGAGCTCGGCCGAGCCCTAGGACTCACGCAAGAAGAGAAAAGGCGAGAGGGAGGCTCGAAGCTTGGTCGCGAGAAGGAACGAGCCACGCCAAACAGAAAATAGGGCACGGGTAGGGATTTTAGGGATTTAAGTGTTTTTTTTTTCTTTTTAATAATATTTAATATTTAAAGTTTCAAAATTCGCGCGTTATTTGTTTGTGCCCGGAACCATAGCAAATTATGTCCTTCCTAAGCAAATTCGGCGTTCCGGACGAACCAGCGTAGTCCGTTTTGTGATCTGGAGTCGTTCGGGCAACTTCATCGTCGGTTGGGCCGAAAGTGCGTCAATTCTGATCATTTTGAAATTCTGACTTTGACGTCGACCGTCCTGGCATCCTGACTTCAATTTCTGGTCCGTAGCGAAGAACTTGAAGACGTCGGGACCGCAAACCGAGAATTTGTGCGTCCAGTGGTGCAAAATGTGCACGAGGTTGTCCTAATGTCCATTGGTCCTATGGAGACTCAATTTGAATTCCTGAAAATCAATTCCAACTTGCTATGAGCTAGAGGTACGGAATCTCGTGCGGGACTCCAAAAGAGTAATGAAGTGGCTTCAAACACTCTAAAATGAGGTAGGTCCCATTGCTAGGAATCTAAGATCGTCGGGGGAGCTACTAAAGCTAGAACCCTAAATCCTAGGAGGAAAACTAAACCTCGACAAAAGTGAGGTCAATATGTACTACCCTCATTTGGGACAAATTTGCCATGGGGTATCATGTCCAAACCCTTACTACGCACCTCCTCATTGGATCAATTCTTATACTATTGACAGTCTAATTTCTCCCAAAAGCAACTTTTATATTATGCACCACACATTTGCTGCTGGTTTATTTGGATGGAAAGGAACAATAGGAAGCACAAGGAGGAATGCCATACTGGTCATAGATTATCATAAACATTAAAGATTACATATCAAAAGGTATCAGTATTAACAAATCTCACAAGGTACTGGCTGGCTTAGGTGATCATTTATTTGCTAAAGCTGCTATGGAGAAGAAAATTAAATGTCGTTTTGGTCCAAACCTGATAAGGAAGTCATTAAACTGAATGTTAATGGTAGTTTAGTTGGGTTTTCTGCTGGATTCATGGTATCTTCAGGAACTGTGCTGAGGACTGTTTCCTTAGTGTTGCTGTGCCTTGCTGCCCCATTAATGTTGATTATTCTGAAATGGTTGTTGTGCCAAATGGGCTACTGATTGCTAGGGAGATGAAGATCAAGAATATCTTGGTGGAGAAGGACTCTTTATCAACATACAATTGTTTCAACATGAAGACTCAAGCCAATGGCAGAATTTGCAATGTTATTTTGACCCCCAATTAATAAACTAAGGTAAAATGACACTTTCGTAATGTGGTACCGCTCACCTACCACATCTCTCCTACCGCTCACCTACCTCCCACCTACCACTCTCTTGCTATGTATAAATAGAGAGGTGTGAGGCGTAGGAGAGCAAGGGAAGAGGTCTTAAACTACCACAATGGATGAGAGAATAGCTAGAGAGCTAGAGAGAATGAGAGCATCTTGAGGCGTTGTATCAAGGTGTCGCTTGAGAGAGGCTATAGAAGGAAGATGTGGATCATCTCTATGTATAAGCAATGTAGTCTCCATTTCTTTTGCCTTAGTGAACTATTTGATTGATTCCCTCGCGTGGACGTAGATCCAGTTGGATCGAACCATGTAAACGATCTGTGTTTGCTTGTGTTCTTTGTGTTTCATTTCTATGCCAGGAAGTACATATCTCACAACAATTGGCGCCGTCTGTGGGAAGATCCATACTTCTTGGCTAGAGGTGTTCACGTGAAGGTGTTCGCGGCCAGCGACGAAGAAGAGGAGCTCGACATTCACGAACAGAGGAGCAGGCGGATCGCGTTGCAGGCAGCTGAATCGCAACAGATTCGGTGAGCAGCGGAAGCTTTGATCGACTGGATTCGCACCGCAGGTTGTGCGGTTCGGCAAGACGGAGGAGGAACGGTCCGCGAAGGGGCAGATCTCGCGAAGGAGGAGGATTTCCGCGACAGCTAGCGCACGCCATGACAGAAGCACCCGGAGCACGCCGCGACAGCTACAGCTTTTCTTGACTAAATTAGAAAGTTGGTGCAGAGGAAAAGCTATTAATCGTGCAGCGGCGGAGTAATTAATTTGAAAGAGAATTAAGGAATATTCTATTCCTACTAAAGGAATACTCCGAAATTTGAAGCAGGCAACATCAACATAATTTCTAGAGGAAAATCACTTGTCCGAAAATTTCTCCAGGAGAAAATTAATTCGGAAGGTGGTTAGCTCTCGAAATTCAATAGGTGCTCAGCGGAGCGGATTTCAGACGTTAGTGAGGATCAAGCCAAAATAATGGGATCCGCTAAATTTTACATCGAGAAATTCACAGAAAAGAATGATTTCGGTATGTGGAGAGTCAAGATGAGGGCCTTGCGGGTTCAGCGGGGTGTTGCAGAAGCCTTGCAAGAGCCGGCGGTACTGCCGGCCGACATGATAGAGAAAGAGAAGATTGGAATGCAGGACAAAGCTCATAGTTTGATAATCTTGAGCTTGGGCGACAAGGATTTGAGGGAGGTGTCGAGGGAGACAACGGCTCAAGCACTTTGGGCCAAACTCGAGGTACTCTACTTGACCAAGTCCCTGGCTAATAGGCTCTTTCTGAAGCAGCGCTTATACTCTTTCAAAATGCACGAAAAAAAATCAGTCTCGGAGCAGATTGATGAGTTCAACAAGATCATAGATGACCTTGAGAACATCGACGTCAAGATGGAGGACGAGGACAAGGCGCTGCTGTTGCTAAACTCCATTCCTAAGAGCTACGAGCATTTCAAGGATGCTATGCTCTATGGAAGGGTGCAGAGAATTTCTCTAGATGAGGTTCAAGCGCTGATTAGAGCCAAAGAACTTCAGAGGAAGCATGACAGGGACAAGGAAATCAGCGGAGACAGTCTTATTGTCAGAGGAAGGTCGGACAAGAAAGACTCAAGAAATGGTCAGACCAGATCAAGGTCAAGCAAGGATGGCGGAAACCAGTCATCAAGGGGATCTTTCAAGTGTTGTCATTGTCAAAAGGATGGTCATTTCAAGAGGAACTGTCCAGACAGGAAGAATAAATATCAAGAAGAGCCAGAAGAATCAGGAGAAGCAAGTGTAGCCTCTAATGACTACGATTCAGCTGAAGCCCTGGTGATCACAGAATCAGAATCCAGTAAGGAGTGGATCCTCGACTCAGAGTGCTCTTTTTATATGTGCCCTCACTGCAACTGGAAAATGATGGGTCCGTCCTACTGGGAGATAATAAAGCTCACAGAGTAGTTGGCAGTGGATCAATCAGGATAAGGATGTTTGATGGAGCTGAACGAGTACTGAAAAATTTCAGGTACATACTAGAGCTCAAAAGAAACTTGATTTCTTTAGGTACATTAGAGTCAAGTTGATACTCTTTCAAGGCGAAAAATGGCTATATCAGAGTAACCAAAGGCTCTCGTATCGTCATGAAAGGAGTGAGGAAAATGGGCTATATTCTCTTATCGGAAGAACTGCGATTGCTAATTTCAGGTACTTTTTACACTTAGCAAACTCAAGCAAGGGCTAAGGGCCCCCTCAAGGGGCCAAGTAGAGGGAATCTTTACTTCGAAGCTTCTCAATTGAGGGTCAAGGAGGAGAATTGTTATTTTGACCCCCAATAAATAAACTAAGATAAAAAAGCACTTTCGTAATGTGGTACCACCCACCTACCACATCTCACCTACCTCCCACCTACTGCTCACCTACCTCCCACCTACCACTCTCTTGTTATGTATAAATAGAGAGGGTGTGAGACTTAGGAGAGCAAGGGAAGAGGTCTTAAACTACCACAAAGGAGGAGAGAATAGCTAGAGAGCTAGAGAGGAGGAGAGCATCTTGAGGCCTTGTATCAAGGTGTCGCTTGAGAAGGAGGCTATAGAAGGAAGATGAGGGCTCATCTCTTTGTATAAGCTATGTATTATCCATTTCTTTTGCCTTAGTGAACTATTTGATTGATTCCCTCCCGTGGACGTAGATCCAGTTGGATCGAACCACGTAAACGATCTGCGTTTGCTTGTGTTCTTTGCGTTTCATTTCTATGTCAGGAAGTACATATCTCACAACATGCACATATGGAGAAAACTTGAAAGCATTGCTCTGGAACTCAACATAAGATTGATCGACACTTACAGAGAAACTAATAGACCTGCTAATCAACTGGCTAAGAGAGTCTCCTACGACGTGGATGCCGTCTCACGGGCTCGCATGAAGCCGTTCATCATGATCTTTTGCGACGCCTTCCTCGCAGTCTGTTGTCGTTCCTCACGGTCGTGTCGAGCCACTCGTCTGTTTCGTCTCGAGCTGCTCGACTGGTTTCGACGTCTGCAACGCTCGACTCGCTGTGCCTGCGGGTTATACCCCGCGAACCTACAGGTCCACAGCTCCTCCGTTAGTGATCCTATAGCAAGCTTGAAGGGAATTGCTCACCTTGTCAGCCACATTTGTGCAGCCTCAGCAATGACCTCGGGTCGTTCTTACGCCGACGCCCTCGCCGGTGATAACCCCGCCCGCGTCCTTTCACAGCTCCTTCGTTTGTGATCCTATAGCAAGCTTAAAGGGAATTGCTCACCTTGTCAGCCACATTTGCGCAGCCTCAGCAATGACCTCGGGTCGTTCTTACGTCGACGCCCTCGCCAGTGATAACCCCGCCCGCGCCCTTTCACGTTCCAACATGTTCATGCAGAGATTCCACGATGCATTCGCGCAAGGCGTTGAAACCGAATTCCTCAAAAAAACATCCTGTAAAGACGGTAAACCTGCAATCTTTCTTACTGAGGAAGAGATTTTCATCCTAACTGCACCCTGTCGGTTGTTTCTAATAGGTAAATTCCTCAACGGTAACCCTAAACTCGAACTGATCCGTAAGAAATTTGAGCAAATGAAGCTGAATGGAAGTTAGAAGATTGGAAGACTGGATGATCGGCACATTATCATCCAATTGACGGATGATGGAGATTACACCCAAGTGTTTACTAAAAGAACACTTCGCATAGACCATCAAGTAATGAAGGTGCTGAAATGGATGGTGAATTTTGACCATCACACTGAACCTCCCATCATTCCTATTTGGCTATGCTTCCTAGATTTGCAGTTCACCTTTACGATCAAGAGCTTCTATTTACTTTTGCAAAGATATATGGCACACCACTCCAGACTGATCCGCCTAAAGAAAATCTAGCCAGACCTTCTGAGGCTAGAATATTGATAGAACAGGACATTACGTCACCCTTCCTGAAAGAGATATGAATTGGTACACAGCATCAGGGTTTTGGCAACCAGCAGAACTTAAACAGGTACCTCTTTACTGCACCCACTGCCGTATGTTTGGACACTCTCACCAGCAGTGTTACCACCTGCATCCAAATCTCAAACATCCACGTACAAACGTCACTGGGCTACACATTCCTAAGACAGATATACCCTCTTCCTCACCACCTGTGATACCTACTGCAACGCCCACGCCGGACATGGTGTTAAAGTCTAATGATACTGATTCCGAGCAGGTTGATAAGGATCAATTGTTGGAGTGTCATGTGGTTGTACCTAAAATGCAGGATGCGGTCGCTGCCCCTTCTCTTAGAGTAGCAACTACTGTGGAGGGTGTTCAGGCTTCCCTCACTGACGTGATTGAACATAGGGAAGAAGTGAACATTCACATTCAGAGGACGAAAAATGTGCATACTAGTACCGAGGGCGAATCACTGTCAAACTTAGCCTGGTTACTGCTACTACACAAACACTGAAAACCATCGCTGCAACTGTCTTTCCTCCTATTGTTCAGGCCGACAAGTCTTCTGAAGAAGAATGACAAGTGTATACCTCCCGGCAGAAGATAGCTAGGGGTACTATCCAACTTTGGAATTTAATGGATGATATTTTGGTCTCCCCTGGCAACGGAGAAACACTTTAGAGTTTGATTTCTGGATGCGCTACAAAAACCAGGGGCCGAGAGAAGTTTTGGCGATCTCGTCTTTTTTAGTTGTTTGTTTCTCTTTTCTTATATCTTTTGTATCGCTCTGTTTGAGCTTTATTTGTTTTTGTTTCTTATGAGTCGAGCTCAATTTTTTGGGCCCTCTCATACTACTTGTTTTGTATCCCTTTTATTTCAATGAAATAGGCCCTATGACTCTTTATTTGTTTTTGTTTCTTATGAGTCGAGCTCAATTTTTTGGGCCATCTCCGCTCTGCTAGGGTTTTACCTCATGGCTAACCCTAGTGTCTACTACCACATTTCTCGCGTCAAACTCTGATTTCCTCTGCTTCACATTCGTCATCGGCTTCGTCTGGTTGAAGAGCTCGCATCGTCTGCTTTGTTCGTATCGATTTCGTCGGGCTACATTTTTGTTTCGTCTGGCTGGAGAGCTCGAGTCGACTGGCTCGTCTTCTGCGGTGCTTCACTACAGGTTGAAGGACTTTCGACCAAACTCAACAGCTGCACCACGACTCACCTAGCTCGACAGCTCCCTCCCGCACTATTTGTTTCTACCGCTACTTTCTTCTTCTCTGCGGAACAGCTTGGTTTCCTCCGCACAATTCGGCACAGTGATTTTTTCCTCTTTTTGTTTGATCGTGACTTCGGCTACGCCATTTGCTAGGGCACTCGGATGGAGCGGAGTTATGTCGTTGCTGTGTCTGCGGGTTCGGAGCCTGGTTTTGGTATCGATAAGTCCTGCAATTTTCTACAATCCTTCTACGAGGCTCTTGAAATTGGTGGTGACTACACTATCATTAAAAAGCTTGGCAAAAAAATCAAAAACCTGCTCTTTCTCTCTCTGAGGCTGAAACCAGTATTCTTGTGTCCTCTTGTAGTTTTGCACTAGTGGAGAAATTCCTTTATGGTCACCCAAACTTGAGATCATTCGGAAAAATTTTGATGCTATGAAGCTATCGAGTAGTTGGAAAATTGGCTTACTTGATAGCCGACATATACTTATTCAGTTATCTAACGATGCGGATTACACTCGTATTTTTTCTCGAAAGATTGATAACCATTTCATGAAAATCTTGAAGTGGACAATCGATTTTGATCCAAAAGCGGAGTCCCCTATCATTCATGTTTGGATAAAGTTCCCGGGTATAAAACTACAACTCTTCAACTATGAAATTCTCTACTCCTTAGCAATTACTTACAGTAAGCCTCTCAAATTTGATAGTCACACGCTTGTTGTCACCAGACCTTCTTTGGCTTGTGTGTTAGTTGAGAGAGATATCACCCAACTAGCTCTGGATGAGGTATGGATTGGAACCGATCACAACGGGTATTGACAAAAGGTTAAAATAGAATCACACTCTTCTTTTTGTTCTCATCGTAGTATGTTTGGCCACAGCTCTACTACTTGCTATCATTTGCATCCTCACTTAAGGTCATATATTGCTAAAATTCAGCAACCTGCTCAAAAATCTATTCATGTTAAATTGGGGGTGGACGCCTTGCCACCTACCACCTCTGTTAAGGGGTGCAACCCGACCCTCTTTCAAACACCGCACATACCTCTACTCATCCGTCTGGCGCTTATCTTGAGGGGAAAATTTCTGAAGATCATTCTATTCAAACCTTGGTTGTCTCAGATGAAGAACACCATATCCAAGTCATTCTACCCCTGGATGCTCCTGCTTTTAAACACTCTGTCCAGCCGTTGGATTTGAGCATGGTACTCTGGAGTCTCATGACACAGCTCCCATACTACTAATATTGATCCATCTCAAAATGTTTGTTGTTTTAATGATGCCCCTCATTCAAGGGAACCGCAACTCAAGGTAGCTACCAAGCAAGTTGTTACAGCTACTCAGGCGCAAAAGGCTCATGATATACGTGCACGATAATCTGTCAAATAACCTACTGATCAGATGAGTCAATCCTCAGATGAGGAATGACAGGTTTACACATCCAGGAGGAAGAAGAAGAATGATGGCCTACTAGAACTCAAGAATTTAATGGATGATACACTGGTTACTTAAAGCAATAGAAGCAAATTTAATAATATGTTAGCTAAGTCCATTCCTAGAACTAAAGGCAGAGGCAGGGCAAAATTGGGTCGTTCTCTAGCTACCTGATTTTGAGTGTATTTTGTTGACTTAGTTTTTGGGTATATGGAAGTTGTTCTTTCTATTTTTGGTGTTAGCTTACGGGTACATGGGCTGACATGAATGCTACTGCTACACAAGTCTTCGAAACTCGGCTTCCTTTAAGGAGAGACTATTGATTATGATCGGTTGCAGCGAAATATATTGTTATTGGAGTTTATGCCAGATCTTTTTTGGCTGGATTTCGCATTTTAGACTACATTTTCACACTGTCTTTTTCTTGTTCTGTTATTATTCACTGTTTTTTTCTTTTTTTTTGTTGAAGTTGGAACCCCTAAGGGTGCGTAAGGTATTTTTTGGGTTTTATATTTTGCAGTGGTAATCATCTTCACACTACCATTTGTAACTTCTTTGTGGTGATTACATATGGAGCTGAATATATATATATTTGAATCAAATTTGTCCTGTGAGGTATGCCAATGGATCGGAGCGGTAGAAACCAAAAGGAAGACAGATAAAGAGATAAAGAGCACACACAGACTAGCCACGTCAGAGCGAACTAGGGTATTCCCAAGCTGTCACTCATTTTATAAATAAAATGAGAGAATACAGAGATAAGTAGGGAAGGCTCCCTCTAATGTATAGGTCTAAATTCAAGATCCAAAAAGCTCCTTTAAAATTATTCGAGGGCTACTAAGAAAGAAATTATCTCTGCCCCCGGTTTAATGAGGGGGTTACAGGATACTATCATCTTTTCATAGTCATAATTGTTTTTTGCGCCTTTTAATATCTTTAGATTCTTCACCCGGCGGACTCATCCTTCAGTCGGCCAAGATGCGTCAATCGGTCATTTTGTCTCGATGTCAGGCGGGTTAAACATTGTGGTCGATTGGATCAAGGTGACAGACTAAAGATTGTTGGCCGGTTAGTCGTTGGTGGCCGGCATAGGGTGGTCGGCCGTTTACCAGAGAGGTGATGGCTGACCATAGATAGCAGGAAGACCTTATAAGTCTTCACATTTTTTGCCATACAAGATTGTCCGCTTTCATTCGATCAAGAGGGTCTTTGGTCGATCGAGACCTCAATCCGTCCGACCGGCCTTGAGTTCTCCGGTCGAAAATTAGCAATTGATTTGATTCGTTGAGCTGCTTCGAGATTTATGCAAGCCATTTTTGGGTGTACATATTAAGTTACTCAATTTTCTTGCTCCTTGACAGTGACGGTTGTGACAAGAACAAATAAATTTTCAAATGTAATAAAACGAATCTAATAGTAATATTTGTTTAATGTAATAACTAGACTCTTTTAATTTTCATGCCCATGACCCTTTATATAGAGTGCTAGAGGGGCAACTTCATTATCTCGAGCCTAATCCTTTCATTGGCTTTTGCTCGTCGTTTGATGTTCCTTCATGGAGAAAGGATCCAACTTTATGTTAAGAACCGTTGATAAAATGAGTATGTTAGCCGCCCTCGGGATCAGATCGCGTCGATCCGAAGGCAAGCCGTCGACAAGGAAATTGGTCAAGAGGCGAAAATTGATCGAAGGAGTGAGGGTGGAGTCATTTAATTCGATACACGATATACTGACGAAGATTTTGCTCAAGTCTAGAGGGGAGTAGGGTGCTTCAGTAACCGACCTACCGATAAAAGCTTCCTCTGAGGCGCGGATTCAGTTGGATGTTGCAAACATTTCCCTTCTGTCCAATACTCAGCGAGTCAACGGAGATGATCCCCTAGCTGGTGAGCATGGGCCGACATATGACTTTTCATCCTGTGACGTGGGCAGAACAGCCTGGTCCGAAGTGGAATCGAATTAAGAGTAAATTATTTTCTTTTTTTTTTCATTTTTCTTTTTGAGAGACGTTTGATGTTTACTGATGACTTTTCTTTCAAAGATGAGGATCCTCATGTCAGAGAATAGCTAGCCAGCATTAGTGGAGGGGACCCAATTTGAGGACAAACTTGGCTCCGCAAGTACTAATGGGTAGCAAAGAGGATGTGATCAATCGCCCGGCCAAACCCGATGAGGCTTGGGGCCAAACTTCAAAGATAAGTTGGTTGTTTCACAAGACTTTAACATGCAGTCTAGAGAAACTGGAAGTGATTCTGGTTAGGCAATACTGACAATCGCAAGGCAAGTTGAGGACATGCGGGGGAAATAGTCAGTCATCGCCGAGAGATCACTGAACTTCGAGAGGATGCATTCATTCAAAGGGTCAACACTGAGGCCAACCAAGTGAATCAATTCAAGCTCAATGGTCAAACATTAGATAGGAGATTGGTTAGAAGGGGTTTAGTCCTAGCTAAGGCAACTGAGGACCAACTTATGAAATATCTCGTCAGACTAAGTCTATATTTAATTATGTTTTTATGATAAATAAATTTTTTTTTTTTGCATATCTCAATTTTCATGTTTGACAAGAAATTTTCTTAATTTCTGTAAATAGTGCTTAGGTTTCCGTTGAATTCCAATAAATAAGGGGTGTGCCTCCCGTCTTTTCCGTTTTAATTCCTAATTCACCTTTTGTTTTCGATTCTTCATTGTTCATTTCTTCGATGTCGGACTCCCGACCTCCAGTGGCTGCGATCGAACGTTCCATTAAGTCACAATCGGATGTCGCCTTTATTGAAGAAACCTTTATTTCAGCAATCAAGCTGGGGGTCGTCACTCCAAATGAATAGGCGACCAGAAGATATGGGAATGACCTAGTGGAGACCTTTGTGCCACAAAGTTCGAGTAATTCTTAACTGGTGCGAGGTCGTCCTCACACAGATCAACTCGAACCATGTGGCGGCGATCATGACCTACATCTTCTGTCGGCGAAAATGCATTTTATGGTCTGCCGACCAGTTTAGTCATATGTTCTCCTTTCATGTGGAATCAGACAGTTATGTCCAATTTGGGACATTCAATCGGTTTCAATTTGTCGGCTTAGAAAATAAGGTGAAGGATTGGAAGCACAAGTTCTTAATTGCCTTATCAACCGAGGGTTAAGGCATTAGGACAATCCCTTCTGGCAATCTTTTCTAGAATAAGGGCACTGATTCTCCTGGATCGAGGCGGTCGATATTTAGGGACAACTGCTCTCAATTCACTAGCACATTGATCCGACAACCATAAATAGGGTCTTGTTTCTTGGAGTGACCGGTCGAATGACAGCGGAGTTATGAGCCGCCTCAAACGCCACGGATGTTCTACTGATGAAGGAGCTAGCCACCCAAATGGCCAAAAAGAAGGCCAAAGGCCATAGCTAAGGAAAATTGAGGTGCTTGTGCCAGGCACAAAAATTAGCCAAGTAGGTAAGAAGTTTCTCCTTTTTATTTACATTACCACGGTTGTAATTCAACTGATTTCAACTGGAGAGTTAACCATTATCGCCAAAAAACAAAAGACCCACTCTATCTTAAATACTTATCTCCTGATCCTTTGGGGAATGTCATGATAAAGAAGGCTCTTTTTAAGAAGCAGGAGAAAAGATGGTTGCTCCTAAGCTCGTGGCTTCGTTTATTGATCTCACTGTCAAGAGTAAGGCTAGTTGGCTGGCAACTCCTCGAGGGACCGAGTTCAAGATCAATCCCGAGGGGGAGACCCGAGGAACCCCAGCACCATGAAGGAAAAGAGCCATTTGCGGAGTCAACTTCCCCACCCCCTCTATCCCAAAAAAAAAGAATGGGCTCCCCCTCCGGCTGGGTTCCTTCTTAGGGACAAGGGACAAAGATCTAGAATTCTTCTAACGGTCGGTTTACCGCCATCGACTGATTAATTGACTGGTACAACAACTCCCCATCTACCGAGATGTGCCCGTCCATGTCACTAGTATTTGGAAAGTTATTTGGTCACTGGCATTTGCAATGTTCCTTCGGAGGATGGAGCAGTGGACCTATATAAGGAGCCCAACCGATACCACTTAAAGGCGCGGGAGGCCTTGCACCTTCAATCGATGGCCTTGAACCATGCCGATACTAGATGGGCCAATGCGAAAAAAGATGAGGTCTCGGCTGGGCTGGCTAGGAAGACAGAGAAGCTAGTCGTATTAGCTGAGAGAAAGCTTACTGCGGAGGAAGAGCTTTCCAAGGTCTCGAAATTATTTTGAGTCACCAGGAAGGAAAACCGTGAACTGAGAGAGAAATGGAGACATGGAAGACCGAAGAGTTCTTTGTCTTGCTTCCTTCCCACCCAGGCAGGAGAAAGTCATGAATGAACACCTTTCAATTGGTAGCCAGATGGCAATCAACCAGTTCGTCCAATCAGGCTTGGTTGACCCGAAATATGCCGACCCAAATAAATTTGCAACTTTGTATTCTAGTTCGAAGTGATCATTAAGGACAGCTCAGATGCTGAAGACGAACGTGGGACTTCCAATCGGCTTCCTAAAGCTTGAATTTTTCTTTTGAAATATTTTTTGTAAACATTTTGCACAAATAACTATTAAAAATATAGAAATTTGATAGACATGTAAATTTGGTAAATGTGAAAATTTTATATTTTTTCTTTTGTAATGAGATGAGACCGCTCAGTAGTCTTTAGTACATTTTGGTTTTTACTTTTGTCGTACTTTTGTGGTCGTTTGCATGATAATATGTTTGTTGGGTGATTGAGACTTCGTAGAAGGTTGCAGTTTTCGAGTTGTTACAACTCAGTTCAAGCATTAATTGCCAACCTCATTTTTGCTTTGCTTGGATTCATATCTTGGGTCAGTTTTTGCCTTCGCTGAAACTTAGGTGTGTCCCTTTACTACCTTAGCGAAGGTAACCGCCTGGACTTTACACAGGGGATTTGTAACGCACCCTTACCGGAGCTTGTCTCTACTAGGCGAGGAACAGCCTCGAGGGCTATTTTCGAGTTGATTTGTTCAGTCTAATTTTTCCAATACTTGGTGTTGTAGGTCAACTGCAAGACCAGCTAGACGATCTTGGAGTCGCGGTTAGTAGTAATAATGCATCTAACTGATCGGACGATATTGGCATCGCAGTTGACAATCTCTGACTAACCGGAGAAATTCAACATCGTGATTGACAATATATTTATGCTTCTCACAGACCGGAAGATCTTGGCGTCGTGTTTTACAACCATTATACTACTGATAGATTGAACGATCTTGGTGTCATGGTTGACAATCTTTATGTTTCTAACTGACCAGATGATCTTGGCTTCATAGTGGCAAACTTCATTGTTTGGCTCGTGTCTTATACATATCAAGGTCTAAGTTACTTTGAAGAATCATCGTTTCGATTGTCTCCACCTTTCGTCGAGGGGGATCTTGTCGGTGCCTTTGCGAGGGTAACCGTCGTTTGGGTGATTTACATCATACCCTCCGCAGAGCTTTTCGCTACTGGGCAGGGAAACACCTCCACAGCTTTATCCGAGTCGAGCTTTAGAACCATGAATTTTCAATGTGAGAGCACTGCAAGATACTTGGCCGATCACGGCACCCGAGTTTTCATCGACACTAATTCCCAAATTTAAGTTCTCCAAGTGTCAATTTATCCTGGGGAGAATGTTAGGGAAATCTATGTTAAAGGATGACAAATCTTAAACATACCTTTTATTCGTCAGGTAGGATTTCAGCCGCCCGGAATCATCAATGTGATGTGCTGATTTCTCGATGGCATGATCATGCGTTCAATCGGTTATTTCAACCATTGGGAATCAGTCGTTCGCAGTATTCGCCTCATAGTTAAAGCCTTCCAAGAAAACGACAACAATGATGCTAAAAATTCCAGACTTGTTGAGTAAAAAACATTCTCACAACATTATCTATCAGGAGTATCTCTGAGATGTATTTCTACTTATTAGTATCGCTTCTCTCCTTGTTGATGACATGCTTCACGCTTACCGTACATTTTAGGATGTTGAATCAAGATCTGTCATGTGAGTCAAGCTTGAGGATCGGAGTGACAGGAACCAAATGAGAGAGAAATAGAGAGATAAAGAGAGAAAAAGGGCACAGGGCACACACAGACTTGCCTCGTTGAGGCAAACAAGGGTATTCTCGGGCGCCGTGACCCATTTTATATATAAAAAAAGAGATTACCGAGATGAGGAAAGAGAACTCCCTCTAAAGTATGGGTCTAGATTCAAGAGTCAAAACGCCCCTTTACAAGTATGGGACCCCCTATTTATAGAAGATAAAGGTTTACTAAGAAAGAAATTACATCCTAACCCTGCTTTAATGAGGTTGGCAAATTACATCTCTAGATGGTAACCCTGTTAAAAGTTAATTAACTTTGATTTATTTCTTTTTCTATTATTTCATATTTATTGTATATCCAATTTTATGTGTTTTCTTTTATCTCCAAGTAGTTATTAGAAATTAATTAATTGTAATCTTGAAGATATAGGTGTTATGTTATTCCTATTTTATATCATTCCTTTGATCTTCGGGTAGTTATTAACAATTGATTAAATAAAATCTAGGAGATATAGGTGTCATGTTTTTCTTATTTTATGTATTTCTTTTTATCTCTGCGTAGTTATTAGGAATTGATTAATTTTAGTCTTTGAGATATAGGTGTTATGTCTTTTCTATTTTAAGATTCATGTAAGCTGTATTTATACTCCCCTTTCACATCAAGAAAGTATTCTGCTAAATTCTCAAAAACTTACCATAACAATAAAATTATTATTAATATTAATATTAATAGAAATAGAAATAGAAATAGAAATAGAAATTTTTTAAATGTTGTGTACCACTTTTTATATTATAGTTTTTAAATTGAAATGAGAATTTAATAACTATATTATTATCCAAGAATTATGATCATTATTAGTAATGAGGTTGGCTTTGCCTAAAACAATTTTCAAGTGCTTTATGTGTTTTGACTTTAGTTCAAGCTAAATTCTTATCGAAACTTCTAGAAAAAATCTCACTCATCTAAATAATGTTTTAAGGGTATAATCACCAATAAAAGATAGATGATTTCAACAAGGTTCAACACTGTTCAACCTAATCAAACATTTTCATAACAAAAGTGAAATTAATTGAATTAGTTTAATATGAAGGTTCTTAAAAAGGTCAACCAAGTTCGAACAACATTTGGACTTGGTTCAAACCTGATTCAAAAATATTAGAACAATGTTTGATAATTATTCAAATAAAATCGGAAGATCGTTTAAATCAAGTTTAAACATGATTCAAATATTGTTAAGAAATGATACGAACATCTTCGGATTAAGCTCTTTCGACCATTGATCAAACATGATTTAAACCTATACGGCAATGCTCTATATAGCTTCGCGTTCATCTCATTATCAAAAATGATCTCAATCTTAATTTTCGCAAATATATTATTCCTCATAAAAAATATGAATATATAAAATATTAAAGAATTCACTTCAATCAATGCCCATAACATCATCTAAATGTGAAAAATACTTGCAACAAGATGTCCAAGCCCGATGATAATATTGCATCTGATTCAAATATACAATCACCATTACAATAGTTTGCATAACCAAAAATCTCATGAAAAAAGACCATAGACAAAATAATTGCAGGAGGAAATATAAAGTCATGACCGGACAAGTCGGTGACAGTGTTATTGTACTTTTTAAGTAAAATTTATCTCTTATTGTAAAGGAGAAACTAGTATATCTTAGAAGTAAAAAAAAAAAGAAATATCAACTGAAGATATACAAATTTTAGATCAAAGTAATCTAAGGAAACAAGTTAATTGAGAATTTAAACAGGATAAACGTACTTGTTTCTCTAATGAGAAGATAGCCACATGAAATAGAGCCTAAGGAGCAACTTATTAGAATTGTTTAATAAATAAAATCCAGAACATTACGTCAAAATTAAATATTCTATATGTATAATATGATCATGTATGACAAACAAAAGACAACCTACATAAATAAAGAAATATTACATAGAAATCAGCACATGAACAACCATAGAACTGTAATAGCATATCACATTTACTCTTATAAAAGGTAATCTTTGAAAAGTTAAGCATGAAATCATACCTGAAATGCCGGTAAGGGCAACCATGATAATCACCAACAGACGGAGTAGTAGAAATTATCTTTTGACAGGAGTAGGGTGTATAATCCTGAGCAAAGCAAGCAGCAATATTTGTAACCATATTCATACAAAAATCAAGATGTATTCCAGTAGGCAATAACACAAGAAACTCACCGTCCTCTTTCCTTCTTTTCCATAGTTATGGCGTACCGAGTATGCATACTCTTTGTCAAATCGCTCACTTCCAACCTAACCAACAACAAAAATATTGTGACTGTGTTGAAAACCATTGGAGGGTATTTCCCAAGCTTAATAAATATGGATGAAAACACCCTGAACAGAAATTACACATAACTAGTAAGGAAATTAACAGGGTAAATGAAATTACCCTCGATCATTTTAGAAAACCATTTAAGACCAACGTAGAAGTAAATAATTAAACTTAGCAAGATAACTACAACTGACGATTTCACTAATAAACTCTTTTAACTTGTTCTTTATCTATAAATCAAATTAGGAGAAGCCCCATGTGAAAATTTGCCTACCAAATAATAAAGATCTCAATTATCTAGTACCTAAAATTATAAACATTCCCACTCATTTATTTCAGCATTCTTGATCTCATTTCTCATCTTCAACTCTGAAGCATTCCCTTCCATCCAACAACAACAACAACAAAGCATTAATCCCACTAAGTGGGGTCGGCTACATGAATCCTTTTTCTCCAAAGCCTTCCCTTCCATCAATTCTACTAAAAATAATTTAGTAAAAAATAAAAGAAGCTAAATAAATATGGCAATGCCTATCCTCAGAAATACCAAATCCACTTAGAGAAATTAGTCTATCCTCAACCTTATCATTAACCAAGAAACATGAATGCAACCAACTTTTATGCATAATAATTTTTGTCTTGATTGAAATCAGAGAATACCGGCACTGAGAAATAACAAATATTATCAGTAAAAGAGTACAGGTCAACAAACCTAAAGGATTTAACAATGCTTTTAACTAAGGCGGCTGAGGATTTGGCATTTCAGAAAGCAAAAGTATGGAAAAAACTAACAGAAATAAAAAAACCAATAACATTACTTTCATATTCAAGTCTTCATTTGTTTCTTTGCTCCAAATCTTAATGATTAATAATGAATCACAATAAACCAGTTCTCTATCATTCTTTTCTTTAACTATTATTTTACATTTGTGTTCAAAGGAGTTTGAGATCAAGATATTCTGCAAATTCAGAAAAGCTTTAGAGATCAAGATAATTTGTAGATTCAAAAAAGTGGCGATTAAAATTATACTAAAGAAGCTGCGTTAATCATAAATAGAATGCATTCATCGGGTTGTCCCGAACCTCTAGATAAGAGATTCTTGACAAACTTGACTGATAATTGGCCAGACTGCAGTAAGGCAAAAAGCAAGTATACTGAAGTAAAGTTATATAAATAAAGCATATTCAAAATGTAAGCATAAAAAGTCAAATAAATTATAGATTGAAAATGAAACGTAGGACACACAGATCAGACAAAATGCAATGTGAAGAGTAAAATGAGCGGGTAAAGAGAAGAGTCGGGCAAAAATGTGGGAGGAATAAATACGGTAAAAGCAGTTAGACTAAAGAATGGAAACAACTGTTAAAGGCGCTAGTATGATAGGGTGCAAATAAATCATCAGAACTTAAGGAAAAATATTACAACCAGGAGATGAGGAAAAAATTAAAAAAAATAATAAGGCAGAAATTGTCTTGAAAACACGGTACCTGACCACTATTATGGCATCACTTCCTCTCAAACCTATAGATAAATTGATCATTATCTTAGTCACCAATCCAGTTGCAACTCATACTACACTAGTAGAAGGAAAAGGGAAAAGAAAAATTTACCACATTCATTAACCCTTGAATGTGATCTCCCACATTTAAACAAAACAAAAAATAAAAAATGTACAATAAGCTTTAAGAAAAAAACACCGATTTGTCTAAGAGAACTTAAATAGCTTTTGGGCACAATTAGGCTACAAAATATCAATTAAAATGAAATCAAGAATCACAGATGTAGCGAGGAATTTACATCCACCAACCAAGAAGCATTCAACAACAACAAACCTTTATCCCACTAAGTGGGTTCGGCAACATGACTCCTTTTTCTCCATTGTGTCCTATTGAGTTTCACATTTTCATTTAAATTTAATAAATTAAGATCACTTTTTATACAATATACCCAAGTCTTTCTAGGTCTGCATCTGCCTTTCTTAACATAAGTTGAATCTAAAACATACTCTCCTAATCGGATAATCAGATGGTCGACATTTAATGTGACCAAACCACCTAAGAGGACTCTCTTTAATTTTGCCCGCCACTGGAGCTACACCAACCCTATCAGGGATATAATCATTTCGCATTTTGTCTTTTGAGTGTAAGGCCACCCATCCACCTAAGCATTCTCATCTCAACAACATTAACTTAGTTTTATGCTTCTCTTTTAAAGGCCAACATTCAGCACCATAGAGCATTACATTTCTCACCACCATCTTATAAAATTTACCTTTCAGTCTAAGCAATACTTTTCTATCACACAATATGCCCGAAGTATGCCTCCACTTCAACCAACCAACTTGAATTTTACTAATAACGTCCCCATCTATATCTCCATCACTTTGAACAATAGATCCGAGATATCTAAAGCATTCACACCTTTTAATAATTTTGATCACCCATAGTTACAACTCTGTCACTAGAGCTGTATATTGCATGTATTCAGCTTTAGTTCTACTCAAATGAAGACCTTTAGACTCCAATGTAGACCTCCATAATTCAAGTTTTTCCTGAACATTTTCTCTAATCTTATCCATGAGAAGGATATCATTAGCGAAAACCATACACCAAGGTACATCGTCCTGTAAATGTCCAGTACAAGCATCCATAACTAAAGCAAAAAGATATGGACTAAAAGCCAATCGCTTATGTGATCCAACTGAAATAGGAAATATTTGGTCAATTCTCATTTTGTTCAAACACAAGTAACAGTTCTAGTATACTGTTGACCTCACTTTTGTCAAGGTTTAGTTTTCCTCCTAGGATTTACGGTTCTAGCTTTAGGAGCTTCCCCGACGATCTTTGACTCCTAGCAGTGGACCTACCTCGTTTTAGAAAATTCGGAGCCACCTCTTTACTCTTTTGGAATTCCGGACGAGATTCCGTACCTCTAGCTCTTAGCAGATTGGAATTGATGTTATGAATCCAAATTGAGGAAAGCTTGGCCCTAGCTAAGGAGGAAGAGGTGCTGCATGTTTTTCTCCGTTGTTTTGCTCGAGCCTTGAGCTGCTTGGCATTTTGTTCGGTTTGCTTGTTGGCTTACCCGATCTCTTTCCCCTTGTGCTGTTCAACCTAACTGGTAACTATTCTCCCCTCCTGTCTTTCTCGATTGTGTTTGCCGTCGCCTGAGGCTTGCTTTATTCGGCCTTTCTTTTTTTTCTGTTGGTTGGCTCGGCCAGATGCCTATGTGTTGTGATTTGGCTTGTTTACTTGTTTAAAGTGATTAGTAGCACTCCCCTCCTCCCCTCTAATGGCATTATAATTCATGTTTTCTCTTAAAAAAAAGGAGAGGGGAGGAGAAGAAATGAATATGATGGCTTGATGTTTACCTTGCAAATACTTTTAAATTTTCCATCTCTCTAACCTCCTCCTGTGAATGGCATGGAATGGATATTTGGCTTTTAGGAGAGACTTTGGTTTTATACTTTACAAAAGCATGCTATATCTTGCAATAGTTTGTATCTATATGCTTGGAGATGTATGTTGGCTATGAACTTCTTTTTTATCTCTTTCTATTTCAAAAATAAAAAAGGGGGAAGTGGAGGAAAAGAGGATTGATTCATGTTACACCTTGCAAGTCCTATAACTCATACTTGTTTTATCTATTTAATGTGATAGCATTGCCCATGTGACATGAAAATGCAATTGTAGGATTATAGTTTGAAGAGGCATGCTTCTTTATTTGAAAATTTGGAACCCTCATGCCAATGTTTGGTCTTCTCTTTTGCTTGGGTTTTAAATGTTTGAAGTGCGGGAGCCTTTATGTTTTGAGAATCTAAAATTTATGAGGCATCTTAGGCCTCTATTTTGCAAAAATGTGAAGTGCCGGGATTTCATTCAAAAGGCTTGAAATGAGCGGGGTGTACTCCTCTCCAATTCATGTTAGTTTCATTTTGATTAGTTATCTTGGAAGGATTGGGAAGCATGCTTTAAAACTATAAGTTTCTTTATATTTATGCAAGTGTGAAATGTGATAGCTTAGTTCCCAACATCATTCATGCTAAATGGAATTTGGGGCTCAATGGGAGCTTTAGGCATTGGTTATCTCATCCATTGAGAATTTAAGCTTGAAATGTAAATATTTGCTCCACTCCTCTTTTAATTACTGCATGTGTGAAGGAGTTGGGGGCAGTTTTGGCCCATGTTTGGTCTCTCAATTTTGCCCCCTAGCTGGACCATTTTTCTGCCCTTTGAGCTGCTCGGTTTTGCCCCTAGGTGGGCCTTTTTCTGCCCTTTGAGCTGCTCGGTTTTGCCCCTAGCTGGGCCATTTTTCTACTCTTTGAGCTGCTCGGTTTTGGCCCGTGTTTGGTCTCGGTTTTGCCCCTAGCTAGGCCTTTTTCTGTCTTTTATACTGCTCGGTTTTGCCCCTAGCTTAGCTGTTTTCTCGCCCCTGTAATGCTCATCTTTGGCCCTTTGAATGGGCTGGTTTTGCCCCTTTTGGTGCTCTCGGTTTGGCCTTTTTAGTGGGCTCGAGTCCCCTTTAGGTTGGACTTGCGTTTTAATTTTTGTTGGACTTGTATTTTAGTATTTGAGGGGCTTAAAATTATAATACTTGTTGGACTTATATCTGCGGCATTTGGGAACGCAGTTTTAGCATTTGCATCGGAATTTTGTGTCAACTTTACAAAGTTGCCTTCTCTGGTTGAGTCTAGCTTCCCCTAGCAGCGGTCTAGAATCTAGGGACTTTGTCGATGACTTTATGTCCACTTTCACTCTTTACGGTCATTACTGGGGAAAGTGGGGGTGTTTTCCTTAGGGGTCTAGTCTTCATCCTCTCCGAGAGTGTCGATATTTCTTTAGGTCTTTGTAGGTCGTGTAAGGACGATCGGGAGTCCAGGGTGATTGACTTGCTTTGACTGGTGTTGGGAATCAATTCACCTCGTTTTACGATTCTGTGTTAGGTGAATTGTTTTCTCCTCTTCCCTTGCCTTGTTCCCCCGTCCCTTGATTTTCTCCTTGCTTCTTGGTTCAATGTTTGCACCTACAGGGGACGTGTAGGTGTGCACATATAGCCCATTTAGGCTATATTAGGGTGGTTGGGGTTAGGACGGCGACGATAATGCTTATGTGTGCTTAAAAAATAGGGTTTAGAATAATATCCCCTTGCCAGTGCATAAAATCTCCATTGGAGTCGAGGCTTGGGGAGTCGAGGCTTGGGACAGAAGATGCTATTCGTCAATTCTTGGTGAGACTGTTGCCACCAATACCCTTAAGTTGTTAGTAGTCCTAGTTCGATTAGGGTGGTTAGCCTGTGGACTGTACTACTTTATAAAAATAATATTTGAAACAAAATTCTCATCTACAACAAAATCACTTTTCACTTATAAATTTATATGCATGGGAACTAAAATGAATGAAAACTAGTAAATATCTACGGTTAATTACTCGAGTCGAGGTTAGGACTGCCCTCTGTAGGGTGTCGGTCCGGTAGCTCTTATCCAAGATTGGGACGCACACAGTCCAGCTCTGAGTCTTCCCCGCCACCATGCTTACGGTCCTTTTCAGATTCCCCATGGCTTTCTTACGGTTCCCCGTAAGTTTAGCGGGACATCTGTGAGTTTCTTCTTTTAGTATTTTTTGTCGTTTTCACTACCACTTTTTCGCTCTTTTTCGTGATTTTCTTCGAGGTTTTCCATGGGAGTTCTTTGTTTTCTTTCTCGATTTTCCTTGTTTTTTTGTCGTCTTTCTTTTGGATTTATTCCCGAATTTCACACTTCGCTTTTCCTGCACGTGCGGTAGCGCACTTACTCAGGTTTTCCTTACTATGTTCACTCTTATTTTGTTTTGGTGCTGACTCCTTTTCTGCAGGAAACAATAAAATGAAAATAATAAACAGGTAACAATACATTGCGGGTAATCGGCAACTACGGTACACTTGTAGCACTGTTACTTCTTTTGTTTACTGCGTTACATGTTCTACTTTTTCAGCATATATACTTGTTAGCGTAGCATGTTTTACTTTTTACAGCGCATATTCCTGCTAGCATAGTATGTTTTATTTCCTGTAGCATGTACTCCTGCTTAGTGTAGCATGTTTACTGTAGCATACTTGTTTAGCATGACCTGTTGGTGTCTTGGTGATACTTGCCTCCTGTTAATTGCTATAGCATGTTCCTGCTTACCAGTTTTCCTGCTTTTTTTTACTACTGCTCCTGCTACTGTAGTGTACACTCATGTTTGCAATAAAACAATAATAAAAAGGAAAATAACAAAATGAAATAAAACACCGATCAAACAATTTGCACAATCATTTTAAATAACTTAAACCTTAAACTGCAACCTTGCTACGACGTGGAGTACGGAGCACGACTTCGAGGGCAGCACGGCCATCTTCAACAGCAAAACTCGTGTCTACGTCAGCAAAACCATTCCTTAGTTTAAATAACAAGCCATAGGACTTCGAGGTAGTCCGCCTAGTGTCACATAAATCCTCACATGTTCTTTTAGGCCTTTGCACAACTATGTTGTGCAATATAAGCCTTAACTCGCTTAGGATTCCGAGGTCGTCGTCCGATACAACATAAATCCTCCTATCTTTCAGGTCGTTTACATAATCAGGTGAATATGTAAATGTAATTCCTATAATTAATTGACAGGATTGAAACTAAAATAAGTATACTTGCAAAATTTAAAGCCTAACATTAGGATAGTCTGGGAAGTCATCGAGGTTCTCCTCGAGATCCGTGACATCTCATACCTCTCTTTTTGTTGACTCTGGAAAATAAATGTTCTACATTGCGCTTTTCACCTATTGGATTTTCTACTACAACACTTCTTTGAAAACTCTACCCTTTGAATTCATGAAGATGGAAACCTCTGATCTAAATCGAGAGTTCTCTCAGGTAATTTCGGTCATTTGAGGGGTAATTGACTATAGGGGTTTGCCTCTATAGGGAGCTTTATGAACCCAGGTAATATAAACCCTATTTAATTCTTTTCGTATTAAATAGGGGAATTTGTCGGTCCACATAAAAGTTCGCAGACCAGAACAGATGTCATGAATTTTGTGGTTTATTTGATCGAGCGATATTGTCAAGTAGGGTATCTATCCTTCGGAATAGACGCGATACTTGCGATATTACGCTCGTTCATCTAAACTATTAAACAAATGAGATTTTCGTTCATTCTCATATTTTAAAATTTAAAGTTTTATTTTCAAAAATCATTATATATATATATATATATATATATATATATATATATATATATACATATATTAAATTAAATCCCAAAGACACGCACAACTTTCAGCGGCCGACATATACATATCGTTAATGACTTAAATTTAAGTATATCAACACCTTTCTTCTTTAATACTCTCCGAAGGATATCTCTTTGAACTTTATCGTAAGCATTTTCTAAATCAATAAAATTCATATGTAGTCCTCCTTATTCTCTCTGAACTTCTACATCAAACCTTTCAATAAATGTATAGCTTCCATAGTAAACCTGTCCGACATAAATCCATTATGAAAAAACTTTGTAATATGTTTTAGCCTATGTTCAATTACCCTCTCACATAAATTCAAACTATGACACATCAAATTAATTCATCTATAATTTGCACTCTCTTATGCATCCTCTTTATTCTTAAAAATGAGGGCCAAAATACTCTTACACTCCTCAAGCATCCTTTTATTTTTTAAAATAATATTAAAGAGATTAGTAAGGCAAGAAACTCCCAAATCTATTATAAATTTTCACACTTCAATTGAGATATCATCAATCCTACAGACATTCTACCCTTGGATTTCTTTAAAGTCTGAACTTCTTTTTTACTAATGCTACGGCAAAAATAAAATATTTTATTATTATTAACGATATTAAGATCACTAAAGTTGATCATATTTTTAGAAATTTATTAAAAATTTATCAAAATAACTCACCCACCAATGTTGAATAATTTTTTCTAAGAAAAGCAATTTTTAAATTTCAAATTTTAACACACTTTACTTGAATTAAATCTTTCCTTTTCTTTTTTCTATGTTTAGCTAGTTTATACACATTTTTTCATCCTCTTTAGTATTTAATCTATTATAAAGAACACTAAAAGCAGAATTTTAACGTCACGGATTGTTCTCTTAGACTCCTTATAAGCCATTTTATATTTTTTCCGGTTCTCCAAGCATTTACATTTAAATCAATTTTTATAATACAGATTCTTATATTTTATCTTTTCTTGCATATTCTTATTCCACCACCAACTATTTTTACTTATAGAACTTTTTTCTTTTAATTCTCCAAATACAACTTTTGTCACTTGTTTAATAGTGTTTGTTACTTTATCTCACATAGAATTTGCTTCTTCATGAACATCTCAAATCATAAAATCTTAAAGTTTACTCATAAAAATAATTTTTATTTGTCTTTTCGGTACCCTCATATACTTCTACGATAATGATTCCTTATATTTTTTATTTTACAACTCATCTTAAAATCTAGAGCTAATTGTCTATGTTGATTACTTAAATTCTCATTTGGAATGACCTTACAATCTTTACATTCTCAACGATCTCTTCTTCTCATAAGAAAATAACTATGTTTTATTAGATTCATTCTTATAAATAATAATATGTTCATCTTTTTTCTTGAATAAAGTATTAGCAATAACAAAATCATACGCCAAAGAAAAATCTAATATGGCTCTACCTTTATTAATCACTCCAAAATCGTAGCCACCATGAATTTTACTAAAATCTTCTACCACTCTACCAACATGTCTATTTAAATCTCATCCAATTAAACTTATTTCTTCAAGAGATATCATTTGTATTAAGCCTTCTAGGTCATTCCAAAATTTTGCTTTAGAACCTATATCAAAACTTACTCGTGGAGCATAAACACTTATAATATTAAAATTCTTAGTATCAACAATAATCTCAAGGGCCATAATTCTATCTCCAATCATATTAATTTTTACAACATTATCTTTCAAACTCTTATCTATAATTACATCTACACCATTTCAAGTGCGACCCTTGTCTGAATACCAAAATTTAAAACCTAAGTTATCAATCTCTTTAACCTTTTCTCGGACCCATTTAATTTCTTGAATACTTAGAATATTTATCTTTCTATGAATCATAATATCAACTAATACCATTAATTTATCTATGAGAGTACCAACCAAGAAACATTAAACCATCAATTATATAATTATATATGTCAAACTTCCAATTAAACATTATTCATGGTAAAACATAATTAACCGAGTCAGCCCAAATGTAGAAAGAAGAAATGTCTCAACCAAAAAGAAAACAAATACAGAAAGTCAAGCTAATGGCATAAGTTTACCCTAAAAACAAAATGACATCTTCAGCTTCTGAAAAATTATCATAACCAGTAGCCTTACCCTAATTACTTAGGGTCTATTTTACGAAAATACGCATGTTAAACAACCTATAACAAATGAAGAAAAGCTGATGAGATTCTTGTCAATATCTAAATGCCACATTAAGTTCCTTTTTAGCCAATGATGGCATTTGCTGTAATAATTACAAACACGTCAATGAAGTAATGTTGAAAGTGGAAAACAATTCAGAACAAAAAAAAACCTTTTGTGAGAACTCAGCTCTCCAAAATGCAAGCGCATTCTCTAAACTCAACCCGACACCCTGCACAAGCAAAAATTCATCATAAAATTTGATAAAGTGCAAAGTTGATTGAACTTCAAAACGAAGTCAACTAAATTAAGTATTTTTCATAAAATATGCAAGTAAATTTAGCAATGACTTCCTCAAATAATAGTTCAATTTTAAAACTCAAACTACTACAAATTATGGAACAGAATGCAACATGTTTACAGGCTAAAAGAGCAAAATAAAAGTTCAGTTGAAGAATGGAAGCATTAGCAGTACATCTAAAAATTATGATTTCTTATTTATGGAACAAATGGCTGAAATTTGTGATTGTAGCAAAAATAAAAAAATAAAAAACACTAAAAATACCAAATGTAACATGAAATAACACTCTTGAATGTGTTAGTTTATATTATTTGAGTCTAATAATAGGTCAAAGTCATAGAATTTATTAATTCATACATTTGCGTCAAAGTTAGATTATAGCCATAAAAAGGTTGATCTAAACCCTTTTATGAAATCAATAGATGGAACGTTCATTGAAAAAGGGAAAAATTATTTAAAAAAAAGGACCTTCACAAGTTCTTCACTGAAGAAAATGAATCCAATGCCCAAAGGAGACGAGCCAAAAAATAATAGGATGTTCAATAACTAGCTTCTCTCCATCCACAATATTATAACTGAATTAAGGTTCAAGGTTTCGAGGAAAAACAACAAACCCACTGCTCTTTGGAAAAAAAAATAAATAAATAAATAAAATAGTAAAAAAAAACATGTGTTTGTTATAAAGTATAATATATGCATTTTCAACCCCAAATCACCAGCAACATGAGCAAATTTAATGCACGAATAAGGATGAGTAAACAACAAAGAGTGAATGATAGCAAGACTCTAGATTGCAAGCATAAGCCGGAGCATACCAATCGGCATGCCTTAATGTCTAAATGTGTGTACATATATATATATATATAGGATGCTATTCATATTATCGGATCAAAAATGATAACTTCAGAAAAACATTGAACTTTGAACTATCCAAAAAGATAGGCTAGGATTTTAGGTGTTAATTTACTATCTCATACCAAGGAAAATTACTAGGCAATGATGTCTGAGCCCTTGATATTTTTAAGAGAAATGGCCTTGGAGTTGTGCAGACCAATCATCCCTCAACTTAGAGTAGGTAAAAAATTCAGAATTAAGAGGTAACCTTCATCTTCAAGAAAGCATGTCGAGGCCAGTCCCATCAATCTAACCACTTCAAGGACATACGAATCGTGTCACCAATAAATGATCATCACTTAATCACTCATTGAATCAATGAAAGTTATGCGTGAGAAGTTAAAATTGTTTACGTCTACATTTCCTAACAATTATGCATAGAAAAAAAAAATTTCAAGGGATCAAAATGTTTTAAAAAAAAATCTTAATTTATTAGAATAAAATTAAAATATGATACTGATTAAGACGCAATGGAGAAAAAGGATTCATGTAGCCAACCCCACTTAGTGGGATTAAGGCTTTGTTGTTGCTGTTTGTTGTTGTTGTTGATCAAAATGTGAATGGGCGGCAGAGAATATTTCTGAGGATAAAATCTTTTTCTTCAAGAAGAAAATTGCCTTCATGCCCTTAATGATGATTCAACCTTCAGATCCATGTCGGCCGCTTAAGAGCTGTGATGCGTCTCTTTTTTTTTTTTAGATTTAATTTAATGAATATATGTATATTAGTTTTGAAAATAAGATTTTTAAATTTTAAAATATTAGAATGAGAAAGGACGGATCTCATTCGTTTAGCAGTTTGTATGAACGAGCGTAATATCGCGAGTAACGCATCTATTCCGAAAAATAGACACCCTACTCGACAATATCGCTCGATCAAATAAACCACAAAATTCATGACATCCGTTACGGTCTGCGAACCTTTATGTGGACCGACAAATTCTCCTATTTAATACAAAGGAATTAAATAGGGTTTATATTATCTGGGGTCTTTAAAACTCCCTATAGAGGCAAGCCCCTATAGTTAATTACCCCTCAAACGACCGAAGTCACTTGAGAGAACTCTCGATTTAGATCGCGGGTTTCTATCTTCACGAATTCAAAAGGTAGGGTTTTCAACGAAATGAGGTAGTAGGAAATCCAATAGGTGAAAGGCACAAGAAGGAACGGTTATTTCGGAGTCGAAGAAGAAGGGTAGGGGATGTCACAGATCTCGAGGAGGACCTCGAGGACGTCCCAGACTATCCTATGGTTAGGCTTTAAATTTTGGAAAGGGATTTATTTTAATTTCAATCCTGCAAATTAATTATTGGAATTACGTTTGCATAATGACTTGATTATGCAAACTACCTGAAAGACATGAGGGCTTACATCGTATCAGACGACAACCTCGGAAACCTAAGCGAGTTAGGGCTTATATCGCACATGAGGGCTGTGCAAAAGCCTAAAAGAACAAGTGAGGATTTATGCCGCGCTAGGCGGACTACCTCGAAGTCCTAGGGCTTGTTATTTAGACTAAAGAATGGTTTTGCTGATGTCGACACAGGTTTTGCTGAAGAAGATGGTCGTGCTGCCCACCGTGCTCCAAGCTCCACGTCGTAGCAGGAATCGCAGTTTAGATTTAAAGTCTTAAGTTAAAGTGAGCATGCAAGTTGTTTATTATTTTTATTGCAAGTGAGTGTGTGCAACCGTGGCATGAGTAGCAAAAAGAAACAGTGCACAAGAACATGTTATAGCAAGCTAAACAGTAGACATGTCATGCTAAACAGGAGTATTCTAAGCTATGCAGGAAGTAACATGCTATAACAGGTAAAACATGCTAAGCAGGAGAAAGTACAGGAAATGCAAAACATGCTAAGCAAGATAAAGTGCAAGAAGTGTAAAACATGCTAAGCAAGTATATGTACTGAAAGTGTAAAACATGCTAAGCAGGTATAACAGTAAGGAAAGTAAAGACTGTCACAGGAGTACCGTATGTTTTGCTTATCCTCGGCGCGCTGTTACCTGTTTATTGTTATTTTATTTTTTTTTATATTTTTCTTATTTCCTGCAGTAGATTTATTAGTATCAAAAGAGCAGGAGTAGAAGTAATAAGTGAAAGCAACCTAGCTAAACAGGGGTACTATGGTGTGTACACGGAAAGTAAAGTCTGAAAACTCAACAGTAAAAACGAAGGAAAACGGCGAGAAAGCGAAGAAAATCACAGAAGAAAAACTAAGAAAGTCGGGAAAGAAAGAAAAGAAACGTCCGTGGAAAACTCCGAGAAAAGCCAGAAACGAAAACAAAACAAAACCGTAGAAAACTGCAAAAAGCACCGTGAGAAAACCCACAGACGACCCGCTAAACTCATGGCGAACCATAAGAAAGCCATGGGTCTCTGGAAAGAAAGACCCGTAAGCACGGTGGTGTTTCGGACTCAGAGTTGTGCTAATGTCCGGACTTGAGTGCTGACTACTGCAGTCGACTTTCCGCGGAAAGCGATCCTAATCCGACTCGAATAGCCAACCTTGGACCTTTATAAATTTTCACACATTTCATTTTTGGCTTTCATGCAAGCAAGACTGTAGGTAAGTAGGCTGTGTAGTGGTGGAGGTAATTTTGTATTTTTCAAATATATGTATTTTTTTGTTTTAAAGTATTTTAGTCCACGGGTTGACTATCCTAATAGGACTAGGTCTACGAACATTAGACTGTCGGCAGTAGAAACCCCAAGGACGGTCGAACAGTTCCGTGATTCCTACTCTACTCTCTACAGAGTATCTGAGTCAGGCGGCCCCATTCTATGATTCTCATAATTTTTCTTTTTGTAGTCTCATCCATGTCCCCACCGCACTTACAGCCTTGCTTGATGGCCCCATATATAACCCAAGGAGGTTATATATGCACACATACACGTCCCCTGTAGGTGTGTGCTTTGAGCCAAGAAACAAGGTGAAACTAGGGACGAGAGGTCAAGGAAAGGAGGACGGAAAGCGGCTCACTTAACACAATTTCGAAAAGAAGTGAGTCGATTTCCAATAATCAAAAAACACGTAAGTCACCCTGGACTCCCGACCGACCTCACATGTCCTGTGAAAAGGACCTAAAGGCACCTCGACACTCTCGGAGAGGATGAGGACTAGACCCCTAGGAACGCACTCCCTTTTCCCAAATAACTTGTAAAATCATGACCAAAAGATACTGACCAATTCCTGGACTCTGGACCACTGCTCAGAATTCCTCCAAACTCCAAGTACCCACATTGATTTTCAATTCCTGACACACACTTCCCCGGTACGTTCTCCCACGGGCTCGGGACTCAAGCTGTAGCAATAGGAGAATCAGTAAACTTTTGATACATAAGAAAGAGAATGGACAAGCCATAAGCCACCAAACTAGCATCAATTTCACCAAATAAATCCTCCAAAAAAGTGTCTCAAGTATCGTGCCCGATTTATTTCCCACAAGTAAGCTAGGGAGCTCTTCCAAATTTCATTAAATCAATTTCATAAGCAAGTGTAGCAAGAAGCAAAATAACATCACCATATCCATCAAATCTCATCTCAAGGCTCGGCCAAGGCAAGAACAAGAAGAGAGGCCCACGGCCAAGGTCCCAGCCAAGGAGGCAACAAGGAGTAAAACCCCCCACCAAACACATTCTAAATTGCCACAAGTGTAGTTCACGACCAAGCTTTAACCGGCCGTCCACATCAATTCCAGCTCCTCATAAATACACAAAAGGATAAATTCCATTGAGATCCAAACAAAGGTGCAGCCGGGCCACTAAATAAACAAACAAGGGTGCAGCCGAGCCACCACAAGGCTCAAAGAAATAACCCCAAACACAAGCTAAGACAGCCTAACACACAGCCCAGCACAAGAGAGTCCCAAAGGCCAAAAACCGAGCAGCAGCAGGGTTCGACTCAACCCAAAACCAAGAAAACGGCAGGGCTCGAAGACAGCCCAACAATTTGAATCAAAACAGTCCCAGCACAGGGGTAAAAAAACCAGGGATATTAAAGAGCCAAAACCAACTACAGTAAAACAAAAATAAATCCGATTTTAAATCACAACAGCTCCCAATATGAAGCCAAGGCTAGGGAGAATAGAAGAAATCAACCCAAACCACCACAAGACTGGAAAAATAAACAGCCCAACTTCAATTCAAAGCAGCCCCCAACACAAGGCCGGCTCAAGAAAGCTCCAGTGGGCAGAAACCGAACAACAGCAGGACTCACAGAAGCCCAAAACCGAGAGCAGCAGGGGGAGGGCAGGACCGAGAATACAAAGCCACCAAGACAGCCCAACAAAGCTCTCTTTAAAATGAAATAGAATTTACTTTTAAACAAGATCACAATGAGTCGAGACAGGGCTAAAAACTCAGCTAAACATAAAGCTTGAACAGGCATTTCCATACATCCTACATATCCAAGCATAAGCCTTAATGTATTTCAAACGAAAATAAGTGTGGGGCTCCTTTAAAACAACCTAAACTTTCTCTAATATGCCTTTAATGAAGAAGAAGCCAAAAGGAGCAAAAGACAAGCTCCACATGCATATGAAAGAAACAAAAAGGCTCCTCTATGTTTCATAAAAAAAAAGTGGAGAGCCCTATTCGAAACACTTGCAAAGGGGAGCCAATAGTTTGCCATCAAAACCAAACCTACTACATGCTCATATTTCCACTTTTTAACATGCTTGAGTAGTAAAATATCCCCCAACTCTTAATACCACAATCATACTAGCATGCCACTAGAAACGGGGAGCAAGAAACCATCACTTAAGCAAATAGATAACACATTCCATGGCATACAAATGCTCAGCCGAAACAACAAGCAGGGAGAACCCAGCCAACTGCAGAAAACCGCAGCCACCTCAAGCCAAACAGAGAAGGAGGGGAAGGGAGGGAGGCATACCAGGTAGTGTAGAGCACACAAGAAAAAGCAAAGACAACCAAGCTCCACTCCAACACCAATTTCTCAAGAGGAAGCAAGCAACCAAACAGCCAACCAACCCTCAATCCATCCAAGAACAGGGCCTTTATAGGCAAAGGAGGGAAAGGAAGGGCCGCCCCTTACCTGCAGAGCCGGGCGCAAGTGGGGAAGAGTCAGGAAGAAGGCGACAAAATGCCGCAGGTAAGAGCCGAGGCTCGGCAGCAAGGGCAAGAGTCGAGCGGGAGACAGCTGGGCGCGGGAGATCACGCGAGGTGACCCTCGCACAGGATAACACTCGAGCAGGTATGGGGAGAACCACGCGGGGCTCGAGAGGGCAACGGCTACAAGGAAGAGACGCGCTCGAGCGCGGGAGAAGGAGGGAACGGGCGCCCTCATCGAACGAGCGAGAGAGAGAGCCAACCGATCGAACGGGTAAGGGTTAGGGCTTAGGATAGAAAAATAGGTTTTAAAATATATATATATATAATTAATTTTATTAAAATAAGCCCAAAATCACAATTTCCGCTCCGGCAGGCGATCATCGCAAATTAAATATCAATTTTAGGCAGAAACGACGTTTCGGACGCAACGGCGCAGTCCGTTTCGTCATCCGAGGTCGTTCGGACAACCTCGTCGACGGTCGCGTCGAAAGCGCGTCAAATCCGGCATTTTCTGAAATTCTGACTCGACGTCGCTCGTCCTGGCATTCCGGCTTCTGATTCTGGTCCGTCGCGGAGAAACTCAAAGCGTCGAGGCCGTGGCTCGAGAAATTTGTGCTCGGTGGTGCAGAAAATGTGCACGAGGCTATCCTAAGGTCCAGTGGTCCTATAGGAACTCAATTTGGAGTCCTAACGCCAATTCCAACCTACCTGCTGTGAGCTAGAGGTCAGAAATTTCGTCCGGGATTCCAAAAGAGTGTCGAAGTGGTTTCAAGCATTCTAAAGCGAGGTGAGTCCAGTGCTAGGAATCTAAGATCGTCGGGGAAGCTCCTAAAGCTAGAACCCTAAATCCTAGGAGAAAAACTAAACCTCAACAAAAGTGAGGTCAACAATCCATAGTCGATGTCCCTCAATTCTAAGAAGTGATGTTACTCAAAAGATTCAGCCATTGGCATGACCAACATGAATGGCTTGGATGAAGAACTTAGGACCCTCTCAAGTATGATGAAATAGTGGTGAACATGAGCCATGGAAGAGGAAACACAAATTCCATTTTTTCCTTATTCCTTGGTTGCATCACTGAGAATATCAAACAAAGTACTTCTTTAGGTAATGATCATTTATTGGTGACACGATTCATTGATGACTGCATAACCTCTTGACCTAGTGGCCTGCCCCTTTTCTTTAGGCTTAATATTGTGGACCCCTGCTGCCTAAATAGGTCTTTTTCTCCTTGTTTTTCCTACTCGTGATAAGGACCCAAGGCCCATGGACATCATCTCCTTCCTCCTCACCACCCACACCCCATTCGCCGATGGTTGCAGTATTCCCTGTGTTCCACTGAGTTCTACCCTCTTCCCATTCGCCAAGACCCACAGGTCTACCATCCATAGGCTAGTTCCTACCGCTGGAACTAATACGGGGCATGTTGAACCCACCCCTCGCCCATAGAATGGTGAATGGCAGCTTTGCACGAGCCCCCATGGGTCTGTTATGTAATAATAGAAAGTTTAAAAGATAAAAATAATTATAATAAAATCAAACAATGGACACGTACGGTTATAAGAGATGCACCAACTCATAAGAGGCGTATTTCATGCTATTTCCACATTTCTCTCATTCGAATCAACCAAACCAAAAGACAAGAAGTAAGGTCGCAGAAGAGAAGAAACGGTTGTTCTAACTCGGAGGAGAAAAGAAACTTACGTACGCTGCGTGGGGATTACATCAAAACCTAAGGAGGAAGGAGGAAATAGAAGAGCAAACCATACTTTGGTGCAGAAGGTCAGTCAAGCCCTATAGTGGAGCAGTGTCGGCACAGTGTTCATGTGCAGAGGCGAGAGGCAACTTGCGCCCTCAGTGTAGTTTCGAGCCATGCGAAGGAGAAGACGAAGGAGAAGGATCTGCGGCTTTGTGTCGAGACCGAAGGCAAAGGAATGAAATTCGAGGTCTCTACATGCAGCATATGCAGAGGAAGAGGATCTGCACTGCTTTGGGGCGAGTCAAGACCGAAGAAATTAGAAGGGAGCTAGCGCGGTACCTTATGTGTGAAGTTGAAGCAAACAGCAAAGAATAAGGTATATATAAAATTCAATTAAGTAATACAAAAAAAAATGTGTGAATAAGTTTTAATAAATTGTTGAATTAATTAAGTATTTATTATATATGTATGTGTGTGTGTTAAATTAATGTTTTATTAAATAAATAATTGTTTTATTAAATGGCTTAAAACAAGTAATTCAATCATGTCTGGCATTTTGAAAGTCTGAAATGATATCACAAATGAAAAGAAAATACCAGACATATGAATGTACATTTTAAAGGATTTAAAATTGATATAAATGAAATATAAATGTTAAGTCATAGAGGATTACCCCTAACTGGGACTGGCAGAGGATGTAATGTACCTGTGCACGTTAAAGAAAATGATAAAAGTGTACCTTCGGGTGAAAATTGAGGGTGCCTTTAGGTCTATTTTTTTTGTGGTACCTACAGATACATTTGGGTACATTTTTAAGAACATCTTCGAATATGACGATGATTCTATTATAACTATAAAGAGATTAAAATGGTAAATACATAAAGTGAAACAGGAAGAGATAAAAATAAAGTAAAAATTCACGATTTTACAAAGTTATGAGCTGTATTTTCTTTTGGTCAATCAAGCATAGCATAAGCATCATAATTTAATGTCTATGAAGATTATAATTACTCATAAAGTCAAATATAAAGTTGAGATTAATGTTTTCTTTTAGAAGAATAAAAGTTTTAGGTTGATATGTCTGGTAGGAGAAATATGGTTTACAGAAGAAGGAATGCAGCTGATAAGTTACAGTTATGTTGTGTTTGCACTTTCTTTTTATTGTTTCCTTCATATATTGATATACTATTCAGTACTAATTTGAGATGTGATTTTCATATTATATTGTTGGTTGGAGATGTGATTTTCAGATTATATTGTTGTTTCTGGATGTTTACTTTTATTGCACTTTATGGATTTTAGTGACTCCATTCTAGGTTAGAAGATTCAATAATTCTTTGGATAGTTATTTAAAAATTAATACCGTCCAATTGTTGTTCCTGACTTTATTAACTCCAAAATATCGGGTCGGGACGTGAAAGTTTAGCATGAGTGATTTTCATAGGACAATGATCGACCTTGTGCTCCACAATGTTGTTGAAGCAAAGATGACTCATTCCCTCATACTCAACCAGCTAGAAGAATTTTTCCTGCTGACCTCTCACCCACACACCAGTAGAGAGTTGCTTCAATAAGTCCATTCGAACAAATTCTCGTACCATTTCATTGATGCTATCAAAGAAGAAGGAAGGCTCGGACTAATTTCCAGACAAGTGTCTCTCTCTCAGCTCACCCTAGCCCCCGGTACGTCGTCTCCAAGGCTTCACACAAAATCTTCACTGACACCGAGCAAAAATGCTTCTTCCCCAGCTGTTCGTTTGGGCATCCAACCATAAAGACCGGGTTACTTATAAGCCATAAAAGGTCTTTGAGCAAGGATGAAATAAGTACGATGGTTGATAGGAAAATAACAAGAAACAAAAGCACATACTTGCAACAATCTTCCTTGCAATGCAAATATAAAACTCGTACAATTATTGATGATGATTCCAAAAAGGGAGTTTGATTTTGATAACAATTGATTTCAAAGTTTTTAAACGTGTGATTCACATGCAAAACGAAGCAAAGCTCATGAAACCCATTTTGCTTCGCTGAAGTGCGTTTTGAAGCACTGAAGCAAAGCGGTCAGTTCGGTTCATAGTTTAGTGAGAAAATAAAGGGTTGTTGAATTAATTTAACTTATTTTATAAAGCTTGAGACTTATGCTTTATATTTTAGATTTTGTTTTGAGTTATAAGATTTTTTTCATAATTTCTCATTTTTTAATTATTGCGACATACTAATAAAAATTGTCTGAAATTATAATTTGTAGGTTCACCCTCAATATTTACCTTAATGTTAGGTATTGCACAACATTATTTTCTTTTTTATATCAACCTAGGTTATCTTTTATACTTTATAATTATTAATGAAGATATTAATACATTAATAATGCTTTAGTTAATAAAAGCATTATGTTTTGCTTTGTGCTTTGTACTTTGAAGCAAAAATAAAGTCTCGTGCATCGTATTGCGCTTTGCACTTTGATAACACCAATTGATTTAGATTCGTGATAGAGAATTTGAGAAAAACTTGAAAAAGATTATGGAAAAAAAGAAAAGAAGACATAGCTTAGAACATTACCTAGGAGGGAGAGCAAGCAACAAATCTTAATTTTAATAATCATAATCAACTATTTCATGAACCTTAGCTTTATAATAACATTCAAAAAAGGTATAAGCCTTGGAATGTTTCCTTTAAAAAGCCTGGCCTTATAATAAAATATGCTACAATGTGAAGCGAAATTATTAAACTTACACATGACAACATTGCCCATTCCAATTATAATAAAACTAACAATAAGAAATAACAAAGAAATGCAGTAATAATGACAAGAAAAATGCAATGACATGACACATTATCAATTTTTTTCTAGATCATAGCCTCTTCTGACGTATAAACATTTAGAAAGCTCCCACAGCAAAAAACAAATGAATAAAAATCATTTTGTAATACTGAAATAAGAAACAGAGATAATTAAATTATTTGACCAAAAGAATGTTGATCAGTATAAACTTGAATTTGAATGGTAGAGTGATACCTTAAGGAAAAGACCCAGTTGCATCCTTCCTCCATGCTTTAAATGGTGATCTTCTCTTAGCTGTTAGTATATATAATATATAGAAAACACCAACGGCAGGGTATGAACTCGCAAAAATTAGTTGGAAAGTATTTAAAGCAAAACGTAATACAGAGCATGGGCAATAAGCTCTTATTACCCTATTAAATAAATGACGCATGCAAAGAGGAAATGAAGTGTTGGCTAATTGATCAATGTCCTTTAATGATATATCAGTAAACTCCATCGGCTGCAGAATGCCAACAGATGATGAAAACTAAAGTTATTATAGACAACAAGCCAATAAATTTGGGAGACCATGAAAAAAAGGAAGTTAAACCACCATAGTATCAATTTACCTGAGAGTAGTCAGGCCCCAGGTAACATGAACCTAGTGTTTCAACAATCTAGAATAATAAAAAACCCTGTAAGTACATACTTTTGAAATCCATCGAGATTAGCTTATTGTATAAAAGTACTCACAGGACTCAATCTATCCTTCTCTTGTTCCCTAAGGGTTGAAGTCCACTTTCTGCCAAAAGAAGCCAACAAAAATGTCTAAGAGTATTGTAAGAAAAATTTAAAATTTTTTAATGAGAATGTATGCATGTGAGCATGTTTTGAGTGCCGATGCATCTATGATCAATATGATAGAACCAGAAGCAATAAACTGAGCATCCCGAGCCCTTCATGCACTATAATGAAAAGCATTTTTTTTTTTCCTTTTTTTTTTCCAATAAACTGTTCAAAACCATGATCTATAATGTTTATTATAGTCAAAATGATAACTGCTTGTGTAATGTCCCTTACCGCTTCCATTTGAGAAAAGATACAATGAAAAAACATAAAATAACTAATTTAAGTATGCTCACACAATGCTAACAAAAGAAAACTATTTAAACAAATTTGACAATTTATAACTGGTGGTTCCATTAAGTATAACCCATGAAGATCTTGTAGGTTGAGTTGCTTACACCAACAAACTTTAAATTGATTTTACTAATCACACACCCATTACTCAACTAACAAATCCATTTGTCTTTCTCGTCTATTCATTCACATTAGCAAAAACATCTCACAAAATCACATGTGTGGCTGTGTTTTGTTGTAACTGTTCAATTCTTCATTTTTTGGGTGTACATATGAGTTAGCAAAGATTAAAGAAATAAAAAAATAAACAAAAAACTCCTAAAGTTCCGCAACACAATTAGTCCCTCCGCTCCACCCCTTCTAGCGTCTTTAAAATAACAGACTTGAAATGCTTTTCCATCGACTTGGAATTGTTGAATCATTTCAAATCAAGTCAACTCAAATCAAAAAAATTTTGATTTTGAATTGAATTCAACTCAAGCTACTTCAAAAATTTCAAGTTCAAGTTAAGTTGAATTCCCTCAAACTTGATCAATGTTGTTAAAGTGCTCTTAAAATGTGGTCAAGCACTCGCCCTAGCTACACAAGCAAAATAAGACAAGGCATAATGCATCACAAATCTCTCAAAAAAGCATTATTATCAAGATATGCCTAGGTGATTGCCTAATAGTGGATTGCTAGGTAATGAGGAAGGCAACTTGTTTTAATTTGAGAGACCTATGCTGAAAGTTTAACTGTTGAATATATGTTTTTTTAATGATGATAATTAACATGGGAATACAAGAAAAAAACATCAAGGCTCATGAAATAAGTTTGCATCCTTTAAAAAGTCAATAAATATTGGTGAAAGAACCTTAAGTTTTAAAGCAGTGGATCATCAGATTAAACTAAACGAGATAAAGGCAATAAATCAGGCGATGATAAATATGAAATGATTAATAGTAAAATATTAAAGTAGTTTTAGTTCAAGTATGCTATAGACTTATGGAGTTTAACTAAATTTATTTAAGATAATCTATATCACAGTTTTGAACTTCAAAAGCAACAGAACTTGAAAATTAATAATTTTGGCCCTGCATGATACAACGTGAGGATTAATATTTTATATTCCTCAAAAATATCCAACAATGTTAAATAAATTGATTTGTTGAATAGCTATTTCTTTTTAAGCTCCTCAGCTCCTCACTGATCTTGAAAAAAACACATTGGTGACTGCTAGAGAATTTAGTAGCTATATCACCTTAAGTGGCCTTAACGCTGAAATAACACCGAACATGACTCAATATCAGGCCCAATTGACATGTATGATTCTGATTATTAAGTTAATGAAATAATAAATGAAAATTAGATATGTACATTTGAGTGCTAAAGATTAAGCAATGCAGTGGAAGTGCTCACAAAAGACACAAATTTGGTAATTTGTAAACATATTACCGAATAAAAAGTTACATAATTTTTTTCTATTTTCGGAATATTTTGCCTTTAGTGATCTTTATAATAGATTGGATACCAAAGAGGTAAAAAATTTATGCATAAATAGTCAAACAAAGAGAAAAAGATAAGTAAAGACTTAATTCAAGTTAAGTTTGTTAAAGATGAAAATCAAAAAACTGTTTTTCTTAGAGGAAGATATTCAAGTAGGTGGGTGAGTTATTTTGATAAAATTTTTAATGAAGTATCGAAAAATAAGATCAACTTTAGTGATCTTAATAACATAAATAATAATAGAATATTTTATTTTTATCATCACATTAGAAAAAAAAAAGTTGAGGAGGCTTTAAAAAAATTAGGGTGGAAAATCAGTAGGACCTAATGATATCCCAATTGAAGTGTGGAAATATTTAGGAGATTTGGGAGTCTCTTGGCTTTCCAAACTCTTTAATAGTATTTTAGAAACTAAAAAAATGTTTGAAGAGTGGAGGAAGAGTATTTTGGTCCCCATTTTTAAGAATAAAGAGGAAGCACAAAAGTGTGCAAATTATAGAGGAATTAAGTTTATGCGTACTTTAAAATTATGGGAGAGGTAATTGAACATTGGTTATAACTTAATACAAAAAATTCTCATAATTAGTTTGAATCTATACTAGGCAGGTCTACTATACAGGCTATACAAATAAGAATGATCTACATATGATTTTTATGGATTTAGAAAAAGCTTGCGATATGGATCCAAGAGAAATCTTTTAGAGAATTCTAAAGAAGAAAAGTGTTGAGATGACTCATATTAAAGCCATTAAAGATATGCATACTAGAGTTGTTACTTGTGGTCAAATAGAAGAATGTTTGACTAAATATTTTCCTATTTCAATTGGATTACATCAAGATCGACTTTAAGCCCGTATCTTCTTGCTTTCGTTAAGGATGATTACATGAGGATGTATCTTGGTGTATATTCTTCGTTGATGATATCCTCCTTATGAATAAGACTAAACAAAGGATTTAGGAAAAACTTGAATTATGGAGGTCTACATTGGAGTCCATTCATTAGAGTAGATCTAAGGCTGAATAGATGGAATGTAATCTTAGTAGTAGTAGCTCTAGTGACAGAGTAATAACTATATATAATTAAATCGTTATAAGGTGCGAACGTTTTAGATATCTCGAATCTATTGTTTAATGTGATGGTAATATAGATCGGGATGTTTGTTGACCTCACTTTTGTGAGGATCAGTTCTAGAAAGAAAGTCTACCACTATAGACCTCCTGAAGGGTTACTAAACCTTAAAATTTAAGACAGAATCCTAATGAAGCACTTCTAACTCAAATACATATGACATCTTAAAATGATCAGATCAGCAATGACAAAACCTGATCTGGTCACCCAGTGACCTAAATGGTCAAATTTGGTAAAAATGGTCAATGCATGACTCTATGACCATCACATTGACCCATAGGTCAACCATGACCTAAATGGTCAAATTTCATCAAAATGGTCAATTCATGACCCAATGACCACCACATTGACCCGTATGTCAACCCAATGACCTAAATGGTCAAATTTTGACAAAATAGTCTATTAATGACCCTATGACCACCACATTGACCCATAAGTCAAACGCATGACCTAAATGGCCAAACTTGGTCAAAATGGTCAATTCATTTCCAAATGACCAACACATTGACCCATAGGTCAACCCAATAACGTAAATGGTCAAATTTGGTCAAAATGGTCAATTCATGATCTAATGACCACCACATTGACCCAATGCCAACCCCATTGACCATCAAGTCAACCTAGACACTAAATTGGTCAAATCTGACTCATGTGATCAATTTAAGACATTCAAATGTTCAAACATGATCATTTGGTCAACCCTAGTCAAAACTAGGTCCCATTACCAAAATTAATTACCACATGATTAAATTAATCATGACAGGGTTAAATAAATCACCTAGGTCAACACTAGACCTGGACTGGTCAACCATGGTCAACATTGGTCAACATTGGTCAACTTTGGTCAACTTGTATCAAAATACACAATCAAATGGTCAACATCCAAAATCACTTTAACCAATTTTTGGTTAATATTATAATTTCACACATTTTTAATTAATTACATAATACAATGACATCATACATGAAACTAAAATCTCATAATTGTTTTTTAAAATTAGATCTAACTTATGGGGAGTCATATATGGGTCACTCATGACACATTAGACTCATCATGACATAAAAAATACCTTCACCAACCCATTAATCATTAACCTTTAACCAAGGTTAAGATTAATCATGACACCATCATGAAGGAAAGGTATATGTGTTATGTCATCCTAAAATGAAGAATGACATGTATGCTTAGGTGGAGAGCACCTCAAACCCTAGCCAATGGAGAAGAGGTTTCGCTTAGATCAGCATTACATAATGGGATGAGCTCATAAACAACAAATTTTAAAAATTAAGAAAAATGGAGGTTTATGTCTCATGCTTTCACAAAGCCATGGGTGACATGGTGGATGAAGGATAACTTACTCATTTTGAGTCACCATACACCTCTTCCCCACCCAATGGACATGAACCAATAAATGGAGAGTTCATCATGGCTACTTAAGGAAATAAGACAAAGAGGAGCTTATGTGTCAATATTCCCTCAATTTAAAGCATGAATCACTTGTTTCCATGGGGTGAGGTGGCCGGCCAATCCATGTGACATCTCAAACATCTCATGGATTCACCAATGGAAGTGAAACATCACTTAAACCACTTCCATTAGCTTGGTTAAAGGCCATCATGACTAAGCCATGGGAATGATGGAAATGAAGCTTGTGTCACCTTATCTTGAATCCATTGAAAAAACTGGAGAGATTACATTGGGGAGGTAAATTCGGCTCAAACAAGAGAGTCTAAAACACCTCATGGAGCATCCAATGGGAGAAAGCCAAAGCCTTGGGTTAAAATTCCACCATGAGTAAACTTGACATAGATATGCTTGGGGATGCTCAAATGTGATAATTCTCAGCCAAGAGACTTATTCACAGACACTATTAGCATGATAGAATCTCCCCCAAGTGAACTCAAGCCAACCTAAGCAAATCAATGGCCTCCATGGCTATAAATAGAGGCTAACCCGAGAGCCTTTAAGAAGAAGAGAGACCAACCACACTACCCCATTCCAAAAGCTTTCAACAGCAAACTTCCTCCCCATCCCATATGCAATTGATTCCCCATAGAATCAAGCCTTCAAACCCACTGTCCTCTACCAATTTAACCACCCGGAACACCCCAAAACAAAACACCTTTCGGTCCTACGTAAACCTGCCTCAATCTTCAATTAACAGTTCCTACACCCTCCCTGAGGTGTACGAAGAAGATTCCAATCAAAATTGGATCTTCTCAAAAGCTCCAACCTAGTTTCCCATTAGGCCGTGAACACATTTTGGTGAATTCGTACACGGATCCAATTTCACCACAAATTGGACATACCAGGACCTTCACAAGGACTCAACGATTATTTCTGTCAAATTTGACTGAGGATTCATCTCATCAAACAAAGGTATGGCCAAAATAACTCAATTCGTGCTTGGTCTGAGCCTTTATGAAGTGAAGTGATTTGAACCATCCATAAATGCATATGAATGAGTTCGTCTTGCCACGATGAAGCTCATGGAACAATCCCCAAGAACTTTCATTAAGATCCGAGCGACATCTTACACTCAGATCACGAACGGTTCACGAGAAGAACCAGAAGGGGAAGACGAACGGATGTCGTCAATTTGTGTGTTTTGGAAATGGACGGCATATATTGAGTCAGACCGTTAATCCGTCCATACGAAACGAATTAAACTGCGAGCTAGCTTAGCGCTAGCGTGGAAAGCCTGAGCAATCCCGCGGCGCCGCGTGTGAGTTTGCCGGATCCGAGGATCCAGTCAACACTTGCGTGGATAAATAGGAAAATCTTGATTTTCTTATTTAATTAAATTCAGAAATCTTGGAAAATTCATATTTTTGCATAGAAAAATCGTAAAAATAAAATAAAAATACCATTAGACTCAGGGAGACAAGGAAAAAATAATGGGACCAAAATTTGAAATTATTAAATTATATTTAATTTTTAATTAATTAATTACTCTCTGAAATAATTTAATTATTAAAAATTATTTATAATTTCAAAAATTTTCAAATTTTCACAGATCAATATTTTCATCCCTAGAGACATTCCCTGATTTTTCCAAGATTAGAAAAATTCCCTAAGATTCAATTTCCTAATTTCCATCAAACTTTGTAATTATTTTCAAAAATAAATATAAAAATTACAAAAATTAGAAATTAAATTTAAAAATGGTTAAAAATTTTAGCGTGACATTTATAAACTCTAAAATGACAACTTTTAGCCATTTAGAAATTTAAAAATGACATTTTTATCACTAAGGGTTAAAAATGTAAATTCCAAAATTACATTTAAAACCCTAAAAAAAACCCTTAGGTTTGAGAGTTAGCCTAGGAAACTTAGGTTTAGCTCATTCTACATTGAGCCAAGTCAAAAACCATCATCTTTAGGTTCAAGCCCAAATGGACCTAACCCAAACCCCAACTCATGTTAACTTAATAAACCATAATTAGGTCTAAGACATTAATTAGACTTAATTAAATCAAGTTAAGCCTTAATAACATTAGGTTTAACTTAATAAACCCTAATTACATTAGGTTTAACATAATAAACCCTAGTAAGGTCTATGACGTTAATTAGACTTAATTAAATCAAGTTAAGCCTTAATCACATTAGGTTTAACTTAAAAACCCCGAATTAGATCTATGACATTAATTAGACTTAATTAAATCAAGTTAAGCCTTAATCATATTAGATTTAACTTAATAAACCCAAATTAAATCAAGTTAAGCCTTAATCACCTTAGGTTTAACTTAATAAACTCTAATTAAGTCTAAGACATTAGTTAGACTTAATTAAATCAAGTTAAGTCTTAATCACATTAGGTTTAACTTAATCAACCCTTATTAGGCCTAAGTAATCAAACTAAACATTACCTAAATTAGGTTTAATTAACCACAAAACCTATATAGATTTAATCCCATTTGTCTAATCAACCCAACTTAAACCTAAGTCAAACTTAAACCTTGTAGGTTCAACATACATTGAACCTAACATTAACTTATACTTAGGTTCAACCCAACTTGAACCTAAGTCAAACTTAAACCATTTAGGTTTAACATACATTACTTAGGTTCAACCCAACTTGAACCTAAGTCAAACTTAAACCATTTAAGTTCAACATACATTGAACCTAACTTTAACTTATACTTAAGTTCAACCCAACTTGAACCTAAGTAAACTTAAACCTTTTAGGTTCAATATACAATGAATCTACCCTTAACCTATATTTAGATTCAACCCAACTAGAACCTAAGTCAAATTTAAATCTTTTAGGTTCAACATACATTTAACCTAACCTTAACATATATTTAGATTCAACCCAACTTGAACCTAAGTCAAACTTAAACCTTTTAGATTCAACATACATTGAACCTAACCTATACTTAGGTTCAATCTAATTTGAACTTAAGCCAAACTTAAACTAATTAGATTCAACATAAATTGAACCTAATCTATGCTTAGGTTCAACCCAATTTGAATTTAAGCCAAACTAAACCTTTTAGGTTCAACATAAGTTGAACCTAACCTTAACCTATACTTAAGTTCAACACAACTTGAACCTAAGTTGAACTTAAATCTTTTAGGTTCAACCTACATTGAACCTAACCTAAACTTAAAGTAGGTTCAACCTACATTGAACCTAACTCAAACCAAAATTAGGTTCAACCTAACTTAAGCCTAATCCAAACTTAACTTAAGTTCAACCTACATCGGACCTAACTCAAACTTAACGTAGGTTCAACGTACATCAAACCTAACTGAAACTTAACTAAGGTTCAACCTACATTTGACCTAACTCAAATTTATCTTAGGTTCAATCTATATTGAACCTAACTCAAGCCAAACTTAAATTTAACCCAACCTGAACTTGACCCAAACTTAACTCAGGTTTAACCTACATTGAACCTGATCCAAACTTAAATTAGGTTCAACCTACATTGAACCTAATTCAAATCTTACTTAGATCCAATATACTTAAGTCAAAATCTTTAGGTTCAACCTATATTGAATCTAAACTCAAACCAATTTTTAGATTCAAACAACATCGAATCTAAAATTTAGCTTATGTTGGATTTGGGATTGATTTGGAAGTCTCTATGTGGTACCCTTTTTTGGAGGTGTTTCATGGCTAATCCGAGGTATTGCGCTTCACTTTTCTCTTTACCTATGCGGGAAGCTTTGCTATTTAGGATGTTTTAGATTAACCCTCCTACCGTTTGGGCCACTCTTTTCTAAATTAAATTTAGAGGTGGGTAAGTCTTCTTTCCTTCCCCTTTCTTGCTCTTTTTGGTTTGTTTTCCGTTTTTCTTGTTTTTTATTTTCGTTTGTTTTGGGGCATAGGGTGGTGATGACAAAGGCACACCGGTGGTAGAGTGGAATGATATTTCATCCTACGACATCAGGACCCACTCCAGGGACCCGGTGAACCATAGGATGAAGGTATTATTCACCGCTAATAGACTAGCGAGGTACCCGTACCTTCTGTGTTGTTGGCGATTTTGCGCCCGACGAAATGATTGAGTCGTGGACAATCATAATTTTCAAAACTGATAAAAAATGGATTTGATAGAACGACTACAATATATATATATATATATATATATATATGCCTTCGCTCATTGGTCGCGGCCTCGGTGTAAGTCCTTCGGTCAAGGGTTCGAATCCCACCCACTACGGTGGATTTGAATTGCACACCGGATCGGAAAGGGGTCCGCTCCTCGGTCGGCTCCACCTATGGGGTCGATCGGCGGTCTCCGATCGTCGATCAATCTTTGAAATATATATATATATAAATATATATATATATATATATATATATATATATATATTGGAAAGGGTCGTAGGCCTATTGCATTGAAATTAAAAGAGGGGTACAAAAAAGAGTAATATAAGAGGGCCCAAACAAAATTGAGCACATCCCATAAAACCAAAAAAAGTAAAATAGAGCTCTATCAGAGCGATACAGAAGATACAACACACAAACTAACAGCTAAAGAGGACAAACTTCCCAAGACTTCCCCCTGCCCCTAGCGATATAAGCACAGCTCTAACTCGCATTCTGAAGAGCTTCCCCAATACCAGGGGAAACCAGACTATCGTCTGAAATTAATACAATTTTCTTTTGTATGCCTGAAATCCACGTGCATGCAAAAATAAAAATTTTAAATATATAGTGTAGCTTGGTTGTCCATTTGTCAATCGCTAGTACCGGGCCAAAGAACACTCTCCTAAGTTAGGTTCAGTAGGACACCCTTTTAGTTGAGTGGCGGGCTTTATACATCCGGGTGACCGAGTAGCCTTCGGCGACCCTCGAGTAAAATATACATAGTTTCTGAGCCTAGCCCCGACCCGAGTGCTTGCGGTTTTCTTTGGATTTTTCGTATGATTTTGGTAAAGCACTCGTGGTCTTTTCTCCGGGATTTTCCCGAGATTTTGATGATTTTATTTGAATTGATTATTTATCAATTTTCCCGAGTTTTCCATCGTGGGTCATTTACTGTTTCTTCCTCGAGCTTTCTGGACAACATTTCTTTTTTTGTTTTGCTTTCATTTATATGATGCATTTCAGCCTGCTACATTTAAGAAAAGAGTGGATCTCTCAGCAGGTTTGTTTTATATTTATAGCATGATTATTTCTCTGTTGTACCTGCTACTTTTCTTTTCTCACATAGCATGTTGTACTATACTCTTTATTGCATACTCTACTGTTTTTTCCTGTGCTATACATCTTGCTGTTACGCTATACACTGTACAACTTTAAACATGCTTTCATAGGGTATTTAAAGAACTACGACCATAGGGCCACCTGATTTGACATCATAACTTGACACCCTAGAAAACTTAAACTCATCACGACAAAGAGACTAGAGCTAGCACGATGGGCAGCACGGTCATCTTCAATAGCAAAACATGTCTACACTAACTAAAACCATTTCTTAATAATTAAACAATAATCCATAGGATTTCGAGGTAGTCCGCCTAGTGCGACATAAATCCTTAACTTCTCTTTAGGCCTTTCGTATAGCTCCGCTGTACAATATAAGTTCTAACTCGTCTTAGGATTCCGAGGTTGTCGTTCGTTACGACCTAAATCATCATATATCCCAGGTTATTCGTGTGATCGTTTCACACAAATGTAAGTCCTAATTTAATAAAATTGGCAAAATGCAACACTTAACTAATATCTCCCCTAAATTCAAGTCAAACCATAGGATAACTTGGGAAGTCACCGAGGTTCGCCTCCGGATCTATGACATCCCTTAAATTCTTCCTCTGAATTTCACAATAAATGTTCCAAATTTGAGTCAATCACCTTTCACACCTCTTTGTCCGATTTCATTGAAAAGTCCTATCCTTTTGACCTCCTTGAAGATAATATTTCCTGATTTTTATCAATAGTTTTCTTAAATGACTTCGATCATTTAAGATATAATTAACTATAGGGGTTTGCCCTTATAGGAAGTTTTTCCGAACTCAGCTTAATATAAACCCTATTTAATTCTTCATATTAAATAGGGGAACTTGTCGGCAAATAAAATGATTTCGCAGACCAAATAGACATCATATATTTCTTAATTTATTTAATCGAGCCTCACCTTCAAGTCTTGTGTTTATCTTCCGGGATAAATACAGATCTTGAAGTGTAGTGCTCTTTCATTTAAACTATGGAAAATATGGGGTAGTTTGATTTCATATTTTTCAAAAATTATATACACATGTAAATTAAAACGTCCTTCCGAAGCGGGTGACGGGATTTCGATTCCAGCGGCCGACACCTTCCAACGGGCAACTCCACACCCAAAATAACGCCGACAAGAGTTTAAAGGGGTTAATACTGGTAGACCTCCTCCTAGGATGTATTTAATGACCATAGTGATCATTAGGTCTGTAAAGAGGTGTCTAAGGATCTTGAGCGAGTGAAGATGGCTTAAGACATGTCTTGTCTGTGAGTGTCAATTTGGGTCCTCATAAAAGTGTGGTCAACAATGTTATTAATAGAATTCAAGTTGGTTGGTTGAACTGGAGGACTGCATCGTGCCTATTGTGTGATAAAAAAAGTACTGCTTAGACTGAAAGAAACATTTTATAAGAGGGTGGTGAGATCTACAATGCTCTATGTCTCAGAATTTGGCCTTTAAAAAAGAAGAATAAAATAAAGTTAAATGTTGCCCTGATGAGAATGCATAGGTGGAAGAGTGGAGTGATACTTAGAGACAAAATAAGAAATGGATATATTCATGAAAAGGTTGGTGTAGCTTCAATGGTGGACAAAATTAGAGAGTCGTCATAGATATTTTGGTCACATTAAACATCGGTCACCTGATAATCTTGTTAGGAGAGTAGATGTTTTTGATTTAATTATACTAAGAAGAGCAGAGGTAGACTAAAAAAGACTTGGGCATATTGTATCAACAATGATCTTAATCTATTAGAACTAAATGAAACTATGACGCTCAACAGGATGCAATGGAGAAAAAAGATTCCTGTAGCCGACCCGCTTAGTGGGATAAAGGTTTGTTGTTGTTGTTGTTGTTGATATCAATATATAAGCTTGAAAATCAACTAACGAAAGGTCAAGATTTTGATTACATTGCATTATTGGACATCACAAAGAATTACAAAAGTCATCTAAAGTCTTTAACGCAACCCTAGGCATTCTTCCAGTTTTAAAACATCATTTTGCATCAAAATGAATCAAAACTTTCTGAAGTATTCTAAGAAGAAATTAACTGAAATTCAAGTACAAGAAGGATCCACTACTAAAAGCATTCTTTAAACATCAAACATGAGAACATATGATTCTATCAATGATTCTATTCCTGCTTACAAGTTCGACAAGATTTATGGTTGGAGCAGCCCAAAAATTTTTTTCTGAAAATAATGGGCTATGAGCAAAGCATCTTCACAAACAAGAGATTCCATGCCACAGTTTTTAATAGAGTTATAGGTGTGCATGGAACGTTTTTATGGAAAATAACAAAGAACACGGCAAAAAGAGATAATAGAATCATTGAAGCCATCTACACATAGGCCCTATGTTTTGATAAATTAGCCAGACATTCAGACAATGTAAAACTAGTAACAATATGTAACCATATTAACTAACAGTTGGACAATAAATTCTGACTAATATCTTCAAATATGTACTCAGCGTGAAAAAAAAGTTACTAAATAGAAGTCAGTTAATGGAAAGATAAAGAACCTATTGGTCAACACAAGAGCCTTAGAAAGGTTGCTGCGAAAATGGGAAACAACTATAGATGTCACCTATTTCAAGAACAGAAAGGCCAGCCATTGTTAGGAAGATTTCCTTACAAATAAGAATTTTTTAAACAAAAACATCTACAAGATTCATTCACCTGATTCATGGCAACATATGCATTACCCTTAAGAAGAAATACTCTACGATTAGCAACAAGTTCTGGGACTTCTTCGAATGGCACCTATTAAACGAATCCAATTAACACTCACAAGCAAATATATTTAAAAAAATCATAAAACAAAACAAAAAATTTGATTGGAAAAACTTTACCTTGAAGAAGATTGTGTCAACTGCAAAGGAAGATAACTGAAGATGTCAGCAAGCAGAAATGGAAATATTTTAGGAAAAAATGGCTACATATGCTTCAAAATATCAAACAATTCACATAGAAAAGAGAAAAACTTTGAATACCAAAGCTTTTACCCAAGAATTTCCATGAAATAGGCAAAGCAAAAGTAAGGAAAACTATGATGCTCCTTACATCATGGGAGTGTCAAAAATTGACCCAACACGCTAACTCGAATCAAACTTGCCTCGTAAAATCCAGGTTTGGAGCGTTGAAATAAGCAGCCAGTAAAGGCTAGACTCTTCGCAACTAACACTTTGAATGTTAAAGAATCTAAAAAAGTGGTTATAGCTGTGTTTTTTATTTTAGATCAACTTGGAATAATTTTATTTGCGTAAGGAGCATCACATTCTTTCATTTTCTGAAGAATTCTCTGTCAGCTTCTATGTTCATATTGTGCATTTTACTCCTATTTTATGTGTCATCAAGCCCTCGAGAAATGATTTCTACGCAAATATGAAATATTTTGTGCATGTTAATATATCCGTCGGAAAGCTGCTAGTAGAGTTGATAATAATACCAATTCAAGTTTTTGATGTTTTAGTGGGGATGGATTGGTTAGTAAATAATTTTGCTACAATTGAATATCTCTTTATAGGATGACTCCGATGGAAATGTAGGAATTGAAATGTCAATTATAGGAATTGATAAATAATGATTTTAGAAAATAAAGCAATTCACCTTAGAGTGACCCAATATTATTTATCAAGAAAAATGAAAGGATTTATGCTACTATGCATTAATTATAGAGAGTTGAATAAGGTAACAACCAAAAACAAATATCAACTGTCGGGATCGCTGATTTATTTCATTAGTAAGAAGTCTTACCATTTTTTTCATGATCGATCTAAGATTGGGATATCATTAGGTTAAAGTTAAGAAGACATATAACCAAGAAAGCTTTTGGGACCTGATGAATCGAATATTCAAGCATTATGTAATAACATATATACCATATTTTTCTTAGTAATGCCTTTTAGCCTAACAAATGATTTTGCAATTTTTATGGACCTAATGAATCAAATACTCAAGCATTATGTGGATCAATTTTATAATAACTATTTTTTTGAAATCAAGGTAAAATTTTTTGCAACTTTAAAATGTAACCAAATTTTACATCCTTTATATTTCAACCAAAGGAATAAGTGTAGAATGCACCTTAACACAATATTTGATCATCATGTATATGTTCTACTTGCTTCATACCACTGAGATATATAATGTGATGGCACCATCATATGCAAAAGACAATTTTTTTCTTTTCTTTTCTAACAAGTCGACATTGTGGTAATGCTTGGGTTAAAAAGGATAAAGCAATTGAATAGCACAATTTTTTTTGGTGGATGTGAATATAATCACTATCGGTTAGCATAGCTCGAACTAATCAAAGTACCTCATTCCTCTACTAAAAGGCCAATGTGAAGCATTGGGAGTCTCATCAAAAACAAAGAGCAATTCCAACCAATGAGCAAGTTGTAAGGATGCAAATAAGAAGATTCAACTATGCAATACAACTTGGCTGATAAGAAGATTGGACCATTTATAAGGCACGGAATGACAAAAATTCTTGCCACTTGCACTTGAAAAAATATTCTACAATTAGGGGCTCGAAAGTTAGAGATGCCATAGAGCAAAAGTAATGCTTAATAGAGAGACAAAAACCTCATACAAGCATATTGCAACAGAACCAAATTGCCCAAAACAGTAAAGAAATCCAATCCATCGTGAATGCCCAAATCAAATAATGCCAGAAGCCATAGAACCAAAATAATGCTTAACAGAGAGCCAAGAAATGCATGAGGAAGAGTTTCATAGCATAGAGCCAAAGATAGAAAAAAAGAGAACTCCAATCCATCGAAGAGGGATTCGTACAGATCTTACACGAGATCGACGTAAGAAGAAGAGGAAAGAAACTCATGAGAACGGGAGAGAGGAGAAACGAGAGCAGAGGGCAGAGGAGAGGAGACGGGAGCGAGATAGAGCAGAGAGAAACAGTTCAAGGGCAGCGGGGTCAAAATGGTGGGATCGAACGTAGGCCACGGGTCAATCCCGCGACCGCGTTTACTTAAGAATAGAATACGTCGTTTTCTACACTGCAGTCCTAATGTGGTTTCCAAACAGTGCGGCAGTATTTTCAAAACATCGCCCGCACTTTTAATTTGCCCCAAATGTCAACTTAGCTAGAAATGAGCAAAGATAGGAAGAAAATCTAAGAAGACTTGCAGGATAGAAGAAGGTTGGTTATGTTGGGAAGCCTTTTTGCGATAAAAAAAAATTAAGTTTTGGTTAAATCATGAATTTACAAATTCCAGATTATTCACCCAAGGTGGCAAACTCAAGACAAGCATGTGAAAGCTAGTTGAAAGGCAACTCCGTAACTTCAGGTAAAATAATCCTATGCTAACTTAAGAATAATTATTCGATTAACAAAAATTATTTAAATCTTAAAGTTTGATATCATGTTTTATATGTTATTAATATCAACATAAATGTTATCACAATGTCCAGCTAGTTACTGAAGATTGAGAATCTAATATGACAACCAATGTGAGTAATTATATTTCTAAATTTTAATACTATTTTTTTCAAATTGTATGTTCAACTCCATGTATACTCTAATTTAGTTGGATCATTCATATTATTAGAAGGAAAAATACATATGATAAGCAGTTAAGAAAGATGTGCGTGATATGACAGATATGCATTATATAAGAGATATGCACAAGATAAAATATATGAATGATATCAGAGATATGTATAAGATGAGCAATATGTTTAAGGTTCATAGCCAAATATCACCACAAGTGTTGTGAACTTTATATGCTTTTTAATTTGTCATTTCCTGATTCCCTAAAATTTATTTGTTTGCCTTCTTGAGAATATAGTTAATTATGTGAAAAATATTTATTAAACTATGCTCTGAAGGATTCTGTCTAGGAAAAATTTATTAGAGTTACCCAGTACAAGTATGATTTAATCTAAATGCATATTTCATTTCTCCTCTTAAATAAGAGATACCAAAAAGTCGAATGAAATTTCTAAGAAATAGTATTGAAAAGCAAAATTCACTATACTAACATGTTTATATTTAGAACAGCACTAATAAACATATCCAGTCACATACAATAACACAGGTTAACTTTTCTTAGAATAAGCATATTTTTTCAGATGACCCAACAATGCTTCATCCACATCAAAACTATTTAGACACTTTATGAGTCCTCATTCTCCATTTGGTTCAATTGAGGTTTGTATGAGATGGAAGCAAGCATTGCTTATTTCCAGCCGGGATGACATGAGTTGAGGGATGATATTTACATAGACAACCATTCAAAAAACCTAGCCAAAATTAAAAACAGAATCCAATAATGCACTTAATATGGTTTTTTTCAATTGACTTTGAGAAAAAAGTTCAGTGAGGTCAATATGGGATCTTGATTTTGACCAACTTATTGCAAATCACAATGGTGATGGCAACGTGCCAAATAAATTTATATACTATTCAATACTACAGCCAAGTAATGTAGTTATTTTCAATGAAAGATCTACAGGGTAGAAGAATCCCAACAAGTGTGATTACTTTAAGTGATGTTAAACTTCCAACAAAAACTACTTTTATATAATAACTTTAAAGAAAAACATTGAAAAAGTTAAGGGGTTAGCAAACACCTACCATTAGTAGATTGGCCGATAGAGCGAGAGACCTGAACCAACTTATCTTTCACACTCTAATTAAAAAAAAACAAAAGAATCTTTGTAACAAACTACGACCAAAATACTAATCATCCTTTATATTTTACTAGCATGACTGACATCGGAAAGCATACCTCGTATTCCGCATAATTCAGTGCTTTATATGGAAGCTGAAACTCAGCCATAAGCATTCGCTACAAAGTTGAAGCATGCATGTGAAAAAACAAACGTGACTTAGCTAAAAATACCTCTCCTACAATAAAGAATACCTACCTGGGATTCAGAAGTTTCTAGACGAAAGCGGTAACGGAAAAGGGTAGTCTCCATCGAAAGAAACCATTTCCTCAATTCATCCCTAAAAATATGGCAATTAAATCAAAGTAATTAAAGCAAAAAAAAAGTAGGAGGGAAATCCTCAAGAGTTTATCTGGTAATCGTACACTTACGTTCGACAATATACAAGACGAAGCACAAAATGTGAGATTACATCCTTGTTTATGAGCTGGGTCACATCCCAATGCCTCATATTTGTTCTCCATAGCTCTTTTACCTAAAAGAAAGTGCAAGAATAAGCACTCGATCTATCTAATCGGCAAATCAAAAATTAACAGCATCTAAAATACCAGTGTTTCCATCTCATCCGGCCTCTTTCCGCGGGACAATCCATTCGAAATTCCTTTAAGGACTGCATAGGACCCACTCAAAACCTCATTATTAGGTCAGTATGAAACCCTTAAAATACTGGAAAGATGCCTTCAACCTAATATTTCTGTTCAAAACTCTAGAAGCACAACAAGGGCCAGAACATGTACATGGAAGTCAGAGTGTGAAATTCAATACCGCGAAGCCGATCAATAGCATAGAGCTCGAAATCGTCAAGCCGGACCTCCAGGTTAGGAGCGCAGAGGTAAATGGAGAGGTTCGAAGTGGCTTCCGCAGTGGTCTTCTTCTGGGATCGGATGATTTCCATTCCTTTGGCGACACTTCGCAATTGCCAAAAAGCAGGAGAGCAGGAATAGACTTGCGAGCGCGCCTTTACTCTGCTAAATTAAGGCCGATATTTGGCGGGAGACAAATTTTCGCTCCGGTCCGGTATCTCAGCGACTGGAAAAAATATTACTCCAGACACAGACCTGCCTCCGGTCCCGCACCTATAAATTTCGGTCTTAGGGATATAAAAAACATATATCTTTGCGCATGGGTCATGCTAATCTAGTTAAGTAGCTCGAATTAGACCAATCCTTCAAAAAATATATTTTATCACGGTCTCTTTTTATTTTATAACATTCTTCATTTGTGATTCCGAAAGTTAGGGTTTCAAACAGTTGCGAGCTGTGATGAACGTCTCTCTCGACTGCAAATTTTTATGATGGATTATGAAAATAATGGCAAGGAGTTTGAAACGGACGTGAGTTTAACTGTAGTTGAAATGTTGTCATTATTGTGAAGGCGTTGTTGTGATGTTGCAGTGGCTTATCTGCGGTGTTATTTGAGTGTTTATGATGTGTTATTCTTGACTTTATTCTCGCGTTTAGAAGTTGTTATTGTTGCATTATTATGAAGTTATTTTGATGATATTGTGGTGTTATTAAGTTGTTATTATGGTGTTACTGTATTGTTATTGTGATATTAATATGGTATTATTTTTGTGATATTATGTTGTTACTAAGATGAAATGTTTCGCTTTTTTTAGTTAGGACCCTGATGTTATTCTGGTGTTATTGGTGTTAACTATGTTGTTATTCATGCGTTATTATGGTGTTATTGCGTTGTTAATCTTGAGTTATTGTTGTATTATTTTGTTGTTATTTTTAGTGTTATTACGGATTTTATTGTGTAATTGCGATGTTATGTTGGTGTTATTCTTGTGTTATTATTGTCTTACTGTGGTGTTATTGTAATGTTATTTTGGTGTTATCCTAGTATTATTTTTGTGGCATTTTGGTGTTATTGTAGGATTATAAAGGTGTTGAGATTGTAGTATTTATTTAGTGTTATTTCTATATCTGACCATATTTAAAATATTGTATAGATTTTTGCAATTTTGTGATCCTAGAAATGTTCGCAATGATCAAATTGCTGACAGTTTTCTATGCACCATTGTCCGCAATGAGCAAGAAGTATAAGAATACTATTTTGCATATGCTCAACATATTGGATTCATTGTAAGAAAGAACCACAAAAGTTTTTTGTCGAACTCGAAGAAAATTAAAATGAATGACTTTATATGTGGAAAAGCTGGTCACAAGAAAGAGTCGAAGTTCACAAACACAGTGATGTTCAAAAAAGCTGACACAATGACTGGTTATCCAGCATTGGCTCGATATGTTATAGATGTTGAAGACATACTGGATACTTAGAAAATTTATGGAAAGTCATAACCACCCCTTTGTGGAACCTGATGATAAATAATTTTTGCATTCTAGTAGAAACATAAGCGAGATCAATGCAGATGTGCTGAGATCGATGACAAAATTAGGGTTAGAGCAACGGATGCATATAATTTTTTTGCCACAGAAGTTGGGGGAGTAGACAACCTGGAATGTACAAAGAAAGTTATCTTCAATTGTATTCAAAGAAAAAGAAGAGATAGAATTGAACAAAGTAATGTTAATTCTGTATTAACATGTTTGCATGGGACTTCTAAACTATTGAGTGCGCTGGACTGATGAGTTTTTTTAGAGTGATGGGACGTACAGGCTTGATTGTAAGTGTTTTAGGGATGTCATAATTTTTTATACAATTTATATGATGAATAAGTATAATTTATGTTGTGCTCCAATTGTTAAGGTTAACCATCATTGGCAAAATGTTCTCTTCGGTGTTGGTTTTTTGTCTGATGAGTGACTATTCTTTCAATTGTCTACTCAAAACATTTATTCATATAATGGATGTTAAACATCCAATAATAATTTTTACTGATCGGGATCAAGTAATGGCAAAAGCTATTGAAGATTACATTTCACATACATGACATAGATTATGCCAAGGGGTTATTTAGAAGAAATTTTCTTCGAATGTGCATTGTGGTATGAGTAGCAAGTCTGAACTACATTTTTTATAAATGCATGAGCAAGTGTAATTCTGAGGTGGAGTTTGAAGAAATTTGGTTTGTAATAATTGACAAAGAAAACCTACACCGCAATGTTTGGTTGGATGATGTGTACAATATCAGACATAAATGGTCAACAACCTTCAATAAAGAAAAATTTGGCATGAGAATCTTATTAACACAAAGAAGTGAGTCCACAAATGATATATGTCATAGTGTCCTGATCCTGATATTTTTTATATGTAAAAATTTATGAAGTTGACACCACTACTTGAAGATTTTAATCCCCAGCAACAATACCAAAAACTTGATCCCAAGCAAAGTAAGATTTCAATTATATCTTTAAATAGTAGGGATTCTATGCAAGTATACGTATCGTTATCAAGTAATTTAGGGATTTCTGATTAAGCCTCAAATATTGATCCCACGAAGATCAAGGTTAATCATTGTGGCTTTCAAGAGAAATTCTAGTCATAATAACACGCTCTAGCGAGGAAGGTCGATAAAGGTTTAGTTTTAATTAAATCATATAATTATCACTACAATACTACTTCTGCTCCGAAACTAAAATACTTAGTGAAAATCAGAAAGTGAGGTTTGATATATTAAAATAACCCTCCTCATACAATGAAATTGGTGACATGTGTAAAAGTAAAACAATTAGTAAGAGAGATTGTGACAAATAGAAGCAATTATATTCTTTACCCTTGGTAGAGATGCTATAAATAACATTGGTTAATCTAAAGTTTGAATAGTTCTGAAGACAGGCTAGGCAGAGAAGATACTAGCTCCACTCTAAACTTTCCTCTTATCCCTCCTCCTGGATGCCAACATCTCTCATCAAAACCTAAAACAATAGAACAAATTAGGGGGCTTTAGCGTGTCACTCTAAAGTCTTCTAATTATAAACCCTTCAAAATTTATCTGTGGATTTATTTGTACTCAATTATATGAATTACATTCTCATCCATACAATCTCATGTGATTCTACCACAGTTGATTGAGACAACACCATCACGGATCTTACATGTTCTCACAACAAAATTTAACATGCAAGTTGATCAAGTTTACATGTAAATGAAGAACAAAGTAAAATCATCATAATATATTCTCACTCTACTCAATTCTATATCCTACATGCATACTAATTCATTATAAGAGGGATGAGTAAGGAAAACTACTCACTACACATGAAGAAACAACAAGAACTTTTCATTGAACAAAATTTTAAAACCATGCAAATAAAGTACCAAATTCAAATCAAAATACAATGAAAATACTTATCTTTGATGGAAATCAGACTCTCCTTGTGTAGCATAAGCAATCTCCTGACAATCATCTCCAAGAACAAAGTGAAAAGAAAAGAAGAAATCTCTCACTCTCTCTTTCTCTCTCACCTTGTCGCCCCACTTAGGGTTCTCCCCCAAGCCTTCTTCTTCTTCTCCAAGCCTTTTTCTCCTCTTCTAATTAGTTCAAGAGTTCAAGAGTTTAAAGAGAGTTTTAAAAACATTTCCAAGCCTTATTATAATTTCCCAAAGGATGCTTAAGTGTCTCTTCAAAAGTGTCCATATTCAAAGAATATTCCAAATGGTGCCTCAAGTGTCTCTTCAATAATAACTCCTTATAACCACCCCAAATCCTTCTCTAAAGTTCATTTTCTCATTTCCAATGAATTTCCCAAGAGACACACAAAACAATGTTTCAAAAATCGTTCAAATCTGATGTATATTCTAGAAGATATGTTGAAAACCATCATCGGCGCCTAAGCACTAATTTTAGGTGCTTAGCCACTCTCTGGTGGCGCCTAGGCGCCATGTTTTGGTGCTTGGGCGCCTGACATAGTTACTTAAGTGCCCATTTCGGCCCCCATGGCTCCGGTGTGCCTTGGTTCGACCCGTTATGCTCATGTATGCTCCATTTTGGTCCATTTTTGTTCTTTTTGCTCCAATCACTCCAAAATTTTCAATTTGTTGTACCTACAACCAAAAAACAAGAAAACATACATTTAAAGTGCAATATCATTATAAAATATAGTATGAAAAATAGTACATTTTTAGGCGTATCAAAATCATCCAAACTTAAACATTACTTGTCCTCAAGTAATACTACATTTTTAAAATAATTTATGTATATTAGAGTTAATGGGTCATCCTTTAGAATTGCTAAAATTTTGTTCTGAAAATGTGATAGTTCAAATTAGAAGAACTTCTAGTGAATCGGAAAAGCCCGGGGTCTAAAATATTTATCATCAAACTTTAGAATTTGTTTTTCAATCAAATTCAAAAATATGTGCAGATTTTTCAAACTTCTGATTTTATGAATTTTACTTCATGGACTTAAGAACACTCTTAAAAATAAGTTTTTACTAATATAAGTATAAAGAGCAAGCTTAGGATTGTTCTAAGTTCTTTACTCTAGAAAGACTCAACTGAAACTAATTTTTTATTATGACCTCTCCTCAAACTTCTCCTCACTTTTTTTCTTTGCATTTTCTTTTTCTTTTTCTTTTTCAGAATCATTTTGATCCATTCTTTTCTTTTCCACTCTTTATTTTTATGTGAGGATTACTATATATGAATAAGTTCTTAAATGATTTTGAATTCCACTATTGTCCTCAAAAGTTAAAACTTATTACTTTCCTTCACTTGAAAATATGCATATATATATATATATATATATATATATATATATATATATATATATATATATATATATATATATATATATATATATATATATATATATATAATTTTTAAAAGAGCCTTAAATGTTTGAAAAAAAATAGGAATCCTTAGTTTTTCAAAAATACAATTCTTCCTATTAAAGATAGTTATTCATTTTCCTAAGTTCTCTACTAAATATCTTTAAGTCTAGGTTCACCTTTTTCACTAAAAATATCAACTAAGTTTTCCTACTCCATTTCTATACTTAAAACTCTAACATCATTAAGGTGACTCCACATAACAATAATCAATAGAAATAAAATATAAATTTATTTGTAGTACTTTTGAAAACAAGTAAGGTTTAAATTTGAAACATTTTTCCTCCCCCCCAACAAACTTAAGCTAAAAAATGTGTAACAATGAAGTACAAAAAATATATGGCAGGGAAAGATCACTTTTACAATTTACTACACATCCTATGAAAAATATCAACAAATAGAACATGGTAGAATATTGCAGTAGAAAGTAAATCTAGCCTAATCATGCTTGACATAACACTATAAAAGAATTTTAAATAGTAGAACAGGTACAAACTGAAGATTAAATAGGAACACATTTTAAACTTTATAAAGGAATTGCTGGATGCTAACAAGCTTAAAATATTGAGATAAGTTTTTTCATCTCTAATTACTCATACAACTTGCAAACACAGACACACAATCTCCAATACATAGACTCACAGATTCATAAACAAACAACAACTATGGTTCATTTAATTTGTCTTCTACTCACATTTCTCCTCCTTACTTTCAATCTCTAACAGAAAAAACTACACAAAAAGCATGGGTGTATTATAAGATTTTATATGGTTATCACCCATGGACCAGAATTCCCTCATGTGTTGCCAATTCAGGGTTACTCAAAGTCTAAGTTATACACAATTTCATAAATAAAAATAGTGCAGTTCATCCAGATGTTGTTCACAAAGTAAGTTCATGACCTTACTCAATGAAGACAAAGTCAGATAAAAGGAAGTAATAGAGTTAACTTGGAGTGGTCCAAGTCTAAACTCTACATGCTTCAAGATAATGCACAGCTCCGGTTAAGAACTAAGTCGTAACAGACTCTTTAGCCTGCTACTACCAGAAGACATATAGAAATTTATTCATGACGGAGGAATTACCTCACAACACTAATCCAATCCACTCTTACACATAAAACACGGATCAAAGTCCAACATCTCACTATTATCCAATCCAACATAACAACAATCACACTAAACAAATAACAAAGATAACAAAGGGTTACCTCCCACGAAGCATTTGGTCTAACATCAATGACCCGATGTATCCAATGTTTACTCTGGTTATCCCAACATCAGAATCTCATTCATTTTGTCTGTATACCACGAAATATGCCATTTAGTGATTTTGAATAACTCTTTCTTAAGAGATTTTTTACTGATTTCTTCATTCAATTCATGTTCTTCTTGTGATTGAGTGGAATCTGAAGATATAAAGACTGGTAATGTAGATGAATTCCCTAAATAGGTAGTTTTAAAATTTTATTAGGTATATTCATCTTAAGTTCATGAGATTTTTCAACAGATGGAATTAAAAGTTCACTGTTTTTTGTAACGTCCATCATTTTACACCTCTCCTGAACATACATACAATCTTCTTTAAAAAACATTTTTCAACTCATCATGAAAGTCCATTTTGATCTGATCTGTTAACTTACTCTCAAAATATTTTTGGAAATGGTCTTTACTTAGATAATCAATTTCATCCATCCAAAAACAATCATCATCTTTTTCTCTCAGCTGGATATTTTATAGTATTTAATACATCGAAAGTGACTTCCTGATAATTAATATTCATAGTCAACTCTCCTTCTTGCACATCTATCATAGCTTATCCAATAACTAGGAAAGGTATCCCAAAAAATAATTGGATTTTCTATATCTTCCTCAATATATAAATAAAGTCCATGGGAATGATAAATTTATCCACTTTAGCAAGCACGACTTCTATGACCCCTTTTGGATAATTTATACATAGATCAACTAACTAAAGGGTTACAGTAGTGGGAGAAATATCGGCTAAACCTAACTTTCTAAATATAGATAGAGGCAGTACATTAATAGTCACTCCTAAATCACATAAAGTTTTTTCACATAATCTTTCTCTAACTGCACAAGGAATTATTAAGCTACAAGGATCTTTAAGTTTCCGAGGAAACTTTTTTTGAAGTATAGCACCTTAATCCTCACTTAGTGCAGCTGTCTTGTAATCTCTAAATTTCATATTCTTGTTTAATATCTCCTTCATAAACTTTGCATAACTTGACATATATTTCAAAGCTTCCGCGAAAGAAATATTTATTGTTAACTTCTTAAGTACTTCCATGAACTTTGAAAATTATTTATCCAACTTATGTTGTCTAAGTCTTTGAGGAATTATAGGTGGTGGTCTTTCTAAATTGATTTTAGTTGGAGATATTAATTTTCCCATATCTTTAGAAACACGTTCTTCAGATCATTTAATTTCATTTTTTTCTTACAACTTATTTCTCTTTTCTAACCACATCCTCTATCTCTCTTCTAATTCTTAGTTGAACAACTTCCTCTTGTTCATTATTGTTCTCTTTAGGATTGATCTTAGTGTTGCTAGGAAGTGTTCCTTGGGGTCTATTGCTATGTGAATTAGCAATTTGTCCCAGTTGATTCTCTATGTTTCTAATCGCAGTATTTTGACTTTCCAACTAATTTTTCATTTGCAATACCACTTTGTTGACCTCACTTTTAGTTGAGGTCTAGTCTCTCTTTAGAATAGCCTATGGTCTAGCCATAGGACTCTCCTGGTGACTTTCTTAGAGGACTAGTTATGGAACCCTCCCCATAGAAATTCAAAACTCTTCTTGCTTCACTAGGGGGTTTTCATATGCTTAAGGCCCAACCTCCACCTTTTGGTAGGAAAAGGGCAAGCATTAGAAATCCTAGGGGAAGTCTCCTATAGTTGGTCAGACCTTAGGATTTGCCCTGAGAGAGGTCTGGAGATCACCACTCATACACTTCACATTCACAACGTACACACACTGCACATCCTAATTTCAACCCTGAACTCTTTGGAAACTCATGTGGATAACCCAGCCCTAAGTCTATGACTAAGTGGTAGGGACCAACACATATAGGACCAAATGTAAGTGACCCTTGGTCATTACATCATGCTCACTTTGAAGCCACCTTCAAATCTCCAAAGTTTCAATTTTTGGCCCCCGGCCTCCCAAAATTCCCTAAATAACCCAAAATTCTTCAAATTCACCAAAATTCCCCAAAAATCATTCCAAGATATTCCTTACCACTCAAATTGACCATCCATGACCAAAAATTCCAAAATTTCCAAAAATACCCCCCAATACTCTCAAAATACCCAAAATATCCTTTTTGCCCAAAATTCTAAAAATTCCAAAAAATTCTCAAAAAATTCCAGAAAATCCTAAAAATCCCCAATTTCATTCTTTTCAACTACACTATGGGCCAATTTTTCCAAATTAATACACTTTCAATCCAAAATCCCAACTTGGCCCATTTAACCTAAAGATACCTAAACCAAACCCAATCTTGACCCAATTGACCCCAATTTCCATCAAATTCAATTCTAAACCAAAATTCAACATCCCCAATATCAACTTAGACCAAGTTCAAGTCCAATGTGACCCACATTTGAATCTAATTCCACTTGAAATCAAAATCCCCAATTTTGCCTAAATAACCCAAAACTCCTAAAGTGACCCAATGTCAATCAATTCCTCCTAAATTTCAATTCCAAACTCTTTATAACACCTCCTTAAACTGAATTGGATCATCAATTTTCCATAATTTGAGCTCAGGTCTTATCAAAATCCATTTTGGACCAAAGAAACCCCAATTTTAACCCAAGCTGAACACATGTTTTAAATCCACCAAATTGAACCTCTAAACCTTGTCAAAACCATTTTATGTCTTCATAAAAATTCTTCTAGATAACCATATCTACATTATTGTTGAAGACCTCTGAACACCATTCTCACTCAAACTCAAGATAACTTGACCCGAACCCAACATGGTCCAAAATAATCAAAAATCCAATCCATGCCAAAATTGAACCTCCAAATGAGCTCAAAACCACTTTGTGTCTAAATATATTCATTACAATCATGTGGACAATATTGATCAAGGTACTTGGGCTTAATTCAAGCTCTAGCTCAATATAAACTCAAATTAGCTCAATGTTCTTAAAATGGACCCAAAATCCAAAACTCACCAAACTAAAATACACTCACACACACACCCACATTCTCCCCCTCTTACATCTCACGACAAAAAAAAAAATAAAAAATAAAAAATAAAAGTCTTCCCTCCTTACCTTCGCCTTATTTCCATGCCTTTCCCTTACCTCCACCTCACCCTACCCGCCACCTCACCCCATCACCATATCTCCACCACATTTCTTCCTCACCTCATCCTCACTCCCTCCTTAATTCTTAGCCGTGAGCCTCCCCATTAAACCCCCCATAATCCCACTTCACACACCTTTTACACACTCTCTTACACACTTCACTTTACCATCCCACTCACTCACTTGCTCTCAAAAACTGTGAGCCTCCCTCTCCTCTTCTTCTCCTCCTTCCAAGCTAGCCACACTCACTCACTTTCACTCTTAGCCGTGAGCTTCAACAAGGGCCTCCATCGAGTGCTTCTCTAAGACAAGGTAATCTCCTCCCTCTCTCTTTACTTTCTCTTTTGTTTCAAAAAAAAAAAGTCATCATCATGTTTATGTTTAGTTTGAAGATTTAAGTCACACATACATGTATTTTCTTTAAAAACTCTTCTTCCTCTACATAGGTTAAAAAAAAATTATGTGTTAATTATTACAAATCTTCACTCCATTTAAACTTTTTCATGCTTAGCCTTAGGGATTTTCTTTTTTCCCTATCATGCAAGCTATTTAGAATCAAAATCATGTGTAGGTTGTTTCTTCTTCATGCTATCTAAATTTTATTCATGCATAGGCTTAGGAATTCTTTTTTTTATGCAAAGTTATGTAGTTGGTTTTAAATATTTACAAATCTACCACCTATTTCTACTAACTTAAAAAAAATAAGATTTAAAATCTAAAAGAAATAATTTAACATAAAGGAAAGAAAAAAATAAAAGAAAGGAAAATAAACATAAAGAGAAAAGAAAATAAAAATAGGAATAAAATAAAATGAAAGGGAATGAAATAAATTTTTTTTAATAACATATAATAATGAAATAACATATAAATAAAATAACTACATAAATTATACATATGTAAATTAATAATATAAATGTAAATATATTATATGTACTAAATAATATATAAATTAATGTTAGATATATTGTAAATAAATTATAATACACTAAATAAAAAAAGTTTAAAATAATGTAAATAAATTATATATATATAAGTGACATAATAAAAATAATCTAAATTTAAATAAATACTACTAAAGCATAAATAACTAAATAAAGGATAATAATATAAATATGTAAATTAATAATAACAATATGTAAGTAATAAAAATAATATGATAAGAATAAAATAAATAATTATAAACCTAAAAGATAATGAAAATATGAGAAAAGGATAATAATAATAAAATAATAATTGTAAATATAAAAAATAAGTAAATAAAAATGTCATTCTTTTTAAAAATAATATAAATAAATTATAATTCTAATAGCTTTAAATAAAGGATAATAATTTAAAATAAATGAATGGATAATTTAAGAGGGAGAATATTAAAAAAAGCTTTATAAATAGATAAATAATAATAAAAATAAGCAAACAAAAATACCATGCCTTTTTAAAATAATTTAAATGTAAATATATGTGTAAATAATAATTTTTAATAAATAATAACTTAATATAAATGATCATAACTTTAAATAAAGAAAAGGATAATTGAGGAGAGAGGAAATGAAAAACTTTATAATTAAATAAATAATAATATAAATGATAAATAAATAATATAAATGATAAACTTAAATATACATATAATTAATAACAATAATAAATTAAAATAAAAATGACTTATAATATATATATATATATATATATATATATATATATATATATTAAAAGATAAGAATATAAAGAATAATAAAAATAAATAACACACACACACACACACACACACACACACACACACACACACACACACACACACACACACACATATATATATAAATTAAACTAAATTTTATTAAATTAAACAATAATACTTTACATCAAAATAAATAAATAAATTAAATTAAATTAATAATAATTGTAAATAATAATTAATTAAATTAAATTAAAATTAAATTAAAATTAAATTAAATAACAAAATAAATTAAAATAAAATTAAAGATAATAATTTAAATAAATAAATTTTAAGTTAAAGTAAAATAAAATAAATAAATTAAATAAATAACAATAAATTAAATAAAACAAATAAATAACAACCAATTAGTTAAATAAAACAAAAAAATATATAAATGATGATAAAGTAAATAAATCATAATGAATTAAATAAAGATAATAAATTAAATAAATAATGAAGATAATAATAATTTCAATTACAAATAAAAGATAATAATTTTATAAAACACATAATAAAAATAATAATAACATAACATCATATAAAACAACATAATACAATACAATAAAATAACATACAATAATAACAATAACACAACACAACTATCACAAATCACAACAATCACAATATACAACAACAGTCCCAACCACAATACAATACCAACACGATAACAATCAAACCTAGGATAGGCCTCCTGAGGCATGGCTCATTTTTCCCTTTTAAAGGCCCCTAGGAAATCACAACTTTGCGTAGAAAACATAACAAGAATACCCTTATGCTTAGTGAATGCATGAAGTAACCCAAATCTTTACCCGATGTCCACATAACCTTCCCAATTCATATTCCAAACTCGAAATCCCTAGTTTCAAATCCCAGCACAAACCAAAACCAAAATCAAACTCAAACCAAACCAAAACCAAAATCAAACTCAAACCAAACCAAAACCAAAATCAAACTCAAACCAAAACCCAAACCAAAACCCAAACCAAAACCCAAACCAAAACCAAATCTAAAGCATAAACTCAAACAAATCTTCATAGCACTCCAATAAGTCCAAATCAAACTACCAATTGCCACCAAATACAAACCCAAACCACACTTAAACCCATCTGCCCCAACCTACCCCGAACAACTGTGTTCATTAAGCATAAGGGTATAGGTAGGGTGAATTGTTAAGCAACATAATAAGTTTAAATGAGCCCGAGACTTTTCATCAGGATATGAGAGGGAAGCATGGATCTGCATCCTTCTTTGACTGTTTGGATACCTCAGGGGTCTATTAAACTTAATATGTCTGCTTAACGAAACCATCCTCAATTAAATTAACAAAGTTCAATGAAACACAACATAGGAATTCACATAGACATCATAGGACTTGGTAGACAACCAAGATCTTAACATAGACATCATAGGATTGAGTAGTTACTTCTTGTTAGTTCTACTTCTTCATGTTTTTTGGCATGCTTTAATTTCTACAAAATTATAAACACATATATGCAATGCAATACTAAAGTTTCAGCTGGGAATGACGAGAAGCCCCTCTAGGTACGCTTTTACATTATTGCAATTTACCTTATTGCAATTTATTTACCTGCACTGCGCTTTACTTTTTTTGCATGATAAATAAGATTGTTGCATGAAAACTGAAACTTTTAGGATAGCCACAAAACTGAAACCCAAAACTAAATCAAAAGTTACAACAAGATAAAATTCATTGCCACAACATTCAAAATATAAAACAACTCAAAATTTAATCACAAACAACACAACAAAAAAACTACAACTATAACTAATTTAAAATGTCTCGTTGGATGATCGGGAATACCTCAGATGATGTAACCCACGTGTTGTTAACGGGATTTCCCACGGTCTAAATGAAAGTGTGGAACTCATTCAGTTGAGTTTAGCAAATTCATCTGGACTAAGTGAATCTGATGAAAATAACAGTGCCGGGATGACCGAACCGTGGGATCTTAATCGGTTCTATTTAATCAACTTTAAGATTTGTTTTAATTAAAACATTAAAAAACACTTGGATTTTAAGATTTCTCTAAACCAAAACACTTCTCTCATCTCCTGATTTTCACTTTCTAAAACTAAACCTCTGCAACAATTAGGAGCTTGGAGCATAGTGGGCAGCACGACCATCGTTATCAGCAAAACTCGGATCTACTTCAGCAAAACCCTTCCTTAGTCTAAATAACCAAGCCATAGGACTTCGAGGTAGTTTGCCTAGTGCAACATAAATCCTCAACTTTTTGTTAGGCATTTGCATAATTGTCTTATGCAAATTAAGCCCTAACCGGTCTTAGGATTCCGAGGTAGTCGTTTGGTACGACATAAGCCCTCACATCTTCAAGGCTGTTTGTATGATTGTGTCATACAAAAATAAGTCCTAATTAATTAAAACAGGCAAGATGAAACATTAGATGAACTCCTAAATTGAAACCAAACAATAGGATAGTTTGGGAAGTTGCCAAGATTCTTCTTGGATCCTCAGCTTCTCCTACTTCTCTTCCTTTGGACTCCTGAAATAAACTGCTCCAAATTTGATCTATTCCCTATTGAAATTTCCAAAATCCAATTTGTTTGAAAACCTTAAACTTTGAAATTCTTGAGAGCAAAACAACTGATCATTATCGAGAGTTTTCTTAAGTGTCTAAGGACATCTAGGATGTAATTAACTATAGGGGCTTGCCCTTATAGGGAACTTTAAGAACCCAGGTAATATAAACCCTGCTTAATTCCTTTATATTAAGCAGGGGAACCTGTCGGCTTATAAAATTGGTTCGCGGACCAAACGGATGTCACAAATCTTTTAGTTTATTTAATCGAGCCCCATCGTCAAGCAGTGTGACTATTCCTCGGGATAGATACACAGTTTGTGGTGCGGTGCTCGTTTATATAAACTATTTGGGATGTGAGATCAGTTTGATTTTACATCTTAAAATTTTCAAACTCAAAAAAATTATTTTCAAAAATCAAATGCTACTTTCCAAATTATATATATATATACTTAAATTAAATTTTAAAACCTAAAAAATATGCCGACACACTTCCTATATAAAAATCTTTTTATGCTCAAATTATTAATCATTGTTAAAGTCCAGTGGATATGAATGTCTATAGTTAATGTTCCCCTGATGATTCCAACTTTCATTAGGATTTGCATGATTATTTTCCCATTGTTGGTTTCCACCCCTAGTAGTATGATTCCAGTTAAAATTTGGATGGTTCTTTCAACTTGGATTGTAAAAGTTAGAATACATGTTGTTTATGGTATTTAAAGTCTCATATGTTATGTTAGAATCAATCATATGCCCTAATGAACTTTCTTCATTTAGTGGAGTAAATTGAGGCTGATTTATTCAAAATTGGTCCAACTTCCTTAATATTGCAGCAACCTGAGATGCAAGAATTGCAATCACATCTGTATCATGAACACTGTCTACCTTTTTAGAATTTATCCTTGCAGAGGGCCATTGAAATTTATTTGTAGTCATTTCTTTAATTAACACATACGCTTCATCAAATGATTTTGATATTAATGAACCACCAGCAGCATCATCAATAATGGATGTAAGGGTTTCTACTAACCCATTATAAAAAGTTTAAATGATTAACCAATCGGTCAGAGCATGGTGTGGACACTTTCTTAGGAGTTCCTTAAATCTTTCCCAGGCTTCATACATGGATTCCCCTTTATACTAGCAAAAGGTGATAATATTGTTTCTAAGTTTAATAGTCCTTAATGGTGGAAAATTCTTAGCTAGGAATTTCTGAGTTAACTCCTCCCAAATTTTAATAGAGCCAAATGCTAATGAGTATAACCAAAATTTAGCCTTATCCTTTAATGAGAAAGGAAAAAGTCTTAGTTTAACAATATCTCTGACATGCCGTTATAACAAAATGTAGCATAAATTTTGAAAACTTGATAAGTGTAAATAGGGATCATTTGAAGGAGTTCCCCCAAACTGGTTACTATGCACCAATTGGATAATCGTTAGATTTAGTTCAAACGAGTCAGCTTCTACGACAGGGTTTTGCATGCTTGAGTTTATTTCATCTATCGTAGGATTTACATAATCCCTTAATGATTTATAATGATTTTCCAAGTTTTAATTTTGAATGTTTTCCATTTCCATTTCTAGTTTTTCAAGTTCTTTCTGTTTTTTTCTTTTTTTTGTCCTTTTTTCTAACTCGGGACCATAAAGCAAAAATCCTAGAGATCCTTTATATCGCATACGTAACAAAACAAACAATACATTAACAATTAAATAAATAAAATAGAAAATATATTCAACACAACAAAATATTTTAACAAACACCTTGTTTTTCATAGAAACAGTTTATTCCCAATACTTTTTCATACAAAAAACATTGTTCACACAAAAGAAAATTTTACGACACTACAATTTTCCAATTCTAAGCCAAATTACTTCAACTAAAATTCTTCTAAAATTTAAAATCAACCATTGTGATCCTCAACAATGGCGCCAAAAACTTTATCCTGATATTTTTTATATGTAAGGATTTATGAAGTTGACACCACTACTTGAAGATTTTAATCCCCAGCAACGGCGCCAAAAACTTGATCCCAAGTAAAGTAAGATTTCAATTATATCTTTAAATAGTAGGGATTCTACACAAGTATACGTATCATTATCAAGTAATATAGGGTATTCTGATTAAGCCCCAAATATCGATCCCACGGAGATCAAGGTTAATCACAACGGTTTTCAAGAGAAATTCTAGTCTACAATAATACTTCCAAGCTTGGAAGTTCGATACAGATTTAGTTTTAATTAAATCCTAAAATTATCATTACAATAGTACTTCTACTCCAAAGCTAAAATACTTAGTAAAAATCAGAAAGTGGGGTTTGATATATTAAAGTACCCTTCCTCACACAATGAAATTAGTGAAATGTGTAAAATTAAAATAAGTAGTGAGAGAAGTTGTGATAAATAAGTGCAATTATATTCTTTAACCTTACTAGAGATGCTATAATGAACATTGGTTAATCTAAAGTTTGAATAGTTTTGAAGAAGGGCTAGGCATGGAAGATACTAGCTCCACTCTAGTGTTCCCTCTTATCCCTCCACCTGGAGACTAACATCTCGCATCAAAACCTAATACAATAGACCAACTTAGGGGGCTTTAGCCTGTCACTCTAAATTCCTTTAATTATACTCCCTTCAAAGTTTATCTTCCTATTTATTTTCACTCAATTATATGAATTACATTCTCATCCATACAATCTCATGTGATTTTAACACAGTTGATTGAGACAACACCATCACGGATCTTACATGTTCTCACAACAGATTTTAACATGCAAGTTAGATTAAGTTTACATTTAAATGAAGAATAAAGTACAATCATCACAATATATTCTCACTTTACTAAATTCCATTTCCTACACATGCATATTAATTCATTATAAGAGGGAAGAGTAAGGAAAACTACTCACTACACATGGAGAAACAACAAGAACATTTCATTGAAGAAAACTTTAAAAGCATGCAAACAAAGTACTAGATTCAAATCAAAATACAATGAAAATACTTCTTTGATGGAAATCAAACCCTCCTTGTATAGCATGAGAAATCTCCTTACAATACTCTCCTAAAACAAAGTGAAAAGAAAAGAAGAAATCTCTCACTCTCTCTCTTTCTCTCTCACCTTGTCACCCCACTCGGGGCTCTCGCCCAAGCCTTCTTCTTCTTCTACAAGACTTCTCTTCCTCTTCTAATTATTTTAAGAGTTCAAGAGTTTAAAGAGAGTTTTTAAAACATTATCAAGCCTTATTTATTTTTTCCCAAGTGATGCTTAAGTGTCTCGTTAAAAGTGTCCATATCAATGAATCTTTCAAGGGATGCCTCAAGTGTCTCTTTGAGTTGTAATTTGAAAATAGATGATAAATGGTGGTGAATTTATCAACATAAATGTTTCGGGTGCAGTGATTATTTTGTTTCAGCTGCAGTGTATGCTTTGTTTTAGGTGTAGTGTATGTTTTGTTTTGGGTGCTTGATTTGTTGTTAGAAATCTTTTATGTGCCCTGTATCTGATATCCTAAAAAAGAAAAATATAGGATGGGGATTTATCTTTCCTTTGATGTTTGTTTGAGAGTTTAGGAAATGGCTGAAAGAAGCTACTTGATTTATCATCAGCAATGTTTCAGATGCCATGTATGTGGTATCCTAAAAATGAAAAACATGAAATGAGGATTTTTATTTAACTTTGATGTTTGTGTGAGAGTTTGGGAAATGGTTGAAAGAGGGAGTTTGATTTGTTGTGAGCAAAGTTTCTGGTGCCCTGTATGTGGTATCCTAAAAATGAAAAATATGGAATGAGACTTTATCTTTACCTTTGATGTTTGAGTCAGAGTTTGAGAAATGGTTGAAAGATGGTGCTTGATTTGTCATTAGCAATGTTTTGGGTTCCCTTGTATGTGGAATCCTAAAAATAAAAAATATGGAATGGGGCTTTGACTTTACCTTTGATGTTTGAGTGAGAGTTTGAGAAATGGCTCAAAGAGGGTGCTTTGTTGTTAGCAATGTTTCGGGTGCTCTGTATGTGGTATCCTAAATTGAAAAATATGAAATGGGGCTTTATCTTTATCTTTGATGTTTGGTGGTGGTGCAAGTTGGTTTGTGTTTGGAGGTGGTGGTTGGTGTATGGTTGTGTTTATATTAGAGGATGTGTAGGTGGCAGTGTTGTGGAAGTGATGGTTGATGTGTGGAGTTGGTGGTGGTGTTGTTGTGGATGTGTTGGTGTATTGATGTGCTGGGTGTAGAGGTTTTTGTGTGCGGAGGGTGATGGATAAAAAATATGTTGAATTTTTCAAAAAAAGAAAAAATCTAGAATTTTGTACTCTGGCACCAGAAAGGGCGCCGACGGCGCCCAAATCCAGATAGCACCAAATAAAAAAATGTTCTGAGTGACGACGGTGTCCAGAAACGACACCGATGGTGCCAAATGTTGGTGGAGGCCAGATTCAACGTATTTGGACAACTTTTGGAGGGATTTTGGAGGCATCTCTTGGGGAATTCGTCCCTAAGATATTTCAAAGCAAATTTGGTGTTAGAAAAAGTTGTGTGAGTGCAAAGTGTGTGGTGCGTGAGTGCCGTTTGAGTGTTGTGTGAGTAGAGAGAAGTAGGGAGGAAGTGAGAAGAGAGTTTAGAGTCTAGGGTTTGGTGCGAAAAGTGTTGTTTTGTGAGGGATTCTTCTCTAGGAATGTAGGAGGAGAAGGAAAGTGAGAGATTTCTTCTTCCTTACTGTTATAAGAGGGAATTTTCTATTATTGTGAAGTGGGAAAGAGATTCAAAGAACCTTAAAGAATTTTCTTGGGGAAGAAATTAAGATAAGTTGAATTTACTTCTTATTGTTTGTATGAATTTGCTTTTATATATAAATCCTTGTTTTGTCGTATCTTTCTCATGAATTATGAGTAGATTTCTTTGTCTTTATCCTTACAATGAGAAATGGTGATGTGATGATTTAGATTGGATGTGATATGTGTAAGTTAAGAAATTGTGATGATTTTTTACTTCGTACTTCATTTACTTTTTGATCTAGCCAATTAAATTGTTAAAATATGTTGTGAACCATACGATCCGAAAGGACTATGTGTTCTACAACAAAAGTGAAGATTACAGTCAATGTCCATGAATGCGTAAGTAGTTCATTGGGGTTGGGTACAAATAAATAGGGAAATATGGTTTATTGGGTGTAGAATTGGAGATTTTAGGGTGACAAATTAAGATCCCCAATTTGGTCCTAGTGTTTGTAAACTAAAGCGAGAGTTGTCCTTCAGGCAAAAGGAAGTGGGAGCTATGGAGTGAGATCCAGTGTCCTCCCAACCTAACCACAGATTTAAAAACTAAGCCTAGGATTAGCTAATATTTTTTATAGCACTCGGATAAGGGTAAAGAATATCTATGCTCCTATTTGACAATTTTCACTAATCTTTATCATTCACTCATCATAACATCATTATAAGGGGAGGACACTTTCTTCAAATTTGAACCTTTCAATACAAAACTTAGTGTAGTGGTAGTTAACTTAATTTCAAAGTTTAGAAAGTACTTTAGTGATCTTAAAATCTTTAACATCATTAAACTTTAGCAACTTTAGTATTTACTTTACGTGCATTGTAATTTGAATATTGGATTACTGTGTTATACTTTAAAGCTTTGCTTCCTCCTGTGAGATCGATAACCATGACTCCACTTGAGCCCTCTATTACTTGAGCGATACGTATACTTGCGTATATATTGGCTGCTTTCTTATTAGACTGATTATACTTTGTGACTGAACTGAAAACACTTACTAAATACATATTTAAGACAACCGCGATTAAGTTTTTGGCTCCGTTGTCGGGGAGGCAACAATAAATCTAGTAGTAATTGAAAACCTTTATTTCGTAATTTGCATTTATGTGTGTTTACTTACTTTTAAGTGAACTTACTGATGTGACTTTTTTATATGTAAGAATTTATGATCTTAAATTTATATATTTATAATGATTTTGTAAAGTCACAATTTCAAATGCAAGTATACGTATCATATAAAGTAATACATGGCTCTAATGTAGTTCCGTTTATCGATCCCACAAGGAAGCGAGGTAAGAGGTTCTTAGTCAAATTCTAGTCTACACTTATCAGACTTTAGATTAGAAGGTCGATATAAGTGGTTTTTCTATCAAGTACTACTAGAGGTAGATGATTATTTATAAGAATAATAACTACTTCTAAATGCAAATATTACTTCTAAAGATAACCCTTTTTGGATAAATTGGTTTGGTGAATTTTGAGATAATAAAATCTACTATTCTTTTGTAATGAATTGGATAAAGTTTAGGAATGAGATGCATTAAATATTGTATGTGCCAAATAGAAGCAATCCTATTCTTTACCCTCTTCCGAGTACCCCCTCTTTAGAGTGCTATAAAGAACATTGGCAAATCCTAAGCTTAGTCCCTAAATCCATGGTTAGGTTGGGAGGATACTGTCTCTCACTTCAGAGCTCCCACTGCCCTTCACCTGAAGGCCAACCCTAGCTTTAGTTACTAAACTTTAGGACCAAATTGGGGATCTCAACCTGTCACCCTGAAACCTCCAATTCGACGCCCATGAAACCATATTTCCCTGTTTATTTGCACTCAATCCCCATGAACTACGTAACTCAATCATGGACATTGAATGTGGTTCCACTTTGTTGAGAATTACACCACCCTTTTGGGACAATGCAATTGCAAGAAATTTTAACAATACAACGGGTCCTTTTTGTAATGTAAATGAAGTGCAAGTAAAAACCATCACATTTATAATTAAAACATCTTTTAGCAAGCATCCCAATATCCTAAACATGAGTCCTACTCATTGCAAAAGAAAAGTAGAATGAAAACAATGACATAATCTTCTTATTCCACTATTTCCAAATAAAAAGAAAGAGTAAGAGAAAGACATCGCAAAACACGAAGAAAACACAACGAAAAACTTCATTTCAAAGCAAATAAAAAAAATAAGTGTTCACAAAATCATAAGATAATGAAGAACACAATGCTTAGTTTTTTCCCCTTGAAACAAAGATGAAAATCTCTCCCACAAAGTCTCCCGCGGATCCATGCAATGTTAGAACATTCTCTTATAGATTCTCTCAAAATCTCCTCACCAATCTCTCTAAAAAGGTAGAAATCTACATTTGTTTTCCTATTCTAAGATCTCTCAACATTCTCTAAATTTTTTCTAACATCTCCCCCTTTTTTTGGCCTCAATTTCAGTTTAAAATAGTGTAGGGACGAATTTCCCAAGAGGTGCATGAAGAAACCTTCCAAAAAGCATCCAGATTCAATGTATATGGCCAATAACCGTTCAATTTCACATCCAGACCGTCTTGGACGCCGCAGATACTGAATAGGGCGCTGCTGGTGCCCTAATTTTTGTGGTCTCAGGTTTCTGGCACTGCCGGCGCCGGTTTGGGCGCCCCCGGTGCCCATCTTGTGCAGCTCCACCATTTTGCTATGTTTGTCTTCATTTCAGCTCCGATTCACCTTGTTTCAGTTGTGTTGCATTCCTAACAGATAGCCCTACAAAATAAGCATAAAACAACTTTTCTTTAAAGTGTAATCTCATTTTGAAAGACTTATCGAAATGTGCAAGTCAAAATTTGCTTTCTTGCTCATTTTTGCTCCAAATTGCACCACTTTTGCTTTCTTTTGCTCCAATCACTATTTCTTGTACCTAAAACTAAAAAACATACAAAATACCTTCCTTTAAAAGTGTAATATTGCCAAAAATGAGTAAAATCATATAGCAAAAATTGTATATATTTTTGGTGCATCACTTACTGTAATAGTATATGCTTAGTATTGAATATGAAGGTTTAGTGACTTATGATTCGGAGTTAGAGCGTACTATTAGAAAAATTCAAAACCAGAAAAAAAGAATCTAAAATTTTGAACAAAATGACAAACAGTTTAGATAGTCAAATAAATGAAAATGAACATCAACCTAGACATTTAAGAGATTATGCTAACCTTACAGTAGATGAAATTCACTTGACTATTCAAAAATCCTGATGCAGCTGCTAATTCATTTGAACTTAAACCTGTTATTATTCAAATGATACAAAATAATCACTTTGGTGGAACACCAAATGATGATCCTAACTTACTTCTTGCTAGTTTTCTATAATTGTGTGTTACATTTAAATATGGTGGAGTGTCAAATGATGTTGTCAGACTTAGACTTTTTCCTTTTCATTAAAGGATAAAGCTAAGGAATGGTTAAATTTATTAGCACCTAGATCTATCAGAACTTGGGGAAAACTATCAAAAAATTTTTATCAAAATATTTCCCTCCATAAAAAACTACTAGGATTGATATTACATCTTTCTATCAGTTTGAAGGGGAATCAATATATGAAGCTTAGAAAAGATTTAATGATCTCCTTAGGAAGTGTCCACATCATGCTTTACCAGATTGGTTAATAATTCAAACATTTTATAATGGATTAGTGGGATCTCTTAGGTCGTTTATTGTTGCTGCTGCTGGTGGATCATTAATGTGAATCCTTTTGACGAGGCATATTCTTTAATAGAGGAGATGGCTATTAATAATTTTCAATGGCCCTCTGAACGTTTAAATTAAAAAGAGTAGCTAGTATTAATGATTCTAATGCAATATCTATATTGACTTCTCAAATTGATACTATTTCAAAAAAATAGATCAATTTAGAATGAACTACTCTCAAACGCCTCAGGTTTTAGAAGAAAATTCATTGGGATAAATAGTAGATTCTCAATCATCTTATGAGACCTTAAATGCTATAAATAATAGACCCAACAATCCTTATTTAAATTATTATAATCTTGGTTAGAAACTACCCAAACTTAAACTGGAATAATAACACTGCTACTGTGAATTCTCAGTGGGGGAATAATTCTGTGATCCCATTGGGAAATTCGAACAACCAGGTGATACACTAACTATAGACCTTCTTATCCTCCAGGTTTCAATAGTAACCCATAATATAAGGAAACGAAATTATCTATGGAAGAATTAATATTAAACATGGTAATTAATTATAAAGTCAAGGGAATCAATTACAAAGTCAGAGTAATCAATTACAAAGTTAGGGAGCTGTTATTAAACATATTGAAAATCAATTAGGACATATTGCTACTGCACTTAGTAATATACCTTTAGGAACTCTCCCTAGTAATGTTGTAGTTAACCCAAAGGATTAAACTAAAGAACAAATTATGACTATACAATTAAGAAGTGGAAAATAATTGGAAACTAGAGAGAAAAAAGAAGCTCAAGTTAAAAAAGAGAAGGTAGAAGTTAAAAAAGGTAGTGATAGTGTATATCCAGATTTTGAATTCACTTAAACCGATGAAGATTACTGTAGAAAGACCACCACATTCGTTTCCTGAAAGATTAAAACAACAAAAGAGAGATAAACAATTTTAAATTTTTTTAGAAATCCTTAAAAAATTAACAATAAACATTCCCTTCATTGAAGCCTTAGAACAAATGCCTAACTATGTGAAGTTTATGAAGGATATACTAAATAAAAAAAAGAAATTTTATACATAATGAGACTGTTTCACTCAGTGAAGAGTGTATCGCAATTATTCATAAAAGAATTCTGAAAAACTTTAAGATCCCGGTAGGTTCACTATACCTTGTGCTATTGGTGAAATTTTTTTTGGAGGAGCATTATGTGATATGGGAGCCAGTATTAATCTCACGCCTCTATTAACTTTTAAAAGGATTGGAATAGGAGAAATTTTCCATACTTATGTAACTCTTCAGTTAGCTGATCCTTCTATTACTTATCCTAAAGGAGTTATAGAAGACATATTAGTAAAGTTTGATAAAAGAGGTGATAACAGAAATTAATTTGAGGAGTGGAAGGGTGTTACCTTCAAGAACGGCTCAAACAGAAAAAGGAAAGAAAGTGGTTGCTTGAGAAGATCTGCCTCTTGTTGACCTCATTTTTGATGAGGTTCTTTCTTCTCTCTCTCCTTAGTGCTTAGGATCTAGCCATAGGTCTTCTCCTTGACTATTCTAGAAGACTAGATATGGAACCCACCACTTAGAAATTCAAACACTTCTTAACTCCCTTCAAACCCCACATGTTTGATTGTAGATCCCCAGGCCACCTGGAGGGTTAAAACCAATATGTGAAGGTTTAAAGGATGAGTTTCCTATAGGACTCTTTGGCCTTAGGATTACCCTGGGTGGTCTGGTCTTGGTGAGGTTCAGCTTGCACACACCACACTCACACACACATTCCAAATCCTAAAATCACTCTTACCCAACTTGGCTTCCTGGCTCATGTAGGAAACTCATATGGATGGACCTCAATCCTTAAGCCCCTGGCTAAGAGGGTTAGGAACAACATATTGAATGCCTAAAATGAGTCCTCTCATGGCTCTTGTAAGCTTAGCATGGCTTCGTGGCTCAACCAAAATGGTTTCACTCTACTCACACCTAATCAATCTTCATTTTTCCCAAATTTCAAATTTTGACCCCCGGGGCCCTAAACCCACCGAACCTACCAAATATCCTTGAAATTGCCCAAAACTTCCAAAATTGCCTAAATTACCCAAAATTTCTCAAAATCAATCCTAAACATTCCCCAACACTCAATTTGGTCATCCATGGCCAAATGTACCAAAATTTCCAAAAGTACCCCCCAACACCCTCCAAATACCCAAATGACACCAAATTTTCCCCAAATTTGTTTTGGAATTTTCCTAACATCCCCACAAACAAAACTCTAACTTAATTTACCCTATATTTGGACCCATACTCCACCCAAGCCTGACTCAAACCAAAATTTCGCAAATTGGCCTAAACCAATCATGAACCCAAACAAGCCCAATCCCAAAATTAAGACCCAACAAAAATTGAAATCTCTTTTTCACACTCCCATAAACATTTTACAACATTAATTTTACATAAAACCCAACCTTAGTCCAACTTTAGCCCAAGTTAGCCTAATTTGACCTACTTTGACCCTATTATTAACAGACCTAAATTAAACCCAATTCAACTCCAAATTACCCCCAAACTTGTTCCAAATCATTCATGGCCCATTCCTAAACCAAATGCAATATTTATTTGGCTCAACCTTTTACCAAACTTTCATCCAAAAGGTTCATTTTGAAACATAAAAGCCCATCCCCTTAAAACACATAAAAGCCCATTTTCACCATATGTAAAAAAACCCAAATTTTCAATCCAAAGCCCACATGACATTTCTTTCCATCATCCATTTCAATTAAAATCTTTCCTAACTTTCAAAATCATCATTAAATAATTCCAAATCAACCCTCATGCCAAAATCATCCCTAAATGCCAAAATTTCTAAAACCTACTTCCATGAAGCTAAAAAAATCCATTCCCAAGCCAAATGGAGCCATGGAGCCATGCATAAGCCACCTGAAAGCCATTGGGGATCTTTCCACCTCATCATACTCAAAGTGGCAAAAGGAGGGAACCCTTTAATGATTCCCTTAAGAGTGATTAAACATTCCCATGTTTCCCCTAACCCATGCTTAAGCCTAATTATACTTTGATTGTGACTTGAACCCACTAATCTAGCTGAACCAAATGACTTTCTCTCAGCCCAAATCAAGTCTTGGGGAGGTACACCCAACCCATTTGCATGGTTTGACCAAAATAAGCCAAAATGAGCTCTCTCCCCATACCATTTAAATCAAACCCCTTTACACATGTCCAAAGCCAATTGAACTCACCAAACCCCAGCCCTGACCTCACTGGTCAAGATGGTGACCCATGCCTGCCGGCCAGCCACCTGGGTGCCGGAAAACACTACACCCGAGAGCTCCATGTGAGCCAAAAATTCAAATTCTCCTTTACTGAGCTGTCCCATGGCCAATGGTCACTGGAGCTCTTATTCTCCTCCCTTGAGCAGCTGATCCCAGCCTTCAATTGATCCTGGGAAGCTCTCTAGCCATGGCTATTTAAACTCCTCACCTCCACGGCCAAAAGGTTGGATGCACTGGACCTTAACAAAACTCTGTCAAATTGGTTCTAAACTCCTCTCCTAACCTAGAGCAGTTGATCCCCACTGAAATCCAGCCCTAAAGTCCTCTCTGTGAGCTCAATTTTAAGCTAAAAAACATGACACTTCACCACAGTGAGCCAATCTTCAAATTGATTGACTCTACACCATCACCAGACCAAGAGAAGAAGTTCCCCAGTGGAAGCCCCCTCACCAGGCCAGCCATTCCTTCTATCGGCTAGAGCTCGAAATCGGTCTTGGTGGAAGTCAGGTCTAGGCATTTCACCACAGCTCCAGGCTTCATGCCTAGCTTCCTTAGACTCTAACAAACGTGCCGAGCCTCTTTGATTGAAGCTTCACTTCTCAGAGCCAAGGTATTGAACCCTTCCTTCCTGAGAGCTTCTTTCGATTCTCCATTTTGTTTGAGTTAATTTCATAGCATCATAGCCATATAGATATGTTCCTCTTGTCGAGACGAGTTCATAGAGCCCAAGATCATGCAATTTGGTTGAGAGATGAGTGAGATCTTAGGTTTAGAATGTGGACGGCTCTCAGGACGCACCAGTCGTATACGATGACCAGCTACCGTTGGATGGCGTGTGTAATGAACAAATGGTGGAGATCAAGCCGGACGAGGAGATGAAACGGAGAAGCGGGCTGCGTGGCATCCCAGTCAGATGGTAGTGTTGAATAAGAAAGCGCCGCGTGGGAATTCAGAGTTGCCGAGGATAACGAGGCGCCGCACTGGATAAGTAGAAAATTAGGGTATTTTTGATTTATTTAAATGCCCAGAACTTTGAAAAATCATATCTTTGCATAGAAAAATGATAAAGATAAAATAAAAATACCCTCTTGCTCAGTGAACAGAGGAGAATAATGTGGAAAAAGAATTAAGTTAACTTGTTGAGTCTCTGATTTTTAATTATTTAAATACTCTCTGTGATTTTTTAATTCCCTATTTGCATACATAATTCACCATGACATAAGAACATAGGGCTTTTCTAGCCACTGTTCTTAGGAGCATTTCCTGAATTTTCGAAGACCAGAGATCATCTCTATGATAAGTTATTTATTTTCCAAGTTTATGTGCCTGTTTTGGGATTTTAATTCTAATAATTAGCATATTGCTTAGAAAATTTTAGAAAAATTAGGGGAGGTACCTTATAACCAGAGGACCCTAGAAAAATTATGGTTTGATTTAATTCCTTAAGAATAACCCTAATTAGCCTAAACCCTTGGAATTGAATTTTAATTAATTAGGAGTAATCACACATCAAAATCACTTGAAAATAATTCTCCATTATCATTTAGGATGCAGAGAACCTCACATAAAAATTTCAAGTTAATTGGAATTAATTTAACCACTAAATGAATTAATTAAGTGAAATAGTTATTTTAAAAATTAAAAATTTCATAAAATCTAAAATATACTTAAAAAATTAACCAAGCTTGTTTTGTGGGCTCTCTGGTATCAGAGGGGTCTAAAAAATTAAAATTGGATTTTTTTAAAAAATTTCATTTTTAACCTCATTCTCAATATTTTAATAATTAAAAAATTAAGAAAATCACAAAAATATTAAAAATCACAAAGATGTCATATTTTTTTCATTAATCACTTAGGAAACAACCAAATATTTTTCTTAAGTCTCTAGGTTAAGATATTGAATTTTAAAAGCTTAATGTAATTTTTAATATTTAAAAAATGAATTTTCTTAACCTTCAATTAAAATAATTCTAATAAATCAAAGAAAAATTAGAAAAATATAAAATTTATTTCTCAGACTTCCTTGAGTTCACAGGGATTTAAGAAAAATATAAAACTCAATTTTCAACTTTAATTTTATTTTATAATTAATTAATACTCCAAACTTAAAATAATTATAATAAATAAAATAAATTAAAAAAATCACTAAAATTGGTCCAAGTGGTCCTCTGGTCAGTAGGAACATCCCATAATTTTCCTAAGGATAGAAACCTTACCTTGGTCATGTTGTTAAATTTTCATTGAAAACCCTTATTTTTCAAAAAAAATAATTATATAAATTAAATTAAAAATGGACAAATTACTTTTCCTCCTCTAATATCTTAATTGACATGTAAGTGAGGTGACATAAAAATTTTAAGTTTATTTTAACTCAATTTAGTGAGTTATGGGGTGAACATGCTTAAAAGGGCATAAAAGTAATTAAAGATTTAAACCCTAATGAATGCTTTAGGCTTAATCAAAGGGAGGGATGAATATTTGATCTTAATTTTCTTTTGGATGATTGAAACTTAGGGAATTAAGGGGTAAAAACCCATTAATCACTTTTAATGAATAAAAAATGGAACTTAATTAATTAAATCATTTAAATTTTGGGAGAATAATTAAAATTTGGATTATTAAGATTAGGGATATGATTTAAGAAGATATCAATTCTTTAATTTAAAATCCCTAAATGAATCACTCCAATAATATTCAATTTTTAATTAACTATAGAGAAATAATGATCAAATTTAATGATTGAAAAGGAGATAATTTTTAATTAAGTTAAAGCTTAGAACATTAAATGATTTAATAATCAAAATAAAATAAATCTAAAACATTAAAACTAATTTGAAATCACTTGGAAACAAACTTAAAACAAATTTGAAACATAAAAATTAATCTCAAAACAATTAATAACAAAAAAAATGTGAAAACTGAACCAATTAAAATTAACCTAAAGAACTATGATTAATTTAAACCAAATTTGAATCATTAAAATTTAGTGAAATTAAATAGTTTGAACACCTCTATCAACTTAAATAATTTGAAATATTAAAGATTAACCTAGAACAGTTCATGATTAGAACATCATAAATTAAATCATTAAAATTAACCTAAAATATTAAGATCATTTAAAACATAAAGGTTTAACTGAATTAAACAGCTTGAACACTTTTTTAACTCAAAATGATTTAAAACACCTAAAAGAGCCAACTAAAACTTTATAATTAAATCAAAATCACTTTAAATCTTCAACTCAAAACTTCGATCAAGATTGGTTAAAATCTTTAATGAACCAAGTTGCCCCTAAAGACTTTCATTATCATAACTCTTAAATGAAGCATTAAGTGAAGTGTCACTTCACTCACCGGATACTCAAACGTCCAAATTCACTGAGCAAGAAACAAAACTTAACTAAATTCTTGGATGACCAAATCACCTGTACAACGAAATTCATTTGGGCTCGAAATATTCCCAGAAATATTGAAAAGATGTTTAGGATCCATTCTAAGCACTTTCTCAATATGATGAGATGTTTTAGAAGAACAGTTGAACTTAATTGTTCTTTAGTGAAGAAAATCATTCTTAACAAAACACAAGAACCCATACGTCATAGGAAGTGACTAGCAATAGGATTAGGTTTTTGGTAGACAACCAGAACCTTCCCTTAGCTATTCTTAAGTGCTTTCCTTGAAATATATATAAATGCTCTGACATGTGTTTTAAGTGCAGCCGGGAATGACAAGAAGACCCTCCAGGTACGCTTTTATTTTATTGCTATTTATTTACCTGCATTGCACTTTACTTCTTTTGCATGTTAAACAAGAATGACACCCTGCATGAAAACTGAAACTTTTAGGATAGCCACAAAAATGAAACCCAAACTAAATTAAAATCAACACAAGATAAAATTCACCGCCACAATATTCAAAAGATAAAACAACTCAAAATTTAATCACAAACAAAACATCAAAACTATAACTTCAACTAAATAAAAATGTCTCGTTGGATGACCTTGAATCCCTCGGATGATGTAACCCACGTGTTGCTAACGAGATTTCCCACGGTCTAAATGAAAGTGTGGAACTCATTCAATTGAGTTTAGCAAATTCATTTGGACTAAGTGAATCCGATGAAAATAACGATGCCGGGATGATGAAACCGTGGGATCTTAATCGGTTCTGCTTAATCAACTTTAAGGTTTGTTTTAATTAAAACATTAAGACATCTGAATCTTAAGACTTTTCTAAACCAAAACACTTCTCTCATCTTTTGATTATCACTTTCTAAAACTAAACCTTCTGCAACAATAAGGAGCTTGGAGCATAGTGGACAGCACGACCATCTTCATCAGCAAAAACTTGAGTCTACTTCAGCAAAATCTTTTTTGTAATTAAATAAAAAAGACATATGATTTTGAGGTAGTCTGCCTAGTGGAACATAAATCCTCAAATTTTCGTTAGGCATTTTGCATAACTGTGTTATGCAAATTAAGCCCTAACTGGTCTTAGGACTCCGAGGTAGTCATTCGGTACGACATAAACCCTCACATCTTCGAGGCTATTTGTGTGATTATGTCATACAAATATAAGTCTTAATTAACTAAAATTGACAGGATTGAAACATTAAATAATTCTCTCAAATTGAAGCCAAACAATAGGATAGTCGAGAAGTCACCGAAGTTCATTTCGGGTCTATGACATCCCCTACTTTTCCTTTGGATTTCTGAAATAAACTGTTCCAAATTTGATCTAATCCCTTTTGAAATTCTAAAATTCAATCCTTTGAAACCTTAAACTTTGAAATTCTTGAGAGAAAAACCGCTGATCATTATCGAGAGTTTTCTTAAATGATTCCTGTCATTTAAGATGTAATTAACTATAGGGGCTTTCCCTTATAGGAAACTTTAAGAACCCATGTAATATAAACCCTGCTTAATTCCTTCATATTAAGCAGGGGAACTTGTCGGCTTATAAAATTGGTTCGCATAACAAACATATGTCACAAATCTTCTAGTTTATTTAATCGAGCCCCATCATCAAGCAGTGTGTCTATTCCTCGGGATAGATACACGGTTGGTGATGCGGTACTCGTTTATATAAACTATTTAGGATGTGTGATCATTTGATTTCATATCTTAAAATTGTCAAAATTAAAAATATTTTCAAAAAAATCAAATGCTACTTTTCAAATTATATATATATATATTTAAATTAAATTTAAAATCTAAAATTCGCCGACAACTTCTGTTGGCGACCCTTTTTTTAAAAAATACAAAACACAAACCTAAAACAATATGCCGACACCTCCATCAATGGAAGAAACACATATTCAAGAAGAAGTTGGAGGCTCAAATAAAGTTGATTACATCGTGCTAGCTGATCCCTGATATTTATACTTACTTTTATATATGAATTTATACTTCTTTTTAATGCTATTTCTTTCTTTACAACGACGCCAAAAACTTAATCCAATGAAAATAAGTGTTTTAATTGTTGCTATTATAAAATGGGATCCTACGCAAGTATACGTATCATTATCAAGTAATATGAAACTTTCTGATTAAGCCTCGAGATAGTGAACCCACAAAGAAAATAACAAAAATTTTCTTAAAAGAAAGAAAACAAAAAAATAACTTTTTTACTTTTTAAGAAACATCTTATCCAAACTAAAGATAATATTCTAGGAAAGAAAGTTCGATTCTTTTTGATAATTTTTATAATTTGAGTCGAAAGCAAACAACTACTTTAACTATTTTTGTAAGAGTAAAGCAAATACAAATAAAATATCTTTTCCTTATTTTGAATCAATATAAAGTCATGGAATTCTATTGTGGAAGTATCTAAAATGTGTTGTGCCAAATAGGAGCAATTATATCTTTACCCGTACTAGAGATACTATAAAGAACATAGGTTAATCTAATGTTTTATTAATTTTGAAAATGGGCTAGGTAGAAAAGATACTAGCTCTCACTCTTTTTTTTCCTCTTCTCCGTCCACCTTGAGGTTAGCAGCACGTATCAAGACATAAACAATAAATTGAACTAGAGGCTTTAGCCTGTCACTCTAAAGTCCTCTAATTCTACACTTATCAAAGTATATCTTCTTATTTATTTGCACTCAACCATACAGACTACATTCTCACCCATATAATCTCATGTGATTCTCACCATTTGTTGACTTAGACAATACTATACCAGTTCTTACATGTTCTCACAACATGGATTAACGTCTTAATTGGCCAAATCAAGAAGTAAATGAAGTGCAAGTTTTGGGTCATCACAACTTCTTCCAACATTGATTTCCTATTCTTCACACAACATCCATCCATAACTTAATTACTTCATCATTTTAAGGAAAAATAAAAATAAAACTACTCAGAATTCGTGGAGAAAATACAATCACAACTTGGTTTAAAAGTAGAAATCATAGTGAAAATACAAGAAGTTTTAATGAAAAACCAAATGTAATAACAAAGATAAAGACTTATTTGAAAATCCTCTCCAACCAACTCTTGAAGTTTTTTTGAAAACTCTGCTTTTCCTTACAATATTCCGTAAAGGGTGGCGCCCAACTCTAAGGACTTAAATTATCTCTTCTAATTCTTATACAAACTATATTAAAGTAAGTAGAAATGATGAAGTGGAGTGGTGTGTTACTAAAAAACACAATAAACATAAACCACATACCCTCTAACAACAACCATTTTATGATTTCCCTTCTTTTTATAATTTTCTAACATGTGCTTTCGTGTCTCTTCCAAATTATGTCCAGATTCAATGAATCCTCCAAGAGATGCATCCATTTAAGAGTAATTTAAATTAATTTTGACTTCAATAGGAAGTTATCCATGTTTTTACAAAGAGATGCCTCAAACACCCCTTAAAAATGATGCCAAAAATTATTTAAATCCTCTTAAGTAACTGCCACACGTAAGCATGAGGTCTCGACACTTAGCCACAGGGCTCCTGGTGTGTAAGCGTAGGGTCTTGGTGCTTAGCTGTAAGGCTCTGACGTGTTAGCGTGGGTTCGGGTACTTAGCCGCCACAGATCAATTTCACACCTTTCTTCATTTTGCTCCAAATTTTGTCGTTTTTCACTCATTTCATCACATTCATCCATTTAATCATGCTTGCAAGAAAAATACAAAAAAATACCTTTCATTAAAATGCAATATCATCAAAAATAGGTATAAAAATGTTTATAAAAATACTATATATTTTAGTTGTATTAAAATCCCCTAAACTTACAATGTTACTTGCCCTCAAGTGACACTATAATCACATAAAACTAAACAAGCAAATTATGTGGATGAGTTTCTTTAGGAGTTTCTAAAATTTTGTTCTAGAAATGTAGTGGACGAATTTAGAAAAGATTTAAGTAAATGAGACCAATTTAAATTTTAAAAATCTCTTAGGTAAAGGTTTATGAAAAATATGAGTTCCTATCTTATTCAAAAATACTTTTAGATTTTTCAAAATATAGGGTTTAGGCATTTTATTTTCTTTACTTAAAAATATTTATTAAAAACAATGATACTAACTATATTATATTCATAAGCTTCAAGGTTTTCTCAAATCTTATACTTCTAAAAAGATTAGGTGTGGAACTAATTTTTGATTTGGCCCTTAAATCCTCAATCTTCTCCTTCCTTTTTCACATAATTTTTTTTTTACTTTTCTTATCTTCTTCTTCTTTTTTTCTTTCCTTTTTTTTCTTTTTCTTTTTAGGCTAGGATTACTATATCTGGATAGACCTTTAATAATTTTGAATTTCACCCTTCCTTTTCTAAAGCATAAGGTAGATATATATCTTTTACTTAGGTATATAATAAAAGTTTTGAAAATTATTTTTAATAAAAGAACTTTAAGTATTAAAAATAAAAGTCTAATCCACCTATTTTTCCAAAAATACAACTTTTCCTACTAGATAGTTACAAAATATTTATCATTTCTTTACCAAGAAATTTTTATATTAAAATTTTTCGTCTTTACTATATATTTTAACTAAATCCTCTTACTCATATTCAAAGTTTTACTTCCCTAATATAACTTCATTCACAAAATTATTTTTCAATCAGAATCCAATTTATTTTTAACACATTAGAGAACAAATAAAATTTAGATTTTTGAAAATTGTTTTTCAAACCCTCCAAACTATAAAGTCTTTGTTATGATAAAACATTTAAGTATAGTAAAAAGATACATGGGTAGGAATTAAAAAACTATAAGTATCATGCTTGAAGAAATTTTTATATCGTAAATATGCAAGTATAACAACTAAAAACAGGAGTAAAAACAACTAGATCGAAATTTAACTTCACATTTTATATAAATAAAATTCAAAAGGCTTCTAAAGTAGTGGAGGTATGATACACCTAAAATATATAGTGTTTTTATGCACATTTTTATACCTATTTTTGATGATATTGCACTTTAATGGAAGGTATTTTGTGTTTTTCTTGCAGGTATGATGGAAATGAGTGATTATGATGAAAGGAGCAAAATTGGATAAAATTTGGAGTAAACAAAAGAAAAAAAATGAAAAATTGGACTTTGGCGGCTAAGCGCCGCCTGGTCGGCGCTTAGTCGCCACAGTTAAAAATCAGATTTTCTTCATTTTTGGAACAAATTCGAATGAAGGGATGCATCTTTTAGTGGATACATCTTTTAGTGGATACATTGAATCGGGACATTATTTGAAGAGACACCAAGGCACCTTTTTGATTATTATTAAAATTATGTCATGAGAGTCTAGTGGTGTGTGTGTGGGTCTACTCTCCTAGTTTTCAGTGTCATCTTCTAGTTTCAAAGAGTTTAACTTTTAGTCGTTTATTGTTTAAAGTCTTTTAGAGTTAGTTAGTTAAGGAGAAAGGGTTGGTGTGAAACATTCCTTCCACCATTTTTCTTTCATCCATTTATCTAGTTCTTATTGAAGTCTAAAGTCAGAGTTGAAGTAAAAAGAGTTGAGCGCCAACCTCTGTAGTGTTGTCCTGTGGAAAGTCAAGTTTCAAAGGAACTTCCGGAGTATTGTGGAGAGGATTTTCAGATAAGTGTTTACTTCTATTTTTTTATTTAATTTTTCTTATTTTGTTTTCTTTATGATTTCTATTTTCAAATCAATGTTTTCTTGTGTTTTCTCCATGAGATCTAAGTAGTTTTCTTTATCTTTTTCTTTTTAGAATGAAGAAGTAATTAAATTATGTAGCATTATTGTGGAATGTATAAGTGTTTAAAGTTGGAATAAGTTGTGAAGATTTAAGTCCATGAACTTAATTTACTTCTTAATTTGGCCAGTTAAAATGTTAAAATTTGTTATGAGATTATGTAAGATCCAATGTGATATTGTCTCAAACAAAAATTGGTAAAAATCACATGCAATTATATGGGTGAGAATTGTAGTCCATATAATTGAATGCAAATATATTAGGAGATTTTTTTTTAATGGGGAGTAAAATTAGAGGTTTTTAGAGCGACAGGCTAAAGTCCCCTAATTTGGTTTGATATTTTAGATTTTGTTATGAGAAGTTAGCCCCCAGGTGGAGGGAATCGAGGGAACTTTAGAGTGAGAGCTCGTATCTTCCCTGCCTAACCATGTTCAAAATTTTAAAATTTCAAATTAACCAATGTTTTTTATAGAAACAAGTAAGGGTAATGAATACATTTTCTCCTATTTGTCACAACACATTTAAATACTTTCACAACAATACTTTCATAAATATTACTACTTTATAAGAGAAAGAAAAAGATATTTTATTTCTAGTGTTTTATATTGCATTTTAAGTTCTGATAATTTTCACTTCCTGCTTAGCTTTATATCAAAAATACCAAAAACATTTTTCAAACTTTACAGATCAAAATATACTTTCAAAAGTCATTTAAAAAGTAAAAATATAATTTTCTTATTTCTTTACAATTTTTACATTTCTCTGTGGGGTTGATATCTTGGGGCTTAATCAGAAAGTCCAATATTACTTGATAAACGATATGTATACTTGCGTAATATCCCATATTATAAAATCATAATTTTCATATCTAAAACGTAAGTATAATTTCAGAGGGATCATGTTTTTTGCACCATTGCTGGAGAGATTGATTAAAACTGCATTTTTAAAGAAAATTAAGAAAAAAATTAAATTTTTTACTTTTCTTTATTTCTGTTAGTGTGTTGTGTTTTGTTTTATTTTGTTGTTGTATGTGTAGTTCAGGTTCTGAGGGACTTGTGCCTTACGATTCTGAATTAGAAAGAACTATCAGAAAAATCAAAAAATTAAAAATATAGAAAAAGATAATAATATTCAAGAAATAGTAAATCACTAAAATCAAAATGTTAGCATCCATCAAGAATTCAGACCTTTAAGAGATTATGCTAACTCTACAGTGGATGAACTTCATGGTAGTATTCAACACCCTGCTGTAGCTGCTAATTCCTTTGAGCTTAATGTTGACCTCATTTTTGATGAGGTCTTCTCTTCCTTTTTTAGTACTTAGGATATAGCCTTAGGCTTTTCCTTTGACTATCCTAGAGGATTAGAATTGGGACCCACCACTTAGAAATTCAAACCACTTCTTAACTCCCTGAAAACTCCACAAACTTGATTGTAAACCCCTAATCACCTAGAGGGTTGAAATCAAATGTGGAAGTTTAAAGGATGAGTTCCTATAGGACTCTTTGGCCTTAGGACTGCCCTGGGTGGCCTGGTCTGGTGAGGGCTGACTTACACACACACTACACTTATACACTACACTTTCACACACCTCCTAAAACCACACCCATACCCAACTTGACCTCCCGACTCATGAAGGTGATTCACATGGATGATCCTTAACCCCTAAGCCCTCGCGCAAGAGGGTTAGGAACAACATAGTGAATGCCTCAAATGAGTCCCTTCATGGCTCATGTGGGCTTGATATGGCTTCATGGCTCAACCAAAATGATTTCATTCCACTTACATTTACCCAATCTTCAATTTTCCAAATTTTCAATTTTTGACCCCGGGACCCCAGACCCGCCTAGCCTACCCAAAACCCTTGAAATTACCCAAATTTTCCAAAATTCTCCAAAATCACCCAAATTCCTCAAAATCAATCCTAAACATTCTCCCACCACTCAAATTGAGCATTTTTACCCAAAATATCCAAAATTCCAAAAAATACCCCCAATACCCTCCAAATTACCAAAATGCCCCTCTTGACCCAAAAATCCAAAAAATTCCAAAAATTCCCAGAAAATTCCAGAAAATCCCAAATATTCCCAATTTCATTTTGTTCAACTACACCATGGGCATTTTTGGTAGATTTATGTGAACATTCCAGAAAATTCCAGAAAATCCCAAATATCCCAAATATTCCCAATTCCAACAATTCCAAAAAGTTTTCACCATGAATAAGCGCCAGATTTCGTGGCTAAGCACTGAAGGCCTCGCACTTAGGTTCTGTTTCACGAAAATTGATTTTTAGCAGTTAAAAACCCGAAAATCGCCATTTTTAACTTACCCAATCATCTTCAACCTCTAATTTTCGCAAAAAAAGGAGCCTATGACATCAATATATTGGATCATTTGAGGGTCGATCTCAAGAAAAATTGTTAGATTTGGATTGCTTGTGGTAAGAGCACTACTCCTAAGTAAAAGTTTTTAATTTTCACCATATATTTTGAGTACATTTTGGAAAATCCTAAAATCACTATTCATGGTGAAAATTTGAGGAAAAGGATGAGAAATTTCTTGGATTTAGTGGAAATTACTTTTGGAAGTTAATTTAGCAAGTTTAGTTTGATTTTGGAATTTATGGTGAATTTTTTTGTGAATTTTTAGATATGGCTCCAAAGTCAAAGCGTGCAAGAGAAAAGACGAGATTTGATTCTGATAAGTTTATTAGTGCAAGGGCTGAGGAACGATACGTCGACGCATTACAGTCACATAAATTGATTCCCGAGCGTGTGTTCAGTAAGTCAGGAGAAGTTATTGAGGAGATGATTTCTAGAAGGAATTGGGATAATTACTGTTGCTGTTGTTTCTGTAGTCAGAGAGTTTTATGTGAACTTACCTGCAGCAGAAGAGAATTTGGTGATGGTGAGAAGGCAACAAGTACATTTTACATCTGTGGTAGTCAATGTCTTTTATCGACTGCCTCCTAATATGTTTTGTTTTTATTCTAACTATCATCCTACTAAGGGAGAGTTAAATGAGATAATGGCATTTTAGACTGAGGAAGAGGATTATGGAAGATAACTAATGATAGAAGGGTCAATTTCCAAGCCTCTAAGTTAAATGCCACTTCTAAAGCATGGAGTATTTCATCTCATCTAAGCTGTTGCCTTCATGTCATACTAGTGAAGTTACAAGGGAGAGAGCTCTGTTGAACTATTGCATTCAGCAAGAGAAGCCTAATCATTCATTATGTGAGCAGTCTGGTGTGAAATTTGAAACTTGTGAAGAGGTCCTTTAGCCTTTGAAACCAATTACCAGTGTAAACATTGGAGCTTACACTGTACATTCAGAGTTTGACTGGAGAGGATGATTTGGTAGGAATTCTACTGCTTCAGCTTCAGCTTCTGTTGCTTCTACTTCACGTGCTACTACTTCGAGAGCTTCATCATCAAGTGATTCATAAACTGGTTTGTTAAGAAAGATTTTGAAGAAGGTGAGTCTTACTCGTGAGCATATTAGAGACATGGATGGTAAGATGGATAATATGGAAAGATATATTGTAACACATGATGAATATGAGCAAAATTATCAACATTATTTGGATAGATTGATTAGAGGAGATCTGAGTGCTGAGATGCCCCCTCATCCATTCTACATACCTCATGTGCATCCAGTGATTGGAACGAGCAAGATGATGATGATGAGGATGATTAGTGATTTGTTTTTTATGTGTTACTGAGTTTTTGTTGATGTACTGATGTATGGTATGTCTTGTGTTTTATTTTGATGTTGTATTTGTGGTGTGAACTCTGGTAGTATGCAGATTATAGTTGGACTATTTTTGCATATTTAGATGTATCTTTGTTGGATTGATATTTCTATATGTTGCTTTCTGTGATATATGGGTAGTAGTAAATGTTTTTATGTGTATGTTCTGTCAGAGTTTTTATAGTGTGAACTTTAATTCCAGAACTGTTAGAAGAATATGGAACACTATTTAAAACTTTTATTTAAAAACTGCATGTTTAAAACTTTTCAAAATCTACTACTACCATTTGTTATCTAGTATTGGTGTGATTTCAGTTATTTTCAGTTGGTGTGTATTTGCTTTGAAAACCTCCACTATTGTAGAAGTCCTTTGAAATTTTGAAATTTCTATTTAATAAAAAATTGAAAAATTTGAATTTGATTCTTTTTACTCCTGTTTTAGAATTGTTATACTTGCATATTTAGGATATTAAGATTCCTGCAAGCATGTTATGTTAGTTTTTAAATCACTCCCATGTATCGTTTCTTATGCTTAAATGTTTTATCTTAAATAAAAATTAAAGTTTGGGGGGGGGGGGCGGTGGATTTGAAAAACAGAAAATTTTTCAAAAACCTAAAATTTTATTTGTTCTCAAGCATACTTAAATATAATTTGATTTTTGATTGAAAACAATTATGTATATGAAGTTATATTAGGGGAGTGAAATTTTGAATATAGAAATGAATAAGAGAATTTAGTTAAAATTTATAGTAATAATGAAAATTTTAAAGTTAAAATTTTCTTAGTAAAGAAGTGTTAAATATAGTTGAACTATCTTTAGTAAGAAATGTTGTTTTTTTGGATTAATAGAAGATTTGACTTTTATTCTTCAAAGCAAAAATTTCTTTTATTGAGGAATAATTTTCAAATACTATTATTATGATTTTTAAGTGAAAGATGTATATCAGAACTTTATTTTAAATGAAAGGGTGGAATTCAAAATCATTAAAGGCCTATCCAGATATAATAATCACTGCCTTATAAAGAAAAATAAAAGAAAAGAAAAGAAAAGAAGAGAAGAAAAAAAAAAGAAAAAGAAAAAAAAAAGTGAAAAATAGTATGAGAAAAGGAAGGAGAAGCTTGAGGATTTAAGGGCCTAGTAAAAAATTGGTTCCATACCTAAAGTATAAGATATAAGTTCTGAGAAAATCTAAAGCTTAAGGTTAAAATAAGTAAGTAAAAATTTTTTTAAATAAAGATTTTTAAGTGAGAAAAATAAATGTGTGAATCCTATATTTTGAAGAATCTATAAGTATTTCTGAATTAGAAAGAAACCTATATTTTACATTATCTTTTACCTAAGAACTTTTTAAACTTTAAGTTGGTCTTAATTACTGAAATTTTTTCTAAATTGGACTATTTCATTTCTAGAACAAAATTTTGTTACCTTCCTAAGAAACTCATTACATAATTTGCATGCTAAAATTTTCTATGTGATTAAGAGTCACTTGAGGACAAGTAATATTTTAAGTTTGGGCAATTTTGATACACCTAAAATATATAGTGTTTTTATGCACATTTTTATACTTATTTTTGATGATATTGCACTTTAATGGAAGGTATTTTGTGTTTTTCTTGTAGGTATGATGAAAATGAGTGATTATGATGAAATAAGCAAAATTGGATCAAATTTGGAGCATAAAATCAAAAATAATGAAAAATTAGACTTTGGCGGCTAAGCGCCCCCTGGTCGACGCTTAGCCGCCACAGTTAAAAATTGAATTTTCTTCCTTTTTGGCACAAATTTCAAGGGGTGTTTGAAGCAAATTTTGGTGGTGACTTCATTAACTTCCCATGGGCGGCAAATTCGAATGTAGGGATGCATCTTTTAGTGGATACATTGAATCAGGACAATTTTAAGAGACACCAATGCACCTTTTGGATTATTATTAAAATTATTTCATGAGAGTCTAGTGGTGTGTGTGTGGGTCTGCTCTTCTAGTTTTCAGTGTCAAGTTCTAATTTCAAAGAGTTTTACTTTCAGTCTTTTATTTTTTAAAGTCTTTTAGAGTAAGTTAGTTAAGGAGAAAGGGTTGGTGTGAAACCTTCTTTCCACCAATTTTATTTCATCCATTTATCTAGTTCTTATTGAAGTTTAAAGTCAGAGTTGGAGTCAAAAGAGTTGGGCGCCAACCTCTGTAGTGTTGTCCTGTAGAAAGTCAAGTTTCAAATGAACTTATGGAGTCTTATGGAGAGGTTTTTTAGATAAGTGTTTACTTTTGTTTTTATATTTAGTTTTTCTTATTGTGTTTTCTTTATGATTTCTATTTTCAAATCAATGTTTTCTTGTGTTTTCTCCCTGAGATCTGAGTAGTTTTCTTTATTTTTTTCTTTCTTAAATGAAGAAGTAATTAAATTATGTATGATTGTTGTGGAATGTATAAGAGTTCAAAGTTAGAATAAGTTGTGAAGATTTAATTCCATAAACTTAATTTACTTCTTAATTTGGCCAGTTAAGATGTTAAAATTTGTTGTGAGATTGTGTAAGATCCAATGTGGTATTGTCTCAAGCAACAATTGGTAAAAATCACATGCAATTATATGGGTGGGAATTGTAGTCCATATAATTGAATGCAAATATATTAGGAGATATGTTTTTAATGGGGAGTAAAATTAGAGGTCTTTAGAGTGACAGGCTAAAGTCTCTTAATTTGGTTTGATATTTTAGATTTTGTTATGAGAAGTTAGTCCCCAGGTAGAGGGAATCGAGGGAACTCTAGAGTGGGAGCTGGTATCTTCCCTGCCTAACCATGTTTAAAATTTTAAAATTTCAAATTAACTAAAGTTCTTTATAGAACCAAGTAATAGTGACCAATAAATTTGCTCCTATTTGTCACAACACATTTAAATACTTCCACAACAATACTTTAATAATTATTATTGCTTTATAAGAGAAAGAAAAAGATATTTTATTTTCTAGTGTTTTATACCACATTTTAAAGTTCTGATAATTTTCATTTCCTGCTTAGCTTTATATCAAAAATACCAAAAACAATTTTCAAACTTTACAAATCAAAACATACTTTCAAAAGTCATTTAAAAAGTAAAAATATAATTTTCTTATTTCTTTAAAAAGTTTTTACATTTCCCTGTGGGTTCGATATCTCGGGGCTTAATCAGAAAGTCCTATATTACTTGATAAATGATACATATAATTACGTAGTATCTCATGTTATAAAATCATAATTTTCATATCTAAAACGTAAGCATAATTATCAGAGGGATCAAGGTAACAAAAGCAAATTCACATATACTTAAACTTAAATCCACAACTAAAATATTTTTTAGTAAATTGAATTGTTTAGCATGAAATTAAATAGTGAATTTTAATAGTATTCTAAACCTTCCTAATAGTTTATGGAAAAAGTTCAAAACTAAAAAAACAAAATACACTACAAATATATTAACACATTTATTACCACAAAAACTCTAAACATTCACATCACATAACACAAAGAAACAACATCCACAAATACATACAAAAACTAAAGTTATTCACTACATCAGTTTTTTCCATCACATCTATAAAAGAAAAATCCAAATAACAACCACAAATAAAAAGTTCACAACACTTACAAAATAACATAAAAGTCCAAACATACAAAATAACATAAAAGTTTACAACACATACAAAATATAAATCCTAATCCTCATCATCTTCTTCATCATTTTCACCTTCATTCCAAACTTGTGTAGGTTCATATGGGATATAGTATTTAAGTGGAGGTAACACATCACTATAATCTCCTCTAATAAGTCTATCCATATATCTATGATAATTCTCCTTATACTCACTATGCGTCTGTAGATACTCCCCTATATGATCTACCTTTCCTTCAATATCATGTACTTGATATGCAGTATAAGTAATATTATCTTTCATTCTATTCAAAAGTTCTATTTGCGAATCAGTAAATTGACTTGATGATGCATGAGAAGTTGAAGCACGAGATGTGGGGGTAGCATAAGTAGAAGCACCTGAAGCTCTAGAGAATCCTCCTCTCCAGCCAAAAATAGAATGCTCAATATATGTCTTCACATTCACACTGGTAATAGGCTTAAGAGGCTGAAAGAACTCTTTCTAATTATCTGATCTTACACCATTCTTCTGACATAATGAGTAAATAAGAGAAGCAAATCCATACTTGCAGTAGTAGCAGCTCTGGCAGAACTTCAAATACAATCATAAATAATCTTTCCAATATCAATTGCCTTTCTCTGCTAATTACAATAATTTAATGTGGCACTTTCCCCCGTTACTTCACTTAGATGATTAATAGGAATGTGAATGGATGATATAAAGTAATACCATGCCTTAGAGGTGGCATTCCACTTTGAGGCAAGGAAATTAACTCTTCTTTCATTTAATATTTTCCATAATCCTCTTCCATCAGTCAAAGCAGAAATAATTTCATCCAATTTCTCCTCCGTAGGATTATGATTAGAATAAAAACATAATGTAGTAGACAACAGGTAAAACTCGTTAATTACCTCGGGTGTGAAATGAACTAATTGCCCTCGAACCATCACAAAATTTTCTTCTGTCTCCGGGAGATTTGCGTAAAACTCCCGCACAACAGAAATAACAGCTATGGCCAAGAAACAACAAAATATATCTCAAAGTATTCTAACGATCATATCATCTATCACTTCACCAGACTTGTCAAAGCCTCACTCCTGAATCAATTTACGTGACTGTAGTGCTTGCACGTAACTATCCAGAGCCTTCAAACTTACAAACTTATCTGAATCAGAAGTGGTTCTCCCCTTGCTTCTTTTTGGTGCCATTTCTAAAATTTGCATAAGAATTACCATAAATTCCAAAATTAAGCTAAAATCACTAAACTCAACTTTTAAAGGCTTAAACTACTAAATCTAAATAATTTCCAAAGCTTTTTCTCAAAATTTCACCATGAATAGTAGATCTTGAGTTGCTCCACAATGTTCCTCAAATACATGGTGAAAATAAAAACAATTTACATATGAGTAGTGCTCTTACCTTAAGAAGATCAAATCTAGCAAATTTGGATTGAAATGGCTTAAAAATTGCAAACTTGGTGATGCCCTAACTCTCTCGGCCGTGAACTCCAAATGAAGAAGACGACGGGGATAAGAAAAATGGTTACTTTTGGGTTTTTAACACCTGCGAACCGATTATCGCGAACCAGTACCTAAGCGCGAAAGTTCGGCACTTAGCCGCCAAGCTCTGGCTCGTAAGCGCCAGGTCTCGGCGCTTACCCATGAATTAGCTAATTTCAATTTTTTTGTTAAATGCACTTTTAAGCTCATTTGGTCAACCCTAAATGTCTTAATAAGTATATCTTCTCCTTGTATTCTTCTTTTCTCTATAATTACACATTAATACTAAAATAGATTCAATACAAGTTTCACACAAATATAAACTTCTATACTAACGAATACGTAAGTACAAACTACAGATCTTTAATCCATGATTCTTGGATAAGATCTCATCATTACTCAGACTTTAACACATTAAGCAAAACACGCACTTTAACACATTAAACAAAACACAAACAAATACTTAAGACACAACAAACTTATAACACAAACAATGCATAAAACACTAAACACTAACAACTAAACAAGACTAACTAACAACTTAATATGACATAAAAAATTAATTCCATTCTCCATTAGGTGGAACTTATCCAGAAGATCCATTAGTTCCTTCTGAACCATTTGGTATATAAATTTGATAAAATGGGCGATGGTTGAAAACTCTTACCGAATCTTCTTCTATCAAGTTGTTCTTAAAAAATGTTTCTTTATCCACCTCTTCAATATGAATAGTATGACTAAATTGCATCTTTAATTGACATCCAATATGTGCTAAATGTGTGTTAGCTTCATTTTCCTTTTCCTCGATTGATGCTACATCAGCCTCGATCTTTGCAATCTTCTATGTTATTTCTTAAATATTAAAGGCTAGAAATCCATTGTATAACACTTGCGCACTCTCATAAATGAATTTCTTCTTTTTTGCATCTTCTTTCATCTTAATTTCACTCTCACAAGAAGACATTTTTGTAATTTAAACTAATCTTTTAGGCTTTTAGGATGAAAATTTGGAATGGGGTTAATATCTCTTCATCGGGTTCCTATTTATAGACTTTGGATGCTTTAGAACCGTACTCCCACGTTCACAAACCCTTAAATCATGTTCCATACAACTTTGCCACCATTAATACTTCTAGAAACCCATTTTTTACATTTTTCATAACTTTGGCACCTAAGCGCCAACTGCGGCCGCTAGCCGCCAGTGCTCATTGTAGCACATATCTGCTAAACGTCTAAATAATCATTTTAACTCATCCAATTTATCAATTAAGGTTTCATTAATATCCACTTACATAATATAATCAAAATACAACCACATAAGTTTTACTTCAAAGCAAACAACAAACACACACAAAACAAACTCAAAGCAAAGCACACCGATAGCTATGAGTTGCCTCCCACAAAGTGCTTGATTTTACGTCGTTAGCCTGACATACCCAGTACTTATTTTGGGAGACCCAACATCATTATTTCATCAATTTTAAGTGGATTTACTGAGAAATATGGTTTCAGTCTATGTCCATTCACTTTGAATATTTTCTCAGTTTTAGGATCTTTAATATCCACAGCTCCATAGGGATAAACTTTTATTACAATAAATGGGCTCATCTACCTGGACTTAAGTTTTCTAGCAAATAATCTTAATCTGACATTATATAGCAAAACATTTTGTCCTGGCTCAATATTTTTAGTCAAAATCCTACAATCATGCCACATCTTTAACTTTTCTTTATATATCTTAGCAGTTTCATATGATTCATTCCTTATCTCTTCATGCTCATTTAATTGCAATAAGCTTTTCTCACCAGCATCCTTCAAATTATAATTGAACTCTTTAATATCCCAATATGCTTTATGCTCAAATTTAACTTGTAAATGATAAGCTTTCCAAAAAATTAGCCTATATGGGAACATTTCTATAGGAATTTTATATGCAATCCTATAAGCCCACAAAGCAAAATCCAGTTTGATTGACGAATCCATTTTGTTTGGATTAACAGATTTTTCCAGAATTCTTTTAATTTCATGATTGGATAATTCAACCAAACCACTTCTTTGAGGATGATAAGCAGTAGCAATTTTATGGATGATATATCCTTTACTAATCTCTCTATAATTGCATTTCTAAAATGACTTCCCCCATCAGTTATGATTACTCTTGGCATTCCAAATTTACAAAATATGTTCTTTTTTAAAAATTTTGCAACACTTCGAGCATCACATCGAGGTAAAGCAACAACTTCTATCCATTTAGATACATAGTCCACTACTAACAATATATTTAAATTTCCAAAAGATGGTATACATGGTCCCATGAAATCTAATCCCCAAATGCCAAATAATTCAACTTCCAACACATAATTGAGGGGCATTTCATCTCTTCTAGAAATATTTCCTACACACTTACATCCGTCACAATTTTTAATATAAGTATTAACATCCTTAAAATTGTAGGCCAATAAAATCCAGATTGCAAAGTTTTATATGCAATATTATAAACACCAAAATGTCCTTCAAAATTAGAATCATGAAATTTTTGAATAAATTCATAAGTTTCTTCTGTTGGTACACATATTCGAATAATTAGATCATTTTCTTATTTACATAAAAATGAGTCGTCTAAAAAATAAGTCTTAACTTCAGATAAAATTTTCTTCCTATGTTGGTATGTCAAACCATAGGGTAATTTGTCACTAACAATAAAGTTCACTATGTGGCATATCATGGAACACACCACTCATTAATATTGAACAATTTTTCATCAGGAAAATGTTCATTAATGTCTTCATCTGAATAAAAAAAATTTTCATTTTCAAGCCTGAACAGATGATCAATAATTTGATTATTAGCACTCTTCTTATCTACTACCTCAAAGTCAAATCTTGTAAAAGAAGAATCCATCTTATCAATCTTGGTTTTACATCCTTCTTTTTCATTAAATATTTAATAGCAGAATGGTCAGTATGTGCTACCCATTTTGTTCCAATTAAATATGATCTAAATTTATCAAAAGCAAATACTATAGCTAATTTCTCTTTGTCAGTTGTGGTATAATTAATTTGGGCTTCATTAAGAGTTCTACTAGCATAGTAGATTACATTGAAAATCTTATCATGTTTTTGTCCTAAAACAACTCTAATAGCATAATCACTTACATCACACATTAATTCAAAATATTTTTTCCAATCTGGTGAAACAATAACTGGTGCAGTGATAAATTTTCGTTTTAAAAGTTCAAAAGCTTTTAGACATTCTTCATCAAACAAAAAATTGCATCTTTTTCCTATAACTGGCATGGAGGCTTTGCAATTTTTGAAAAGTCTTTAATATCATGCCCATAGAATCCAATATTTCCTAAAATACTTCTAATCTCCCTTACATTTATTGGGCAAGGTAAATTAGCGATCATTTGAATTTTGTAGGGTCTACTTTCATACCTCTTTTAGAAATGTGATGTCCTAAAACAATTCCTCCTACTACCATTAATTGGCATTTTTCTCAATTAAGAACTAAGTTTGTTTCTTCACAGCCTTTAAGAACTTTATATAAGTGTTCTAAACATGTTTTAAATGAAATTCCAAACACTTAAAAATCATCCATAAACACTTCAATTCCTTTTTCAATTAAATCACAGAAATTGCGATCATACATCTTTGAAATGTAGTAGGGGCACTACATAAACCAAAGGGCATTATTCTAAAAAAATTGTATCGTAAGGACTGGTAAATGTTGTTTTCTCCTGATCCTTAGGAGCAATTTTATTTGTTGATATCCAGTATATCAATCCAGAAAATAAAAATATTTATGCTCAACTAGTCTATCCAACATTTGATCTAGAAAGAGTCGTGGAAAATGATCGTTCATGGTCGCAAGATTTAATTTTCTATAATCAATGCATATTCGCCATCCTATAACTTGTCTTCTTGGTATTAGTTCATTCTTTTCATTAACAATTACAGTTACTTGTCCTTTCTTAGAAACATAGTGAATAAGACCAACCCAAGCACTATCTGAAATACGATAGATAATTCCAACATCTAACCACTTTAAAATTTCTTTCTTGACAACTTCTTTCATAATAGGATTTAATTTGCTTTAAGGATCAACCTTGGGTTTGCAGTTTTCTTCTATAAGGATTTTGTGCATACAAATTGAAGGACAAATTTCCTTAATATCAGCTATGGTCCATCCAAAGGCTTTCTTATATTTTTTTTAAAGTTTCAAGCAAACTCACTTCTTCTTCTATAGCTAATTTTGAGGAAATTATAACTGGAAAAAGTTAAGGAATCACCTGAAAAAGCACATTTTATATGTGTAGAAAGTAACTTCAATTCAAGTTCAGGAAGTTTTTCAATTGATGGAAAAAAAGATTCATCTTTCTTTATCATGTCCAAAACTTCAAAACTTTATTGAATATAATTTAAACCTTCCTCATTAAATCATCAGAATATTGTACTTCCTCCTCTTGCTCGTGTTCTAATTTTTCACTTTCAGATTTCTCTTCATAAGTTGATTTAAAATGGAATTCACTCAGATATCTCATTGCATCCATCTTGAAACATTCATCAACTTTACCTTTTGTAGGATATTTCATTGATTTTAAAATATTAAATTTAACAGTCTGATCATTGACGCACATAGTTAATTCCCATTTCTATACGTTTATCATTGCTCTTCCTGTAGTTAGGAAATGTCTCCCCAAAATAATATGTATCTCTTTATCTTCATCCTCTGGACTGAGTTGCTGAAGATCATCACCATTGTTAATACCAGCTGGATTGTGGGTGGAGACTTTATCTGCTTGGGGTCCACAGTAGAAAAATCTAGGGGCAGGCCTCCTTCTATTTCAAAATTGGCTGAATTCAATGAGAAAATGACTCTTTCAGAAAGCAAAGCTACATAGGTCAACTAGATTGTCCTTCCATTGAGGACTGACCCAAAACATTCTAATCATTGTATTGGGCTTAGACTAATCTTTCCTATTTATGACCAATCATGTTTTGGAAAATTACAAAGCTTCCTTTGATGAAGTTGCTAGAGCAGGTTCCAAACATGATGATATACAAGATTCTCAGAAAAGAAAATGCCCTTGCAGACGCTTTGGTCCGACTTGCAAATGAATTCACATGTCTACAAGAAGAATCAGTTGAAGTGACAGTGCAGGGATGACAGGTCCTATCGCAAATTGACATAGACACTTTGCACAGACTGAGAAATGAAGAGACAGTTGCAGCAGTGGCAGAAAGTACAGAAGATTGACGACAACCATTAATAGAATATTTGCAAACAGGAAACCTATCTGACGATAAGTTAGTAACCCATAAGATCAAGAAAAGAACTATGTCATACGCCTTAATAAACAATGCCTTATACAGAAGGTGTTTCGATCAGATGGGGCTAAGGTGCCTGAGTGGGTCCGACGCTCGTGAAATTGTTAAAGAGGTGCACTCAGGACTTTGTGGGTTTCATCAGTCAGGCCTGAAGATGAAAATGAAAATTAAGAGATTAGGGTACTACTGGCCCACAACGATGACCAACTGCATGAAAGTTGCCAAAAGTTGTCACCAATGCCAAGTGCATGGAGTTATTCTACATCAACCTCCATATGTGCTACATCCGACAATCACTTCGTGGCCATTTGAATGTTGAGGCATAGATATCGTGGGCCTGATAGAACCGCCTTCTTCAAGAGGACATCGTTTCATCCTTGCAGCAACATATTACTTTTCAAAGTGGGCAGAAGCAGTACCGCTTAGAGAAGTGAAGACACATCACATGTTATAATTCTTCAAGAATTAATTCGTTTACCGTTTTGGGGTACCGCGCAGGATTATCTCAGATAATGGGTCCGCGTTCAAAAGCACGAAAATTAACAATTTTGTCAAAAGGCACGGGATAGATTGACATTATTTGACGATCTACTACCCAAGAGCAAATGGCTTAGCTGAGGTTTTTAATAAAACTCTCGTCTAAATCCTAATGAAAACTTTGGATGACAACAAAAGAAATTGGCACGAGCAGTTATTAGAAGCCTTACGAGCCTATAGAACAACTTTCAGAACGCCTACTTGATCCACTTAAAAATACCTATTTTTATGCCTTATTTATGATTCGATTCTTAAGGATTTATGCTTTAATGAAAGGTATTTTTATGTTTTTGGATGTAGGTGATAAAAAAAAGAGTCAAGAAGGAAAAAGGAGTAAAAAGGAGCAAAAATAGAGCTTAAAGAGCAAAGTTGCCAAAATTATAGGTCTGGCACCTAGGCGCCAGTTCGATACTGAAGCAGATAAGATTTTTGATGACTTTGGGTAGTTATTTTGACGGTGTTAAGCGGTTATCAGACCTTCCAGAAGACTGGAAGTTACTCCTAAAACATAGGACATGTGATACAATGGATCTAGACACGGGAAAATGGTTTTAATAGTGAAGAGGTGCAATCCAAAGTGAAGAGGTACAAAGACTTGGTCACGGACTCCAGCGCCTAGGCGCCACAGTTACCTTCTAGAGAGTACATTATATTTGGACGAATTTTAATGAGGCTGCTTAAGCAACCCCTGATCAAATTTGAAGCTCTATAAATAGGAGTGAATTCTACAGAGAAAAGTGCACCCTATAGTCCCCAAGCACCCTATATCTCCTCTAGTCCCCCTCTAGCATCCAAACATTTTAGGGAGCCACCTTTTTCAGTATTTAGTGAGTTTATTTTGAGTGTTACTACTCAATTCCTTGAGTAGTAAGTGTGAGTTTATTAGTGTTGTTGCTGTTGAAGTCTTTCATTTTACATTGAAGTCAGTAGAAGTCAGCGGATAACTTGAAGGAACATTCCAGATAAGTATTTGTAACTTGGTTTAAAGTTTTATAAATATGTTTTGTTGTGTGAATTCAATGTGTTTTGAGTAGTTAGTTTTCTTTCTCCTTTCAACTATGAAAAGATAATAAGATAATTAAATTTTTTGGGAATTTAACTTAAAATATTTATAAAAATTGTGATGATATTAATACCTGATCTTAATTTACTTTTTAAACTGGCCATTTAAATTGTTAAAAACATGTTGAAGAATTCTGAGACCTGATACACCTAAAATATTTAGTATTTTTATGCACATTTTATACCTATTTTTAATGATATTGCACTTTAATGGAAAATATTTTGTGTTTTTCTTGCAGGCATGATGAAAATGGATGGTCATGATGAAAGAAGCAAAATTGGATCAAATTTGGAGCAAAAAAATGAAAAATCAAAATTTTGGTACTGGCGGCTAAGCGCCGCTGGGCCGGCGTTTAGCCGCCACAGTTAAAAATTGAAATTCAAATGAATTTGGTGCAAATTTCAATGGGGATGGGATGCAACTCTTGGTGGTATCTACCATAACTTCCTTTGGGCGGCAATTTTGAATGAAGGGGTGCGTTCCTTGGTAGATACATTGAATCTGGACACATTTTGAAGAGACACCAAGGCACCTTTTAGTTTACTATTTAAAGAGAGTCTTAGGAAAGTTTAGGAGACTCTTCCTTTGCATTTTGAAGGGTTCTTTCTTTCTTTATTTTGTTCTTCCACTGCATTTTAAGAGTTTTTATTTTAGAGTAGGAGTAGAGAGTAGAAAGGAGAGTGAAGTCTTCTTATTCCCACTTCTTTTCTTTCTTTTAGTTTAGTTTTTATTGAATTCTGAAGTCTGTATTCTGAGTCATCGGAGTTGGGAGACTTGCTCTGAGGAGTAGTTTAGCGAAGAGTTAAAATTTCAGAGGAACTTCCTTAATCTTGTGGAGAGGATTTTTAGATAAGTGTTTACTTTTAATCTTTATATTAATACTTGCTTTAGTTTGTTATTTTTCTTATTGTTTTTAATTTCAAATTAATGTGTTTTTGTATTTTTTCAATGCATTTTGAGTAGTTTACTTTATCTTTTTCTTTCTTAAATAGAGAAGTAATTAATTTACAAAGAATTGTTGTGGAAAGTATAAGTGTTTAAAAGTTGGAAGAAGTTGTGAAAATTGATTCTAAATACTTTGTTTACTTCTTAATTTGGCCTGTTAAGTTGTAGAATTTCTTGAGATTATGTAAGATCCAATGCGGTATTGTCTCATAAAAGTTAGTAAGAATCACATGCAATTATATGGGTGAGAATTGTAGTCCATATAATTGAATGTAATATTAGAAGATATTTTTAGAAAAGGGAGTAAAATTAGAGGATTTTAGAGTGACAGGCTAAAACCCCCTAATTTGGTTTGAAGTTTTGAGTTTTGTTATGAGAAGTTAGCCCCCAAGTGGTGGGAATCGAGGGAACTCTAGAGTGAGAGACTGGTATCTTCCCTGCCTAACCATGTTCAAAATAATAAAAATTTCAAATATTGGGGAATTGGAACAACCAAGGTAATAATAATAATAGATTAACTTATCCTTCAGGTTATAACAATGCTTTAAAAAATAAGAAGAAGAAGTTGTCTATGGAAGAAGTAGTATCACATATGGGAAATCAATTACAAATTCAAGGAGAAACCATCAGAAAATATTGAAAATCAATTAGGAAAAATTGCAAATGCCTTAAGTAATAGATCCCAAGGAATGCTTCCAAGTAATACTGAAGTGAATCTAAGAGAAAAGAATAAAGAACAAGTGAAAGCAAGTCAACTTAGAAGTGGAAAAGAATTGGAAGGTAGAGTTCAAAAAGAAACTGAATTAGAGAAAGAAGAAATTGAAAGACCTAAAGATGATGCTCCAAAAGGTTTTGAAAGACCTATTTCTCCACCTAAGGTTGATTTATAAAAACCACCAGCTCCATGTCTTCAGAGACTTCGTCAACAAAAGTTGGATAAGCAATTTTCAAAATTCTTGGAGGTATTAAAGAAGCTTAACATCAATATTCAATTTGCTGAAGCCCTAGAAAAAATGCCAAGCTATGCGAAATTTATGAAGGATATTCTTAATGAAAAGAGGAAGTTTGATGAAAATGAGGCTGTTGCACTTAGTTAGGAGTGCAGTGCGGTAATTAAGAAAAAGTTTTTTGAAAAACTTAAAGATCCTGGTAGTTTCACAATTCCATTTGCAATCGGAGAAAGATTATGTGGAAAATCTTATGTGATTTGGGTCCAAGCATTATGCTTCTATCAATATTTAAAAGATTGGGACTAGGAGAAATAACCCCAACTACTGTAACTCTGCAATTAGCAGATCGTTCGGTCACATATCCTAAAGGAGTTATAGAAGATGTTTTGGTAAAAGTGGATCAATTTATTTTTCCTGTGGATTTCATTGTGTTAGATATGGAGGAAGATAAAGAGATACCCATAATTTTGGGGAGACCTATTCTAGCTACGAGGCGAGCCATGATAGATGTGCAAAAAGGGGAATTAACGATGAGGGTTAATGATCGATCGTTACATTTAATATTTCAAAATTGATGAAATATCCTGCTAGAGGTAAAGAATATGAGTGTTATAGGATGGATGTTATTGAATATTTAAGTGAATGTCATTTCAAATCAACTTAAGAAGAAAAAGCTGAAAGAGAAGAATTTGAATATTAGCAAGAAGAGTTGATTCTGAAGATTTTCAAGAGGAAGATTTAAAGTTTGTTCGTGAAAGTTTTGAATTGTTGGATATGACTGAGAAAGATAAATCTTATGGTCCATCAATTGAAAAACCTCCTGAACTTGAGTTAAAAATGCTTCTTGATCATTTGAAGTATGTTTTTCTAGGTGAATCCTCAACCTTGCCTGTTATAATTTCTTCTCAATTAACTGAAAAAGAAGAAGAGAGTTTGCTTGAAATTTTGAAGAAGTACAAAAAAGCTTTTGGATGGACAATTGCTGATATTAAAGGAATCAGTCATTCAATTTGTATGCACAGAATTCTTATGGAAGATAATTGCAAACCGTGGGCAGATCCCCAAAGGAGATTAAATCCTATCATGAAAGACGTTGTTAAGAAAGAAGATTTAAAATGGTTGGATGCTGGAATTATCTACCCTATTTCAGATAGTGCATGGGTTAGTCCTGTTCATCGTGTTCCTAAGAAAGGAGGAGTAACTCAGTAATCGTTAATGAAAAGAATGAAATGATACCAATAAGACAAGTTACGGGGTGGCGAATATGCATTGATTATAGAAAGTTAAACCTTACCACAAGGAAAGATCATTTTCCACTCCCTTTCTAGATCAAATGTTGGATAGATCGGGTCGGGCATAAATACTTTTGTTTTCTGGATGGATATACTGGTTACCACCAAATTCAAATTGCTTTTGAGGATCAAGAGAAAACTACGTTTTCTAGTTCTTATGGTACGTTTGCTTTTAGAAGAATGCCATTTGGTTTATGTAATGCCCCTGCTACATTTTAGAGATGTATGATGGCTATTTTTTGTGATTTAATTGAAAAAGGGATTGAAGTTTTTATGGATGACTTTTCAGTGTTTGGAATTTCATTTGAATCATGTTTAAAACATCTATCTAAAGTTCTAAAACGCTGTGAAGAAACTAATTTGGTCATTAATTGGGAAAAATGCCAATTTATGGTAGCAGGAGGAATTATTTTGGGACATCGGATTTCAGAAAAAGGTTTGGAGGTAGATCCTAAAAAAATTCAAGTTATATCTAATTTACCTTGCCCAACAAATGTAAGGTGAATTAAAAGTTTTTTAGGACATGTTGGATTCTACATGCGTTACATTAAAGACTTTTCAAAGATTACAAAACCTTTATGCCGTTTACTGGAAAAGGATGCAATTTTTAATTTTGATGATGACTGCCTCAAAGCCTTTGAAACATTAAAAGAAAAATTAATCAGTACACCTGTAATAATTTCACTAAATTGGGAAAAACCTTTTGAATTAATGTGTGATGCTAGTGATTATGCTATTGGTGCTGTTTTGGGTCAGAAATATGATAAAATTTTCAAAGTAGTTTATTATGCGAGTAAAACTCTTATTGAAGCTCAAATTAATTATACCACTACTGAGAAAGAGTTATTAGGTATAGTACTTCCCTTTGATAAATTTCGATCATATTTAATTGGAACTAAATGTGTTGTGCATACTGATCATTCTGCTATTAAATACTTAATGAAGAAAAATGATGCAAAACCAAGACTGATATGATGGATTCTTCTTTTGCAAGAATTTGATTTTGAGATAGTAGATAGGAAGGGTTCTGATAATCAAATTGCCGATCATTTGTCCGAGCTTGAAATTGAAAAATCTCTCTCGTGATATTGAAGAAATTAGTGAACATTTTCTCGAAGAAAAACTGTTCACAGTTAAAGAATTGCGTGTTCCGTGGTATGCAGACATAGTAAACTTTATTGTTAGTAATATTATACCCTATGGTTTGACATATCATGAAAAGTAGAAATTTATGTCTGATGCTAAGGATTATTTTTGGGATGACCCATTTTTATATAAACAAGGAAAGGATCTTATAATTCGAAGATGTGTACCTTTGGAAGAAACTTATGAAATTATTCAAAGATGTCATGATTCCGATTATGGGGGACATTTTGGAAGTGATAAAACTGCATATAAAATATTACAATAAGGATTTTATTTGCCTACAATTTTTAAGGATGTGAATGTTTATATTAAAAATTATGATAGATATCGGTGTGTAGGCAATATTTCTAGAAGAAATGAGATGCCCCTCAATTATATGTTGGAAGTTGAAATATTTGATGTTTGGGGACTAGATTTTATGGGACCATTTACACCATCTTTCAAAAATGTTTATATTTTGATAACAGTAGACTTTGTTTCCAAATGGATTGAAGCTATTACTTTACCTTAATGTGATGCTCAAAGTGTTGCAAAGTTTTTAGAAAAGAATATATTTTACAGATTTGGAATACCAAGAGTAATCATAACTGATGGGGGAAGTCATTTTAGAAATGCGATTATTGGGAAGTTAGCAAAGAAATATCATATTAATCATCACATTGCTACTGCTTATCATCCGCAGACAAATGGTTTGGTTAAATTATCCAATCATGAAATTAAAGAATATTGGAAAAAACTATTAATCCAATCGTGAAATTAAAGAATATCGGTCATCAAACTGGATTATGCTTTGTGGGCCTATAGGACTGCTTACAGAACACCTATAGGAATGTCCCCATATAGGCTGATTTTTGGAAAAGCTTGTCATTTACCTTTTGAACTTGAGCATAAAGCATATTGGGCTATTATAGAGTTAACTATAATTTGAAAGATGCTGCTGAAAAGAGATTATTGCAATTGAATGAGCTTGAAGAAATGAGGAATGAATCTTACGAAAATGCTAAGATTTATAAGGAAGAAAATGAAGTTATGTCATGATCGGAAGATTCTTACCAAAAATCTTGTACCAGGACAAAACGTTTTGCTGTATAATGCTAGATTGAGAAGATTTTCTGGAAAACTTAAGTCCAGGTGGATGGGTCCATTTATTGTGATAAAAGTTTATTCTTATGGAGCTGTAGATATTCAAGATCCTAAGACTGGAAAAATATTTAAAGTTAACGGACAAAGACTTAAACAATATTTTTCAGTCAACAAATCTAAATCTGATGAGAATTTGATGTTGGGTCACTCAAAATGAGTTTTGGGTATGTCAGGCTGAAGACGTTAAAACAAGCGCTTTGTGGGAGGCAACCCATATTTATCGGTGTGCTTTGCTTTTTGTTTGTTTTGTGTGTTTTGTTTGCTTTGTTTGGTTTGTTTTTATGTTTTCAGTGGTAGTAATTTGGTGTTTTAAACTTAAGTAGAGTTTATTTGACCTTAATTGATGATTAAGAGAAGTTAGAATGAAAATTTGGACACTTAGCAAACCTGTGCTAAATTGTGCACTGGCGGCTAAGTGCCGACTAGTTGGCGCTTAGGCGCCACAGTTATACAAAATGTGAAAAATATGGATCTAGATGCCTAGATCATGGGGGAGTAGTTTTGGGAGTTATTTAGGAGTTTTTAAACGTCTTGGGGAATATTCCAGCATTTCCCAAGTCTATAAAAAGGAACTGACTTAAAAAGAACACTTGCCCCAAGTCCTATTTTCATTTCTGAAGATCTAAGAAGAGAATTTTGAGTGCATCATGTCTTCCTGGGAGAACGAGATGAAGAAGAAGCAAGATTCTGACAAAAGTAAGTTCATTAGTGATAGTGCTAAGGAGTTATTTAATGGATATCTCGCTGTTAGTATTCAAGGTATTGCATAAATGATTGCAAAAATTGAAGCCCGAGTGATTTCCATGGAAGCAAAGATAAATGAAACTAACCTGCATTTGGATCACATGGGATGGCAACTCAAGATGCAATTCAATCATTCAAGGTACGTGGAAGAAATAGATAAGGCGATGTTTGTAAAGAACAAATAGATTGAAGTAGATGATGTAAGAATGAACAATGATCGCCCGTTCATCAAATTTATATTCCAGAAGGGTCAAATGAGAATAATAGTTGTCCTGGATATATTCCGCCTAATGGAGAATGGAATTAAGAGTGCTTTGCTTTGTTTTGTTAGTATTCTTATGTATTATGTTTAGTGTTCTTGTGTGTTATGTTTGGTGTGTTTAGTTTTTTTATTTAAATATTAACTGAGCCTGATGATGTGATGGTTACATCCTAGAGATGTATACTTATCAGTTTGAGATTAATGTCTCTTGTATTTAGAGAATTTCATCCTCTATGTGTGGATGGAAATTCTAGTATTGTATTAAATGTTATGTTTGTTTTAATATAAGTTTGTGTTTTTGTGAAATTTGTGTGGAATCAATGGTTATTTAACTTTGATTTGGAGTATTGGAAGATTTGTGGGGAGAAATAATTATTCTGGAGTAACTAAGGGTAATTAACAAAGTGATTTAGTGCATATACCTTAATTATGAAAATTTGGGTACTGGCGGCTAAGCGCCAGAGTGCCGGCGCTTACGCGCCAGATTTCGAGGCTAAGCACCGAAAGTTCGCGCTTAAGCGCCATTTCGCAAAAATTGGTTCCCGAAAGTTAAAAACCCGAAAATTGCCATTTTCAACCTCCCCATCGTCTTCAACCTTCGTTTACCGCGAAAGAGGAGCCTAGGGTATCATTTTGTGGATCATTTAAGAGCCGATCTTAACAAAAATTACTAGATTTGAATCCCTTGAGGTAAGAGCACTACTCCTAAGTAAAAATTTTTATTTTCACCATGTATTTTGAGTACATTATGGAAAATCTTAAAATCACTATTCATGGTAAAAATTTGAGGAAAAACTTGAGAAATTGCTTGGATTTAGTGAAAATATCTTTTGGAAGATATTTTAGCAAGTTTAGTTTGATTTTGGAATTTATGGTGAATTTTTCGTGAATTTTTAGAGATGGCTCCAAAGTCAAAGCGTGCACGAGAAAAGACGAAGTTTGATTCTGACAAATAATTTAGTATGAGGGCTGAGGAACGATACGTCGATGCATTGCAGTCACGTAAGTTGATTCCTGAGCATGTGTTTAGTAAGTCAGGAGAGGTGATTAAAGATATGATTGCTAGAAGAAACTAAGAGAATTACTGTTGCTTCTCCGCTGTTGCTGTTGTTTCTGTGGTTAGAGAATTTTATGCAAATTTACCTGTCGCGAAGAGAATCAAGTGATGGTTAGAAGGCAGGAGGTCACCTTTTCTTTTGGTGCAATCAATACTTTTTATGGACTACCTCCTGACATGTTCTATTTTTATTCTAACTATCATCCTTCGGAAGGAGAATTAGATGAGATCATGGAAATTCTGACTGATGGAAGAGGATTATGGAAAATAACAAATGATAGAAGAGTGAACTTTCCTGCTTCCAAACTGAATGTCATTTCTAAGGCGTGGAATTATTTTATCTCATCTAAGTTGTTACCTTCGAGTCATACTAGTGAAGTAACAAGAGAAAGAGCTGTGTTGAACCATTGTATTCAGCAAGAGAAGTCTATTGACATTGGAAGTATAATTTATGATTATGTTTTGAACTGTGCTAGATCAACCACTACTGCAGATATGGAATTTCCTTCCTTGATTCATTCATTATGTGACTGATCTGGAGTGAAGTTTGAAACCTGGGAAGAGGTACTTGAGCCATTGAGACCAATTACTAGTGTAAACGTTGGTGCTTACACTTTACATTTAGAGTTTGGATGGAGAGGAGGATTTGGTAGGGCTTCTACTGCTTCTGCTTTTGTTGCATCTACTTCTCGTGCTATTACTTCACGTGCTTCATCATCTACTGATTCACAGACTGGTTTATTATGAAAGATTTTGAAAAAAGTGAGTCTTACTCGAGAGCATATGAGAGATATGGATGGTAAGCTGGATAATGTGGAAAGATATATTGTAAAACATGATGAATATGAGGAGAGTTATCAGCAATATGTGGATAGATTGATTGGAGGTGATCAGAGTGCTGAGATGCCCCCTCATCCATTCTACATACCTTATGTGCCATCCAAGGATTGGAACGAGCAGGATGATGATGACGATGATGATGATGATGAGTAGATTTGTGTTATTTGTTTTTGTTGTAGTGTTGTTGTTGATGTATGTTTATTTTGTTAGTATGTAATTTCATTATTTGTGATGTGAACCTTGATAGTATGCAGATTGTAGTTGTACTATTATTCTGTTTTGCATATTCAAATGTATTGTTGTTGTTGTGTTGTTGTTTTATATGTTGTTTTGTGGTAGTGTGTGAAATAGTAAATTCTTTTTTTATGTGTATGTTATGTCGGAGTTTTTAGTAGTGTGTACTTTAATTCAAAAACTGTTAGGAGATTATAAACCACTATTAGGAACTTCTACTTAGGAAACTACATATTTAAAATTTTCAAATTCCACTACAATCTGTTATCTGTATCAGTGTGTTATTTTAGTTGGTGTGTATTTGCTTTGAAAACCTCCACTACTGTAGAAGTCTTTTTGAAATTTTTACTTTTCTATGTATTAAAAAAAAATAAAAAACTAAATTTGATTTCATTTTACTCCTGTTATTTAAATTGTTATACTTGCATATTAGGATATTAAAAATTCCTGCAAGCATGATATGTTAGTTTTTATTTCTCACACATATATCATTTCTTATGCTTAAATGTTTTATCTTAATTAAAAAATTAATGTTGGGGGGGGGGAATTTTAAAAACAAAGATTATCAAAAACCTGAAATTTTATTTGATTCTCAAGAATACTTAAAAATAAATCATATTTTTGATTGAGAACAATTATGTACATGAAGTTATATTAGGGGAACAAAATTTTGAATATAGAAATGAATAAAAGAATTTAGTTAAAATTTATAGTAATCATGAAAAACTTAAAGTTAAAATTTTCTTAATGAAGAAGTGTTAAATAAAGTTAAACTATCTTTAGTAAGAAGTTTTGTATTTTTGGATAAATAGAAGATTTGACTTTTATTCTCCAAAGCTTAAATTTCTTTATTGAAGAATAAATTTCAAATACTATTATTATGATTTTTAAGTAAAAGATGTATATCTGACCTTTATTTTAAATGGAAGGGTGGAATTCAAAATCATTAAAGGCCTATCCGGATATAGTAATCCTTGACTTATAAAAAAATAAAAAAAAGAAGAGAAAAAGTGAAAAATAATATATTAAAAGGGATGAGAAGCTTGAGGATTTAAGGGCCTAATCAAAAATTGATTTCATACCTAAAGTTTAAGATTTAAGTTCAGAGAAAATCTAAAGCTTAAGGTTATAATATAGTAAGTAAAAATTATTTTCAAATAAAGATTTTTATGTAAGAAAAATTAGTGTTTGAATCCTATATTTTGAAGAATCTACAAATATTTCTGAAATAGATAGAAACTTATATTTGTCATTTTCCTTTACTTAAGAACATTCTAAACTTTAAGTTGGTTTTAATTACTGAAATTTTTTCTAAGTTGGACTGTCCATTTCTAGAACAAAATTTTGTTATTTTCCTAAGAAACTCATTACATAATTTGCATGCTAAAATGTTTTATGAGATTAACTGTCACTCGAAGACAAGTAACATTTTAAGTTTGGGGAATTTTGATACACCTAAAATATTTAGTATTTTTATGCACATTTTATACCTATTTTTAATGATATTGCACTTTAATGAAAGATATTTGTGTTTTTCTTGCAGGTATGATGAAAATGATTGGTCATGATGAAAGGAGCAAAATTGCATCAAATTTAGAGCAAAAAAAAATTAAAAAAATCAAAATTTTGGCATTGGCGGCTAAGCGCCGCTGGGCCGGCGCTTAGCCGCCACAGTTAAAAATAAAAAATCAAATGAATTTGGCACAAATTTCAATGGTCATGGGATGCAATACTTGGTGGTAATACCATAACTTCCTTTGGGTGGAAAGTTTGAATGAAGGGGTGCATTCTTTGGTTGATACATTGAATCTGGACACATTTTGAAGAGACACCAAGGCACCTTTTGGTTTACGCTTTAAAGAGAGTCTTAGGAAAGATTAGGAGACTCTTCCTTTGCATTTTGAAGGGTTCTTTCTTTCTTTCTTTTGTTCTTCCACTGCATTTTAAGAGTTTTTATTTTAGAGTAGGAGTAGAGAGTAGAAAGGAGAAAAGGGTCGGAGTGAAGTCTTCTTCTTCCCACTTCTTTTCTTTCTTTTAGTTTAGTTTTTATTGAAGTCTGAAGTCTGTATTCTGAGTCATCGGAGTTGGGAGACTTGCTCTGAGGAGTATTTTAGCGAAGAGTCAAAGTTTCAGAGGAACTTCCTTAGTCTTGTGGAGAGGATTTTCATATAAGTGTTTACTTTTAATCTTTATATTAATACTTGCTTTAGTTTGTTATTTTTCTTATTTTTTTTAATTTCAAATCAATGTGTTTTTGTATTTTCTCAATGCATTCTGAGTAGTTTACTTTATCTTTTTCTTTCTTAAATGAAGAAGTAATTAATTTACAAAGAATTGTTGTGGAAAGTATAGGTGTTTAAAAGTTGGAAGAAGTTGTGAAGATTGATTCTAAAAACTTTTCTTACTTCTTAATTTGGCATGTTAAGTTGTAGAATTTCTTGAGATTATGTAAGATCCAATGCGGTATTGTGTCATAAAGTTAGTAAGAATCACATGCAATTATATGGGTGAGAATTGTAGTCCATATAATTGAATGTAATATTAGAAGATATTTTTATAAAAGGGAGTAAAATTAGAGGATTTTAGAGTGACAGGCTAAAACCCCCTAATTTGGTTTGAGTTTTTGAGTTTTCTTATGAGAAGTTAGCCCCCAGGTGGTGGGAATCGAGGGAACTCTAGAGTGAGAGACTGGTATCTTCCCTGCCTAACCATGTTCAAAATAATAAAAATTTCAAATTAACCTATGTTCTTTATAGAACCAAGTATGGGTAAAGAACACATTTGCTTCTATCTGTCACAACAAATTTTAATACTTCCACAACAATACTTTAAGAATTATTACTACTTCATAAAAGGAAAAAAAAAAGATATTCTAGTTAATAGTGTTTTACATCAAGTGTTATTAGTTATTATAATTTTAATTTCTAGCTTAACCTTTTAAAAAAATTTCAAAAGACAAATCAACTTTCAAAACCTTTAAAAAACAACACATACTTTCAAAAGCCATAACAAAAAGTAAAAAGATAATTTTTCTGATTTCTTTACAAATTTTTTTATTTCTCTGTGGGTTCGATATCTCGGGGCTTAATCAAAAAGTCCTATATTACTTGATAATCGGTACGTATACTTGCGTAGTATCCCATATTATAAAATCATAATTTTCATATCTAAATCATCAACGCATATATTCCTAGTGGCCCAAGTTTTTGGCGCTGTTTGCCGGGAATCAAGTTTTTACATTTACAGTAAAGTATCAAGTTTTTGGAACGGTTACATTTATTGGGGATCAAGACCTATCCAGAGATAAGTTTTTAACTAGTAGATATCACATGAATGGTTGGGTAATTGAAGGCTATATGCGGGTTATTCAAGGTGAAGTGCAAATAAATAGGGAGATATTGTTCATTGGGCGTAGAATTGACTTGTTTTTAGAGTGACAGAATAAATTATAATAATTTGATTTGTAGAAAGGGAACGAGTCACTAGTAGGGCCGACCATAGCCACTCTTGGACATCTAGTAGTGTGAGCCTAGATTAACCCATTTTACTAATAATACATCATGAACCGATATATAGATTAGCCAATGTTCTTTATACTATCGAGCGAAGGTAAAGAATAGGAATGCTTCTATTTGGCACAATACCAAAATTTAAGTTCTCCACAAATGATAATTATTCTAAAAAATCTTGGATTAGTTGAGAAGGAGAAAGTTGTTTTATTTATACTTGCATTAATCTTTACTTTATTACTGCTTACTTACATTTAGTAGAAATTTTATTAAATTTAAAAATCTAAATTTTGAAAAGAAATAAAAATAATAATTACTTTTAATTTCAAAATCTAATAAATTTCTTAAATTAATTTTTCCCGTAATCTTCCCTGTGGGATTGATAACCAGGACTCCAATAGAGCCCTATATTACTTGAAACGATACGTGTACTTGCGTTCAAAATTGTGACTTTTAAAAAAATTATTATAAATATTTAAATATAAATTCATAAGTTCTTACATTTGTAAAGGTCTGCTTCAAGTTTTTGGCACCGTTGCCGGAAAGATAAGGAAGAAAGTTAAAAAGACAATTTTTATATTTCTCAAACTAAAATAATATATACATTTTTATTTCTTCAAAAATATAAAAAATATAAAAAATAAAATAATATAAATATATATAAAAATAAAAATACCAAAAATATTTTAATTTATTTTTTTTATGCGTAGTTCTGGATCTGAAGGATTATTACCTTTTGATTCTGAATTAGAAAGAACTGTTAAAAGAATTTGAAGAGGAAAACAAATTAAAAATTATCAGGAAATGGCTAACTTACATAACAATAATCAAAATTCAATATAAATTAATGAACAAAATGTTTATAAACCATTAAGGGATTATGCAAACCTTACAGCCGATGAACTTCATATTAGTATTCAAATGTCAGCTGTAAATGTTAATTCTTTTGAGCTTAAACTTTCTATTATTCAAATGGTTCAAAATAATCAATTTGGAGAAACACCAAATGAAGATCCAAATTTACACCTTGCTAGTTTCTTAGAACTTTGTGCTACCTTTAAATATAATAATGTTTTCTGATAATGCTATTAGGCTTAGAATCTTTCCTTTTTCCTTCAAAGATAAAGAAAAGATGTGGCTTAATTCATTAGCAACTTGTTTTATTAAAACTTGAGTAGATATGACACAAAAATTCCTTGCTAATTTTTTGCCTCCTTCTAAAACTGCTAAATTAAGAAATGATATTACTTCATTTATGCAATTTGATGGAGAAACATTTTATGAAGCATGGGAAAGATTTAAAGAACTATTAAGAAAGTATCCTCATCATGCTTTAACAGATTGGTTAATTATTCAAACATTTTATAACAGACTTATTGGATAAGTTAGATCTATTATAGATGCTGTTGGTGGTGGTTCTTTAATGGCTAAGACATTTGAAGAAGCTTATACTTTAATTGAAGAAATGACTAACAATAATTTTCTGTGGCGTTCTGAAATGGTTAATCCTAAAAGAAGGGCAAGTATTCAAGATAATGAAGCCGTTTCTATTTTAGCTTCACATGTGGCTGCGATATCTAAGAAATTGGATAATTTTGCTATTAACATGTCTCATGTAAGTAATAATAATTCTGCAAATATTGATGATTCTTAAACAATGGAAACTTTGCAAGCTTTTGCTAGTAAAACTAATAACCCTTATTCTAATTATTATAATCCAGGTGGGAAAAATCACCCAAATTTTAATTGGAATAATGGACAACAACAATGGAGTAATAATTAAGTTAATCCAACCGAAAATTGGAACAATCAAGGAAATTCAAACTTTAGACTAACTTATCCTCCTGGTTTTAACAATCAGTAGAAAAGTTATCTGTAGAAGAATTGATCTTGTAACTAGGTAATCAGCTACAAAGTCAAAACACTGTTATTCGTACTATTGAGAATCAAATGGGTCAAATTGCTAATTTTATTAATTACAGACCTCAAGGAAACTTGCCAAGCAACTTCAAAATTAATCCAAAAGAAACTGAAAAAAATCATGAACAAGCAAAAGTTGTACAACTTAGAAGTGGAAAGGAAATAAAAGAAAAGATTCAAAATGAAATTGAAAAAGAGAGAGAAGTTGAAGAGATTGAAAAACCTAAAGAAACTCTTTCTCCAAGTAAAGATCAGACTGTAATTTCTATTAAAGTGGAAGTTGAAAGACCAACACCACTTTTTCCTCAAAGACTAAAACAACAGAAGCTTGACAATCAATTTTCTATGTTCTTTGAGATTTTTAGGAAACTTACCATCAACATTCCTTTTGCTGAAGCTTCGGAACAAATGCCGAGCTATCCAAAATTTATGAAGGATATTTTAAGTAAGAAAGGGAAATTTGAAGCTTATGAAACGGTTGCATTAAGTGAAGAATGTAGTGCAATAATTCAAAAGAAACTACCTCAGAAACTTAAAGATCCTGGAAGTTTCACTATACCATGTGCTATTGGAGAAAAATTTTGTGGAAAAGCCTTATGTGATTTAGGAGCAAGTATTAATCTCATGCCATTTTCTATCTTTCGAAGGTTAGATTTAGGAGAGATTTCTCCCACCACTGTAACCCTTCAGTTAGCTGATCGATCTATCACTTATCTTAAAGGAGTTATAGAGGATGTTCTTGTTAAGGTGGATACATTTTTCTTTCCTGTGGATTTCATTATATTGGATATGGAATAAGATAAAGAAATACCTATTATTTTAGGGAGACCTTTTCTAGCTACCGAATGTGCTATGATTGATGTGCAAAAATAAGAATTAACGATGAGAGTTAATGATCAAAAGATAACATTTAATGTTCTGAAATCAATGAGGTATCCTGACAAAGAAAAATGCTATCAGATGAATATTTTTGATTATATAATTGAAAAGCATTATCAAGAAAAATGTAAGGTCATTTCTGAAGAAAAAGATGATGAATCCGTGTTATCTAATGAGTCATTAACTGAAGAAATTGAAGAAGTAAATCAAGAAAATTTATCTGACGAAACTCATTATTTTCATGATAATTGGGAAATTTTAGACACAACTAAAAATGATATACTTTTACCCTCTATTGAAAAATCCCCTGAACTGGAATTAAAAATGTTACCTGCACATTTAAAGTATGCATTTCTTGGAAATTCATTAACTTTAGCTGTGATTATATCTTCAGAACTAAGCAAAAATCAAGAAGAAAATTTAATAGGAGTTCTGAAGAACTATAAGAAAGCTTTTAGTTGGACTATTGTAGATATAAAAGGAATAAGCCCTTCAATCTGTATGCATAGGATTATAATGGAAGAAAATTGTAAACTCACTATTGAACCTCAAAGAAGATTGAACCCAATTATGAAAGAGGTTGTTAAAAAAGAGATTTTGAAATGGTTAGATGCTAGAGTTATTTATCCTATTTCAGATAATCAATGGGTAAGTCCTATTCATTGTGTTCGGAGGAAATTAGGAGTAACTGTCATTGTTAATGAAAAAAATGAATTAATTCCTCCAAGACAAGTTACTGGATGGCGAATTTGCATTGATTATCAAAAATTAAACAACGCTACTAGAAAGGATCATTTTCCTCTACCTTTCTTGGATCAGATGCTGGATAAACTAGCTGGACACTCATATTTCTATTTTTTGGATGGATATTCTGGTTATTATCAATTACCTGTTGCTCCTGAGGACCAAGAGAAAACAACATTTACAAGTCCTTGTGGAACATTTGCCTTTAGAAGAATGTCTTTCGGTTTATGTAATGCACCTGCAACTTTTCAAAGATGTATAATGTCAATATTCTGTGATTTAATTGATAAAGGAATTGAAGTATTTATGGATGATTTTTCAGTTTTTGGAACTTCTTTTGAGTCTTGCTTATAAACTATAACGAAAGTTCTGAAAGATGTGAAGAAACAAATTTGGTTCTAAACTGGGAAAAATGTCAATTTATGGTCACAGAAGGAATAATACTTGGACATAAAATTTCACAAATAGGTATGGAAGTTGATCAGGCAAAAGTGAAAATTATTGTTGAACTTCAACTACCTACTACCTTTACTGATGTGAGAAGTTTTCTGGGTCATGCTGGATTTTATAGGAGATATATAAAGGATTTTTCTAAAATTGCTAAAACTCTTTGTCATTTATTAGAAAAAGAAGCTAAGTTTGAATTTAATGAAGATTGTCTGAATGCGTTCAATATTTCAAAATAAAAATTAATCACTGCACCTATTATTGCTGTACCTTATTGGAGTAAACCTTTTGAATTAGTGTGTGATGCAAGTGATTATGCAATTGGAGCTGTATTGAAACAAAAGTATGAGAAAATTTTTAAAGTTTTATATTATGCTAGAAAAACTCTTAATGAAACTTAAATAAATTACACTACTACTAAAAAAGAGCTTTTAGCAATAGTATATGCCTTTGAGAAATTTAGACCTTATCTTCTTGGAACGAAATGTATCATGCATACTGATCATTCTGCTATTAAGTATTTAATATCTAAAAAGGATGCTAAACTTAGATTGATCAGATGGATTTTACTTTTACAAGAATTTGATTTTCAAATAGTGGAAATAAAAGGAATTGACAACCAAATTACTGATCATTTATCAAGAATAAAAAATAATAATGAGAAGATTTATGAAGAAAATATAAATGAGAAATTCCCTGATGAAAAAATATATTTTATTCAAGGATTACAAATGCCTTGGTATGCAGATATAGTTTACTATTTGGTTAGCAATATTTTACCATATGGGTTGAATAACAAATATATTAAGAAATTCAAGAATAATTCTAAATCATATATTTGGGAAGATCTTTATTTATTTAAAATAGGAAGAGATTATGTGATTCGAAGATGTGTACCTTATGAAGAAACGTTTGCAATTATTCAAAAATCTCACGATTCTGAATTTGGAGGACACTTTGGAGTGGATAAAACTAAGTTTAAAATTTTAAATTATGGATTTTATTGGCCTACATTATTTAAAGATGTTGGACATTATGTGAAAACTTGTGATCGATGACAAAGAATGGAGAATATATCCAGAAAAGATGAAATGCCTCTAAACTATATATTAGAAATTGAGATTTTTGATGTATGGGGTTTAGACTTTATGGGACCTTTTGGACCATCATTTGAAAAGATTTATATTTTATTAGCAGTTGATTATGTTTCAAAGTGGATTGAAGCTGTAGCATTACCTAACTGTGATTCCAAAAGTGTTTTGAAATTTTTAAAGAATATGATTTTTACAAGATTTGGAATGCCCAGGTTAATTATCACAGATGGGGGAAGTCATTTCAGAAATATAAGAATCCAATCATTACTGGAAAAATTCAGAATTAAACATAGAATTGGAACTGCTTATCACCCACAAACAAGTGGAATGGCTGAAGTGTCAAATAGAAAAATTAAAAGAATATTAGAGAAGACTGTTAATCCTAAAAGAACTGACTGGGTTGATAGACTTGATTCTGCATTATGGGCTTATAGAACAACTTATGAGACACCTATCAGAATGTCACCTTATCGGTTAATTTATGGTAAATATTGTCACTTACTCGTTGAACTTGGAACATAAAGCTTACTGGGCGATAAAGAAGTTCAATTATGATTTGAATGCTGCAAGAGAGAAACGACTGTTACAACTGAATGAAATGGAAGAGATAAGAAATGAGTCCTATGAAAATGTAAAGATTTATAAAGAAAGAAAGAAGAAATTGCATGATAAAAAAATTTTAAGAAAAATATTTGAGCCTGGAAAAGAAGTATTATTATTCAATGCTTGTTTAAAACTTTTTTCTGGAAAATTAAGATTTAAATGGATGGGATCATTTATAATTGAGAAAGTATACCCTTATAGAGCTGCGGATATTAAAGATCCCAAAACTAGAAAAATATTTAAAGTTAACGGATTAAGACTGAAGCCTTATATGGGAAAAATGAAACCAAATTACAAAGAGGCTTACGAACTGAGTCTACCCAATTAATACAATTGATTAGGTCGGGCTGACGACATTAAACCAAGGTCTTTGTGGGAGGCAACCCATTTATTTTCATTGTGATTTTTGTGATTTGAATTTATCTTAATCGATGTTTGTGCGTTGATGACACCCTTTGAATAGACCTATTTTTAAGACCAAAACTTTGTAAAATTTGAAGATAGGTGAAACTGAGTCAAACGTGGTTCCGGCGTCTAGGCGCAAAAAGTCGGTGCCTAAGCGCCAGCATAACCATTAGTATCAATAGTCTGGTGCCTAGGCGCCAGATTCCGGCGCCTAAGCTCCCCAGTTACATATCGTGGAAAAACTGAAAAACTTCAGTTTTTCACACGAAATCTCTTTATAAATTGCCCTACCATCGTCCCCAATCCCTAAGCAACCCTATTTACGACCAGAGCAATCCATTTTGGAGAGATAAGAAGAGTTTGGAAGCAATGGATAGAGGAAATCATGGAAATGAGGTAAGAGACAAATCCCCCAAAGATCCTCAACCTTATTTTAATGGTTTTATTGCAGTTAGTATGGAGAGGTTATTTAGTCGTTTAGAAAAGATTGAAGCGAAACTTCTAAGCATTGGGAATCGTTTGCATGAGATGTACCACCAAATTGAGCATTTGGAATGGCAAAAGAAACTTCAGTTTGATCATATGGCAGCCTATCAAGACGCTCAAGTAGCAATGTATGAGAAGAACAAGTGGATTGATGAAAAGACGACTTTGGAATTTCCAAGGGCGTTGATTTTATATCCCTGCGGTCCTAGCGAACTTCATTGCGAAAGAGATGGAAATTGAATTTCGGTGTTGAATTGATCTTTTGTTCTAGGTGTGATCGAGTCAAGTTCTAGTGTGTCGATTATCGAGTTTGTATTTGCTTAATTGTCTAATGTGTGTTGTGGGATTGAGAATTTGCTTTGAATTTATTTTATTTGTGTTGTTTATAGAATGATGAACCTTGTTATAGTCTTGTTCTGGAATTTATTGAGCTTGGAATGAAAATTATGAATTGGAATTGAAGAGATTAAGTATATTTTGTGTTTGAAATGTGGATCTAAGTTATCATTTTAATTGATTTTGGAAATGTTTGGAAGATATAAATTGGATTAATACTATCATGTGAGTAATTAGAAGTCAAATTTGATAAGTTTTGGTGGAAAACATAATATTTAAATCAAATTTTTTGGAAAGGCGATTCTGGAGCCTAAGCTCCAGTACTCAGCGCCTATGCGCCGGTTCGGCTTGAACCCGAAACTTCATCTTTTAAAATCCTGTACGCCTTTTTCGACGCCTAAGCTTCATGTTCTTCCATTTTTTCAAAAATCAACTCTACAGATCCCATTTGAGACCGGATTTTCAAGTTTTAAAGCTTGAAAATAACTCGATTTCTTCATCCCAAGGTCAGATCTACATTCTAAACCAATTATTTTCGATTTTCACCATGGATTTTGCTTTCTTTGAAGAGAACCAAAATTTTGAAGAAAAAAATTGATTTTTAGAGTTAAATTCATGGATTTTAAAGCTCTTTCAAGTTTGAAAAACTTAAATTAGTTCATTTCCTTTAATCTTATAAATTTATTTTGCATTTTTATTTCACGTTTAGATGACACCTAAATCTAAGCGAGGAAAGGAATGAGAAAATTTCGATCGTAGCAAGTTTGTCACTGCCACGACACATTTTCGTTACAATGATTTTGCTACGACAAGGAAGTTTATCTCTGAACGAAGTTTTTATAATTCTGGTGGAAGGATTGAAGAAACGATCGTTGCACTCAACTCGAAACGATTCTGTTATTTCACTGCTGTTGATGTTATCCCCGTTGTTAGGGAGTTTTATGCAAATTTCTTGGATCCTAAAGAGTACGAGTTCTTCGTAAGAGGAGTTGGAGTAGGATTTACTCCAGAGCAAATCAAAATTTTCTACGGCCTGCCACCGAACCTCGAGTGCTATTACTCTGGATTATCTCCATCTGAGGGAGATTTAGAGATGATTATTGCTTACCTGACTGATGGTACTGGAGCTTGGAAGATCCAGAACAAAAAAAGGGTAAATTTTTCATCTTCTAAGCTAAATGGTGTTTCAAAGGCATGACATTACTTTATTTCTGCTCGCCTCCTTCCATCCAATCATTTGAGTGAGGTTACCAAGGACAGAGCTATCCTCAACTACTGCATACAAGAGAGGAAGCTGATTGATGTTGGGAGTATCATTTATGATTTTGTAGAGGCCACTGCTCGTTCTAGCACTTCTGTTGGAATGGGATTTCCATTTTTGATTTATTCTCTGTGTGAAAGTGCTAGAGTTGTTGCTGAGCTTTCAGAGGATAAGCTCAAATCTATAAAGCCCATTGGAAGAGAAAGTGTAAGTATTTATGATCAACTTCGAGGTAAGAGTTCTACCACACCTTCTAGTTCATTACCTACTTCTGGTAGACCTTCTACTTCTGGACCTTCTACTTCTGTTGCTGAGCAACCATATAGTTTCTGGGAATCCATGCATGATAAGTTTATGGAGCAACAGAATGAGTTATTTCTAACTCATTGTAGAGTAGTTACAATCGATAAGAAGATCGATCATCTTTCTGAGTACACCCAAAGGGAAAGTGATTATGATACTGAGTATTCAGAGTCTCTTGTTAGATTCCTGAAGGGTGATCATGATGTTCAGTTCCCTACCTTTCCTAGATTCCTACCTTATGTAGATCCGAAGGATGTATAATTTTCTTTTGGTGACGACGACAACGAGGCTACAACTAGTGATTAGTAGTTTGATTTACCTCCTCAGATGTGTTGATTTTGCTTTTATTTTATTTCTAGTATGTTAGTACGGATGAGTCTGATTTTACTGTTATTTGTTATTGTTGATTTGTTTAATTAACTTTATGTGGACTTTTAAAGATTAGACTGTTTTAGATCATCTATTGTGTTATGTATTAAAGACTGAAGTATGGATGAATTTTTATTTTCTATGATAAATGTTTGTTTCTATTTCAGCCTATTGTTTAGTATTCCTGAAAAGTTAGTAATGTTGCATGTTTAAAAAAAAATTGTAGAAATTAACTCCTACTTTGTAAACTTTTCTATATATGCTTAATCATTTTACGTTACATGCATATTAAAGCATGTGTAGAAGTAGAAATGAGTTTCTCCTTACTACATCATCATTGAACCTAGATAAATGCCTGTTTATTTCTTTCTCTCATGCTTTAGAAAATTTTATGATTCATGTTTATACCAAAACTGAAGTTTGGGCGAAGGGAAAATTCTTTAAAATTTAAATATTATTTGTCCTTAATGTACTAATATTTTCTTTAAAAAATATTAACATAACATAAAGAATGAAAAATCTATTTAAGATTATTTAAAATTTTGAATTTATAAATAATTTAGTAAACTTAACTAAAATTTCAATAATTTTGATTGGTTCTAAGAATAGAATTATTTAACTTAAAGAATAATAAGATTAAATTTTTTTCTATTTATAGTAAAGAGAATCATATTTTTGAAATACTAAGGAATCAAGATTATTACTTGAAAAAGAAAATATTGAAATAATTTTTGAAAAATACTTATTAAAAATGTCATATTTATTAAGTAAAAATGTATAAGTTTTTAAATTTAAGTTAAGGATAATGAAGTTCAAAATCATTAACAGGCTATCAAAAAATAGCAATCCTCACAAATTAAAAAAAATATAGAGGATTGAAAAATTTTCTTAAAAAAAAAAAAGAAGAAAAAAAAACAAAAAAAAGAAGAAATGTGAGCAGAAGCTTGAGGAATTGCCTAATCAAAAATTGGCTTCACTTGAATTATCTTATAGGAAGAAAACTAATTACATTTTTAACTTAATTTTTATGTACAAATATTTTTACTAAGAAAAATGTTTCATGAAAGTCTTTTTCTTGTAAATATTCTATGTGACCTTAATATGATAAATTACAATTATTCTTAAAATAAATGAAAAAAATTGGATGTCTTATGATTTGGTAGTTAAATATTCTTTAAATTCTTAAAATTAAACTTAATTAGTGAAATTTAGTTAAAGATTTGCTAAAGTATTTATAAAACCAAAAATTATAAGGAATCTTAAATATTAAACTTCATTCCAAATGTTATATATTTTATGTAACTAAAAGGGTTACTTGAGGATAAGTAACGCTTAAGTTTTGGGGAATTTGATCCAATTAAAAAATACATATTTTTATGCCTTATTTATGATTCGATTCTTAAGGATATTATGCTTTAATGAAAGGTATTTTTATGATTTTGGATGTAGGTGATAAAAAAAGAGTCAAGAAGGAAAAAGGAGCAAAAAAGGAGCGAAAATAAAGCTTAAAGAGCAAAGTTGCCAAAATTATAGGTCTGGCGCCTAGGCGCCAGAATCCGGTGCCTAAGCGCCAGTTCGATACTGAATAAGATTTTTGACGACTTTGGGCAGTTATTTTGACGGTGTTAAGCGGTTATTAGACCTTCTAGAAGACTGGAAGTTACTCCTTATATAGAGGACATGTGATACAATGCATCTGGACATGGGAAAACAGTTTTAATCATGAAGAGGTGCGAAGACTTGGTCACGGACTCCGGCGCCTAGGCGCGAGATTCCGGCGCCTAGGAGCCACACTTACCTTTTAGAAGGTACATTGTATTTGGATGAATTTTGAAGAGGTTCCTTAAGCAACCCCTGGTCAAATTTGAAGCTCTATAAATATGAGTCAATTCTACAGAGAAAAGTGCACCCTATAGTCCCCAAGCATCCTATATCTCTTCTAGTCCCCCTCTAGCATCCAAAAATTTTAGGGGGCCACCTTCTTTAGTATTTTGTGGGTTTATTTTGCAAGTGTGAGTTTATTAGTGTTATTGTTGTTGAAGTCTTTCATTTTGCATTGGAGTCAGTAGAAGTCAGCGGATCACTTAAAGGAACATTCCAGATAAGTATTTACAACTTGGTTCAAAATTTTATAAGTATGTTTTGTTGTGTGAATTCAATGTGTTATGAGTAGTTAGTTTTCTTTCTCCTTTCAACTTTGAAAAGATAATAAGATAATTAAATTTTGTTGGAGAATTTAACTTCAAATATTTATTAAAATTGTGATGATATTAATACCTGATCTTAATTTACTTTTTAAACTGGCCATTTAAATTGTTAAAACCTGTTAAAGCATTCTGAGACCTATCCGGAGATGAGTTATTAACTAGTAGATATCACATGAATCGTTGGGTAATCGAAAGCTATATGTGGGTTATTCAAGGTGAAGTACAAATAAATAGGGAGATATTGGGCATAGAATTGATTAGTTTTTAGAGTGACAGACTAAATTCTAATAATTTGGTTTTTAGAAAGGGAACGGGTCACTAACAGGGCCGAGCATAGCCACTCTTGGACATCTAGTAGTGAGAGCCTAGATTAACCCATTCTACTAATAATACATCATGAACCGATCTATAGATTAGCCAATGTTCTTTATACTATCGAGCGAAGGTAAAGAATAGGAATGCTTCTATTTGGCACGATACCATAATCTAAGTTCTCCACAAATGATAATTATTCTAAAAAATCTTGGATTAGTTGAAAAGGAGAAAGTTGTTTTATTTATACTTGCATTAATCTTTACTTTATTACTGCTTACTTACATTTAGTAGAAATTTTATTAAATTTAAAAATCTGAATTTTGAAAAGAAATAAAAATAATAATTACTTTTAATTTGAATATCTAATAAATTTCTTAAATTAAATTTTCCCGTAATCTTCCCTGTGGGATCGATAACCAAGTCTCTAATAGAGCCCTGTATTACTTGAAACGATACGTATACTTGTGTTTGAAATTATGACTTTTACAAAAAATATTATAAATATTTAAATATAAATTTATAAGTTCTTACATTCGTAAAGGTCGGGTTCACTACTTAGTCTACACCTTACGCTCTAGTGTACGGGTCCGAAGCCATCTTGCCCTTGGAGGTTCAGCTTTCGTCAATCAGAATTGCAGTCACAAATAAGATCACTATAGAAGAGAATGCCAGATTATGATTGGAAGAATTGGAAAGCTTGGAAGGAAAATGTCTTTCAGCGCAGCAACATTTGGAGTCATATCAAGCTAAGATGATTCAGGCCCACGACAAATTGGTTTGCCAAAGAGCTTTCAAAGTTGGTGAATCAGTTCTCGTTCTCAGAAGACCTATCCTTACACACCACAAGATAGGGGGTAAATTTGAACCAACTTGGGAGGGACTGTTTATAGTCGAGAAAGTCTACTCGGGAGGCTCTTACCAACTCGTGGATTGCTGTGAAGAGCGACCAATGCTTTCTATCAAAGGATGATATCTAAAGAAGTATTACGTAACGTGATGTTTCAAAGAGCGGGCTTTAGAAATAAAGTTTCGCTCCTAGAAGCACTAACGTGATAATTGTGTGCAACTGGGTCCGAACCCAAAATAATAATAATAATAAAAAAAAGAGAAACTTTAAAACCAAAATACAAAAAAAATTTTCTCAAACAAAATAAAAATCGGATCTTGTTGCAATTTCAAAACTCCGAATCAAATGTTTCCCTTTCTTAATAAAATTTCAAAATAAAATAAATGTTTATAAATGTATAAATGTAAATACAATAGAATTTAAAATTCTTATTGTTCTCGTTCCTTTTAGGTTTGTGATCTATAAAAAAAAAACCTATTTCATTATGTCTTAATTCTTATTAATTTCTAAGGATATTATGCTTTAATGAAAGGTATTTTTTGTGTTTTTGGATGTAGGTAATGTAAAAAGGTCTAAGAAGGAAAAAGGAGCAAAAATGGAGCAAAATATCAAAAGTGTAAAAAAATATGGCCTGGCGCCTAGGCGCCAGAAACTGGCGCCTAAGCGCCAAACTCGATATGAAAACTATCAAGTTTTTAACAACGCTTGATCAGTTATTTTGACGGAGTTAACGGTTATTGGACATTCTAGAAGACTGGCAGTTATTCCTTGATAATAGGACATGTGATACATTGCATTTAGATGCTCCAAAACGGTTTTAATCGTGAAGTGGTGCGAGCCAAAGTAAAGAGGTGCGAAGAACTGGAAGCGGTGTCCGGCGCCTAGGCGCTAGACCGACCTTCTAGAAGATTCATTGAATGTGGACATGTTTTGAAGAGGTGCCTAAAGGTAACTCTTGAAGCCTATAAATAGAGGTCCATTTCTTCAGAAAACGTGCCCGATCCATTGTACCCCTTTCTCTTATCTACTTTAGGATCTCTCATCCTTAGAGAGAGAATTAGAGAGAGAAATTTAGGGCCACTTTTGTTTAGTTTAGTGAGTTTATTTTCAAGTTATTGCATCCGGAGTTCATTTCATTTGTGGAGTCGGTAGGAATCGGAAGATGCTGTAGAAGAAATATTCGAGATAAGTATATTTTTACATTTGATTCAAAGTTTAATTATCATGTTTTGTTATTTATTTTCAATGTGTTCTGAGTAGTTTGTTACTTTCTTACTTCAATTATGAAGAGATAGATAAGATAATATAAAGATTCGATGGAGAATTAAGATTCAAAATAATTTCAAAACATTGTGATGGCATTAATACCTGATCTTACTTTACTTTTTAAATTGGCCGTTTGAATTGTTAAAACCTGTTGAAGAGTTTTGAAACCTTGAAGGAGAAGAACTCTTAACTTGTAAATGTCACATGAATCCTTGGGTAGTCGTAGGCCATGAGCGGGCTATTCATGGTGAAGTGCAAATAAATAGGAAGATAATATTTTAAAGGGCGTAGAATTGATAAGTTTTTAGAGTGACAGACTAAATTCTTATAATTTAATTTATAGAATAGAAAATGGTCACTAGTAGGGCCGACTATAGCCACCCTTGGACATCTAGAAGTGTGAGCCTAGATTAACCCATTCTAATAACAATACATCTAGACCTATTCTGTAAATTAGTCAATGTTCTTTGCGCCTTGATCAAAGGGTAAAGAATAAGAATGCTTCTACTTGGCACAATACCATAAATTAAATTCTCCAACGAATATTAAATTACTTAGAAATCTCAGATTAATTGAAGGAAAGAAAGTTGTTTATTTTATATAGAATTCATAAAATCATTATCTTATTATTGTTTTCTTTATTTGCATCTAATAAATTAAATAGTAATTTATAATCAAATATTTTTACTATTATATTTCACTTCCACTTCATAGAAAATTTATTTCTATAAATCTTCCCCGTGGGATCGATACTGGGGTCTTTGTTTAAAAACCCTATATTACTTGAAACGATACGTATACTTGCGTAGTACCCCTAGTGTGTAAAAATAGTTTCTAAATTATATTAATTTTATACACTAGCCGCTATTTATAAATTAAGTCAAAGCTTTTGGCTATCTTTTAGAAGCGAATATTACTGCGTTATTTGCGGATTTTGGTCAAGTTTTTGGCGCCGTTGCCGGGGATTGAAAAGGAAGTAAAGAAAAAAGAAATATAATAGTTAAATTTTATATTTATTGCTTTTTTATGCGAAGATTTGGTTATGAAGGATTAATAACTTTAGATTCTGAATTGGAGAGAACAATTAGAAAAATTAAAAAGGGAAAACAAATTCAAAAATTTCAAGAAATGGCTACTTTACAAAATCCAATTGAACTTAATGATCAAAATGTTTGTAAGCCATTAAGGGATTATGCTAACCATACAGTTGATGAACTTCATAGTAGTATTCAAATACCCACTGTAGACGCTAATTCTTTTGAACTTAAACCGTCTATAATTCAAATGGTGCAAAACAATCAATTTGGTGGATCACCAAATGAGGATCCAAATTTACATCTTGTTAGTTTTTTAGAACTTTGTGCTACCTTTAAATATAACAATGTTTACGATGATCTTATTAGACTTAGACTCTTTCCTTTTTCTTTAAGAGATAAAGCAAAGTTGTGGTTAAACTCATTAGCGACTGGTTCTATTAAAACATGGGCTAAAATGGCAAAAAAATTCTTTGTTAAATATTTTCCTCCTTTTAAAGCTGCTAAATTAAGAAATGATATTACTTCATTTAGTCAATTTGATGAGGAGATAATATATGAAACTTGGGAAAGATTTAAAGAACTATTAAGAAAATTTCCGATCATGCTTTACTCGATTGGTTGATTATTCAAACATTTTATAATGGATTAATTGGATCTTTAAAATCAATTATTGATGCTTCTTCTTTGGAGGTTCTTTAATGTCTAAATCATTTGAAGAAGCTTACACTTTAATTGAAGAAATGGCTAATAATAATTTTCAATGGCCTTCCGAAAGGATTAACCCTAAAAAGATGACCAATATTCAAGATAATGAAGCCTTTTCTATCTTAGCTTCACAAGTTACGGCAATGTCTAAGAAATTAGATAATTTTGCAATTAATATTTCGCATAATAACTCTGCTAATATTGAAGATTCTCAAACTATTGAAACTTCACAAGCTATTGCAAGTAAAAATAATCCTTATTCAAATGATTATAATCCCGGGTGGAAAAATCATCCTAATTTTAAGCTGGAATAATTCACAACAACAATGGGGTAATAATCAATCTCATCCCACTAGAAATTGGAATAATCAAGTTAATTCAAATTATAAACCTCCCGGATTTAATAATCAACGAGAAAAAGTTATCAATAGAAGAATTAATTATGCAAATGAATAATCAATTACAAAATCGAAATACTTGCTTATTTGTAATATTGAAAATCAAATGGGGCAAATTGCTACTTTAATTAATAACGGACACCGTAGGAACACTTCCTAGTAATGTTGAAATCAATCGAAAGAAGCGAAAAAGAACATGAACAAGTTAAAAGCTTGTGCAACTTAGAAGTGGAAAGGAATTAAAAGAATAATTGCAGAATGAAATTGAAAAAGAGATTGAGGTTGAAGAGATTGAAAAACCTAAAGAAACTCTCTCTCCTAGTCGAGATCGATCTGTTATACTCGTTAATGTGGAAGTTGAAAAACCACCACCACCTTTTCCTCAAAGACTTAAACGGCGAAACTTGATCATCGATTTTCTAAGTTCTTTGAAATTTTTAAGAAACTTACTATTAACATACCTTTTCTTGAAGCTTTGGAACAAATGCCGACTTATGCAAAATTTATGAAGGATATTTTAAGAAAAAAATGAAAATTTAAAGCTTTTGAAAGCTGTTGCATTAAGTGAAGAATGCAGTGCAATAATTCAAAAGAAATTACCTGAAAAGCTTAAGGATCCTGGAAGTTTCACTATACCCTGTGCTATTGGAGAAAATTTTTGTGGAAAAGCTTTATGTGATTTACGAGCAAGATTTGGTTTAGGAGATATTACTCCCACCACTGTAACTCTTCAGTTAGCTGATAGATCTATCACTTATCCTAAAGGAGTTATAAAGGATGTCCTTGTTTAAGTGGATAACTTTATCTTCCCTGTAGATTTCATAGTACTTGACATGGAAGAAGATAAAGAGATACCTATTATTTTAGGAAGACCTTTTCTAGCTACCGGACGAGCTATGATTGATGTGCAAAAGGGAGAATTAACCATGAGAGTCAATGATCAAGAAATTAAATTCAATGTTCTTAAATCAATGAAGTACCCAGATAAAGAGAAATGTTATCGAATGGATATAATTGATTATTTAATTGAAAAACATTATCAAGAAAAATGTAAAGTTATTTACGAAGAAAAATTTGAATTTTTAACGAGATGAAGAAGAAGTAGTAGAAGAAGAAGAGACTCTTTTTATTAAAGATAATTGGGAAACTTTAGACATAACTCAAAATGATATACTTTTACCCTCGACTAAAAAAACACTGAACTGGAATTAAAAATGTTACCTTCCCATTTAAAATATGCGTTTCTTGGAAATTCGTTAACTTTACTCGTTATTATTTCTTACGAGCCGAGTAAAGATCGAAGAAAAATTACTAGGTGTGTTAAAGAATTATAAGAAAGCTTTTGGTTGGACTATTGCTGATATAAGAGGAATAAGCCCTTCCATTTGCATGCATAGAATTTTAATGGAAGAAAATTTTAAACCTACTATAGAATCACAAAGAAGATTAAATCCTATCATGAAAGAGGTCGTTAAAAAAGAAATTATTAAGTGGTTAGATGCTTGGTATTATTTATCCTATTTCGGATAGTCGATGGGTATGTCCTATTCATTCGTGTTCAGAAGAAAGGAGGTGTAGCTTGTCGTTGTTAATGATAAAAATGAACTTATTCCTACAAGACAAGTTCTTGGATGGCGAATTTGTATTGACTATAGGAAACTAAATAAAGCCACTAGAAAGGATCATTTTCCTTTACCTTTCTTGGATCAAATGCTCGATAAATTAGCGGGACACTCATATTTCGTTTTACGGATGGATATTACGGTTATCATCAATTAATTATTGCTCATGAGGACCAAGAAAAGACAACATTTACAAGTCCTTATGGAACATTTGCTTTTAGAAGAATGCCTTTTGGTTTATGTAATGAACCTGCAACTTTTCAAAGATGTATGATGTCAATATTTTGTGATTTGTTTGACAAAGGAATTGAAATATTCATGGACGGTTTTTCAGTCTTTGGAACTTCTTTTCAATCTTGTTTGGAAAATATAGCCAAATTTTTGAAAAGATGCGAAGAAACAAATTTAGTTCTTAACAGGGAAAAATGTCGGTTCATGGTCACAGAAGGCATTGTACTTAGTCACAAAGTATCACAAAAAGGGATGAAAGTAGATCAAGCAAAAGTGAAAATTATTGCTGAATTGCAACCACCTACCACTAATACTGATGTGAGAAGTTTTTTAGGTCATGTTGGATTTTATAGAAGATATATAAAAGATTTTTCTAAAATTGCTAAACCTCTTTGTCATTTATTAGAAAAAGATGCACAATTTGAATTTAATGAAGAATGTATTAATCCTTTTAATATTCTAAAAGAAAAATTAATAACTGCACCTATTATTATTGCACCTGACTGAAATAAATCTTTTGAATTAATGTGTGATGCAAGTGATTTTGCAATTGGAACTGTATTAGGACAAAAATATGAGAAAGTTTTCAAAGTTGTATATTATGCTAGTAAAACTCTCATTTGAAACACAAAGAAATTACACTTACCAGTGAGAAAGAGCTTCTAGCTATAGTATATGCCTTTGATAAATTTAGACCTTATCTTCTTGGTACTAAATGCATAGTTCATACTGATCATTCTGCTATTAAATATCTAATATCTAAGAAGGATTCTAAACCTAGACTTATAAGATGGGTTTTACTTGTACAAGAATTTGATTTTCAAATAGTAGATAGAAAAGGAACTGAAAACCAAATTGCTGATCATTTGTCTAGAATTAAAAATGATATTATTTCAGAAGAAATATAAATGAGAAATTCCCTGATGAATCTTTATATGTTATTCAAAGATACAAAACACCATGGTATGCTGATATTGTTAATTATATAGTTAGCAATATTTTACATTATGACTTGGATAACAAATTTATTACGAAATTTAAATATGACGCTAAATCTTATATTTGTGAAGAACCTCATTTATTTAAAATTGGTAAAGATTCTATGATTCGAAGATGTGTACCTTATGAGGAAACTTTTGCTATTATTCAAAAATGTCATGATTCGATTTTGGAGGATACTTTGGCATAGATAAAGCTGCATTTAAAATTTTAAATTACGGATTTTATTGGCCTACCTTATTTAAATATGTGAGACAATATGTGAAAACATGTGATCGATGTCGAAAGGATGGGAAAAATATCTAGAAAAGATGAAATGCCTTTAAAACTATATATTGGAAGTTGAAATTTTTGATATATGGGGATTAGACTTTATGGGACCATTTGTTCCATCATGCTGGAAAAATTTATATTTTTTAGCGAGTTGATTATGTTTCAAAGTGGATTGAAGACTATTGCTTTACCAAGCTTGTGATTCCAAAAGTGTTCCAAAATTTTTAAAGAAAATGATATTTTCAAGATTTGGAATGCACTAAGATAATTATCATCGATGGTGGAAGTCATTTCAGGAATATAAGAATTCGATCATTACTACAAAAATTTGGAATCAAACATAGAATTGCAATTGCTTATCGACCTCAAACTAGTGGAATGGTGAAGTATCAAATAGAGAAATTAAAAGAATTTTAGAAAAGGCTGTTAATCCTAAAAGAAGCCGATTGGTTTGATAGACTTGATTCTGCATTATGGGCTTATAGAACGGCTTATAAGACACCAATCGAATGTCACCTATACCGGTTAATTTATGGTAAACATTGTCACTTACCTGTAGAACTTGAACATAAAGCTTATTGGGCGAAAAAGGAGTTTAATTTTAATTTGAATAAAGCGGGAGAAAAACGATTATTGCGACTAAATGAGATGGAAGAAATTAGAAATGAATCGTATGAAAATGCGAGAATTTATAAAGAGAAAATGAAGATGTTGCATGATAAGAAAATTTCGGGAAAAATTTTTGAGCACTGGACAAAAAGTATTTCGTTTAATTCTCGTTTAAGACTTTTTTCTGGAAAATTAAGATCTAAATGGATTGGACCTTATTTAGTTGAGAAAGTATACCATTATGGAGCTGTGGATATTAAAAATCCCAAAACTGGAAATTTTTTTAAAGTAAATGGATTAAGATTGAAGCCTTATTTGGGAGATATTAAGAAGATTTATAAAGAGGCTTATGAATTGAGTCAACCTGATTAAAGATTTACTTAAGTCGGGATGACGACGTTAAACCAAGCGCTTTGTGGGAGGCAACCCATAATTGTCTTGTGTTTTTGTATTTTGATGAAAGGTTATGCCTCGATCTTGATTAATTTTATATTACTTTAGAAAAATTTGATGCTCATAAGTCTTGGTTGACTTAAGTGAAAATTATTTTGAAGTATGTAAGAATTAAAAATAGGATCACTCTATTTTGAATATGAGTAAAAAGGAGATCAAGTTAACCTTCATTATGATAGTTTACAATGTGAGTTATCGAGTCTAAATTACTCTTATCAGTATAATTTACCTATCTTGGAGAACGAAATTTTAAAAATCTGACGATTAGGCGAAATGGAGTTGAACATATTTCCGGCGCCTAGGCGCCAGAATTAGGCACCTAGGCGCCAGAATTCGGCGCCTAAGCGCCAGAATCAACTATGTGTCAATAGGTCCCGCGGCTAGGCGCCAGATTTGGCGCCTAAGCGCCACTGTTACTGGGTCGTGCAAAAACCGAAAATTTTCAATTTTTCACACAATTTTCCCCTTTAAATCAACCCATCTTCTTCCCTAACCATCAAACAATCAAAATTACGTCCCTTACATTTCATTCTTGAGAGATTTGAGAAATTTTTGAAGAAATGGAAAGGAGAAATCATAGAGAAGAGGCTAGGGACAAGGTATCAAGGGATCCTCAAACCTACTTCAATGGTTTCATCGCTGTAAGTTTAGAGAAAATTTCTAGTCGTTTGGATAAGTTTGAAGAAGATTTTAAAAGGATTGGAGATCGCCTTCATGAGATGTTTCATCAAGTTGAACATCTAGAATGACAAATGAAACTTCAATTTGATCATTTTGCGGCTTATCAAGATGCTCAAGTGGAAATGTATGCGAAGAACAAGTAGGTTGATGAAAAGACGGCTACGAATTTCCCGAGAGCGTTAGTATTCTTTCCAAGTGGAATACACAATTTCCCTTGTGAAGATTAGAATATTCTGGTAACGAGATAGTTATTATGGTTTGTTGAGTCGTTGTATCGATTTAGAGAATCGATTGTGATTGTTTGTGTATTTGCTTTCATTTTCAATGTGTGTTGTTTTTGCTTTGAAATTGTTATGATTGAGTGTGTATTAGGAACTTGAATCAAATGTAGTACTTATCTGAATGTATTGAGTCAAAATTGAAGATTTTAAATGGAAATTAATGAGTTTGATTGAAAACCTTATGTTTGATTGGTGGATTTAATATTTAATATTTATAAATTTTAGAAAAATGCTGTGGAAGTTAGAAACTGAAGCTCTACTTTGATATGAGTAATTGAAAGTTGAATTTATGAATTTTGGTGGAAAAATAAATTAAAAATTTTTTTTTTGTGAAAGGTGAGTCTGGCGCCTAGGCGCCAGAATTTGGCGCCTAAGAGCCAGTTCGGCCTGAACCCGAAAATTTACTTAAATAACCCCCAAAAGCCATTTTTGACGCCTAAGCTTCATCTTCTTCCCCATTTTCACGAAAAATACATCCTCTAGATCCATTTTGAGGTCAAAACATCAAGGATTTGAGCGCGAAACCACTCGATTTCTTCGTCTCAAGGTCAGATCTACACTTTAAAACATCTATTTTCGATTTTCACCATAGATTTCCCTGAGTTTTGCTAAGAACCAAAAATTTGAAAAAATATTCGATTTTTAGTGATTTCTTTGGATTTCTAAACTTATTTTAAGTTTTATAAACTTAAAAAGAGTTTAAATCTTTGATTCCTAAATTTGTTCTTGTTTTCTTTCACGTTTAGATGGCTCCAAAATCTAAACGCGGGAAGGCACTTGTTGACCTCATTTTTGATGAGGTATTCTCTTCTTCTCTTTAGTACTTAGGATCTAGCCTTAGGCTTTTCCTTTGACTATCCTAGAGGATTAGAATTGGGACCCACCACTTAGAAATTCAAACCACTTCTTAACTCCCTGCAAACTCCACAAACTTGATTGTAAACCCCTAATCACCTAGAGGGTTGGAATCGAATGTGGAAGTTTAAAGGATGAGTTCTATAGGACTCTTTGGCCTTGGGGCCCTTACTGGTGGCTGATGCAGTGAAGGGCTGACTTACACATACTACACCTATACACTACATTTTCACACACACCTCCTAAAACCATACCCATACCCAACTTGACCTCCTGACTCATGCGGGTGATTCACATGGATGGTCTTTATCCCCTAAGCCCTTGGCAAGAGGGTTAGGAACAACATAGTGGGTGCCTCGAATGAGTCCCTTCATGGCTCATGTGGGCTTGATATGGCTTCATGGCTCAACCAAAATGATTTCATTCCACTTACATTCACCTGAGCTTCAATTTTCCAAATTTTCAATTTTTGGCCCCGGGACCCTACACCCGCTTAACTACCCAAAACCACTTGAAATTACCCAAATTTTTCAAAATTCTCCAAAATTACCCAAATTCCTCAAAACCAATCCCAAACATTCCCACATCACTCAAATTGATCATTCATAGCCAAAAATACCAAAAATTCCAAAAATACCTCCCGATACCCTCCAAATACCCAAAATGCCCCTCTTAGCCAAAAAATCCAAAAATTCAGAAAATTCCCAGAAAATTCCAAAAAATCCTAAATATTCCCAATTTCATTTTGTTCAACTACACAATGGGCCAATTTTGTCAATTTACCCCACTTTTGTTAAAACCCCCAATTTGACTCATTTTTAACCCAAAGTGAACCCGATGTCAAACCAAACCTACCCGATTGACCCAAATTCTGGTCCAATTCAATTCTAGACTTCAATTCAACATCCCCAACACCAATCTAGACCAAATCCAAGCCCAATTTGATTGGCATTGGGATCCAATTTCACTTTTGGCCTTAAAGCCCAATTTGGACCCATGACCCAGAACCTAACCCAGACTAACCCAATTCAACTCCAATTAACTCCAAATCTTTTCTAAACCTTCCCTAACATCCCCACAAACAAAACACTAACATGATTTGCCCAAAATTTAGACCCAAACCCCACTCAAATTCTACCAAAAGCTAAAAGGCCCAATTTTGACCTAAACCTAGCCCAAATAGGCCCAAACCCCAAAGTCAAAACCCAACCAAAGGCAAAACCTATTTGAAACACTCCCATAAACATTTCCCAACATTTATTTTACATTAATTTCAACCCTAGCCCAACATTGGCCCAAGTTAGCCCAATTTGACCTATATTGACCCATTCACCAGGAAGCCGAAATTCGACCCGATTCAAACCCAAATCACTCCCGACTTGCTTCAAATCTCTCATGACACATCCATAAATCAAACCCAACATTTATTTGGCTTGGCCCTTTGCAAAAATCTCCACCCAAAAGCCCATTTTGAAACTTAAAAGCCCACTTACATGAAACCTCCTAAAGCCCATCTCCACCAAAATCCAAAGGGCCAAAATCAATCCAAAACCAATATGACAATTGCTCTACACCATATTTTCAATTAAATCAATCCCTAAGTTTCAAAAACTCATCATGAAGCCATTCCAAATTAAGCCCCATACAAATTCCCATCAAAATGCCAAAATTTTCTTAAACCCATTTCCATTAAATTGACTTGACTTTTCCCAAGCCAAAGATGAGCCATGAAGCCATGCATGAGCCACATGGAAGCCATGAGAGCCTCTTTACATGTCACCATGCCATTTTGGGCAAAAGGAGGAGACTCTTTCCTTAATTCCTAAAGGTGATTAACCACTCCCATGATTCCCCTTAACCATGCTTATGCCTAATTGTGCTTGGATGGTGACTTGACCCTGCGATTATCTTGAGCCGAATCACTTTCTCTTCGGCCTAAACCAAGCCTTGGGTGGTGCACCTAGCCCGAAGGGATGGGTTGACCAATTTGAGCCAAAATGAGCCTTCTCTCATACCATTCTAATCCAAGCCTTTTACACATGGCATTTGCCGATTGCCTACACTAAACCCCAGCCACGACCCACCGAACAAGATGGTGACTAGTGCACAGCCGGCCGGCCACCGAGTCGCCAGGAAAACACCATGGCCGAGACCTTGGGAGGAGCGAAGCTTTGGAATTCCACCTTCTTGAGTTGCCCCATGCCCAGTGGCCACCATGGGCTGTTACGCCCTTGACTTCAAGCAGTGATCCCGAAGCCACTAACTCCCCACAGGAGGCCCTCGACCCTCTCTGATTTAAACCTCACCTCCTCTCGGCCATGAGAGGTGCTTGAACCAAACCTTAAGGAAACTGCGCCAAAATCATTCCGGATTACTCTCCACACATAGAGCACTTGATCTCAGCTGGATTCCGGCCCAGATTCCCTCCGGTGAGCTCGATTTTGAGCTCGAGCTTGCTACACAAAACCGGGACACTTCTCCACGGTGGATCAATCCCCAAGTTGGCTGGTCCTACACCTTCACCGGACAAAGAGGAGAAGTTTCCCCTTGAAAGCCCCATCTCGGGGCCACCCGATTGTCCCGGCCTCCGAGCTTTGTGATCGGGCTGTGGTCACTTTCATAGCTAGACGATTCACCGGGCCGAGGGACTTCATGCGGAGCTTGCTTGGACCCCGATCGAAGGTGACACAACTCTCGGATCGAAGCTTCACTTCTGCGAGCAAAGGTATGGACTCACTCTTCTTCCCGAGCTTACGAGAGATTCTTCATTTAATTTGAGTCGATTTAAATACATGTTTACGCGTATGGATGTGTTCGTCTTCTCGAGACGAATCCATAGAAGCATAAGAACACGAAAATCCATTGAGAATCGAGTGAGAAATTAGGGTTAGAAGGTTGACGGTCATGGGTGCACACCGGTCGTAGACGATGACCATGAGCCGTCGGATCGAGCGTGTATCGAGTGGACGGTGCGGATTGAGTCGGACGGCGCGTTGGTACGTGACCCGCGGGGCCACGGATCGGCGAGTCGGATGGCGGAGCCGAATCGGAAGACGCCGCGTGGAGCTTCGGAGATGCTCAGGTTGACGCGGCGCCGCGTGGATAAGTAGAAAATTAGGGTATTTTCTTATTTATTTAATTCCCTAAACTTAAAAATGCATAACTTTGTGTAGAAAAATCGGAAAAATAAAATAAAAATACCCTCTTGCTCAGTGAACAGAGGAGAATAATGTGGAAAAGAAATCATTTAATTTCATCAAGTATTTTATTTTTAATGATTTATTTACTGTATGCACATTTTCAATTCTCCATGCATGTGTACAATTTACCATGACATGAGACTATAGGGCTTTTGAAGCCTCTGAATTTGGGAACATTCCCTGAATTTTCCAAAGTTAGAGCCCATCCCTATGAGAAGTTATTGATTTTTCAAATTCAGGTTACTGTTTTGAGTATTTTAAATCCAATAATTAGCATGTTATGAAATAAATTCTAGGAAAATTTGGTGATGTTTCTTATGAGTCAGAGGACCTAGGAAAAATAGGTTTTGAATTAATCCACTTGAAATAACCCTAATTGGCTTAAACACCCAAAATAGCTCTTTAATTAATTAGAGCTAATCATACATCAAATTGACTTGAAATCAATTCTCCACTGACCTTTAGGATCAGAGGAACCCACCATAAAAGTTTGAAGTCGATTGGACTTGGTTAGCCCTACGAAATGGGTTGATTAGGCCATTTAGCCAATTTAAACTTTAAAAATTCATAACTTTCAAAATACTTTTCAAAAATTCACCAAATTGGTTTTGGAGTCTCTCTGATATTAGGGAATTTAAGAAAATTAAAATTTCGATTTTCTAAAAAGTTGATTTTTTGTATTATTTTAATATTTTAATAATAAAAAAATAATAAAAATCACAAAAATAATAAAATTCACCAAAATGTCACATTTTAAATTTTAATCACTTAGGAACAAACCCCATATTTTTCTTAGGTCTCTATGATGAGTTATTAAATTTTAAAGCCTAGGGTAATTTTAAAATAAAAAAAAATGTATTTTCTAGCATTTCCATTAAAATAATTCTAGTAAATCAAAGAGAAATCAGAAAATTACAAAAATTGATTCTCTGATTTCCTTGATACCAGAGAGACTTTTGAAAAATATAAAATTCATTTTTCAACCTTTATTTTATTTTGAAATTAATTAATACTCCAAAACTCAAAATAATTATAATAAAAATAATATAATTCAAAAAAATCACCAAAATTGGTTCAAGTGGTCCTCTGGTCATTAGGAATGTCCCATAATTTTCTTAAGGACAGAAACTTTTCCTTGGTCATATTATTAAATTTTCCTTGTAAATCCTTATTTTCCACCAAAAATAATTACATAAATAAATTAAATACAGAAAAATCACATTTTCTCCTCTAATGTCTTTATTGACATATGAGTGAAGTCACATAAAAATTTCAAATTCATTTGAGCTCAATTTAGTGAGTTATGAAATTATTAAGCTTGAAGGGCAAAATGGTAATTAAAATTTTAACCCTTAATTAAAACTTTAGGCTTAATAAAATGAAAGAGTAAAATATTTGATCTTAATCTGATTTGGATGATTGAAATTTAAATAATTAAAGGGTAGGAACCTATTAAATAATTCGAAAATAATTGAAATGAACTTTAATTAAAATAATTAATTAAATTTGGAAGAATAATAAATTTGGAATTATTAAAATAGGGATGTCATTAGGAAGAGATTTATTCTTTAATTTAAGAATCCCTAAATTAATCATTTCAATAATATTTAATTCCTAATTAAAATGATAATTCAAACTTAAGATTTAAAATGCTAAAAGACTTAACCATTAAATTAAATTAAAGTTAAATTATTTAAATCAAACCCTTTTAAAATAAAATATTAAATTAAAATTAAAAATAAAATCAAATTAAAATTTAAATTAAATTAAATTAAAACATATTAAATTAAATTAAATTAAAACACATTAAATTAAATTAAATTAAATCAAATTAAATCAAATTAAATTAAATTAAATTAAATTAAAACATATTAAATTAAATTAAATTAAAACACATTAAATTAAATTAAATTAAATTAAATCAAATTAAATTAAATTAAATTAAATTAAATTAAATTAAATTAAATTAAATTAAATTAAATTAAATTAAATTAAATCAAATTAAATTAAATTAAATTAAATCATATTATATTAAATTAACTTAAATTAAATTTAATTAAACCGCATTAAATTAAATTACATCGAATTAAATTAAATTAAATATAACATCACACTAAGACAAAGAATTCAAAAATAAATTTAAAACAACTTGAACAACTATTCGAACTTAAGCCAATTAATTGAAATTAAGTTAAATCATAAATCATTTGAACATCCATTTGCCCTCGAAAGCTCTTGTTGTCATAACTCCTAAATGGAGTATTAAGTGAAGTGTTACTTCATTCATAAGATATTGAATGTCTAGTTCCTTGAGCGAGATAATAAACTTGAACTCTCGGACGATTAATTCATTTGTATAATTAAATTCTCTTGGACTTAAAATAATCCTAGAAATATTGAAAAGATGTTTAAGACTCGTCTTAAGCACTTTCTCGATATGATAGGTTATTTATAAGAACAATTTAATTTAATTGTTCTTTGATGAAGAAAATTGTCCTCAAACCAAAATACAAGAACCTAGACGTCATAGGAGATGACTAGCTATAGGATTAGGAACTTGGTAGAAAACCATAACCCTTCCCTTAACTTTACCTAGGAATCTGCTTTAAATGCTTAAATATTCTAATTGTATTTTAAGTACAGCTTGGGATGACGGGAAGACCCTCTAGGTACGCTTTTATTTTATTGTAATTTACCTTATTGCAATTTATTTAATCGCATCGCACTTAGTTTTTCTTGCATGATAAACAACTGTTGCATGAAAACCCACACCTTTAGGATAGTCCCTAAAGCTGAAACCAAAACTAAATTAAAAGTCATTACAAGATAAAATTCACCGCCACGACATTTCAAAATATAAAACAACTCAAAATTTAATCACAAACAAAACCACGAAAACTACGACTACAACTAAATTAAAACGTATTGTTGGATGATCGGGAATACCTCGGATGATGTAACCTACGTGTTGCGAACGGGATTTCCCACGGTCTAAATGAAAGTGTGGAACTCATTCGGTTGAGTTTAGCAAATTCATACGGACTAAGTGAATCCGATAAAAATAACGATGTCGGAAGGATGGAGCCAGTGGGATCTTAACCGGTGTTGTTATAATCAACTTTAAGATTTGTTTTAATTAAAACATAAAAAACACTTGGAAATTAAGACTTTCTCTAAACCAGAACACTTCTCTCATCTAATGATTTATGATTTCTAAAACTAAACCTCTGCAACAACAAGGAGCTCGGAGCATGGTGGGCAGCACGGCCATCGTCATCAGCAAAACCTAAGTCTACTGCAACAAATTTTCTTAGAATTAAATAACCAAGCCATAGGACTTCGAGGTAGCTTGCACTAGTGCGACATAAATCCTCGACTCTTCGTTAGGCATTTGAATGATCATATCATGTAAATTAAGCCTTAGCCAGGTCTTAGGACTCAGAGGTAGTCGTCCGATACGACATAAACCCTCACATCTTCGAGATTTATTTGTATGATTTTATCATACGAATATAAGTCCTAATTAATTAAAATTGGAAAGATCAAAACATTAAATAAATATTAGGACTTTCCTAAGTTCGAAGCGAAACGAGTAGGATAGTCGGGAAATTACCGAAGTTCGCTTCGAATCCGTGATTTCTCCTTCCTTTCTTCCTTTGAATTCCCAAAATAAAATGTTCTAAATTTGATCCATTCCCTATTGAAATTCCAAAATTTAATCCCTTGAAGACTTAAACTTTGAAATTCTTTAGAGCAGAACTACTGATTATTATCGAGAGTTTTCTTAGGTGATTCCCGTCACTTAAGATGTAATTAACTATAGGGGCTTGCCCTTATAGGGAATTTTAAGAACCCGGAGTAATATAAACCCTGTTTAATGTTTTTTCATATTAAGCGGGGGAACTTGTCGGCTTATAAAATTGGTTCGCGGACGAACGGACGTCACAAATCTTCTAGTTTATTTAATTGAGCCCCATCATCAAGCAGTGTGTTTATTCTTCGGGATAGATACACGGTTTGTGATGCGATGCTCGTTTATATAAACTATTTGGGATATGAGATCGGTTTGATTTCATATCTTAAAATTTTCAAATTTAAAATTATTTTCAAAATCAAATACTACTTTCTAAATTATATATATATTTAAATTAAATTTAAAATTCGTCGACAACTTCTGTAGGCGACCCCTTTTAAAAAATACAACACTCAACCTAAAAATAAGCCGTACAGGCACGAGATAACTTTGATAGCAGCAAATTCTCTACTACGGCTGCGCATTTTCGTTTCCATGAATTTGCGACGTCTAGAAAGTTCATTTCTGAATGAAGTTTCTACCATCCTGGAGAAATGATCGAAAACACTATTGGGCAGGAGAGTGTTAGTATCTATGATCATCTTCGAGGGAAGAGATTGACCGCTCCTACTTCTGCACATACTTCAGGTAGACCTTCTACTTCTAGACCCTCTACTTCTGCTGAGCCACCATTAGATTTCTGGGAATCAATGCATGATCGAGTTTTAGAGCGACGACGGGAGTTATTTCAAACTCACTACGAGATTGATACTATTGACGAGAAAACTAGATCATTTATCTGATTATACCCAGAGGAAGAGTAATTACAATGCTGAATATGATGAAGCCCTAGTCAGATTTCTGAAGGGTGAACATGATGTTAGCTTTCCTACTTTTCCTAGATTCACACCCTTTGTAGATCCTAATGACGTAGAATTTTCCTTTGGTGATGAAGATGATGATGAGGCTACAGCTAGTGATTAGTAGTTATATATTTCTTTGATGTGCTACTCTGTTAGTTTGTTTTATTTGGATTGTTTGTTAGTTTTGTATTTGAAGTATGTTGATTGTTTAGTGTTAAGGATTCTGTTGTGTTGAGACTGAATTTAGACTAAATTTATATGTTGTTTTAGTTTAATGTTTAGTATTTAATTATTTTGCTCTGTTTTAAATCTGTTTCAAATTTAATATCATCATCAATTAGCTGCTTACTTTTTATATACATGCTTCAATTTTATCTTAATTATTCATAAAAGCATGATTAGAAGTTAATTTTTCTTTTTAAGATTGTTTTTACATACTTATTAAAAATTCTTATGATTTTCTTTCTCTCATACTCTCAAATTATCATAGTATACTAAAACTTAAGTTTGGGGGAAGGTAAAATCCATTCAAAATTAAAATTTTATTTGTCCTTAAAGAGCTAATATTTTCATAAAAATAAAAAAAAAACTTTTTAACATAACTTAAGGAATGAAGAATTTATTTGAGATCACTTTTATTTTTGAAATTATAAACAATTTAGTGAAATTAACCAAAATTTTACTAACTTTGATTGATTTTAAGAATAGAATTATTTAACTTAAAGAAGAATGAGATAAAGAATTTTTCTATTCATGGTAGAAATAATAGAATTTTAGAAATATTAAGTAATAAAAAATTATCACTTGAAAAAGAAAAGATTGGAATTCTTTTTGAATTTTTATTTATGTTATAATAATTAAGTGGAAATGTATAAGTTTTGAAAAATATAAGTTAAGGATAGTGAAGTTCAAAACCATTAACAGGCTATCCAGATATAGTAATCCTCTCTATATATACATTAAAAAAAAAAAGAAGAAGATAGAGAGGAGAAGCTTGAGGAAATGCCTAAACAAAAATTGGCTTCACTTGAATTATCTTATAGGAAGAAAACTAGTTACATATTTTACTTGCTTTTTATACATAAATATTTATTTAGAAAAGATTTTTTAAGAAGATCTTTTTCTTGTAAATAATCTATGAAAGTTTAATATAATAAACTTCTATTATTTTCAAAGTGAATGAAAAGTTTGAAATCTTATGATTTGGTAGTTAAATATTCTTTAAATTCTTAAAATTAAACCTAGTTAGTAAAATTGGGTTAATAATTTACTAAAGACTTTATAAAATCAAAAATTATAAGGAATCTTAAATATTTATCTTTTATTTCCAAAAGTTATATTTTATGTAATAAAAAGAGTTACTTGAAGACAAGTACCATTTAAGTTTGGGGGATTTTGATCTATAAAAAAATACCTATTTCTTTATGTCTTAATTCTTATTAATTTCTAAGGATATTATGCTTTAATGAAAGGTATTTTTTGTGTTTTTGGATGTAGGTAATGTAAAAAGGTCTAAGAAGGAAAAAGGAGCAAAAAGGAGCAAAAATGGAGCAAAATACCAAAAGTGTAAAAAAATATGGCCTGGCGCCTAGGCGCCAGAAACTAGCGCTTAAGCGCCAGACTCGATATGAAAACTGTCAAGTTTTTGAAAATGTTTGATCAGTTATTTTGACGGAGTTAACCGTTATTAGACATTCTAGAAGGCTGGCAGTTGTTCCTTGATAGTAAGACATGTGATACATTGCATTTGGATGCTCCAAAACGGTTTTAATCGCAAAGAGGTGCGAGCGAAGTGAAGAGGTGCGAAGAAGCTGGACGCGGTGTCCGGCGCCTAGGAGCCGATTCGGCGCTGGCGCCGGAGCCAGACCTTCTAGAAGATTCATTGAATGTGGACATGTTTTGAAGAGGTGCCTCTAGGCAACTCTTGAAGCTTATAAATAGAGGTCCATTTCTTCAGAAAACGGGCCCCTCCCATTGTACCCCTTTCTCTTATCTACTTTAGGATCTCTCATCCTTAGAGAGAGAATTAGAGAGAGAAATTTAGGGCCACTTTTGTTTAGTTTAGTGAGTTTATTTTCAAGTTATTGCATCTGGAGTTCATTTCACTGTGGAGTCAGTAGGAATCAGAAGATCTATAGAAGAAATATTCAAGATAAGTATATTTTTACATTTGATTCAAAGTTTAATTATCATGTTTTATTATTTATTTTCAATGTGTTCTGAGTAGTTAGTTACTTTCTTACTTCAATTATGAGATAGATAAGAAAATATAAAGATTCGATGGAGAATTAAGATTCAAAATAATTTCAAAACATTGTGATGGAATTAATACCTGATCTTACTTTACTTTTTAAATTGGCCGTTTGAATTGTTAAAACCTGTTGAAGAGTTTTGAAACCTTGAAGGAGAAGAACTCTTAACTTGTAAATGTCACATGAATCCTTGGGTAGTTGTAGGCCATGAGCGGGCTATTCATGGTGAAGTGCAAATAAATAGATAATATTTTAAAGGGCGTAGAATTGATAAGTTTTTAGAGTGACAGACTAAATTCTTATAATTTGATTTATAGACTAGGAAAGGGTCACTAGTAGGGCCGACCATAGCCAACCTTGGACATCTAGAAGTGTGAGCCTAGATTAAACCATTCTACTAACAATACATACGGACCTATTACGTAAATTAGCCGATGTTCTTTGCGCTGGATCGAAAGGGTAAAGAATAGGAATGCTTCTATTTGGCACAATACCATAAATTAAATTCTCCGACGAATATTAAATTATCTTAGAAATCTCGAGATTAATTGAAGGAAAGAAAGTTGTTTATTTTATATAGAATTTATAAAATCATTATCTTATTATTGTTTTCTTTATTTGCATCTAGTAAATTAAATAGTAATTTATAATCAAATATTTTTACTATTTTATTTCAATTCCACTTCATAGAAAATTTATTTCTATAAATCTTCCCTGTGGGATCGATACTGGGGTCTTTGTTTAAAAACCCTATATTACTTGAAACGATACATATACTTGCGTAGTATCCCTAGTGTGTAAAAATATTTTCTAAATTATATCAATTTTATACACTAGCCGCTATTTATAAATTAAATCAAAGCTTTTGGCTATCTTTTAGAAGCGAATATTACTGCGTTATTTTCAGATTTGGGTCAGTTTGGCCCCTGATCCCTTCCTTGTTTTCGCAGGAAGATGTCGAACCGGAGGCTGCTCCTTTCCTTTAGAGACCGCGTAAGCCTTGCACTTAATGAAGAAGAACTGAAGATTAGTGCTGTGATCGAGGTTGACTCAGATCTTCAACAGATGAACCTAGAATATAAAGAAACTATTTGGACTACTGTAGACCTCGGGGAGCCTCGTGGAAAGATAGTAATGAAGCTCAGTGAGAAACGTCAACACACTGCAAACCAGAAGAAGAAAATTGATACGATTGAAGACAACATAATGAAATCAGTGATAACGGCAGCAGGAGGGAAGCTTGTCTGTGCCATCCCTACCGACATCCAGGGAGAGAGGAGAGCCAATTTGACCCCGACTCAAAGAAGAAACAAGAACCGCCGTATTCATAAAATTTTAAAGAAGTTGACAGAAGAGCAGAACAAAGAAGAGATTCCGACGATCGCTGTAGTTGGCCCGAGGAAGCCAGGCCTCAAAAGCACCATAGCAGAGGTAATTCTAGAAAAGATCACGGCAAAGGCCATATCTGAGGTAGTGACGATTGTAGGCGAGCGTGCCGTCGTGGAGCCGTACATCCCACAGTACGTCACCAGACCCTGACAGTCCCAGATGATCCCGGAGCATGAGTTAGAGATGATCCAGAGATTGCGAAGACAGGATTTTGAATATTTTCAGAGGATTCAAGGCAAGTATGTCAATATTCTGGAGGGACTAGAATTGCATACTGATGTCTCTTAGTACGAGCAGAGTGAGATCGTGGATTACTACGGAGGAAGACTTATTTCAAGCCGCAGAAATGGAAGCAAGGCAAGGGGAGGATTACAATCCATTTTGGATGCTGCTATAATTTTGCCGATGGTAAGAAGGGAAACCTTCCAGGGATACTCTGTTATGATGAAGTAGACCCAATGTCAATTTTAATCAAGAAAACGATAAAGCGGATGGTATCCTAGCGAGTGTTACCCACTGACTGCATACCGAATAGCTAGATTATCAATATTTATGAAGAGGGAGACTACATTCCACCTCACGTGGACCATTACGATTTTGTGAGACCCTTTTGCACCGTCTCTTTCATTAATCAGTGTAACATCATGTTTGGGATAGAATTACAAATAGTCGGCTCCGGAGAATTCAGAGGGCCAGTAGAGATACCTCTACCGGTAGGCTCTATCCTCGTACTACAAGGAAACGGTGCAGATGTGGCAAATCACTACATACCAGGGGTTCCTTACCAGCAGATCTCCATCACCTCCAGAAGGATGGATGAAAGCAAGATGCCGGTTCATTTCCAGCCAGATCCAGATTTGGAGAGTTTGCAGCCTTACCAGCTGTAAGCTACATAGTGGTAGCACACCTCTAAAGCACACTTACACGGGATTTTCCTCCGGAAAGTGGCTTAGAAGGTGATGTTAATACCTATGTCGTTTACTTTTCAGGCATGGAAAATAAATAGACAATTTAGCCAGATTACATGAAGATGCCAGTAGAGTATGTGTCCAGATATACATGGATTTTGTAGAAGTTTATTTTCAAGGAAAATATCATCAGAAGTATTTTGGAAACAATATGATATGTATTCTCGACATTTCAATGGAAACGACTATGACTTTTTTTGCCTTCAGTTTTGTGCAATCGACTACAAACGCAACTGAATCTGAGTTTGACTTGATTTAAAGAAAAGTTGAACAAAGTACGATTTGAATGAAATGTAATAAACAAAAAAATAGTGGAATGCATCAAAATCTAATAAAAAAATAATAATAAAATAAAAATTCAAATACAAAATCTAAATAAGACACGAAATCAAAGCTCAAAACAAATCATCTCAAAATTTAAAATTTCAAACAAAAGAAATGAATAAAAATCCAAGTCAAAATGAAATTTCAATCGAAACGAAATTTAAAGATCAAAACAAAATCAAATCACTAAAACACGAAAAATAATGAAAACGAATCCCAAATCTGAAATCCCCAACATACTGATGTGTTCTCTTAGTACGAGCAGAGTGAGATCGTGGATTACTACGGAGGAAGACTTATTCCAAGCCTCATAAATGGAAGCGAGGCAAGGGGAGGATTACAATCCAGTTCGGATGCTGCTATAACTTTGCCGATGATAAGAAGGGAAACTCGCCAGGGATACTCCGCTTTGATGAAGTGGACCCAATGTCAATTTTAATCAAGAAAATAATAAAGCGGATGGTATCCTGGCGAGTGTTACCCACTGACTGCATTGTCGGCGTATTTTTAGGTTGACTGTTGTATTTTGAAAAGGGGTCGCCTATAGAAATTGTCGGTGAATTTTAGATTTTAAATTTAATTTTAAATATATATATATGTAATTTAGAAAGTAGCATTTGATTTTGAAAATAATTTTAAATTTGAAAATTTCAAGATATGAAATTAAACTGATCTCACATCCCAAATAGTTTATATAAACGAGCACTACACCACAAACCGTGTACCTATCCTGAAGAATAGGCACACTGCTTGATGATGAGGCTCGATTAGATAAACTAGAAGATTTGTGACATACTGTTTGGTACTGCGAACCAATATTATAAGCCGAGCAAGTTCCCTGCTAATATAAATGAATTAAGCGGGAGTTTATCTTACCTGGGTTCTTAAAGTTCCCTATAAGGGCAAGCCCCTATGGTTAATTACATCTTAAATGACGGGAATCATTTAAGAAAACTCTCGATAATGATCAGTGGTTTTGCTCTCAAGAATTTCAAAGTTTAAAGTTTTCAAAGGATTGGATTTTGGAAATTTCAATAGAGATTAGCTCAAATTTGAAACAGTTTATTTCAAGAGTTCAAAGGAAGAGAAGTAGGAGAAGCTGAGGATCCAAGAGGAATCTTGGCAACTTCCCAAACTATCCTATTATTTGGCTTCAATTTGGGAAAATTATTTAATGTTTCAATCCTGCCAATTTTAATTAATTAGTTTTTATGTTTGTATGACATAATCATACAAATAGCCTCGAAGATATGAGGGTTTATGTCGTACCGAAATACTACCTCGGAGTCCTAAGACCGGTTAGGGCTTAATTTATATAACATGATTATACAAATGCCTAACAAAAAGGTTGAGGGTTTATGTTGCACTAGGCAAACTACCTTGAAATCCTATGGCTTGGTTATTTAAAACTAAGAAATGTTTTGCTGAAGTAGACTCAGGTTTTGCTGATGACGATGGCCGTGCTGCCCACCGTGCTCCGAGCTCCTTGTTGTTGCAGTGGTTTAGTTTTAGAAGGTGAAAATCAAAGGATGAGAAAAGTGCTCTGGTTTAGAAATTTTAAAATCCAAATGTCTTTAGTGTTTTATTAGGGGAATCTTAAAGTTAATTATAACAACATGTTGACCTCATTTTTGATGAGGTCTTCTCTTCTTCTCTTTAGTACTTAGGATCTAGCCTTAGGCTTTTCCTTTGACTATCCTAGAGGACTAGAAATGGGACCCACCACTTAGAAATTCAAACCACTTCCTAACTCCCTGCAAACTCCACAAACTTGATTGTGGACCCCTAATCACCTAGAGGGTTGAAATTAAATGTGGAAGTTTAAAGGATGAATTCCCATAGGACTCTTTGGCCTTAGGATTGCCTCAGGGTGGACCGGTGCAGTGAAGGGGGCTGACTTGCACACACACTACACCTATACACTGCACTTTCACACACCTCTTAAAACCCCACCCATACCCGATTTGACCTCCGACTCATGAAGGTGATTCACATGGATGGTCCTTAACCCTAAGCCCTTGGCAAGAGGTTAGGAACAACATAGTGGATGCCTCGAATGAGTCCCTTCATGGCTCATGTGGGCTTGATATGGCTTCATGGCTCAACCAAAATGATTTCATTCCACTTACATTCACCCGATCTTCAATTTTCCAAATTTTCGATTTTTGACCCCGGGACCACTATACTCGCCTAACCTGCCAAAACCCTTAAAATTACCCAAATTTTTCAAAATCTCCAAATCACCAAAAAATCCTCGAAGACCAATCCCAAACATTCCCACATCACTCAAATTGATCATCCATACCCAAAAATACCAAAAATTCCAAAAATACCTCCCGATACCCCCAAATACCCAAAATACCCCTCTTAGCCAAAAAAATCCAAAAATTCAGAAAATTCCCAGAAAATTCCAGAAAATCCCAAATATTCCCAATTTCATTTTTTCAACTACACCATGGGCCAATTTTATCAATTTACCCCACTTTTATCAAAACCCCCAATTTGACCCATTTTAACCCAAAATGAACCCAATGTCAAACCAAACCTACCCAATTGACCTAAATTCTGATCCAATTCAATTCTAAATTTCAATTCAACATCCCCAACACCAATCTAGACCAAATCCAAGCCCAATTTGATTGGCATTGGGATCCAATTTCACTTTGGGCCTTAAAGCCTGATTTGAACCCATGACCCAAACTTAGCCCAAACTCACCCAATTCAACTCCAATTAACCCCAAATCTTTTCTAAATCTTCCTTAACATCCCCATAAACAAAACATTAACATGATTTGCCCAAGATTTAGACCCAAACCCCACTCAAATTCAAACCAAAATCAAAAGGCCCAATTTTGACCTAAACCTAAACCTAGCCCAAATAGACCCAAACCTCAAAATCAAAACCCAACCAAAGCCAAAACCTCTTTGAAACATTCCCATAAACATTTCCCAACATTAATTTTACATCAATTTCAACTTTAGCCCAACTTTGGCCCATGGTAGCCCATTTTGGCCCATCTTAGCCTCTTTACCAAAAGCCCATATCCAACCCGATTCAAACCCAAATCACCTCAAGTTTGTTTCAAATCATTCATGGTACATCCTTAAACCAATCCCAACATTTATTTGACATGGCCCTTTACAAAATTTTTTATCCAAAAGCCCATTTTCAAACATGAAGCCCCCCCCTTAAGCCTTCCTAAAAGCCCATCTTTTACCACATCCAAAGGCCCAAAATTGGTCCCAAAGCCCATATGACATTTCCCCTTATCATACTTTCAATTAAACTCAATACCTAAATCCTAAATTCATCATTGGATTATTCCAAAATTAAACCTCATGACAACTCTCACCAAAATGCCAAAAGTCACGAAACCCATTTTCATGAAATTGACTAAACTTTTCCCTAAGCCACATGGAGCCATGCATGAGCCATTCACAAGCTATAGGAAGCCATGAAAGTTTGGCATGTGACCATGCCATTAATGGTAAAAGGAGGGGCTCCTTTCCTAATCTTTCATTAAGCCTTTTTAACCTTATCCATGACACACACTAAACCATGTTTAGCCACCTCATCATGGATAGAGACCACACCATCCTCTCTTGGTCGACCCAACTGATCCTCTCGGCCCAAAATCAGGCCATGGGGAGGTGCACCCAACCCAAACCAATGGGTTGACCAAATTGAAGCCAAAATGACCCCTTCCCCATTCCATTTTAATTCGACCACTTTACACATGACAATTGCTAATTGCTTGCACCAAGTCCCAGCCCTGACCCACCTGACCTTGAGGGTGACCCATGCCTGGCCGGCCGGCCACCCAGTCGCCGGAAAACACCATGCCCGAAACCTTGGGAGAGGCCGAGCTTTGAAATTCCATCCTGCTGAGCTGCCCCACTCCAAATGGCCATTGCAGCTGTTCTTCTCCTCACCTAAGCAGCTGATCCCGAGCCCTCGACTCCCCCGGGAGGCCCTCCGAGCCTCTCCTATTTAAACCCCTCACCCTCTCGGCCAAAGGAGGTGCTTGAACCAAACCTTAAGGAAACTCCGCCAAAATCACTCCGGATCACTCTCCACACATAGAGCACTTGATCCTCAGCTGAATTCCAACCCCGATTCCCTCCAGCTGAGCCCGATTTTGAGCTCGAACTTCAGCCCAAAACCAGGACACTTCTTCACGGTGAGCCGATCCCCAAATTGATTGGTCCTACACCTTCACCTGGACCAAGAGGAGAAGTTTCCCACGAAAGCCCCATCTCCGAGGCCACCCGGTTGCTTCGACCTCCAAGCTTTGTGATCGAGCTGTGGTCACTTTCATAGCTAGACAATTCACCGGGCCAAGGGACTTCATCCGGAGCTTGCTTGGACCCAATCGAAGGTGACACAACTCTCGGATCGAAGCTTCACTTCTCCGAGCAAAGGTATGAACTCCCTCTTACGTCCAGAGCTTCGATCGATTCTCCATTTTGATTGGCTTAATTTCATAGTATGTTCACCGTATGGATGTGTTCGTCTCTTCAAAACGAATCCATAGAGCATAAGAACACGAAAATCCGTTGAGAATCGAGAGAGTTCTTAGGGTTAGAGTGTGGACGGTCACGGGATCGCACCAGTCGTAGACGATGACCAGGAACCATCGGATCGCGCGTGTATCGGATGGACGACTTGGATTGCGTCGGACGGCGAGATGGTACGTGAACCGCGGGGCCCGGACGGCCGAGTCGGATGGCGGCGCCGAACCGGGGAGCGACGCTTGTCGATTCGGAGCCGCCGAGGTTGAGTCGGCGCGCGTGGATAAGTAGATAAATAGGGTATTTTCTGATTTATTTAAATACCAGAACTTCAAAAATCCATATCTTTGTGTAGAAAAATCATAAAAATAAAATAAAAATACCCTCTTGCTCAGTGAATAGAGGAGAATAATGTGGAAAAGAAATTAATTAATTTTGTCCAGTATTTTATTTTTAATTAATTATTTACTCCCTGCATTGTTTTACTTCTCCATGAATTCATACAATTCACCATGGCATGAGACCATAGGGCTTTTGAAGCCTCTGAACTTGGGAACATTCCCTGAATTTTCCAAGGTCAGAGGCCATCTCTGTGAAAAGTTATTGATTTTTCAAATGCATGTTACTGTTTTGAGTATTTTAATTCCAAAAATTAGCATGTTGTGAAATAAATTCTAGGAAAATTTGGTGATGTTCCTTATGACCAGAGAACCCTAGGAAAAATAGGACTTGAGTTAATTCACTCGGATTAACCCTAATTGGCTCTAAATACCCAAAATTGAAATTTAATTAATTAGAGTTAACCATAGATCAAATTGACTTGAAATCAATTCTCCACTGACCTTTAGGATCAGAGGAACGCACCATAAAAATTTCAAGTCAATTGGACTTGGTTAGCCCCATCAAAGGGGTTGATTAAGCCACTTAGCCAAAATTAAACTTTAAAATTTCATAACTTTCAAAATACTTTTCAAAAATTCACCAAATTGGTTTTGAAGCCTCTCTGATATCAGGGGAATTCAAGAAAATTAAAATTGCAATTTTCTAAAAAAGTTGATTTTTTTTATCATTATTTTAATATTTTAATAATTAAAAAATAATAAAAATTACAAAAATAATAAAATTCACCAAAATGTCACATTTTAAATTCTAACCACTTAGGAACAAACCCCATATTTTTCTTATGTCTCTAGGTTGAGATATTAAATTTTAAAGCCTTGGGGTAATTTTTAAAATTAAAAAATACATTTTCTAGCATTTCCACTAAAATAATTCCAATAAATTAAGGAAAAATCAGAAAATTGTAAAATTTGGTTCTCTGGAATCCTTGATATCAGAGAAAATTTTAAAAACTATAAAATTCATTTTTCAACTTATATTCTATTTTTAAATTAATTAATACCCCAGAACTTAAAATAATTTAAATAAATAAAATATAATTCAAAAAATCACAAAAATTGGTCCAAGTGGTCCTCTGGTCATTAGGAATGTCTCATAATTTTATTAAGGACAAAAACTTTCCCTTGGTCATATTATTAAATTTTCTTTGGAGATCCTTATTTTCCACCAAAAATAATTACATAAATAAATTAAATATAGAAAAAATCACATTTTCTCCTCTAATGTCTTTATTGGCATATGAGTAAGGTCACATAAAAATTTCAAATTCATTTGAGCTCAATTTAGTGAGTTATGAAATTATTAAGCTTGAAGGGCAAAATGGTAATTAAAATTTTAACCCTTAATTAAAACTTTAGGCTTAACAAAATTAAAGAGTAAAATATTTGATCTTAATCTGATTTGGATGATTGAAATTTAAATAATTAAAGGGTAGAAACCTATTAAGCAATTCAACAATAATTAAAATAAACCTTAATAAAATAATTACTTAAATTTTGAAAGAATAATAAAATTGGAATCATTGAAATAGAGATATTATTAGGAAGAGATTTATTCTTTAATTTAAGAATCCCTAAATTAATCATCTCAATAATATTTAATCCCTAATTAAAATGATAATCCAAGTTTAATATTTAAAATGCTAAAAGACTTAATCATTAAATTAAGTTAAGGTTAAATTATTTAAAACAAACCCTTTTAAAATAAAAAAATTAAAATAAAAAATTAAATTAAATTAAATTAAATTAAATTAAATTAAATTAAACTAAATTAAATTAAATTAAATTAAATTAAATTAAATTAAATAAAATTAAATTAAATTAAATTAAATTAAAATTAAAACAAATTAAATTAAATCAAATTAAATTAAATTAAATTAAATTAAATTAATTTAAATTAAAACATATTGAATTAAATTAAATTAAATTAAATTAATTTAAATTAAAACATATTAAATTAAATTAAATTAAATTAAGCTAAATCATATTATATTAAATTAACTTAAAATTAAATGAAATTAAATTAAACCACATTAAATTAAATTAAGTTAAGTTAAATTGAATTAAATTAAATATGACATCACTTAAGACATAAAGAATTCAAAACAAATCTAAGATAACTTGAACACTATTCCAAACTTAAATCATTAATTTGAACTTAAATTTAAATCATAAATCATTAAATATCATTTTGCCCTTAGGAGCTTTTACTATTATAACTCCTAAATGGAGTATCAAGTGAAATGTCACTTCACTCATAAGGATATTCGAACATCCTAATTCATTCGAGCAAGAAATAAAACTTAACTTAAACACCCTGGATGATTAATTCACTGCACTGACGAAATTCATTTGGACCTGAGGACAATTCTCGAAATGTAGAAAAGATGTTTAAGATTCGTCTTAAACACTTCCTCAATATGATGGAATGTCCTTAAGAACAAATTGAGCTTAGTTGTTCTTTGGTGAAGGAAATCATCCTTAAAACCAAAATTGAAGACCTAGACGTCATAGGAATGACTAGCTATAGGATTAGGATTTTGGTAGAAAACCATAACCTTTCCCTTAGCTTTACTTAGGAAATTGCTTATAAATGCTTAAATGCTCTAAATTGTATTTTAAGTGCGGCTTGGAATGACGGGAAGACCCTCAGGGTACGCTTTTATTTTATTGCGATTTATCTTACTGCAATTCATTTACTCGTGTTGCACTTTACCTTTCTTGCATGATAAACAACGATTGCATGAAAACCTACACCTTTAGGACGAGAAACTAAAGCTGAAACCCATAACTAAATTAAAAGACACTACAAGATAAAATTCACCGCCACAATATTTCAAAATATAAGACAACTCAAAATTTAATCACAAACGAAACAACAAAACTACAACTACAACTAAATTAAAACGTCTCATTGAATGATCGGGAATACCTCGGATGATGTAACCCACGTGTTGCTAACGGGATTTCCCACGGTCTAAATGAAAGTGCAAAACTCATTTAGTTGAGTTTAGCAAATTCATACGGACTAAGTGAATTCGATGAAAATAACGGTGCTGGGATGACGGAACAGTGGGATCTTAATCGGTTCGTTTAATCAACTCTAAGACACTGTTTTAATTAAAATATTAAAGACACATGGAAATTAAGACTTTCTCTAAAACCAAACACTTCTCTCATCTCCTGATTTATGACTTCTAAAACTAAACCTCTGCAACAACAAGGAGCTCGGAGCATGGTGGGCAGCACGGCCATCGTCATCAGCAAAACCTGAGTCCACTTCAACAAAACTTTCCTTAGAATTAAATAACCAAGATGTAGGACTTCGAGGTAGTTTGCCTAGTGCAACATAAATCCTCAATTCTTCGTTAGGCATTTGTATGATCATATCATGTAAATTAAGCCCTAACTGGTCTTAGGATTTTCGAGGTAGTCGTCCGATACGACATAAACCCTCACATCTTCGAGAGCTATTTGTATGATTTTATCATACAAATATAAGTCCTAATTAATTAAAATTGGCAAGATCAAAACATTAAATAAACATTAGGACATTCCTAAATTCAAGCCAAACAAATAGGATAGTCGGGAAATTACCGAAGTTCGCTTCGAATCTGTGATTTCTCCTACCTTTCTTCCTTCGGATTCCCAAAATATAATGCTCTAAATTTGATCCATTCCCTATTGAAATTCCAAAACTCGATCCATTGAAAACTTAAACCTTGAAATTCTTGAGAGCGAGAACTACGATTATTATCGAGAGTTTTCTTAGGTGAATCCCGTCACTTAAGATGTAATTAACTATAGGGGCTTGCCCTTATAGGGAATTTTAAGAACCAGGTAATATAAACCTCGTTTAATGTTTTCATATTAAATAGGGAATTTGTCGGCTTATAAAATTGGTTCTCGGACCAAACGGATGTCACAAATCTTCTAGTTTATTTAATCGAGCCTCATCATCAAGCAATGTGTACTATTCTTCGGGATAGATACATGGTTTGTGATGCGGTGCTCGTTTATATAAACTATTCGGGATGTGAGATCAGTTTGATTTCATATCTTAAATTTTTCAAATTTAAAATTATTTTCAAAATCAAATATTAATTTTCAAATTATTTATTTAAATTAAATTAAAATTCACCGACAATTTCTGTAGGCGACCCCCTTTTCCAAATAAAACACCAAAACCTAAAAATATGCCGACACAACACTGGTTAAGATCCCACGGTTCCATCATTCCGGCACCGTTATTTTTATCGGATTCACTTTGTCCAGATGAATTTTATAAAATCAACTGAATGAGTTCCACACTTTCATTTAGACAGCGAGAAATCCCGTTAGCAACACGTAGGTTACATCATCCGTGGTATTCCCGATCATCCAACAAGACGTTTTAATTTAGTTATAGCTGTAGTTTTGTGTTCTGTTTGTGATTAAATTTTGAGTTGTTTTATATTTTGAAATGTTGTGGCGGTGAATTTTATCTTGTTGTGACTTTTAATTTAGTTTTGGTTTCAGTTTTGTGGCTATCCTAAAAGTTTCAGTTTTCATGCATTAATCTTGTTTATCATGCAAGAAAAGTAAAGCGCAGTACATGTAAGTAACTTGCAATAACATAAAAGCGTACCTGGAGGGTCTTCCTGTCATTCCAAGCTACATTTAAAACACATGTTAATAGCATTTAAATGTTTATTACAAATACCTAGGTAAAGCTAAGGGAAAGGTTTTGGTTGTCTACCAAAGTCCTAATCCTATAGCTAGTCAATTCCTATGACGTCTAGGTTCTTTTGTTTTATGGATAATTTTCTTCATCAAAGAATAATTAAGTTCGATTATTCTTCTTAAAACACCTCATTGTATTGAGGAAGTGTTTAAAATGGGTTCTAAACATCTTTTCAATACTTCTGAGATTATTTCGAGTCTAAATAAACTTTTATTGTAGAGATGAATCAATCATAAAAAAATTTAGTTTAATTTGTTTCTTGCTCAGTGAATTAGGATGTTTGATTATCCTGTAAGTAAAGTGACATTTCACTTGATGCTCCATTTAAGAGTTACGATAACCAAAGCCTCTAAGGGCAAATCAGTTTATTAAAGAATTTAATGATTTAAAATTGGAATTGGTGATTTAAAGTGATTTAATTTAGTTATAAAATTTTAATAATTTTAAGTTTGAAATAGTGTTCAAATTTTTTTAAATTTAGTTTAAATCTTTAAACCTCTTTTTTTTATTATCTTAATGTTCAGATTAATTTTGATGTTTTAAATTTACTTAGAAGTGTTTGAATTATTCATATATCTTTGATGGTTTGATTTAGGTTAATTATGATATTTTAGGTTAGTTTTGATTAGCTTAATTTGTTTTATATGCTTAATTATGAATTGTTTTAATATTATTTAATATTTCAAATTTGCTTTAAGTTTGTTATTAAGTGATGTTGAATTAATTTTTAAATTTAATTTAATTTAATTGTAAAATCACTTAATATTTTAAATATTAATTTAATTAAGGGTTATTTTCTTTTTAATCATTTAATTATTAATTTCAATTATCACTTTGAATTTAATTAAAAGTTAAATATTATTAAAGTAATTCATTTAGGGATTTTAGTTTAAGTTATTATAGTCTCTCTAAATTATATCCCCATTTTAATAATCCAAATTTTAATTTACTCTTCTAAAATTCAAATTGGTTAATTAATTAAAATTTACTTTAAATATTTTCAAGATGATTAATGGGTTTCTACCCCTTAATTCCATAGTTTTCAATCATCTAATGAAAATTTTAAAATCAGATATTTTACCCTCCATTTGATTAGACCTAAATATTAATTAGGGTTAAAATCCTTTAATTACCTTTATGCCCCTTTAGGCTTATTTATTTCATAACTCATCAAATTAAGCTCAAATGAACTTAAAGTTTTTATGTCACTTCACTCATATGTCAATTAAGACATTAGAGGGGAAAATGGGATTTTTTTGAATTTAATTTAATTTATATTATTATTTTTGAGAAAAATAAGGGTTTTCAAGTAAAATTCAACAACATGACCAAGGTAAGGTTTCTATCCTTCAAAAAATTATGAGGTGTTTCTACTGACCAGAGGACCACTTGGACCAATTTTGGTGATTTTTTGAATTATATTTTATTTATTATAATTATTTTGAGTTTTGGAGTGTTAATTAATTATAAAATAAAATAAAGGTTGAAAATTATTTTTTATATTTTTTTTAAGTCCCTCTAACCTCAAGGAGTTCAAAGAAACAAGTTTTATATTTTTTATGATTTTTCTTTGATTTATTAGAATTAATTTGGTGAAAAGGTTGGAAAATCCATTTTTTAATATTAAAAATTGTCTTAAGGTTTTAAAATTCAATATCTTTACTTTGAAGCTTAGCAAAAATATTTGGTTTGTTCCTAAGTGATTAGGAGTCAAAATATGACATTTTTATGATTTTTATTATTTTCATGATTTTTATTATTTTTTAATTATTTAAAATATTAAAATATAGTGAAAAATGAAGAGTTTTGAAAAATTACAATTTTAATTTTCTTAGCTCCTCTAATATCAAAGAGCCCACAAAACCAATTTTGTAAATTTTTGAAATGTATTTTTAGTGTTATGAATTTTTAAAGTTTAATTTTACTTTTGTAACCTAATTAATCCATTTAGTGGGGTTAAACATTTCCAATTGATTCCAAATTTTTATGTGAGGCCCCTCTGATCCTAAAGATCAGTGGAGAATTATTTTCAAGTTCTTTTGATGTGTGGTTAACCCTAATTAATTAAAGTTCATTTTTTAGTAATTAGGCCAATTAGGATTATTCTTAATGAATTAACTCAAAACATAATTATCCTAGGGTCCTCTGGTCCTAAGAAACCTCCCCAAATTTTCCTAGAATATTTTAAGTAATATGCTAATTAATGGAATTAAAATACCAAAAACAGTGACATAAGCTTGAAAAATACATAACATGCCATAGAGATAGCCTCTGACCTTGAAAAATTCAGGGAATGTTCCCAAGAATAGAGGCTTCAAAAGCCCTATGGTCTCATGCCATGGTGAATTGTCTATACAAATGGAGAATTAAAATATTGAAATGATTAAATAATTAATTAAAAATAAAATACTCATCAAATTAACTCAATTCTTTTTCCACATTATTCTCCTCTATTCACTGAGCAAGAAGGTATTTTTATTTTATTTTTGTGATTTTTCTACACCAAGATATGGATTTTCTAAGTTTCAGGTATTTAATTAAATCAAAAAATCCATATTTATCTACTTATCCACGCGGCGCCGACTCATCATCGGCAGGTCCGAAAGCCCACGCGTCACCTCCCTATTCGACGCCACCATCTGACTCAGCGCTCCGGGGGCCTGTGGTTCACGCACCGTTCTCTGGTCCGATGCCATCTGAGTTGTCCACTCGATACACGCGCGATTGGACGACGCCTGGTCATCGTCTACGACTGGTGTGCACCCGTGACCGTCCACACTAAAACCCTAAGATCTCTCTCATTTTGCAATGAATTTTCGTGTTCTTATACTCTATGGATTCGTCTTGAAGAGACGAACACAGCTATACGGTTTACATGCATTGAAATCAACTCAAACGAAATGGAGAATCGCTGGAAGCTCTCGGGGAGGAGGAGTGTCCATACCTTGGTTTAGGAGGTGAGGCCTCAACTAAATGTGCTCGACACGTTCGCTGGAGTTGGAGGAGCCTGGGGATGAAGCCTCTGGCCCTGTCAAATTGTCTAAGTACAACTTCCACCAAGCCCGATTTCAAAGCTTGGCCGATAGAGAGAATGGCTTGCCTGGTGAGGGGGCTTCCACTAGGGAAGTCCTTCTCTTGGTCCTGTGTAGGTGTGGGTGAGTTTAATTTGATTTTGGTGGAGGTTCCAGGGATGTCCTATTCTGGGCTAAGAATTGAGCTCCAAAATTGAGTTCAATTAGTGGGATTTAGGGTAGGAGAGAAGTGGGGACGAATTTCTCTTGTCTAGGGGAAGCTCTGTGAGCAGTTTGGAGGAATTCTGTGAAGGTTGATTTCAGCCAACCTTTTGGCCGAGAGGGGGTGGCTTGTTTAAATAGCCATGGCCATAGCTTTCCAGGGGCGATTGATGGTCGGGATCGAGTGCCTAGGGGAGGAGATGAAGAGGCTGTGGTGGCCGATTGGAGAGGGGCGGCTCGGCGGGTGAGATTTGAATTTTGGTTCATTCCAAGCTCCTCGGCCATGGTGTTTTTCGGCGGGCTGGTGGCTGGCCGGCCAGGTTCAGGTCACCATCTAACTCAGGGGAGCCAGGGCTGGGGTTTGGTGCAGTCAATTGGCTTTGGACAAGTGTCTAAGGTTTGATTTAAATGGAAAGGGGGAGGCTAATTTTGGGCTTATTTTCGTCCAAGGCTTGGTTTAGGCTAGGTGTACCTCCCCGAGGCTTGACTTTGGGCTAGGAGGAATCATTTGGGTCGACCAGAGAGAGTGGTGAGGTCTCTTTCCATGGTGAGGTGGCTAAGCTTGGTTTAGAGTGTGACATGAATATGGTTAAAAGGGCTTAATGAAGGATTAGGAAAGAATCCCCTCTTCTTACCATTAAAGGCTTGGTGAGGTGGAAAGTGGCTTCCATGGCTTCCATGTGGCTTGTACATGGCTCAATGGCTCACATTTGGCTTGGAAAAAGTTTGGTCAATTTCATAAAAATGGATTTTAAGGATTTTGGATATTTTGGTGGAAATTTGGATGAAGCTTCATTTAGAATTATTTGATCATTGGTTTAGGACTTAGGGATGATTTTAATTGAATGCAAGATGAAAAAAAGTGTCATATGGGCTTTGGATGAATTTTTTAGGCTTTTGGATTTGGTGGAAGTGGGCTTTTAGAATGGTTTAAGAAAGTGAGCCTTTAGATTTGAAAACAAATTGGTGGATGGAAATTTTGTGGAGGACCATGCCAAATAAATGTTGGGTTTAGTTTAGGGATGTGTTATGAGTGATTTAAAACAAATTTGAGGTGATTTAGAGTTGAATTGGGTTTGATTTGAGACTATTTGGTAAAGGGGCCAAAGTGGTTCAAATTGGGCTAACTTGGGCTAAGGTTGGGCTAATGTTAGATTTGATGTAAAATTAATGTTGAGAAATGTTTATGGGACTGTCACAAAGAGTTTTCAACTTTGGTTGGGCTTTGATTTTGAGATTTGGGCCCATTTGGGTTTATGGTGGGTTTAGGCCAAAAATGGGGATTTTGGTTTTGGGTTAGGTTTGGGTGGAGTTTAGGTTCAAATTTGGGGCAAATCTAGTTAGTGTTTTGTTTGTGGGGATATTAGGAAGGTTTAGGAAAAGAATTGGGGCTAATTGGAGTTGTGTTGGGTTAGCTTGAGTTAAGTTTAGTTCATGGGCCAAAATTAGGCTTTAAGCTTCAAATTGGAATTGCATCCAAATGTTAATCAAATTAGGCTTGAATTTGGTCTAAATTGATATTGGGTATATTGAATTGAAGTTTAGAATTGGATTGTATCAACATTGAGGTCAATTGGGATGATTCAGTGGGACATTGGGTCCACTTGGGTTAAAATAGGTCAAATTGGGGGTTTTGGTAAACGTGGGTTAAATTGAAAAAATTGGCCTATGGTGTAGTTGAACAAAATGAAATTAGGAATATTTGGGATTTTTGAAATTTTCTGGGAATTTTGGAATTTATGGATTTTTTGGTTAAAAAGGGTATTTTGGGTATTTGAAGGGTATTGGGGGGTATTTTTGGAAATTTTGGTATATTTGGTCATGGATGATCAATTTGAGTAGAGAGAAATGTTTAGGACTGATTTAGAGGAATTTTGGGTAATTTAGGTGGTTTTGCAAATTTTGGGTAGCTTTAAGGATATTTGGTAGGTTTGGTGGGTGTAGAGCCCCGGGGGTCAAAAATTGAAATTTTGGAAAATTAAAGATTGATCAAGTTTGAGTAGAATGAAATCACTTTGGTTGAGCCATGAAACCATTTCAAGCCCATAAGAGCCCTGAGAGGACTCATTTGAGGCATCACTATGTTGTTCCTAACCCTCTTAGCCAAGGGCTTAGGGGTTAAGGTCCATCCATATGAATTACTTACATGAGTCAGGAAGTGAAGCTAGGTATGAATGGTTTTAGGATTTGGAATGTGTGTGAAAGTGTAATGTGTGCAGGTCAACCCTCACTAGATCAGGCCACCCAAGGTAGTCCTAAGGCCAAAGAGAATAGGGAACTCATCCTTTAAACCTCCACATTTGATCTTAACCCTCCAAGTGACTTAGGGGTTTACAATCAAACTTATGGGGTTTGCAGGGAATTAAGAGGTGTTTGAATTTCTAAGTGGTGGGTTCCATTTCTAGTCCTCTAAGATAGTCAAAGAGAAAGCCTAAGGCTAGATCCTAAGTACTAAGGAGAGAGAAGAGAAAAGACCTCATAAAAAATGAGGTCAACAAATGGACCCCAATAGGAGTGGTGTGCTAACCAAGCACACCGCGCGTAATGGCGCTAACCGAAGAGATCAACAAAACCAACACAGAAGTCTAAGTGACACACTTAGAACAGAGTAGAAACAAATTTCCGCTGGGGAGTATCGAGTATATCTCTGAGACTGGAGATCCATGAACTCTCGCTGGGAAAAAGAAAAAGGAGGTGAATTCCAGATCATAAGATCTAGGGAAATCTAATTTGGATTTCATTTCATTTTCTGTTTTAAGTTTTAATGTGTGAGTTTAGATTTTGATTTGTTCTGAGTTTCAATTTTGATTGAGGTTTAATTTAAAATCAATTCAAGGAAATCTGGATTTGAAATGAGAGTTGGAACCTAGGTTTCAGCCTCAGGATTGCAAAGAGAACCGAAATTTAGGTACCAGCCTCGGAGTAATAATTGGAGTTGAAATTTGGTATCAATCTCGGGAAGAGAGTAAGAATTTAGTACCGATCTTGGGAAGAGAGTCGGAATTTGGTACCGACCTCGAAATAAGAGAACTGAAGTTTGGTACCAGTCTCGAAGGTTTAAAGAGAACTGGAATCTGGTTCCAGTCTCGAAGGTTTAAAGAGAACTGGAACCTGGTTCCAGTCTCAAAGTTTTAAAGAGATCTGAAATCTGGTTCCAGTCTCGAAGGTTTAAAGAGAACTGGAATCTGGTTCCAGTCCTGAAGGTTTAAAGGGTTGGAATTTCTTTGTGGAGATTTGAGTTTAGCGGAAGATTTGGAATGAGACGTGAAAGTGTTTCACGTCCCACGAGGATCGATCAAATTCGATTATTTGGCGAAGGATATGAATCCATGCCATCGAACCAAATCGAAAATTTTGTTGTTCCGTGTCGGTAGATCCGATCGACCTTCTCAAAAGAGGGAAGGAAATATGGAGAGTCAAAAAGAGATTTGAGAATAGCCGAAGGCTGGGGATTTCAGATTCAAGAATTTGTCTTAGTCGCTTGTTGTAATTTGATTTTAGTTTGATTTTTCAATTTAGGGTTCATATTTATTTAGAGTTTGTGTTTATTCGTAGTTTGTTCTGACATTCAGATTTTTTTTAAAAGAGAGTTTTCATTTTTTTTTTTCTATGTTCTTTGTTCGAAGTTCTTTTAATCTAATGGCGTTTCTCAGTCAATTTGCACAAAAAGATGTGAAGGCTAAACATAACATGGTCACTTTCATTCCAATCTTGTTGAAAATATATCATAAAACTTGATCTAAAACATGATGATATTTTCTTTGAGAATTTAATATCTCATACAATCCATATATATCCAAAACGGATTGTGTAAGATTCTTGCAAATTGTTTCTAAAAGCGTCTGCGAAAATCCATGTCTGAATAGTGAGATACATGGACAATAACATCACCTTCCAAGCCACCCTTGGCAAGAATGCCGTACGGATGTGCATTGGAGGTGTGTTATCTCCCAAGTAACTCACAGCTCGTAAGGCCGAAGGCTCTCTAACTCTGGATCTGGCTGGAAGTGAAAAGGAATCTTTCTGTCATCCATTCTTCTGAAAGTAACAGAGATCAGTTCAACAGGCACTCCCGGAATGCAATGCTTTGCGATGTCCGCTCCATTCCTTTTTAACACCATGACGGAACCTACCGGTAGTGGTATCTCCAGTGGCCCTCGGAATTCTTCGGGGCCGCTATCCGGAGGTCGGATCCGAACATGATATTGCACCGGTTGACAAAAGACAACGTGCGAAAGGTCTGACGAAGTCATGATGGTCTATGTTTGGAGGTATGCAGTCGCCCTCCTTGTAGATTTTAGTGATGCAGCTGTTGGGTATGCAATCTGCAGACAATACCCTCCATGTTATCATCCTCTTTACCATTCTTTTAATAATATTCGACATCGGATCCACCTCATTGCGACGGAGTATTCCTGGTGGATTCCCTTTTCTGTCTACCGCGAAGTTGTAGCAACATCCGCACTGGATCGTAACTCTTCCTTTTGCTGGCATCCATCTTTGGGGTTCTGAATAAGTTTTCTCCCTCAGGCGACCAGCTCGACCCATTTTCTGCAGCTCAACGATGCAGTCTACAATTTGCTATTGTTCGTAGTCTGAGAATACATCTGTATGTAGCTCAAGGCCTTCCAAGATGTTAATCCTCTTGCCACGGATTCTTTTAAAGTATTCAAACGTTTTCTTTTCAACATTCTGCATTCTTTTCAACTCATATTCCAGAATTATCTGCAATCGGCGAGGTCTAGTAACGTACTGGGGAATGTATGGTTCAACCCCGGCACGCTCTCCTGCACGTCTTGGATCCTCGGGGATAGTCTCTGTCGGGACATCCTCCGGGGTTGCTTTCGCAACAAGACTCTTTAAAACTGGTGCATCTGCTTGGCATCGAGGCGCTGATTCTGTTTCTGCTCTTCTTGGGATTTCCTTTATTTGCTCTTCTTTCCTTGGAGTTGATCTCCTCCTTTCCGATTCCTGACGAACCAATTTCTTCAGAGTATTGTATTGACGGTAACAACTGTCTCTTCATGTTGGTCTACTGCTAACTTGGTTAACATCTTGCGAATGCGGCGATTCTTGTTCCTTCCCTGGGTGGCAGTGAGAGTAGCTCTCCTTACCCCTTGGACTTCTGCGGGCATGGCCCTGACAAGCCTGCCCTCTGCTGTAGCAAAAACAGACTTAACTTTCTTATCTTCTCCTGTTGCATGAGCGGTGTTTGCTTTTCTCTTCTTGCTGGCAGATTGCTGACTTGGGCCACCCACTTTCATCACTGTCTGGTTATGGAACTCTTCCCGATCAATCGGGGTCCAATCATTTTCTTCATATTGTAGCCCGGCTGGTGTGAAGTCAGATTCAATCTCGATCACGGCTCCATCCCTCACCCTCTTTTCATCAAGTGCTAGACTCACGCCATTTCTAAAGTTCAGAACCAACCGCCCGTTCAACATTTCCCTGCGAAAAACAAGGAAAGGATCAGGGGCTGTACGAAGAATAAGAACAATAGAAAAAATTAAAACAAATTTGTTTATTAATGAAGAGCTTTTTATTCATTTATTTTAAATTTAAATAGGAGTAGGAAATGATGAAGAAAGATCAAGAGTGAGACTCGATTTGAAAGGAAGGATAAAGACTTTATTATCATGATTTCACATGTTTTCTTTTAACATTTTTTTAACGATTTTCTTTATCATCCACTTTTTGTATTTTTTGGGTTCGGACCCAGTCATAAGTAATTACTGTGCCCGTGCTTCTAAGAATGAGGATTCGTCTTTCGAAACATCAGGTTGAGTAATAATTCTTTAGATACCGTCCATTAATTGGAAGCATAGGTCGTCCTCCATGACAATTTACAACCTGGTAGGAACCTCCTGAGTAAACTGTCTTGACCACGAATGGCCCTTCCCAAGTCGGTTCAAATTTACCACCTATCTTGTGATGTGCAAGAATAGGTCTTCTGAGAACCAAAACCAAGTCACCGAATTTGAATGTCCTCGGACCGGACTAATTTATCATAGGCCCGGATCATCTTGGCTTGATACGAGTTCCAAATTTCTGTCGTGCTAAAAGTCTTTTCCTTCCAAGCTTTCCAATTCTTCTAGTCATAGTTTGGCATTTTCTTCTGTAGTGATCTTGTTTGCAACTGCAATTCTGAGAGACGGAAGCTGAACCTCTAAGGGTAGAACGGCCTCGGACCCGTACACTAAGGCGTAAGGCGTAGACTAGGTGGGAGTTCTGAAAGTTGTCCTGTAGGCCCATAAGACTTCTAGCAACTTCTCGTGCCAATTTCTCTTGTTGTTGTCCAAAGTTTTCTTTAGGATTTGGACGAGAGTTTTATTAAAAGCCTTGGCCAAGCCGTTCGCTCTTGGGTAGTAGATTGTTGAATAGCGCTAGTTGATTCCGTGTCTTTTGACAAAATTATTGATTTTCGTACTCTTGAACGCAGACCCATTATCTGAAATGATTCTACGTGGTACTCCGAAACGGTAGACAACTTGATTCTTAAAGAACTGCAACACATGATGTGCCTTTACTTCTCTGAGCGGTACTGCTTCTGCCGACTTGGAAAAGTAATCTGTAGCTGCAAGAATGAAGCGATGTCCTCTTGAAGAAGACGGATCTATCGGACCCACGATATCTGTGCCCCAACACTCAAATGGCCACGACGTGATTGTTGGATGTAGCACATTTAGAGGTTGGTGTATAACCACTCCATGCACTTGGCATTGCTGATAACTCTTGGTAATCTTTATGCAATCGGTCATCATTGAGGGCCAGTAGTACCCTAGTCTTTTAAACTTCATTTTCATTTTCGGACCCGACTGATGGGCGCCACAAAGTCCTGAGTGTACTTCTTTAACAATTTGACGAGCCTCGGACCCGTTCAAGCATCTTAGCCACATCTGATCAAAAGACCTTCTGTATAACGTGTTGTTTATTAATGCATAAGACAGAGTTCTTTTCTTAATTTGATGAGCTAACGACTTATCGTCCGGTAGGTTTCCCGTTTGTAAGTAGTCTATTAGTGGCTGCCGCCAATCTTCTGTAACTTCTGTTACTGCTGTAACCGATTCTTTTTCTTTTCCTTATGATTTGTGTATCATATCCATGTCGAGCTGTGATAGAACCTGTCATCCTTGAACTGTCATTTCAACTGACTCATCCTGTAGGCAGGCAAATTCTTTTGCAAGGCGGGCTAATGCATCTGCGAGAGCATTTTCTCTTCTGGGAATCTTATAGATCGTTACATTCGGAATCTGCTCTAATAATTTCATTGCGTACTGGAAGTACTGCTCAAGCTTGGTTTTAGAATCCTGTACCGTCTGGCGACCTGTTGAATGATCAACTGTGAATCTCCGTAGATATTGATATATGTTATTCCCATCTGAATGGTTAATTCCAATCCTGTTATGAGGGCTTCGTATTCTGCCTCGTTGTTTGTACAATGTTCTGTTAGATGGTAGGAATACCTTAACATCCCCCGCTCCGGTGTTATAAATATTAGTTCGATTCCTGCCTTACCGGGCACTATCGTTTGCGATTCTTTATCTTTCTGTGCTGAAGATGCTCCGTCGAAGTACAGTTCCCAACGCTGATCATCGGGGTCTTCTAGGCTCATTATCTGCTCGTCTGGCAAGTCGTCGTTGAGAGGCGATTCTGCGGTAAAGGGTGTGTTGCGAGGAAATCTGCTAGGACTTGTCTCTTTACGGCACGAAAAGGAACGAAAGTTATATCGAATTGCAATAGTATCATCGACCACCTAGCAAGTCTGCCGGAAAGCATCGGTCGGGTCATCAAATATTGCAATGGATTAAACTTCGAAATAAGGTTGGCCTTATGAGAAAACATGTAGTGCCTGAGCTTTTGTGCGGCGAAGATCAGGGCCAAACAGTGCTTCTCAATAGGAGGATACTTTGCTTCCATCTGAATTAGACGATGGCTTGAGTAGTGGAGAGCATTTTCTTTTCCCTATTCATTGACCTGGGCTAGCAGGGCTCTAAGAGAGTCATCTAGAGCTGCGATATAAAGTATAAAATGTCTACCCAAGACTGGGGCTGCTAAAACTGGAGGTGTCATTAAATACTGTTTAATGTCATCGAAGGCAAGTTGACATTTGGAGTCCCAAGTAAACTTGGCATCCTTCTTAACCAAAGCAGAAAAAGGCTGACTCCTTCCTGACAAATTCGATATAAAGCGTCGAAGATACGCCAACTTCCCTTGAAAGAATCGTAGTTGTTTCAAGGTTTTGGGAGGCGGCATTTCTAAGATAGCTTTAATCTTCTCTGGATCGATTTCAATTCCATGATGTCGGACAACAAATCCAAAGAGTTTCCCAGAGGTGACGCCGAAGGCGCATTTCAGGGGATTCATCTTAAGGTTATATTGTCTTAACCGCTCGAAAATAATTCTCAAATCATACAAGTGATCTTCCTTTAGTTTGCTTTTGATGACTACATCATCCACATAGCACTCGACTTGGTTGTGAATGAGATCATAAAAAATCCTTGTCATTGCTCATTGATAAGTTGCTCCCGCGTTCTTTAATCCAAACGACATCACTGTGTAGCAGTATACCCCGTTTGGCGTTCTAAAGGCTGTAAGCTTTTCATCTTATGGTTCCATCTTTATCTGGTTGTATCCTGATGATCCATCCATGAATGAGAAGACTTTATGTGTTGAAGCAATGTCGATCATCAATTCTGGAATGGGTAGCGGAAATTCGTCCTTTGGACATGCTTTGTTCAAATCTCTGAAATCCACGCAGATTCTGATCTGACCATTCTTCTTTCTAACTGGTACCACATTGGCTAAACAAGTTGGATATTGTTCCTCACGGACAAATTTAGCGTCTATTAGTTTCTTAACTTCTGCTATTACTTGTTGTTCAATCTCCAAACGCATTCTTCTCGGAGCTTATCTGACTGGAACAACAGTGGGATCTACTCCTAACTTGTGAACTGCGACTTCTGGAGCTAATCCTGGCATTTAGTCATAAATCCAAGAAAAACAGTCCTTGAATTCCATTAGTAGCTTGATTATGTTTTCGGAATCTTTTTTATTGAGTAAGGAGCTAACAAAGGTTGGCCTAGACTCTTCGCTAGTACCTAAGTTAACTTCCATTAACTCGTCTATTGTAGATTTCATTTCTTCTTCGAATTCTGGTGAAGCATCTCCGATTTGTAAATCTTCAAGATCTTCTGAAGCTTCGAAGCAGTCGTTATTACATTCGCAAGTGACAACTAAGCAAAATCCCGTATCATCAACTGATCCTACTGTGCCGAATCCGAGACCATGTTTTGAATTGGGAGGCCGACCGGCATTAATTCATAATTTTTCAAAGTGTTGTGATCCCCCTTTTGTCCATTGTCGAGGTAAGACACCACGTTGAATTAAATTTTGAACACAGGGAGAGTACCACTCAAAAGGTAGTTCCATTAATTCGGAAGAAGTAACATCTTCAAATTGTACATCTTTTTCAGTATTAGAGGAGGAAACACCGCGGTAAAACTTGATTGGCTTGGTACCACCACCATGCACTTCCTTGACCACCATACCCTCGATCTTATCAGAATGGATCGGGGTCAGGGTCATAGTATGTACATGATGGTTAATCTTCTCGTGCATTGATTTATATTCTTCATTCTTTTCATCTTCGAGAGAGATCTTGAACTGGGGTTTCTTTTGACTTATTATCGCTGCTTCTTTCTTGATTTCTTCTTCTTCTTCGGAAGTGTTCTCCCAATCAACATCGATGACCGGTTTCTTCTGTCCAACTGTTCCAACATTTCTTCCATGTCCTCGTCCCCGGCCTCGACCTCGGGTGCGAGTTCTGGAGAAATCTTCACCATCTCACCGTAAGGGAGTGGTGAGTAACTGTTGGACTAGAACTTCAGGTTCTTCATCATCTCGAATTTCTTTAGCTTCATTTGGTATGGTATTTCTAGAAATGATTGTTTTCTTCGGGGGCGCGTAGTAGGCTGCATCTTCATGAATTCCAATTTCACGCACGGAGAACGGTTGCAAATCACCTTTGATGCACTGTTCCCCTCCTTCGTAATACTTTATGCACTGGTGCAGAGACGACGGTACCATCCGGTTTTCATGGATCCATGGTCGACCCAGTAGAGCGTTGAATGATGTTTCAGAATCAATTATGTGGAATTTTGTGGTTGTCTTTGCTAAATCACCTGTCTTCATCAGTAGTGTTATCGATCCAGGAGCTCTTTCTCCTTTCTGATTGAAAACCTCTTAATAACATCTTGTCTGCTTCGAGGTCGCGAGCATCAATTTCCAAATATGCTAACGTTCGAAGGCTCATTATGTTGATTGATGCTCCTGGATCAACCAACACCTTGGAAAGCGTAAACTTTCTAATAGTAACTGAAATGTATAACGGTCGGTTGTGATCAGCTGTTCCCAGTAATAGATCATTGTTCGTGAAGGTAACACCTCAATGTTCTTTTAACGAGCAAACCTCTTCGAAGGAATTACCGTCCATTTGAGCTAAACAAATCTCTGGATCAAGTAGAGCCTTGATCAGAGTTTCCCTCATCTCCTTTGACAAGATCAGAGCGTCATAGATGCTCAAGTTGGCTTGTAGCTTCCTAAGATGGGCTAGCACGTTATAATACACTTTATTACCAGGTTCTTCGGTTTCCTCCCGAATGGGCAATTCCTCTGCTGGGGTTGGCTCCTCCTGAGCAGCCACCTGCTTTCCTTTATCCTTTGGACCCATTCTCGGGGGTAGAACTTTTCCACTTCTTCAATTAACTTCTGTTATTTCTTCTGAAACTGGTGTTGAATCTACTGGTGTCTCCCCTTGAATCGGAACGACTGGCTCTTCTGCAGTTGCTTCAGAATCTGATGACTCTAATTCTATCGCAATCGGAGCTCCTTGAAATTCTCAAATAGACTCGTTGCTTGTTGAGCTTTCGTAGCCATCCTTGTGAACGTCTTCTCCTTCATCGTGGTCATTGAGGTTTAGTATGATTTGAGAATCGTTATTTATATCAGAATTGAGATCCGGATTAGCTTGGTTTTCGTTAGTTACGAAATCATTAGAAACAGTTAAAACGTAGCCAACACCAAAACTCTTATCATTATAATATCCCGCCGGGGCGAGCAAATAATCATACAGAGTCGAGGTTCGAGGGATTTCTCCCCTGAATCGGAAATAACTATCCTAGGATAAGCAGCCCCTAGTCTACCCTTCGGATCCTCGATCTTCTTCTCTTCTACAATTTTCTTCTCCTTCTAGGGCTGTTCTTCAATTGCAAGCGATAATGCCGGCTCGGCAGGTTTCAAACTTTGAGTTGAAGCGTGCACCAAAGCGTTTTGGATATGATCCAAGATTTTCTTTGAAGACTTTGTCCAGACGGTACTCCATCCATCATGGGTCATGTAAGGGTCTATCAGAACAATAGGATCCTTTGAAATAACATTGACGGAACCTCCCTTTTGGGGTTGCTTCACGTATTCCTTCAGGATCGTTATGTTCCCTTTCCAGAGATTGTCGTCAAGCCAAATCTTGAAAGTAATGCAATCCTCTATCTTATGCCCGAGCATTCGGTGGTAAGGGCAATAGTTCGGATGATCTTTCTTATTGACTTCTTCCGGCCTCTTGGGCTCTGGTAGCTGAAAATCGGGTGTTTTCATTAAACTGCGGAACATCTTTGCTACTGCTTCGATCTTGAATGGATATTCCTTATTCGGAAAATCTTTCGTGGTATGCTCGTGGACGAGGCGGTTGTTCATAATGCCGAGGCGACCGATAGCTCTGGCCGAGGCCGTTGATAACCTTGCCGAGGTTGTTGGTAAGTACGTTGCGGTGGTTGATAACTGAGGCCGTGGCCGCTCCGTCGTATCTCGCATCGGCTGCTTGCCCTTATCTACTGCCGCAACGATTCCGGATTTCTTTTCAAATGCTTTTATGGGCTTCTGCTTATCGTTCTTGTCCATGAAACTTAGCTACTTTGCTTCCTCTTGTAAGCTTTCGGCCTTGCTAAGCAGCTTCTCGAAAGTCTTGATTGTAAATCCTTTAAGGAGAAGTGCTATCGGGCCGTGGATGCTTTTCAGCAAAATACCGATCGTATGCTGTTCCTGAAGTTGGGGTTCACACTTCATGCTTAAATTTCTCCATCGAAGTATGTAATCCACTAGAGTTTCGTTTGGTTTCTGGTGCTCCACCACTAGATAACTGATAGTGATGTGGTGCCGAGCCCCGGCAAACCGCTTAACAAAGAGGTTTTCCAATTCTGCAAAGATCTTAACTGAGCCATTTAGCAATTCTTCATACCAGTCGAAGGTGATCCCTGACAAACTACTGACGAACTGACGGAAGAGTAAAGCTTCACTCCCACCGGCATCGCAGCAATTAGCATGAAAATGTGCGACATGCTGCTGGGGGTTTCCTGTTCCATCAAAAGTCTTAAACAGAGGTGGTACGAAGCCTTTTGGGTATTAGACATCATCAAATTCTTCAGGGTAAGGTCTACCTGTCTGAATAGATGCTCCACTCTTGGATTGTGCTAAAGCTTCTCGCACCTGCTGTTCTACCATGTTTTTAATGTCCCTTTTGGGAATCATGCTCTGTGTAGAATCCTTCTTTGGTGGCTCATCTCTGTTGACGGATGTGATCTCTTTTCCTCCATCTGCAATATGGATGATCTCTGGGGTTGTTTCTTTCTGAGGTTGCACCTGACTTTGGAGAGTAGCTAAAGCAGCAACCATCTCTTCCATTCTCCTTGCCATTTGGGAAATTGTGTCATCTCTTTCCCGAAGCTGTGCTCTCATCACTTCCGGTTCATCTCTTTCTGCGGCTGCCGGAGCACCTTGCGAGGCTGATGATACTCGTGTCTCAACCATTTTGATCTCGGCATACTCCTCATCCAAGTACTCTGATGAATCAACTTTATTTTTCAACTTTTCTCCTCTTTCTTTTGCCAACCGTTGGATATCCGTCCTTAGCTTTCCTATAGCATCCTCGAGGGGTCTCTTCCAGACGGTCTCGCGGTTGTCGTGTGATGGCTGTTAAACTTCTTTTTCGGGAGTTTCTTTTATTGCAGTAGCACTTTCTTCTATTCGGTGCTCTTTGACGAGGCTTTTCCTCTCAGGACGTTGTGTTGGTCTTGGCTCGGTAATAATAGGTCGCCTCACCATCCTTCTTGCAGCAGAAGGCCTAGGACCGGACGGTCTGTCGGCTATATGCTGGTAGGTGGTGTCCTTCCTAATATGATGGCCCGATACAACAATAGGTGAACTAGCTCTCATTTTCTTCCTTTGTTTCTCTATGGCAGTGACAGGCTCTACTCGCGGTCTGAGACGGGATCTAGTTGGCGCTCGTCCCATTCTTCTTAGGATTTCTGACACGGGGCATCTTTCTTTCTTTGCCAATTTTTCTATCACACCTTGTAGCCGAGCAAATGGCGTAGTCTTAACCCTTTTTCTTTTGTAGTTACTATAGTATGCAGGTCGGGGTAATGTAGCGGCAATCCTTCGGACGTCTTCTTCATCCGATGCAGCAGAGAGGGGGTGAAACCTACTCCCTTCTAACAGAGGTATATACTCAGCCAGTTCTTCTCTTTCCTCAAGAATTTCCTCTAGAAAAGCAACTTCAGCAGCTTTGGCTTTCTCAATCCTGGGTATCTTTCTGCTTCTATTTCTTCTCTGAGTCCGAGTCAGGGGTGTAAACTTTGAACTGGACCCGATTTAAAAAACAAATGGTATTGCAGCCAAATCTGTACCCTCCACGGTGGCAGGTTCATTATAAACTTGGACTCCCTTCCCTTTCAGTTGAGCAAGAATTGAGGCAGGTGTAGAGACGACTAGACCGATGGGGGTAGAGATTACAGTCCTCTTACAAACAGTTGTATCTTTTTCAGCTGGAACCCTTCGCAGGGGAGGAAATTCTTGAGTCGATTTCAGGTTGAACTCAATTACGAGCTCCTCAAATCTGGCACTTTATCCATTAGTGTGAAGAGAGTGACACCAGTGAACTTGATATCTGTATTGTCGAATCCTTGTCCAAAATGGATGATTCCATTGTCGGGCAACTCATCCTTGTAAACGGCGAAGTCTATTCCGTTGGTGAAGGAGAAGATTAGCTTTAGGGCAGACATTTTTTGCAGGGTAGATTTTGAGTATTAGTCCCGAATTATGCTTCCTTTTGTCACAAAATTTAGGACGAAAAAGAAGAAAGAGTCCGAACACATTTTCGTTTATCTTAATGCATTTTTGATCTAAAAGAGTTTGTTTATTATAGGGTTATTTATTAGAAGATTTGTTTGTTAGGACCGAAATGTTTAAAGAACGGAGGTTTATAAAAAAAGGAAGGGACCCAGTTCAGAGTTGAAAAGGGAGAGAAATTCTCGTAAGGCTTCTCAATCCGAAGGACTATTCCTAAGCTAACACCTATTAGGGGTCCACCCCACCTCTTAATAGGTAAAAGGATTTCGGAACCTCTCTGTTTAGGGGTGTCTAAACAGTGGCTCCTAAATCCAAAAGGGAGTTGACTATACTTGCTCAAGACAGAAAAGAGCGAGGTATGCCAACGGAAGAATGATAGTTTGGTCCACTAGGGATATGGACTCACTATCGATTTATGAAAGCAAAACCATCTGATTAGGATGGAGAGAAGAACCATTCCCCAGCAGAGTCGCCAGAAGTATGTCGGCGTATTTTTAGGTTGAGTGTTGTATTTTGAAAAGGGGTCGCCTACAGAAATTGTCGGCGAATTTTAGATTTTAAATTTAATTTTAAATATATATATATATATATATATTAGAAAGTAACATTTGATTTTGAAAATAATTTTAAGTTTGAAAATTTCAAGATATGAAATTAAACCAATCTCACATCCCAAATAGTTTATATAAACGAGCACTACACCACAAACCGTGTACCTATCACGAAGAATATGCACATTTCTTGATGATGAGGCTCGATTAGATAAACTAGAAGATTTGTGACATCTGTTTGGTCTGCGAACCAATATTATAAGCCGACAAGTTCCCCTGCTTAATATAAATGAATTAAGCAGGGTTTATATTACCTGGGTTCTTAAAGTTCCCTATAAGGGTAAGCCCCTATAGTTAATTACATCTTAAATGATAGGAATCATTTAAGAAAACTCTCGATAATGATCAGTGGTTTTTCTCTCAAGAATTTCAAAGTTTAAAGTTTTCAAAGGATTGGATTTTGGAAATTTTAATAGAGATTAGCTCAAATTTGAAACAGTTTATTTCAAGAGTTCAAAGGAAGAGAAGTAGGAGAAGCTGAGGATCCAAGAGCAATCATGGCAACTTCCCAAACTATCCTATTATTTGGCTTCAATTTGAGAAAATTATTTAATGTTTCAATCCTGCCAATTTTAATTAATTAGTTTTTATAGGGGAAGTATCTTAGGACCAGAGGATCCTAAGAAAATTATGGTTTGATTTAATTCACTAAAAATAACCCTAATTTGACCAAACACTCAAGACTGAACTTAAATTAATTCGGATCAACCATACATCAAAATGACATGAAATCATTTTCCACTGTGCTTTAGGATTAGGAGAATCCCACATAAAAATTTCAAATCAATTAGAGTTAATTTAACCCACTAAATGAATTACCTAAGTGGCACAATCATATTTGAAATTAAAAAATTCATAAAGCCTCGAAATGTAACTAAAAAATTCACCAAATCAATTTTGGGAGTTCTCCGAGATCGGAGGAGTCTAGGAAAAATAAAATTAGATTTTTTGATAAAAAATTCATTTTTATCATTTTTGAATATTTTAATAATTAAAAAAATCATAAAAATCATAAAAATATTAAAATTCACCAAAATGTTATATTTGACCTCCTAATCACTTGGGAACCAACCAAATATTTTTACTAAGTCTCTAAGTAAAGATATTAAATTTTAAACGCTTAGCGTAATTTTTATTATTAAAAAATGGATTTTTCAAGCCTTTCACTAAAATAATTTTAATAATTCAAAGAAAAATCAGAAAAATATAAAGTTTATTTCTCTAAGTTCCTTGAGCTCAGAGAGATTTAAGAAAAATATAAAACCTAATTTTACTCCTTAAGTTTATTTTATAATTAATTAATACTCCAAATTTAAAAATAATTCTAATAAATAAATTAAAATTCAAACAATCACCAAAATTGGTGTAAGTGGTCCTCTGGTCAGTAGGAACCTCCAATAGTTTTCCTAAGGACAGAAGTTTCACTTGGTCATGTTGTTAAATTTTCATTGAAAACCCCTATTTTCTACTAAAATAATTATATAAATTAAATGAAAAATAGAAAAATCACATTTTCTCCTTGGATGCCTTAATTGACATGTGAGTGAGGTGACATAATAATTTCATATTCATTTGAGCTTAATTTAGTGAATTATGTGATGAACAAGCTTAAAGAGGGCATAAAGGTAATTAAGGAACTTTAGCCTTAACTAATATTTAGGGTTAATCAAAGGGGAAGGGTTAATATTTGACCTTGATTTTCCCCTTGGATGATTCAAACATAGGAAAATAAGGGGTAGAAACCCATTAGTCACCTCTGATGTTAAAGAAGAAATCCCAATTAATTAAGTCATTAAACTTTGGAAGTTAATTAAAGCATAAATTGTTAAGGTTAAGGGATGTGATATAGGAGGATTCTAATTCTTTGAAATTGAATCCCTAACCAATGAATTGATCAAATACCACCTAACTCTTACTAATGAACCATAAAATGATAATTGAAATTAATAATTAAAAAGAGTCTTTTGATTAAATTAAAACAATTTAAAATATCAAAAATTAACCTGAAATAATTTAAAAGTATTTTTAAAATATTAAGATTAATTTTGAAATAGTTTATAGTTCATAATTAAACTAAATCAATTTAAAATATTCAAATTATTTGAAATATTATAAATAAATTAAAACAATTTAAAATATTAAAACTTAACTGAATTAAATGATTTAAACACTTTTCCAATTTAAAATAATTTAAAATATTTAAAAATCAACCAAAACTTTATAACTAAATTGAATCATTTTAAATCACTAATTCAACTTCAATTAAGAATGGTTAAGTTCCATAACGAACTAATTTACCCCTAAATACTTTCATCTTTATAACTCTTAAATGAAGTGTCAAATGAAATGTCACCTTACTCATAGGATAATCAAACATCCAAATTCGTTGAGTAAGAACCAAAATTTAACTAAACCCCGGATGAATAATTTATCCATATAATGAAATTCATTTGGATTCAGAATGATCCCAGAAGCATTGAAAAGATGTTTAGGATCCGTCCTAAGAACTTTCTCAATCCAATGGGATATTTTAGAAGAACAATTGAATTTCATTGTTCTTTGATGAAGAAAATCATCCTCAAACACACCTTAGGAATTGACCAAGGATAGGATTAGGATTTGATAGACAACCAGGACCTTCCCTTAGCTTTACCTAGGTGTTTTCTTTCAAATATTTAAATGCCCTAACATGCATTTTAAGTGGAGTTGGAAATAACGAGAAGACTCGCCAGGTATGCTTTTATTTTATTGCAATTTTTTTACCTGCGATGTACTATACTTTCCTTTCTTGCAAGCTTGCATGTTGATCCCCGATAGATATAAGTGCAACGGCGCCAAAAACTTGGTACCGTCAGATATAAGTGCACTGATGATTTTAGATATGAAAATTTTTATTTTATAATATGGGATAGTACGCAAGTATACGTATCGTTTATCAAGTAATGTAAGACTTTCTGATTAAGCCCCGAGATATCGAACCCACTGGGAAAATGTGAAATCTTTAAAGGAATCAAAGAAATTATCTTTTTATTTTCTTTAATTATTTTCGAAAAAGTATGTCTTGATTTTGAAAAGTTTTGAAGGTTCATATGCCTTTTGAAATTTTCTTAATAAAAATGCAAAGCAAGAAATAAAAATTACAATAACTAATAACACTGGATGTAAAATACTATTAACTTGAATATCTTTTTCTTTCCTTTCATGAAGTAGTAATAATTCTTAAAGTATTGTTGTGGAAGTATTCAAATTTTTGTTGTGATAGATAGAAGCAAATGTGTTCTTTACCCTTACTTGTTCTATAAAGAACATAGGTTAATTTGAAATTTATATTATTTTGAACATGGTTAGGCAGGGAAGATACCAGTCTCTCACTCTAGAGTTCCCTCGATTCCCACCACCTGGGGACTAACTTCTCATAACAAAACTCAAAACTTCAAACTAAATTAGGGGGTTTTAGCCTGTCACTCTAAAATCCTCTAATTTTACTCCCTTTTATAAAAATATCTTCTAATATTACATTCAATTATATGGATTACAGTTCTCACCCATATAATTTCATGTGATTCTTACTAACTTTTATGAGACAATATTGCATTAGATCTTACATAATATCAAGAAATTTTACAACTTAACAAGACAAATTAAGAAGTAAACAAAGTTTTGAGAATCAATCTTCACAACTTCTTCCAACTTTTAAACACTTATACTTTCCACAACAATTCTCTTTAAATTAATTACTTCTCTATTTAAGAAAGAAAAAGATAAACTAAACTACTCAGAATGCATTGAGAAAATATAAAAAGACATTGATTTGAAATTAAAACAACGATAAGAAAAATAATAAATGAAAACAAGTATTAATAAACTAAATAAAATTAAACACTTATTTTAAAATCCTCTGCACAAGACTAAGGAAGTTCCTCTTAAACTTTGACTCTTCGCTAAACTACTTCTCAGAGCAAGTCTCCCAACTCCGTTGACTCAGAATACAGACTTCAGACTTCAATAAAAACTTAACTAAAAGAAAGAAAATAAGTGGGAAGAAGAATACTTCACTCCGACCCTTTTCTCCTTTCTACTCTCTACTCCTACTCTAAATAAAAACTTTAAAAATGCAGTGGAAGAACAATGGAAGTACTCTTCAAAATGCAGTGGTAGAGTCTCCTCAAATTGCCTCCCCTAAATCTTTTCTAAGACTCTCTTTAAATAGTAAACCAAAAGGTGCCTTGGTGTCTCTTCAAAATTTGTCCAGATTCGATGTATCTACCAAGGAACGCACCCTTTCATTCAAACTTGCCGCCCATAGGAAGTTATGGACTTTACCACCAAGAGTTGCATCCCATCCCCTTTGAAATTGGTGCCAAATCCATTTGAATCTCGATTTTTAACTGTGGCGGCTAAGCGCGGCCCAGCGGCGCTTAGCCCCTAGTGCCAAATTTTTTATTTTTCATTTTTTTGTTCCAAATTTGATCCAATTTTGCTCCTTTCATCATGACCATCCATTTTCATCATACCTGCAAGAAAAACACAAAATACCTTCCATTAAACTGTAATATCATTAAAAATAGGTATAAAAATCTGCATAAAATAACTATATATTTTAGGTGTATCACATGTTAAACAACAATGTCACCCTACATGAAAACTATAACCCTTAGGATAACTGCAAAACTGAAACTAAAATTAAAACTAAAATTAAAACAAGACAAAATTCACTGCTACAACATTCAATATATATGACAACTCAAAATTTAATCACAAACAAATAACACTGCAATCATAATTAAATTAAAATGTCTTGTTGGATGATCGGGAATACCTTAGATGATGTAACCTACATATTGCTAACGAGATTTCTCACGATCTAAATGAAAGTGTGGAACTCATTCAGTTGAGTTTAGCAAATTCATTTGGACTAAGTGAATCCGATGAAAATAGTGGTGTCGGTATGATGGAACCTTGGGATCTTAACAAGTTATGCTTAATCAATTTTAATATTTCCCCTAATAAAACTTAAGACATTGAATTTGACACACTAGAAAACTTGACCTCTAAACATGACACTTCTCTCATCTCTTGATTGTCACTTCTTAAACTAAACCCTCTGCAACAACAAGGAGCTTGGAGCAAGCGCGGTGGGTAGCACGGCCATCTTCAACAAAATGAATCTTCATCAGCTTAATCCTTTCCTTAGAAATAAACAACTAAGCCATATGATTTCGAGGTAGTTTGCTTAGCACAACATAAATCCTCACTTCTTCCTTTAGGCATTTACATAATCATATTATACAATTTAAGCCCTAAATTTGTCTTAGGATTCCGAGATCGTCATTTGTTACGACATAAACACTCATAACTTCCGGGCTATTTGTATAATTTTGTCATACAAATATAAAGTCCCAATTAATTAAAATTGGCAAGATTGAAACATCAAATAATATCTTTTTAAATCAAAGCCAAATCATAGGATAGTTGGGAAGTCATCGAACTTTGTTTTTAATCTATGATATCCCATACCATTCTTCTTTTAGATTCCTAAAACAATTGTTCCTAATTTAATCCATTCCTATTTGAAATTCCAATGTCCAACATTAGAAATTTTAAACTTTGAAATTCTTGAAAGTGAAACCACTGATCTTTATCGAGATTTTTCTTAAGTGACTCCCGTCATTTAAGATGTAATTAAGTATAGGGTCTTGCCCTTATAGGGAACTTTAGAACCCAGGTAATATAAACCCTATTTAATTCCTTTGTATTAAATAGAGAATTTTTTCTGTCAACATAAAAATGGTTCGCAGACCAAACATATGTCATAAATTTACTGGTTTATTTAATTAAGCCCCATTATTAAGTAATGTGTCCATTCCTCGGATAAATGCATAGTTTATGGTGCGGTGTTCAATTATTTAAACTATTAAAGATATGGGACTAGTTTGGTCTAAAAATAAAACATTATTTTCCAAACTATTTAAAATCATCTATATATACTTTAGTTTAAACTTAAATTAAAAGAAAAATGCGGCCGACAATATGTCACTCATATTGTCCTTCGTCGGGGCAAAATTCGAATAGTGGCAGATTGGCACATTCCCAATCATGTATAAATCTTTAATCTTTGCAGGAGTAATGTGAAAAAGCTCCCTTGCACATAAACTGATCCTTGGTTGATTCCATGAAAATTTGCTTAGAACTCTTTCACAACCGGAACAACTACGGCGGTAGTAGTATAACACAGTACTTCCCAATGTCTCTAAATAATAATTTCATCAATTCTAGTAGTAGGAGAATTCATACCTCGGTTTATAAAGCCTCACTCCTAAATCAATCTCATTTTTGAGATATTATTATTGAAATTTCACTGCACCTCAAAATTTATGCACTTTCTACGGTTGAACACTTGAAATCTCTGAGTTTCCATCGAATCAGAATCCATTTGGACAAGAATTTGGGTCTTTCTCTTCTTTCCTTTAGTAGTTCCTACGTATAGGGGCGGTTTTTAGAAGTTCTTAAGGAGGTTTTACTGCCTATACCACCAAAACTCTGATTTGAAGATAAGAAACAAATTTTCTGAACAGCGGCGCTGTCCGGCGCTAGTTTAACTTTCGCCAAACTTTACTTCGCTCAAATTGTTTTCTAAATTTTGTTTCGATTCATTTCTTAAATATTATTAATGATAATTAAAGATTAATAAGACTTAATTAAGTAACAAACAAACACAAATAACATAAAAACAAAGCACACACTAAATAACTATGGGTTGCCTCCCACAAAGCGCTTGGTTTAACGTTGTCAGCCGGACATAACTTTCAGTTATTCAGATTGATCCAACATTAAAACCTCTTTAATATTAGGTTTATTTCCTTCAAAATATGGTTTTAATCTTTGGCCATTAACTTTGAATATTTTTCCAAAATTAGGGTCTTCGATAATCACAGCTCCAAACTAATACACTTTTATAACAATGAAAGGTTTTGTACATCTAGATTTCAATTTCCCAGGAAATAATTTCAATCTTGTATTATATAGTAAAATTTTTTGTCCTGGTTCAAACTCCTTTTGACAATCTTCTGATCATGCCATGTTTTTTTCTTTCCTTATATATTCTATCATTATTATATGATTCATTTCTGATTTCTTCCAATTCATTCAATTGCAACAGTCTCTTCTCACCAGCATCTTTCAAATTAAAATTCAATTTCATTATCACCTAATATGCTTTATATTCTAATTCAACTAGCAAGTGATAAGTTTTTATAAAAAATAATTTGTAAGGGGACATTCCTATAGGAGTTGTATAAGCAGTTCTGTATGCCCATAAAGTAGTATCTAATCTAGCAGACCAATCCAATTTATCAGGATTAAGAACTTTCTCTAAAATTTGTTTAATTTCACAATTAGATACCTCTTCTAAACCATTAGTTTGGGGATGATAAGCTGTAGAGATTCTATGCACAATGTTATATTTTTCCACCAATCTCTGAATCAAATTATTGCTGGCGAAGAAACATATATATTTGGAACGCATGTCGTCGCCGTCAATTCCTATATCATGTCAATGTCAAGGAGTCGCCACTCTCTTTCTCTATCTATCACCTTAATTCTTATCCTTCCTAGACTTACTATCAGAAGTCTTTGGAGAATTTGAAGAAGGATTAATCATGATAGAGATTGAGAGAAAAGAGATCAAAATGATAATCTCATAGAAAAAGTCTTCAGATTGTGTAATTACTGAAGTTTTTCATATAAGAAGATCATATGAAGATCTTGGATAACCAGAGAGGTCTTGTAGGTAAAATACCTATCCTAAGTTCTTTAATCTCATATAGGAGCAAGCTCCTATAGTTAATTACATCCCGAGCAAGTAATATTGCCTAGGAAAACTCCCGATTAAGGTTAACATTTATCCTCGAAAAAGTGTGAGTGTTGTCGTGGCAGTGTGTTTTGTCTTGTCGCTAATGTCGTTGTTTTGTTGAAAAGTTTCAGGTTATATGTCTAACCTAAAAGTTTTGTTTTGTTTTGTTGCTAATGTCGTTGTTTTGTCGAAAAGTTTTAGGTTATATGTCTAACCTAAAAGTTTTGTTCTGTTTTGTTATCAATATTCCGTCGTCTTCGTCCTGCAAAACAGAGTTAGCACACCCTATAACATGCAAAGAAAATCTAAACGAAATTTCTTGTCTTCATCCTGCAAAGAAAATATTGTCAGAAATAATGTCACAGAATATTTTTGAATGTCAAGTTATTTTGAAATGTCAACTTCATGTTAATCATGTTGTTTTATTTTTGAAATGTCAAATTTTCGTTGATTATGTCAACATCAGATTTATGTCGGTTATGTCGATTTTGGTTTGAAATGTTGAATTTATGTCGATTATGTCGATATTCGTTTGAAATGTCAAATTTATGCCGGTTATGTTGATTTTTGTTTGAAATGTCAGATTTATGTCGATTTTGTCAATTAAACGTTTGAAATGTCAAATTTATGTCGGTTTTGTCGACTAAATGTTCGGAATGTCAAATTTATGTTGATTATGTCGATTTGAGTTCAATTTTATCGATTTAAGTTCAATTTGGGTTAAACCTAAGGTTTACGTCGATTTAGATTCAATTTGGATTGAATCTAAGGTTTATGTCGATTTAGATTCAATTTGGGTTGAACCTAAGGTTTGGGTTGAACCTAAGGTTTATGTTCAATTTAGTAGAGTTAGATTCATTGTTGGTTGAACCTAAGGTTTATATTTGGATTTAAGTTCAATATAGGTTGAACATAAGTTAGGTTTTGGTTTAGGTTCAAGTTGAGTCGAACCTAAGGTTTAGGTTTGGACTTAAGTTCGATGTAGGTTGAACTTAAGTTAGGTTAAGATTAGGTTCATGTATGTTGAACCTAAGGTTTATGTCAAGCTAAGCTGAGTTAGGTTCACTGTCAGTTGAACCTAAGGTTTCAATATGAGTTGAGCTTAAGTTAGGTTTAGGTTAGACTTAGGTTCATGTCATGTTAAACCTAAGTATGATTTGACTTAAGTCTAATATGGGTTAGACTTAAGTTAGGTTTGTGTTAAACTTAGGTTCATGTCAGGTTGATCCTAATTATGGTTTGACTTAAGTCTAATATGGTTGAGACTTAAGTTAGGTTTAAGTTAGACTTAGGTTTATGTCAGGTTGAACCTAAGTATGGTTTAAGTCTAATATGGGCTAGACTTAAGTTGGTTTAGGTTAGACTTAGGTTCATGTCAGGTTGAACCTAAGGTTTGATGTTTGACTTAAGTTCAATTTAGGGTTGAATCTAGACTTAAGGTCGACTTAAGTTCAATATGGGTTGAACTTAAGTTAAGTTTTGAGTTTAGGTTAAGTTAGATTCAAGTCAGGTTGATCCTAGACTTAAGGTCGATTTAAGTTCAATATGGGTTGAACCTAAGTTAAGGTTTGACTTAGATTAAATTAGGTTCTAGTTGGATTGAACTCAAGTTTAGTTCAGTTTAGGTTAGGTTCAATATGGGTTGAACCTAAGGTTTCAAGTTAAGTTAGGTTCGATGTGGGTTGAACCTAAGGTTTAGGTTAACTTGAGTTCAAGTTTGATTGAACTCAAGTTATGTTAGGTTTAAGTTAGGTTCAATGTGGGTTGAACCTAAGGTTTAGGTTAACTTGAGTTCAAGTTAGGTTAGACTCAAGTTAGGTCAGGTTTAGGTTAGGTTCAATGTGGGTTGAACCTAAGATTTTGGTTAACTTGAGTTCAAGTTAGATTGGACTCAAGTTAGGTTAGGTTTAGGTTAGGTTCAATGTGGGTTGAACCTAAGGTTTAGGTTAACTTGAGTTCAAATTAGATTGGACTCAAGTTAGGTTATGTTTGAGTTTAAGCTAGGTTCAATGTGGATTGAACCTAAAGTTTAGGTTTACTTGAGTTCAAGTTGGTTTGGGCTTAGGTTAGGTTCAATGTGGGTTGAACCTAAGGTTTAGGTTAACTTGAGTTCAAGTTAGGTTGGACTCAAGTTAGGTTAGGTTTAGGTTAGGTTCATTGTAGGTTAAACCTATGGTTTAGGTTAACTTGAGTTCAAGTTAGGTTGGACTCAAGTTAGATTAGGTTTAGGTTAGGTTCAATGTGGGTTGAACCTAAGGTTTAGGTTAACTTGGGTTCAAGTTAGGTTGGACTCAAGTTAGATTAGGTTTAGGTTAGGTTCAATGTGGGTTGAACCTAAGGTTTAGGTTAACTTGAGTTCAAGTTGGATTGGACTCAAGTTAGGTTATGTTTGACTATGTTTGGTTTAACTTGAGTCTAATATGTGTTAGACTTAAGTTTGGTTTGATTTTGACTTAGGTTCATGTCAAGTTGAACCTAAGTTTGGTTTGACTTAAGTCTAATGTAGGTTAGACTTAAGTTAGGTTTAGGTTTGATTTAGGTTCGATGTGGGTTGAACCTAAGTTTGGTTTGACTTAAGTCTAATGTAGATTAGGCTTAAGTTAGGTTTAGGTTTGATTTAGGTTCATGTCAGGTTGAACCTAAGGGTTTGGTTTAAGTTTGATTTAGGTTCAATGTGGGTTGAACCTAAGTTTGGTTTGACTTAAGTCTAATGTAGATTAGGCTTAAGTTAGGTTTAAGTTTGATTTAAGTTCAGTGTAGATTGGACTTAAGTTTGACTTAGATCTAACTTAGTTTGGTTTGACATAAGTCTAAATGGGTTAGACTTAAGTCGGGTTTGATTTTGTTAAACCTTGGTTAATTAAGGCTTAATGGTCTTATTAAGTCTAAGGTTTAGACCTAATTAGGATTTGAATTTAGTTAAGCCTTAGTTAGTTAAGGCTTAATGGTTTAATTAGGTCTAATGGTTTAGACCTAATTAGTGTTTAGGTTTTAGTAAACCTTAGTTAGTTAAGGTTCAATGGTTTAATTAGGTCTAAGGGTTAGACCTAATTAGGGTTTAGGTTTGATTAAACCTTAGTTAGTTAAGGTTTAATGGTTTAATTAGGTCTAATGGTTTAGGCTTAATTAGAGTTTAGGTTTTATTAGACCTTAGTTAGTTAAGGTTTAATGGTTTAATTAGGTCTAAGGGTTAGACCTAATTAGGGTTTAGGTTTGATTAAACCTTAGTTAGTTAAGGTTTAATGGTTTAATTAGGTCTAAGGGTTAGACCTAATTAGGGTTTAGAGTTTGATTAAACCTTAGTTAGTTAAGGTTTAATGGTTTAATTAGGTCTAAGGGTTAGACCTAATTAGGAGCTTAGGTTTGATTAAACCTTAGTTAGTTAAGGCTTAATGGTTTAATTAGGTCTAAGGGTTAGACCTAATTAGGGTTTAGGTTTGATTAAACCTTATGTTTAAGGAGGTTAATTAAGTTTAGTATGTCTTTAAACCTAATTAAGGGAGTTTAGTTTTGTGTTAATTAAGTTTAATATGTCCTTAAACTTAATTAAAAAGAGTTTAATTTTTATTAAACCTAATTTAGGTTAGGTTTAATGGGTTAATTAAGTTTATTATGTCTTTAAACTTAATTAAAGAAGTTTAATTTTTATTAAACCTAATTTAGGAAAGGTTTAATGGGTTAATTAAGTTTAATATGTCCTTAAACTTAATTAAAGAAGTTTAATTTTTATTAAACCTAATTTAGGTAAGGTTTAATGGGTTAATTAAGTTTAGTGTGGCTTTAAACTTAATTAAAGAGTTTAAACCTAATTTAGGTAAGGTTTAATTGGTTAATTAAGTTTATTATGTCATTAAACTTAATTAAAGAAGTTTAATTTTTATTAAACCTAATTTAGGTAAGGTTTAATTGATTTAAATGTCATTTTAAGCCTTAATTGAATCTAATCTTGTCATTTTAGACTCAAGTGAGGTTTATTATTAGCCTATCATAGGCTAGAACCATTTTCAAACTTAGATTGTTGATGAAAATAGTTCAATTTTACAAAGGGTCATTTTAGGATTCAAAATTATTTAATTGATAAATGATTTTAACCCTAAATTTTAAAATGTCATTCAAGATTTTTTCTATGACTTAGAAATATTTTTCCTAGGGTCATTGTCTGTTGCCCTATCATTCCTAGTCATTTGTATTTTTATTTTCTTAATTTTCAAATTTTTATAATTATTATTTGAAATAATTATAAAGAAACTTGAAAATTCAAGAAAGGTATCCTAGGCATGTTTTCTGTCCTTAGAAAAATTATGGAATGTCCCTAAGGACATAAAGATAAATGCCTCAAAGTTTCATAATTTTTTGATTTGTAAATAATTTTTAATAATTAAAATACTTCAGAAAGTATTTAATTAATTAAAAATTAAATACTGAGAATGAAATTATGATTTTGGTCTCATAATTGTCTCCTCTTCAAGAGCTTTCCAGAGGTATTTTTATTTTAATTTTAGGACCTCTGGTTAAAAAGATATGAATTTTTGAAGTTTAAGGGGTTAAAAAGAAAATTTTCTTTTTCTTTTTATTTTTGCGCCGACAAATTCCCCCGGGGACGACGCGTGTCCTCGGCGTCGTCGAAAGAGCGGGAGGATCCCGTGCAACGGCCGGACAGCGGACACCGTGCACGCGAATCAGCGCCGTCCATCCCAAAGGCGCGGGATCGGACGGCTGAGAAATTTCGGGGTTTAATTCCGAAAATTCTGAAACCCTTAAACTTCAAATGTTAATATCTCACTCATTTCTTGATGAAATTGAGTGATTTTTTTTTTTTAAAATGCTCATCTGGATGAGAGGTATCTATCCATACGGTGATGATACACTTTTGAGCTAGTATAGCACATGATTTATCAAAAACATGATTTATTTTGCAAAGATAAATTCCATACCTTGCCACAAGCAAATCAAGCTAGATCAGACTTTATGGTTGCCTTCTAGGACCCCAATGGAAGATAGTTGCTACAGCAATTTGTTCTAGAAGTCGGTCTTTGGGAGGAATTTGAAAGAGATGCCTAATTTGGGCTGTTTTTGAAAATTGATCAAATTGGCTCAAATGGGCTGAAACTAAGGCTTGGAATTGATCCTAAAAGATTGTGGGAGCTCTTAGGAAGAAGTTTTGTGTTGGGAGCCAGAGGGTTTGAGCAGCCTATGGACCTCCCTAAATATTTTTCTCCTCTTTGCTAGTTTCGGCCATGGGGTCCTTTTATAGCAAGGGGATGGTGTTGGCTTGGCTTAGGCTGTTCTAGAGGATTACTTACCTCCTCTATTAGCTGATTGGGTGATCATTTGGCTGGAGATAAGCTTTGATGCTTCTCCCTAAGTTTTCCATGATGAGTTTCATCTCTTTGGCTCTTGTCCATTGGCTATTGTGGGAGGTGAATGGTGAGCTGCCTATACCTCTCTTAAGAAGCTTACACCTCACTCCTTAGGCTTGGCAAATGGTGACACATATGCCTAGCCTTCATCATTTCCTTTAACCATGGTGAGGGGAGGGTTTCATGTGTAGTTTTCCTCCCATTGGGTGGCATGGGAGGTGGAGAAAATGGCCTTGTGTTGGCCGGCCACCTTAAGGAGAGAATATGTTTAGAATGAAGGAGGTGGTGACACCTCATCCCATGCATAACCATGGATGTTAAGCCATGGGTAATGGGCCTTAAGATGGGCTTAATTAAGTGTTAAATAAGCCTTTAAGATGGTTTAGCCCAATTAAATATGAAGAGGCTAAAGATGATTTCATTTCTTCTTTAATTCCCATTTTAATTAATTATTTTATTAACTAAAATTGGTGGAAATTATCTTATTAATCAATTTATTAATTGAAAATAATTTCAAATTAATTAATTGATTATTTTTGTCATTTTTGTTATTTTATGATTTTAATTTTCATTTTAATTATGTCATTTAATTAAAATTTTGAAAATTAAATTATCAATCATTTTAATTAATCAAAATAATTTTGAAATTAATTATTTGATTAGTTTTGTTGTTTTATGTCATTTTATGATTTTAATTTAATTTTCATTTTAATTAATTATGTCATTTAATTAAAATTTTGAAAATTAAATCATTAATTATTTTAATTAATCAAAATAATTTTCAAATTAATTATTTGATTAATTTTGTCATTTTTATGTCATTTTTATCTATTTTAATAAAAAATAGATAAGTGTTGACCAATTTTGACTTGGGTTGACCCAAGTTAGCCCAAATTGGTCAAATTGATTTTAAGATGTCCAATGTCTGTGATTTTGTCATTGTGGTGTTTTAAATGTGTTAGTGGGTGAAAAGGTTGATTTATGGGTCAACAGGACTGGTCATTAAGTCTGGTCTGACCAATTTGACCAAAGTTGACTTTTTAGGTCATAAGGGTGACCTAAGGGGTCAACAGTCTAGGTCATTAGGTCTGGTTTGACCAATTTGACCAAAGTTGACTTTTTAGGTCATAAGGGTGACTTATGGGGTCAACTGTGTAGGTCATTAGGTCTGGTTTGACCAGTTTGACCAAAGTTGACTTTTTAGGTCATAAGGGTGACCTATGGGGTCAACAGTGTAGGTCATTAGGTCTGGTTTGACCAATTTGACCAAAGTTGACTCTTTAGGTCATAAGGGTGACCTATGGGGTCAACAGTGTAGGTCATTAGGTCTGGTTTGACCAGTTTGACCAAAGTTGACTTTTTAGGTCAAAAGGTATTGACCCATTGTAAAATGAGGTCAGCAAAAGGGCCCCCAATATGTGTAGAATACTATATAAGTATTCTGCACATATTGGTGTTGACCGAATTGGTCTAAGAGATGTTTCATAATGGTCAGGAAAGGAGGGGATATCGTATCCCTCTTAGAGGATGTCAGATGTCTTTTATGTTGGTTTGAGATTTTCTTCTTGTATTTGAATAGAAATTTATTGGGAGGGAAAATGGATGTCATATTTCATTTCTCAAAATGTCGATGTTGATATTTTGCTAAAGGAATGTCGTGATTTCCGTGTCAGGAAAGGACATATACCCTATAACAGGAGGGAGAAAATGGATGTCATTTTCCATTTCTCAAAATGTCAATGTTAAGACTTGGTTAGAGGAAAGGCATGATTTCCGTATCAGGAAAGGACTTATATCCAATAACGAAGAGAGAAAATAGATGTCATTTTCTATTTCCCTCAAAATATCAATGTCAAGATTTGGTTAAAGGAAAGCCGTGATTTCCGTGTCAGGAAAGGACTTATATCCAATAACCGAAGAGAGAAAATAGATGTCATTTTCTATTTTCCTCAATGTCAGTGTTAAAATTTGGTTAAAGGAAAGCCGTGATTTCCGTACCAGGAAAGGACTTATATCCAATAACCGAAGAGAGAAAATAGATGTCATTTTCTATTTTCCTCAAAATGTCGATATCAAGATTTGGTTAGAGGAAAGCCATGATTTCCGTGTCAGGAAAGGACTTATATCCAATAACCGAAGAGAGAAAATAGATGTCATTTTCTATTTTCCTCAAAGTGTCGATATCAAGATTTTGTTAGAGGAAAGCCACGATTTCCGTGTCAGGAAAGGACTTATATCCAATAACCGAAGAGAGAAAAATAGATGTCATTTTCTATTTTCCTCAAAGTGTTGATATCAAGATTTCGTTAGAGGAAAGCCGTGATTTCCGTGTCAGGAAAGGACTTATATCCAATAACCGAAGAGAGAAAATAGATGTCATTTTCTATTTTCCTCAAAGTGTTGATATCATGATTTGGTTAGAGGAAAGCCGTGATTTCCGTGTCAGGAAAGGACTTATATCCAATAACCGAAGAGAGAAAATAGATGTCATTTTCTATTTTCCTCAAAGTGTTGATATCAAGATTTGGTTAGAGGAAAGCCGTGATTTCCGTGTCAGGAAAGGACTTATATCCAATAACCGAAGAGAGAAAATAGATGTCATTTTCTATTTTCCTCAAAGTGTTGATATCAAGATTTGGTTAGAGGAAAGCCGTGATTTTCGTGTCAGGAAAGGACTTATATCCAATAACCGAAGAGAGAAAATAGATGTCATTTTCTATTTTCCTCAAAGTGTTGATATCAAGATTTCGTTAGAGGAAAGCCGTGATTTCCGTGTCAGGAAAGGACTTATATCCAATAACCGAAGAGAGAAAATAGATGTCATTTTCTATTTTCCTCAAAGTGTTGATATCAATATTTGGTTAGAGGAAAGCCGTGATTTCCATGTCAGGAAAGGACTTATATCCAATAACCGGAGAGAGAAAATAGATGTCATTTTCTATTTTCCTCAAAGTGTTGATATCAAGATATGGTTAGAGGAAAGCCGTGATTTCCATATCAGGAAAGGACTTATATCCAATAACCGAAGAGAGAAAATAGATGTCATTTTCTATTTTCCTCAATGTCGATATCAAGATTTGGTTAGAGGAAAGCCGTGATTTCCGTGTCAGGAAAGGACTTATATCCAATAACCGAAGAGAGAAAATAGAAGTCATTTTCTATTTTCCTCAAAATGTTGATATCAATATTTGGTTAGAGGAAAGCCGTGATTTCCATGTCAGGAAAGGACTTATATCCAATAACCGGAGAGAGAAAATAGATGTCATTTTCTATTTTCCTCAAAGTGTTGATATCAAGATTTGGTTAGAGGAAAGCCGTGATTTCCATGTCAGGAAAGGACTTATATCCAATAACCGAAGAGAGAAAATAGATGTCATTTTCTATTTTCCTTAATGTCGATATCAAGATTTGGTTAGAGGAAAGCCGTGATTTCCGTGTCAGGAAAGGACTTATATCCAATAACCGAAGAGAGAAAATAGAAGTCATTTTCTATTTTCCTCAAAATGTCGATATCAAGATTTGGTTAGAGGAAAGCCGTGATTTCCGTGTCAGGAAAGGACTTATATCGAATAACTGGAGAGAGAAAATAGATGTCATTTTCTATTTTCCTCAAAGTGTTGATATCAAGATTTGGTTAGAGGAAAGCCTTGATTTCCATGCCAGGAAAGGACTTATATCCAATAACCGAAGAGGGAAAATAGATGTCATTTTCTATTCTCCTCAAAATGTTGATATCAAGATTTGGTTAGAGGAAAGCCGTGATTTCCGTGTCAGGAAAGGACTTATATCCAATAACCGAAGAGAGAAAATAGATGTCATTTTCTATTTTCCTCAAAGTGTTGATATCAAGATTTGGTTAGAGGAAAGCCATGATTTCCGTGTCAGGAAAGGACTTATATCCAATAACCGAAGAGAGAAAAATATATGTCATTTTCTATTTTCCTCAAAGTGTCAATTTTGGAATAGGAATGCATAGAAGACTTATATCCTATCCAAAGAAAGGTTGCTAAAGGAAAGCCGATGTCCGTTGGTCTTACATCCAATAACGAGAAGAGTAGATGTCATCTTCCATTTAAGGAGGTTTTACACTATCTCTTAGAAATATCAATGTCAAATTGTCGATTTTGGAATGGGAATGCGTATGAGACTTATATCCTATCCAATGAAAGATTGCTAAAGGAAAGCCAATGTCATGATGGTCTTATATCCAATAGCGAGAAAGAGAGTAGATGCCATCTTCCATTTAAGGAGGTCTTACACTATCTCTTAGAAATGTCAATGTCAAAATGTCGATTTTGGAATAGGAATGAGTATGAGACTTATATCCTATCCAAAGAAAGATTGCTAAAGGAAAGCCAATGTCATGATGGTCTTATATCCAATAGTGAGAAAGAGAGTAGATGCCATCTTCCATATAAGGAGGTCTTACACTATCTCTTAGAAACGTCAATGTGGATATGTCGGTTTTGGAATAGGAATGCATATAAGACTTATATCCTATTAAAAGAAAGGTTGCTAAAGGAAAGCCAATGTCATGATGGTCTTTCATCCAATAGTGAGAAAGAGAATAGATGTCATCTTCCATTTAAGGAGATCTTACACCATCTCTTAGAAATGTCAATGTCAAAATGTCGGTTTTGGAATAGGAATGCATATAAGACTTATATCCTATCCAAAGAAGGGTTGCTAAAGGAAAGCCGATGTCTGTTGGTCTTACATCCAATAGCGAGAAGAGTTGATGCCATCTTTCATTTAAGGATGTCTTACACTATCTCTTAGAAATGTCAATGTCAAAATTTCGGTTTTGATTATTTGTTTCCCAATTTACTAAACTAGTCATTCATTTTTGTTTATGTCGCATCTTTTTCAAATACTTCCCATTGATTGAGTGTATTATGTCTTCTTGATAGTCTACCAACTGTCAGGATTTCCCCAAATGTGTCTTCTTAACAAGCATATGGGCCCTCCCATGAGGATAGGTGTTTGAAGTACTAAATCCAAATCCCTGATCCGAGTGTCCTAGGGTGAACCAATTTATCATGGGCCGTACAATGCTTGCTAGTCTTCCAAGCTTCCAAGTTCTTCGAGTTGTAATTTCATTTTTTTTTTGTCTGCTGATGTCATTTATAGGTAAGATCATTGCACTTCAAGCGGAAGCACAACTTAGGGCCCGTTCTTTAGAGCAAATGATGTTGTTCATGTAGGTTCATAAAGCTTCCATTAATCACCAATTCTATAAAGATCATTCAGATTGTCCTTCAAAAATCACTTTAACATTTCCAAATTGGGATTGGGGTTGGATCTTTTGAAAATTATGACTTCAGAGTATAATTTCCATTAATCTCCAATAACAAAGCCATTTACCTTAGTTCTTTCTTTCTGGGTCTAAGGAATTGTTCGAAAATGTGATCAAAATATCTTTTATCTTCTAAAGATATGTTTGAACCAATTAATAGTCAACCAAAAGATGAGATCACTTAATTCTTTCCTAAATATAATATCGGAAGAAGTTTCTTAAGACGTTTTTCAAGATTTATCAATTAGGGGAGAATTTGAACACCAATTTTTAATTTTATGCTCACCTCAAGCTTCTTCTCAGGGAATTACTATATCTGGTGGAGCATGTTAAAGATTTTGAATGTTTGAATTGAGACACCAATTTTTGATTTTGTGCCCACCTTAAGTTTCTTTTCAGAAACATCTTTTTTTTTCTTTTTTTTGGTAGGGCACACTGAATGATTTTGAATGCCTGAACTCAAACACCAATTTTTTATTTGCTACTCACCTCAAGCTTCTTCTCAGAGAATTACTATATCTGGTGGAGCATGTTTTAAGGGTTTTGAATGTCCAAACTCCCCTAATTAATAATTCTCAAATATTTCTTAAAACGAATTACGAGATATTATAACTCATTCCGAAGTCGGGACCCAATCACATGGCAGAAGATTAAGAGCCTCGTGACATCTTTAGTCAATTACTTGCATTTTGATCACAATATTTTATTTTTCATTTAGGACCTAGTCTGAAAATTTAAGATAAAGGGCCCAGTTATTAGGGCATTAATTTCATTTTCCCCTTGAAATCATAATTTCCTTGTCAAAATGTCAGATTTTTTTTGTCTTGAATTCTTCCTTTCTGAGTTGTCTTTTTGTCAATAGGTGAATGAGAAGAATATTTCCAAAGATATTAAATCCAAAGATTTCAAATTTCATCCCTCGTCACAGATCAATTTTCATTTCTCCACAAAGGACATGCTAGTTGACTAGTCCTAGAACTAGACTAAACATAGATCAGATTTTCGCTCCAGTTGATTTCTTTCTTTCTGCAAAGTCGTCCTAAGGGAAACCCTTAATGGAATTCATCCAAAAGTGATCGTCTTCCCAAAATTTGATTAATGATTTTGATTTTTAGAGTCTTTGGTAGATTGACAAATCAGAACCTTGAGGGTAAGAAAAAGATCAACCAGAGGAGTGGTTCAGAGGCTGTGAAAAGCATAACCATGAAGAATAGGTTCATAGGCCATAAAAGGCATAACCTAGGGGGGTGATTAAGAGGCTGTAAAAAGCATAACCACGAAGAATAGGTTCAGAGGCCATAAGGGCATAACCTAAGAGAATGGTTTAGAGGCTGTAAAAAGCACAACCACGAAGAATAGGTTCGAGAGGCCATAAGGGCATAACCTAAGGGAATGGTTTAGAGGCACGTAAAAAGCATAACCACGAAGAATAGGTTCGGAGGCCATAAGGGCATAACCTAAGGGAATGGTTTAGAGGTCGTAAAAAGCATAACCACGAAGAATAGGTTCGGAGGCCATAAGGGCATAACCTAGGGAATGGTTTAGAGGCCGTAAAAAGCATAACTACGAAGAATAGGTTCGGAGGCCATAAGGGCATAACCTAAGGGAATGGTTTAGAGGCCGTAAAAAGCATAAACACGAAGAATAGGTTCAGAGGCCATAAAGGCATAACCCGTGGAAGTAGTTCGGAGGTCGTAAAAAGCATAACCATGAAGAATAGGTTCGAGAGGCCATAAAGGCATAACTTAGGAAATGGTTCAGAGGCTATAAAAAGCATAACCACCAAGCCAGATAAACTAAACATGTTTGGCTGAGAAAGTATTTGCCTGAGCTTATTCAAAATGGCAATATCGGTCTGTCTGACAACAGAATCGATGAACACTCCGTACCTGGGTGGGAAGGGAGGGAACACATGTTGTTTTTGTATGTCTTTTACGTCATTTTGGTCTGTCGATTATGGAAATGTAAGACTCTAAGATTTGTTTGTCGTGAACAAATCTTTGAATCGAAGAGGTATTAGTTCTATTTTACTCAAGATTGAGTAAGATATAGAACTAAAGAAAAGATTATTTAGTCTTTCAAAAGACAAATTGTCATAGTCATGAGGACAAATTGATTAACCAAAGATGGGGAGAGAGAACGTCCCCAGCGGAGTCGCCACTCTTTGCTGGCGATGAAACATATATATTTGGAACGCATGTCATTGCCGTCAATTTCTATATCATGTCAATGTCAAGGAGTCACCACTCTCTTTCTCTATCTATCACCTTAATTCTTATCCTTCCTAGACTTACTATCAGAAGTCTTTGGAGAATTTGAAGAAGGATTAATCATGATAGAGATTGAAAGAAAAGAGATCAAAATGATAATCTCATAGAAAAAGTCTTCAGATTGTGTAATTACTGAAGTTTTTCATATAAGAAGATCATATGAAGATCTTGGATAACCAGAGAGGTCTTGTAGGTAAAATACTTATCCTGAGTTCTTTAATCTCCTTTAGGAGCAAGCTCCTAAAGTTAATTACATCCCGAGCAAGTAATATTGCATAGGAAAACACCCGATTAAGGTTAACATTTATCCTCGAAAAAGTGTGAGTGTTGTCGTGGCAGTGTGTTTTGTCTTGTTGCTAATGTCGTTGTTTTGTTGAAAAGTTTCAGGTTATATGTCTAACCTAAAAGTTTTGTTTTGTTTTATTGCTAATGTCGTTGTTTTGTCGAAAAGTTTCAGGTTATATGTCTAACCTAAAAGTTTTGTTTTGTTTTGTTGTCAGTATTCCGTCGTCGTCGTCCTGCAAAACAGAGTTAGCACACCCTATAACATGCAAAGAAAATCTAAACGGAATTTCTTATCTTCATCCTGCAAAGAAAATATTGTCAGAAATAATGTCATAGAATATTTTTGAATGTCAAGTTATTTTGAAATGTCAACTTCATGTTAATCATGTTGTTTTATTTTTGAAATGTCAAATTTTCGTTGATTATGTCAACATCAGATTTATGTCGGTTATGTCGATTTTGGTTTGAAATGTCGAATTTATGTCGATTATGTCGTTATTTGTTTGAAATGTCAAATTTATGCCGGTTATGTTGATTTTTGTTTGAAATGTCAGATTTATGTCGATTTTGTCAATTAAACGTTTGAAATGTCAAATTTATGTCGGTTTTGTCGAATAAATGTTCGGAATGTCAAATTTATGTTGATTATGTCGATTTGAGTTCAATTTTATCGATTTAAGTTCAATTTGGGTTAAACCTAAGGTTTACGTCGATTTAGATTCAATTTGGATTGAATCTAAGGTTTATGACGATTTAGATTCAATTTGGGTTGAACCTAAGGTTTGGGTTGAACCTAAGGTTTATGTTCAGTTTAGTAGAGTTAAGTTCATTGTTGGTTGAACCTAAGGTTTAGATTTGGATTTAAGTTCAATATAGGTTGAACATAAGTTAGGTTTTGGTTTAGGTTCAAGTTGAGTCGAACCTAAGGTTTAGGTTTGGACTTAAGTTCGATGTAGGTTGAACATAAGTTAGGTTAAGATTAGGTTCATGTATGTTGAACCTAAGGTTTATGTCAAGCTAAGCTGAGTTAGGTTCACTGTCAGTTGAACCTAAGGTTTCAATAGGAGTTGAGCTTAAGTTAGGTTTAGGTTAGACTTAGGTTCATGTCATGTTAAACCTAAGTATGATTTGACTTAAGTCTAATATGGGTTAGGCTTAAGTTAGGTTTGTGTTAAACTTAGGTTCATGTCAGGTTGATCCTAATTATGGTTTGACTTAAGTCTAATATGGTTTAGACTTAAGTTAGGTTTAAGTTAGACTTAGGTTTATGTCAGGTTGAACCTAAGTATGGTTTAAGTCTAATATGGGCTAGGCTTAAGTTGGTTTAGGTTAGACTTAGGTTCATGTCAGGTTGAACCTAAGGTTTGATGTTTGACTTAAGTTCAAGTTAGGGTTGAATCTAGACTTAAGGTCGACTTAAGTTCGATATGGGTTGAACTTAAGTTAAGTTTTGAGTTTAGGTTAAGTTAGATTCAAGTCAGGTTGATCCTAGACTTAAGGTCGATTTAAGTTCAATATGGGTTGAACCTAAGTTAAGGTTTGACTTAGATTAAATTAGGTTCTAGTTGGATTGAACTCAAGTTTAGTTCGGTTTAGGTTAGGCTCAATATGGGTTGAACCTAAGGTTTCAAGTTAAGTTAGGTTCGTTGTGGGTTGAACCTAAGGTTTAGGTTAACTTGAGTTCGAGTTAGATTGGACTCGAGTTATGTTAGGTTTAAGTTAGGTTCAATGTGGGTTGAACCTAGGTTTAGGTTAACTTGAGTTCAAGTTAGGTTAGACTCAAGTTAGGTCAGGTTTAGGTTAGGTTCAATGTGGGTTGAACCTAAGATTTTGGTTAACTTAAGTTCAAGTTAGATTGGACACAAGTTAGGTTAGGTTTAGGTTAGGTTCAATGTGGGTTGAACCTAAGGTTTAGGTTAACTTGAGTTCATATTAGATTGGACTCAAGTTAGGTTATTTTTGAGTTTAAGCTAGGTTCAATGTGGATTGAACCTAAAGTTTAGGTTTACTTGAGTTCAAGTTGGGTTGGGCTAAGGTTAGGTTCAATGTGGGTTGAACCTAAGGTTTAGGTTAACTTGAGTTCAAGTTAGGTTGGACTCAAGTTAGGTTAGGTTTAGGTTAGGTTCAATGTAGGTTGAACCTAGGGTTTAGGTTAACTTGAGTTCGAGTTAGGTTGGACTCAAGTTAGATTAGGTTTAGGTTAGGTTCGATGTGGGTTGAACCTAAGGTTTAGGTTAACTTGGGTTCAAGTTAGGTTGGACTCAAGTTAGATTAGGTTTAGGTTAGGTTCAATGTGGGTTGAACCTAAGGTTTAGGTTAACTTGAGTTCAAGTTGGATTGGACTCAAGTTAGGTTATGTTTGACTATGTTTGGTTTAACTTGAGTCTAATATGGGTTAGACTTAAGTTTGGTTTGATTTTGACTTAGGTTCATGTCAAGTTGAACCTAAGTTTGGTTTGACTTAAGTCTAATGTAGGTTAGACTTAAGTTAGGTTTAGGTTTGATTTAAGTTCAATGTGGGTTGAACCTAAGTTTGGTTTGACTTAAATCTAATGTAGATTAGGCTTAAGTTAGGTTTAGGTTTGATTTAGGTTCATGTCAGGTTGAACCTAAGGGTTTGGTTTAAGTTTGATTTAGGTTCGATGTGGGTTGAACCTAAGTTAGGTTTGACTTAAGTCTAATGTAGATTAGGCTTAAGTTAGGTTTAAGTTTGATTTAAGTTCAGTGTAGATTGGACTTGAGTTTGACTTAGATCTAACTAAGTTTGGTTTGACATAAGTCTAAATGGGTTAGACTTAAGTCAGGTTTGATTTTTGTTAAACCTTGGTTAATTAAGGCTTAATGGTCTTATTAAGTCTAAGGTTTAGACCTAATTAGGATTTAAATTTAGTTAAGCCTTAGTTAGTTAAGGCTTAATGGTTTAATTAGGTCTAATGGTTTAGACCTAATTAGGGTTTAGGTTTTAGTAAACCTTAGTTAGTTAAGGTTCGATGGTTTAATTAGGTTCAGGGTTAGACCTAATTAGGGTTTAGGTTTGATTAAACCTTAGTTAGTTAAGGTTTAATGGTTTAATTAGGTCTAATGGTTTAGGCTTAATTAGAGTTTAGGTTTTATTAGACCTTAGTTAGTTAAGGTTTAATGGTTTAATTAGGTCTAGGGTTAGACTTAATTAGGGTTTAGGTTTGATTAAACCTTAGTTAGTTAAGGTTTAATGGTTTAATTAGGTCTAAGGGTTAGACCTAATTAGGGTTTAGGTTTGATTAAACCTTAGTTAGTTAAGGTTTAATGGTTTAATTAGGTCTAAGGGTTAGACCTAATTAGGGCTTGGGTTTGATTAAACCTTAGTTAGTTAAGGTGTAATGGTTTAATTAGGTCTAAGGGTTAGACCTAATTAGGGCTTGGGTTTGATTAAACCTTAGTTAGTTAAGGCTTAATGGTTTAATTAGGTCTAAGGGTTAGACCTAATTAGGGTTTAGGTTTGATTAAACCTTATGTTTAAGGAGGTTAATTAAGTTTAGTATGTCTTTAAACCTAATTAAGGGAGTTTAGTTTTGTGTTAATTAAGTTTAATATGTCCTTAAACTTAATTAAAAAGAGTTTAATTTTTATTAAACCTAGTTTAGGTTAGGTTTAATGGGTTAATTAAGTTTATTATGTCTTTAAACTTAATTAAAGAAGTTTAATTTTTATTAAACCTAATTTAGGTAAGGTTTAATGGGTTAATTAAGTTTAATATGTCCTTAAACTTAATTAAAGAAGTTTAATTTTTATTAAACCTAATTTAGGTATGGTTTAATGGGTTAATTAAGTTTAGTGTGGCTTTAAACTTAATTAAAGAGTTTAAACCTAATTTAGGTAAGGTTTAATTGGTTAATTAAGTTTATTATGTCATTAAACTTAATTAAAGAAGTTTAATTTTTATTAAACCTAATTTAGGTAAGGTTTAATTGATTTAAATGTCATTTTAAGCTTTAATTGAATCTAATCTTGTCATTTTAGACTCAAGTGAGGTTTATTATTAGCTTATCATAGGCTAGAACCATTTTCAAACTTAGATTGTTGATGAAAATAGTTCGATTTTACAAAGGGTCATTTTAGGATTCAAAATTATTTAATTGATAAATGATTTTAACCCTAAATTTTAAAATGTCATTTAAGATTGTTTCTATGACTTAGAAATATTTTTCCCGGGGTCATTGTACATGTTGCTCTATCATTCCTAGTCATTTGTATTTTTATTTTCTTAATTTTCAAATTTTTATAATTATTATTTGAAATAATTATAAAGAAACTTGAAAATTCAAGAAAAGTATCCTAGGCATGTTTTACGTCCTTAGAAAAATTATGGAAGGTCCCTAAGGACATAAAGATAAATGCCTTAAAGTTTCATAATTTTTTGATTTGTAAATAATTTTTAATAATTAAAATACTTCAGAGAGTATTTAATTAATTAAAAATTAAATACTGAGAATAAAATTATGATTTTGGTCTCATAATTTTCTCCTCTTCGAAGAGCTTTCCGAGGTATTTTTATTTTATTTTTAGGACCTCTGCTTAAAAAGATATGAATTTTTGAAGTTTAAGGGGTTAAAAAGAAATTTTTCTTTTTTTTTTTATTTTTGCGCCGCCAAATTCCCCCGGGGACGACGCGTGTCCTCGGCATCGTCGAAAGAGCGGGAGGATCCCGTGCAACGGCCGGACAGCGGACACCGTGCGCACGGATCAGCGCCGTCCATCCCAAACGCGCGGGATCGGACGGCTGAGAAAATTCGGGGTTTAATTCCGAAAATTCCGAAACCCTTAAACTTCAAATGTTAATATCTCACTCATTTCTTGACGAAATTGAGTGATTTGTTTTTTAAAATGCTCATCTGGATGAGAGGTATCTATCCATACGGTGATGATACACTTTTGAGCTAGTATAGCACATGATTTATCAAAAACATGATTTATTTTGAAAAGATAAATTCCATACCTTGGCCACAAGCAAATCAAGCTAGATCAGACTTTATGGTTGCCTTCTAGGACCCTAATGGAAGATAGTTGCCGCAGCAATTTGTTCCAGAAGTCAGGCTTTGGGAGGAATTTGAAAGAGATGCCTAATGTGGGCTGTTTTTGAAAATTGATCAAATTGGCTCAAATGAGCTGAAACTAAGGCTTGGAATTGATCCTAAAAGATTGTGGGAGCTCTTAGGAAGAAGTTTTGTGTTGGGAGCCAGAGGGTTTGAGCAGCCTATGGACCTCCCTAAATATTTTTCTCCTCTTTGCTAGTTTCGGCCATGGGGTCCTTTTATAGCAAGGGGATGGTGTTGGCTTGGCTTAGTACGTTCTAGAGGATTACTTACCTCCTCTATTAGCTGATTGGGTGATCAATTGGCTGGAGATAAGCTTTGATGCTTCTCCCCAAGTTTGCCATGATGAGTTTCATCTCTTTGGCTCTTGTCCATTAGCTATTGTGGGAGGTGAATGGTGAGTGCACTGTACCTCTCTTAAGAGGCTTACACCTCACTCCTTAGGCTTGGCAAATGGTGACACATATGCCTAGCCTTCATCATTTCCTTTAACCATGGTGAGGGAGGGTTTCATGTGTAGTTTTCCTCCCATTGGGTGGCATGGGAGGTGGAGAAAATGGCCTTGTGTTGGTCGGCCACCTTAAGGAGAGAATATGTTTAGAATGAAGGAGGTGGTGACACCTCATCCCATGCATAACCATGGATGTTAAGCCATGGGTAATGGGCCTTAAGATGGGCTTAATTAAGTGTTAAATAAGCCTTTAAGATGGTTTAGCCCGATTAAATATGAAGAGACTAAAGATGATTTCATTTCTTCTTTAATTCCCATTTTAATTAATTATTTTATTAACTAAAATTGGTGGAAATTATCTTATTAATCAATTTATTAATTGAAAATAATTTCAAATTAATTAATTGATTATTTTTGTCATTTTTGTTATTTTATGATTTTAATTTTTATTTTAATTATGTCATTTAATTAAAATTTTGAAAATTAAATCATCAATCATTTTAATTAATCAAAATAATTTTGAAATTAATTATTTGATTAATTTTGTTGTTTTATGTCATTTTATGATTTTAATTTAATTTTCATTTTAATTAATTATGTCATTTAATTAAAATTTTGAAAATTAAATCATTAATCATTTTAATTAATCAAAATAATTTTCAAATTAATTATTTGATTAATTTTGTCATTTTTATGTCATTTTTATCTATTTTAATCAAAAATAGATAAGTGTTGACCAATTTTGACTTGGGTTGACTCAAGTTAGCCCAAATTGGTCAAATTGATTTTAAGATGTCCGATGTGCGTGATTTTGTCATTGTAGTGTTTTAAATGTGTTAGTGGGTGAAAAGGTTGATTTATGGGTCGACGGGATTGGTCATTAAGTCCGGTCTGACCAATTTGACCAAAGTTGACTTTTTAGGTCATAGGGTTGACCTATGGGGTCAACAGGGTAGGTCACTAGGTCTGGTTTGACCAATTTGACCAAAGTTGACTTTTTAGGTCATAAGGGTGACCTAAGGGGTCAACAGTGTAGGTCATTAGGTCGGGTTTGACCTATTTGACCAAAGTTGACTTTTTAGGTCATAAGGGTGACTTATGGGGTCAACAGTGTAGGTCATTAGGTCTGGTTTATCCAGTTTGACCAAAGTTGACTTTTTAGGTCATAAGGGTGACCAATGGGGTCAACAGTGTAGGTCATTAGGTCTGGTTTGACCAATTTGACCAAAGTTGACTCTTTAGGTCATAAGGGTGACCTATGGGGTCAACAGTGTAGGTCATTAGGTCTGGTTTGACCAGTTTGACCAAAGTTGACTTTTTAGGTCAAAAGGTATTGACTCATTGTAAAATGAGGTCAACAATTATTCTTAAAATGGGATCCTCCATCAGTGATGATTACTCTAGGCATTCCATATCTTGTGAAAATATTTTTCATTAAAAACCTCGAAACACTTTTAGCATCACACCTAGGCAAAGCTATTGCCTCAATCCATTTTGATACATAATCAACAACAATCAGTATATATATATATTTCTAAATGAAGGCATAAATGGTCCCATAAAATCTAATCCCCATACATCAAAATTTTCAACTTCCAAAGTAAAATTAAGAGACATTTCATTTCTTCTAGATATATTGCCTATTCTCTGACATCGATCACAAGTTTTGATAAATCTATAAACATTTCTAAAAAGTGTAGGCCAATAAAATCTAGATTTCAAAATTTTATGTGCAGTTCTATCAATTCTGAAATGTCCTCCAATTTCAGAATCATGACATTCTCGAATAATTCTTTAAGTTTCTTCATAAGGCACACATCTCCTAATAATTAGATCTTTACATTGCTTGTAAAGATAAGGATCATCCTAGAAATAAAATTTAGCATCATGCTGAAATTTTTTTTGCAGTTGCATTGTTAAATCAAGTGGTAAAATATTACTAATAATGTAGTTCACAATATCAGAATACTACGGTAAACTTCCTTCAATAATATAATATAAATGCTCATCAGAAAAAGTTTAAGAAATTTCTTTCTCAAAATCATTCAAATTAGGTTGTTCAAGTCTAGATAAATGATCAGCTATTTGATTATTAACCCATTTTCTATTAACGATCTCAAAGTCAAATTCTTGTATTAAAAGCATCCATCGAATCAGTCTTGGTTTTGCATTCTTCTTTTGCATTAAGTAAGATCTAAATTTTTCAAAAGCATACACAATCGCTAATAACTCTCTTTCAACAGTTGTATAATTAATTTGGGCATCAGTAAGAGTCTTACTAGCATAGTATATAACTTTAAACATTTTGTCATGGCGTTGCCTTAAAATGACTCCAATAACATAAACGCTAGCATCCCACATTAGTTCAAATGGTTTCTCCCAGTCAGGTGAAACTATTATAGGTGCAGCAATTAGTTTTTCCTTCAATAGATCAAAAGCTTTTAAACATTCTTCATTAAAATCAAACTTTCTATCTTTTTCCAAAAGTTGGCATAGAGGCTTAGAAATTTTTGAAAAATCTTTAATATAGCTCCTATAGAATCCTACATGTCCTAAAAAGCTTCCTACCCCTCTCACAGTTGTCGGAGGTGGTAGTTTTTCTATAACTTGAATTTTCGCAGGATCTACTTCCATACCATATTCAGATATTTTGTGCCTAAGCTCAATTCCTCCTGCAACCATAAATTGACACTTTTCCCAGTTTATGACTAAGTTTGTTCTTTCGCATACCTCTAAAACTTTTTCTAAGTTGCATAAGCATGCATCAAATAAATCTCCAAATACTAAGAAATCATCCATAAACACTTCTATTCCATCATCAATTAATTTGCTAAATATGGACCTCAAACATCTTTGAAATGTTGCAGGTGCATTACATAATCCAAAGGGCATTCATCTAAAAGCAAAAGTTCCATAAAGGCTAGTAAATGTAGTTTTTTCTTAATCCTCAGGAGCAATAAGGATTTGGTGATAATCGGTATATCCATCTAGAAAGCAATAGTTCTTGTGTCCAGTAAGTCTGTCTAGCATTTGGTCTAAAAATAGTAAAGGAAAGTGATCTTTTCTGATGGAAGCATCTAATTTTCTATAATCAAATCATATTCGCCAACAAGTGACTTGTCTTTTTGGAATAATTTCATTTCAATCATTTACGTACAGTCACTCCTCCTTTCTTAGGAACACAATGAATTGGGCTCACCCAAACACTATCAGAAATAGGATATATAATTCTAGCATCTAACCACTTTAAAATTTCTTTTTTAACTACTTCTTTCATTATTAGGTTCAGTCTCCTTTATGGATCAACTCTTGGTTTATGTTGTTCATCTAAAAAAAATTTGTGCATACAAATCAAACGACTGATTCCTTTAATATCAGCTATGGACCAACCAAAAGCTTGTTTGTATCTTTTAAAGTTTCCAATAATTTTTGTTCTTGTTATTCATTTAAATCCAAAGATACAATGACTAGTAAAGTAGATGATTCTCCCAAAAACATGTATTTGAAATGGTTAGGAAGAATTTTCAGCTCAAGTTCAGGAGGTTTAATAATAGATGGAATTAAACTTTTATGTCCATTCTCCATAGTATCCAATCTTTCAAATTTTTCCTGAACAAAGTCTAACTTTTCATTCTTCAAATCATCCAAATCATCTTCATTTTCACTTTCATTTTCACCCTCACATTCCAGATTTTCTTCAAATACTTCTCTAAAATGATCTTCTCTCAAATAATCGCAAACTTCCATTCGATAACACTCATCATCTTTTTCAATTGAAGGGTACTTCATAGATTTCAGAATGGTGAAAGTTACCTCTTGGTCATTTACTCTCATAGTTAATTCTCCTTTTTGAACATCGATCATAGCTCTACTAGTAGCAAGGAATGATCTTCCCAAAATAATTGGAATTTCTTTATCTTTCTCTATATCTAATATAATAAAGTCCACATGAAAGATAAATTTATCCACCTTTACTAATACATCTTCCACAACTCCTTTAGGATAAGTGATAGAACGATCAACCATTTGAAGAGTCACAGATGTTGGTGAAATTTCTCCTATTCCCAATCTTTTGAAAGTTGATAAAGGCATAAGATTAATACTAGCTCCAAGATCACATAAAGCTCTTCCGAAAAATTTTCACCTATAGCGCACGGGATAGTGAAACTACCTGGGTCTTTAAATTTTTCAGGAAGCTTTTTTTGAATAATTGCACTATACTCACTGCTAAGTGCAACAGTCTCATGGTCTTTAAAATTTCTTTTACTTTTGAGTATATCCTTCATAAACTTTGCATAATCAGGCATCTGCTCTAATGCTTCAACAAAGGGAATTTAATTTTTTATTTCTTAAGAATTTCCAAAAATTTGACAAATCTGTTATCCCTGTTTTGTTTCTTAAGTCTTTGAGGAAAAGGAGGAGGTGTTTTTTCAACAATTATCTTCATTGGTTCTAGCAGATATTCATCTGGATATATCTTATTAGAACCTTTCTCATTATTCACTTCCTCTCTTTCAACGTCGACTTCTTTTTAAAATCTTGGTTCCACTTCTTTACCACTCCTTAATTGAATAGCCTTAATTTGATCTTTGTTTTGATCTTTTGGGTTAATCTCAACATTGCTTGGAAGATTCCCAGAAGGTCTATTATTAAGCGCAGTAAAAATATGTCCCAATTGATTTTCAATGTTCTTCATGCAACGTTTAGAGCTTGAATTTGGTTACCCATATTTAGAATCATTTCTTCAGTAGACAACTTCTTTTCCTTAGACTGTTGACTACTATTAAAACCAGGAGGATAAGAAGGTCTATAATTAATATTTCCTTGGTTGTTCGGATTTCCAACTGGATTCATATGATTGTTTCCCCCTTGAAGATTAACAACAGCGTTGGTGTTATTCCAGTTAAAATTCGGGTGATTTCTCCAACTAGGATTATAATAATTTGAATAAGAATTATTGGCTTTGTTATAAATAACATTTAAAGTTTCATAAGACATTTGGGAGTCTATCTTCTGTCCCGATGAATTTTCTTCTAACACTGGGGGTGTTGGAGGATAATTCATTCCATATTGATCTATTTTCTTAGAAAGTACAACAATTTGAGAGACTATCATAGTTATCACATCAGAATCATGAATACTCGCTACTCTCTTAGGATTTACCCGCTCAGAGGTCCATTGAAAATTATTAGTAGCCATATCTTCAATTAACGAATATGCTTCATCAAAAGGTTTCGACATTAATGATCCACCAGCAGCAACATCGATAATTGATCTTAAAGATCCTACTAATCCATTATAAAATGTTTGAATTATTAAACAATCTGGTAAAGCATGGTGTGGACATTTCTTTAGGAGATCTTTAAATCTTTCCCAAGCTTCATATATGGATTCTCCATTAAACTGACTAAAAGATGTGATATCATTCATCAACTTAGCAGTTTTAGGAGGAAATTATTTCGATAGAAACTTTTGTGAAAGCTCTCCCCAAATTCTAATAGATCCAAGTGCTAACTAATTTAACCACGCCTTAGCCTTATCCCTTAGTAATAAAGGAAAAAGTCTAAGTCTAACAATATCGTTCGACACTCCATCATATTTAAAAGTAGCACTTAGTTCTAAAAAACTAGCGAGATGTAAATTGGGATCTTCATTAGGTGTTCCTCCAAATTGATTATTTTGTATCATTTGTATAATATCAGGTTTAAGCTCGAATAAATTAGCAGCAACATCAAGATTTTGAATAGTTAAGTAAATTTCATCTGCTGTTGAATTAGCATAATCTCTTAAAGGTCTTGGTATATTTTTGTTTTGATTGTTTAAATTGTTTGCCATTTTGTGAGGATTTGCAGATTGTTTTTGTTGTTTTCAAATTTTTCTAATTGTACGCTTTAATTCAGAATCATAAGGTACTAAACCTATAGATCTGATACTATGCATGCAAACACAATAAACACACTAACAATAAACAGACACACACAATTATGACTTGCAATTCAAATATAGGATTTCAAATACTACAAAAATTAGATTTTAACAATTACTCTTTTTTTTTTTTACCTTGCCTCACCGGCAACGGCGCCAAAAACTTGGTGCGACTTTTTTAATTTACAAAAATTAATAAACTCAGAATTGATATATATTGATTTAGATTATAATGAGTCACATAATTAACACAAGTATACGTATCGCTCAAGTAATACAGGGCTCTAGTGGTGTCCTGGTTATTGATCCCACAGGGAGGCTGTAATTTTATAACGTAGCACAAAAATTACTTATCGAATCACAACACAATTTCAGGTGGTTTAATTCTTAAAATAAAGACAAACAGATTCAGTTACTATTTTTACCAAGCAGGATCTAAACTCTAGCAAGTTAAACTAATACAATATTAAGTTTATAACAAAGTTCAGTTGTAAGAAAGAGTCTTCCTCCTTTTTCAATTGTAATGTGATGATTATTGTGATATATATCAGTGATATAAATGTACTGTGCCAAATAGGAGCATTCCTATTCTTTACCCTTATTTCAACGTATAAAGAACATTGGTTAATCCTAAGTTCAGTCCCTGAATCCATGGTTAGGATGGGAGGATACTGGCTCTCACTCCAGAGCTTCCACTTTCCTTCGCCTGAAGGCTAACTCTCACTTCAGTTTCTAAACATCACGATCAATTTGAGGATTTCAGCCTGTCACTCTGAAATCTCCAATTATACGCCCATCAAAGTATATTTCCCTATTTATTTGCACTCAATCCCCATGAACTACTTCTCTTATTCATGGACATTGAATGTGACCTTTACTTTTGTTGTGGAACTCATAATCCTTTAGGAACATATGTTTCCAAATAAGTTTTAACAATTTCATTGGCTTGATTAAAAAGTAAATGAAGTTCTAAGTGATAAGATCATCACAAATTCTCCATTAAAAATGAGCACTTCATTTCCATTTCACAATATCAACACATCACATGAAAAGGAGAAAGACAAAGAAATCTACTCAAGTCTCATGAAGAAAAAATGAAAAAATATGGATTTCATATATAAAAACATCATCATACAAACAGAGTGAAGTAAAGACAACTTATCTCAAACTCTTCCCCAAGCGAATCTCAAGGAATTCCTTTGACCCCTCTTCTTTCTTCACAACAACACACAATTTTCTCTTTAGAAAAGTAAGGAAGATGAAATCTCTCACTTTCCCTCTCCTCTCGCACTCCTTAGAAGAGAAAACACAAAACGTAACTTCCTACACACAATGGAAAGAAACTCTCCCTGAACTGTAAACTCCTCCTCTTCTCTTCCCTTTCTTATCCCTTTTTGAAATTTGCCTCTAAAAGTGTTAAAATTCAGCCAAATCTGAATTCCCAAGAGTTTCCTCAAGAAACCTTTCAAAATCTGGCCAAATACATTGAATCTAGTTCAAAATTGGGATAGGGCGCTATTCAGGGCTGGGAGGAGCATCCTTCGACGCATTATTCAGCCAAAACGTTGTAACTATCAAGAAACTAGCACTGTCCGGCACTGGTGACAGCGCCGTTTGGCGCTAGTTCAATAAAATGTACTTTTGTCCTTTTTCTCTCCAAATTGCTCCTTTTTGCTTCCTTTGCTCCAAAGGCCTAAAATCATTGTACCTGCATGAAATCATCAAAAATACCTTTCTTTAAAGTGCAATATCATCAAAAATAGGTCTGAAATGAATAGTAAAAAGCTATCAAATTTTCAATGGATCAATGGGCGTAGAATTGAAGAATTCAGAGTGACATGCTGAAATCCTCAATTTGGTCCTAATGTTTGGAAACTGAAGCGAGAGTTAGCATTCAGGCGAAGGGAAGTGGGAGCTCTGGTGTGAGAGCCAGTATTCTCCCAACCTAACCACGAAATTGAGGACTAAACTTAGGATTATCCAATGTTCTTTATATGCTGAAACGTGGGTAAAGAATATGAATGCTCCTATTTTGCACACTACATTTGCATCACATATCTATGCCGCAATAATCATCACATTATGATTGAAAAGAAGGAAGACTCTTTCTTGCAACTGAACTTTGTTATAAATTTAGTCTTGTGTTAGTTTAACTTTACTTTGGTAGAAATAGTAATTAAAACTGTTTATCTTATTTTAAGAATTAAACTTACTTACAATTATGCTGTGATTCGATAAGAGATTTCTGTGCTTACGTCATAAAATTAAAACCTCCATGTGGGATCGATATCCAGGATTCCACTAGAGCCCTGTATTACTTGAGCGATACATATTATATATATCTAAATCCTAGTTCATAAATTTTGGCAAATTAAAAAAGTCACACCAGGATCCGTGACATCCCCCAAGCTTTTCTTCCTTTAGATTCCATAATAACAGTTCCAAATTTGATAAATTCCCTTTTGAAATTCCTATTTACACCTTGAAAATCCTAACTTTGGAGTTCATGAAAAAAATATATTCTGATCTAAATTGAGAGTTTTCTTAGATTACTTTGGTCATTTAAGATGTAATTAACTATAGAGGCTTGCCCTTATGGAAAAATTTAAGGACCCAGGTAATATTAACCATATCTAATTCTTTTATATTAAATAGGGAAACTTATTGTTCAACATAAAGGTTTCACAGACTAAAACGGATGTCATAAATCTATTAGTTTATGTAATTGAGCCTCACTATCAAGCAATGTGTCTATTCCTCAGGATAGTGCATGGCTTGTGGTAGTGCTCGTTTACTTAAACTATTAAGGATATGAGATCAACTTGATTTCATATTTTCAAATTAAAATAATATTTTCTAAATTATTTACATTCATCATACTTAAATTGAAAATATATATATTTATAACGACCAAAAATCATAGGACCAGGAGAATTTTCAAGTTCTTACCAGATTCCTCTCCCATGAGGATCAGTGTTAGTCCTTTTAAGGAAATAGAGCCAACATGGAAAGAAATTACAAACCAAGTGTAAACAGGCAATGAATTTCAATAACATTACAGAAAATGCATCCTGAGAGGCACCCGATTGGATATTAACCCATACTAGAGCTCGAAGAACTATGGCCTCTGGAACTGTCATGACCTTATGAATATCCATGCACCTGAGTAATACTTGATGGAACTTGTTTCTGATAATATCTCAGAGTGCAAGATATTCGTGCTTGGTCTTGTAGTCTCCAAGGTTGCTGATGCGACAAAGAGTCATGTGATAGTTTTTTTTATGATGTTTTGATGAAAACTTTTGTCATGACATTTTGCTTATGGTGTATAGTGTCCTGTCAATATATCTTATATCATTGTACATTTTCTTCTGTAATGAAATGGAAAGTCTAGTTTTTTTACACAAAGCAAAAATCCTCAGTTGTTAGCAATGCTTGTGTAAGTTCATAAAAGCCAAGATAAACATTTAAAACTAAAAGAAAAGAATAATGAGGAATGAAATTCAATGACATATGAGTTACTTTCAGACTAATAGAATTAATAAAAATAATTTACATATTTTTTCTGCTATTGGATGTGAGACCTTCTTAACACTGAATTATGGCATTCTTTAGCTTTTCCTTTAGGATAGGATATAAGTATTTTAGCATTCCTTCTCAAAACTGACATTTGACATCTTTTGAGAAGTGGATTAAGACCTCCTTCAATGGAATATGGCATCCACTCTCTGTCTCTCTTTTTTCTGCCATTAGATGTAAGACCTTCCTAACACAGAGTTACGACATTCCTTTAGCTTTTCCTTTGGGATAGGATATAAGTACCCTAGCATTCCTTCTCAAGACCAACATTTGACATATTTTGAGAAGTGTAATAAGACCTCCTTCAATGGAATATGGCATCCACTCTCTCTGTTCTTCTGCTATTGGATATAAGACCTTCTTGACATGGAGTTATGGCATTCCTTTAGTTTTTCCTTCGGGATAGGATATATGTATCCTAGCATTCCTCCAAAGATTGATATTTGACATCACTTGAGAAGTTGAATAAGACCTACTTCAATGGAATATGGCATCCACTCTCGCTCTCTTTTCAGCTATTGGATATAAGACCTTCCTGATACGGAGTAATGACATTCCTTTAGCTTTTCCTTTGGGATAGGATATAAGTCTCCTAGCATTCCTTCCCAAGATTGAAATTTGACACTTATGAGAAATGGAATAAGATCCCCTTATATGGAATATGGAATCCACACTCACTTTCTCTTCTGAGAAATGGTATAACCTTTTTCAATGGGGTATGGTATCCACTCTCTCTTTTGCTACGGGATGTAGGGCATTCCTGATAAGGGATCATGGCTTTCTTATAGCTTACCTGTTCCTTACGGCTTCTTCATAATCCATAACACTCTTCTCCTTAGTGGACTTTAAGAATTACATGGTAAGTTTCCTGAAACGGAATAACTTTAAAGTAAACTATGAACCGATAATGTTGCAGGTTGTGTTGGCCGCTTCGGTCAACACCAATATGTGTGACATACTTATTGAGTATTCCACACATTTTGGGGGCCCACTTGTTGAATTCACTTTTGTGAGGGTCCATTTAAAATGACATCCATGATCCATCTTGGGAAATGGTCTACCAACATTGACTCCTTCGACCCATCAGGGATCCCTAAAACCTTAAAATTGGAGCAAACTCTAATGTATCCCCTTTTGACCTCAAAATTGAATGACATCTTACACAAATCCAATATGGACCCAATGGTCTCCACATTGACCATTTGGTCAACCCTAGACCTAATGATCACTCTATTGACCACTCAGTCTACCATTTCCCCTGCGATCATAACTTTGACCTTATAATTGACCTAATCCCCATATGGTCAAGATATTACTATATGGAACCAATCATATGAACTTGAAAAACCATCGTAAGGTACTAAACCTACGAAGCCAATGATATGAACTTGAAACTCCCCAGCGACAGTGCCAAAAACTTGATTCGACCTACTAGTGTTGGGTGCGTTGCCTTTAACATTAATATTAAAAAGATAGTTTCTATTTAGTTTCACAATAAAATCAATTTAATAATGAGCCAGTCACTCGTATACGCAAGCATACATATTTCTCAAGTATTACAGGACTCTAGTGGAGTCTTGATTATCGATCCCACGAGGAAGGTAGGAACTTTATCAATATATAACAAAGATTTGAAATCCAATACTCAATTCACAATGCAAGTGCAAGTACTATTAAAGTTGCTAGTGCAAGGATAACCACACCTAAGTTAACTTCAATTACTTTCTAAATTTCTAATCAGAATTAACTAACACACACTAAGTTTTGTATTGAAAAGTTATAATATGGAAAAGCATCTTTCCTCTTGCAATGATTCTATGATAAGTGATTGATATAGATTGATAATAAATTATTATTGTGCCATAAAGGAGCAATTATATTCTTTACCCTCGTCAGAGTACCCCTCCTTCCAAGTATAAAAATAACATTGGAAAATCCTAGGCTTAGTCACTAAATCTAACGTTAGGCTGGGAGGAAACTGGCTCTCACTTCAGAGCTCCCACATCCTTCACCTGAAGGCTAACACTTGCTTTAGTTACCAAAGTTTAGGACCAAATTAACGATTTCAGCCTATCACTCTAAAATCTCCAATTCAATGCCCATCAAACCATATTTCTCTATTTATTTTCACTATATTCCCATGAACTACGCAAATCATTCATGGACATTGAATTGATTCTCCACTATTATTATAGAACACTTAGTCCTTTCGGATTGTAAGTTTTACAACAAGATTTAACAATTCAATTGGCCAGATCGAAAAGTAAATGAAGTTCAAAGTGAAAAACCATCACAATTTCTTAACATTTTATGGCACATCAAATCTACATCAACATTTCATCACATCACATTACAAGAAGAAAGACAAATAAATCTACTCAGAATTCATGAGGAAGTTACAGCTAAACATGGATTATATATATATATATAAGTCATACAAACCACAAAATAAATACAACTTATCTCAAAATATTCCCCAAGCAAATCCCTTGAAGTTCCTTTGAATCCTTTTCTCTCTTCTCTACAACACTCAATTCTCTCTTTAGAATATTAAGGAAGAAACAAACTCTCACTTTCTCCCTTCTCCCACACTCCTTAGAGAAGAATTCCTCACAAAACAACACTTAACACACACTCTCTCCAATGCTTAACACACTCTTTTCACTTCTCTTCCTCTCCTCTTACTACACACACTCACACACACCACTTTCTTAGCCTTCCATAACTGTTTATAAAAGTTTAGAAATGAATTCCCCAAGAGTTTCCTCAAGCAGCCCTTCAAAAAGCATCCAAATACATTGAATTTTGAATTCCACCAACATTGGGCGCTGGCGGCGCTAGGCTGCCATTTAATTTTGAACTCTCTGGAATTGGGCGCCGGCGGTGCCAGAAGACTGTTTTCTCCATTTTGCCTCTTTTTGCTCCAAATTCGTTCTTTTTCGCTTCCTTTTGCTCCAATAACCTAAAATCATCATACCTACTGCAAAACATGAAGAATACCTTCATTTAAAGTGCAATATCACCATAAATGAGTACAAATTGTATAGAAAAAACCTAATATATTTTTGGTGTATCAAAATCCCCCAAACTTAACTATTACTTATCCTCAAATAATCCTTTTACTACATAAAAATATAACTCAAAGTAGTAAACTTTTCACTTATAGAATACTATGATTTTTTATTCAAATAAATATAATAGTAAGATTTTTAGAAAGAAGTTCAGTAACTCAGGTTAAAATTACATGTATAAGAACATTCAGTAGTCAAGTCTAAGAGTTCTAGTTTTCTATCATTTTAAGATAAACCATAATTTGTCACATTAAGGGTGCCTTGAAAGACTATATGAAAAAGAAGTTCATGCAAACTCCATTAGAAAGTAGACTAATAATTTTATATATAGATTCAGAAATGTAACAAAGTTCTCCCTTTAGGTTGATTTAAGTGAAGCTAATTTTTGATTAGGCATCCCCTCAAGCATCTCCTCACACATACTTTCTTTTCTTTTTCTCCCTTTTCTTTCTTTCTTTCTCTCTCTTCTTCTTTTTTTTTTATTGTGATGATTACTATATATGGATAGCCTTTAATAATTTTGAACTTCACTCTACTCTTTCTAAAGTTGAAACTTAAAACACCTCCTTACTTTATAAATATATATCAGCTTTATAATTCATCATAAAATCACAATCATTTCTTCTCAATAATTCTTTAAGTCTCTTAACATTTCAAAAATATAGTTTTATTTCCTTTAAATAGTCAACTATTGTCCAATCCTCTTATACTAAATATCTTTACCCTATAATGTTAACCTTTATTACCAAAAACTTTCATTCAAATCTACCATAATATTTAAATGAAATAAAAAATTTAGTTATCTAAAGGTAGGTTCAACTACTAAAATTCATGCTAATAGTTTTTAAAATTATATTAATTGAGAACAAATAAGAGTTTATATTTTACCCTCCCCTAAACTTAAGTTTTTCATTACATATAAATTTGCAAAGGTAGAGAGTAAAAGAAAACTAACATTTTTATGCTGGGATTTTGAAATCTTCTGAAGCTATACTGGTATTCATCAAAAATTAAGCTAGCATGCATGAAACAGTTAGAAACAGTGATATATATTATATTAAAAATTTTGCAAGGGTGAACAAACATTAAACACTTAAACATTAAACATCCAACATAACTGATGGCGATGAAAATCATTTCTCTCGACTTGCATCGGTATCAATTCCCGTATCATGTCAATGTCAAGGAGTCGCCACTCTGTTTTAATATTGCCCTAATCTTATTTCTATAAATCATATAAAGGAATTAAGAAATTTAGGGCTAATAGAAAACAGAGAAAAATGATGTTTATCATAATCCTCATAAAAGAAGATTCTAGAATGTCATATCCTAGAGTTTCTATATAAGGAAGATCATGAAGTATTAACTAGAGATTTTTAGATATGATGGGTTCTTTAATTCTCCTATAGAAGCAAGCTTCTATAGTTAATTACATCTTAGGCAATCTATAATTTTCTAAGAAAACTTCTGATTAATGTTGATCACTTATTTTCTAGAAATTTTTGTCTTTAAGGAAAGATGCATCCACTATCAATCCTAAATGTCATTTTGTCATGTTGGTTTCATGTCATTTTGTTTTGTTGTTTATTTAGGTTTTGTGGCTAACATAAAAGTTTTGGTTTTGGTTTTGTCGTTGTTGTTTTTTGTTTTGTTTTGTCAATGTCGTTGTTTTGTTTGTTTTGTTTTGTTTTGTCAATGTCGTTGTTTTGTTGTAATTGTTGTTCGTCTCATTTCCAGATTGTCGTCTTGCAAAACAGAGTTAACACACCCTATAACATGCAAAGGAAATCTAAACGAAACTTCTTGTCTTCATCCTGCAAAGGAAACATTGTCAGAAATAATGTCATAAAAATATTCATTGTCTCAGAATTTGTAGGATGTCCAAGTTTGATTCGAAATGTTGATTTAGTATGTCTTGAATATCGGTTTATGTAAATTTATGTTGATTTGGATTTGATGTCGATTTATATTTGAAATGTTAAATTTATGTCGATTATGTTGATTTTAGTTTGAAAATTCAAATTTATGTCGGTGATTTGAGTTTGAAATGTCAAATTTATGTTGATTATGTCGATTTGAGTTTGAAATGTCAAATTTATGTTGATTTTGTTGATTTGAGTTTGAAATGTCAAATTTATATCGGTTATGTTGATTTGAGTTTGAAATGTCAAATTTATGTTGATTATGTCGATTTTCATTTGAAATGTCAAATTTTTGTCGATTATGTCGATATTTGTTTGAAGTGTCAAATTTATGTCAATTATGTTGATTTTAGTTTGAAATGTCAAATTTATGTCGATTATATCAATTTGAGTTTGAAATGTTAAATTTATGTCGATTATGTCGATTTGAGTTTAAAATGTCAAATTTATGTTGATTTTGTTTATTTGAGTTTAAAATGTCAAATTTATATCAGCTATGTTTATTTGAAATTTCAATTAATGTCGAGTTATGTTAAGTTTAGTTTGAAATGTCAATTAATGTCATTTAATGTCGGTGTTTGTTGAATTTGGTTTGAAGTGTCGATTAATGTCGATTTATGTTTGATTATGTTTAGAATGTTGGATTTATGTTTGAAATGTCAGATTTATGTTGATTATATCGATTTATGTTTGAAATGTCAAATTTATGTTGATTATGTCGATTTATGTTAAATTTTGTCGATTTAGGTTTAATTTGGGTTGAACCAAAGATTTATGTCGATTTAGATTTAATTTGGGTTGAACCTAAGGTTTATGTCTTAGTTTAGGTTAGACTTAGGTTCATGTTAGGTTGAACCTAAGTATGATTTGACTTAAGTCTACTATGGGTTAGACTTAAATTAGGTTTAGGTTAGACTTAGGTTCATGTTTGGTTGAACCTAAATATGGTTTGATTTAAGTATAATATGGGTTAGACTTAAGTTGGGTTTAGGTTAGACTTAGGTTCATGTCGAGTTGAACCTAAGTATGGTTTAACTTAAGTCTAATATGGGTTAGACTTAAGTTAGGTTTGGTTTGAATTTGATTAAACCTTAATTAGTTAAGGTTTAATAGTTTAATTAAGTCTAATGTGGTAGACTTAATTAGAATTTAAGTTTGATTAAACCTTAGTTGTTTAAGGTTTAATGGTTTAATTAAGTTTAATGTGGTAGACTTAATTATGGTTTATAATTGATTAAACCTTAGTTAGTTAAGGTTTATTGGTTTAATTAAGTCTAATGTGGTAGACTTAATTATGATTTATATTTGATTAAACCTTAGTTGATTAAGGTTTAAAGGTTTAATTAAGTCTAATGTGGTAGACTTAATTATAATTTGGGTTGGATTAAACCTTAGTTGATTAAGGTTTAATAGTTTAATTAAGTTTAATGTGGTAGACTTAATTAGGGTTTAGGTTTGATTAAACCTTAGTTAATTAAGGTTTAATGGTTTAATTAAGCCTAATGTGCTAGACTTAATTATGTTTTATGTTTGATTAAACCTTAGTTAATTAAGGTTTAATGGTTTAATTAAGTCTAATGTGGTAGACTTAATTATAATTTAAGTTTGATTAAACCTTAGTTGATTAAGGTTTAATTAAGTCTAATATGCTAGACTTAATTATGGTTTATGGTTTTATTAAACCTTTGTTAGTTAACGTTTAACGATTAAATTAAGTCTAATGTGGTAAACTTAATTATAATTTATGGTTTGATTAAACCTTAGTTAGTTAAGGTTTAATGGTTTAATTAAGTCTAATGTGTAGACTTAATTAGAGTTTAAGTTTGATTAAGCCTTAGTTGGTTAAGGTTTAATAGTTTAATTAAGTCTAATGTGGTAGACTTAATTATAATTTAAGTTTGATTAAACCTTAGTTGGTTAAGGTTTAATAGATTAATTAAGTCTAATGTGTAGACTCAATTAGAGTTTAAGTTTGATTAAACCTTAGCTAATTAAGGTTTAATGATTTAATTAAGTCTAATGTGGTAGACCTAATTAGAGTAATTTGTTTGATTAAACCTTAATTAGTTTAGGTTTAATAGTTTAATTAAGTCTATTGCGGTAGACTTAATTACAATTTAGGTTTGAATTAAACCTTTGTTGATTAACTTTTAGTAGTTTAATTAAGTCTAATGTGGTAGACTTAATTATGGTTTTAGGTTAGATTAAACCTTAGTTAGTTAAGGTTTAATGGTTTAATTAAGTCTAATATGGTATACCTAATTAAAATTTAGATTTTGTTTAAGCTAGGTTCAAATTGGGTTGAACCTAAACTTAAGGCTAACTTAAGTCTAATATAGGTTGGGTTTAATTTAGTTAAGACTTAATGGTTTAATTAGTTCTAATGGGTTAAACCTAATTAGGGTTTTTGTTTGATTAATTCTAATTTAGTAAAGACTTAATGGTTTAATTAGGTCTAATGGGTTAGACCTAATTGGGGTTTAGGTTTGATTAAGTCTGATTTAGTTAAGACTTAATGGTTTAATTAGGTTAAATGGGTTAGACCTAATTGGGGTTTAGGTTTGATTAAGTCTAATTTAGTTAAGACTTAATGGTTTAATTAGGTCTAATGGGTTAGACCTAATTAAGGTTTTGATTTGATTAAATCTAATTTAGTTAAGACTTAATAGTTTAATTAGGTCTAATGGATTAAATCTAATTAGGGTTTAATTTGTCTTGAACCTAATGTAATTAAGGTTTAAGGTGTTAATTAAGTTTAACATTCTTAAACTTAATTTAAGTTTTGTTTTGTATTAAACCTAATTTAGTTAAGGTTTAATGAATTTAATTAAGTTTGATATGTCCTTAAACTTAATTAAAGTTTTGATTTTGTCTTAAACCTAATTTAATTAAGGTTTAATGATTTATTAAGTTTAATTTGCCCTTAAACTTAATTAAAGTTTTGATTTTGTCTTAAACCTAATTTAGTTAAGGTTTAATGATTTAATTAAGTTTAATATATCCTTAAACTTAATTAAAGTCTTGATTTTTGTATTAAACCTAATTTAGTTAAGGTTTAATGAATTAATTAAGTTTAATATGTCCTTAAACTAAGTAAAGTTTTGATTTTGTCTTAAACCTAATTTAGTTAAGGTTTAATGAGTTAATTATGTTTAATATGTCTTTAAACTTAATTAAAGCTTGATTTTGTATTAAACCTAATTTAGTTAAGGTTTAATGGGTTAATTAAGTTTAATATGTCTTTAAACTTAATTAAAGTTTTGATTTTTATATTAAACCTAATTTAGTTAAGGTTTAATGGGTTAATTAAGTTTAATATGTCTTTAAACTTAATTAAAATCTTGATTTTGTATTAAACCTAATTTAGTTAGGGTTTAATGGGTTAATTAAGTTTAATATGTCTTTAAACTTAATTAAAATCATGATTTTGTATTAAACCTAATTTAGTTAAGGTTTAATGGGTTAATTAAGTTTAATATGTCTTTAAACTTAATTAAAATCTTGATTTTGTATTAAACCTAATTTAGTTAAGGTTTAATGGGTTAATTAAGTTTAATATGTCTTTAAACTTAATTAAAATCTTGATTTTGTATTAAACCTAATTTAATTAAGGTTTAATGGGTTAATTAAGTTTAATATGTCTTTAAACTTAATTAAAATCTTAATTTTGTAATAAACCTAATTTAGTTAAGGTTTAATGGGTTAATTAAGTTTAATATGTCTTTAAACTTAATTAAAATCTTGATTTTGTATTAAACCCTAAGGTTTAATGATTTTGATTAGGCTTAAATTGTCTTTAAACCTAATTAATGTTTGTCTTGAGTTCATTTGAGTTTGGATTCATCACTGGCTTAGTCCATTATGAAATGGATTAAGAAAAGGTTTTGAAATATTAATTTTATAATTAATAAATCTTAACCTTATTTTGAAATGTCTTTTAGATTGATTTGATAGCTTGAGAATTGTTGTTTTAGGATTGTTATCTGTCACCCTAAGATTCTCAATCATTTTGAATTTTAATATTTCAATTTTCCAAATTTTATAATTATTTCTGGAAATAATTACAAAATATCATGGAAATTAGAAAATCACATCTTAGAGAGCAATACTAGTCTTAGAAAAATTAGGAGATGTGTCTAAGGACTTAAAGGTTCTTCCCCAAAAAACTTCACATTTTTCTGATTCATAAATAATTTTTAATAATTAAAATACTCTAGAGAGTATTTAATTATTTAAAAATTAAATACTGAGAATAAAATTATGATTTTAGTCTCATAATTTTCTTATCATCAGGAGCTTTCCAGAGGTATTTTTATTTTATTTTTAGGAGCTCTCGATAAAAAGATATTTATTTTTGATTTTTTTAAGGTTAATCTGAATTAACCTAGCCCAAAAAAAATGAGGAGCTTCCACGTGTCCTCGTACCGTCGAACGGGCGGGATGATCCAGTGCGCGGATCCGAACAGCAGACATGGGGAAACACGATCAAAGCCGTTCGTTTTGAAACACGAGAACGGACGGCGGAGTTAAATCCCCAAAAAATTGAAAAATATTCGAACCGTCTAACTTCAAAGCTCAATATCTCACTTATTTCTCAATAAAATTGAGTGATTTTTGAACCTATGGAATCATCTGGACATATAGATTATATCAATACGGTGATGATACATTTCTAGGCTAGTTTAACCTATAATTTTTCGATTATATGCATTATTTTGGACAAAATAAATCCATACCTTGGCCACAACAATCTTGAGCTTGATCAGCCTTGATGGTCAGCTTCTAGGACTCCCAGAGAAGATCTTTGTCACTTCAATTTGATTTTGTAGATAGCCTTGGTGAGCAATTTTGGCAAAGTGGCTAGGTTTGAGCTGATTTGGATTTTGGCCAAATTGGCTTGATTGGACTGATCCTATGGCTTGATCTAGGTTGGAATATGTTTCTAAGGTCCTTAGCAAGACTTTTTGTGTTGGGAGCTAAGGAATTTGGGCAGCCTATAGGTTTCTATGGATTTTTTCTCTCTTCCTCAAAATTTTGGCCAAGGGTTCCTTTTATAGCCATGAATGGCTATGTTTTAACCTTGGTTAACTTAGGATTTGATCATGGTATGGTTAGAGCTGTGGACTATAGCGTACGGTTAGAGCTGTAGACTATAGCCTCCCCCATGTAATCCAACCATTACCTCTTCATTTCCCATAAGAATTTTGCCACTTAAGCAAGTGCACATTTCATGGCAATTATGGATCCAAATTGTCATGATAAGCTCTTGAGCTCTTTGTTTCCATTCCATTGGCTAAGGGAGAGGTTAATGGTGATCAAATGGTTGAGACCTTCTCTTTGCAACACCTCATTTATCATTTCATGGGGTGGTGACACATTAGCTCCCCCTAACATTTTCTTATAAAATGTTATGATGAGCTTAACCATGGTGTAGAGAATGGTTAAAGCCTTGTCTTCTCATCATTGGGTGGCTAGGGAGGTGGCTAAACTCATCTCACCATGGCAAGACACCTCACTTTGCAAAGGGGGTGAGGCATACTTCAAATCACCATGGTTTTGCCACCTCACTTTCATGTCATTATGCCCCTTTACCATGGTTAAAAATGAGTAATCCATGGGTTGTTTTCTCTTTAATGGGTCATATGGATTATGTCTAACCCATATGAGGTCATGTGTGATGTCATTAAAGGAGTTTTGGAATTTTTAGAAAACCAAAATGTCATAGGATTAAAATTCCATTTAAGACCCCTCTTGATTTAATTTCCATTTTTAATTAATTATGTCATTAATTAAATGTTGGAAATTATTTTATTAATCAATTATTAAATGGAAATAATTCCAAATTAATTACTTGATTAATATTCATGTCATTAAAATTGAATTTTTTCTCATTTCACGGCTTTTCAATTTAATTTTCATCTTAATTAATTATGTTATTAAATAAAATGTGAAAATTAAATTATTGGTCAATTAATTAATCAAAAATAATTTTGGAATTAATTATTTGATTAATTTCATTATTTTTAATTAATTTGTGCATTTTATCATTTTATGGCTTTTGATTTTCATTTTAATTAATTATGTCATTAATTAAAATTTTTAAAAATTAAATCATTAGCCAATTAATTAATTAAAATAATTTTGAGATTAATTATTTGATTAATTTTTTCATTTTCATTTCATTTTGGTGCATTTTGTCAATTTATGACTTTTAATTTAATTTTCATTTTAATTAATTATGTCATTTAATTAATTAAAATATTGAAAATTAAATTATTAATCAATTTCATTTAATGAATCAAAATAATTTTGAAATTAATTATTTGGTTAATTTTGTCATTTTGTGGTCTTAAACATGTTATTAGGTCAATATTTGGTCATTTGGTTAAAAATTGACCATTTTGACCAAAGTTAACTTTTTAGGTCAAAAGGTTGACCTATTGGGTCAACAGGGATGGTCATTGGGTCAGGATTGACCATTTTGACCAAAGTTATCTTTTTAGGTCAAAAGGTTGACCTATTGGGTCAACAGGGTTGGTCATTAGGTCAGGATTGTCCATTTTGACCAAAGTTGACTTTTTAGGTCAAAAGGTTAACCTATTGGGTCAACTTTTAGGTCAAAAGGTTGACCTATTGGGTCAACAGGGATGATCATTGGGTCAGGATTGACCATTTTGACCAAAGTTATCTTTTTAGGTCAAAAGGTTGACCTATTGGGTCAACATGATTGGTCATTGGGTCAGGATTGTCCATTTTGACCAAAGTTTACTTTTTAGGTCAAAAGGTTGACCTATTGGGTCAACAGCGTTGGTCATTGGGTCAGGATTGACCATTTTGACTAAAATTGACTTTTTAGGTCAAAAAGTTGACCTAATAGGTCAACAGGGTTGGTCATTGGGTCAGAAGTGACTATTTTGACAAAGGTTGACTTTTTAGGTCAAAAGGTTGACCTATGGGGTCAACAGGGTTGGTCATTGGGTAAGGATTGACCTATTTTGACCAAAGTTGACTTTTTAGGTCAAAAGGTTGACCTATTAGGTCAACAGGGTTGGTTATTGGGTCAGGATTGACCATTTTGACCAAAGTTGACTTTTTAGGTCAAAAGGTTGACCTATTGGGTCAACAGGGTTGGTCATTGGGTTAGAATTGACCATTTTGACCAAGGTTGACTTTTTAGGTCAAAAGGTTGACCTATTGGGTCAACTGGGTTGGTCATTAGGTCAGGATTGACCATTTTGACTAAAGTTGAAGTTTTAGGTCAAAAGGTTGGCCTATTGTAAAAATGAGGTCAACAAAAGGGCCCCCAATATGTGTGGAATACTGCATAAGTATGCTGTACATATTGGTGTTGACCGAAGTGGTCTGAAGAATGTCAGATGTTTCATATGTTGGTTCTGACAAGGGTATTTATTGGAAGGCCATAATTTCCATGTCAGGAAAGGACTTATATCCAATAATCGGAAAGAGAAAATGGATGTCATATTCCATTTCTCGAAATGTCAATGTCGATATTTAGTTAAAGGAAAGCCATAATTTCCGTGTCAGTAAAGGGCTTACATCCAATAACTGGAGAGAGAAATGGATGTCATATTCCATTTCTCAAAATGTCAATGTCGATATTTAGTTAAAGGAAAGCTATAATTTCCGTATCAGGAAAGGACTTACATCCAATAACTGGAGAGAGAAATGGATGTCATATTCCATTTCATGAAATGTCAATTTCGATATTTAGTTAAAGGAAAGCCATAATTTCCGTGTCAGGAAAAGGACTTACTTCCAATAACCGGGGAGAGAAAATGGATGTTATATTCCATTTCTCGAAATGTCGACATTTAGTTAGAGGAATGCCATAATTTCCATGTCAAGAAAGGACTTACATTCAGTAACTAGAGAGAGAAATGGATTTCTTATTCCATATCTCGAAATGTCAATGTCGATATTTAGTTAAAGGAAAGTCATGATTTTCGTGTCAGGAAAGGACTTATATCCAATAACCAGAGAGAGAAAATGGATGTCATATTCCATTTCTCGAAATGTCAATATTTGTTAGAGGAAAGCCATGATTTCCGTGTCAGGAAAGGACTTACACTTAATAACCGAAGAGGGAAAATAGATGTCATATTTCATTTCTCTAAATGTCAATATTAGTTAGAGGAAAGCCATGATTTCTGTGTCAGGAAAGGACTTACATCCAATAACTAGAGAGAGAAAATGGATGTCATATTCCATTTCTCGAAATGTCGATATTAGTTAGAGGAAAGCCATGATTTCTGTGTCAGGAAAGGACTTACATCCAATAACCGAAGAGAGAAAATGGATGTCATATTCCATTTCTCGAAATGTCGATGTTAGTTAGAGGAAAGCCATGATTTTTGTGTCAGGAAAGGACTTACATCCAATAACCGGAAAGAAAAAATGGATGTCATATTTCATTTCTCGAAATGTCAAAATTAGTTAGAGGAAAGCCATGATTTCTGTGTTAGGAAAGGACTTACATCCAATAACTAGAGAGAGAAAATGGATGTCATATTCCATTTTTCAAAATGTCGATGTTAGTTAGAGGAAAGCCATGATTTCCGTGTCAGGAAAAGGACTTACATCCAATAACCAGAGAGAGAAATGGATGTAATATTCCATTTCTTGAAATGTCAATATTAGTTAGAGGAAAGCCATGATTTCCGTGTCAGGAAAAGGACTTACTTCCAATAACCGGAGAGAGAAAATAGATGTCATATTCCATTTCTCGAAATGTCGATGTTAGTTAGAGGCAAGCCATGATTTCCGTGTCAGGAAAAGGACTTGCATCCAATAACCGGAGAGAGAAATGTATGTCATATTCCATTTCTCAAAATGTCGATATTAGTTAGAGGAAAGCCATGATTTCTGTGTTAGGAAAGGACTTACATCCAATAACCGGAGAGAGAAAATGGATGTCATATTCCATTTCTCAAAATTTCAATGTTAGTTAGAGGAAAGCCATGATTTCCGTGTCAGGAAAAGGACTTACATCCAATAATCGGAGAGAGAAATGGATGTCATATTCCATTTCTCGAAATGTTGATATCACGGAAGGAAAGGACTTACATCCAATAACCGGAGAGAGAAAATGGATGTCATATTCCATTTCTCGAAATTTCAATATTAGTTAGAGGAAAGCCATGATTTCCGTGTTAGGAAAGGACTTACATCCAATAACTAGAGAGAGAAAATGGATGTCATATTCTACTTCTTGAAATGTCGATATTATTTAGAGGAAAGCCATGATTTCCGTGTCAGAAAAGGACTTACATCCAATAACTGGAGAGAGAAAATGGATGACATATTCCATTTCTCGAAATCTCAATGTCGATATTTAGTTGAAGTCAATATTAGTTAGAGGAAAGCCATGATTTCCATGTCAGGAAAGGACTTACTTCCAATAACTGGAGAGAGAAAATGGATGTCATATTCCATTTCTCGAAATGTCGATGTTAGTTAGAGGAAAGCCATGATTTTTGTGTTAGGAAAATGACTTACTTCCAATAACCGGGGAGAGAAATGGATGTCATATTCCATTTCTCAAAATGTCAATATTTAGTTAGAGGAATGCCATAATTTCTGTGTCAGGAAAAGGACTTACTTCTAATAACTGGGGAGAAAAATGGATGTCATATTCCATTTCTCGAAATGTCGATATTAGTTAGAGGAAAGCCATGATTTCTATGTCAGGAAAGGACTTACATCCAATAATCGGAGAGGGAAAATGGATGTCATATTTCATTTCTCGAAATGTCAATATTAGTTAGAGGAAAAACATGATTTCCATGTCAGGAAAGAACTTACATCCAATAACTAGAGAGAGAAAATGGATGTCATATTCCATTTCTCGAAATGTCAATATCGATATTTAGTTAAAGGAAATTCATGATTTCCATGTCAGAAAAGGACTTACATCCAATAACCGGAGAGAGAAAATGGATGTCATATTCCATTTCTTGAAATGTCAATATTAGTTAGAGGAAAGCCATGATTTCAGTGTCAGGAAAGGACTTACTTCCAATAACTAGAGAGAGTGGCGAACTCATTAAGATATTTGCTGGGGATTTGTCCTATGTAGGTCGAATGATAATTCTCATGTTAGTTATCGTAAGTTATTCATCATGTCATTTCAGTTCATTTTGGCATTCTTGGACCTGACGATGTATTATAGTCAGCTAGGAAATATTTCACAAGATTTCATTCCACTTCTAATAATGTACATAGATATCAAAAGTTCGCGGTACGTTATGTATTACACAGTACACACATACACACTCCAAACTACTATGTCGAAAGTTCTCAGATACTGTTAGACCTACCACAAAATGTCTAATACTCCGAGACATTGTTCATAGAATATGTCTTAGGTGTTTAAACCTTCATGGGATCATGGCAGTTCTAAGGGTTGTAGCTCTGCCAGTTCTGGTATCAGTCGATATCCCACAGGATGTTTCTCAGGGCGCATTCTTCTTAGTGTTATCGATATGCGTTGTCGACTCACACTTAGTATACATTGTTTTGAGACATCAGCTCCATTGTCTTGCAAGACTAAAACTGATCCCCGTGGTAAGAGAATTTGATATTGTTCATGAGGGAGAGAGTGCAAAAGGGTCTTTCAAAATCTTGACTGTCAATATGAGGTGGTACACAGTCGCCCTCCTCATATATATTCATAATGCAGCTGTCTGGAATACAATTAGCATGCATTATATTTCACATTATGAGCCGTCTGATAATTTGAATGATGACTGTCGGTAGTGGATCTACTTGCTCATGTCGTAGTATCCCTGGGGGATTGCCGTCCTTGTCCACAGCGTAGTTGTAACATCATCCATATTGAATTGGCATGCGACCTTTTCCACGAATCCATCTGTTTGGCTCGGAATATGTCCTTCTTTTCAGATGTCCAGCTCGTCCTTGATCACGTGCGTCCATCACATGCTCGACTATGGCACTTTGCTCTACATCGTCAAAAACTTGGGTGAACAATTGAATGCCTTCCAATATTTTAATGGTTCGACCATTAATATATTGAAATTGTTCGAATGATTGTTTCTTGATAGCTCTGATACGTCTCACTTCCTCTCGAGAAGCAATCCGTTTTTCATTTATTATTTATGTTGTCGAGAGATTCAATGCTGGCTCATAGGGAATGGGAGTGAATACTGTCCTTTCAATCCTTTCCTCTTCTTCGATCATTTCTTCCCCTAAGACATAATACGTCTCTTTAGATATGTTCTCAAGTATTGGAAATTTGAATCCATAATCTTCTTCCATTGGTTTCATGTCTTGTCTTTCTTTTCTGCCAGCTTCTTGAGCCTTTTATTGCGATTTCTCCTCCGGGCTCTTGTCATTCCAGAAGCTGATTTCTTTGCCCCGCTAGTGGATGCCATTCCATCTGGCTTCAGTTTTCCATTGTCAATAGGATTTTTTGTTTCATTAGCTTGCTGACAAAGCTTGAACTCCAATATGGATGGTTTTCCTTTTGCTTCTTGTTGATTACCAATTGATAGTAAAAGTCTGTCGTAGAGTAATTCAACTTGAGAGAGTTCAAAATTGAAGTGAATCCTACATCCTTTTTCAACACATCGTCGGTCCAAGGCCAGGCAAACACCACTTCAGAACGTGAAAAGAAATCTTTTGTTAGACATTTTTCCTGAAAACAACCGGATAATGTAACATTTTAGACTCTTTTATGTTAAGGAACGATACCTATAAACATTTATTTAATAAGTGAAACAGATGTTTCATGACATAAAAGTTAAGATTCATATCACAAAGATGATTTTGAGAAAAGATTTTTTTTTTATTATCCCAGTTTATAAACAATTCATCATTCAATTTTTTTTATGTCGCATAATATTTCTTTAGAAAATGGCCATTGATTGGAGGCAAGATTCTTTCTCCTTGACAATCCACCAGTTGGTAAGATCCTCTAGAATATGTCTTTTCAATTACATATGGGCCCTCCCATGTTATTTCAAATTTGCCACCTATCTTTCGATGAGCTAGTATAGGTCTTCAAAGAACTAAAACTAATTCACCGATTCGAAAGGTTCTGTGGTGAACTAACTTGTTGTGGGCTCATATCATTTTTGCTTGATACAGTTCAAGATTTTGTTGAGCTTGTAGATGTTTGCCTTCTAAACTCTCGAGTTCTTTAAGTCGTAATCTGGCATTTTCTTCTTCAGTTATCTTATTTGCTATCACAACTCTGAGAGAAGGGATTTGAATTTCGAGTGGTAGTATAGCCTCAGAACCATATACCAAAGCAAATGGTGTTGACCGTGTTGGTGTTCGGTATGTAGTTCTATAAGCCCAGAATGCTTCTATTAATCATTCGTGCCACTGTCTTGGGCTGTTAACTAATGTCTTTTTCAAAATTTGAACCAATGTTTTATTGAAGGCTTCAGCTAAATCATTGGGTTTAGGATAATAGATTGTGGAATACCTCCAGTCTATCCCATGTCTTTGGATAAAGTTGTTCATTTTCGTATTTTTAAAGGCCAATCCAGTGTCTGATATGACCCTTCGAGGGATTCCAAATCTATAAACAATATGCGTCTTGAAGAAATAAAGGACTTATTCTGCCTTGACTTCTTTAAAAGGTATTTCTTCTGCCCATTTAGAGAAATAATCAGTGGCTGCTAGAATAAATCGATGACCCTTAGATGATGGAGGATCTATAGGGCCCACTATGTCGGTGCCCCAAAATTCAAACGGCTAAGATGCAATAGTTGGATGTAAGACATTTGGAGGTAGGTGTAAAACTACTCCATGTATCTGAAATTGATGACATTTCTTTGCAACGTCAAGACAATCAGTCATCATTGTCGGCCAATAATATCCCATTCTTTTTATTTCATTTTCATTTTAGGTCCAGATTGATGTGCGCCACATAAACCTGAATGGACCTCCTTAGCAATCTCTTGAGCTTCAACTTGGTTTAAGCACCTTAACCATATTTAGTTAAAAGATCTTTTATAAAGGATATCATTTATTAGAGCATATGATAATGCTCTTTGCTTAATTTGAGTGGCAATAGAAGTGTTTTCAGGTAACCTTCCAGTTTGTAAATATTGAATAATTGGTTGTCGCCAATCATCCTTTTCATCATTTGTTGTCACTATCATGTTTTCAACAATTTTATGCAGATTATCCATGTCAATTTGAGAAAGAACTTGTCGTCCTTTTATAGAAATCGGTATGTCATCTTCTTCTGGACAGGCAAACTCTTTTGCAAGTTTTGCCAAAGCATCCGCTAAAGAATTATCTCGTCTCGGGATTAAGAAAATGTCGCATCAGGAATTTGCTGAAGCAACTTCAGAGTGTAACGAGAATACTGTTCAAGTCGAGGTTTCAGAGTCTTATATTTCCCAACGATTTGATTGATAATCAACTGAGAATCTCCATAAATGTCAATATTTGTAATTTCCATTAGTATTGTCAATTCTAGACCAGTTATGAGCGCTTCATGCTCAGCTTCATTATTTGTGCATGGTCAGATGATACGAAAAAGGCATCATTGTTTTGTCTGGAGTGATGAAAATCAATCCTACTCCAACTTTGCATGTTATAATTGTCTGTTTGTCTTTATCTTTTCTTACAGATGATGCTCCGTTGAAGTAGAGTTCCCTTTGTTGCACATTTGAATCTTTTATTTATGATATTTGTTCATCAGGTAAATCATCATTGAGAGGTGATCCAGTTGGAATTGGGTGTGCTGCTAAGAAATCTGCCAAGATTTGTCCTTTGACAGCACGCAATGATACAAATGTTATGTCGAATTGGAGTAAGATCATTGCCCATCTTGCTAATCTTCCAGAAAGTGTCGGCCGTGTCATTAAATATTATAACGGGTTAACTCTTGAAATAAGAGTTACTTTATGAGAAATCATATTGTGACTTAGTTTTTGAACTGCAAAAATCAAGGCTAAGCAATGTTTCTCAATTGTCGGGTATTTTATTTCTGTCGGAACCAGACAACGGCTTAAATAGTATAATGCATTTTGTTTTCCCTCGTCATTTGCTTGTGCCAATAATGCTCCAAGGGAATTGTCTAGTGCTGCGGTGTAAAGGATTAGAGGTCTTCCTACTACAGAAGCTGCTAAGACAGGAGGAGTTGTCAGGTATTGTTTGATATTTCCAAAGGCGTGTTGACATTTTTCATCCCACAATAATTTGGTATCTTTTATGTTTAGGACAGTAAGAGGCTGACACCTGATACACCTAAAATATATAGTATTTTTATGCACATTTTTATACCTATTTTTAATGATATTTCATTTTAATGGAAGGTATTTTGAGCTTTTCTTGCAGGTATGATGAAAATCTATGGTCATGATGAAACGAGCAAAATTGGATCAAATTTGGAGCAAAAAAAAGATGAAAAATGAAAATTTGGCACTGGCAGATAAGTGCCGCTGGGCCAGCTCTTAGCCGCCACAGTTAAAAATCGAAATTCAAATGAATTTGGCGCCAATATCTAAGGGGATGGGATGCAACTCTTGGTGGTAACTTCCATAACTTCCTTTAGGCGGTAAGTTTGAATGAAGGGGTGCATTCTTTGGTGGATACAATGAATCTGGACACATTTTAAAGAGACACCAAGGCACCTTTTGGTTTACTATTTAAAGAGAGTCTTAAGAAAGATTGAGGGGGCTCTTCTATTGCATTTTGAAGAGAGTTTCCATTAGGAGTAGAGAGTAGAATGGAGAAAAGGGTCGGAGTGAAGTCTTTTTCTTCCCACTTCTGTTCTTTCTTTTAGTTCCATTTTTATTGAAGTCTGAAATCTGTATTCCAAGTCATCGAAGTTGGGAGACTTGCTCTGTGGAGTAGTTTAGCGAAGAGTCAAAGTATCAGAGGAACTTCCTGAGTCTTGTGGAGAGGATTTTCAGATAAGTGTTTTTGTTTGTTTTTTTTCATATGATTTTTAGTTTCAAATCAATGTGTTTTTGTATTTTCTCAATGCATTCTGAGTAGTTTACTTTATCTTTTTCTTTCTTAAATGGAGAAGTAATTAATTTATAGAGAATTGTTATGGAAAGTATAAGTGTTTAAAAGTTGGAAGAAGTTGTGTAGATTGATTCTGAAAACTTTGTTTACTTCTTAATTTGGTCTGTTAAGTTGTAGAATTTCTTGAGATTATGTAAGATCCAATGCGGTATTTTCTCATAAAAGTTAGTAAGAATCACATGCAATTATATGGGTGAGAATTATAGTCCATATAATTGAATGTAATATTAAAAGATATTTTTATGGAAGGGAGTAAAATTAGAGGATTTTAGAGTGACAGGCTAAAACCCCCTAATTTGGTTTGAAGTTTTGTGTTTTTTTATGAGAAGTTAGCCCCCAGTTGGTGGGAATCGAGGGAACTCTAGAGTGAAAGATTTGTATCTTCCCTGCCTAACCATGTTCAAAATGATAAAAATTTCAAATTAACCTATGTTCTTTATAGAACCAAGTAAGGGTAAAGAATACATTTGCTTCTATCTGTCAAAAAAAAATTTAAATACTTCCACAAAAATACTTTAATATTTAATACTACTTTATAAAAGGAAGGAAAAAGATATTCTCGTTAATAGTATTTTACATACAGTGTTAATAGTTATTATAATTTTAATTTCTTGCTTAACATTTTATTAAGGAAATTTCAAAAGACAAATCAACTTTCAAAACTTTTCAAAATCAAGACATACTTTCAAATGCCATAAAAAAAGTAAAATGATAATTTTCTGATTCCTTTAAAGATTTTCAAATTTTCCCTGTGGGTTCGATATCTTGAGGCTTAATCAGAAAGTCCTATATTACTTGATAAACGATACATATACTTGCATAGTATCCCATATTATAAAATCATAATTTTCATATCTAAATCATTAACACATATATATTTGGTGTGGAGTCAAGTTTTTGGCGCACATATATTCCTAGCGGCTCAAGTTTTTGGTGTCGTTGCCAATTTTATATCATATTTGTAAGTATAAATATCAGGGGATCAAGTTTTTGGCGCCGTTGCTGGGGAAAATTAATTAAAATTAGATTTTAAAGAAAATTAAGAAATTTTAAATTTTTACTTTTCTTTATTTTTATTAGTGTGTAGTTTTTTGTTTTATTTTATTGTTGTATGTGTAGTTCAGGTTCTGAGGGACTTGTGCCTTACGATTCGGAATTAGAAAGAACTATCAGAAAATTCAAAAACATTAAAAATACAAAAAAAGATAAAAATATTCAAGAAATGGCAAATCATCAAAATCAAAATGTTGGCATCCTTCAAGAATTAAGACCTTTAAGAGATTATGTTAACCCTACAGTAGATGAACTTCGTTGTATTATTCAAAACCCTGTTGTAGCTGCTAATTCTTTTGAGCTTAAACCTGCTATTATCCAAATGGTGTCTAATAATCAGTTTGGGGGAGCAACAACTGAAGATCCTAATTTGTATCTTGCTAATTTTCTAGAGTTGCGTGCTACTTTTAAATATGATGGTGTTTCAAATGATGCTATTAGACTTAGACTTTTTCCTTTATCACTAAGGGAAGCTGCTAATTCTTTTGAGCTTAAACCTGCTATTATCCAAATGGTGTCTAATAATCAGTTTGGGGGAGCAACAACTGAAGATCCTAATTTGTATCTTGCTAATTTTCTAGAGTTGCGTGCTACTTTTAAATATGATGGTGTTTTGAATGATGCTATTAGACTTAGACTTTTTCCTTTATCACTAAGGGATAAAGCTAAAATGTGGTTACATTCATTAGCACCTGGATCAATTAGAACTTGGGGTAAACTATCACAAAAATTCCTTGCTAAATATTTTCCACCATCTAAGACTACTAAGTTGAGAAATGATATAACATCTTTTTGTTAGTTTGAAGGGGAATCAATATATGAAGCGTGGGAAAGATTTAAAGATCTCCTCAGGAAATGTCCATATCATGCGATACCAGATTGGTTAATAATTCAAACTTTTTATAATGGATTAGTTGGATCTCTTAGATCAATCATCGATGTTGCTCGCTGGTGGATCATTAATGTCTAAACCATTTTCCGATGCTTATGCTTTAATTGAAGAAATGACTACTAATAATTTTCAATGGTCTTCCGAAAGGTTAAATCCTAAAAAGGTAGTCGGTGTTTATGAAAATGATGCTTTTACAATGTTAGCAAATCAAGTTGCTTGTTGTATCAAGGAAGATAGACCAATTTGGGATGAATTTTTCTCACCAAATCTCATGATTGAAGAAAATTCATTAGGCCAAATGGTTGATCCTTATTCTTCACCGAAACCGTGAATGCTATAAGTAAACCTAACAACCCATATTCCAATTATTATAACCTGTGTTGGAAGAATCATCCAAATTTTAACTGGAATAACAATAATCAGGGTGGTGTTAATCAACAATGGGGGAACCACCAAGTAAACCCATTGGGGAATTGGAACAACCAAGGTAATAATAATAGATTAACTTATCCTTCTAATTATAACAATGCTTTACAAAATAAAGAGAAGAAGTTATCTATGGAAGAAGTAGTATCACATATGGGAAATCAATTACAAATTCAAGGAGCAACCATCATGAATATTGAAAATCAATTGGGACAAATTGCAAATGCCTTAAGTAATAGATCCCAAGGAATGCTTCTAAGTAATACTAAAGTGAATCCAAGAGAAAAGAATAAAGAACAAGTAAAAGCAATTCAACTGAGAAGTGAAAAAGAATTGGAAGGTAGAGTTCAAAAAGAAATTGAAGTAGACAAAGAAGAGATTGAAAGACCTAAAGAGGATGCTCCAAAAGGTTTTGAAAGACAAATTTGTCCACCTAAGGTTGATTTAGAAAAACCACCACCTCCATTTCCTCAGAGACTTTTTCAATAAAAGTTGGATAAGCAATTTTCAAAATTCTTGGAGATATTAAAGAAGCTTACCATTAATATTCCATTTGCTGAAGCCCTAGAACAAATGCCAAGCTATGCAAAATTTATGAAGGATATTCTTAATAAAAAGAGGAAGTTTGAAGAAAATGAGAGTGTTGCACTTAGTGAGGAGTGCAGTTCCATAATTCAGAAAAAGCTTCCTGAAAAACTTAAAGATCCTGGTAGTTTCACAATCCCATGTGCAATGGGAGAAAGATTTTGTGGAAAAGCTTTATGTGATTTGGGTGCTAGCATTAACCTTATGCCTCTACCAATATTAAAAAGACTGGGGCTAGGAGAAATAACCCCAACTACTGTAACTTTGTAATTAGCAGATCGTTCGATCACATATCCTAAAGGAGTTATAGAAGATGTTTTGGTAAAAGTGGATCAATTTATTTTTCCTGTGGATTTCATTGTGTTAGATATGGAGGAAGATAAAAAGATACCCATAATTTTGGGAAGACCTTTTCTAGCTACAGGCAGAGCCATGAGAGATGTCCAAAAAGGGGAATTAACGATGAGGGTTAATGATCAGACAGTTACATTTAATATTTCAAAATCGATGAAATATCCTGCTAGAGGTAAAGAAGATGAGTGCTATAGGATTGATATTATTGAATATTTAAGTGAATGTCATTTCAAATCAACTTATGAAGAGAAAGCTGAAAGAGAAGAATTGGAATATAAGCAAGAAGAGGAGTTATTTGATTCTAAATATTTTCAAGAGGAAGATTTAAAGTATGTTCATGAAAGTTTTGAATTATTGGATATGACTGAAAAAGATGAATCTTATGGTCCATCAATTGAAAAACGTCCTGAACTTGAGCTAAAAATGCTTCCTGATCATTTAAAGTATGTTTTTCTAGGTGAATCCTCAACCTTAACTGTTATAATTTCCTCTCAATTAACTAAAAAAGAAGAAGAGAGTTTGCTTGAAATTTTGAAGAAGCACAAGAAAGCCTTTGGTTGGACAATTGCTGATATTAAAGGAATCAGTCATTCAATTTGTATGCACAGAATTCTTATGGAAGATAATTACAAACCGCGGGCTGATCCCCAAAGGAGATTAAATCCTATCATGAAAGTCATTGTTAAGAAAGAAATTTTAAAATGGTTGGATGCTAGAATTATCTACCCTATTTCAGATAGTGCATGGGTTAGTCCTATTCACTGTGTTCCTAAGAAAGGAGGAGTAATTGTGACTGTTAATGAAAAGAATGAAATGATACCAACAAGACAAGTTACAGGGTGGCGAATATGCGTTGATTATAGAAAATTAAACCTTGCCACAAGGAAAGATCATTTTCCACTCCCTTTTCTAAATCAAATGTTGGATAGACTGGCTGGGCATAAATACTTTTGTTCTCTGGATGGATATACTGGTTACCACCAAATTCAAATTGCTCCTGAGGATCAAGAGAAAACTAAGTTTACCAGTCCTTGTGGTACGTTTGCTTTTAGAAGAATGCCCTTTGGTTTATGTAATGCCCTTGCTACATTTCAGAGATGTATGGTGGCTATTTTTTGTGATTTAATTGAAAAAGGGATTGAAGTTTTTATGGATGACTTTTCAGTGTTTGGAATTTCGTTTGAATCATGTTTAGAACTTCTATCTAAAGTTCTAAAATGCTATGAAGAAACTAATTTGGTCCTTAATTGGGAAAAATGCCAATTTATAGTAGCAGGAGGAATTGTTTTGGGACATCGGATTTCAGAAAAAGGTTTGGAGGTAGATCCTCCAAAAATTTAAGTTATATCTAATTTTCCTTGCCCAACCAATATAAGGGGAATTAGAAGTTTTTTAGGACATGTTGGACTCTATAGGCGTTACATCAAATATTTTTCAAAGATTACAAAACCTTTATGCCGTTATCTGGAAAAGGATGCAATTTTTAATTTTGATGATGATTGCCTCAAAGCCTTTGAAACATTAAAAAAAAATTTAATCACTGCACCTGTAATAATTTCACCAAATTGGGAAAAACCTTTTGAATTAATGTGTGATGCTAGTGATTATGCTATTGGTGCTGTTTTAGGTTAAAAATATAATAAAATTTTCAAAGAAATTTAATATGCCAATAAAACTCTTAATGAAGCTCAAATTAATTATACTACTACTGAGAAAGAGTTATTAGCTATAGTATTTGCCTTTGATAAAGTTTGATCGTATTTAATTGGAACTAAATGTGTGGTGCATACTGATCATTTTGCTAATAAATACTTAATGAAAAAAAATGATGCAAAACCGAGACTGATAAGATAGATTCTTCTTTTGCAAGAATTTGATTTTGAGATAGTAGATAGGAAGGGTTATGATAATCAAATTGCTGATCATTTGTCCAGGCTTGAAATTAAAAAATTTCTCTGTGATATTGAAGAAATTAATGAACATTTTCCTAATGAAAAACTGTTCATTGTTAAAGAATTGTGTGTTCTGTGGTATGCAGACATAGTAAACTTTTTTGTTAGTAATATTATACACTATGGTTTGACATACCAAGAAAAGAAGAAATTTATGTCTGATGCTAAGACTTATTTTTGGGATGACCCATTTTTATATAAATAAGGAAATGATCTTATAATTCGAAGATGTGTACCTTTGGAAGAGACTTATGAAATTATTCAAAAATTCATGATTTTGATTATGAGGGACAATTTGGAAGTGATAAAACTGCATATAAAATATTACAATCAAGATTTTATTGGCCTGCAATTTTTAAAGATGTGAATGTTTATATTAAAAATTGTGATAGATGTTAGCGTGTAGGCAATATTTCTAGAAGAAATGAGATGCCCCTCAATTATATGTTGGAAGTTGAAATATTTGATGTTTGAGGACTAGATTTTATGTGACCATTTACACCATCTTTCGGAAATGATTATATTTTGATGGTAGTAGACTATGTTTCCAAATGGATAGAAGCTATTGCTTTATCTCGATGTGATGCTTAAAGTGTTGCAAAGTTATTAGAAAAGAATATATTTTGCAAATTTGGAATACCAAGAGTAATCATAACTGATGGGTGAAGTCATTTTAGAAATGTGATTATTGGGAAGTTAGCAAAGAAATATCATATTAATCATCGCATTGCTACTGCTTATCATCCTCAGACAAGTAGTTTGGTTGAATTATTCAATCGTGAAATTAAAAGAATATTGGAAAAAACTGTTAATTCAAATAAAAAGGATTGGTCAATTAAACTGGATTATGCTTTGTGGGCCTATAGGACTGCTTACAGAACACCTATAGGAATGTCTCCATATAGGCTGATTTTTGGGAAAAACTTATCATTTACCTTTTGAACTTGAGCATAAAGCATATTGGGCTATTAAAGAGTTCAATTATAATTCGAAAGATGCTGCTGAAAAGACATTATTACAATTGAATGAGCTTGAAGAAATAAGGAATGAATCTTATGATAATGCTAAGATTTATAAGAAAAAATGAAGTTATGGCATGATCGGAAGATTCTTACTAAAAATCTTATATAAGGACAAAAAGTTTTATTGTATAATGCTAGATTAAGAATATTTTCTGGAAAACTTAAGTCCACGTGGATGGGTCAATTTATTGTGATAAAAGTTTATTATTATGGAACTGTAGATATTCAAGATCCTAAGACTGAAAAAATATTTAAAGTTAACGGTCATAGACTTAAACTATATTTTTCAGTCTATAAATCTAAATTTGATAATAATTTGATGCTGGGTCACTCAGAATGAGTTCTGGGAATGTCAGGTTGAAGACGTTAAAACAAGTGCTTTGTGGGGGCAACCCATAATTATCGGTGTGCTTTGCTTTATGTTTGTTTTGTGTGCTTTGTTTGCTTTGTTTGGTTTGTTTTTATGTTTTTAGTGGTAGTAATTTGGAGTTTTTAAACTATAGTAGAGTTTATTTGACCTTAATTGATGATTTAGAGAAGTCAGAATGAAAATTTGGACACTTAGCAGACCTGTGCTAAATTGAGCACTGGCGACTAAGCGCCAACTGGTTGGCGCTTAGGCGCCGGAGTTATAAAAAACGTGAAAAATGAGATTCTAGAAGCCTAGATCATGGAGGAGTAGTTTTGGAAGTTAATTTGGAGTTTTAAAACGTCTTGGGGCAGATTTAGCACTTTCCAAGTCTATAAAAAGGACCTGATTTAAGAGAAACACTTACCCCAAGTCCTATTTTCATTTCTGAGTCTTAAGAAGAGAGTTTTGAGTGCATCATGTCTTCCTGGGAGAAGGAGATGAAGAAGAAGCAAGATTTTGACAAAAGTAAGTTCATTAGTGATAGTGCTAAAGAGTTATTTAATGGATATCTCGTTGTTAGTATTCAAGAGATTGTTGAAATGATTGCAAATATTGAAGCCCGAGTGACTTAGATGGAAGCAAAAATCCATGAACGTAATCTACATTTAGAGCACATGGGATGACAACTCAAGATGCAATTTGTTGTGGTGTTGTTGTTGATGTATGTGTGTTTTGTTTAGTATTTAGTATGATCACTATGTTGTGGCGTGAACCTTGATAGTATGCAGATTGTAGTTTGTATTATTTTTCAGTTATGCATATTCAGATGTATTGTTGATATTAAAAATTTCTGCAAGCATGATATGTCAGTTTTTATTTCTCACCCATATATCATTTCTTATGTTTAAATTTTTTATCTTAACTAAAAATTAAAGTTTTGGGGGGATTTTAAAACAAAGATTTTCAAAAACCTAAAATTTTATTTGATTCTGAAGAATACTTAAAAATAAATATTATTTTTGATTGATAACAATTATGTACATGAAGTTATATTAGGGGAACAAAAATTTTGAATATAGAAATGAATAAAAGAATTTAGTTAAAATTTATAGTAACCATGAAAAACTTAAAGTTAAAATTTTCTTAATGAAGTGGTGTTAAATAAAGTTAAACTATCTTTAGTAAGAAGTTTTGTATTTTTGGATAAATAAAAGATTTGACTTTTATTCTTCAAAGTTTAAATTTCTTTTATTGAAGAATAATTTTCAAATACTATTATTATGGATTTTAAGTGAAAGATGTATATCTGACCTTTATTTTAAATGGAAGGGTGGAATTCAAAATCATTAAAGGCCTATCCAGATATAGTAATCTTTGTCTTATTAAAAAAAAAGAAAAAAAAAGAAAAAAAAAGAGAAAGTGAAAAATAGTATATGAAAAGGGAGGAGAAGCTTGAGGATTTAAGGGCCTAATCAAAAATTTGTTTCATACCTAAAGTTTAAGATATAATTTCAGAGAAAATCTAAAGCTTAAGATTATAATATAGTAAGTAAAATTATTTTCAAATGAAGATTTTTAAGTGAGAAAAATAAATGTTTGAATCGTATATTTTGAAGAATCTACAAATATTTCTGAATTAGATAGAAACTTATATTTGTCATTTTCATTTACTTAAGAACTTTCTAAACTTTAAGTTGGTTTTAATTATTGAAATTTTTTCTAAATTGGACTATTCCATTTCTAGAACAAAATTTTGTTATCTTCCTAAGAAACTCATTACATAATTTGCATTCTAAAATGTTCTATGAGATTAATTGTCACTTGAGGATAAGTAACATTTTAAGTTTGGGGGATTTTGATACACCTAAAATATACAATATTTATATGCACATTTTTATACCTATTTTTAATGATATTGCACTTTAATGGAAGGTATTTTGTGTTTTTCTTGCAGGTATGATGAGAATGGATGGTCATGATGAAAGGAGCAAAATTGGATCAAATTTGGAGCAAAAAAAAGATGAAAAATGAAAATTTGGCTATGGCGGCTAAGCACCGCTGGGCCAGCGCTTACCCACCACAGTTAAAAATCGAAATTCAAATAAATTTTGCTCCAATTTCAAAGGGGATGGGATGCAACTCTTGGTGGTAACATCCATAACTTCCTTTGGGCGGCAAGTTTGAATGAAGGGGTGCATTCTTTGGTGGATACATTGAATATGGATAAATTTTGAAGAGACACTAAGTCACCTTTTGGTTTACTATTTAAAGAGAGTCTTAGGAAAGATTGAGGGAGCTCTTCTATTACATTTTGAAGAGAGTTTCCATTAGGAGTAGAGAGTAGAAAGGAGAAAAGGGTCAGAGTGAAGTCTTTTTCTTCCCACTTCTTTTCTTTCTTTTAGTTTAGTTTTTATTGAAGTCTGAAGTCTGTATTCTGAGTCATTAGAGTTGGGAGACTTGCTCTGAGGTGTAGTTTAGCGAAGAGTCAAAGTTTCAAAGGAACTTCCTGAGTCTTGTGGAGAGGATTTTCAGATAAGAGTTTACTTTTGTTCTTAAATTTAGTTTTTTAATTAATACTTGTTTTTGTTTGTTGTTTTTCATATGTTTTTAATTTCAAATTAATGTGTTTTTGTATTTTCTCAATGCATTCTGAGTAGTTTACTTTATCTTTTTCTTTCTTAAATGGAGAAGTAATTAATTTATAGAGAATTATTTTGGAAAGTATAAGTGTTTAAAAGTTGGAAGAAGTTGTGTAGATTGATTCTGAAAACTTTGTTTACTTCTTAATTTGGCTTGTTAAGTTGTAGAATTTCTTGAGATTATGTAAGATCCAATGCGGTATTGTCTCATAAAAGTTAGTAAGAATCACATGCAATTATATGGGTGAGAATTGTAGTCCATATAATTGAATGTAATATTAGAAGATATTTTTATGGAAGGGGGTAAAATTAGAGGATTTTAGAGTGACAAGCTAAAACCCCCTAATTTGGTTTAAAGATTTGAGTTTTGTTATGAGAAGTTAGCCCCCAGTTGGTGGGAATCGAGGGAGCTCTAGAGTGAGAGACTGGTATCTTCCCTGCCTAACCATGTTCAAAATGATAAAAATTTTAAATTAACCTATGTTCTTTATAGAACCAAGTAAGGGTAAAGAACACATTTGCTTCTATCTGTCACAACAAATTTAAATACTTCCGCAACAATACTTTAATAATTATTACTACTTCATAAAAGGAAAGAAAAAGATATTCTAGTTAATAGTATTTTACATACAGTGTTAATAGTTATTCTAATTTTAATTTCTGCTTAACATTTTATTAAGGAAATTTCAAAAGACAAATCAACTTTCAAAACTTTTCAATATCAAGACATACTTTCAAAGCCAAAGAAAAAAAAGAAAAAAGATAATTTTATGATTCCTTTAAAGATTTTCAAATTTTCCCTGTGGGTTCGATATCTCGGGGCTTAATCAGAAAGTCTTATATTACTTGATAAATGATACATATACTTGTGTAGTATCCTATATTATAAAATCATAATTTTCATATCTAAATCATTAGCACATATATATTTGGTGTGGAGTTAAGTTTTTGGAGCACATATATTCCTAGCGGCTTAAGTTTTTGGTGTCGTTGCCAATTTTCATATCATATTTGTAAGTATAAATATCAGGGGATCAACACCTACCTGACATATTGGAAATAAAACGTCGTATATATGCTAAGTTTCCTTGAAATGATCTCAATTTCGTTAGATTTTTAGGAGGAGGCATATTTAGGATGGCTTCAATTTTGAGAGGATCAATTTCTATCCCACGATGTCGAACTACAAATCCTAAAAATTTTTCTGAAGTGACACCGAAAGCGCACTTTAAGGGATTCATTTTAAGATTGTATTGTCGTAGTCGTTCAAAGACAATTCTCAAATTGTATATATGATCATCTTTTTGTTTACTATTGAAAACAGATCGTCCACATAACATTTGACTTGATTGTGTATTAATTCATCAAAGATTCGTGTCATGGCTCTCTAATAAGTTGCACCAGCATTCTTTAGTCCAAATGACATAACCTTGTAGCAATATACCACTATGGGTGTCCGGAAGGCTGTATTTGTTTCATCCTCCGAAAACATTTTTATTTGATTATATCCTGATGATCCATCCATGAAGAAAACTATTGCATGTTTCGACACTATATCAACAATTAATTCAGGAATTGGTAAAGGGAATTCATCTTTTGGAAATGCTTTATTCAAGTTCCTGAAGTCTATGTAGACCCTTATCTGGCCATTTTTATTTTTAACTGGCACCACATTGGCTAACCATGTCGGATAATTTTCTTCTCGTATGAAGTAGGCTTCAATCAATTTTTTAACTTATGCAATGACTTGATGCTCTATTTCAACACGCATCCTTCTTGGAGCTTGTTTAGCAGGGATTGTGATTTGATTTATCCCAAGTTTATGGACTGCAACTTCTGGAGAGAAACCAGGCATCTCGTCATAAGTTCAAGCAAAGCAGTCTTTGTATTCTATCAACAATTGAATTATGTCTTTTGCTTCCTCATCATTAAGGAATGAACTAATGAAAGTTGGTTTTGGATTTTCATTAGTTCCAAAATTTATTTCTTTTAATTCATCAATTATTGATTTAATTTCTTCTTCCAATTCTGGAGGAGCATCTTCAATTGGAAGATCAGATATCATTTCAGAATTTTGTTCTTAATTGACGACCAGGTAAAATTCTGTATCATCTAATGGTTCCAGAGTACCAAATCCAACACCTTTCTTTGGAGTTAGGATTTTGTTTGTTATTATTCCACATTTGTTCAATATAATGTGATTTTTTCAAAGACCATTGTTTGAGCATTAAACTATTTTGAATAATTTTTTGTGCCCAAGGAGAGTACAACTCAAAAGGAATTTTCATTGATTTCGGAAGATTTTCATCTTCTATTTTTACATCAGTTTCAGTACTAGAAGAAGTAGAGCCAAGTCTAAACTTAATTAGTTTTTTGTCATCACTAGATACTTCTTTGACTACTAAATTCTCAATCTTAGTAGTGGACATTGGAGTTAGAGTCATAGAATGTATATAATGATTGATTTTGTCATACATAGATTCAAATTGTTTTTCTTTGTCTTCTTCTTCTAGATGTATTTTAAATTGAGGTTCCTTTAAAACCATCGATGTCGTTTCTTCTTCAGAGTCCAGGTGAATTTTGAATTTCAATGGTTTCTTCATTGTAAAAATCAGATCTTCTTTCCCTCGTCCTTGTCCTTGGCCTCGGCCTCGAGTATGAGTTTGACGGGAATTAACTCCTTTTGTCATTGTTGAAGAAAAATGATCTTTTTTTGTTTATTTTCTTTTCTTTGTCTTTTTCTTTCATATTCACCATTGTTTCTTTGGAGAATATTATTTTCTTTATTGGAGCGTAATATGCTGAATCTTCATGTATACAGATTTCATGGATCGAAAACGGTTACAAATCTCCTACAATATGACATTCTTGTCTTTTTCGTAGATATTTTATGCATTGATGCAAAGAAGAAGGAACTATTTTGTGTTCATGAAACCATGGTCTGCCAAGGCATTAAAAGAAGTATCTAAATCAATAATATGGAATTTTACCGTTGTCGTCAAGTCAGCTATCTTTAAGAGTAATGTTATTGATCCAAGAACTCGTTCTCCTTGTTGATTGAACCCTCGTAACATCATTGTCTCTCTTGATAATTGAGATGCGTCAATATCCAGATACGCAAGAGTTCTCAAATTCATAATATTAATTGAGGCACCTATGTTAATAAGAACCCTTGAAAGTGTCGTGTCATTTATGTTTACAGTAATATACAGTGGACAATTGTGTTCAGTTGCTCCGAGCAACAAGTCATTGTCAGAGAAGGTAATCTTCATTGATTCTTCTAATGGACAAACTTCATCTTGAGTAATACTAGCAAGTTGAGCTAGGCAAATGTCTGGATCTAAAAGAGCTTTTATCAATGAGTCTCTTATTTCTTTGGAAAGCATAAGAGCATCATAGATGCTCAATTTTGATGGTAATTTCCTCAAATAAGCTAGTACATTATAGTCCACTTATTATGAAGATGATCATTATCTCTTTCAGGGAGTTGAGGATGTATTGGAGGAATGATCTTTTCTGATGTGACTATTTATTTTTCCTTATCTTACGGAGCCATTCCAGGAGGTAGAACCTTTCCACTCCTCAAATTGATTTCAATTATCTCTTCATCCAACTCTTTTGTGTCTGAGTCTGAAGATTCCAATTCTATGGAAATCGGGGTTCCTTGTAATTGGAGCGTAGTAGTGTCATTTTCATCTTTGTTATTGTCAGAATTTTCATCAATGTTTTTTTCATTTTGGTTGTCTTTAGATTGATCAAGATCATGTATGATTTGAGTATTGTTTGCAGGACTTGGATTTGAATGATCATTTTTAGAAGCATCACTCAAAATAGACATAATGTAAGCAGAACTGGAATTATTATTTTTCACAGTAGTAGCAAAAAGGAAGTCATACAAAGTCATCGGTTCAAGGATTTTTCATCCTTCATTCGATATAACTATCCTAGTAGAAGACGAAAAAACATAAGAACTAGAAGATACAAAAGGAACTGCAGTCACTATATCTGGAAAACCTCTAATCCTTTTCGGTTCTTTGTTTTTCTTTTTCTTTTCTTTCTTGGGAGGCTTTGTAACCTGATATTCAGTAAGGAACCCCTCAGAAGATTTACCTCGAACAGTATCTTTGTTCTTAATTTTGGAATTAAATTTTTCCGCCCAAATCATATTGATTGAAGCTTTGTCAGGTTCTTTCAAATATTCTTTCGGGATTACTATATTTCCTTCTTTAAAATTGCATTCTAAATAGTCTTTGAAGACAAAACATTCTTCAATTTGTGTCCGAGCATCTATGATAAGGACAATAATTGGGATTGTCCTTCATGTCTGCTTCTGCTGGCCTTTTAGCTTCTGGTAGCTTAAATTCTGGAATTTTAAGCAAGCTACGGAATATTTTGTCGATGGCTTCCATTTTAAATGAATATTCTTTATTCATTCTTTCGGCCATTATTCTTTTATCTGTCGGTACTGGGATTGGTTGTTGAAGTTGTAATTGAGATGTATGTGACGTTGACGGATTCTGTCGTTGCTTCTTTGGTTCAGGTTGAACCTGCAACACTTGTTTACCTTTTTCCACAACATTTTCCAGTCTCTTTTCAAATGTCTTGACAGTCTTTGTCTTTTCAGTCTTTTCTGTTAGACTCATTTGCTTAGCTTCTTCTTGAAGATTGGCAGCTTTATTGAGCAAATTTTCAAAAATTTTATTGTAAATCCTAAGCATAAATGTTATAGGACCATGGATATTTTTATGCAGGATTTCAACAACGTGTTGTTCTTGAAGTTGTGGTTCACACTTCTTGCTGAGATTTCTCCAGCGCAAAATGTAATCCACTAAGCTTTCTCCTATTTTCTATTTTTCCACTACCAGATCACCATCTATAGTTTGATGTTAAGCTCCGACAAATCATTGAATGAAGAGACTTTCAAGATCTACAAAATTTTTAGCAGACCCATTAGGAAGTTCCACATACCAGTCAAAGGTAACTCCCGTGAGACTGTTAACAATTTGTCGAAGTAAAAGAGCGTCACTTCCCCCCGCATTACAACAGCTTTCTCTGAAATGTGCTAAATGTTGTCGGGGATTACCAATTCCATCAAACATTATAAAGACAGGAGGAACAAAAACTTTAGGGTATTGGACAGAATCAAATTCCTCTAGATATGGTCTACCATTTGGAATTAATAATCCAGCCTTTACCTGAGCCATTGTTTCTATTATCTTTTGTTCCACGAGTTGTGTGATATCTTTTTCTGGAATTCCACTATGAAGGGAATACTCTTTCTTTTGAGTGCTTTCCTCAACATCTATTGGCTCTCCTTTGTCTTCTAAAATGTAGATAGCCTCTGGCCTAACAATTTCAATGGCTGGTGATGGATTTGTTGGTGGATTTTGCAAAGCTGCTACCAACTCTTCCATTTTTTGCTCAAGACGACTGATTTTTTCGTCTCACTGTCGTATGATTGCTCGTAATTCGTTTGTTGCATCTTCTCCATTTAACTCTTGTGCTAAAGAAGTATATCGTGTTTCTACCACATTAATGCTGGCAACATTTTCATTCGAACTGTCAGAAGTGTCTTTCTTTTCTCGCACGGAGAATTGTTTGATATTATTTTTTAACTTTTTCAGTCTTTCTTTGAATGATTTTTCCAGGTGTTCTTTATGAGTTCCTTCTTGTGAACTGCCTGCAGAAGTGCTCATAGCATCCGAATTTCTTTCAGACGATCTTCGTTTCCATACATTATTTTCTAGTATGGGACGAGATCCTCTAGGCGGTGTATCATCATATGAATAATCTGCATTTTGTAACATATGAACCAAATCTGTCATTTTAGTGGATGTATCTTCCACTTCCAACATCAGTTTGTCATATTTAGCTTTGTCTTTTGTAATTGTCACATCTTTTACTCTTGGCCCTAGTCGGAACTTTACTGGAACTTCAGTACATTTATCTTCTGTTGGAGATTGATAACCTATTTCTTCATAAATAGAGTTTTCTATTGCTAGAATTCTCCTTTTCTTGGTTTTAGAGACTGCACATCTCATTTTGTCCAACCGGGAAATTGAACATTTATCTTTTCGTGCTAATCTTTTAAACACTGAATGTATAGCATGAATCGAGGGAGAACTCTTAGGTTGAAAGAAATTATCAGTATATTCAAAAGGAATTGAAATATATCAATTTTCTTCTAAAAGGAAGGGTTTCTGAAAACACTTTTCTCATTCCACCTTTTCTTTCTTTTAAGCGGACGAGCCTTGTTTTATGAATATTTTTGGAACAAGATCCAACTTCATATGTGGATGGTGGTGGAACATCATCCTCCTCATAGATTTTTTTTTCCTTTGCTCTCAATTTTTCTTTTCATTTCTTCAAGAGTATAATGCTCTTCAATTGTATACTCATGTAGGTCTTCTGTAAAATTCTGAAAGTCTTCATAAGGTTGCAAATCAAATTCTTCAAAAGGTTGTATATAAGTTTGATTATCAAATGCAAATTCTGTTTCACTAAACAATCCATAATCATTCAGATAAAAGGAAAGATCTTCCTTTATCGGTATATCGAAGTCTTGAAAATAAGAAAAGATTGAATTTGGAGAATCCATTGCAACTTTTCTGAAATTTGAAGAAAAATGAATATTATTGACTTATTTATAACTTGGGAATTTTTTTTAAAAGTTTGTAGTTCTTATTTGTCAAAGAATGAAATTTCAAATGAAAACAAATGATAACAAAAGATGAGAAGAAAGAATCTCCCCAGCGGAGTCGCCACTCTTTGATGGCGATGAAAATCTTTTCGGTGTCGACTTGCATCGCTATCAATTCTCGTATCATGTCAATGTCAAGGAGTCGCCACTCTCTTTTAATATTGCCCTAATCTTATTTCTATAAATCCTATAAAGGAATTAAGAAATTTAGGGCTAATAGAAAACAAAGAAAAAGGATGTTTATGATAATCCTCATAAAAGAAGATTCTAGAATGTCATATCCTAGAGTTTCTATATAAGGAAGATCATGAAGTATTAACCAGAGATTTTTAGATATGATGGGTTCTTTAATTCTCCTATGGAAGCAAGCTTCTATAGTTAATTACATCTTAGACAATTTATAATTCTCTAAGAAAACTTCTAAATAATGTTGATCACTTGTTTTCTAGAAATTTTTGTCTGTAAGGAAAGATGTACCCACTATTAATCCTAAATGTCATTTTTTCATGTTGGTTTCATGTCATTTTGTTTTTTTGTTTGTTTAGGTTTTGTGGCTAACCTAAAAGTTTTGGTTTTGGTTTTGTCGTTGTTGTGTTTTGTTTTGTTTTGTAGAAGTCATTGTTTTGTTTTGATTTATCAATGTCGTTGTTTTGTTGTAATTGTTGTTCGTCTCATTTCCAGAATGTCGTCCTGCAAAACAGAGTTAGCACACCCTATAACATGCAAAGGAAATCTAAACAAAACTTCATGTCTTCATCCTGCAAAGGAAACATTGTCAGAAATAATGTCATAAAAATATTCATCATCTCAGAATTTGTAGGTGTCGGCATTATTTTTAGGTTAAGTGTTTTTAAAGGGGGGTCGCCTATAGAAGTTGTCGGCGAACTTTAGATTTTAAATTTAATTTAAATATATTTATATATAATTTTAGGAAGAAGCATTTGATTTTTGAGAATAATTTTAAGTTTGAAAAATTTTAAGATATGAAATTAAACCGATCTCACATCCCAAATAGTTTATATAAACGAGCACCGCATCACAAACCGTGTATCTATCCCGAAGAATAAACACACTGCTTAATGATGGGGCTCGATTAAATAAACTAGAAGATTTGTGACATTCGTTTGGTCTGTGAACCGATTTTATGAGCCGACAAGTTCCCCTTCTTAATATAGAGGAATTAAGCAGGGTTTATATTACCAGGGTTCTCAAAGTTCCCTATAAGGGCAAGCCCCTATAGTTAATTACATCTTAAATGACGAGAATCACTTAAGAAAACTCTCGATAATGATCAGTGTTTTTGCTCTCAAGAATTTCAAAGTTTAAGGTTTTCAAAGGATTGAATTTTGGAATTTCAAAAGGGGATGGATCAAATTTGGAACAGTTATTTTCAGGAGTCCAAAGGAAGAGAAGTAGAAGCTGAGGATCCAAGAAGAATCTTGGTAACTTCCCAAACTATCCTATTGTTTGGCTTCAATTTAAGAGTATGTTTAATGTTTCAATGCTGCCAATTTTAATTAATTAGGACTTATATTCGTATGACACAATCATACAAATAGCCTCGGAGATCTGAGGGTTTATGTCGTACCAAACAACTACCTCGGAGTCCTAAGACCGGTTAGGGCTTAATTTGCATAATATGATTATGCAAAATGCCTAACAGAAAGTTGAGGATTTATGTTGCACTAGGAAAACTACCTCGAAATCCTATGGCTTGGTTATTTAATGCTAAAGAAGGGTTTAGCTGAAGTAGACACAAGTTTTGCTGACAACGATGGTCGTGCTGCCCACTATGCTCCAAGCTTCTTGTTGTAACGGAGGTTTAGTTTTAGAAAGTGAAAGTCAGGAGATGAGAGAAGTGTTTTGGTTTAGAGAAATCTTAAAGTCCAAATGTTTGTAATGTTTTAATTAAAACAAATCTTAAAGTTGGTTAAACAGAACCGATGAAGATCCCACGGTTTCGTCATCCCGGCACCGTTATTTTCATCGGATTCACTTAGTCCAGATCAATTTGCTAAACTCAACTGAATGAGTTCCACACTTTCATTTAGACCATGGGAAATCCCGTTAGCAACACGTGGGTTACATCATCCGAGGTATTCCCGACCGTCCAATGAGATATTTTAATTTAGTTGTAATTGCAGTTTTATTGTTTTGTTTGTGATTAAATTTTGAGTTGTTTTATATTTTGGAATGTTGTGGCGGTGCATTTTATCTTGTGATGACTTTTAATTTAGTTTTGGTTCAGTTTTATGGCTATCCTATAGGTTTTGGTTTTCATGCAACAGTTGTTTTACCATGCAAGAAAATTAAAATGCGAGCACATGTAGGTAAATTGCAACAAAGTAAAAGCGTACCTGGAGGGTCTTCCCGTCATCCCAAGCTACACTTAAAACACATGTTAGAGCATTTAAACATATTTTTGCAAGAAATACCCAGGTAAAGCTAAGGGACTAATCCTATTGCTAGTCATTTCCTATGACGTCTAGGTTGTTGGTTTGGTTTAAGGATGATTTTCTTCACCAAAGAACAATTAAGTTCAATTATTCTTCTAAAACACCCCATCGTATTGAGGAAGTGTTTAAGACGAATCTTAAACATCTTTTCAATACTTCTGGGATTATTTTAAGTTCAAATGAATTTTATTGTATTGGTGAATTAATCATCAAAGGATTTTAATTTTGTTTTGTTTCTTGCTCAGTGAACTTAGACATTTGAATATCTTATGTGTGAAGTGACACTTCACTTGACGCTTCATTCAAGAGTTATAACAATAAAAGCCTTTTAAGGGCAAAGTAATAAATATTTTAATGATTTAATTTGATTTGATTTAATTATAAAAATTAATTAATGATTATTAAGTTTGGAATAGGGTTCGAATTATTTTAGATTTAATTTAAATCTTTACACTTTAAGTGATATTATATTTTAGATTAACTTTTTATGTTTTAGATTTACTTATATTGAAAAAGGTGTTGAAATCTTTCATATGTTTTAATTTAACTCTTAATGTTTTCATTTAGGTTTGTTGTTAAGTGATGTTAATTTAATTTAATTTAATTTAATTTGATTTAATTTAATTTAATTTAATTTAATTTAATTTAATTTAATTTTAATTTAATTTAATTTTATTTTAATTTAATTTAATTTAATTTTAATTTTAATTTAATTTTAATTTTTAATTTTAATTTTAATTTTAAATTTTAATTTAATTTTAATTTAGTTTAATTTTAGTTTCAATATTTTTAATTTAATTTAATTTAATTGTTAAGGTGTTAATTTAATTTAATTTAAACTTTGACTTGATTTAATTTAATTTAATTTAATTTAATTTAACTCCAAGATTTTAAATTTGATTTTAATTATTGGACCATTTAACATTTTAAGCTTTAATTCATTTAAGGGTTATCTTCTTTTAATTTTTAATTTATTTAGTTTGGATTATTATTTTAATTTTTAATTAAGAACTAAATATTATTGAAGTGACTTATTTAGGGATTTTTAAATTAAAGAATAAATATCATCTCAATAATATCCCTATTTTAATAATCCAAATTTTAAATATATTCTTTCCAAAATTTAAATTATTTATTTAATTAGAGTTTCATTTTGATATTTTCAAAGTTTTTAATGGGTTTCTACCCTTTTAATTTCCCTAAGTTTCAATCATCCAAGAGAAAATTAAAATGAAATATTTTACCCTCCATTTTGATTAAACCTAAAGTTTTAATTAAGGGTTAAAATTCTTTAATTACCTTTATGCCCTTTTGGGCTTATTTATTTTATAACTCACTAAATTGAGCTCAAATGAATTTGAAATTTTTATGTCACCTCACTCACATGTCAATTAAGACATTAGAGGAGAAAATGTGATTTTTATGACTTTAATTTATTTATGTAATTATTTTTAGTAGAAAATAGGGGTTTTCAAAGAAAATTCAACAACATGACCAAGGTAAAGTTTCTATCATTAAGAAAATTATGGAATGTTTATAATGACCAGAGAACCAGTTGGACCAATTTTGGTGATTTTTTGAATTATATTTTATTTATTATAATTATTTTGAATTTTAGAGTATTAATTAATTTTAAAATAAAATAAAAATTGAAAAATATATTTTATATTTTTCTTAAATTTCTTTGACCTCAAGGAGTCTAGAGAAACAAATTTTATAATTTTTTTATTTTTCTTTGATTTATTAGAATTATTTTAGTGAAAAAGGTTGAAAATTCATTTTTTAATATTAAAAAATACATTAAGCCTTTAAAATTCAATATCTTATCCTAGGGACTTAGGAAAAATATTTGGTTTGTTCCTAAGTGATTATGAGTCAAAATTTGACATTTTTATAATTTTTAATATTTTTGTGATTTTTATTATTTTTTAATTATTAAAATATTAAAATATTGTGAAAAATCAACTTTTTTAGAAAATTCCAATTTTAATTTTCTTGAACTCCCCTGATATCAGAGAAGCTCTAAATCCATTTTTGAGAATTTTTGAAAAGTATTTTCAGAGTTATGAATTTTTAAAGTTTCATTTTGCTTATGAGGCTTAATCAATCCATTTGGTGGGGTTAACCAAGTCTAATTGATTTCAAAATTTTATGTAAGGTTCCTCTAACCCAAAAGAGCAATGGAGAATTGTTTTCAAGTTATTTTGGTGTGTGGTTAACCCTAATTAATTCAAATTCAATTTTGGGAGTTTAGGCTAATTAGGGTTATTATGAATGAATTAACTCAAAATATATTTTTCATAGGGTCCCCTGGTCCTAAGAAACACCACCAAATTTTCCTAGAATTTATTTTACAACATGTTAATTATTGGAATTAGAATACCTAAAACAGTGACATGAACTTGCAATAACTTTTCACAGAGATGGCCTCTGACCTTGAAAAATTCAGGGAATGTTCCCAAGATCAGAGGCTTCAAATGCCTTATGGTCTCATGCCATGGTGAATTGTCTATGCAAATGGAGAATCAAAACATTAGAAATAGTAAATAAATTATTAAAAATAAAATACTCTTCCAATTAACTTGATTTCTTTTCAACATTATTCTCCTCTGTTCGCTAAGCAAGAGAGTATTTTTATTATATTTTTGTCATTTTTCTATGCAAAGATATGAATTTTTGAAGTTATGGTATTTAAATAAATCCAAAAAATCCTAATTTTCTACTTATCCGACTCGGCGTCGCGTCATCCTCGTTCGGATCGAAAGCCCACGCGTCACTCTGTGATTCGGCGCCGCAATCTGAGTCAGCACTACGGGGGCCAGCCATTCACGTACCATTGCGCTGTCCGGCTTGATCTCGACCGTCCACTCGATACACGCGCAATCCAATGGCTCCTGTTCATCATCTCAGACTGGTGTGCACCTTGTGACCGTCCACACTAAAACCTTAAGATCTCACTCGATTCTCCATGGATTTTTGCGTTCTTATACTCTATCGATTTGTCTTGAAGAGACAAACACATCTATACGGTTAAGGTGCATTGAAATCAACTTAAACTAAATGGAGAATCTCCAGGAGCTCAGGAGGAAGAGTGAGTTCATACCTTTTCTCAGAGAAGTGAAGCTTCGATCTGAGGGTTGTGTCACCTTCGATTGAGTCCAAGCAAGCTCCGGATGAAGTCTCTTGCTGCGGGAAATGCCTAGGTACAAAAGTGACCAAGGCCGATCACAAAGCTTGGAGGCCGGAAGCAATGGCCGGCCTCGGTGAGGGGGCTTTTGCTGGGGAACTTCTCCTCTCGGTCCGAGTGAAGGTGTAGAGTCAATCAATTTGAAGATTGGCTCACTGTGGTGAAGTGTCTTGGTTTTGGGCTTGAATTTCAACTCCACAATTGGACTCACAGAGAGGGCTTTAGGGCTGGATTTCAGTGGGGATCAAGTTCTCTATGTCTGGAGAAGGATCTGGAGTGATTTTGGCAGAGTTTTGGTAAGGTTTGGTTCAACACCTTTTTTTGGCCAAGAGGAGGTGGTGCTTAAATAGAGGTGGCTGGAGGGCTCACCAGGGGGGTTTGATGGCTTGGATCAACTGCTCAGTGCAAGGGAAGAACAGCCATGGTGTTCAATTGGACTGGGACAACTCAGCAAGGAGAAATTCAAAAATTGGCTCACATGGCTTCTCTTGGCCTGGTGGTTTCTGGCAGCTGTGGTGGCTGGCCGGCTAGGGTCAAGTCACTATTGTCATCAGGAGGGTCAGGGGTTGGCAATGGTGCAAGCAATGGAGATTGGCCATGTGTAGAAAGCTTCATTCAAAATGGAATGGGGAAGGGGCTCTTTTAGACTCAATTTGGTCATCCTATGGGTTTGGGTTGGGTGCACCTTTCCAAGCTCTGATTTGGGCTGAGAGAGGTCAGGTGAGTCAGCTAGATTAGTGGGGAGAAGTCACTATCCAAGCATGTTTAAGTTTAAACATAGTTTAGGGGAAGCATGAAAAGGTTTAATCACCTTTAAGAGAATCCTTAAAGAGGCTCCTCCTCTTGCCTTTTATGGGATGGTCACATGTCAAACTTCTCACGGCTTTACATGGGGCTTAAGGATGGCTTCATGGCTTCATTTGGGCTTGGGGATGGCTTAGTCAATTTCATTGGAATGAATTTTAGGAATTTTGGCATTTTGATGGGAATTTGGATAAAGCCTAATTTGTAATGATTTAATCATAGGTTTCAAACTTTAGGGAATGATTTTATCAAGTGGATGATGAGAAGGAGTTGTCATGTGGGCTTTGGATGAATTTTTGGGCTTCTGGGTTTGGTTGAAGTGGGCTTTTTAAAAGGCTTAAATGGGTGGGCCTTTATATTTCAAAATGGACTTTTGGATGAAGAATTTTGTGAAAGACCATGCCAAATAAATTTTGGGTTTAGTTTAGGGATGTTTCATGAATGGTTTGGAATCAATTTGGTGTGATTTGGAGTAGAATTGGGTTGAATTTGGGCTTTTTGGTAAAGGGGCCAAGGTGGGCCAAATTGGGCTAACTTGGGCTAAGGTTTGGCTAAGGTTGAATTTGGTGTAAAATTAATGTTGAAAAATGTTTATGGGAGTGTTACAAAGAGTTTTCAACTTTGGTTGGGCTCTAATTTTGGGATTTAGGCCCATTTGGGTTAGGTTTGGGCTTAGGTCAATTTAAGGGATTTTGTTTTTTGGTTAGGTTTGGGTGGAGTTTAGGTTCAAATTTTGAGCAAATCAAGTTAGTGTTTTGTTTATGGGGATGTTAGGAAGGCTTTAGAAAAGACTTGGGGCCAATTGGAGTTGAATTGGGCTAGGTTTGGGTCATGGGTCAAAATTGGGCCTTAAGCCCCAAATTGGAATTGGGCCCAAATGTCAAACAAATTGGACTTGGATTTGGTCTAAATTGATATTGGGGATATTTAATTGAAGTTTAGAATTGAATTGGACCAAAATTGAGGTCACTTGGGGTGGTTTGGTTTCACATTGGGTTCACTTGGGTTGAAAAATGGGTCAAATTGGGGGTTTTGGTAAAAGTGGGGTAAATTTAGCAAAATTGGCCCATGGTGTGTTGAAAAAAATGAAATTGAGAATATTTGGGATTTTCTAGAATTTTTGGGAATTTTTAGAATTTTTGGATTTCTGGGGTAAAAGGGTATTTTGGTAATTTGGGGGGGGGGGTTTAGGGGTATTTTTGGAAATTTTGGTATTTTTGGCCAAAGATGGTCAATTTGAGTGGTGGGAAGTGTTTAGAATTAATTTTGAGGAATCTTGGGTAATTTAGGTAATTTTGCAAATTTTTGGTCATTTCAAGGGTATTTGGTAGATTTGGTGGGTCCGAGGCCCCGAGGGACAAAAACTGAAATTTTGAAAAAAGGAAGATTGATCAAGTGTGAGTGAAATGGAATCATTTGGTTAAGCCATGAAGCCATATTAAGCCCATATGAACCATGAGAGGACTCATTTGAGGCATTCACTATGTTGTTACTAACCCTCTTAGCCAGGGGCGTAGGGGTTAAGGATCATCCATATGAATTACTTACATGAGTCAGGAAGTCAAGTTGGGTGAGAGCGTGGTTTTAGGACTTGGAATGTGTGTGAGAGTGTAGTGTATGTGCAAGTCAACCCTCACCAGACCAGGCCATCCAGGGTATTCCTAAGGCCAAAAAGTCCTATATGGAACTCATCCTTTAAACCTCCACATTTGATTTCAACCCTCTAGGTGATTAAGGGTCTACAATCAAGCTTGTGGGGTTTGCAGGAAGTTAAGAAGTGTTTGAATTTCTAAGTGGTGGGTTCCATTTCTAGTCCTCTAAGATTAGTCAAAGGAAAGCCTAAGGCTAGATCCTAAGTACTAAAGAGCGAAGCAAAAGACCTCACCAAAATTGAGGTCAACAAATGGACCCCCAATAGGTGTGGTGTTCTAACCAAGCACACAGCGCGTATTGGCGTTGACCGAAGAGATCAACAAAACCAACACAGATGTCCAAGAGACAAACTTAGGACAAAGTAGAAGAATTTCTGTTGGGGAGTATCAGGTATATTTCCAAGACTAGAGATTCCTGAACTCTCACTGGGGAATGGAAAAGGAGGTGAACTCCAAATCACAAGATCTGGGGAATTAGATTTAGATTTCATTTTACTTTTAAATTTTAAGTTTCAATGTGTGAGTTTAGATTTTGATTTGTTCTGAGTTTCAATTTCGATTGAAGTTTAATTTAAAATCAATTTAAGGAAATTTTGAATTTGAAACTTAAATTTGAAATGAGAATTGAAACCTGGGTTTCAACCTCGGGATTGCGAAGAGAACTGGAATTTAGGTACCAGCCTCGGAGTGAGAATCAGAGTTTAAGTATCGACAGAAAAAGGATGAGAATCAGAATTTAGGTACTGATCTCGAGAGAGAGTGAGATTTGAAATTTAAGTATCAATCTGAAGGAGAATCGAAATTTAGGTATCGATCTCGGAAAGAGAGTCGGAATTTAGGTACCGACCTCGAAATGAGAACCAGAATTTAGGTACCAGTCTCAAAAGTTGTGAATCGAAATTTAGGTATCAATTCAAATGAGAGTCGGAATTTGGTACCGACCTCGAAGGAAGAGAACTGGAATTTGGTACCAGTCACAGAAATTTAGAATTGAAATTTGGTATCAATTCAAAAGAGTGTCGGAATTTTGTACCGACCTCGAAGGAAGAGAACTGGAATTTGGTACCAGTCACAAAAATTTAGAATTGAAATTTGGTATCAATTTGAATAAGAGTCGGAATTTGGTACCGACCTCGAAAGGAAGAGAACTGGAATTTGGTACCAGTCTCGGAAATTTAGAATTGAAATTTGGTATCAATTCGAAAGAGAGTAGGAATTTGGTACCGACCTCGAAAGGAAGAGAACTGGAATTTGGTACCAGTCTCGAAAATTTAGAATTGAAATTTGGTATCAATTCGAAAGAGAGTCGGAATTTGGTAGCGACCTCAAAGGAAGAGAACTGAAATTTGGTACCAGTCTCAGAAATTTATAATTGAAATTTGGTATCAATTCGAAAGAGAGTCGGAATTTGGTACCGACCTTGAAAGGAAGAGAACTGGAATTTGGTACCAGTCTCGGAAATTTAGAATTGAAATTTTGTATCAATTCGAAAGAGAGTCAGAATTTGGTACCGACCTCGAAAGAAGAGAACTGGAATTTAGTACCAGTCTCGGAAATTTAGAATTGAAATTTGGTATCAATTCGAAAGAGAGTCGGAATTTGGTACCGACCTCGAAGGAAGAGAACTGGAATTTGGTACCAGTCTCGGAAATTTATCTGTATGAAGAGGGACCCAGTCTTATGCCATCAGAACCAAATCAAATAATGTTCGTGGCTCTGTGTCAACAGAACTAGTCGATCCTCTAAAACACAAAGGAAAGAGAACTGAAAGGAACTGGTAAGCGTACCAAGCTGAAAAGACTTGACTTAACAAGTTGAAGAGAATATTCAAATTTCAAAAGAGTTTCCAACAGATTTCGATGGAGGAAAGAACTGAAAGGTTCAAATCAGAGGTTTCAGATCAAAATTCAATTCGGAGTTTAGATTCGTTTTGTTTGTCCTTTAACGATCCCATATTATTTTTTTTTGTTTATTTAATGTTCATGTGAATTTGAAGTTCATTTTAATATTCAGATTTTCAGGAAAAGTTCTCATTTATTTTCTTTTCTTTCTGTTCTTCGTTCAAAGTTCTTTTAACTCTAATGGCGTTTCCCAGTCAATTTGCACAAAAAGAGGTTAAGGCAAAATATGACGTAGTCGTTTTCATTCCAACTTGCTGAAAATACATCATACAACTTGATCTAATCATGATAACATTTTCCTCGGAAATTTAATGTCTCATACAATCCATGTAAATCCAAAACGGATTGTGTAAGATTCTTGTTGATCCATCCAAAAGCGTCTGTCAAAAATCCATGTATGAATAGTAAGAAACATGGGCAATAACATCACCTTCCAAGCCACCTTGGCAGGAATGCCGCATGGATTTGTATTGCGGGTGTGCTATTTCCCATGTAACTCACGACTCGTAGGGCCGGAGATTCTCCAGTTCCGGATGCGCTCGAAAGTGGTAAGGCATTTTTCTGTCGTCCATTCTTCTAAAAGTAACTGAGATCCGCTCCACAGGCACTCCTGGAATGCAATGCTTCACCACGTCTGCTCCATTTCCATTTAACACCAGGACGGAACCTACCGGTAGTGGTATCTCCACCGGCCCTCGGAACTCACCGGGGCCTGCAATCCGGAGGTCAGATCCGAACATGATGTTGCACTGGTTGATGAATGACACTATGCAGAAGGGTCTAACAAAGTCATGATGGTCTATATGTGGAGGTATGTAGTCACCTTCCTTGTAGATGTTAATAATGCAGCTGTTGGGTATGCAATCTGCAGGCAATACCCTCCATGTTATCATCCTTTTTACCATTCTCTTAATGATTCTTGGCATCGGATCCACCTCACTGCGACGGAGTATCCCTGGTGGATTTCCTTTTCTGTCTATGGCAAAATTGTAGCAACATCCGCATTGGATTGTAACTCTTCCTTTTCCTGGCATCCATCTTCGGGGTTCTGAATATGTCTTTTCTCTCAGGCGGCTAGCTTGGCCCATTATCTGTAATTCGAGGATGCAGTCTACAATTTGTAGTTGCTCGTAATCTGAGAATACATCTGTATGCAGTTCGAGGCCGCCTAAAATGTTGACCCTCTTGTCTCCAATTCTTTCAATGTATTCAAAGGTTTTCTTCTCAACTAGTTGCATTTTCTCCAGCTCGTATTCTGGGATTATCTGAAGTCCTCGGTGTCTAGTAACATACTGTGGGATGTATGGCTCAACCCCAGCACGTTCTTCTACATGTCTCGGCTCCTCGGGGATAGTCTCTGTAGGGACATCCTCCGGGGTTTCTTTCGCAACAAGACTCTTCGGATCCGGTACATCTGCTCGGCGTCAAGGTACTGACTTTATTTCTGTTTTTCTTGGTACTTCTTTTATCTGTTCCAACTTTCTTGGAGTTGAATTTCTTCTTTCTGGTTCCTGACGAACCGGTCTCCTTGAAGCATTTGCACTAACGGTATCCACTGTATGTTTATGTTGATCTTCTACTAACTTGGTCAATATTTTGCGAATGCGACGATTCTTATTTCTTCGCTGGGTAACAGTGAGAGTAGCTCTCCTTACCCCTTGATATTCTGCATGCGAGGCGCTGACAAGCCTACCCTCTGCTGTGGCAATCACAGACTTAACTTTCTTATCTTCTCCGGTTGCATGAGCGGCTTTTGCTTTTCTTTTCTTTCTGCTGGATTGGTGACTCGGGCCACCCATTTTCATCACTGTCTGGCTGTGAATTTCTTCTTGATCAACTGGGATCCAATCATTTTCTTCGTGTTGTAAGCTGGCTGGTGTGAAGTCTGAGTCAATCTCTATCACTACTCCATCCCTCACCCTCTTTTCATCAAGTGCTAGACTCACGCCATTTCTAAAGTTTAGAATCAACCGCCCATTCGACATTTCCCTGCGAAAAAGCAAGGAAAGGATCAGGGGCTGCACTAAGAACAAGAAAAATAAGAAAAACACTTAAAAAATTCTTATTCGCTTCTTTTAAATTTAAAGAAAGTAGGAAGAGATGAGAAAATATCAGGAATGAATGGATTTAAAAGGAAAGATTGATATTTTATTAGTATGATTTCCCATGTTTTCTTTTTAACATTTTTGTTGATGAGATTTTTTTTATCATCCATTTTATTTTTTTTTTTTGGTTCGGACCCAGTCACAAAGTGATTACTTCACCCGTGTTTCTAGGGATAAGATTCTACTTTAGAGGCTACCCTTCGAAACATCAGGTTGCGTAATACTTCTTTAAATACCGTCCATTGATTGGAAGCATGGGTCGTTCTCCACGGCAATTCACCAGTTGGCAGAAACCTCCAGAGTAGACTGTCTCGACCACAAATGGTCCCTCCCAGGTTGGTTCAAACTTACCTCCTTTCCTATGGTGTGCAAGGATAAGTTTCTTGAGAACAAGAACTAAGTCACCAACTTTGAAAGTTCTTGGGCGGATTAGTTTATCATGGGCCTGGATCATCTTGGCTTGATACAGTTCCAAATTATGGTGCGTGGAAAGTCTTTTCCCTTCCAAGCTTTCCAATTCTTCCAGTCGTAGTCTGACATTTTCTTCTGTAGTGATCTTTTCTGCAACTGCAATTCGGAGTGACGGAAGCTGAACTTCTAGGGGCAAGACGGCCTCGGACCCGTACACTAAAGTGTAAGGTGTAGACTGAGTAGGAGTCCTAAAAGTCGTCCTGTAGGCCCATAAGGCTTCTAACAACTTCTCGTGCCAATTTCTCTTGTTGTCGTCCAATGTTTTCTTTAAAATTTGAACGAGAGTTTTATTAAAAGCCTCGGCCAAGCCATTTGCTCTTGGGTAGTAGATCGTTGAGTATCGCCAATCGATCCCGTGTCTTTTGAAAAAATTGTTGATCTTTGTACTTTTGAATGCAGACCCATTATCTGAAATGATCCTGCTCGGTACCCCAAAATGGTAGACAACTTGGTTCTTGAAAAACTGTAGCATGTGGTGTGCCTTCACTTCTCTGAGTGGTATAGCTTCTGCCCATTTAGAAAAGTAGTCTATAGCTGCAAGAATGAAGTGATGTCCTCTTGAAGAAGGCGGTTCTATCGGACCCACTATATCTGTGCCCCAACACTCAAATGGCCACGACACGATTATCGGATGTAGCACATTTGGAGGTTGGTGTATAACCACTCCGTGCACTTGGCACTGGTGACAGCTTTTGGCAACTTTCATACAGTCGGTCATCATTGAGGGCTAGTAGTACCCTAGTCTTTTAATCTTCATTTTCATTTTCGGACCCGACTGATCAGCGCCACAAAGTCTTGAATGCACTTCTTTGACAATATCACGAGCCTCGGACCCGCTCAGGCACCTTAGCCACATCTGGTCAAAAGACCTTATATATAACGTATTGTTTATTGATGCGTAAGATAGAGTTCTTTTCTTAATTTGATGGGCTAACGACTTATCGTCAGGCAGGTTTCATGTCTGCAAGTAGTCTATTAATGGCTGCTGCCAATCTTCTGTATTTTCTGTTATTGCCGCAACTGATTCTTCTGCTTTTTCTAATTTGTGTACTGTATCAATGTCGAGTTGTGATAGGACTTGTCGTCCCTGAACTGACATTTCAACTTACTCATCCTATAAGCAGGCAAATTCCTTTGCAAGACGGGCTAACGCATCTGCGAGAGCATTTTCTCTTCTGGGAATCTTGTAGATTGTTACATTTGGAATTTGTTCCAACAAATTCATGGCATACTGAAAGTACTGCTTGAGCCTTGGCTTTTAAATTCTGTATTGTCCGACGACCTGTTGAATGATCAACTGAGAATCTCCGTAGATGTTGATGTTCGTTATTCCCATCTGAATGGTTAATTCCAGTCCTGTTATGAGGGCTTCGTATTCCTCTTCTTTGTTTGTACACGGTTTCGTTAAGTGGTAGGAGTATCTTAACATCCCTCACTCCGGTGTTATAAAGATTAGTCTGATTCCTGCCTTACCGGACACTATCATTTGCAATTCTTTTTTCTTCTGTGCTGAGGATGCACCGTCGAAGTATAGTTCCCAATATTGATCATCAGGATCTTCTAGGTTCAATATCTGCTCGTCAGGCAAATCGTCGTCGAGAGGCGAATCCGCCGGTAAAGGGTGTGCTGCGAGGAAATCTGCTAGGACTTGTCTCTTTACGGCGCGAAGAGGAACGAAAGTTATGCCGAATTGCAATAGTATCATCGACCACCTGGCAAGTCTGCCAGAAAGCGTCAGTCGGGTCATCAAGTATTGCAACGGATTAACTCTCGAAATAAGGTTGACCTTATGAGAAAGCATGTAATGCCTGAGCTTTTTAGCGGCGAAGATCAGGGCCAAACAATGCTTCTCAATCGGAGGATACTTTTCTTCCGTCGGGATTAGAAGACAGCTTAGGTAGTAGAGAGCGTTTTCTTTTCCCTCGTCATTGACTTGGGCTAGCAAGGCTCTGAGAGAATCGTCTAAAGCCGCGGTATAAAGTATCAATGGTCTACCTGAGACTGGGGCTGCTAAGACAGGAGGTGTCATTAAATATTGCTTAACGTCCTTGAAAGCCCACTGGCATTTCTCATCCCAAACGAATTTGGCATCCTTTTTAACCATTGTCGAGAAGGGCTGACACCTACCTGACAAGTTCGAGATAAAGCATCGAAGATATGCTAACTTCCCTTAAAAGGATCGTAGTTGTTTTAATGTTTTGGGAGGAGGCATTTCTAAAATAGCTTTAATCTTCTCTGGATCGATTTCAATCCCGCGATGTCGGACAACAAATCCTAAGAATTTCCAGGAGGTGACGCCGAAGGCGCATTTTAAGGGATTCATCTTAAGGTTAAATCGTCTTAGTCGCTCGAAAACAATTCTCAAATCATACAGGTGATCTTCCTTCAGTTTACTTTTGATGACCACATCATCCACGTAACACTCGACTTGGTGGTGAATGAGATCATCAAAAATCTTCGTCATCGCTCTTTGGTATGTTGCTCCCGCGTTCTTTAGTCCGAATGGCATTACCGTGTAGCAATACACTCGATCGGCGTTCGAATGCCGTGAGCTTTTCGTCTTCGGTGCCATCTTTATCTCGGTTGTATCCCGACGATCCATCCATAAATGAGAAGATTTCATGCGTCGAAGTGATGTCGATCATCAGTTCTGGGATTGGTAGTGGAAATTCATCCTTTGGACATGCTTTATTCAAAAATCTTAAATCCACGCAGATTCTGATCTGACCATTCTTCTTTCTGACTGGTACCACGTTGGCTAACCAAGTTGGGTACTGTTCTTCACAGACAAATTTAGCATTTATTAGCTTCTTAACTTCGGCTATTACTTGTTGCTAAATTTCTAGACGCATTCTTCTGTGAGCTTGTCTGACTAGAACAGAAGTAGGATCCACTCCTAGCTAGTGAACTGCGACTTCTGGAGCTAATCCTGGCATTTCGTCGTAACTCTAAGCAAAACAGTCCTTGAATTCCATTAATAGCTTGATTATGTCTTCGGAGACTTCTTTATTGAGTAAGGAGCTAACAAAGGTAGGCCTAGGCTCTTCGCTAGTACCTTTGTTAACTTTCGTTAACTCGTCTATTGTAGATTTGATTTCTTCTTCGAATTCTGGTGGAGCGTCTCCGATTGGTAGATTTTCGAGGTCTTCTGAAGCTTCCAAGCAGTCTTTATTAGGTTCGCAAGTGACAACCAAGCAAAATCCCGTATCATCAACTGATCCTACTGTGCCGAATCCAAGACCATGTTTTGAATTGGGAGGCCGACCGGCATTATTCCATAATTTTTCAAAGTGTTGTGATCGGCCTTTTGTCCATTATCGAGGTAAGACACCGCGTTGAATTAAATTTTGAACACAGGGAGAGTACCACTCAAAAGGTAGTTCCATTAATTCGGAAGAAGTAACATCTTCAAATTGTACATCTTTTTCAGTATTGGAAGAAGAAGCACCACGGTAAAACTTGATCGGCTTAGCACCACCACCATGCACTTCTTTGACCACCATACCCTTGATTTTATTAGAATAGATCGGGGTCAGGGTCATAGTATGTACATAATGGTTAATCTTCTCGTACATTGATTTATATTCTTCATTCTTTTCATCTTCGAGAGAAATCTTGAATTGTGGTTCCTTCTGACTTATTGTCACTACTTCTTTCTCAATTTCTTCTTCTTCTTTGGAACTGTTCACCCAATTAACATCAATGACCGGTTTCTTCTGTCCAACTGTTCCAACGTTTCTTCCACGTCCTCGTCCCCGGCCTCGACCTTGGGTGCGAGTTCTGGAGAAACCTTCACCATCTCGCCGTAAGGGAGTGGTGAGTAACTGTTGGACTAGAACTTCAGGTTCTTCATCGTCTCAAATTTCTTTTACTTCATTTGGTACGGTGCTTCTGGAAAAGATTGATTTCTTTGGAGGCGCGTAGTAGGCTGCATCTTCGTGAATTCCGATCTCGTGTACGGAGAATGGTTGCAAGTCATCTTTGATACACTGTTCTCCTCCTTCATAATACTTTATGCACTGGTGCAGAGACGACGATATCATTCGGTTCTCATGGATCCATGGTCGGCCCAGTAGAGCATTGAATGATGTCTTAGAATCAATTATATGGAATTTTGCGGTTGTCTTCGCTAAATCTCCGGTCTTCATTAGTAGTGTTATCGATCCAAGAGCTCTTTCTCCTTTTTGATTGAAGCCTCTTAATAACATCTTGTCTGCTTCAAGCTCACGAGCATCAATTTCTAAATATGCTAGCGTCCGAAGATTCATTATGTTGATTGATGCTCCCGGATCAACCAACACTCGGAGAGCGTAAATTTTCCAATAAGGATCGAAATGTTTAACGGTCGGTTATGATCGAGCTGTTCCCGCAATAGCATCATTGTCCGTGAAGGTAACGCCTCGTCGATCTCTTAACGAGCAAACCTCGTCGAAGGAATCACCGGCCATTTGAGCTAAACAAATCTCTGGATCAAGTAAAGCCTTGATCAGAGCTTCCCTCATCTCCTTTGACAGGATCAGAGCATCGTATATGCTTAGTTTGGCTGGTAGCTTCCTAAGATGGGCTAGCACGTTGTAGTCCACTTTATTACCATGTTCCTCGATTTCTTCCCGAATGGGCAGTTCCTCTGCTGGGGTTGACTCTTCCTGAGCAACCACCTGCTTTCCTTTATCCTTTGGACCCATTCTCGGGGGTAGAACTTTTCTGTTTCTTAGATTGACCTCTGTTATCTCTTCTAAATTTACGGTGTCTTCTCTTGAATCGGAACAACTGGCTCTTCTGAAGTTGCTTCGGTGTCTGATAGTTCTAATTCTATCGTGATCGAAGCTCCTCAGAATTCATAAATGGACTCGTTGCTTGTCGAGCTTTCGTAGCCACCTTTGTGAACATTTTCTTCGTCATGGTCATCGAGGTTGTGTATGATTTGAGAATCATTATTTGTATTGGAATCGAGATCCGGATTAAGCCGGTTGTCGCTAGTTACGTAATCGTTAGAAACAGTCAAAACGTAGCCAACGCCATAACCCTTATCATTATAAAATCCCGTCAGGAAGAGCAGATAGTCGTACAGAGTCAGAGGTTCGAGGGATTTCTCTCCCGAATCGGAAACAACCATCCTAGGATAAGCAGCCCCTAGTCTACTCTTTGGAGCCTCGGTTTTCTTCTCTTCTACGATTTTCTCTTCCTTCGGGGGCGGTTCATTAATCGCAAGCGATAGTGCCGGCTCGGCAGGTTTCGAACTTTGAGTAGAAGCACGCACCGAAGCGTTTTGGATGTGATCTAAGATTTTCTTTGAAGACTTTGTCCGAACGGTACTCCATCCATCCTAGGTTGTGTAAGGGTCCATTGGAACAATGGGATCCGTTGAAATAACATTGACAGAACCTCCTTTCTGGGGTTCCTTCATGTATTCCTTTGGGATCGTTATGTTCCCTTTTTCGGAGATTGTCATCAAGCCAGCTCTTGAAAGTGATGCAATCCTCTATCTTATGTCCGAGCTTCTGGTGGTAAGGGCAATAGTTTGGATGATCTTTCTTGTTGACTTCTTCCAGCCTCTTGGGTTCTGGCAGCTGAAAATCCAGTGTCTTCATTAAACTACGGAACATCTTCGCTATTGCTTCAGTTTTGAATGGATATTCTCTATTTAGAAGTTTTCTTAAGGTACGCGATGAACGAGGCAGTTGTTCATAATGCCGAGGCGACTGATAGCTCGGTCGAGGCTGTTGATAGCCCTGCTGAGGTTGCTGATAGATCTGTGGTGGTTGTTGGTAAGTCCGTTGCGGTGGTTGATAACTGGGCTGTGGTCGTTCTGGCGGTATCTGCATTGGCTGCTTGCCCTTATCTACTGCCGTGACGATTCCGGATTTCTTTTCAAATGTCTTCACAATTTTCTGCTTATCGGTCTTGTCCACGAAACTTAACTGCTTTGCCTCTTCTTGCAAGCTCCCGGCCTTGCTAAGCAACTTCTCGAAAGTCTTGATTGCAAATCCTTTAAGGAGAAGTGCTATCGGGCCATGGATACATTTAAGTAGGATGCCGACTGCATGTTGCTCTTGTAGTTGTGGCTCACACTTCATGCTTAAGTTTCTCCATCGAAGTATGTAATCCACTAAAGTCTCGTTCGATTTCTGTTGCTCCCCCACTAGATCACCGATAGTGATGTGGTGCTGAGCCCCGGCAAACCTCTTAACAAAGAGATTTTCCAATTCTACGAAGGTCTTAACTGAACCATTTGGCAATTCTGCGTACCAGTCAAAGGTGATCCCTGATAAACTGTTGACGAACTGTCGGAAGAGTAAAGCGTCACTCCCACCGGCATTGCAACAACTAGCACGAAAATGTGCAACGTGATGCCGAGGGTTTCCGGTACCATCAAAAGTCTTGAACAGAGGTGGTACGAAGCCTTTTGGGTATTTGACCGCATCAACTTCTTCGGGGTAAGGTCTACCCGTCTGAATAGATGTTTCGTTCTTAGATTGTGCTAAGGCCTCTCGCACCTGCTGTTCTACCATGTTTTTGATGTCCTTTTCTGGAATCATGCTTTGTGCAGGATCTTTCTTTGGTTGTTTGTCTCCGTTGACGGATGTGATCTCTTTTCCTCCATCTGCAATATGGATAATTTCTGGGGGTGTCTTTTTCTGAGGCTGAACCTGACTCTGGAGAGTGGCTAAGGCGGCCGCCATCTCTTCCATCTTCCTTGCCATTTGAGAAATTGTGTTATCCTTCTCTTGAAGTTTTGCTCTCATCACTTCCGGTTCATCTCTTTCCGCTGCTGCTGGAGCACCTTGCGAAACTGATGATGCTTGCTTCTCAACCATGTTGACCTCAATTTTGGTGAGGTCTTTTGCTTCTCTCTTTATTATTTAGGATCTAGCCTTAGGCTTTTCCTTTGACTATCTTAGAGAACTAGAAATGGAACCCACCATTTAGAAATTCAAACTACTTCTTAACTCCCTGCAAACCCCACAAGCTTGATTGTAGACCCCTAATCACTTAGAGGGTTGAAATCAAATGTGGAGGTTTAAAGGATGAGTTCCCTATAAAACTTTTGGGCCTTAGGAATACCCTGGATGGCCTGGTCTGGTGAGGGTTGACTTGCACATACACTACACTCTCACACACATTCCAAGTCCTAAAACCACACTGTCACCCAACTTGACTTCCTGACTCATGTAGGTAATTCATATGGATGGTCCTTAACCCTTAAGCCCTTGGCTAAGAGGGTTAGGAACAACATAGTGAATGCCTCAAATGAGTCCTCTCATGGCTCATATGGGCTTAATATGGCTTCAAGGCTCAACCAAAGTGATTTCATTTCACTCATACTTGATTAATCTTCCTTTTTTCAAAATTTCAGTTTTTGACCCCCGAGGACTCCAGACCCACCAAACCTACCAAATACCCTTGAAATGACCCAAAATTTGCAAAATTACCTAAATTACCCAAGATCCCTCAAAATCAATCCTAAACACTTCCCACCACTCAAATTGACCGTCTTTGGCCAAAAATACTAAAATTTCCAAAAATACCCTTAAACCTCCCCAAAATTACCAAAATACCCTTCTACCCCAAAAATCCAAAAATTCTAAAAATTCCTAGAAAATTTCAAAAAATCCCAAATATTCCCAATTTCATTTTGTTCAACTACACCATGGGCCAATTTTGCCAATTTACCCCACTTTTACCAAAACCCCTAATTTGACCCATTTTTTAACCCAAGTGAACCCAATGTCAAACCAAACCACCCCAATTGACCTCAATTTTGGTCCAATTCAATTCTAAACTTCAATGTAATATCCCCAATATCAATTTAGACCAAATCCAAGTCCAATTTGATTGACATTTGGGCCCAATTTCAATTTGAAGCCTAAGGCCCAATTTTGGCCCATGACCTAAACCTAGCCCAAACCAACCCAACTCAACCCCAATTAGCCCAAAATCTTTTCTAAAACCTTCCTAAAATCCCCAAAAACAAAATACTAACTTGATTTGCCCCAAATTTGAACCTAAACGCCACCCAAACCTAACCCAAAACCAAAATCCCTTAAATTGACCTAAGCCTAAACCTAACCCAAATAGGCCTAAATCCCAAAATTAGAGCACAACCAAAGTTGAAAACTATTTGTAACACTCCCATAAACATTTTTCAACATTAATTTTACACCAAATTCAACCTTAGCCCAACCTTAGCCCAGGTTAGCCCAATTTGGCCCACCTTGGCCCCTTTACCAAAAAAGCCCAAATTCAACCCAATTCTTCTCCAAATCACACCAAATCTCTTCCAAAATCTTCATGACACATCCCTAAACTAAATGCAGCATTTATTTGGTACAATCTTTTACAAAATTTTCATCCAAAAATTTATCTTAAAATCTAAAAGCCCATTTCATTAAAACATTTTAAAAGCCCATCCAAAACCATTTCAAAAGCCCAAGTTTTCAATCCAAAGCCCACATGACATTTCATTCCGTCATCCATTTAATCAAAATCACCCCTAAGTTTCAAAACCATAATTAAACCATTCCAAATCAAGCTTCATGAAAATTTTCCACCAAAATGCCAAAATTTTTAAAACCCACTTCCATGAAACTAAGCCAAGCCACCCCTAAGCCAAATGGAGCCATTGAACCATGCACAAGCCACATGCAAGCCTTGGGAGCCCCTTTACACATCACCATGCCATTAATTGCAAAAGGAGGAGCCTCTTTTAAACCCCCTTAAAAAAGTTTTAACCCTTTTAATGATACACCCTAACCCATGATTAATCTAAATATTCATGGATGGGGACTTCACCACCTTCTCTTAGCTGAACCCAATGATTTCCCTCAGCCCAAAATCAGGCCTTGGGGAGGTGCACCAAGCCTAAAGCATGCATTTGATCCATTTGAACCCAAAATAGCCACTTCCCCATTCCATTTGAATCAAGTCCTTTACACATGGCCAATGCTAATTGCTTGCACCTTTGCCAACCCCTGACCCTCCTGATGAAAACAATGACTTGACCTCGGCCGGCCACCACCACAGCTGCCGAAACCACCAAGCCGAGAGCACCCATGTGAGCCAAAATTTTCAATTCTTCCTTGCTGAGTTGTTCCAATCCAATTGAACACCATGGCTGTTCTTCTCTTGCATAGAGCAGCTGATCCCAAGCATCAAACTCCCCTAGGAAGCCCTCCAGCCATGTCTATTTAAACCTAACCCCCTCTCGGCCAAAAGAGGTGTTGAAAAAAACCTTACCAAAACTCTGCCAAAATCACTCCAGATCCCTCTCCAACATAGAGAGCTGGATCCCCACAGAAATTCAGCCCTAAAACCCTCTCTGTGAGTCCAATTTTGGAGTTGAAATTCAAGCCCAAAACCAGGACACTTCACAACAGTGAGTCAATCTTTAAATTGATTGACTCTACACCTTCACCAGACCAAGAGGAGAAGTTCCCCAGCAAAAGCCCCCTCACCAGGCCAGCCATTGCATCCAGCCTCCAAGCTTTGTGATCAGCCTTGGTCACTTTTGTACTCAGGCATTTCCCGCAGCAAGAGACTTCATCCGGAGCTTGCTTGGACTCAATCGAAGGTGACACAACCCTCAGATCGAAGCTTCACTTCTCTGAGCAAAGGTATGAACTCACTCTTCCTCCCGAGCTCCTAGAGATTCTCCATTTAGTTTGAGTTGATTTTAATGCACCTTAATCGTATAGATGTGTTTGTCTCTTCAAGACGAATCGATAGAGTATAAGAACGCAAAAATCCATGGAGAATCGAGTGAGATCTTAGGGTTTTAGTGTGGACGATCACGGGTGCACACCGGTCGTAGACGATAACCAGGAGCCGTTGGATTGCGCGTGTATCGAGTGGACGATCGAGATCAAGCCGGACAGCGCAATGGTACGTGAATGGCGGGCCCCCATAGCGCTGACTCAGGTGGTGGTGCAGAATCACGGAGCAACGCGTGGGCTTTCGATCCGGACAAGGATGACGCGGCGCCGAGTCGGATAAGTAGAAAATTAGGATTTATTTGGATTTATTTAAATACTAGAACTTCAAAAATTCATATCTTTGCATAGAAAAATCACCAAAATAAAATAAAAATACCCTCTTGCTCAGTGAACAGAGGAAAATAATGTGGAAAAGAAATCAAGTTAATTGGATGATTATTTTATTTTTAATAATTTATTTACTGTTTCCAATGTTTTGATTCTCCATTTGCATAGACAATTCACCATGGCATAAGACCATAGGGCTTTTGAAGCCTCTAATCTTGGGAACATTCCCTGAATTTTTCAAGGTCAGAGGCCATCTTTGTGAAAAGTTATTGATTTTTAAAGTTCATGTCACTATTTTAGGTATTTTAATTCCAATAATTAGCATGTTGTAAAATAAATTCTAGGAAAATTTGGTGGTGTTTCTTAGGACCAGGGTACCCTATGAAAAATATATTTTGAGTTAATTCATTCATAATAACCCTAATTGGCCAAAACTCCCAAAATTGAATTTGAATTAATTAGGGTTAACCACACACCAAACTGACTTGATAACAATTCTCCATTGCTCTTTAAGGTCAGAGGAACCTTACATAAAATGTTGAAATCAATTGGACTTGATTAACCCCACCAAATGGATTGATTAAGCCTCATAAGCAAAATGAAACTTTAAAAACTCATAACTCCAAAAATACTTTTCAAAAATTCACAAAAATGGTTTTGGAGCTTCTCTGATATCAGGAGAATTCAGGAAAATAAAATTGGAATTTTCTAAAAAAGTTGATTTTTCACAATATTTTAATATTTTAATAATTAAAAATAATAAAAATCACAAAAATATTAAAAAACATAAAAATGTCACATTTTGACTCCTAATCACTTAGGAATAAACCAAATATTTTTCCTAAGTTCCTAGGATAAGATATTGAATTTTAAAGGCTTAATGTAATTTTTAATATTAAAAAATGAATTTTCAACCATTTTCACTAAAATAATTCTAATAAATAAAAAAAAATAGAAAATTATAAAATTTGTTTCTCTAGACTCCTTGAGGTCAGAGAAATTTAAGAAAAATATAAAATCTATTTTTCAAATTTTATTTTAATCAAAATGGAGGGTAAAATATTTGATTTTAATTTTCTCTTGGATGATTGAAACATAGAGAAATTAAAAGGGTAGAAACCCATTAAACACTTTGAAAATATAAAAATGAAACTCTAATTAATTAAATAATTTAAATTTTGGAAAGAATATATTTAAAACTTGGATTATTAAAATAGGGATATTATTAAGAGGATATTTATTCTTTAATTTAAAAATCACTAAATAAGTCACTTCAATAATATTTAGTTCTTAATTAAAAATTAAAATAATAATCCAAACTAAATAAATTAAAAATTAAAAAAAGATAACCCTTAAATGAATTAATGCTTAAAATGTTAAATGGTCCAATAATTAAAATCAAATTTAAAATCTTGGAGTTAAATTAAATTAAATTAAATTAAGTCAAGTCAAAGTTTAAATTAAATTAAATTAACACCTTAACAATTAAATTAAATTAAATTAAAAATATTGAAACTAAAATTAAATTAAATTAAAATTAAAATTAAATTAAATTAAATTAAATTAAATTAAATTAAAATTAAATAAAATAAAATAAAAATTAAAATTAAATTAAAATGAAATGAAATTAAATTAAATTAAATTAAATTAAATTAAATTAAAATCACTTAACAACAAACCTAAATGAAATCATTAAGAGTTAAATCAAAACATATCAATAATTTCAACACCTCTTTTTATCTAAGTAAATTTAAAACATAAACATCAATCTGAAATACTAAGATAAATGAAAGTGTAAAGATTTAAATTAAATCTAAAATAATTTGAACACTATTCTAAACTTAAAATTATTAATTAAAACCTCATAATTAAATTAAATCACTTTAAATCATTAACTCAACTTTAAATTAAGAATGGTTAAAATTCTCAACAAACCAACTTGCCCTTAAAGGCTTTAATTATTATAACTCTTAAATAGAGTATTAAGTGAGATGTCACTTCATTCATCAGGTAATCAAATACCCAGGTTCACTGAGCAAGAGAAAAGCTTAACTAAACTCCCTGGATGATTAATTCACACCGTGCAACTAAATTTACTTGGACTCAAAATAATCCCAGAAGTATTGAAAAGATGTTTAGGACTCGTCCTAAGCACCTCCTTAATATGACGAGATGTTTTAGAAGAACAATTGAATTTAATTGTTCTTTGATGAAGAAAATCATCCTTAAACCAAAACACAAGAACCTAGACGTCATAGGAGATGACTAGCAATAGGACCGTGAATTTGGTAGACAACAAAACCCCGTCCTTAGCTTTACCTAGGTATTTATTGAAATATTTAAATGCCTTAACATGTGTTTTAAGTGCAGCTTGGGATGACGGGAAGACCCTCCAGGTACGCTTTTATTTTATTGCAATTTACTTACATGCACTGTACTTTACTTTTTCTTACATGTTAAATAAGATTGTTGCATGAAAACTGATCACTGAAAAATTTATTAAGAAATTCATACCTATTTTTGAAGAAGGGTATTTTCTTTATTTTATTGCAGGAATGGAGAATTTAGGTGATAAAAGCAAAAATCATAAAAAGGAGCGGATTTGGAGCAAAAAGGAAGAAAATAATGCAATTTAGGCTCGAGTCGCCGACGGCGAGATCGAGCTCGCCGACGGCGAGGTTACGAGGAGACATTTCCGAAGGATTTATAACCGTCTCGCCGACATGCCGAGCCCGAGCCCGCCGAGCAGCCGAGATAGCGCGGCTTGAAGATCTTAGAAGCCTCGCCGACAGCGAGGTAGTTCGCCGCCGACGGCGAGCTAGTTCAGATGGCACAGATACATTGAACCTGGACACTTTTTGAAGAGATGCTTACACACCTCTTGGACCTTTGCTTACCTCTATATATAGAGACCGAAATTCAGTGTCTTGGGTGTTAATTTTTGTGCAGTTGTGTCTTGTGTGAGTTCTGAGGGTGCAATCTTTTAGTCTTTTGTCTAGTTTTGTGTGCAGTTGTGTGTCTTTAGTGAGTCTTTAGTGAGTTTAGTGAGTAATTAGTGAGTCGTGCTGTACTGGAAGGAAGAGTCAAAGGAACTACGAGGAGTCCGTTTGGGGATAAATCGAGATAAGTATTTGTATTTATTGTTTTTAACTTTAAATAAAATCCATGCTTAGTTCGGCTCCCATGCATTCCGAGTAGTTTATTAGTCTTTCTCCCTATTTATGAAATTAAGTGACTTGATGAAATTAAAATAGAGATACTTTTATAAATATTAATAAATTGTGATAATTTTTACTTAAAACTTAATTTACTTTCAAACTGGCCATTTGATTTGTTAAAATATGTTGATTATCAACTATAGTAAAAATTACATCTGATATTCGGGAATTCAAAAGCCTTGGAAGGAGGGTGCAAATAAATGAGGAAATAATATCATCTGGGCGTAGAATTGAGCATTTTAGTGTGACGATGACTAAAATATTCAATTCCGTCCCATTGTTTGAGAGCCGAAGTGTAGATGTTAGCCCTCGGGCGAGGGAACGTGGGAGCTCTCGAAGTGGCGGTCGGTATCCTCCCAGGCTAGCCGCGGATTCGGTAATCAAACATAGGATTAGTCGATATTCTTTACACCTGGACCAAAGGGTAAAGAATAGGAATGCTCCTATTTGTCACAATACCTTAAAATTATCTATTTAAATTCATCGATTACTTAAATTTCTAAACAAGGGAAATATACTTTTTACGAATAGTTAAGACTTATTTAGCAATTAGTTTAATTTCCTGCATTTTCAATACGTATTAATTTTCTACTTAGTTAAGTTACCTAATTAAAATACTTTGTTTACTTTATTGCGCTCAAATTTAGAATTCCAAATTTTCGTATACTATTTTAAAAATTATTATTATTATTTTAAATTAGTTGTTATTTAATTTTCTCTTTCCCTGTGGGATCGATAACCGAGGACTCCACTAGAGCCTCTGTATTACTTGATACGATACGTATACTTGCGTAGCATCCACAACATAAACAATTACAATTCTATACATATAAATAGCGGGGTCAAGTTTTTGGCGTCGTTGCAATTAAATTAAAAATATCATAATATAAAATTGTGGGTCAAGTTTTCGGCGCCGTTGCTGGGAGAGTAAGAAAAATTTACTAAAGTAACTGATTATTTTAAAATAATCATAATAAATAAATTAATATCTATTCTGAAATTGTATGCGCAAATTTGGAAACGAAAATTTAATACCTTACGATTCAGATTAGAGCGTACAATTAAAAGAATTAGAAAACAAAAGAAACAAAATATAAATTTAACACAAATGGCAAATATTCCTGAAATTCAAAATATGAACCAACAATGACCATTAAGAGATTATGCCAACCCTACATCAGATGAAATTCATTTAACTATTCAAAACCCTGATGTAGCTGCTAATTCATTTGAACTTAAACCTGCAATTATCCAAATGGTACAAAACAATCAATTTAGTGGTTCACCTACTGAAGATCCTAACTTACATCTTGCTAGTTTTCTAGAACTTTGTACTACTTTTAAATATCAAGGAGTATCTGACGATGCTATAAGACTTAGACTTTTTCCTTTTTCATTAAGGGATAAAGCTAAAATGTGGTTGAATTCGTTAGCACTCGGATCTATTAAAACTTGGGGAGAATTATCACAAAAATTTCTATCCAAATATTTTCCACCATCTAAAGCTGCTAAGTTTAGAAATGATATAACTTCGTTTGTCGATTAGATGGAGAATCAATATATGAAGCTTGGGAGAGATTTAAGGAACTTCTTAGGAAATGCCCACATCATGCGCTACCAGATTGGCTGATTATTCAAACCTTTTATAATGGATTAGTAGGATCTTTAAGATCAATCATCGATGCTGCTGCTGGAGGTTCATTAATGTCTAAACCATTTGATGAAGCTTATGCACTAATCGAAGAAATGACAACAAATAATTTCCAATGGCCTGTTGATAGAGTAAATCCTAAAAAGATAGCCGACATTCATGAAAACGATGCAATATCTATGTTAGCTTCTCAAATTGTTGCTATATCTAAGAAATTAGATCATTTTGGAATGAACTACTCTCCTATTTTAGAAGAAAACTCATCTGGAAAAATCATAGAATCTCAAACTAATTATGAAACTTTAAATGCTATTAATAATAGAACTAATAACCCTTATTCAAACTATTATAATCATGGTTGGAAAACTCATCCAAATTTTAATTGGAATAACACATCTAATCAACAATGGATGAATCAACCTAATCAAGCAAATCCAAACTATAAACCTAATTACCCACCTGGATTTAATAACAATAACCCTCAATTCAAGGATAAGAAATTATCCATGGATGAATTAATTTTGAATATGGGTCATCAGCTACAAAATCAAGGAAATCAACTACAAATTCAAGGAAATCAATTACAAATTCAAGGAACATCTATTAAAAATATCGAAACTCAACTTGGACATATTGCTAATGCGCTAAATAATAGAATACCTAGAACTTTTCCTAGTAATGTGGAAATAAATCCTAAAGATCAAGGAAAAGAACAAATTAAAGCAATACAACTAAGGAGTGGAAAAGAATTAGAACCTCGAATTCAAAAAGAACTTGAAAGCCAAAAAGAGGAAGTGGAAATTGAAAAGGAAACAATTCGACAAGATTCAAACTTAGAACATCCTTTAATACCTATGAAAATTTCGTTGAAAAACCTCCACCACCATTTCCTCGACGACTAGCTCGACATAAAAAAGATAAACAATTTGCTAAATTCCTTGAAATATTAAAGAAATTAACAATCAATATACCTTTTGTCGAAGCTTTAGATCGGATGCCAAATTATGTAAAATTTATGAAAGATATTCTAAATAAGAAAAGAAAATTCACCGATAATGAAACGAGTCGCACTTAGTGAAGAGTGTAGTCTATTATTCGAAGAAGCTTCCGAAAAATTGAAAGATCATGGTAGTTTCACTATACCCTACGCTATAGGAGAAAATTTTTATGGAAAAGCTTTGTGTGACTTAGGAGCAAGCATCAATCTAATGCCTCTATCGATTTTTAAGAGATTAGGATTAGGAAAAATTACACCTACTTCAGTAACCCTTCGATTAGTTGATCGTTCGGTTACTCATCCTAAGGGAGTTATTGAAGATGTGTTAGTAAAAGTGGATAAATTTATCTTCCCAGTAGATTTTATTGTTTTAGATATTGAGGAAGATAAAGAAATTCCTATCATTTTAGGAAGACCATTTTTAGCTACTGGAAAAGCTATGATTGATGTTCAGAAATGAGAATTAACTATGAGAGTAAATGACCAAAAAGTTACATTTAATATCGCAAAATCAATGAAATATCCTGCGCTAGAAAAAGATGATGAATGTTTTCGAATGGAAATACTTGAACATTTACAACGCGAACATTTTAAGGAATATTACGAAGATAAATTAGAAAAAGAAAACACTGAATTAATTGAAGATAATAATGAAGAACTAGATTATATTCGGGAAAGATTTGAATTTTTGGATAATGCCGAAAACACCTGAAAAGAATATAGTTCCATCAATTATTAAACCTCACGAACTTGAGCTAAAAATATTACACGATCATTTGAAATATGCTTATTTAGGTAATTCTTCAACTTTACCGGTTATTATTTCATCCGCATTAAACGAATCTCGAGAACAAAAACTTTTAGAAACTTTAAAAAAATATAAGAAAACTTTTGGTTGGACTTTAGCGGATATTAAAGGAATTAGTCCTTCGATATCGTATGCATAGAATTATTTTAGATGATGAACATAAACCTAAAGCGGATCCCCAAAGGAGATTAAACTCGATAATGAAAGAAGTAGTTAAGAAAGAAATTTTTAAAATGGTTAGATAATGGTATTATATATCCTATTTCGACGAGTGCTTGGGTAAGCCCGATTCATCTGTGTTCCTAAGAAGGGAGGAGTGACCAGTCACTTGCCAATGAAAATAAAGATCTTATTCCTATAAGACAAGTTACTCGGTTGGTGTATATGTATTGACTATAGGAAATTAAATACCGCCACCGGAAAGATCACTTCCCTTTACCATTTCTAGACTAGATGTTAGATAGATTAGCTAGGACATAAGTATTTTTGTTTTCTAGATGGATACACCGGTTATCATCGAATACAAATTGCTCACGAGGATCAAGAGAAAACTACATTTACTAGTCCTTATGGAACTTTCGCTTTTCGAAGAATGCCTTTTGGATTATGTAATGCACCGAGTAACATTCCGGAGATGTATGATGTACATATTTAGTAAGTTAATTGACAATGGAATAGAAGTATTTATGGATGATTTCTACGTATTTGGAACATCATTTGACACATGCTTAACTCATCTTGAAAAAGTATTAGAAGTATGTGAGAAAACAAATTTAGTTCTAAATTGGGAGAAATGTCGATTTATGGTTGCGGGCGACATTGTATTAGGGCATAAAATTTCGGAAAAAGGCATGGAAGTGGACCACTGCAAAAATTCGAGTTATAGCTAAATTACCACCTCCAACTACGGTAAAAGGGGTAAGAAGTTTTCTTGGACATGCTGGATTCTACGAGACGCTATATAAAAGATTTTTCAAAAATTACTAAACCTCTATGCCATCTTCTCGAAAAGGACAAGAAATTTGAATTTACAATCGAATGCACGAATGCTTTTGAACTCTTAAAAGAAAAATTAATTACGACATTTATAATAGTTTCACCTAACCGGGAGAAACCATTTGAGCTTATGTGTGATGCTAGTGATTATGCTTGTAGGAGCGGTTCTTGAGCGAAGATATGAAAAGATTTTTAAAGTTATATACTATGCTAGTAAAACTCTAAATGATGCTGAAATAAATTATACGATTACTGAGAAAGAGAACTATTAGCGGTAGTATATGGTTTTAATAAATTTAGACCTTATCGATTGGAACAAAATGTATCGTGCATACTGATCATTCTGACTATCGAATATTTAATGCAAAAGAAAGATTCCAAACCAAGATTAATTAGATGGATGCTTATTAATGCAAGAATTCGATTTTGAGATCGTTAATAAGAAAGGAACCGATAATCGAATTGCGGATCATTTATCAAGATTAGAAAATCATGAATTATACGATATTGAAAATGAAATTATAAACCGATTTTCCCGATGAACAACTATATAATATCAATGAGTGGAAAATACTATGGTATGCTTGATATTGTAAACTATATAGTTAGTAATATTTTACCACCTATGCTAACTTTGCAACAACGGAAAAAATTCATCCATGATACGAAAACTTATTTTTGGGATGAACCATATTTATATAAGCAATGTAAGGATTTAATTATTAGAAGATGTGTACCTTATGAAGAAACTGAACCAATTATTCAAAAATGTCATAATTCTAATTTTGGAGGACATTTTGGGACTGATAAAACTGCTTATAAGATTCTACAATCTGGATTTTACTGGCCTACTCTATTTAGAGATGTATATAGATATATTAAAACTTGCGATAAATGCCAAAGAGTAGGAAATATATCTAGAAGAAACGAAATTCCTCTAAACTTTATATTAGAAGTTGAAATTTTTTATGTTTGGGGATTAGATTTTATGGGACCTTTTATTCCTTTGTTTGGAAACTCATATATATTAGTAGATGTTGATTATGTTTCCAAATGGATTGAGGCACAAGCTTTACCTAGGTGTGATGCTAAGAGTGTTTCAAAATTTCTGATGAAAAATATTTTTACAAGATTTGGAATGCGAGAGTGATTATCATCGACGGAGGAACTCATTTTAGAAATAAATACATTCACAAACTAGTAGAAAAATACAATATTACTCATAAGATATCCACTTGCTTATCATCCACAGACTAGCGGATTAATTGAAGTATCTAATCGTGAGATTAAACGTATTTTAGAAAAATCTGTAAACCCAAATAGGTTAGATTGGTCTATTAGATTAGACACTGCATTATGGGCTTATAGGATTGCTTATAAAACTCCGATTGGAATGACTCCTTACAGGCTTATATATGGAAAAACATGCCACTTACCAGTTGAATTAGAACATAAAGCATATTGGGCGATTAAAGAATTTAATTATAATATGAAGGAAGGCTTGGTGAGAAAAGATTGTTGCAATTAAATGAATTGGAAGAATTAAGAAATGAATCGTATGATAATGATCGGATTTATAAAGAAAAGATGAAATTATGGCATGATCGGAAGATTTATCGGAGAAATTTTGAACCGGGACGGGAAGTTTTGCTATATAATACTAGATTGAAATTATTTCCTGGAAAATTGAAGTCTCGATGGTTAGGACCTTTCACCATAACTCAAATATTTTCATACGGAACTATAGAAATCGAAGATCCAAAAGCTGGACATAAATTTAAAGTTAATGGACATAGATTAAAACCATATTTCAAAGGTATAAGACCTAACTATAAAGAGGTTTTAATGCTTAGTCGACTCGATTAATAATTGAAATTAGGTCGAGTCGACGACGTTAAACCAAGCGCTTTATGGGAGGCAACCCATATTAGTTATCTATTTTTATTGTATCTTAATAGTTAGTTTATATTATTGAAACTTTACTTACTCAATTATTATTAAGAATCATCACATATTCGAACCATTATGATGAGAAAAGAAATTATTCGATTTAGAGCGAAATTGGACATTATTTTGGAATCTCGCCGACGCGGCGAGGTCGATACTCGCCGACAGCCGAGGTTCGCGCCTAAATTAGATTAAGTTTATTTATCGAGCTCGGCTCGTCGGCGAGAAACGTCCTCGCCGACGGCGAGAACCGGAAAGGCAATTTTTATAACTAAGTCACCGACGGCGAGAAACGTCCTCGCCGACGACGAGAAGTTATAAAGATGAGTTATTTATACTTTGAATGCCGATTTGGACGGTTTCAACACCAATTCCTTTGTGAAAACCCATTCTTAAATCACTCTAAGTCCGCCTTCTTCACTAGAATTCATTCCATTCACCATAATGGCCTCCAAATTCTTAGATTCCTCTAAATGCGGAGTGTTTAACCGGAGGAAATTTGTGAGTGCGGAAGCGCAGTGGATCTTCAACAAGGTTTTGATAAAGAAAAGAGCTATCAAGGAACGGGGATTTGTCAATCGAGGATTAGAGAATTCCACTACGAAGATAGAAGAAACGATCGTGCAGCGGCACTGGGAGGTATTTTGTTACACTACGTCTGCTGTTGTTATTCCGGTTGTGAAAGAGTTACTACTCTAACTTACATGCGATCAACAATGGGAATGTCTACGTCCGAGGAAGATGGGTGACGTTTACTCCATCAAGAGTAAATGAATTATTCTCTATAGAAAACACCCCGGTATGTCACTATTCAAATTTTGTGCCTTCTCGATATAATATGAATGAGATATTTCGATATCTAACCGATGAACCGGAAGATTGGGAAATGCGTGAAGACGGGTATGTTAGTTTCTCTGCATCACTTTTGAATCCTGTCTCAAAGCACTGGAACTTTTTCATCTCATCTAAATTGTTACCTACAATGAGGGTAAACAAGGTTTCGAAGGAATGCGCTATATTTAATTATTGTATTCAAAGTGGATTGCCTATTGATATTGGATCAATAATTGTTAAGTTTGGATTGAGTTTAATTGTGCATGGGTCAGTTCACGGACTAGGACACCCATCTACTATTTTTGCATTATGCAGTCAGTACCAGGTTTCTTATGAAGCTTGGGAAAAGGTTCACGTTACCTTGGAAGCCGCTTGATCCTATAGATATGTTCCACACATTGGACAATAATGAAGACATTACATTTATCTCGCGATAGAGCTTCACGGAATAATCCTATAACAAGGCCTATTTCGGATAAAACGGAGTTACTTTTGAAGAAAATTAAAGGAATGGAGAAAGAACTGCAGAAAGTGAGAGATTCAATCGACAATATATCTGATTTATTTGATCACATTAACTAGAGGATGAAGGAACACTTTGATCATTCTGGACACCCGGAAGCTAGCTTTCTTCATTTAGCGAGACGAAGGGGTTGGACACCGAAGAATCCGCTTGAATTTCCCTTCGGGCCTTTCTATAACTTATTTGTGCATCATCGTCATATCGGAAATATCGAGAAGATGAAGATTCGACCTTGAAGAGTAGTAGTAAAGATTTCCATAAGTATATTTGTATTGATGTTATTTGATTTGATTTAGATTTTATTATGTGTTGAGTGATGATTTGAATATCTCAAACTTAATTGAGATATGCGTCATAGTTTTGTATCGGCATTTAGTGTGTCGTGGATTGGTTTGCGATGCGTCGATTAGTAGTAAGGATTGAAGTTTGAAGTTTGATTATAGAGTCTAAAATTATGTTAGTTTGTATATCTCATGGATTTCAATATTAAAGTTAATTTGTTGTGTTGTGTGAATTTGTTTGTGTATAAGTAGCTAATCTTCATATTAAATTAATAAATGATATGATCGGAAATATAATATAAGGCAAATCGAGGTTGAAAATGATTGACGAAATTCAAAAATTGAAATTTTAGGACCTCGCCGACGGCGAAAAATCCCGCCGACAACGAGATCGATCTCGGCCGACGAGCGAAGAATTTCTCGCCGACGGTAGATTTTTCCCAAAACTTTTGCCTTATGGAATTAATTAGCTCGGCGACGGCGAGAAAAATCTCGCCTGACGGCCGAGAACGCAAAAAGACCTATATTTGACCGGTCAACCGACACTATTCATCATCCCCTTCCTCTCATTTTCGCAAAACTCGACCTAGGGCTTGAGAGATCTTGGATTTAGAGGCGATTCCATCACTCAAAAACACCAGATTTCATCTTCTCTTGGTAAGTGCTTCACTCCTATGCAAAAATTTTTGATTTTCACCGTGTATTTTCACCACATTGCAAATTTTGGGAAAAAATCAAAATATGGAAGAAATATTCGGTGGAAATCCATGGAATTTAATTTAAATTGCTTATAAATGTTGTAGGAAGCCTTCTTAGGATTATTTTTAAGTTTAGTAAAAATTTTCATGATTTTCACAGATCGATCGTATGGCTCCACGACAAAAACGTCGAGTAGAATTCGACGAAGACCGATTCATCAATGCACGAGCACCGACTAAATATTTTGAAAATATTCAAGGAAGAAAGTGCATTGCAGATCGGGTTTTCAAAAACTGGGAGGAGAAGTAGAGCGGATTATTAAGGAACGAGGTTGGGAGAATTTACGTTACGTTCAATATAGAGCATCTGTGGAAGTGGTTAAAGAATTTTATGCCAATTTAAGCTACGTCGAAGATGCACCGATAAAGGTACGAGGGTTTTTGTAGAATTCAATGCTCGCAAGAATAAACGCATTCTATGAAGTTCATGACTCGCCCTTTAGCGAGTATGAAACTTTTGGAACGATGGAAGGACCATTGGAGGAAGTCATTAACTTTCTCACCGATGGGACCGGAGTTTGGAAAATTAAGCGACGAGGAAGAGTGAATTTTCCTCTTTCTAAATTAAATGCGGTCTCCAAAGCCTCGGCATTACTTTATTTGTTCTACTACTGTTACCCACCTATCACCACGGTGAGGTAACACGAGATAGAAGCAATTCTGAATTTCGTATTCGAATAATAGAAGCATCAACATCGGGAGAATTATTTATCGAAACATCCCGGCCACTCCTCGAAATGAGAGTGGAGCTGGATTGGGACACCCTGGATTAATTTTTTCACTCTGCCAACTCTCTGGAGTTGAGGCTAGAGATAACGAAGAATGGGTAGAACCAATGAAACCACTCACAGCTGCCAATATTAAGAAGTATGAATCTCATGAAGGGTGGAGAGCAGGAGTAAGAAGTTATTTCACTCAGTCAAGTAGAGCTATACCCTCTAATAGCCATGAACCTCCTGAGCCTACCACCCCTACCCTATAAGATCTGATGAATGAATTGACACTGCATAGAAGAAGTTTTGAACAGTTTGGAGATACAATGGGGAGAAGATTTGATCATTTTGATCAAAGAATTAATAATCTGGAGAGGAGACATGATTATGATAGCGAATATCTCCAGCGACATTCGGAATACGAGATTGCATACTATGAAGCTGAACGTCGTTATAGGAGTGGTGATTTAGATGTTGTCTTTCCTGAGTGCCCCCGATATTCACAGTATTATCCTGCTCAGTCTTCTCAGCCTACAGATCAGGGAGGAGATGATATAGCCTGGGACTTTAATGTTGAAGATTAGGACTTTTATTTGTTTGTTTGTTTAATGTTAAGTTATTATTTTAAAAAAAAAAAAAAAAAAACTTTATCTATTTGTAATATTCAGTACTTTATGTTTTGAGACATTGGATGTTTGTTGGATTATTTGCTTGAATTGTTGTAGTAGTTTAGTTTTTGTTTTTGTGTTAGTTAATTACATTTGTTTTTATGTTAAATAGGATGTTAGTTTTCTTTAGTATGTTTTTATTTTATTCTGTATTGTTTGAAATTGTAAAATTGTTAATCTGTTAGTTAAAATGTTTTTAATATGTTAGTAATTCATATGTGTAGTGTAGAGTTAATTTTAATTGTTATAGTTAATACTTATCTTAGATTTATCCCTGCATTTTCTTTAAATTGTTATATATATATGGAGAATACTAACAGTACAGGTTCAATGAAAAATGAAAAAAAAAAAGCCTGCAAAAATTTCAAAGAAAAAGAAATACCTAAACTTCAAAGGTATGATTTATTTACTTTCCCTTTTTCATTATTTAGAGTAGATATAAAAATTTAAGTTTGGGGGGGAGTAAAATACAAATTTAGTTATTAACTTGTTTTTCCTATTTTCAAATTATTATAAAAATGATTTTTATAGCAAATTTTTCAATTTGATTTAATATGAATTATTTTTTTGAATTATTATAAAAGGTTAAATGAAATATTTCTAGTACTTTAATTAATTAAATAGAATAAACTATTTGGTTAAAGGGAATAAGAATATAGTAAACTATTTTTAGTAAGGAAAACTATATTCTATAATTAAAATTCTTAAGTATTCAAGTGAAAAAGAAAAGATTGAAAATCAATGAAGTAAAAACTATGAAGTATATATAAGCTAAGAAATATTTCTAAGTTTCAAATTTAGGAAAATGAAAATGAAGTTCAAAATTATTAACGAGCTCTCAGGATACGAGTAATCCTCATTAAAAAAAAAAAAAAAAAAGAAAAAGAAAAAAAAAATAAGGAGAAGCTCGAGGCGATGCCTTATCAAAAATTGGCTTCATTTGAATTAACCTAAAGGAAAAAAAACTTAGATATTTCCAAACTTATGTTTATGGATTAGAATTTTACCTAATATTGTTTTCTTGAATTTCTTATCATATGAATATCTTAAGTAGTTATTCTTTTAAATATAGTCATTCCTGAAATGAATAGTAAACTAGAAATCTTAGACCTGATAACTAAATAATTTATTTCTATAAGATTAATTAAAATTACATGAATTATTTTTGTTTAACTTCATTATGATATTAATTAATCTAATTCATAGTTTATTTAAATTGAAAAATCTTATTATAAAACTCATTATTTTTATGTAGTACTAAAAATTACTTGAGGACAAGTAATAAGTAAGTTTGGGGGATTTTGATCGACCGAAAAATTTATTAAGAAATTCATACCTATTTTTGATGAAATTGCACTTTAAAGAAGGGTATTTTCTTTATTTTATTGCGGAGAATGGAGAATTTAGGTGATAAAAGCAAAAATCATAAAAAGGAGCGGATTTGGAGCAAAAAGGAAGAAAATAATGCAATTTGTGCTCGAGTCGTCGACGGCGAGATCGAGCCGCCGACGGCGAGGTTACGAGGAGACATTTCGAAGGATTTATAAGCGTCTCGGCCGACGAGCCGAGCCCGAGCCCGCCGACAGCGAGATAGCGCAGTTTGAAGATCTTATAGAAGCCTCGCTGACAGCGAGGTAGTTCGTCGCCGACGGTGAGCTAGTTCAAATGGCACAGATACATTGAACCTGGACACTTTTGAAGAGATGCTTACACACCTCTTGGACCTTTGCTTACCTCATATATGAGGCTGAAATTCGATGTCTTGGGTGTTAATTTTTGTGCGATTGTGTCTTGTGTGAGTTCGAGGGTTCAATCTTTTAGTCTTTTGTCTAGTTTTGTGTGCGGTTATGTGTCTTTAGTGAGTCTTTAGTGAGTTTAGTGAGTAATTAGTGAGTCGTGCTCGTCTTGGAAGGAAGAGTCAAAGGAACTACGAGGAGTACGTTTGGGGATAAATCGAGATAAGTATTTGTATTTATTGTTTTTAACTTTAAATGAAATCCATGCTTAGTTTAGTTCCCATGCATTATGAGTAGTTTATTAGTCTTTCTCCCTGTTTATGAAATTAAGTGACTTGATGAAATTAAAATAGAGATACTTTTATATATATTAATAAATTGTGATAATTTTTACTTAAAACTTAATTTACTTTCAACTGGCCATTTGATTTGTTAAAATATGTTGATTATCAACTATAGTAAAAATTACATCCGATATTCGGGGAATTCAAAAGCCTTGGAAGGAGGGTGCAAATAAATATGGAAATAATATCATCGGGCATAGAATTGAGCATTTTAGTGTGACGGACTAAAATATTCAATTCCGTCCTATTGTTTGAGAGCCGAAGTGTAGATGTTAGCCCTCGGGCGAGGGGAACGTGGGAGCTCGAAGTGGCGGTCGGTATCCTCCCGGCTCTAGCCGCGGATTCGGTAATCAAACATAGGATTAGTCGATATTCTTTACACTGGACCAAAGGGTAAAGAATAGGAATGCTCTATTTGTCACAATACCTTAAAATTATCTATTTAAATTCATCAATTACTTAAATTTCTAAACAAGGGGAAAGATACTTTTTCTGAGTAGTTAAGACTTATTTAGCAATTAGTTTAATTTCCTGCATTTTCAATACGTATTAATTTTCTACTTAGTTAAGTTACCTAATTAAAATACTTAGTTTACTTTATTGCGCTCGAATTTAAAATTCCAAATTTTCGTATACTTATTTTAAAAATTATTATTATTATTTTAAATTAGTTGTTATTTAATTTTCTCTTTCCTGTGGGATCGATAACGAGGACTCCACTGTAGAGCCTGTATTACTTGATACGATACGTATACTTGCGTAGCATCCACAACATAAAAAATTACAATTCTATACATATAAATAGCGGGGACAAGTTTTTGGCGTCGTTGCAATTAAATTAAAAATATCATAATATAAAATTGTGGGTCAAAAACCAAAACCTTTAGAATAGTCCCTAAACTGAAACCAAAACTAAATTAAAAGTCATTGCAAGATAAAATTCACCACCACAACATTCCAAAATATAAAGCAACTCAAAATTTAATCACAAACAGAACAACAAAACTACAATTGGAACTAAATTAAAACGTCTAGTTGAATGATCGGGAATACCTCGGATGATGTAACCCACGTGTTGATGAAAGTGCGGAACTCATTCAGTTAAGTTTAGCAAATTCATCTGGACTAAGTGAATTCGATGAAAATAACAGTGCCGGGATGATGGAACCGTAGGATCTTAGTCGGTTCTGTTTAAACAACTTTAAGATTTGTCTTAATTAAAATATTAAAAACACTTGGATTTTAAGATTTTCTCTAAACCAAAACACTTCTCTCATCTCCTGATTTATGACTTCTAAAACTAAACCTTTACAACAACAAGGAGCTTGGAGCATGGTAGGCAGCACGGCCATCGTCATCAGCAAAACTGGAATCTACTTCGGCAAAACATTTCCTAGTTTTAAACAACAAAACCATAGGACTTTGAGGTAGTTTGAATAGTGCAACATAAATCCTCTTTTTTTTTGTTAGGCATTTGTATAATCATGTTATGCAAATTAAGCCCTAACCGGTCTTAGGACTCCGAGGTGGTCATTTGGTACGACATAAACCCTCACATCTTCGAGGCTATTTGTGTGACTATGTCATACAAATATAAGACCTAAATAAATAAATTTTGATAAGATTGCAATATTAAATAAACTCCCAAATTGAAGCCAAACAATATGATAGTTTGAGAAGTTGTCAAGATTCTTCTTGGATCCTCAACTTCTCCTACTTCTCTTCCTTTGGACTCCTAAAATAGATTGTTCCAAATTCGAGCTAATCCCTATTGAAATTTCCAAAACTCAATCCTTTGAAAACCTTAAACTTTGAAATTCTCGAGAGCAAAACCACTCGATCATTATCGAGAGTTTTCTTAAATGATTCCCATCATTTAAGATGTAATTAACTATAGGGGCTTGCCCTTATAGGGAACTTTAAGAACCCAGGTAATATAAACTCTGCTTAATTCATTTATATTAAGCAGGGGAACTTGTCGGCTTATAAAGTTGGTTCGCAGACAAAACGGATGTCACAAATCTTCTAGTTTATTTAATCGAGTCCCATCATCAAGCAGTGTGTCTATTCTTCGGAATAGATATATGGTTTGTGATGCGGTGCTCGTTTATATAAACTATTCGGGATGTGATATCGATTTGATTTCATATCTTAAAATTTTCAAACTTAAAGTTATTTTCAAAATCAAATGTTTCTTTCTAAAACTATATAAAAATTTAAATTAAATTTAAAATTTAAAATTCGCCGACAACTTCTGTAGGCGACCCCCCTTTTCAAAATAAAACACATAACCCAAAAATATGCCGACAGCTTCTGGCGACTCCGCTGGGGAACTAGTTCCTCTCTCCATTTTGATTAGATGGTTTTGCTTTCATAAATCAGTAGTGTATCCATGTCCCTAGTGGAGCAAACTACCATTCTTCCGTTGGGATACCCCCTTCATTTCTGTCTCGAACGAGTATAGCCAACTTCTCTCGGATTTAGGGGCCACTGTTTAGACACCCCTAAATGGAGAGGTTCCGAGATCCTTTTACCTCTTTTCTGAGGTGGGGTGACCTCCAATAGGTGTTAGTTTAGGAGCGGTCCTTCGAGTCTAGAAGTCTTGCATAAGACTTTCTCTTCCTTTCCAATTCTAAATCGGGCCCTTTACCTTTTCTATATCCTTTTTCCTTTAATCGTTTGGTTTCTAACAAACGAACCCACTACTAAACAACCTTCTAATAAACAATCTCTTTTAAAAAAATCACAAATACACTAAGATAAACGAAAATGTGTTCGGACTCTTTTTTTTTTGTCCTAAACTTTACAACGAAAGGAAGCATAATTCGGGACTGACATTCGGAATCTGCGCTGTAGAAAATGACTGTCCCCAAGTTAATCTTCTCCTTCACCAATGGAATGGACTTCGCCATTTACAAGTATGAGCTGCCTGACAATGGGATCATCCGTTTCGGACAAGGATTTGGTAATACAGATATTAAGTTCGCTGACGTCACTCTCTTCACACTAATGGACAAAGTGTCAGAAACTGAGAAACCCCTGATTGAGTTCAACCTGAAATCGACTCAAGAATTCCCTCCTCTGCAAAGGGTTCCAACGAAAGGAGTACTACCGTTCGTAGGAGGATCGTTGTCTCTACCCCCACCGGTCTAGTCATCTCTGCACCTACCCCGACTTCTGCCAAACTGAAGGGGAAGGAAATCCAAGTCTGTGATGAGCCCGTCACCGTGGAGGGTACAGATTTTGCTACAATACCATCTATTTTTGAGATTGGGTCCAGCTTCGAGAGTCGCACCTAACTCGGGCTCAAAGGAGAAATAGAAGCAGAAAGTTCGCCAAGATGGAGAAAGCCAATGCTGCTGAAGTTGATTTTCTAGAAGAAATTCCTGAGGAAAGAGAAGAACTGCCTGAGTATATACCTCTATTGGAAGGAAGCAGGTTTCACCCTCTCTCGGCCGCATCAGATGAAGAGAATGTACGTAAGATCGCCGCTGCATTACCCCGACATGCGTACTACAACAATTACAAAAGGAAAAGGTATAATATTACGCCATTTGCTTGACTGCAAGCTGTGATAGAAAGATGGGCAAAGAAAGAAAGATGCCCTGTGTTAGAAATCTTAATAAGGATGGGACGGGTGCCAGCTAAATCCCGCCTCGGACCGCGAATAGAGCCTGTTGTTGCCATAGAGAAACCAAAGAAGAAGATAAAAGCTAGTTCACCCGTTGTTGTATCGGGTCTGCAAATTAGGGAAGATACCACCTTCCAACATATAGCCGACAGACCATCCGGTCCTAGGCTTCCGGCTGCAAGAAGGATGTATTGCGACCTACTACTGGCGAGCTAAGACCAAAACAATGTCCTGAGAAGAAAAGTCTCGTCAGGAGAGTTGAATCACGTGAAGTTCAACTACTGTCACGTGACAACTGCGAGACCGTGAGGAAAAGGCCACTAGAGGATGCCATGGACAATTTAAGTACCGACATCCGACGGTTAGCAAAAGAAAGAGAAGAAAAACTAGAAAATGAAGTTGATTCATTAGAATTTATGAATGACGAGTGTGCTGAAATCAACATGGTTGAGACGCGAGCATCATCAGCTTCACAAGGTGCTCCAGCAGCTGCAAAAAGAGATGAACCGGAAGTGTTGAGAGCACGACTTCAAGAGAAGGATGATACAATTTCCAAGATGGCAAAGAGGATGGAAGAGATGGCTGCCGCTTTAGCCACTCTCCAGAGTCAGGTACAACCTCAAAAAGAAACACCCCCAGAGATCATCCATATTGCAGATGGAGGAAAATAGATCACATCCGTCAACGGAGACAAGCCACCAAAGAAGGATTCTGCACAAAGCATGATTCAAGAAAAGGACATTAAAAACATGGTAGAACAGCAGGTGCGAGAAGCCCTAGCACAATCTAAGAGTGGAGTATCTATTCAGACGGATAGACCTTACCCCGAAGAGTTCGATGCAGTCCAATACCCGAAAGGCTTCATACCACCTTTGTTTAAGACTTTTGATGGAACGGGAAACCCTCGGCAGCATGTCGCACATTTTCGTGTTAGTTGTTGTAATGCCGGTGGGAGTGACGCTCTACTCTTCCGTCAGTTCGTCAGCAGTTTGTCAGGGATTGCCTTCGACTGGTACGCAGAATTACCGAACGGTTCAGTAAAGACCTTTTCAGAACTAGAGAATATCTTCGTTAAGCGGTTTGTCGAGGCTCAGCACCACATCACTATCGGTGATCTAGTGGTGGAGCAACAGAAGCCGAACGAGACTTTAGTGGATTGCATACTTCGATGGAGGAATTTAAGCATGAAGTGTGAACCACAGCTTCAAGAACAACATGAAGTCGGCATCTTGCTCAAGAGTATTCATGGGCTGATAGCACTTCTCCTTAAAGGATTTACAATCAATACTTTCGAGAAGTTGCTTAGCAAGGCCGGGAGCTTGCAAGAAGAAGCAAAGCGGTTAAGCTTTGTAGACAAGACCGATAAGCGAAAAGCGCGAAGACATTTGAAAAGAAATGCGGAATCGGTCACGGCAGCAGGGTAAGGGCAAGCAGCCGGTTCAGATACAGCCAGAGCGGCCACAGCCTAGTTACCAACCACCGCAACAGACATACCAACAACCACCACAAGGCTATCGACAACCTCGGCAGGCTATCGACAACCTCGGCGAGGCTACCAAGCAACCTTGTCCGAGCTATCAGTCGCCTCAGCATTATGAACAACTGCCTTGTTCATCGCGTACCTTAAGAGAACTTCTAAATAGAGAATATCCATTCAAAACTGAAGCAATAGCGAAGATGTTCCGCAGTTTAATGAAGACACTAGATTTTTAGCTGGCAGAGCCCAAGAGGCCGGAGGAAGTCAATAAGAAAGATCATCCGAACTATTGCCCTTACCACCAGATGCTCGGACACAAGATAGAGGATTGCATCACTTTCAAGAGTTGGCTTGATGACAATCTCCGGAAAGGGAACATAACGATCCCAAAGGAATACATGAAGGAACCCTAGAAAGGAGGTTCCGTCAATGTTATTTCAATGGATCCCATTGTTCCGATAGACCCGTACACGACCGATGATGGATGGAGTACCGTCTGGACAAAGTCTTCAAAGAAAATTTTGGATCACATCCAGATCGCTTCGGTACGCGCTTCAACTCAGAGTTTGAAACCTGTCGCCCAGCACTATCACTTGCGATTGAAGAACCGCCCCAGGAGGAGGAGAAGATCGTGGAAGAAAAGAAGAACGAGACTCCGAAGGGTATACTAGGGGCTGCTTATCCTAGGATGGTTGTTTCAGATTCGGGGGAGAAATCCCTTGAACTCCTGACTCTGTATGATTATCTGCTCGCCCCGGCGGGATCTTATAATGATAAGGGTTATGGCGTTGGCTACGTTTTGACTGTTTCTAACGATTACGTAACTAGCGACAACCGGCTTAATCCGGATCTCGATTCCAATACAAATAACGATTCTCAAATCATACAAAACCTCGATGACCACGACGAAGAAGATGTTCACAAAGGAGGCTACGAAAGCTCGACAAGCAACAAGTCCATTTGTGAATTCCGAGGAGCTCCGATCACGATAGAATTAGAACCATCAGACACCAAAGCAACTTTAGAAGAGCAAGTTGTTCCAATTCAAGAGGAGACAACAGTAAATTTAGAAGAGATAACAGAGGTCAATCTAAGAAGCGGACAAGTTCTACCCCCCGAGAATGGGTCCAAAGGATAAAGGAAAGCAGGTGGTTGCTCAGGAAGAGTCAACCCCAGCAGAGAAACTGCCCATTCGGGAAGAAACCGAGGAACATGATAATAAAGTGGACTACAACGTGCTAGCCCATCTTAGGAAGCTACCAGCCAAACTAAGCATATACGACGCTTTGATCCTGTCAAAGGAGATGAGGGAGGCTTGATCAAGGCTTTACTTGATCCAGAGATTTGTTTAGCTCAAATGGCCGGTAATTCCTTCGACGAGGTTTGCTCGTTAAGAGAACAGCGAGGTGTTACCTTCACGGACAATGATCTATTACTGGGAATAGCTGATCACAACCGACCGTTATACATTTCAGTCACTATTGGAAAGTTTACGCTCTCAGAGTGTTGGTTGATCCGGGAGCATCAATCAACATAATGAATCTTCAGACGCTAGCATATTTGGAAATTGATGCTCGTGAGCTTGAAGCAGACAAGATGTTATTAAGAGGCTTCAATCAAAAAGGAGAAAGAGCTCTTGAATCGATAACACTACTAATGAAGACTGGTGATTTAGCAAAGATAACCGCAAAATTCCACATAATTGATTCTGAGACATCGTTCAATGCTCTACTCGGGTCGGCCATGGATCCATGAAAAATCGGATGGTACCGTCGTCTCCGCACCAGATGCATAAAGTATTACGAAGGAGGGGAATAAGTGCATCAAAGGTGATTTGCAACCGTTCTCCGTGCACGAAATTGGAATTCATGAAGATGCGACCTACTACGCGCCTCCGAAGAAAACAATCTTTTCCAGAAATACCATACCAAATGAAGCAAAAGAAATTCGAGATGATGAAGAACCTGAAGTTCTAGTCCAACAGTTACTCACCACTCCCTTACTGGTGAGATGGTGAAGATTTCTCCAGAACTCGCACCCGAGGTCGAGGCCGGGGACGAGGACGTGGAAGAAATGTTGGAACAGTTGGACAGAAGAAACCGGTCATCGATGTTGATTGGGAGAACAATTTCGAAGAAGAAGAAGAAATTGAGAAAGAAGCAGCGACAATAAGTCAGAAGGAACCACAATTCAAGATTTCTCTCGAAGATGAAAAGAATGAAGAATATAAATCAATGTACGAGAAGATTTCCTAAATAGTTTATATAAACGAGCACCGCACCACAAATCGTGTATGTATCACGATGAATACACACACTGCTTGATGATGGGGCTCGATTAAATAAACTAAAAGATTTGTGACATCCGTTTGGTCTGCGAACCAATTTTATAAGCCTACAAGTTCCCCTGCTTAATATAAATGAATTAAGCAGGGTTTATATTACCTGGGTTCTTAAAGTTCCCTATAAGGGCAAGCCCTTATAGTTAATTACATCTTAAATGAAGGGAATCATTTAAGAAAACTCTCGATAATGATTAGTGTTTTTGCTTTCAAGAATTTCAAAGTTTAAGGTTTTCAAATGATTGGATTTTGGAATTTTCAATAGGGATTAGCTCAAATTTGGAACAGTTTATTTTAAGAGTCCAAAGGAAGAGAAGTAGGAGAAGTTGAGGATCCAAGAAGAATCTTGGCAACTTCCCAAACTATCCTATTGTTTGGTTTGAATTTGAGAATATCATTTAATGTTTCAATCCTGCCCATTTTAATTAATTAGTACTTATGTTGTATGACATGATCATATAAATAGCCTCGAAGATGTGAGGGTTTATGTCGTACTAAACGACTACCTCGGAGTCTTAAGGCCAGTTAGGGCATAATTTACATAACATGATTATGCAAAATTCTAACGAAAAGTTGAGGATTTATGTTGCACTAGGCAAACTACCTCGAAGTCCTATGGCTTAGTTATTTAATTATAAGAATGTTTTGCTGAAATAGATCCGGGTTTTGCTGATGACGATGGCCGAGCTGCCCACCATGCTCCAAGTTCCTTGTTGTTGCAGAGGTTTAGTTTTAGAAGTCATAAATCAGGAGATGAGAGAAGTGTTTTGGTTTAGAGAAAATCTTAAAATCCAAGTGTTTTTTAATATTTTAATTAAAATAAATCTTAAAGTTGTTTAAACAGAACCGATTAAGATCCCACGGTTCCATCATCCCGGTACCGTTATTTTCGTCGAATTCACTTAGTCTAGATGAATTTGTTAAACTCAACTGAATGAGTTCCACACTTTCATTTAAACCGTGGGAAATCCCATTAGCAACACGTGGGTTACATCATCCAAGGTATTCCTGATCATTCAACGAGACGTTTTAATTTAGTTGCAATTGTAGTTTTGTTGTTCTATTTGTGATTACATTTTGAGTTGTTTTATATTTTGGAATGTTGTGGCAGTGAATTTTATTTTGCAATGACTTTTAATTTAGTTTTGGTTTCAATTTAGGGACTATCCTAAAGGTTTTAGTTTTCATGCAACAGTTTTATTTATCATGCAAGAAAAAGTAAAGTACAGTGCATGTAAGTAAATTGCAATAAAGTAAATTGCAATTAAATAAAAGTGTACCTGGAGGGTCTTCCCGTCATCCCAAGCTGCACTTAAAACACATGTTAATGCATTTAAATATATTTTTGCAAGAAATACCTAGGTAAAGCTAAGGGAAAGGGTTTTGGTTGTCTACCAGATTCCTAATCCTATAACTAGTTGTCTCTTATGACGTCTAGGTTCTTGGTTTGTTTTAAGGATGATTTTCTTCATCAAAGAACAATTAAATTCAGTTGTTCTTCTAAAACATCTCGTCGTATTGAGGAAGTGCTTAGGACTAGTCCTAAACATCTTTTCAGTATTTCTGGGATTTGTTTTGAGTCCAAGTAAATTTAGTTGCACAGGTGAATTAATCATCCAGGAGTTTAGTTAAGCTTTGTCTCTTGCTCAGTGAACTTATGTACTTGATTACCTGATGAATGAAGTGACATCTCACTTAATATTCTATTTAAGAGTTATAATAATTAAAGCCTTTAAGGGTAAGTTGGTTTATTGAGAATTTTAATCAAATTTGAGTTAATGATTTAAAGTGTTTTAGTTTGATTATGAGGTTTTAATTAATAATTTTAAGTTTGGAATAGTGTTCAAATTATTTTAGATTTAATTTAAATCTTTACACTTTCAGTTATCTTAATATTTCAAATTGATGCTCATGTTTCAAATTCACTTAGATAGAAAGAGGTGTTGAAATTATTGATATATTTTGATTTAACTCTTAATAATTTCATTTAGGTTTGTTGTTAAATGATTTTTAATTTAATTTAATTCAATTTGATTTTAATTTAATTTAACTTTATTTAATTTAATTTTAATTTAATTTTAGTTTCAATTTAATTTTAATTTTATTTAATTTTAATTTAATTTAATTTTAGTTTAATTTAAATTTAATTAAATTTTATTTAATTTTAATTTTAGTGTTAATTGTTAATTTGGATTATTATTTTAATTTTTAGTTAAGAATTAAATATTGTTAAAGTGACTTATTTAGGGATTTGTAAATTAAGGAATAAATATCCTCTTAATAATATCCCTATTTTTAATAATTCAAATTTAAATATATCCTTTCTAAAACTTAAATCATTTAATTAATTAAAGTTTCATTTTGATATTTTCAAAGTATTTAATGTGTCTCTACCTTTTAATTTCCCTAAGTTTCAATCATCCAAGAGAAAATTAAAATCAAATATTTTACCCCCCCAATTTTGATTAAACCTAAAATTTTTAATTAAGGGTTAAAATTCTTAATTACCTTTATGCCCTTTTAAGCTTATTTATCTCATAACTCACTAAATTGAGCTCAAATGAATTTGAAATTTTTATGTCACCTCACTCACATGTCAATTAAGACATTAGAGGAGAAAATGTGATTTTTCTGAATTTAATTTATTTATATAATTATTTTTAGTAGAAAATAAGGGTTTTCAAAGAAAATTCAACAACATGACCAAGGAAAGGTTTCTATCCCTAAGAAAATTAGAGGGTGTTCCTAATAACTAGAGGACCACTTGGACCAATTTTTGTGATTTTTTGAATTATATTTTATTTATTATAATTATTTTGAGTTTGAGAGTATTAATTAATTATAAAATAAAATAAAAGTTAAAAAATAGATTTTATATTTTTCTTAAAACTCTCTAACCTCAAGGAGTTCAGAGAAATAAATTTTATAATTTTCTGATTTTTATTTGATTTATAAGAATTATTTTAGTGAAAAAGGCTAAAAACTCATTTTTTTAATATTAAAAATTACATTAAGCCTTTAAAATCCAATATCTTATCCTAGGGACTTAGGAAAAATATTTGGTTTGTTCCTAAGTGATTAGGAGTCAAAATGTGACATTTTTATGATTTTTAATATTTTTGTGATTTTTATTATTTTTTTTAATTATTAAAATATTAAAATATTGTGAAAAATCAACTTTTTTAGAAAATTCCAATTTTAATTTTCCTGAACTCCTCTGATATCAAAGAAGCTCCAAAACCATTTTTGCAAATTTTTTAAAAGTATTTTTGGAGTTATGAATTTTAAAGTTTAATTTTAGTTATGTGACTTAATTAATCCATTTAGTGGGGTTAAACATTTCCAATTGATTCCAAATTTTTATGTGAGGTCTCTCTGATCCTAAAGATCAGTAGAGAATTGTTTTTAAGTTCTTTTAATGTGTGGTTAACCCTAATTAATTAAAGTTCAGTTTTAGGGGTTTGGGCCAATTAAGGTTAATATGAATGAATTAACTCAAAATATATGTTTCATAGGGTCCTCTGGTCCTAAAAAACATCACCAAATTTCCTAGAATTTATTTTATAACGTGCTAATTATTAGAATTAAAATACCTAAAACAGTGACATGAACTTGAAAATTCAATAAATTTTCACACAGATGGCCTCTGACCTTGAAAAATTCAGGGAATGTTCCCAAGAACAGAGGCTTCAAAAGCCCTATGGTCTCATGCCATGGTGAATTATCTATGCAAATGAAGAATCAAAATACTGAAAACAGTAAATAAATTATAAAAAATAAAATGCCCATCCAATTAACTTGATTTCTTTTCCACGTTATGCTCCTTTGTTCACTGAGCAAGAGGGTATTTTCATTTTATTTTTGTGATTTTTCTATGCAAAGATATGAATTTTTGAAATTCAGGGCATTTAATTAATTCAGAAATTAGGAATTTATCTACTTATCCACGCGGCGCCGCGTCAACCTCGGCAGCTCCGAAGCCCCTACGTGTCGCGCTCCCATTTGACGCCGCCACTTGAGTCGGCGGCCACCCGTCCCGCGGTTCATGTATCATTGCACCGTCTGACTTGATCTCGGCCATTCGCTCGATACACGCGCGATCCAACGGCTACTGGTCATCGTCTACGACTGGTGTGCACCCGTGTCTGTCCACACTAAAACCCTAAGATCTCACTCGATTCTCAATGGATTTTTGTGTTCTTATGCTCTATGGATTCGTCTTGGAGAGAAGAACACATCCATATGGTTTATAAGCTATGAAATTAACCCAAACAAAAGGGAGAATTCGCTGGAAGATCGGGGGAAGAATGAGTTCATACCTTTGCTCGTAGAAGTGAAGCTTCGATATGAGAGTTGTGTCACCTTCGATCGAGTTCGTGCAAGCTCCGCATGAAGTCCCTGGCTCTGAGGAATTTTCTAGTTATGAAAGTGACCAAGGTCGATCACAAAGCTTGGAGGCTGGAAGCAATGGCTGGCCTGGTGAGGGGGGCTTTTGCTGGGGAACTTCTCCTCTTGGTCTGGTGAAGGTGTAGGATCAATCAATTTGGGGATTGGCTCACTGTGGTGAAGTGTCCTATTTTTCGGGTGGATTTTCAACTCGAAATCGAGCTCGCAGCAGAGGGTTTTAGGGCTCGGATTTTAGTGAGGACCAAGTTCTCTATGCCTAGAGAGGGGTCTGGAATGATTTTTGCAGAGTTTTGGTAAGGTTTGGTTCAACTCTTCCTTTGGCCGAGAGGTGGTGGTGTTTAAATAGAGGTGGCTGGAGGGCTTCCCAGGGGGAATTGGAGCTAGGATCAGCTGCTCAGAAGAGGAGAAGAACAGCAAAGGTGTCTATTTGGGTTAGGACAGCTCAGCCGAGGAGAATTGAAAATTTTGGCTCACATGGAGCTCTCGGCCATGGTGTTTTCCGGCGACCCGTGGTGGCCGGCCGGCTGTGCATCGGTCACCATCTCGACCAGGTGAGGTCGTGGTCGGTTCAGTGCAAGTAATCGGCTATTGCCATGTGTAAGGAGGTTCGATTAAAATGGCATGGGGTAAGGGTCATTTTGGCTTAATTTGGTCCAATGAATGGATTAATCTAGGTGCACCTCCCCAAGGCTGGTTTGGGTCGAAGATAAAGCCATTTGGATCGGCTTGATTAGTGCGGTCAAGTCACAATCCAAGTACAATTAGGCTTAAGCATGAGTTAGTGGAGACATGGGAATGGTTAATGACTCTTAAGGAGTGCTTAAAGGCTCTCCTCCTTTTGCCACTTATGGGGTGTTGATAATCCTAAGATTCTCATGGCTCTCATGTGGCTTGTGCATGGCTCCAAGGCTTGCTTATGGCTTAGGAATGGCTTGGCTCACTTGCATGAGAAAGGGATTTTGGGATTTTTGAAATTTAGGGGTATTTTGGCATGATGCTTGATTTAGATTTATTTGATGATGGAATTGGAACTTAGGGAATGTTTTTGATTAAATGGATGACAAATGAAAATGTCATATGGGCTTTAGAATCAATTTTGGGCTTTTGAAGTTGTCTTGGGATGGGCTTTTAAAGTGGTTTAAGGAAGTGGGCTTTTGGATTTTAAAAGGGCTTTTGGATGAATATTTTGTGAAGGATTGTGCCAAATAAATGTTGCAATTGGTTTAGGCATGTGTCATGAGTGGTTTGGAACAAGTATGAAGTGATTTTGAATTGAATTGGGTTTAATGTGGGCTTTTTTGGTAAAGGGTTTAATGTGAATGCTTGATTTGATGGGCTAACGACTTATCGTCAGGCGGGTTTCCTGTCTGCAAGTAGTCTATTAATGGCTGCTGCCAATCTTCTGTATTTTCTATCACTGTTGCAATTGTTTCTTCTGCTTTTCTTTCTGATTTATGTATTGTATCCATGTCGAGCCGTGATAGGACTTGTCGTCCTCGAACCGACACTTCAACCGACTCATCCTCCGACAAACGGAAATTCCTTTGCAAGGCGGGCTAACGCATCGGCGAGAGCATTTTCTTTTCTGGGAATTTTTTAGATCGTTACATTTGGAATTTGTTCCAACAACTGCATGGCATACTTAAAGTACCGCTCGAGTCTTGGCTTTAAAATTCTGTACTGTCCAGCGACCTGTTGAATGATCAACTGAGAATCTCCGTAGATGTTGATGTTTGTTACTCCCATCTGAATGGTTAATTCCAATCTGGTTATGAGGGCTTCGTATTCTGCCTCGTTGTTTGTACACGGTTATGTTAAGTGGTAGGAGTATCTTAACATCCCCCGCTCCGGTGTTATAAAGATTAGTCTGATTCCTGCCTTACCGGGCACTATCGTTTGTAATTCTTTGTCCTTCTGTGCTGAGGACACACCGTCGAAGTATAGTTCCCAACGTCGATCATCAGGGTCTTCTAGGCTCATTATCTGCTCGTCAGGCAAATTGTCGTCGAGAGGCGAATCCGCCGGCAAAGGGTGTGTTGCGAGGAAGTCTGCTAGGACTTGTCCCTTTACGGCGCGAAGAGGAACGAAAGTTATGTCGAATTGCAATAGTATCATCGACCACCTGGAAAGTCTGCCAGAAAGCGTCAGTCGAGTCATCAAGTATTACAACGGATTAACTATCGAAATAAGGTTGCCCTTACGAGAAAGCATGTAATGCCTGAGCTTTTGCGTGGCGAAGATCAGGGCCAAACAATGCTTCTCAATCAGAGGATACTTTACTTCCGTCGGGATTAGACGACGGCTTAGGTAGTAGAGGGCATTTTCTTTTCCCTCGTCATTGACCTGGGCTAGCAGGGCTCTGAGAGAATCGTCTAAAGTCGCAGTATAAAGTATCAAGGGTCTACCTGAGATTGGGGCTGCTAAGACAGGAGTTGTCATTAAATATTGCTTAACGTCCTTGAAAGCCCGCTGGCATTTCTCATCCCAAACGAATTTGGTGTCCTTTTTGACTAATGTCGAGAAGGGCTGACACCTACCTAACAAGTTCGAGATAAAGCGTCGAAGATATGCCAACTTCCCTTGAAAGGATCGTAGTTGTTTCAAAGTTTTGGGAGGAGGCATTTCTAAAATAGCTTTAATCTTCTCCGGATCGATTTCAATCTCACGATGTCGGACAACAAATCCTAAGAATTTCCCAGAGGTGACGCCGAAGGCGCATTTTAAGGGATTCATCTTAAGGTTAAATTGTCTTAGTCGCTCGAAAACAATTCTTAAATCATACAGGTGATCTTCCTTCGCTTACTTTCGATGACCACATCATCCACGTAACGACTCGACTTGGTTGTGAATGAGATCATCAAAAATCTTCGTCATCGCTCTTTGGTATGTTGCTCCTGTGTTCTTTAGTCTGAATGGCATTACTGTGTAACAATACACTCCGATCGGCATTCTGAATGTCGTGAGCTTTTCGTCTTCTGGTGTCGTCTTTATCTGATTTTATCCTGATGATCCATCCATGAAATAGAAGATTTCATGTGTTGAAGCGATCTCAATTATCAATTCTGGGATTGGTTGTGGAAATTCATCCTTTGGACATGCTTTATTCAAATCTATGAAGTCTACGCAGATTCGGATCTGTCCATTCTTCTTTCTGACTGGTACCACGTTGGCTAACCAAGTTGGATATTGTTCTTCACGGACAAATTTAGCGTCTATTAGCTTCTTAACTTCGGCTATTACTTGTTGCTCAATTTCTAGACGCATTCTTCTGGGAGCTTGTCTGACTGGAACGGAAGTAGGATCCACTCCTAGCCTGTGAACTGCAACTTCTGGAGCTAATCCTGGCATTTCGTCGTAACTCCAAGCAAAATAGTCCTTGAATTCCATTAATAGCTTGATTATGTCTTCGGAGTCTTCTTTATTGAGTAAGGAGTTAACTAAGGTCGGCCTAAGCTTTTCGCTAGTACCTAAGTTAACTTCCATTACCTCGTCTATTGTAGATTTGATTTCTTCTTCGAATTCTGGTGGAGCGTATCCGATTGGTAGATCCTCGAGATCTTCTGAAGCTTCCAAGCAGTCTTTATTAGGTTTGTGAGTGACAACCAAGAAAAATCCCGTATCATCAACTGATCCTACTGTGCCGAATCCGAGACCATGTTTTGAATTGGGAGGCCGACCGGCATTATTCCATAATTTTTCAAAGTGTTGTGATTGGCCTTTTGTTCATCGTCGAGGTAAGACACCGCGTTGAATTAAATTTTGAACACAGGGAGAGTACCACTCAAAAGGTAGTTACATTAATTCAGAAGAAGTAACATCTCACTTTCAGTTTAGGAAGAAGAAGCACCACGGTAGAACTTGATTGGCTTAGCACCACCTGTTGACCTCATTTTTGATGAGGTCTCTTCTTTTCTCACTCCTTAGTACTTAGGATCTAGCCATAGGCTTTTCCTTTGACTAATCTTAGAGGACTAGAAGTGGATCCCACCCTTTAGAAATTTAAACACCTCTTGACTCCCTGCAAACCCCACAAGCTTGATTGTAGACCCCTCATCACCTAGAGGGTTGAAATCAAATGTGGAGGTTTAAAGGATGAGTTCCCTATAGGACTTTTTGGCCTTAGGAACACCCTGGATGGCCTGGTCTGGTGAGGGTTGACTTGCACATACATTACACTCTCACACACATTCCAAGTCCTAAAACTACACTCTCACCCAACTTGACTTCCTGACTCATATAGGAAATTCATATGGATGGTCCTTAACCCCTAAGCCCCTGGCTAAGAGGGTTAGGAACAACATAGTGAATGCCTCAAATGAGTCCTCTCATTGCTCATATGGGCTTAATATGGCTTCATGGCTCAACCAAAGGGATTCCATTTTACTCAAATTTGATCAATCTTCATTTTTCCAAAATTTCAATTTTTGACCCCCAAGGCCCTTCACCCACTAAACCTACCAAATGTCCTTGAAATGACCCAAAATTTGCTAAAATTACCTAAATTACCCAAAATTCTTCAAAATTAGTCCTAAACATTTCCCCCCACTCAAATTGATCATCCATAGCCAAAAATACCAAAAATTCCAAAAGTACCCCCCAATACCCTCCAAATACCCAAAATGCCCTTCTTAGCCCAAAAATCTAAAAAATTCTATAAATTCCCAGAAAATTTCATAAAATCTCAAATATTCCCAATTTCATTTTGTTCAACTACACCATGGGCCAATTTTGCCAATTTACCCCACTTTTACCAAAACCCCCAATTTGACCCATTCGCAACCCAAGTGAATCCAATGTCAAACCAAACCACCCCAATTGATCTCAATTCTGGTCCAATTCAATTCTAAACTTCAATTCAATATCCTAAACATCAATTTAGACCAAATCTAATTCCAATTTGATTGACATTTGAGCCCAATTTCAATTTGAGGCCTAAGGCCCAATTTTGGCCCATGACCTAAACCTAGCTCAAACCAACCCAATTCAACTCCAATTGTCCCCAAATATTTTCTAAAGCCTTCCTAACATCCCCATAAACAAAACACTAACTTGATTTGCCCAAAATTTGGACCTAAACTCGACCCAAACCTAACCCAAAACCAAAATCCCTTAAATTGACCTAAGCCCAAATCCCAAAATCAAAGCCCAACCAAAGTTGAAAACTCTTTGTGACACTCCCATGAACATTTCTCAACATTAATTTTACACCAAATCCAAATTTAGCTCAACCTTAGCCCAAGCTAGCCCAATTTGGCCTACCTTGGCCCCTTTACCAAAAAAGCCCACATTAAACCCAATTCAATTCAAAATCACTTCATACTTGTTCCAAACCACTCATGACACATGCCTAAACCAATTACAAAATTTATTTAGCACAATCCTTCACAAAATTTTCATCCAAAAGCCCATTTTAAAATCCAAAAGCCCACTTCCTTAAACCACTTTAAAAGCCCATCCCAAGACAACTTCAAAAGCCCAAAATTGATTCTAAAGCCCATATGACATTTTCATTTGTCATCCAATTAATCAAAATCATTCCCTAGGTTCCAATTCCATCATCAAATAAATCTAAATCAAGCATCATGCCAAAATACCCCTAAATTTCAAAAAATCCCAAAATCCCTTTCTCATGCAAGTGAGCCAAGCCATTCCTAAGCCATAAGCAAGCCTTGGAGCCATGCACAAGCCACATGAGAGCCATGAGAATCTTAGGATTGTCAACACCCCATAAGTGGCAAAAGGAGGAGAGCCTTTAAGCACTCCTTAAGAGTCATTAACCATTATCATGTCTCCCCTAACTCATGCTTAAGCCTAATTGTACTTGGATTGTGACTTGACCCCACTAATCAAGCTGATCTAAATGGCTTTATCTTCAGCCCAAACCAGCCTTGGGGAGGTGCACCTAGCTTAATTCATGAATTGGACCAAATTAAGCCAAAATGACCCTTACCCCATGCCATTTTAATCAAACCTCCTTACACATGGCAATAGAAATCGCTTGCACCAAACCCCGCCCCGACCTCACTGGTCAAGATGGTGACCAATGCCTGGCCGGCCAGCCACCTAGGTCGCCGGAAAACACCATGGCCGAGAGCTCCATGTGAGCCAAAATTTTCAATTCTCCCTGGCTGAGCTGTCCCAACCCAAATGGACACCATGGCTGTTCTTCTCCTCTCCTGAGCAGCTGATCCCAGCCTCCAATTGCCCCTGGGGAGCCCTCCAGCCACCTCTATTTGCTCAGTGAACAGAGGAGAATAATGTGGAAAAGAATCAAGTTAATTGGATGGGTATTTTACTTTTAATAATTTATTTACTATTTTCAGTATTTTGATTCTTCATTTGCATAGATAATTCACCATGGCATGAGGCCATAGGGCTTTTGAAGCTTCTGATCTTGGGAACATTCCCTGAATTTTTCAAGGTCAGGGGTCATCTCTGTGAAAAGTTATTGAATTTTCAAGTTCATGTCACTGTTTTAGGTATTTTAATTCCAATAATTAGTATGTTGTAAAATAAATTCTAGGAAAATTTGGTGATGTTTCTTAAGACCATAGAACCCTATGAAAAATATATTTTGAGTTAATTCATTCATATTAACCTTAATTGGCCCAAACCCCTAAAACTGAACTTTAATTAATTAGGGTTAACCACACATCAAAAGAACTTGAGAACAATTCTCCACTGATCTTTAGGATCAGAGAGACCTCATATAAAAATTTAGAATCAATTGGAAATGTTTAACCCCACTAAATGGATTAATTAAGTCACATAACTAAAATTAAACTTTAAAAATTCATAACTCCAAAAATACTTTTCAAAAATTCATAAAATAGTTTTGGAGCTTCTCTGATATCAGAGGAGTTTAGAAAAATTAAAATTGGAATTTTCTAAAAAAGTTGATTTTTCACAATATTTTAATATTTAATAATTAAAAATAATAATAATAATCACTAAAATATTAAAAATCATAAAAATGTCATATTTTGACTCCTAATCACTTAGGAATAAACTAAATATTTTTCCTAAGTCCCTAGGATAAGATATTAAATTTTAAAGGCTTAATGTAATTTTTAATATTAAAAAAATGAGTTTTTAGCCTTTTCCACTAAAATAATTCTAATAAATCAAAGAAAAATAAAAAAATTATAAAATTTGATTCTCTGAACTCCTTGAGGTCGGAGAGTTTTATGAAAAATATAAAATCCATTTTCTAACTTTTATTTTATTTTATAATTAATTAATACTCTCAAACTCAAAATAATTATAATAAATAAAATTTAATTCAAAAAATCACAAAAATTGGTCAAAGTGGTCCTCTGGTCATTAGGAACACCCTCTAATTTTCTTAAGGACAGAAACCTTTCCTTGGTCATGTTGTTGAATTTTCTTTGAAAACCCTTATTTTCTACTAAAAATAATTATATAAATAAATTAAATTCAGAAAAAACACATTTTCTCCTCTAATGTCTTAATTGACATGTGAGTGAGGTGACATAAAAATTTCAAATTCATTTGATCTCAATTTAGTGAGTTATGAAATAAATAAGCTTAAAAGGGCATAAATGTAATTAAGAATTTTAACCCTTAATTAAAAACTTTAAGTTTAATCAAAATGGGGGGGTAAAATATTTGATTTTAATTTTCTCTTGGATGATTGAAACTTAGGGAATTTAAAAGATAGAGACACATTAAATACTTTGAAAATATCAAAATGAAACTTTAATTAATTAAATGATTTAAGTTTTGGAAAGGATATATTTAAATTTGAATTATTAAAAATAGGGATATTATTAAGAGGATATTTATTCTTTAATTTAAAAATCCCTAAATAAGTCACTTTAACAATATTTAATTTTTAACTAAAAATTAAAATAATAATCCAAATTAACAATTAACACTAAAATTAAAATTAAATTAAAATTAAATAAAATTATATTAAATTTAAATTAAACTAAAATTAAATTAAATTAAAATTAAATAAAATTAAAATTAAATTCAATTTAAAATTAAATTAAATAAAGTTAAATTAAATTAAAATCAAATTGAATTAAATTAAATTAAAAATCATTTAACAACAAACCTAAATGAAATCATTAAGAGTTAAATCAAAACATATCAATAATTTCAACACCTCTTTCTATCTAAGTGAATTTGAAACATGAACATCAATTTGAAATATTAAGATAACTGAAAGTGTAAAGATTTAAATTAAATCTAAAATAATTTGAACACTATTCCAAACTTAAAATTATTAATTAAAACCTCATAATCAAACTAAAATACTTTAAATCATTAACTCAAATTTGATTAAAATTCTCAATAAACCAACTTGCCCTTAAAGGCTTTAATTATTATAACTCTTAAATAGAATATTAAGTAAGATGTCACTTCATTCATCAGGTAATCAAGTACCTAAGTTCACTGAGCAAGAGACAAAGCTTAACTAAACTCCTGGATGATTAATTCACCTGTGCAACTAAATTTACTTGGACTCAAAACAAATCCCAGAAATATTGAAAAGATGTTTAGGACTAGTCCTAAGCACTTCCTCAATACGACGAGATTTTTTAGAAGAATAACTGAATTTAATTGTTATTTGATGAAGAAAATCATCCTTAAACCAAACCAAGAACCTAGACGTCATTGGAGACGACTAGTTATAGGATTAGGAATCTGGTAGACAACCAAAACCCTTTCCCTTAGCTTTACCTAGGTATTTCTTGCAAAAATATATTTAAATGCATTAACATATGTTTTAAGTGCAGCTTGGGATGATGGGAAGACCCTCCAGGTACGCTTTTATTTAATTGAAATTTACTTACACGCACTGTAATTTACTTTTTCTTGCATGTTAAATAAAACTGTTGCATGAAAACCAAAACCTTTAGGATAATCCCTAAATTGAAACCAAAACTAAATTAAAATTCATTACAAGATAAAATTCACCGCCACAACATTCCAAAATATAAAACAACTCAAAATTTAATCACAAAACAAAACAACAAAACTACAATTGCAACTAAATTAAAACGTCTCGTTGAATGATCGAGAATACCTCGGATGATGTAACCCACGTGTTGCTAACGGGATTTCCCACGGTCTAAATGAAAGTGTGGAACTCATTCAGTTGAGTTTAACAAATTCATCTTGACTAAGTGAATTCGACGAAAATAACGGTGCCGGGATGACGGAACCGTGGGATCTTAATCGGTTCTGTTTAAACAACTTTAAGATTTGTTTTAATTAAAATATTAAAAAACACTTAGATTTTAAGATTTTCTCTAAACCAAAAACACTTCTCTCATCTCCTGATTTATGACTTCTAAAACTAAACCTCTGCAACAACAAGGAACTTGGAGCGTGGTGGGCAGCTCGGCCATCGTCATCAGCAAAACCCGGATCTATTTCAGCAAAACTTTCTTAGAATTAAATAACCAAGCCATAGGACTTCGAGGTAGTTTGCCTAATGCAACATAAATCCTCAACTTTTCGTTAGGCATTTGCATAATCATGTTATACAAATTAAGCCGTAACCGGCCTTAGGACTCCGAGGTAGTCGTTTGGTACGACATAAACTCTCACATCTTCAAGGCTATTTGTATGATCATGTCATACAAACAGAAGTCTTAATTAATTAAAATGGGCAGGATTGAAACATTAAATGATATTCTCAAATTCAAACCAAATAATAGGATAGTTTGGGAAGTTGCCAAGATTCTTCTTGGATCCTCAGCTTCTCCTACTTCTCTTCCTTTGAACTCTTAAAATAAATTGTTCCAAATTTTAGCTAATCCCTATTGAAAATTCCAAAATCCATTCCTTTGAAAACCTTAAACTTTGAAATTCTTGAAAGCAAAACCACTAACCATTATCGAGAGTTTTCTTACATGATTCCCGTCATTTAAGATGTAATTAACTATAGGGGCTTGCCCTTATAGGGAACTTTAAGAACCCAGGTAATATAAACCCTGCTTAATTCATTTATATTAAGCAGGGGAACTTGTCGGCTTATAAAATTGGTTCGTAGACCAAACGAATGTCACAAATCTTTTAGTTTATTTAATCGAGCCCCATCATCAAGCAGTGTGTCTATTCCTCAGGATAAATACACGGTTTGTGGTGCGGTGCTCGTTTATATAAACTAAAAATATGCCGACAGCTTCTGGCGACTCTGCTGGGGACTAGTTCCTCTCTCCGTTTTTGATTAGAAGGTTTTGCTTTCATAAATCGATAGTGAGTCCATATCCCTAGTGGACCAAAACTACCATTCTTCCGGTGGAATACCCCGTTCATTTCTATCTTGGACGAGTATAGCCAACTCCTCTCGGATTTAGGAGCCACTGTTTAGACACCCCTAAACGGAGAGGTTCTGAGATCCTTTTACCTCTTTTCTGAGGTGGAGTGGACCCCCAATAGGTGTTAGTTTAGGAGCGGTTCTTCGAGTCGAGAAGTCTTGCATAAGACTTTCTTTTCCTTCCCAATTCTAAATTGGGCCCTTTACCTTTTTTATAACCTTTTTCCTTTAATCGTTTTGTTTCTAATGAACGAACCTGCTAATAAACAACCTTCTAACAAACAATCTCTTTTAAAAAATCACAAATGCACTAAGATAAATGAAAATGTGTTTGGACTCTTTCTTCTTTTCGTCCTAAACTTTACGACGGAAAGGAAGCATAATTTGGGACTGACATTCGGAATCTGCCCTGCAGAAAATGACTGCCCCAAAGTTAATCTTCTCCTTCACCAATGGAATGGACTTCGCCGTTTACAAGGATGAGCTGCCCGACAATGGAATCATCCGTTTCGGACAAGGATTCGGCAACACATATATCAAATTCATTGACGTCACTCTCTTCACACTAATGGACAAAGTGTCAGAAACTAAAGAGCCCGTGATTGAGTTCAACCTGAAATCGACTCAAGAATTCCCTCCCTTGCAAAGGATTCCAGCTGAAAGGAGTACTACTGTTCGTAGGAGGACTGTTGTCTCTACCCCCACTAGTCTAGTCATCTCTGCACCTACCCCGACTTCTGCCAAACTGAAGGGGAAGGAAATATAAGTCTGTGATGAGCCTGTCACCGTGAAAGGTACAGATTTTTCTACAATACCATCTATTTTTGAGATTGGGTCCAGTTCTAGAATTGCACCCCTAACTCGGACTCAAAGAAGAAATAGAAGCAGAAAGATCGCCAAGATCGAGAAAGCCAGAGCTACTGAAGTGGCTTTTCTAGAAGAAGTTCCTGAGGAAAGAGAAGAACCGCCCGAGTATATACCTCGTTGGAAGGGAGCGAGTTTCACCCTCTCTCGCCGCATCGGATGAAGAGAATGTCCGTAGGATCGCCACCGCATTACCCCGACCTCGCGTACTACAAGCAATTACAAAATGAAAAGGGATAAGACTACGCCATCGGCTCCTACCGCAAGCCGTTATAGAAAGATTGGCAAAAAAAGAAAGATACCCTGTATCAGAAATCTTAAGAAGGATAGGACGGGCGCCAGCTAAATCCCGCCTCGGACCGCGAATAAAGTCTGTTGCTGCCACAGAGAAACCAAAGAAGAAGATGAAAGACAGTTCACCCGTTGTTGTATCGGGTCTACAAATTAGGGAGGATACCACCTTCCAGCATATAGTCGACAGATCATCCGGTCCTAGGCTTCCGGCTGCAAGAAGGATGGTATGGCGACCTACTACTGGCGAGCTAAGACCAAAACAATGTCCTTAGAAGAAAAGTCTCGTTAGGAGACTGGAATCAGAAGAAAGTGCTACTGCAATAAAGGGGACTCCCGAGAAGGAAGTTCAACAACCGTCACGAGACAACTGCGAGACCGTGCGGAAAAGACCACTAGAGGATGCCATGGATAAATTAAGGACTGGTATCCGACAGTTAGCAAAAGAAAGAGAAGAAGAACTAGGAGATGAAGTTGACTCATCAGAGTTCATGGATGAGGAGTATGCCGAGATCAACATGGTTGAAATGCGAGCATCATCCGCCTCACAAGGTTCTCCAGCAGCTGCAGAAAGAGATGAACCGGAAGTGTTGAGAGCACAGCTTCGGGAAAGATATGATACAATTTCCCATATGGCAAAGAGGATGGAAGAGATGGCTGCTGCCTTAGCCACTCTCCAGAGTCAGGTACAACCTCAGAAAGAAACACCCCCAGAGATCATCCATATTGCAGATGGAGGAAAAGAGATCACATTAGTCAATGGAGACGAGCAACCAAAAAAGGATTCTACACAGAGCATGATTCCCGAAAAGGACATTAAAAACATGGTAGAACAGTAGGTGCGAGAAGCTTTAGCACAATCTAAGAGTGGAGCATCTATTCAGACGGCTAGACCATACCCGAAGAGTTTGATGCAGTCCAATACCCGAAAGGCTTCGTACCACCTCTGTTTAAGACTTTTGATGGAACAGGAAACCCTCGGCAGCATGTCGCACATTTTCGTGCTAGTTGCTGCAATGCCGGTGGGAGCGACGCTTTACTCTTCCGCCAGTTCGTCAGCAGTTTGTCAGGGATTGCCTTCGACTGGTACGCAGAATTGTCGAACAGTTCAGTAAAGACCTTTTCAGAACTAGAGAATCTCTTCGTTAAACTATTTGTCGGGGCTCAGCACCACATCACTATCGGTGATCTAGTGGTGGAGCAACAGAAGCCGAACGAGACTTTAGTGGATTACATACTTCAATGGAGAAACTTAAGCATGAAGTGTGAACCACAGCTTCAAGAACGACATGCAGTCGGTATCTACTTAAAAGTATCCATGGCCCGATAGCACTCCTCCTTAAAGGATTTACAATCAAGACTTTTGAGAAGTTGCTTAGCAAGGCCGGGAGCTTGCAAGAAGAGGCAAAGCAGTTAAGTTTTACGGACAAGAATGATAAGTAGAAGCCCGTGAAAACATTCAAAAAGAAATCTGGAATCGTTGCGGCAGTAGATAAGGGCAAGCAGCCAATGCAGATACCGTCAGAGCGACCGCAGCCTAGTTACCAACCACCGCAACGAACATACCAACAACCTCAGCAGGGCTATCAGCAACCTCAGTAGGGTTATCAGCAACCTCGTCCGAGCTATCAGTCGCCTCAGCGTTATGAACAATCGCCTCGTTCGTCACGTACTTTAAGAGAACTTCTAAATAGAGAATATCCATTCAAAACTGAAGCAGTAGCGAAGATGTTCCGCTGCTTAATGAAGACACTTGCAAAACTAATAAAGAGTGCTTGGAAGCCTCAGAAGACCTTGAAGATCTACCAATCAGAGATGCTCCACCAAAATTCGAGGAAGAAATCAAATCTACAATAGACGAGTTAACGGAAGTTAACTTAGGTACTAGCGAAGAGCCTAGGCCTACATTTGTTAGCTCCTTACTCAATAAAGAAGACTCCGAGGAAATAATCAAGCTACTAATGGAATTCAAGGACTGTTTTTCTTGGAGTTACAACGAAATGCTAGGATTAGCTCCAGAAGTCGCAGTTCACAGGCTAGGAGTGAATCTTACTTTTGTTCCAGTCAGACAAGCTCTCAGAAGAATGCGTCTAGAAATTGAGCAACAAGTAATAGCCGAAGTTAAGAAGCTAATAGACGCTAAATTTGTCCGTGAAGAACAATACCCAACTTGGTTAGCCAACGTGGTACCGATCGTAAAGAAGAATGGTCGGATCGGAACTGCGTGGATTTCGCAGATTTGAATAAAGCATGTCCGAAGGATGAATTTCCACTACCAATCACGGAACCGATGATCGACATTGCTTCAACACATGAAATATTTTCATTCATGGATGGATCATCGGGATACAACCGGATAAAGATCGCACCGTAAGACGAAAAGCTCACGGCATTCGTAACGCCGGTCGGAGTGTATTGCTACACAGTAATGCCATTCGGACTAAAGAACGCAGGAGCAACATACCGAAGAGCGATGACGAAGATTTTTGATGGTCTCATTCACAACCAAGTTGAGTGCTACGTGGATGATGTGGTCATCAAAAGTAAACTGAAAGAAGATCACCTGTATGATTTGAGAATTGTTTTCGAGCGACTGAGACAATACAACCTTAAGATGAATCCATTAAAATGCGGGAAATTGAAATACGGGAAATTCTTAGGATTTGTTGTCCGACATCACGGAATTGAAATCGATCCGGAAAAGATTAAAGCTATTTTAGAAATGCCTCCTCCCAAAACTTTGAAACAACTACGATCCTTTCAAGGGAAGTTGGCATATCTTTGACGCTTAATCTCGAACTTTTCAGGTAGGTGTCAGCCCTTCTCGGCATTAGTTAAAAAGGACGCCAAATTCAATTGGGATGAGAAATGCCAGCGGGCTTTCAAGGACGTTAAACAATATTTAATGACACCTCCTGTCTTAGCAGCCCCAGTCCCAGGTAGACGGTTGATACTTTATACCGCAGCTCTAGACGACTCCTCGGAGCCCCGCTAGCCCTGTGTCAATGATGAGGGAAAAGAAAATGCTCTCTACTACTTAAGCCGTCGTCTAATTCCGATGGAAGTAAAGTATCCTCCTATTGAGAAGCACTACTTGGCCCTGATCTTCACCGCACAGAAGCTCAGGCATTACATGCTTTCTCATAAGGTCAACCTTATTTCGAGAGTTAATCCGTTGCAATACTTGATGACCCGACCAACGCTTTCGCGCGTACTTGCCGTGTGGTCGATGATACTATTGCAATTTGACATAACTTTCGTTCCTCTTCGCGCCGTAAAGGGACAAGTCCTAGCGGACTTCCTTGCAAGACACCCTTTACCGGCAGATTCGCCTCTCGACGACGATTTGCCTGACGAGCAGATAATGAGCCTAGAAGACCCCGATGATCGACATTGGGAACTGTACTTCGACGGTGTGTCCTCAGCACAGAAGAACAAAGAATTGTAAACGATAGTGCCCGGTAAGGTAGGAATCGGACTAATCTTTATAACACCAGAGCGGGGGATGTTAAAATACTCTTACCACTTAACAGAACCGTGTACAAACAACGAGGTAGATTACAAAGCCCTTATAACCGGATTGGAATTAACCATTCAGATGGGAATAACAGACATCAACATCTACGGAGATTCTCAGTTGATCATTCAACAGGTCGCCGGACAGTACAAAATTTTAAAGCCAAGACTCGAGCAGTACTTTCAGTACGCCATAAAATTGTTGGAACAAATTCCAAACGTAACAATCTACAAGATTCCCAGAAAAGAAAATGCTCTCGCCGATGCGCTAGCCCGCCTTGCAAAGGAATTTGCCTGCTTGCAGGATGAGTCAGTTCAAGGACGACAGGTCCTATCACAACTCAACATGGATACAATACACAAATCAGAAAGAGCGGAAGAAACAATTGCAGCAGTGATAGAAAATACAGAAGATTGGCGGCAGCCATTAATAGACTACTTGCAGACAGGATACCTAACGGACGATATGTCATTAGCCCATCAAATCAAGAAAAGAACTTTGTCTTACACATAAATAAACAATACATTATACAGAAGGTCTTTTGATCAGATGTGGCTAAGATGCCTGAGCGGGTCCGAGGCTCGTGAAATCATTAAAGAAGTACATTCAGGACTTTGTGGCGCTCATCAGTCGGGTCCGAAAATGAAAATGAAGATTAAAAGACTAGGATACTCGCCGGCCCTCAATGATGACCGACTGTATGAAAGTTGCCAAAAGTTGTCACCAGTGTCAAGTGCACGGAGTGGTTCTACACCAACCTCCAAATGTGCTACATCTGACAATCGCGTCGTGTCCATTTCGGTGTTGGGGCACAAATATATTAGGTCCGATAAAACCGCCTTCTTCAAGAGGACATCGCTTCATCCTTGCAGCTACAGACTACTTTTCTAAATGGGCAGAAGCTATACCACTCGTAGAATTGAAGGCACACCACGTGCTACAGCTTTTCAAGAACCAAGTTGTCTACCGTTTTGGGGTACCGTGCAGATCATTTCGTATAATGGGTCTGCATTCAAAAGTACAAAGATCAACAATTTTGTCAGAAGACATGGGATCGATTGGCGATACTCAACGATTTACTACCCAAGAGCAAACGGCTTGGCTGAGGCTTTTAATAAAACTCTCGTTCAGATTTTAAAGAAAACTTTGGACGACAACAAGTGAAATTGGCACGAGAAGTTGTTAGAAGCCTTATGGGCCTACATAACGACTTTTAGAACTCCTACTCAGTCTACGCCTTACGCTTTAGTGTATGGGGTCAAGGCCGTCTTACCCCTGGAAGTTCAGCTTCCGTCACTCCGAATTGCAGTTGCAGAAAATATCACCACAGATGAAAATGCCAGACTACGACTGGAAGAATTGGAAAGCTTGGAAGGGAAAAGACTTTCCTCACAGCAGAATTTGGAACTGTATCAAGCCAAGATGATCCAGGCCCATGATAAACTGATCCGCCCAAGAACTTTAGAAGTCGGTGACTTAGTTCTTGTTCTCAGAAGACCTATTCTTGCACATCGCAAGATAGGAGGTAAATTTGAACCAACATGGGAAGGGTCGTTCGTGGTCGAGACAGTCTACTCAGGGGGTTCCTACCAACTGGTGAATTGCCGTGGAGAATGACCCATGCTTCCAATCAATGGACGGTATTTAAAGAAGTATTACGCGACCTGATGTTTCGAAGGGTGGCCTCCAAAATAGAATCTTATCCCTAGAAACATGGGTGAAATGATCACTTTGTGACTGGGCTCGAACCCAAAACAAAATAAAATGGATGATAAAAAAAATCTCATCAACGAAAATGTTAAAAAGAAAACATTGGGAAATCATAATAATAAAATGTCAATCTTTCCTTTTAAATCCATTCATTCCTGATATTTTCTCATCTCTTCCTACTTCCTTTAAATTTAAAAGAAGTGAATAAGAATTTTTAAGTGTTTTTTTTCTTATTGTTCTTGTTCTTAGTACGACCCCTGATCCTTTCCTTATTTTTTCGTAGGGAAATGTCGAACGGGCGGTTGGTTCTAAACTTTAGAAATGGCGTGAGTCTAGCACTTGATGAATAGAGGGTGAGGGATGGAGCAGTGATAGAGATTGACTCAGACTTCCCACCAGCCGGCTTACAATACGAAAAAATTATTGGATCCCAGTTGATCGAGAAGAACTTCACAACTGACAAGTGATGAAAATGGGTGGCCCGAGCCACCAATCCAACAACAAGAAAAGAAAAGCAAACGCCGCTTATGCAACCGGAGAAGATAGGAAAATTAAGTCCGTGGTTGCCACAACAGAGGGTAGGCTTGTCAGCGCCGCACCTGCAGAAATTCAAGGGGTAAGGAGAACTACTCTCACTGCTACCCAGTGAAGAAATAAGAATCGTCACATTCACAAAATGTTGACCAAGTTAGCAAAAGATCAATATGAACAGACAGTGGATGCTGTTATTACAAATGCTCCAAGGAGACCGGTTCGTCAGGAACCAGAAAGAAGAAAGTCAATTCCAAGAAGGTCGGAACAAATAAAAGAAATATCAAGAAAAGCAGAAATAGAGACGGTACCTCGACGCCGAGCATATGTACCGGATCCAAAGAGTCTTGTGGTGAAAGCAACCCCGGAGGATGTCCCTATCGAGACTATCCCCGAGGAGCCGAGACATGCAGAAGAACGTGCTGGGGTTGAGCCATACATCCTGCAGTATGTTACTAGACACCGAGGACTTCAGATAATCCTGGAATACGTGCTAGAGAAAATGCAACTAGTTGAGAAGAAAACCTTTGAATACTTTGAAAGAATTGGAAGCAAGAGGGTCAACATCTTGGAACGCCTCGAGCTGCATACGGATGTTTTCTCGGATTATGAGCAACAACAAATTGTAGATCGCATCCTCGAATTACGGAAAATGGCCGAGCCGGCCGCCCGAGAGAAAAGACATATTCAGAACCCCGAAGATGGATGCCAGGAAAGGGAAGAGTTACAATCCAATGCGGATGTTGCTACAATTCTGCTACAGACAGGAAAGGAAATCCACCAGGGATACTCCGGCGCAGTGAGGTGGATCTAATGCCAAGAGTCATCAATAGAATGGTGAAAAGGATGATAACATGGAGGGTATTGCTTGCAGATTGCATACCCAACAGCTCGCATTATCAACATCTACAAGGAAGGCGACCGCATACCTCGACATATAGATCATCATGACTTTGTTAGACCCTTTTGCACGTTGTCATTCCTCGCCAAAGTGCAACATCATGTTCGGATCTGACCTCTGGATTGCAGGCCCCGGTGAGTTCCGAGGGCCGGTGGAGATACCACTACCGGTAGGTTCCGTCCTGGTGATAAAAGGAAACGGAGCAGACATTGCAAAGCATTGCATTCCAGGAGTGCCTGTAGAGCGGATCTCAGTTAATTTTCAAAGAATGGATGACAGAAAAATGCCTTACCACTTTCAGCCAGATCCAGAATTGGAGAGTCTCCGGCCCTACGACCTATGAGTTACATGGGAATAACACACCTCCAATACACATCCATGCGACATTCCTGCCAAGGGTGGCTTGGAAGGTGATGTTATTGCCCATGTTTCTTACTATTCAGACATGGATTTTTGACAGACACTTTTGGATGGATCAACAAGAAGTTTATACAGTCCGTTTTGGATTTACATGGATTGTATGAGTCATTAAATTTCTGAGAAAAATGTCATCATGACAAGATCAAGTTGTATGACGTACTTTCAGCAAGTTGGAATGAAATCGACTACGTCATATTTTGCCTTCACCTCTTTTTGTGCAAATTGACTAGGAAACGCCATTAGAGTTAAATGAACTTTGAACGAAGAACAAAAAAGAAAAGAAAATAAATGAGAATTTTTCCTAAAAATCTGAATATTAAAATGAACTTCAAATTCACATGAACACTAAATAAACAACAAAAAAATAAAAAAATGGGATTGTTAAAGGACAAACAAAATGAATCTAAATCTCAAATTGAATTCCAATCTGAATCCTCTTAGCCAGGGGCTTAGGGGTTAAGGACCATCCATATGAATTTCCTACAAGAGTCAGGAAGTTAAGTTGGGTGAGAGTGTGGTTTTAGGACTTGGAATGTGTGTGAGAGTGTAATGTATGTGCAAGTTAACCCTCACTAGACCAGGCCATCCAGGGTATTCCTAAGGCCAAAAGGTCCTATAGGGAACTCATCCTTTAAGCCTCCACACTTGATTTCAACCCTCTAGGTGATTAGGGGTCTACAATCAAGCTTGTGGGGTTTGCAGGGAGTCATGAGGTGTTTGAATTTCTAAAGGGCGGGTTCCACTTCTAGTCCTCTAAGATTAGTCAAAGAAAAAGCCTATAGCTAGATCCTAAGTACTAAGGAGTGAGAAAAGAAGAGAACTCATCAAAAATGAGGTCAACAGGTGGTGCTAAGCCAATCAAGTTCTACCGTGGTGCTTCTTCTTCCAAAACTGAAAGTGATGTACAATTTGAAGATGTTACTTCTTCCGAATTAATGGAACTACCTTTTGAGTGGTACTCTCCCTGTGTTTAAAATTTAATTCAACGTGGTGTCTTACCTCGACGATGGACAAAAGGCCGATCACAACACTTTGAAAAATTATGGAATAATGCCGGTCGGCCTCCCAATTCAAAACATGGTCTCGGATTTGGCACAGTAGGATCAGTTGATGATACGGGATTTTGCTTGGTTGTCACTCACGAACCTAATAAAGACTGCTTGGAAGCTTAAGAAGATCTCGAGGATCTACCAATTGGATACGCTCCACCAGAATTCAAAGAAGAAATCAAATCTACAATAGATGAGTTAATGGAAGTTAACTTAGGTACTAGCGAAAATCCTAGGTCGACCTTTGTTAACTCCTTACTCAATAAAGAAGACTCCGAAGACATAATCAAGCTATTAATGGAATTCAAGGACTATTTTGCTTGAAGTTACAACGAAATGCCAGGATTAGCTCCAGAAGTCGCAGTTCACTGGCTAGGAGTGGATCCTACTTCCGTTCCAGTCAGACAAGCTCCCAGAAGAATGCGTCTAGAAATTGAGCAACAAGTAATAGCCGAAGTTAAGAAGCTAATAGACGCTAAATTTGTCCGTGAAGAACAATATCCAACTTGGTTAGCCAATGTGGTACCAGTCAGAAAGAAGAATGGACAGATCAGAATCTGCGTAGACTACAGAGATTTGAATAAAGCATGTCCAAAGGATGAATTTCCACTACCAATCCCAGAACTGATGATCGACATCGCTTCAACACATGAAATCTTCTCTTTCATGGATGGATCATTAGGATACAATCAGATAAAGATGGCACCAGAAGACGAAAAGCTCACGGTATTCAGAACGCCGATCATAGTGTATTGTTACACAGTAATGCCATTCGAACTAAAGAACGTAGGAGCAACATACCAAAGAGCGATGACAAAGATTTTTGATGATCTCATTCACAACCAAGTCGAGTGCTACGTGGATGATGTGGTCATCAAAAGTAAACTGAAGGAAGATCACCTATATGATTTGAGAATTGTTTTCGAGCGACTAAGACAATTTAACCTTAAGATGAATCCCTTAAAATGCGCCTTCGGCGTCACCTCCGGGAAATTCTTAGGATTTGTTGTCCGGCATCGCGGGATTGAAATTGGTCTGATGAAGATTAAAGTTATTTAGAAATGCCTCCTCCCAAAACTTTGAAATAACTACGATCCTTTTAAAGGAAGTTGGCATATTTTCGAAGCTTTATCTCGAACTTGTCAGGTAGGTGTCAGCCCTTCTCGGCATTAGTTAAAAGGAAGCCAAATTCGTTTGGGACGAGAAATGCCAGTGGGCTTTCAAGGACGTTAAGCAATATTTAATGACACCTCCTGTCTCAGGTAGACCGTTGATACTTTATACCGCGGCTTTTGACGATTCTCTCGGAGCCCTGCTAGCCCAGGTCAATGATGAGGGAAAAGAAAACGCCCTCTACTACCTAAGCCATCGTCTAATCCCGACGGAAGTAAAGTATCCTCCAATTGAGAAGAATTGTTTGGCCCTAATCTTCGCCGCGCAAAAGCTCAGGCATTACATGCTTTCTCATAAGGTCAACCTTATTTCGAGAGTTAATCCGTCGCAATACTTGATGACTCGACCGACGCTTTCTGGCAGACTTGCCAGGTGGTCGATGATACTATTACAATTCGACATAACTTTTGTTCCTCTTCACGCCGTAAAGGGACAAGTCCTAGCAGACTTCCTCGCAGCACACACTTTGTTGGCGGATTCGCCTCTTGATGATGATTTGCCTGATGAGCAGATAATGAGCCTAGAAGACCTTGATGATCGACGTTGGGAACTATACTTCGACGGTGTGTCCTCAGCACAGAAAGACAAAGAATTGCAAACGATAAGTGCCGTGTAGACGGTGAATCGGACTGATCTTTATAACACCGGAGCGGGGGATGTTAAGATACTCCTACCACTTTAACAGAACCGTGTACAAACAACGAGGCAGAATACGAAGCCCTCATAATCGGATTGGAATTAACCATTCAGATGGGAGTAACAGACATCAACATCTACGGATATTCTCAGTTGATCATTCAACAGTTTGCTGGACAGCACAGAATTTTAAAGCCAAGACTCGAGCGGTACTTTCGGTATGCCATGCAGTTGTTGTAACAAATTCCAAATGTAACGATCTAAAAGATTCCTAGAAAAGAAAATGCTCTCGCCGATGCGTTAGCCCGCCTTGCAAAGGAATTTGCCTGCTTGCAGGATGAGTCAGTTGAAGTGTCAGTTCAAGGACGACGAGTCCTATCGCAGCTCAACATGGATAAAATACATAAATCAGAAAGAAAAGCGAAGAAACAATTACAGCAGTGACAGAAAATACAGAAGATTGGCGGCAGCCATTAATAGACTACTTGCAGACAGGAAACCTGCCTGACGATAAGTCGTTAGCCCATCAAATCAAGAAAAGAACTCTGTCTTACGCATTAATAAATAATGCATTATACAAAAGGTATTTTAATCAGATGTGGCTAAGATGCCTGAGCTGGTCTGAGGCTCGTGAAATTGTTAAAGAAGTACATTCAGGACTTTATGGCTCTCATCAGTCGGGTCCGAAAATGAAAATGAAGATTAAAAGACTAGGGTACTACTGGCCCTCAATGATGACCGACTGTATGAAAGTTGCCAAAAGTTGACACCAGTGCCAAGTGCACAGAGTGGTTCTACACTAACCTCCAAATGTGCTACATCCGACAATCGCGTCGTGACCATTTGAGTGTTGGGGCACAGATATAGTGGGTCCAATAGAATCACCTTCTTCAAGAGGACATCGCTTCATCCTTGCAGCTACAGACTACTTTTCTAAATGGGCAGAAGCTATACCACTCAGAGAAGTGATGGCACACCACGTGCTACAGTTTTTCAAGAACCAAGTTGTCTAACGTTTTGGGGTACCGCGCAGGATCATTTCAGATAATGGGTCTGCATTCAAAAGTACAAAGATCAACAATTTTGTCAGAAGACACGGGATCGATTGGTGATACTCAACGATCTACTACCCAAGAGCAAATGGCTTGGCCGAGGCTTTTAATAAAACTCTCGTTCAAATTTTAAAGAAAACTTTGGACGACAACAAGAGAAATTGGCACGAGAAGTTGTTAGAAGCCTTATGGGCCTACAGGACGACTTTTAGGACTCCTACTCAGTCTACGCCTTATGCTTTAGTGTACGGGTCCGAGGCCGTCTTGCCCTTGGAAGTTCAGCTTCCGTCACTCCGAATTGCAGTTGCAGAAAAGATCACTACAGAAGAAAATGCCAGACTACGACTGGAAGAGTTGGAAAGCTTGGAAGGGAAAAAACTTTCCGCGCGACGAGATTTGGAACTGTATCAAGCCAAGATGATCCAGGCCCATGATAAATTAGTCCGTCCCAGGACATTCAAAGTTGGTGACTTGGTTTTGGTTCTCAGAAGACCTATTCTTGCACATCGCAAGATAGGTGGTAAATTTGAACCAACATGGGAAGGGCCGTTCGTGGTCGAGACAGTCTACTCAAGAGGTTCCTACCAACTGATGAATTGCCGTGGAGAATGACCCATGCTTCCAATCAATGGACAGTATTTATAGAAGTATTACGCAACCTGATGTTTTGAAGGGTGGCCTCTAAAGTAGAATCTTATCCCTAGAAACACGGGTGAAGTAATCACTTTGTGACTGGGTCCGAACCCAAAACAAAATAAAATGGATGATAAAAAAAAATCTCATCAACGAAAATGTTAAAAAGAAAACATGGGAAATCGTAATAATAAAATGTCAATCTTTCCTTTTAAATCCATTCATTCTTGATATTTTCTCATCTCTTCCTACTTCCTTTAAATTTAAAAGAAGTGAATAAGAATTTTTTTAAGTGTTTTTTTATTGTTCTAGTTCATAGTACAGCCCCTGATCCTTTCCTTGTTTTTTCGCAGGGAAATGTCGAACGGGCCCTTGGTTCTAAACTTTAGAAATGGCGTGAGTCTAGCACTTGATGAAAAGAGGGTGAGGGATGGAGCAGTGATAGAGATTGACTCAGACTTCACACCAGCCGACTTACAATACGAAGAAAATGATTGGATCCCAGTTGATCGAGAAGAACTTCACGACCAGACGGTGATGAAAATGGGTGGCCCGAGCCACCAATCCAGCGATAAGAAAAGAAAAGCAAACGCCGCTCATGCAACCAGAGAAGATAAGAAGGTTAAGTCCGTGGTTGCCACAACAGAGGGTAGGCTTGTCAGCACCGCGCCCACAGAAATTCAAGGGGTAAGGAGAGCTACTCTCACTGCTACCCAGTGAATAAATAAGAATCGTCGCATTCGCAAAATGTTGACCAAGTTAGCAGAAGATCAACATAAACAGACAGTGGATACCGTTAGTGCAAATGCTCCAAGGAGACCGGTTCGTCAGGAATCAGAAAGAAGAAAGTCAACTCCAAGAAAGTCGGAACAGATAAAAGAAATACCAAGAAAAGCAGAAATAGAGTCAGTACCTCGACGCCGAGCAGATGTACCGGATCCGAAGAGTCTTGTTGCGAAAGCAACCCCGGAGGATGTCCCTACAGAGACTATCCCCGAGGAGCCGAGACATGCAGAAGAACATGCTGGGGTTGAGTCATACATCCCACAGTATGTTACTAGACACCGAGGACTTCATATAATCCCGGAATACGAGATGGAGAAAATGCAACTAGTTGAGAAGAAAACCTTTGAATACTTTGAAAGAATTGGAGGTCAACATCTTGGAAGGCCTCGAGCTGCATACAGATGTATTCTCATATTATGAGCAACAACAAATTATAGACTGCATCCTCGAATTATAGAAAATGAGCCGAGCTGGCCGCCTGAGAGAAAAGACCTATTCAGAACCCCGAAGATGGATGCCGGGAAAAGGAAGAGTAACAATCCAATGCGGATGTTGCTACAATTTTGCCATAGACAGAAAATGAAATCCACCAGGGATACTCCGTCGCAGTGAGGTGGATCCGATGCCAAGAATCATTAAGAGAATGGTGAAAAGGATGATAACATGGAGGGTATTGCCTGCAGATTGCATACCCAACAGCTTGCATTATTAACGTCTACATAGAAGGCGATCGCATACCTCCACATATAGACCATCATGACTTTGTTAGACCCTTCTGCACAGTGTCATTCGTAACCAATGCAACATCATGTTCGGATCTAACCTCCAGATTGCAGGCCCCGGTGAGTTCTGAGGGCCGGTGGAGATACCACTACTGGTAGGTTCCATTCTGGTGTTAAAAGGAAACGGAGCAGACGTTGCAAAGAAATGCATTCCAGGAGTGCCTGTGGAGCGAATCTCAGTTACTTTTAGAAGAATGGATGAAAAAAAAATACCTTACTACTTTCAGCCAGATCCAGAATTGGAGAATCTCCGACCCTATGAGCTGTGAGTTACATGGGAAATAGCACACCTCCAATACACATCCATGCGCATTCCTGCCAAGGGTGGCTTGGAAGGTGATGTTATTGCCCATGTTTCTTACTATTCATACATGGATTTTTGACAGACGCTTTTGGATGGATCAACAAGAATCTTACACAATCCGTTTTGGATTTACATGGATTGTATGAGACATTAAATTTCCGAGGAAAATGTCATCATGATTAGATCAAGTTGTATGATGTATATTCGACGAAGTTGGAATGAAAACGACTACGTCATATTTTGCCTTCACCTCTTTTTGTGCAAATTGACTGGGAAACGCCATTAGAGTTAAATGAACTTTGAACGAAGAACAAAAAAGAAAAGAAAATAAATGAGAACTTTTCCTAAAAATCTGAATATTAAAATGAACTTCAAATTCACATGAACACTAAATAAACAACAAAAAATAAAATGGGATCGTTAAAGGACAAACAAAACGAATCTAAACTCCGAATTGAATTTCGATCTCAAACCTCTGATTCGAACCTTTCAGTTCTTTCCTCCATCGAAATCCGTTGGAAACTCTTTTGAAATTTGAATATTCTCTTCGACTTGTCGTTAAGTCAAGTCTTTTCGACTTGGTACACTTACCAGCTCCTTTCAATTCTCTTTCTTCTGTGTCTTAGAGGATCGACTAGTTCTATTGACACGGAGCCACCAACTTTGTTCGATTTGGTTCTGATGGCATAAGACTGGGTCTCTCTTCATACAGATAAATTTCTGAGACTGGTACCAAATTCCAATTCTCTACCTTCGAGGTCGGTACAAAATTTGGACTCTCTTTCGAATTGATACCTAAATTTCAATTCTAAATTTTTGAGACTGGCACCAAATTCCAGTTCTCTTCCTTCGAGGTTGGTACCAAATTCCTACTCTCTTTCGAATTGATACCTAAATTTCAATTCTAAATTCCCGAGACTGGTACCAAATTCTAGTTCTCTTCCTTTGAGGTCGGTACCAAATTCCGACTCTCTTTTGAATTGATACTAAATTTCAATTCTAAATTCCCGAGACTGGTACCAAGTTCCAGTTCTCTTCCTTCGAGGTCGGTACCAAATTCTGATTCTCTTTTGAATTGATACCAAATTTCAATTCTAAATTCTAGAGACTGGTACCAAATTCCAGTTCTCTTCCTTCGAGGTATGTACCAAATTTCGACTCTCTTTCGAATTGATACCTAAATTTCAATTCTAAATTCCCGAGACTGGTACCAAATTCCAGTTCTCTTCCTTCGAGGTCGGTACCAAATTCTAATTCTCTTTCAAATTGATACCAAATTTCAATTCTAAATTCCCGAGACTAGTACCAAATTCCAGTTCTCTTCCTTCGAGGTCGGTACCAAATTCCGACTCTCTTTCGAATTGATACCTAAATTTCAATTCTAAATTCCCGAGACTGGTACCAAATTCTAGTTCTCTTCCTTCGAGGTTGGTACCAAATTCCGACTCTCTTTCGAATTGATACCAAATTTCAATTCTAAATTCCCGAGACTGGTACCAAATTCCAGTTCTCTTCCTTTAAGGTCGGTACCAAATTCCGATTCTCTTTCGAATTGATACCAAATTTCAATTCTAAATTCCCGAGACTGGTACCAATTTTCAGTTCTCTTCCTTCGAGGTCGGTACCAAATTCTGATTCTCTTTCGAATTGATACCAAATTTCAATTCTAAATTCCCGAGACTAGTACCAAATTCCAGTTCTCTTTGTTCGAGGTTGGTACCAAATTCCGACTCTCTTTCGAATTGATACCAAATTTTAATTCTAAATTCCCGAGACTCGTACCAAATTCCAGTTCTCTTCCTTCGAGGTCGGTACCAAATTCCGATTCTCTTTCGAATTGATACCAAATTTTAATTCTAAATTCCCGAGACTGGTACCAAATTCCAGTTCTCTTCCTTCGAGGTCGGTACCAAATTCCGACACTCTTTTGAATTGATACCTAAATTTCAATTCTAAATTCCCGAGATTGATTCCAAATTTCAATTCTCTCCTTCGAGGTCAGTACCAAATTCCGACTCTCATTCGAATTGATACCTAAATTTCAATTCTAAATTTTCGAGACTGGTACCAAATTCCAGTTCTCTTCCTTTGAGGCCGGTACCAAATTCCGACTCATTCGAATTGATACCTAAATTTTGATTCACCACTTTCGAGACTGGTACCTAAATTCCGGTTCTCATTTCGAGGTCGGTACCTAAATTCCGACTCTCTTTCCAAGATCGATACCTAAATTTCGATTCTCTTTCAGGATTGATACTTAAATTTTAAATCTCACTCTCTCGAGATCAGTACCTAAATTCTGATTCTCATCCTTTTTTCGTCGATACTTAAACTCTAATTCTCACTCCAAGGCTGGTACCTAAATTTCAGTTCTCTTCGCAATTCCGAGGTTGAAACCCAAGTTTCAATTCTCATTTCAAATCCAAATTTCAAATTCAAATTTCCTTAAATTGATTTTAAATTAAACTCAATCAAAATTAAAACTCAGCCAAATCAAAATCTAAACTCACACATTGAAACTTGAAATTTAAAAGTAAAATGAAATCTAAATCGAATTCCCCAGATCCTGTGATTTGGAGTTCACCTCCTTTTCCATTTCCCAGCTAGAGTTCAGGAATCTTCAGTCTTGGAAATATACCTGATACTCCCCAGCGGAAATTCTTCTACTTCGTCCTAAGTTTGTCACTTAGACATCTGTGTTGGTTTTGTTGATCTCTTCGGTCAACTCCAATACGCGTGATGTACTTCGTTAGCACACCACACTTATTAGGGGTCCATTTGTTGACCTCAATTTTGGTGAGGTTTTTTGCTTCTCTCTTTAGTACTTAGGATCTAGCCTTAGGCTTTTCCTTTGACTATCTTAGAGAACTAGAAATGGAAACCACCATTTAGAAATTCAAACTACTTCTTAACTCCCTGCAAACCCCACAAGCTTGATTGTAGACCCCTAATCACCTAGAGGTTTGAAATCAAATGTGGAGGTTTAAAGGATGACTTCCCTATAGGACTTTTTGGCCTTAGGAATACCTTGGATGGCACAGTGCAGTGAGGGTTGACTTGCACATACACTACACTCTCACACACTTTCCAAGTCCTAAAACCACACTCTCACCCAACTTGACTTCCCGACTCATGTAGGTAATTCATATGGATGGTCCTTAACCCTAAGCCCTCGGCTAAGAGGGTTAGGAACAACATAGTGAATGCCTCAAATGAGTCCTCTCATGGCTCATATGGGCTTAATATGGCATCATGGCTCAACCAAAGTGATTTCATTTCACTCACACTTGATCAATCTTACTTTTTTCAAAATTTCAGTTTTTGACCCCCGAGGCCCCGGACCCACCAAACCTACCAAATACCTTAAAATGACCCAAAATTTGCAAAATTACCTAAATTATCCAAGATCCCTCAAAATCAGTCCTAAACACTTCCCACCACTCAAATTTACCATCTTTGGCCAAAAATACCAAAATTTCCAAAAATACCCCTAACCCCCCCTAAAATTACCAAAACAGCCTTCTACCCCAAAAATCCAAAAATTCTAAAAATTCCCAAAAAAATTCCAAAAAATCCCAAATATTCCCAATTTCATTTTTGTCAACTACACCATGGGCCCATTTTGCCAATTCACCCCACTTTTACCAAAAACACCAATTTGACCCATTTTTTAACCCAAGTGAACCCAATGTCAAATCAAACCACCCCAATTGACCTCAATTTTGGTCCAATTAAATTCTAAACTTCAATTCAATATCCCCAATATCAATTTAGAGCAAATCCAAGTCCAATTTGATTGACATTTGGGCCTAATTTCAATTTGAAGCCTAAGGCCCAATTTTGGCCCATGACCTAAACCTAGCCCAAACCAACCCAACTCAACCCTAACTGGCCCCAAATCTTTTCTAAAACCTTCCTAACATCCCCACAAACAAAACAATAACTTGATTTGCCCCAAATTTGAACCTAAACTCCACCCAAACCTAACCCAAAACCAAAATCCCTTAAATTGACCTAAGCCCAAACCTAACCCAAATAGGCTCAAATCCCAAAATTAGAGCCCAACCAAAGTTGAAAACTATTTGTAACACTCCCATAAACATTTTTCAACATTAATTTCACACCAAACTCAACCTTAGCCCAACCTTAGCTCAAGTTAGCCCAATTTGGCCCACCTTGGCCCCTTTACCAAAAAAGCCCAAATTCAACCCAATTCTACTCCAAATCACACCAAATCTCTTCCAAAATCTTCATGACACATCCCTAAACTAAATGCAAAATTTATTTGGTACAATATTTTACAAAATTTTCATCCAAAAATTTATCTTAAAATCTAAAAGCCCATTTCATTAAAACATTTTAAAGGCGCATCCAAAACCATTTCAAAAGCCCAAGCTTTCAATCCAAAGCCCACATGACATTTCTTTCCATCATCCATTTAATCAAAATCACCCCTAAGTTTCAAAACCATCATTAAACCATTCCAAATCAAACTTCATGAAAATTTTCCACCAAAATGTCAAAATTTCTAAAACCCACTTCCATGAAACTAAGCCAAGCCACCTCTAAGCCAAATGGAGCCATTGAACCATGGACAAGTCACATGCAAGCCTTGGGAGCCCCTTTACACATCACCATGCCATTAATTGCTAAAGGAGGAGCCTCTTTTAAACCCTCTTAAAAAAGTTTTAACCCTTTTAATGATACACCCTAACCCATGATTAATCTAAATATTCATGGATGAGGACTTCACCACCTTCTCTTGGCTGAACCCACTGATTTCCCTCAGCCCAAAATCAGGCCTTGGGGAGGTGCACCAAGCCTAAAGCATGCATTTGACCCATTTGAACCCAAAGTAGCCACTTCCCCCATTCCATTTGAATCAAGTCCATTACACATGGCCAATGCTAATTGCTTGCACCTTTGCCAACCCCTGACCCTCCTGATGACAACAGTGACTTGTCCCTGGCCGGCCGGCCACCACAGCCGCCAGAAACCACCAGGCCGAGAGCACCCATGTGAGCCAAAATTTTCAATTCTTCCTTGCTGAGTTCTCCCAGTCCAATTGAACACCATGGTTGTTCTTCTCTTGCATAGAGCAGCTGATCCCAAGCATCAAACCCCCTGGGAAGCCCTCCAGCCATCTCTATTTAAACCTCACCCCCTCTCGGCCAAAAGAGGTGTTGAACAAAATCTTACCAAAACTCTGCCAAAATCACTCCAGATCGCTCTCCAGACATAGAGAGCTTGATCCCCACTGAAATCCAGCCCTAAAACCCTCTCTGTGACTCCAATTTTAGAGTTAAAATTCAAGCCCAAAACCAGGACACTTCACCACAGTGAGCCAATCTTCAAATTGATTGACTCTACACCTTCACCAGACTAAGCGGAGAAGTTCCCCAACAAAAGCCCCCTCACCAGGCCAGCCATTGCTTCCAGCCTCCAAGCTTTGTGATCAGCCTTGGTCACTTTTGTACCTAGGCATTTCCCGCAGCAAGAGACTTCATCTGGAGCTTGCTTGGACTCAATCGAAGGTGACACAACCCTCAGATCGAAGCTTCACTTCTCTGAGCAAAGGTATGAACTCACTCTTCCTCCCGAGCTCCTGGAGATTCTCCATTTAGTTTGAGTTAATTTCAATGCACCTTAACCGTATAGATGTGTTCGTCTCTTCAAGACGAATCGATAGAGTATAAGAACGCAAAAATCCATGGAGAATCGAGTGAGATCTTAGGGTTTTAGTGTGGACGGTCATGGGTGCACACCAGTCGGAGACGATAACCAGAAGTCGTTGGATCGCGCGTGTATCGAGCGGACGGTCGAGATCAAGCCGGACAGCGCAATGGTACATGAATGGTGGACCCCCGTAGCGCTGCCTCAGGTGGTGGTGCCGAATCACGGAGCGACGCGTGGGCTTTCGATCCGGACGAGGATGACGCGGCGCCGAGTCGGATAAGTAGAAAATTAGGATTTTTTTGGATTTATTTAAATACCAGAACTTCAAAAATTCATATCTTTGCATAGAAAAATCACAAAAATAAAATAAAAATACCCTCTTACTTAGTGAACAGAGGAGAATAATATGGAAAAGAAATCAAGTTAATTGGATGAGTATTTTATTGTTAATAATTTATTTACTGTTTCTAATGTTTTGATTCTCCATTTGCATAGACAATTCACCATGGCATGAGACCATATGGCTTTTGAAGCCTCTGATCTTGGGAACATTCCCTGAATTTTTCAAGGTTAGAAGCCATCTCTGTGAAAAGTTATTGATTTTTTAAGTTCATGTCACTGTTTTAGGTATTTTAATTCCAATAATTAGCATGTTGTAAAATAAATTCTATGAAAATTTGGTGGTGTTTCTTAGGACCAGGGGACCCTATGAAAAATATATTTTGAGTTAATTCATTCATAATAACTCTAATTGGCCTAAACTCCTAAAATTAAATTTGAATTAATTAGGGTTAACCACACACCAAACTGACTTGAAAATAATTCTCCATTGGTCTTTAAGGTCAGAGGAACCTTACATAAAATTTTGAAATCAATTGGACTTGATTAACCCCACCAAGTGTATTCATTACGCCTCATAAGCAAAATGGAACTTTAAAAATTCATTACTCCCAAAATACTTTTCAAAAATTCACAAAAATGATTTTGGAGCTTCTCTGATATCAGGGGAGTTCAGGAAAATAGAAATTGGAATTTTATAAAAAAATTGATTTTTCACAATATTTTAATATTTTAATAATTAAAAAATAATAAAAATAATAAAAATCACAAAAATATTAAAAATCATAAAAATGTCACATATTGACTCCTAATCACTTAGGAACAAACCAAATATTTTTCCTAAGTTCTAGGATAAGATATTGAATTTTAAAGGCTTAATGTAATTTTTAATATTAAAAAATGAATTTTCAACCTTTTTCACTAAAATAATTCTAATAAATAAAAAAAATCAAAAAATTATAAAATTTGTTTCTATGGACTCCTTGAGGTCAGAAAAATTTAATAAAAATATAAAATCTATTTTTTAATTTTTATTTTATTTTAAAACTAATTAATACTCTAAAACTCAAAATAATTATAATAAAAAATATAATTCAAAAAATCACAACAAATGGTCCAAGTGCTTCTCTAGTCATTAGAAATATCTCATAATTTTCTTAAGGACAGAAACTTTACCTTGGTCATGTTGTTGAATTTTCTTTGAAAACCCCTATTTTCTACTAAAAATAATTATATAAATAAATTAAAGTCGGAAAAATCACATTTTCTCCTCTAATGTCTTAATTGACATGTGAATGAGGTGACATAAAAATTTCAAATTCATTTGAGCTCAATTTAGTGAGTTGTGAAATGAATAAGCCTAAAAGGGCATAAAGGTAATTAAGAATTTTAACCCTTAATTAAAACTTTAGGTTTAATCAAAATGGAGGGTAAAATATTTGATTTTAATTTTCTCTTGGATGATTGAAACTTAGAGAAATTAAAAGGGTAGAAACCCATTAAACACTTTGAAAATATCAAAATGAAACTCTAATTAATTAAATAATTTAAATTTTGGAAAGAATATATTTAAAACTTGGATTATTAAAATAGTGGATATTATTAAGAGGATATTTATTCTTTAATTTAAAAATCCCTAAATAAGTCACATCAATAATATTTAGTTCTTAATTAAAAATTAAAATAATAATCCAAACTAAATAAATTAAAAATTAAAAAAAGACAACCCTTAAATGAATTAATGCTTAAAATGTTAAATGGTCCAATAATTAAAATCAAATTTAAAATCTTGGAGTTAAATTAAATTAAATTAAATTAAGTCAAGTCAAAGTTTAAATTAAATTAAATTAACACCTTAACAATTAAATTAAATTAAATTTAAAATATTGAAACTAAAATTAAATTAAATTACAATTAAATTAAAATTAAAATTAAATTAAATTAAATTAAATTAAATTAAATTAAAATTAAATTAAATTAAATTAAATTAAAATTAAAATTAAATTAAAATGAAATTAAATTAAATTAAATTAAATTAAATTAAATTAAATTAAATTAAAATCACTTAACAACAAACCTAAATGAAATCATTAAGAGTTAAATCAAAACATATCAATAATTTCAACACCTCATTCTATCTAAGTAAATTTAAAACATAAACATCAATCTGAAATACTAAGATAATTGAAAGTGTAAAGTTTTATATTAAATCTAAAATAATTTGAACACTATTCCAAACTTAAAATTATTAATTAAAACCTCATAATTAAATTAAATCACTTTAAATCATTAACTCAAACTTTAAATTAAGAATGATTAAAATTCTCAACAACCCAACTTGCCCTTAAAGGCTTAATTATTATAACTCTTAAATAGAGTATTAAGTGAGATGTCACTTCATTCATCAGGTAATCAAATACTCAGGTTCACTGAGCAAGAGACAAAGCTTAACTAAACTCCTGGATGATTAATTCACATGTGCAACTAAATTTACTTGGACTCAAAATAATCCCAGAAGTATTGAAAAGATGTTTAGGACTCGTCCTAAGCACTTCCTCAATATGAAGGGATGTTTTAGAAGCACAATTGAATTTAATTGTTCTTTGATGAAGAAAATCATCCTTAAACCAAAACACAAGAACCTAGACGTCATAAGAGATGATTAGCAATAGGATTAGGAATTTGGTAGACAACCAAAACCCTGTCCCTTAGCTTTACGTAGGTATTTATTGAAATATTTAAATGCCTTAACATGTGTTTTAAGTGCAGCTTGGGATGACGGGAAGACCCTCCAGGTACGCTTTTATTTTATTGCAATTTACTTTATTGGAATTTACTTACATGCACTATACTTTACTTTTTCTTGCATGTTAAACAAGATTGTTGCATGAAAACCAAAACCTTTAGGATAGTCTCTGAACTGAAACCAAAACTAAATTAAAAGTCATTGCAAGATAAAATTCACCGCCACAACATTCCAAAATATAAAACAACTCAAAATTTAATCACAAACAGAACAATAAAACTACAATTGTAACTAAATTAAAATGTCTTGTTGAATGATCGGGAATACCTCGGATAATGTAACCCACGTGTTGCTAACGGGATTTCCCATGGTTTAAATGAAAGTAAGGAGCTCATTCAGTTGAGTTTAGCAAATTCATCTGGACTAAGTGAATTTGATGAAAACAACGGTGTCGGGATGACGGAACTGTGGGATCTTAATCGGTTCTATTTAAACAACTTTAAGATTTGTCTTAATTAAAATATTAAAAACACTTGGATTTCAAGATTTTCTCTAAACCAAAACACTTCTCTCATCTCCTGATTTATGACATCTAAAACTAAACCTCTGCAACAACGAGGAGCTCGGAGCATGGTGGGCAGCACGGCCATCGTCATCAACAAAACTCGACTCTACTTCAACAAAACTATTCCTAGAATTTAAACAACAAAGCCATAGGATTTTGAGGTAGTTTGTCTAGTGCAACATAAATCCTCAACTCTTCGTTAGGCATTTGCATGATCATGTCATGTAAATTAAGCCCTAAGCGGTCTTAGGACTCCGAGATAGTCGTTCGGTACGACATAAACCCTCACATTTTCTAGGCTGATTGTATGATTATGTCATACGAATATAAGTCCTAATTAACTAAAATTGGCAAAATTGAAATATCAGATAATATTAGGATTTTCTAAATCTAAGTTAAACAATAGGATAGTTTGGGAAGTTGCCAAGATTCCTCTTGATCCTCAACTTCTCCTACTTCTCTTCCTTTGGATTCTAAAAAATAAATTGTTCCAAATTTTGAGTCATTCCCTTTTGAATTTCCAAAATCCAATCCATTGAAAACCTTAAACTTTGAAATTCTTGAGAGCAAAACCACTGATCATTATCGAGAGTTTCTTAAATGATTCACTTCATTTAAGATGTAATTAACTATAGGGGCTTGCGCTTATAGAGAACTTTAAGAACCCAGGTAACAGAAACCCTGCTTAATTCAATTATATTAAGCTGGGGAACTTAGTCGGCTTATAAAATTGGTTTGCGAGACCAAATGGATGTCACATATCTTATAGTTTATTTAACTCGAGCCCCATCATCAAGCAAGCAGTGTCTATTCTTCGGGATAGATACACAGTTTATGTTGCGGTGCTCGTTTATATAAACTATTTGGGATGTGAGATCGGTTTGATTTCATATGTTAAAACTTTTAAACTTAAAATTACTTTCAAAATCAAATGCTACTTTCCAAATTATATATATATTTAAATTAAATTTAAAATAAAAAATTCGCCGACAACTTCTGTAGGCAACCCCTTTTTCCAAAATAAAACACCTAACCTAAAAATATGCCAAAAAGCATTTCGATCATTCAAGACATTTGGAGGCAAGTTTCATACGACTGTTGAGACAGAAGGGATGGATTGAAGAAGATTCTACAAAAGAATTCCCCTTCAGGCCTTTCTACAATCTATTTGTGCACCTACGATCTATTGGGAATATCAGGGAAGAAGTTAGTTCAGATTCCAATGAGTAGCAGAGATTTATCCTTATTTTATTTATGTGTGTTGATTTGAACTTAGTTTTTAATATAATTTGGATTTTATGAAGTTAATCTCTGTTTATATGAGATTGTATGTTGTTTGTTTAGTCTCAGCATTTAGAGTATTGTGGTATGGATTGCAATGCTGAGTTAGATGTGTTTTGGTTAATTTGCTAAGTCAATTGTTAGTTTTGTGGTATTTGAAGTTTGTAAGTTCATGGATTTCATTTATAAAAGTTATAATGTTTGTGTTGTGTAAACCTTATATGAGTCAATAGAATATCTAATCATAGAAAAATATATCAAATTAAGTGACCGAACATTAGAACAAGGCTTAATTAAATTGAACATAATTGAAAACATAAAAATTTTTAAAAATTCAGAAATCCCGCTGACGACGAGATCGACCCCGCTGACGGTGAGATTTTCCCGAAACTTTGGCCTTGGTGAATTAATTAGCTCGCCAACGGCGAGAAATTTCTCGCCGACAGCGAGATCGCGAAAGGTACTATATTTTGACCGGTCAACCGACACTATTCATTATCCCCTTCCTCAAAACATCGAAAAATTGACCTAGGGCTTGATAGATCTGGGATTTGGAGCGATTTCAAGACATTTTAACGCCGGATTTCATCTTCCCTTGGTAAGAGCTTCACTCCTATGTAAAAATTTTTTATTTTCACCATGAATTTCTTCTACATTGAGGATTTTTGGGAAAATTTTGAAATGTGAAGAAAGGACTTGGAAGAAATTCATGGAATTTGATTTAGATTGATTTTAGTAACATTAGGAAGCCATTTTAGTAATATTTTGGAGATTAGTTAAGATTTTTGTGAATTTCATATATCGAAAGAAAAAAAATGGCTCCGCGACAAAGAAGACGATTGGATTATGACAAAAAGCAATTTGTGAATGCAAGGGCACAGTCAAGATATTATCACAACATTCAAGCCAAGAAATGCATTCAAGATCGAGTTTTTAAAAATCTAGGAGGAGAAGTGGAACGAATAATCAAGGAAAGAGGATGGGAGAACTTCTGTTACACCACAAATAGAGCTGCAGTGGAAGTAGTTAAAGAATTCTATGCTAATCTGACAGTGATAGAAGATGCACCAATCAAGGTGAGAGGATTTTTGGTTGATTTCACTGCTGCTAGAATCAATTCATTTATGAAGTACGAGACTTGCACACCAGTGAATATGATACTTTTGGGACTATGGAAGGACCATTGGAAGAAGTGATAGACTTTCTCACTGACGGGAAAGGAGTTTGGAAGATCAAGCAGCGAGAAAGGGTAAATTTTCCTCTCTCTATGTTGAATGCGTTGTCTAAAGCCTGGCATTATTTTATCTGTTCTACTCTGTTACCCACGTATCACCATAGTGAGGTAACAAGGGATAGAACAATTCTGAATTTCTGTATTAATAATCAAAAGAGTATTAATGTGGGAAATGTAATTTACAAGAATATATTAGCCACTGCTAGAAGTGAGAGGGGAGGAGGACTAGGACACCCTGGTCTGATTTATGCACTCTGCCAATTATCTAGGGTAGAGGCGAGAGTTGATGAGGAATGGGCGGAGTCTATGAAACCCATTACTCCGGCTAATATTAAAACCTATGAATCCCACGAAGGATGGAGATCTGGAATAAGGAGTTATGTACCTTTTTCGAGTAGAGATATTCCCTCTACAAGTTATGACCCTCCCACTTACAGTTCCCCTACCCTTCATGATCTGATGAATGAGATGACCCTGCCGAGAAAGAGTTTTGAGAAGATAGAAGAGAAATTGGAGCATATTGATTATAGGATTGGAGGTTTGGAGAGGTGACATGATTATGACAGTGAGTATCTCCAGAGACACTCTGATTATGAGAGAGCTTATTACGATACTGAGAGTCGCTACAGGAGAGGAGAACTCGATGTTGTATTCCCTGAGTGCCCTCGATACATTCAATATCAGCCAACTCCACCTGCAGATCAAGGAGGCGATGACGTGGCTTGGGATTTTGATTTAGGAGATTAGATTTTAGATTTAATGTTTATTTGTTTAAGTTGTTTTAATTATGAACTTTAACTGTTATGTTGGATGATTTTTTATGTGATTTCTGTGGAACTTTAAAATGGATGTTTAGTTTATGAACTCCTTGTGATGTAATATTAAATTGTGGAATTTTATTGTTTAAATTAGTTAGTTTATTTTAATATTTCAAACTGTTATTGTAATTTCTAAATAGAATAGCAATTGTATGTTTAGCAGTAGATTAAATATAAGTTGTGTTAGTATTTTGTACTTATTTCAAAAATTTCTTTACCCAAGCAATTTTTCTTAAATATTATATGTGTAAAAAGATACTAACAAGTACAGAGTTAAGTAAGTAATGAAGAAAACCCGCAAATTTCAAAAGAGAAATACCTAAAGCTCGAAGGTATGATTTAAATATTACAGTTTATTTCCTTTTCACCCTATAAGATTAGATAGAAAAACTTAAGTTTGGGGGAGGGAAAAACACAAATTTAATTATTAAATTGTTCTCATTTTATATTTTCAAAAAATTATTATAAAAATGATTTTCTGTAGTAACTTTAGTTCATTAAACTAGAATTAATTCATTTAATTATTATAAGAAAGTTGAATAAAATATTTCTAGTAATTAAACTAATCTTGTAGATTAAGATATTTGGTATAAAAGAATAAGATAATAGTCAACTATAAAACTATATTTTAAAATATGAAATTCCTAAGTATTTAATTGAGAAAGAAGAGATTAAAACCCTATGAAGTAAAAACTATAAAATACATATAAGGTAAGGAAATATTTCAAGTTTCAAATTTAGGAAAGAGGAAAATGAAGTTCAAAATCATTAACAGGCTATCCAGATACAATAATCCTCACTTGGAAAAGAAAAAGAAGGATTGAAAATCAATCCCTGAAAAGAAAAATAAAATAATAAATATAAGTGAGGAGAAGCTTGAGGAGATGTCTTATCAAAAATTGGCTTCATTTGAATTAACCTAAAGGGTAAACTCAATTATATTTCTAAACTTATATTTATGGATTAGTATTTTACTGAGTAATGTTTTCATGAATTCCTATCAACTGAATATCTTAAGTAATTTAATATTACAAATATAGTTATTCTTGAAATAAATAGAAGACTAGAAATCTTAAGTTTGATGACTAGATAGCCTTATATCTATAGAGTTAATTTAATTATCTAAAAATATTTCTATTAAACTTCACTATAGTATTTATTAAAATTTAATTCATAGTTTTTCTGAATTAAAATTTTTATTACAAATAATCATTTACTTTTATTAAGTATAAAAATTACTTGAGGACAAGTAATACTTAAGTTAGGGGGAATTTGATCACTAGAAAATGTATTAAGAATTTCATACCAATTTTATATGAAATTTCACTTTAAAGAAAGGTATTTTCTTTGTTTTATTGCAAGAATGAAGAATTATAAGTACTGAAAGCAAAAAGCACAAAAGAAGCGGATTTGGAGCAAAAATGACTCAATTTGATGAAAAATGAACTATCCCGCCGACGGCGAGATCAAGGCCGCCGACGGAGAGATTTTTCAGAGAATTTTTTAATATATTATAAAGAGCCCACCGATGGCGAGATCGAGCCTGTCGACAGCGAGATCATCGCGGTCAGCCCACCTTCTAGAAGCCCGCTAACGGCAAGACAGTTGAAAAGAGCCAGATACAATGAACCTGGACGCTTTTTGAAGAGGTGCTTAAGCAACCTTTAAAGATTTGACTCCTTCTATAAATAGAGACGATTTCTGTCTCTTTAGTGTGTCATTTTTGGTTTCTTTTAGTGTCCTTTTAAAGTCAATTAGTATTCATTTATGTTGGAGTGTATATCAGAGAGTCTTAGTGAGTTTAATTAAGTGTGTTGTACTGGAAGGAAGAGTTAAAGGAACTTCAAGGAGTCTGCTTGGGGAGAAGAATTGAGATAAGTATATTTGTTATTGTTTGTTAACTTTAATGAAATCCATGCTTTGTGTTATTTTTCTCATGCTTTCTGAGTAGTTTCCTTAGTCTTTTTCCTTGTTGTTGAGATTATGTGAAGTGACGAGTCAAAGTAACTGTGCCTAAAATTATTAAATAAAAATTGTTATAATCTTTTACTTAAAACTTAATTTACTTTCAATTTGGCCAATTGATTTGTTAACATATGTTGAATTATCAACTATAGTAAAGATTACAACCGAGATTCATGGAAGTCAAAAGTCTTGGAAGGAGGGTGCAAATAAATAGGGAAATATTAACTATCGGGTGTAGAATTGGACATTTTAGTGTGACAGACTAAAATATTCAATTCGGTCCTATTGTTTGAGAGCTGAAGTATAGATGTTAGCCCTCAGGCGAGGGGAACGTGGGAGCTCGAAGTGGCGACTCGGTATCCTCCCAAGCATAGCCGTAGATTCGATAATCAAACATGGGACTAGTCAATGTTCTTTGCACCTGGACCAAAGGGTAAAGAATAGAAATGCTCTTATTTGGCACAATACAACTCTAAACTACTTTAATTCATCATTCACTTAATTCTCTCAACAAGGAGAAAGATGCTTTTCTAAATTAGAATCTTACATTTAAACCTTTTTGAGCAGTAGTTTTAGTATAAGTGTTCTTAATTTCCGTATACTAGCTTAGTAAGTAAGTCTACTTTAATTTGTCTTTGAAATTCTCTAACTTCCCCGTGGGATCGATATCTTGGACTCCATTAGAGCCCTTTATTACTTGATAACGATACGTATACTTGCGTAGTATCCACATTATAAATCATAATTTTCATAAAAGAATCATCAGTGTAAATACATATATTTTGTGCGGGATCAAGTTTTTGGTGTCGTTGCCAATATCAATAACATATTTTTGTAAGTATAAATATCAAAAGTGGGTCATCCTTGTTAAGAGAATTAAGTGAGTGGATAAATAAATTAATTAGAATTATATTGTGCCAAATAGGAGCATCCCTATTCTTTACCCTTTGGTCCAGGCATAAAGAACATTGACTAATCCTATGCTTGGTTACTGAATCTACGGCTGGGCTGGGAGGATTCCGGCTGCCACTTCGGAGCTCCCACGTTCCCCTCGCCTGAGGGCTAACATCTACACTTTAGCTCCCAAACAATAGGACCGAATTGAAGATTTTAGTCTGTCACACTAAAATATTCAATTCTACGCCCGATAATTAATATTTCCCTATTTATTTGCAGCCTCCTTTCAAGGCTTTTGAATTCCTTGAATTTTGGATGTAATCTTCACTATAGTTAATAATTCAACATATTTTAACAGTTCAATTAGCCAGATTGAAAGTAAATTAATTTTTAATTAAAAGCTTATCACAATTTTTATTTGATATTTTAAGGCACAACGAATTCAAATTTCCATTTCACAAAATCTCAACAACAAGGAGAAAGACAGAGAAAACTACTCAGAATGCATAGGAAGAATAACACAAAATTTGGATTTCATTTAAAGTTATAAAATAATAAACAAAAACTTATCTCGAATCTTCTCCCCACGCAGACTCCTTAAAGTTCCTCTAACTCTTCCTTCTCGTACAACACACTCAATTATACTCCCTAATATACTCTAAAACACACTATTGCACTCAAAATAACACACAATAGACTCACCACACACTACTGATTTCCACACATTCAGTCATAAATTCGTCTTTATTTAAAGAAGAAGGAATATATCTAAAAGTTGCTTAAGCATCTCTTCAAAAAGCATCCAGACTCAATGTATTTGGCTTGAACCGACCTTCTCGCCGTCGGTGGCCTCGTTGGCGTCGTCGGCGGGCTTCGAGAACATTAGCCAACTGCTAAGGCTCGCTGTCGGTGGGCTCCTATATAATATATTCAAATCTCTCTGGAAAAACACGCCGTCGGCGGCCTATCCCTCTCCTTCGGCGGGCTAGTTCAATTTTCATCTCCTTTAGTCCTTTTCGTTCCAGATTCGCTCTTTTTTCTATCTTTTTGCTCCATTACCTATAAATCTTATTCCTGCAATAGAACATAGAAAATACATTTCTTAAAGTGCTATTTCAAGTAAAATTGGTATGAATTTCTCAATATATTTTTCTCTGGTCAAAATCCCCCAAACTTAACTATTACTTGTCCTCAAGTAATCTTGATACTATATAAAAGTAATGATTATTTGTAATAAGGTTTTAATTCAGAAATACTATGAATTTGGTTTAAATAAATATTATAGTAAAGTTTATTAGAAAGTTTTTTAGATAATTAAATTAACTCTATAGATATAAGACTATTTAGTCATCAAGTTTAAGATTTCTAGTCTTCTATTTATTTCAAGAATGACTATATTTTGCAATATTAAATTACTTAGGATATTCAGATGATAGGAAATTCTTGAAAACAGTACTTAGTAAAATACTAATCCATATATATAAGTTCAGAAATGTAACTAAATTTACCTTTTAGGTTGATTCAAATGAAGCCAATTTTTGATAAGGCAATTCCTCAAGCTTCTCCTCACTTACTTTTTTTTCTTTTCATTTTGGATTGATTTTCAATCCTTTTTCTTTTTCTTTTTCTTTCTCTTTTTTTCAAGTGAGGATTACTGTATCTGGATAGCCTTTTAATAATTTTGAACTTCATTTTCTTCTTCCTAAATTTGAAACTTGAAACATTTCCTTAATTTATATGTATTTCAAAGTTTTTACTTCATTGAGTTTCAATCTTTTCTTTCTCAACTAAATACTTAAGAATTTCATATTTTAAAATATAGTTTTCCTTACTTTAAATAGTTAACTATATTCCTTATCCTCTTATACCAAATATCTTAATCTACAAAATTAGTTTAATCACTAGAAATATTTTGTTTAACTTTCTATAATAATTAAATAAATTAATTCTAGTTTATCGAATCAAATTCATTACGTAAAATCATTTTTATAATAATTTTTGAAAATATTTATTGAGAACAATTTAATAAATAAATTTTTGTTTTTCCCTCCACCAAACTTAAATTTTTCTATCTATTTATATAGGGTGAAAAGAAAACAAACTGTAAATTTAAATCATACCTTCGTACTTTAGGTATTTCTCCTTTTGAAGCTCTGCAGGTTCTTTTCATCACTTAATTAACCTGTACTGTTAATAACTTTCTACACATATATAATATCAAAGAGTTTTTCTGGGTAAAGAAGTTTTGAAATAAGTACAAAATACTAACACAACTTATACTTAGTATAATACTAAACACAATTTAACACAACATCCACATACATTTCACAAATCCAGTTTCAGGGTTACAATAACAGTCTGAAATGTTCAAATTTAAAAAAAACACACAAATCTAACTTAGACAACTAAGTTTAAATGTCTTACACAACATAATAATCAAAGTACATAAACTAAACAACAATACTAATTCTAAGAAAATAAACAAACAATCAAATAATATAAATATCTAATCATAGAATCTAATCATCAACATTAAAATCCCAAACTATATCTTCATCTCCTTGTTCGACGAGGTGGAGTAAGGTCTGGTAGTGAGTATAACGAGGCACTCAGGAAATGTAACATCAAGCTCTCCTCTCCTATAACGATTCTCAGCATCATAGTAGGTTATCTCAAATTCAGAATGCCTCTGGAGATAATCACTGTCATAATCATGCCTTCGCTCTAATCCTCCAATCCTCTGATCTATATGTTCTATTTTTTCTTCAATCTTTTCAAAACTTTTCCGCTGCAGAGTCATTTCATTCATCAAATCATAAAGGGTAGGAGAAATATAGGTATGAGGGTCATAACTGGTAGAGGGAATATCCCTACTAGTTAAAGGTGCATAGCTCCTAGTCCCAGATCTCCATCCTTCGTGGGACTCATAAGTCTTTATATTAGCCTGGGTAATGGGTTTCATAGGTTCAACCCATTCCTCATCATCTCTTGCCTCTACTCAAGACAATTGGCAGAGTGCATAAATCAGACCAGGATGTCCTAGTCCTCCTCCACTTTCACTTCTTGCAATGGCTAATATATTTTTATAAATAATAATCCCCACATTTATACTCTTGTGGTTCTGAATACAAAAATTCAGAACTACTCTATCTCTTGTAACTTCACTATGGTGATAGGTAGGTAACAAAGTAGAGCAAATAAAGTAATGCTAGGCTTTAGAGGTTGCATTTAACATAGAGAGAGGGAAGTAATACCCGTTCATGCTGCTTAATTTTCCATGTCCCTTTCCCATCAGTGAGAAAGTAAATCACCTCTTCTAGCGGTCCTTCCATTGTTCCAAAAGTATCATATTCGTTGGTGTGAAGATCTTGTACTTCGTAGAAAGCATTAATACGTGCAGCATTAAAATCGACTAAAAATCCTCTAACCTTTATAGGTTCATCCTCAATCTGGTTCAAATTGGCATAAAACTCTTTTACAACTTCAACTGTAGCCCTGTTTGTTGTATAACAGAAATTTTCCCATCTTTACTCTTTGATCGTTTGTTCCACTTCTCCTCCCGGATTCTTAAAGACTTTGTCCTGAATGCATTTTCTTCCTTTTATATTAAAGTTGTATCTTGATTGAGCTTTAGCATTCACGAGTTGTGTTTCGTCAAAATCTAGTCGTCTTTTCTGTCGTGGAGCCATTTCTCGATCTATCAAATTTACAAAAATCTCAACTAATGGGTTAGACCTAATTAGGGTTTAGGTTTGATTAAGTCTAATTTAGTTAAGACTTAATGGTTTAATTAGGTCTAGTGGGTTAGACCTAGACCTAATTAAGGTTTAGATTTGATTAAGTCTAATTCAGTTAAGACTTAATGGTTTAATTAGGTCTAATGGGTTAGACCTAATTAGGGTTTAATTTGTCTTGAACCTAATGTAATTAAGGTTTAAGGTGTTAATTAAGTTTAACATGTTCTTAAACTTAATTTAAGTTTGGTTTTGTATTAAACCTAATTTAGTTAAGGTTTAATGAATTTAATTAAGTTTAATATGTCCTTAAACTTAATTAAAGTTTTGATTTTGTCTTAAACCTAATTTAATTAAGGTTTAATGATTTAATTAAGTTTAATATATCCTTAAACTTAATTAAAGTTTTGATTGTCTTAAACCTAATTTAGTTAAGGTTTAATGATTTAATTAAGTTTAATATGTCCTTAAACTTAATTAAAGTCTTGATTTTTGTATTAAACCTAATTTAGTTAAGGTTTAATGAATTAATTAAGTTTAATATGTCCTTAAACTTAATGAAAGTTTTGATTTTGTGTTAAACCTAATTTAGTTAAGGTTTAATGAGTTAATTAAGTTTAATATGTCTTTAAACTTAATTAAAGCTTGATTTTGTATTAAACCTAATTTAGTTAAGGTTTAATGGGTTAATTAAGTTTAATATGTCCTTAAACTTAATTAAAGTTTTGATTTTTATATTAAACCTAATTTAGTTAAGGTTTAATGGGTTTATTAAGTTTAATATGTTTTTAAACTTAATTAAAATCTTGATTTTGTATTAAACCTAATTTAGTTAAGGTTTAATGGGTTAATTAAGTTTAATATGTCTTTAAGCTTAATTAAAATCTTGATTTTGTATTAAAACTAATTTAGTTAAGGTTTAATGTGTTAATTAAGTTTAATATGTCTTTAAAATTAATTAAAATCTTGATTTTGTATTAAACCTTATTTAGTTAAGGTTTAACGGTTTAATTAAGTTTAATATGTCTTTAAACTTAATTAAAATCTTGATTTTGTATTAAACCTAATTTAGTTAAGGTTTAATGAATTAATTAAGTTTAATATATCCTTAAACTTAATTAAAATCTTAATTTTGTATTAAACCTAATTTAGTTAAGGTTTAATGGGTTAATTAAGTTTAATATGTCTTTAAACTTAATTAAAATCTTGATTTTGTATTAAACCTAATTTAATTAAGGTTTAATGGGTTAATTAAGTTTAATATGTCTTTAAACTTAATTAAAATCTTGATTTTGTATTAAACCTAATTTAGTTAAGGTTTAATGTGTTAATTAAGTTTAATATGTCTTTAAATTTAATTAAAATCTTGATTTTGTATTAAACCGATTTAGTTAAGGTTTAATGGGTTAATTAAGTTTAATATGTCTTTAAAATTAATTAAAATCTTACTTTTTTATTAAACTCTAAGGTTTAATGATTTTGATTAGGTTAAAATTGTCTTTAAACCTAATTAATGTTTGTCTTGAGTTCATTTGAGTTTGGATTTATCACTGGCTTACTCCATTATGAAATGGATTAAGAAAATGTTTTGAAATATTAATTTTATAATTAATAAATCTTAACCTTGATTTGAAATGTCTTTTAGATTGATTTGATAGCTTGAGAATTGTTGTTCTAGGATTGTTATCTGTCACCCTAAGATTCTTAATCATTTTGAATTTTAATTTTCCAATTTTCCAAATTTTATAATTTTTTTGCAAATAATTACAAAATATCATGGAAATTAGAAAATCACATCCTAGAGAGCTATCCTAGCCTTAGAAAAAATAGAAGATGTGTCTAAGGACTTAAAGTTCTTCCCTAAAAATTTCACATTTTTCTGATTTGTAAATAATTTTTAATAATTAAAATACTCCAGAGAGTGTTTAATTGTTTAAAAATGAAATACTGAGAATAAAATTATGATTTTGGTTTCATAATTTTCTTCTCTTCAAGAGCTTTCCAGGGGTATTTCTATTCTATTTATAGGAGCTCTAGATAAAATGATATGCATTTTCGATTTTTTTACGGTTAATCTGAATTAACCTGGCCCAGAATAATGAGGAGCTGCCACGCGTCCTTGTAAAGTCAAACGGGCGGGATGATCTGGTGCGCTGATCTGAACAGCAGACACTGGGAAACGCGATCAACGCCATTCGTTCCGAAACACGGAAACGGACGACGGAGATAAATCCTCAAAAATTCAAAAAATATTCGAATCGTCCAACTTCAAAGCTCAATATCTCACTCATTTCTCAATGAAATTGAGTGATTTTTTAACCTATGGAATCATCTGGACATATAGATTATATCTATACGGTGATGATACATTTTTGGGCTAGTTTAACCCATAATTTTTTGATTATATGCATTATTTTGGACAAAATAAATCCATACCTTGGCCACAAAAATCTTGAGCTTGATCAGCCTTGATGGTCAACTTCTAGGACTCCCAAAGAAGATCTTTGTCACTTCAATTTGGTTTTGTAGCTAGCCTTGGTGAGCAATTTTGGCAAAGTGGCAAGGTTTGGGCTGATTTTGGATTTTGGCTAAATTGGCTTGATTGGGCTAATCCTATGGCTTGATCTTGGTTGGAATAGGTTGTTGAGGTCTTTAGCAAGACTTTTTGTGTTGGGAGATAAGGGATTTGGGCAGCCTATAGGTTTCTATAGATTTTTTCTCTCTTCCTCAAAATTTTGGCCAAGGGATCCTTTTATAGCCATAAATGGCTATGTTTCAACCTTGGTTAGCTTAGGATTTGATCATGTTATGGTTAGAACTGTGGAGTACAACCTCCCCCATGTAATCCAACCATCACCTCTTCATTTCCCATGAGAATTTTGCCACTTAAGCAAGTGAACATTTCATGGCAATTATGGATCCAAATTGTCATGATAAGCTCTTGATCTCTTTGTTTCCATTCCATTGGCTAAGGGAGAGGTTAATGGTGACTCAAATGGTTGAGACTTTCTCCTTGCAATGACTCATTTATCATTTCATGGGGTGGTGACACATTAGCTCCCCCCTTAACATTTTTTATAAAATATTATGATGAGCTTAACCATGGTGTGGAGAATGGTTAAAGCCTTGTCTTCTCATTAATGGGTGGCTAGGGAGGTGGCTAAACTCATCTCACCATGGAAAGACACCTCAATTTGCAAAGGGAGTGAGTCATACTTCAAATCACCACGGTGCTGCCACCTCACTTTCATGTCATTATGCCCCTTTACCATGGTTAAATATGAGTCATCCATGGGTTTTTTTCTCTTTAATGAGTCATATGGGTTGTGTTTAACCCATATTAGGTCATGTGTGATGTCATAAAGAAGTTTTGAAATTTTTAGAAAACCAAAATTTCATAGGTTTAAAAATTCCATTTAATACCCCTCTTGATTTAATTTCCATTTTTAATTAATTATGCCATTAATTAAATGTTGGAAATTATTTTATTAATCAATTATTAATTGGAAATAATTCCAAATTAATTATTTTATTAATATTCATGTCATTAAAATTGAATTTTGTCTAATTTCACGACTTTTCAATTTAATTTTCATCTTAATTAATTATGTTATTAATTAAAATGTGAAAATTAAATTATTGGTCAATTAATTAATCAAAAATAATTTTGAAGTTAATTATTTGATTAATTCCATTATTTTTAATTAATTTGTGCATTTTATCATTTTATGGCTTTTGATTTTCATTTTAATTAATTATGTCATTAACTAAAATTTTTAAAAATTAAATCATTAGCCAATCAATTAATTAAAATAATTTTGAGATTAATTATTTGATTAATTTTGTCATTTTCATTTCATTTTGGTGCATTTTGTCTTTTTATGACTTTTAACTTAATTTTCGTTTTAATTAATTATGTCATTTAATTTATTAAAATATTGAAAATTAAATTATTAGTCAATTTCATTTAATTAATCAAAATAATTTTGAAATTAATTATTTGATTAATTTTGTCATTTTGGGGTCTTAAACATGTTCTTGGGTCAATATTTAGTCATTCGGTCAAAAATTGACCATTTTGACTGAAGTTGACTTTTTAGGTCAAAAGGTTGACCTATTGGGTCAACAAGGTTGTTCATTGGGTCAGGATTGACCATTTTGACCAAAGTTGTCTTTTTAGGTCAAAATGTTGACTTATTACGTCAACATGGTTGGTCATTGGGTCAGGATTGACCATTTTGACCAAAGTTGACTTTTTAGGTCAAAAGGTTGACCTATTGGGTCAATGGGGTTGGTCATTGGGTTAGGATTGACCATTTTGACCAAAGTTGACTTTTTAGGTTAAAAGGTTGACTTATTGGGTCAACAGGGTTGGTCATTGGGTCAGGATTGACCTATTTTGACCAAAGTTGACTTTTTAGGTCAAAAGGTTGACCTATTGGGTCAACATGGTTGGTCATTGGGTCAGGATTGACCATTTTGATCAAAGTTGACTTTTTAGGTCAAAAGGTTGTCCTATTGGGTCAACAGGGTTGTTCATTGGGTCAGGATTGACCATTTTGACCAAAGATGACTTTTTAGATCAAAAGGTTGACCTATTGTAAAAATGAGGTCAACAATAACATCACAATCTCAATACAAATCACTAAACAAACTAACACAGAGTTCATTACATTTTCATTTTTTCAACATAGATACATTAATAAACTACACTAATCACAGAAAAACAAACAACAAACACAACAAAGTATTAAACTACACAAAGAAAGATAGAAATCACAAAAATACCCATCATCGTCACCAGCTTTTTCAGCTTCTTTTGTATGATCAGGTCAATAAGGAACATAACTGGGGTAGGTAGGAAATATCACTCCAAAATCTCCCCTCATGAATCTGACCTGAGCATTGTGATAAGCTATATCATACTTAACTCTCCTCCACATATAATCTTTATTCACATCACTTATAGCCTCATAATCATCTATTCTACTATGGAGTCTATCTGTACTGGCACTCTGAGTCCTCAACTGCTCCATAACATCAAATAATGTAGTTAGCTCAGAAGTAGATGGTATGTCCTGGTTGGTAGTAGGAATATCAGTACTCTTACTTTCTCCTCTCCCTACCACATGAGACTCATAAGTACGAATAATGGTTTTGGTAATATGCATTAGTGGATGGACTAACTCCTCAGAACTATCAAACTCAACTCTAGACCGTGCACATAATGCATGAATCAGGGCAGGATGTCCTAATCTACCAGTGGTTTCTCCTCTAACAATACTCTGGATATTTTTGAAGATAATCGAACCAATATAAATCTGTTTCAAAGTCTGAATACAATAATGTAGAATTGCTCTATCTCTAGTGACATCACTGTGATGATAAGAAGGTAGTAGTCTTACAGAGATGAAATAGTGTCATGCTTTAGAAGCTACATTTAACTTGTAAGTAGGGCAATTAATCATATGTTTTTGCTTAGTTTTCCATTCCCCTCTTCCAGGGGCCGCCGACGCCCAAATCAAAAATTTGGTTCGACCTACCAGTGTCGGGTGCACTGCCTCTAACATTAATATTCAAAAGATAGTTTTAGTTGAGTTTCACAATAAGATCAATTTAATAATGAGGCAGTCACTCGCATACGCAAGTATACATATTGTTCAAGTAATAAAGGGCTCTTATAGAGTCCAGGTTATCAATCCCACGGGGAAGGTAGGAACTTTATCAAAATTTAGCAAAGATTTGAAATCCAATACTCAATTCACAATGCAAGTTTAAAGTACTATTGAAGTTACTAGTGCAAAGATAACTACAACTAAGTTAACTACAATTACTTTCTAAATTTCTAAGCAGAATTAACTAAGACACACTAAGTTTTGTAATGAAAGCTTCTAATATAGAAAAGTATCTTTCCTCTTGCAATGATTCTGTGATAAGTGATTGATATAGATTGATAATAAATTTGTATTGTGCCAAATAGGTGCAATTATATTCTTTACCCTCATCAGAGTACCCCCTCTTCCAAGTATGAAAAAAACATTGGAAAATCCTAGACTTAGTCACTAAATATAAGGTTAGGCTAGGAGGATACTGGCTGTCACTTCAAAGCTCCCACTTTTCTTCACCTGAAGGCTAACCCTCTCTTTAGTTACCAAACTTTAGGACCAAATTGGGGATTTCAGCCTGTCACCCTAAAATCTCCAATTCGACGCCCATCAAACCATATTTTTCTATTTATTTGCACTCAATTCCCATGAACTACACAACTCATTCATTGACATTGAACGAATTCTCAACTATTGTTTTAGAATACCAAGTCCATTTAGATTGAATGTTTCAAAATAAGTTTTAACAATTCAATTGGCCATATCGAAAAGTAAATGAAGTGCAAAATGAAAATCCATCACAATTTCTTAAGATTTTATGGCACATCAAATCTACATCCACATTTTACCACATCACATTGCAAGAAGAAAGACAAAGAAATCTACTCAAAATTCATGAGGATGATACAACAAAACATAGATTATATATATATAATCAAAGTCATACAAACCAGAAAATAAATACAAATTATCTCAATATCTTCCCCAAGTAAATCCCTTGAAGTTTCTTTGAATCCTTTTCTCTCTTCTCTACAACACTCAATTCTCTCTTTAGAATAGTAAAAAAGAATCAAACTCACTTTTCCCCTTCTCCTACACTCCTTAGAGAAGAATCTCTCACAAAACAACACCTAACCCACACTCTCTCCAAACCCTAACACACTCCCTTCACTTCACTTCCTCTCCTCTTACTACACATACTCACACACACTACTTTCTTGGGCATCCATAACTGTCTATAAAAGTTTAGAAATGAATTCTCCAAGATTTTCCTCAAGCAACCCTTCAAAAAGTATCCAAATAAACTGAATTTAGAATTTCACCGACATTGGGTGACGGCGGCGCTGGGCCGCCATTTAATTCTGAACTCTGTGGAATTGGACGTCGGCGACGCCGGAAGATTGTTTTCTCCATTTTACCTCTTTTTACTCCACATTTGTTACTTTTTTGCTTTATTTTGCTCCAATCACCTAAAATCATCGTACCTACAGCAAAACATGAAGAATACCTTCCTTTAAAGTGCAATATCACCAAAAATGAATACAAATTTTTGTTTCCTTTGTACAAAAGTACAAATCAATATCACAAAAATGAGTACAAAAGTAAAATTTAGCATCATATATAAATTTCTTTTGTTGTTTCCTTGTTAAATTAGGTGGCAAAATATCACTTACTAAATAATTCACAATATCAGCGTACCAAGGCAAATTCCTTTCTTTAATATTGTAAAGTTGCTCATCAAAGAAAGTTTCTGTAATTTCCTTCTCAAATTCATATAGTTTATAATACTCCAGTCTAGATAAATGGTCAGCAATTTGATTATCAGTTCCTTTTCTATCAACTATCACAAAGTCAAATTCTTGCATTGGAAGTATCCATCAGATTAATCTTGGTTTTGCATCATTCTTTTGCATTAAATATTTGATACATGAATGGTCTGTATGCACTATATATTTACTTTCAATCAGATAAGGTCTGAACTTTTGAAAACTATACACAATAGGTAATAATTCTCTTTCCGTAGTGGTATAATTAATATGAGCTTCATTAAAAGTTTTACTAGCATAGTAAATACCTTTGAACATTTTATCAAAACTTTGCCCTAAAGCAACTCCAATCGCAAAATCACTGGCATCACACAAGAGTTCAAATTGTTTCTCCCAATCGGGTGAAACAATTATAGGGGCAGTGATTAGTTTTTCTTTTAATAGTTCAAAGACATTCAAACATTCTTCATTAAAATCAAATTTCTTATCTTTTTCTAAAAGTTGACACAGAGGTTTAGTAATTTTTGAAAAATCTTTAATATAACGCCTGTAAAATCCAGCATGTCCTAATAAAATCCTCACCTCTCTCACTATAGTAGGAGGTGGTAATTTCTCAATAACCTAAATTTTAGCAGGGTCAACCTCCATACCAAATTCACAAAATTTATGCCCAAGTACAATTCCACTTGCAACCATAAATTGACATTCTTCCCAATTTAAAACTAAATATGTTTTCTCTCAAAGCTCCAAAATTTTTTCTAAGTTATTCAAACATATGTCAAATGAAGTTCCAAATAAAGAAAAATCATCCATAAATACTTCTATTCCATTATCAATTAGATTACCAAATATAGACATCATACATTTTTTAAATGTTGCAGGTGCATTACATAATCCAAAGGGAATTCTTTTAAAAGCAAAAGTTCCACGAGGGCTAGTAAATGTAGTCTTTTCTTGATCCTTAGGAGCAATAGGTATTTGATGATAACCAATATATCCATCCAAAAAGCAATGGTACATGTGTTCGACAAGTCTATCCAACATTTAATCTAGAAAAGGAAGAGGAAAGTGATCTTTCCTAGTGGCGGCGTTTAATTTTCTATAATCGATGAAAATTCACCAGCCATTAACTTATCTTGTTGGTATAATTTTATTCTGTTCATTTACATCAACAGTCACTCCTCCTTTCTTAGGGACACAATGAATTGAACTTACCCAAGCACTGTCTAAAATAGGATAAATAATTCCAGCATCAAGCCATTTTAAAATTTCTATCTTAACTACTTCTTTCACCATTAGATTTAATATCCTTTGTGGATCAGCTTTAGGTTTATGTTTTTCATCCAAAAAAATTCTATGCATACAGATCGAAGGACTGATTCCTTTAAAATTGGTTAAGGTCCGACCAAAAGCCTTTTTATATCTTTTTATAGTATCCAATAATTTTTGTTCTTGATATTTATTTAAATTCGAGGATACAATAACTGGTAAGGTAGATGATTCTCCAAAAAACATGTATTTCAAATTATTAGAAAGAATTTCCATTTCAAGTTCAGAAGGTTTTATGATAGATGGAAATAAACTTTTATAATCACTTTTCATGGTATCCAATATTTCAAATCTTTCCTGAACATAGTCTAAATCTTCATTCTTCATATCATCAAAATCATCTTCAATTTCATAATCATCCTCACATTTCAAATTTTCACATTCTATTTTCTCTTCCAACATCTCTTCTTATTGTCATCTCTCAAATAATCACAGATTTCCATTCGAAAGAATTCATCATCATTTTTTGTTGAGGGATATTTCATAGATTTTAGAATATTAAATGTCACCTCTTGATCATTAACTCTCATAGTTAATTCTCCTTTTTGAACATCAATCATAACTCTTCCAGTAGCAACAAATGGTCTTCCCAAAATAATTGGAATTTCTTTATCTTCCTCTATATCTAATACAATAAAGTCCACAGAAAAGATAAATTTATCCACCTTCACTAATACATTTTCCACTAGTCCTTTAGGATAAGTAATGAAACAATCAGCTATCTGAAGAGTCACAGATGTAGGTGAAATTTCTCCTATTCCCAATCTTTTGAATGTTGATAAAGGCATAAGGTTAATACTAGCTCCTAGATCACACAAAGCTCTTCCAAAAAAAATTCACCTATAGCACACGGGATAGTGAAACTACCAGGGTCTTTAAGTTTTTCATAAAGCTTTTTCTGAATAATTGCACTACACTCTCTGCTAAGTGCAACAGTCTCATGATCTATGAACTTTCTTTTCCTTTTAAGAATATTCTTCATAAACTTTGCATAATCAGGCATCTGTTCCAACAAAGGGAAAATTCACAGTTAACTTCTTGAGGATTTCTAAAAAAAATTTAAATCGGTTATCCCTATTTTATTTTTTTAATCTTTGAGGAAAAGGTGGTGGTAGTTTTTCTATAGTAAATTTCATTGGTTTAAGCGGATATTATAAGTATTGGTATATTCTTTTAGTTCCTTTTTTCAAGTTCCATCTTTTCTTTCTCAGTTTCAACTTCTTTTTTGCACTCTCGTTTCTAATTCTTTTCCACTCCATAATTGAATAGCCTTAAATTGCTCTTTGTTTTAATCTTTTGGATTGATCTCAACATTACTGGGAAGAGTTCCTGAAGGTCTATTATTAAGCGCAGTAAAAATATGTCCTAATTGATTCTCCAAGTTCTTAATCGTAACACCCTGAGTTTGTAATTGATTACCTATATTAAAAATCAATTCTTCAGTAGAAAACTTATTTTCTTTAAATTATGGGTTACTATTAAAACTTGAAGGATAAGAAGGTCTAAAGTTGTGTTTCCTTGGTTGTTCAAATTTTCTACTGGGTTCATAGAATTGTTTCCCCATTGCGAGTTAACAACATTGTTATTATTCCAGTTAAAATTTGGATGATTATTCCAAGCAGGATTATAATAATTTGAATAAGGATTGTTGGGTATATTATTTACATCATTTAAGGTCTCATAGGGCGTTTGAGATTATATTATCTGTCCTAATGAATTTTCCTCTAACACTAGGGGTGTTTGAGAATAATTCATTCTATGTTGATCTATTTTCTTCGAAAGGGCAGCATTTGAGAGACTATCATAGTTATAGCATCACAATCATGAATACTGGCTACTCTCTTAGAATTGACCCGTTTAGAGGGCCATTAAAAATTGTTAGTAGCCATCTCTTATATTAACGAATATGCTTCATCAAAAGGTTTTGACATTAATGATCCACCAGCAGCAGCATCTATAATTGATCTCAGAGATCCCACTAATCCATTATAAAATGTCTGAATTATTAACCAATCTAGTAAAGCATAATGTGGGCACTTCCTAAAGACCTTTAAATCTTTCCCAAGCTTCATATATTTATTCCCCTTCAAACTGACCAAAAGATGTAATATCATTTCTTAGCTTAGCAGTTTTTTAAGGAGGAAAATATTTTGACAAAAAAATTTATGAAAGTTCTCCCCAAGTTCTGATAGATCCATGTGTTAATGAATTTAACCAATCCTTAGCTTTATCTCATAATGAAAAGGGAAAAAGTCTAAGTCTGACAGCATCATTCAACACTTCATCATATTTAAAAGTAGCACACGGTTCTAGAAAACTAGCAAGAGTTCAATCAGGATCTTTGTTTAGTGTTCCTACAAATTGATTGTTTTGTACCATTTGGATAATAGCAGGTTTAAGCTCAAATGAATTAGCAGCAACATCAGTACTTTTTATAGTTAAGTGAATTTCATCTGCTATTGGGTTAGCATAAACTCTTAAAGGTCTTGGTATATTTTGATTGTTCGCCATTTTGTGAGGATTTTCAAATTTTTTTTGTTCTTTTCGAATTTTTCTAATAATACGCTCTAATTATGAATCGTAAGGCACTAAACCTCAATCTGACGCATATAAAGTTAGACAAAATACACTAAAAAGTAAACAAGCACACACACAATTAAAAATTACAAAGTAATGGTTTTTAAATACTACAATTTTAACAGTTGTCGTTTTATAACTTCCTCAGCAACAGCGCCAAAAATTTGACTCGACCTACTAGTGTCGGGTACACTGCCTCTAATGTTAATATCCAAATGATAGTTTCAGTTTAGTTTCACAATAAGATTAATTTAAAAATGAGGCACTATCCCGCATACGTAAGTATACGTATAGTTCAAGTAATACAGGGCTCTAGTGGAGTCCTGGTTATCGATCCCACTAGGAAGGTAGGAATTTTATAAAAATATAGCAAAGAATTGAAATCCAATACTCAATTAACAATGCAAGTGCAAGTACTATTAAAGTTGCTATTGCAAAGATAGCCACGATTAAGTAACTACAATTACTTTCTAAATTTCTAAGCAGAATTAACTAACATACACTAAGTTTTGTATTGAAAGGTTCTAATATGGAAAAGTATATTTCCTCTTGTAATGATTTTGTGATGAGTGATTAATATAAATTGATAATAAATTTGTATTGTGCCAAATAGGAGAAATTATATTCTTTACCGTCATCAAAGTACCCCCTCTTCCAAGTATGAAAAGAACATTTGCAAATCCTAGGCTTACTCACTAAATCTAAGGTTAGGCTGGGAAGATACTGGCTCTCACTTCAGAGCTCATGCTTCCCTTCACCTGAAGACTAACCCTCGCTTTAGTTTCTAAACTTTAGGACCAAATTGGGGATTTCATCCTGTCACTCTAAAATCTCCAGTTCGACGCCCATCAAACTTTATTTCCCTATTTATTTGCACTCAATTTACATGAACTACACAACTCATTCATTGACATTGAATGGATTCTCCACTATTGTTGTAGAACACTTAGTCCTTTCGGGTTGAATGTTTCACAATAAGTTTTAACAATTCAATTGGCTATATTGAAAATTAAATGAAGTTCAAAGTGAAAAACCATCACAATTTCTTAACATTTTATGGCACATGAAATCTACATCAACATTTCACCATATCACATTGCAAGAAGAAAGACAAAGAAATCTACTCAGAATTCATGAGGAAGATACAGGAAAACATGATTTTATATATATAAACAAAGTCATACAAACCACAAAAGTAAATGCAACTTATCTCAATATCTTCCCCAAGAAAATCTTTAATGTTCCTTTGAATCCTTTTCTCTCTTCTCTACAACACTCAATTCTCTCTTTAGAATAGTAAGGAAGAAGCAAACTCTCACTTTCCCTCTTCTCCTACACTCCTTAGAGAAGAATCCCTAAAAAAAAAACACTTAACACACACTCTCTTTACTTCTCTTCCTCTTCTCTTACTACACACACTCACACACACCACTTTCTTGGGCATCCATAATTGTCTATAAAAGTTTAGAAACAATAACCCCAAGAGTTTCCTCAAAAAACCCTTCAAAAAGTGTCCAAATACATTGAATTTTGAATTCCACTAACATTAGGCGCCGGCAGCACTGGGTCGCCATTTAATTCTGAAATCTCATGAATTGGGCGCTGGCGACGCCCATTCTGGCACCGGCGGCTCCAAAAGACTGTTTTCTTCATTTTGCCTCTTTTTGCTCCAAATTCGTTCCTTCTCGCTTCCTTTTGCTCAAATCACCTAAAATCATCATACCAACAGTAAAACATGAAGAATACTTTCCTTTAAAGTGCAATATCACCAAAAATGAGTACAAATTGTATAGCAAAAACCTAATATACTTTTGGTGTATCACCCAACCATCACCTTGGTCAAACATGGGACCCAATTGGCCAACCTCGATCAAATAGTCAACCATGGACTACCATGGTCAACTCTACACCATAATGGTCAATTTATGGTCTCATGAATTAATTTCATTTTCTAAATTAATTAATTATTTGATTATTTAAAGAAAGATGAAAATAAGACCTATGAAGCATACAATTAGAACTTATGATCATTTATCAAAATTCAACATCATGACAACTTAAGCCCATGCTTAACACCCAAACCCAAATCCAACCCATGACTTATAGTTATTGAGTCATCCATGACTCATTAGTACCTATCATGGCATGGATAACCCACTAAAACACATTAAGACACACCAAGCCACTACTTCTTAACCAAAGCCAAAAATAAACTTGAAAGAGGAATATATGGCACCTTACCCAAATTTCACATCATGCTCTTTGAACTTAGGTGGATTAGCTTAACCAGCTCATTGCCATGGTGTCCATCCACCTCATCCCCTCTTCAACAGAAAGAGAGCCTTGCCTTGGCCTCTTCCTTCTCCATACTTAAGTTTATGATGACTTAACCATAGAAATGGGAGGAGGGAGTTATCAATAGCTGAAATATGATCTCTCTGGACTCCCAAAGCTTCCCAGCACCACTACCAGTTTCCTCCAATTGGCTCTAAGCTCCCTTGCTGCCTCTAATGGCTATATAAGGCGCCAACCTGAGAGCTCCCCATAAGAAGAGAACCATAGATAGAGTCTCCAAATCTTATTGCCTTCAACATAAGAAATCTTCCCCATCCCCTAAGCAACAAATCTCACACAGTCTCAGCTTCTGTAACCCATCACAGAGCTTCATATTTATACCAAAAAACTAGGATACATTTTCAGGTTGACATAAACTTCCTTAAATCTCTAATTCAACCATCCTAAAAGCTTCCCTGAGCATCACGAGGAAGTTTCCAGTCCAAATTAACCCTTCCTGCAAGCTCTAACCTACTGTAAGCTGAAGTCGTGACCCCATTTCAGCAAAAGTACACCCTAACCCAATTTCACTCAAAATAGAGCTAAGGAGGAGCTTTGCAAGGACCCCAGACGCTTGTTTCCATTAAGGTCAATTGAGGCCTTACCTCTTAAGACTAGGTATGTGCCATTAAACAAAAAAATGTGTTCGGTTTTGAGACATTGTGAAGAAAACTATCACCACATAGCCACATAACTGTATGGATGTGATCTACTTGCTTCGATGAAGATTTTTCAACAAATCCCATGAGATTCTATGAAGAATCAAGGGAGAAATTAGGGTTTAATCATAAATGGTTCTCGGGATAATGTCCCTTGGTGACAATGGCCTGATTTCATCCATTTTCGTTTATCAGAAATGCATGACTACGATTAGATCAAACCAATGGGCAGCGAAGAACAGAGCATTAGATTCTTGCCACCGTGGATGCTTGCATGGAAGTCTCTCCGAACCAAATGCCACTGCATGGAGTTTCAACATGTCCGGGGATACAGCTAGCTCGCATCCGATTATTAAGAAATTAAGATTTTCTTTATTTAAATAAAATAATCCTTGAACTCAGCAAAGAAAGGATAAAATTATAAAAAAAATTAATTTAATGAATTTTATTTTATTTTTAATTAATTAATTACTCTTTGGAGTAATTTAATTATTAAAAATTAATTATAAATCCAAAAATGATAAAATTTTCAGGGATTGATCCTTCCATCCTTGGGGACATTCTCTGATTTTTCTAGGGTTAAGAAAAATTCCTAATATGAAATATCAAATTTTCAACCACATTTTGTAATTATTTTTAAAAATAATTATATAAATTAGAAAATTGAAAATTTAAAATAAAGACATTTAGGAAATTTTAAGTAATCAAATTTACACAAAATAAAATTTTCATCCTCTAAAAATCTTAAAATGACAAATTAGATATTCAAAGGTAAAACATATAAATTTAAAATCCAAATCCCTTGGGTTCAACCCAAATGAACCCAAGCCCAATCTAAACACCTTTGGTTCAACCTAAGTCAAACTCAAAACTTTTGGGTTCAACTCAATTGAACTCACATCAAGTCCAAATATTAGAACCCAACTAAATTTAATTTCAATTAAACCTTAATTAGGTTTAACTCTAATTAGACATAATTAATCTCCTTAAGCCTTACCTAGATTAAGCTTAAATAAACCTAAACCATTATTAGGTGTAACCCTAATTAGATTAATTAATCTTCTGAAGCCTTAATTACAGTAGGCATAAATAAACATAATTCTTAATTAGGTCTAACCCTAATTAGACCTAATTAATCTCCTAAAGCCGTACTTACAATATGCTTAAGTAAACCTAAACCCTAATTAAGTCCAACCCTAATAAGACTTAATTAACCCTTAAGCCTGACATACATTAGGCTTACGTGACCTTTAAATCCTAATTAAGTCTAACTCTAGTTAGACTTAATTTACCCTTAAGCCTTACTTACATTAGACTTAAGTGACCTTTAAACCTTAATTAAATCTAACCTTAATTAGACTTAATTAAGCCTTAATTACATTAGGCTTAGGTGACCTTTAACCCTTGATTAAGTCTAACCCTAATTGGACTTAATTAACCCTTAAGCCTTACTTACATTAGGCTTAAGTGACATTTAGACCCTAATTAAGTCTAACCCTAATTAGACTTAATTAACCCTTAAGCCTTACTTACATTAGGCTTAAGTGACCTTTAAACCTTAATTAAACTGAATTAACCCTTAAGCCTTACTTACATTAGGCTTAAATGACCTTCAAACCTTAGTTATGTCTAACCCTAATTAGACTTAATTATCCCTTAAGCCTTACTTACATTAGGCTTAAGTGACATGTAAACTCTGATTAAGTCTAACCCTAATTAAACTTAATTAACCCTTAAGCCTTACTTAAATTAGGCTTAAGTGACCTTTAAACCCTCATTAGACTTAATTACCTTAAGCCTTACTTACATTAGGCTTAAATGAATTTCAAATTTTAATTAACTGTATTTTTAATTAGACTTAATTAACCCTTAAGCCTTACATACATTAGGCTTAAATAACCTTTAAACCCTAATTAATTCTAACCTTAATTAGACTTAATTAAGCCTCAAGCCTTACTAACATCAGGCTTAAGTGATCTTTAAACCCTAATTAAGTATAACCCTAATTAGTCTTAATTAACCCTTAAGCCTTACTTAGATTAGGCTTAAGTGACCTTTAACTCCTAATTAAGTCTAACCCTAATTAGACATAATTAACACTTAAGCCTTACTTACATTAGGCTTAAGTAAACTTTAAATCCTAATTATGTCTAACCTTAATTAGACTTAATTAACCCTTAAGCCCTACTTACATTAGACTTAAGTGCCTTGAAACCCTAATTAAGTCTAACCCTAATTATACTTAATAAACCCTTTAGCCCTACTTACATTAGGCTAACCTTTTAACTCTAATTATGTCTATCGATAATTAGACTTAAATAACCCTTAAGCCTTACTTACATTAGGGTTAAGTAACCTTTAAAACCTAATTAGCACTAACTCTAGTTAAACCTAATAAAACCCATTAAGCCTTACATACATTAGTTTTAATTAAACTTAAATCCTAGTTAGATCTCTCTAATTAGACCTAATTAAATTCAATAAGCCCTATTTACACTAGGCTTATATAAACCTAAACCTTAATCAACCTTACTTACGTTAGGCTTAAACAACCATAAATCCTAATTAAGTCGAACTCTAATTAGACTTAATCAAATCTTTAAGACTTAGCCAAATTGTGCTTAATTTTAAACCCAAACTAAACCCGAAGTTCTACCCAAATTGAATCTAAGTCAACCTAAAGCTTAGCTTCAACCCAAATTGCACCTAAGTCAACCTAAACATTAGGTTCAATCTAAATTGAACCTAACTCAACCTAAGCCTCAGATTCAAACCAAATTGAATTTAAGTCAATCAAAACCTTAGAATCAACCCGAATTCAACTCAAGTCGATCAAGACCATAGGTTCAATTGACACTGAACCTAAACATTATTTCTAACCTACATCAAACTTAACTAAATTCCTTATAGCCAACATTCTTAAGTCTAACCTACGTTAGACCAAAACTAATTCCTTAGATTCAACTTACTATGAACCTAAACTTTAATTTTAACTTACATTAGACTTAACTAATTTCCTTAGGCCTAACCTACATCGGACCAAAACCTTATGTCTAATCTACATTAGACAACCAAACTCCTTGGGTTCAACTAAAATTGAACCTAAACCATAAGTTTAAACTACGTTAGACTTAACCAAATTCCTTAGGTTCAACCGACATTAAACCTAAACCTTCAGTCTAACTACATTAGATTTAACCAAATTCCTTAGTTTCAACCGACACTGAACCTAAATACCTTAAGTCATACATAAATTAGATATAACCAAATTCCTTGGGTTCAACTGACACTTAACCTAAATATTAAGTCTAACCTACCTAAAACTTAACCAAATTCCTTAGGTTCAACCATAACTGAACTAAATACCTCAAGTCTAACTTACATTAGACTAAACTAAACTCTTTAGGTTCCACCGACATTGAACCTAAACCTTAATTCTAACGTATATTAGATTTAACCAAATTCCTTAGGTTCAACTGATACTAAAACTAAATACCTTAAGTCTAACTTACATTAAACTTAACCAAACTCCTTAGGTCCAACTAACATTAAACCTAAAACTTATATTTAACCTACATTAAACCTAACCAAATTCCTTAGGTTCAATTAACACTGAATCTAAACATAAAGTCTAACTTACCTTAGAATTAACCAAACTCTTTGGGTTCAACCTAAATTGAACCAAAGTCACCTCAAGCCTTAGGTTCAATCTAAATTGAATCTAACCCAACCTGAATCATAAATTTCTTTATGTTTAACATGTACGGAACCTAAACCTTAACTCACACTTAAGACTAAACAAATAAGACAACCAACATAAAACTCAAAACCTACCAAAATCCAACTCTAAAATCCACCTTAAAAGTCATTAAAAATTAAACTTTAACTTTAAAATGCAACTTGGTTTGTGAAGATATTTTGGATGAGGTAACAATGGTTGCTAACAAATAATCTTTCAATCATTTGTGACTAATCAAACCACAAACTTAATGAACTAGGATGACGGAATCATGGGATCCTGATCAGATCATCCCAAACAAAATAAAAATAAATGAAAAAACAAAAAAAATTATTCGGTTAACAAATAGTAAACAACCAAAAATTTTTCAACCCCTAAAATCCAAAAAAAAAACTAAAACTTAAATGAAACCTAATGAACAAAGATCACCAAATGTAACTTGAACCCTAGTGTTCAGATTTATGAAGATCTCTTTAACGATGCAATTTATGGTTGCTGACAAGAATCTTTTGGTCCTGGATTAAACACGTTTCGGACTAAGTAGATCTGAATATCCCAATGATCGCAGGACGACAGAGCCATATGCAACCTGACCGGGTTGTCTAAAAATTAAAATAAAACTAAGTAAATAAACAATTAATATATAATTTTCGCTAATTATGTTTTGCAGGTTTGCTAAAGACACAAGGTAAATTTCGTTTTAGATTTTCTTTGCATGTTGTTAGGATATGCCAACTCTTTTTCGCAGGAACGACATTCTAAACCATGGAGAGTGAATCTCATAACAATAAAAGGACATCAGAAAAATAAAATGACATCAATAAAACAAAAAATTAATGATAAAACCAAACAAAAACAAACCTTTAGGGTAGTATGACCTCGGGTATGTTGTTGCTAACGTAAATATTCAAAATATTGTTTCAATTCAATTTCACAATAAGATCAATTTAATAAGTAGGCAGTCCCTTGTATATGCAAGTATACGTATCGTTCAAGTAATACAGGGCTCTAGTAGAGTCCTAATTATCAATCCCATGAGGAAGGTTAGAACTTTTCAAAGTATAGTTTAGAATTGAAGTCCAATACTCAATTCACAATGCAAGTTGAGGTAATATTTAAGTTGCTAGTGTAAATATGACTAAGACTAAATTAACTAAAATTATTTTCTAAACTTTTAAACAGGATTAACTAACTCATACTAATTTTTGTATTGAAAGGTTCAAATATGGAAAAGAATCCTTCCTCCTGCAATGATTCTATGATGAGTGAGTGATATTGATTGATAATAAACTTGTATTGTGCCATATAGGAGCATTTATATTTTTAACCCTCTTTAGAGTACCCCCTCTTCAGAGTTATGTAAAGAACATTGGCAAATCCTAGGCTTTATCCCTAAATCCATGGTTAGGCTAGGAGGATACTGGCTCTCATCTCAGAGCTCCCACTTCCCTTCACCTGAAGGCTAACCCTAGCTTTAATTACCAAACTTTAGGACCAAATTAAGGATTTCAGCCTGTCACTCTAAGATCTTCAATTCGATGACCATCAAAACACATTTCACTTTTAATTTGCCTTCAATTCCCATGAACTACACAACTCATTCATGTAAATTGAATGAATTCTCCATTATTCTTGTAGAACACTTAGTCCTTTCGGATTGAATGTTTCACAACAAGTTTTAACAATTCAATTGTGCAGGTTGAAAAGTAAATGAAGTTCAAAGTGAAAAGTCTTCACAATTTCTTAGCATTTCAAATGGCACATCAATCTACATCACCACTTCACCACATCTCATTACAAGAAGAAAGACAAAGCAATCTACTCAGAATTCATGAGGAAGATACAACAAAATAAGGATTTTATATATAAAAGCAAAGTCATACAAACCACAAGAAGTAAATACAACTTATCTCAATTTCTTCCCCAAGCAAATCTCTTGATGTTCCTTTGAATCATTTTCTCTCTTCACTACATTACTCAATTCTCTCTTTAGAATAGTAAGGAAGAAGCAATCTCTCACTTTTCTCCTTCTCTTACACTCTTTAGAGAATCCCTCACAAAATAAGACTTCTACACACTTTAACACACATACACTCACTCTCCACAAACCCTAACACACTTTCCTCACTCCCAAGACTCTTCTCTCTCTTTTCTGGAGTCCAAATCTGTTTAAAATAGTTTAGAAAAAAATACCCCAAGAATTTCCTCAAGCAACCCTTCAAAAATTTTCCAAATAAATTAAATTTGACTTCCACCGGCATAGGGTGTCGGCGGTACTGGATAGGGTACTGGCGGCGCTGCCCAGAAAATTTAATTTAAACGCACTTTGGAATTTGACGCCGGTGGTGTCCATTCTAGTATCAGCAGCGCTAGTGTACAAATTTTGCCAATTTGCCTCTTTTTGCTCTAAATTCATTCCTTTTCGCTTCTTTTTGCTCCAATCACCTAAAATCATCATACCTACAGCAAAACATGAAGAATGTCTTCCTTTAAAGTGCAATATCACCAAAAATGAGTACAAATTATATTACAAAATTTTAACATATTTTTGGTGCATCAAAATCCCCTAAACTTAACAATTACTTGTCCTCAAGTAATCCTTTTAATACATAAAAATATGACATAGTAGTGAATTTTTCACATATAGAATACTATGGTTTTTTATTTACATGAATATAATATTAAGATTCTTAGAAAGAAGTTTAGTAACTCAGGTTAAAATTACAGGTATAAGAACATTCAGTAATCAAGTCTAAAAGTTCTAGTTTCCTATTCATTTCAAGATTAACCATAATTTGCACATTAAGGGTACCTTAAAAGACTATATGAAAAAGAAACTCATATAAAATTTATTGGAAAGTAAGCTAATACTTTAAATATAAATTCAGAAATGCAACAAAGTTCTTCCTTTAGGTTGATTCAAGTGAAGTCAATTTTTTATTAAGCATCTCCTCAAACTTCTCCTCACATAATTTTCTTTCTTTTCCTTTTCCCCTTTTTTTCTTAGGATTGTTTTTCAATCCCTTTTTTTTAACTTTTATTTTTTTTTTCTTGTGAGAATTACTATATCTAGATGTCTTTAATAGTTTTGAACTTCACTCTCCTCTTTCTAAAGTTGAAATTTAAAACACCTCCTTACTTAATAGATATATATTAGCTTTATAATTCATCATAAAATCACAATCCTTTCTTCTCACATAATTCTTTGACTCTCTTAACATTTCAAAAATACAGTTTTTTTTTACTTTAAATAGTCAACTATTGTCTAATCCTCTTATACTAAATATCTTAACCCTATAAAGTTAACCTTTATTACTAAAAACTTTCATTCAAATCTAACATAATATCTAAATGAAATAAAAAAATTAGTTATCTAAAGTTAGGTTCAACTACTAGAAGTTATGTTAATAATTTTTGAAATTATATTAAATGAGAATAAGTAAGAGTTTATACTCTACCCTCCCCAAAACTTAAGTTTTTTATTACATATAAACTTTTAAAGATAGAGAGTAAAAGAAAACTAACATTTTTATGCTGAAATTTGAAATCTTCTGAAGCTATGATGGTATTTAATCAATAATTTAAGCTAGCAAGCATGAAGCAGTTAGAAGTTGTGCTAAGGTGAAGAAACATTAAAGACTTAAACTTTAAACATCCAACAAAAGCATCACAATTTCAGTTCAAATCACTAAACAAACTAACATAGAGTTCATTACATTTTCATTTTTAACACCCGTACATTTTTAAGTTACACACATCACAGAAAAACAAATAACTAACACATAAAAGTACTACATAACACATTGAAAATAGAAATCACATAACTACTGATACACAAAAAATATGTTAGGTTTTTGCTATACAATTTGTACTCATTTTTGGTGATATTGCACATTAAAGGAAGATATTCTTCATGTTTTGCTGCAGGTATGATGATTTTAGGTGATTGGAGAAAAAGAAAGCGAAAATAAATGAATTTGGATTAAAAAGAGGCAAAATGGAGAAAAAGGCTTTCTGGCGCCATCGGTGCCCAATTCCATAGAGTTTAGAAATTAAAAGGTGGCTCAGCACCACCGGCGTCCTATCCAGCACCGCCGGCAGCCAATGTCAGTGGAACTCAAATTCATTGTATTTGGACATTTTTTAGGGTTACTAGAGGAAACTCTTGGGGAATTCATTTCTAAACTCAAATAGGCAGTTATGGACACAAAAGGAAGTGTGTGGAGAGTGGTGTGAGTGTATGTGAAGGGAGAGAAGAGAAGAGGAGTGAAGAGAGTGTGTGTTAAGTGTTGTTTTAAGAGGGATTCTTCTCTAAGGAGTGTAGGAGAAGGAGGAAAGTGAGATTTTGCTTCTTCCTTACTATTCTAAAGAGATAATTGAGTGTTAAAGAGAAGAGAGAAAAGGATTCAAAGGATCTACAAGGGATTTTCTTGGGGAATAAAATGAGATAAGTTGTATTTACTTTTGTGGTTTGTATGACTTTGTTTTTATATATAAAATCCATATTGTGTTGTGTCTTCCTCATGAATTCTGAGTAGATTTATTTGTCTTTATTCTTACAATTTGATGTGGTGAAGTGTTGATGTAGATTTGATGTTTCATAAAAATATTACAAAATTGTGATGATTTTTCACTTTGAACTTCCTTTACTTTTTGATCTGTCCAATTGAATTGTTAAAATTTATTGTAAAACATCCAATCTGAAAGGACTATGTGTTCTACAACAATAGTGGAGAATCCATTCAATGTCTATGAATGAAGCGCGTAGTTCATGGGAATTGAGTGCAAATAAATAGGGAAATATGGTTTGAGAGCGTCGAATTGGAAGTTTTAGAGTGACAGGCTAAAATCCTCAATTTAGTCCAAAAGTTTGGTAACTGAAGCTAGGGTTAGTCTTCAGGTGAAGGGAAGCAGGAGCTTTGAAGTGAGATCTATTATCCTCACAGCCTAACCTTGGATTTAGTGACTAAGCCTAGGATTTGTCAATATTCTTTTCATACTTGGAAGAGGGAGTACTTTGACGAGGGTAAATAATATTAATGCTCCTATTTAGCACAATAAAAAATTACTATCAATCTAAGTTAATCACTCATCATAGACACATTGTAGGAGGAAAGATGCTTTTCCATATTTGAACCTTTCAATACAAAACTTAGTGTGTGTTAATTAGTCTTGCTTAGAAGTTTATAAAGTAATTAAAGTTAATTTAGTTTAATTATATTTTCACTATCAACTTAAATAACACTTGAATTTGCATTGTGAATTTAGTATTGGATTTCAAATATTTGATATAGTTTGATAAGTTACAAGCTTCCTCGTGGGATCGATAATTCGGACTCCACTAGAGCCCTGTATTACTTGAGCGATACGTATACTTGCGTATACTGGGTGACTACCTAATTATTAAAATTAATCTTATTGTGAAACTGAACTAAAACTATCTTTTGAATATTACTTTAGAGGCAGCATATCCGCGGACATCGACCCCGATTCAAGTTTTTGGCGCCATTGCCGGGTAAGGTATAAAACAGTAATTGTCGAAGTTGTAGTCTTTGAAAACCTTTACTTTGTAATTTTCAATTGTGTGTGTGTTTTTTGCTTACTTTTTAGTGTGTTTTGTGTAACTTTATATGCGTAGTATTGGATCTATATGTTTATTGCCTAACGATTTAGAGTTAGAGCGAACTATTAGAAAAATTTGAAAACAAAAAAAAATCTGAAAATCCTCACAAAATGGCTAACAATCAAAATATATTAAGACCTTTAAGAGATTATGCTAACCCAGCATATGAAATTTACTTAACTATCCAAATTCTTGATGTTGCTGCTAATTCATTTGAGCTTAAACCTGCAATTATCCAAATGGTACAAAACAATCAATTTAGACGAACACCGAATGAAGATCTTAATTTACATCTCGCTAGTTTTCTAGAACTGTGTGCTACTTTTAAATATGATGGAGTGTCAAATGATGCTGTCAGACTTAAGCTTTTTCCTTTATCATTATGGTATAAAGCTAAGGCGTGGTTAAATTCATTAGCACCTGGATTTATTAGAACTTGGAGATAACTTTCACAAAAGTTTCTGTCAAAATATTTCCCTCCATAAAAAACTGCTAAGCTAAGAAATGATATTACATCTTTTGGTCAATTTGAAGGGGAATATGAAGCTTTGAAAAGATTAAAGACCTTCTTAAGAAGTGCCTACATCATGCTTTACTAGATTGGTTAATAATTCAAGCATTTTACAAAGGATTAGTGGGATCTCTAAGAACAATTATGGATGCTGCTGGTGGTGGATCATTAATGTCAAAACATTTTGACGAAGCATATTTGTTGATATAAGAGATGGTTACTAAGAATTTTCAATGGCCCTCTGAATGGGTAAATCTTAAGAGAGTAGCTAGTATCCATAATTTTGATGCAATAACTATGATAGTCTCTCAAATTACTGCAGTTTCAAAGAAACTAGATCAATATCAAATGAATTATTCTCAAACACTCCCAGTGTCAGAGGAAAATTCATTAGGACAGATGATAGAATCTCAAACGCCCTATGAGACATTGCTATAAATAATTGACCCAACAATCCTTATTCGAATTATTATAATTCTAGTTAGAAGAATCACCCGAGTTTTAACTGAAATAATAACAATGTTGTTAACCTACCACTGGGTAACAATTGTATGAATCCGGTAGGAAATTTAAACAATCAAGGAAACACAAACTTTAGACCTTCTTATCCTCTAGGATTTAATAGTAACCCAAAATTTAACGAAAAGTAGTTGTCTACTAAAGAATTAATTTTAAATATGGGTAATCAATTACAAACTCAGGGTGTTGCGATTAATAACATTGAAAATCAATCAGGACATATTTTCACTGCGCTTAATAATAGACCTTCAGGAACTCTTCCCAGTAATGTTGACATCAATCCAAAAGATCAAAACAAAGAGCAAATTAAGACTATTCAATTAAGGAGTGGAAAGAGTTAGAAACAAAAGTGCAAAAAGAAGTTGAAACTGAAAAAGAGAAGGTGGAAACTGAAAAAGGAACTAACAAAATATATCTAGACCTAGAATATCAGTTTGAACCAATAAAAATTACTGTAGAAAAATCATCACCACATTTTCCTCAAAGATTGAAAAATCAAAATAGGGATAATTGATTTACGATGCTTTTAGAATTCCTTAAGAAATTAACGGTAAATATTTCCTTTGTTGAAGCATTAGAACAGATGCCTGATTATGCAAAGTTTATGAAGGATAATGTTAAAAGAAACGAAAGTTCATAGATAACGAGATTATTGAACTTAGCAAAGAGTGTAGTGCAATTATTCAGAAAAAGCTTCCTAAAAAACTTGGTAGTTTCACTATTCCGCGTTCTATAGGTGAAAATTTTTTCGGAAGAGCTTTATGTGATCTAGGAGCTATTTTTAACCTTATGCCTTTATCAACTTTCAAAAGATTGGGAATAGGAGAAATTTCACTTACTTCTGTGACTCTTCGATTGGCTGATCGTTCCATTGCTTATCCTAAAGGAGTCGTGAAAGATGTATTAGTGAATGTGGATAAATTTGTCTTTCCTGTGGACTTTATTGTATTAGACATGGAGGAAGATAAAGAAATTCCAATTATTTTGGGATGACTATTCCTCGCTACTGGAAGAGCTGTGATTGATGTTCAAAAAGGAGAATTAACTATGAGAGTTAATTATCAAGAGGTGACATTTAATATTCTTAAATCTATGAAATATCCCTCAACAGAAAAAGATGATGAAAGCTTTAGAATGGAAATCTGTGATTATTTGAGAGACGATCATTTTAAAGAAATATTTGAAGAGAAAATTGAATATGAAGATTTAGAATGTGACGATGACAAGGAAAATGAAGATGATTTTGAAGATATGAAGAATGAAAATTTAGACTATGTTCAAGAAAGATTTGAAATGTTGGATACTATGAAAAATGATGATAAAAGTTTAATTTCATCTATCATAAAACCTCCTGAACTTGAAATGCAAATTCGTCCTGATTATTTGAAATACATGTTTTTAGGAGAATTATCTACCTTACCAGTAATTGTATCTTTAGATCTGAACGAATATCAAGAACAAAAATTATTGGATACTTTAAAAAGATACAAAAAGGATTTTGGTTGGACCTTAGCTGATATTAAAGGAATTAGTCCTTTGATCTTTATGCATAGAATTTTGTTGGATGAACAACATAAACCTAGAGTTGATCCGCAAAGGAGATTGAACCCAATATGAAAGAAGTAGTAAATAAGGAAATTTAAAAATGGCTTGATGCTGGAATTATTTATCTAAATTCTGATAGTACTTGGGTAAGTCCAATTCATTATGTCCCTAAGAAAGAAGGAGTGTCTGTTGATGTGAATGAACGAAATGAGATTATACCAACAACACAAGTTAATGGATGAAAAATTTTTATAGATTATAGAAAATTAAATGCCACCACCAGAAAAGATCTTTTTCCTCTTCCTTTTCAAGATCAAATGTTGGATAGACTTGATGGAAATAAGTACAATTGCTTTTTAGATGGATATACCAGTTATCATCAAATATTTTTTTACTCCTAAGGATCAAGAAAAGACTACATTTACTAGCCCTTATAGAACTTTTGCTTTTAGAAGAATGCCCTTTAGATTATGTAATGCATCTGTAACATTTCAAAGATGTATGATGTCTATTTTAGTAATCTGATTGATAATGGAATTGAAGTATTTATGGATGATTTTTTTGTATTTGTAACTTCATTTGACATATGTTTGGAAAACTAAGAAAAAGTTTTGGAGCTTTGTGAGAAAACAAATTTAGTTCTAAATTGGGAAAAATGTCAATTTATGGTTGCAGAATATAAAATTTCTGAACTTGGAATGGAGGTTGACCCTGCGAAAATTCAGATTATTGAGAAATTACCACCTCCTACTACTGTGAGAGGGGTGAGAAGTTTCTTAAGATATGCTGGATTTTACAGGCATTATATTAAAGATTTTTTAGAAATTACTACACCTCTGTGCCAACTTTTAAAAAAAGATAAAAAATTTGATTTTAATGAAGAATGTTTGAATGCCTTTGAACTATTAAAAGAAAAACTAATCACTGGCCCTACAATTGTTTCACCTTATTGGGAGAAACCATTTGAACTTATGCGTGATGCTAGTGATTTTGAGATTGGATTTGTTTTAGGGCAAAGGTATGATAAAATGTTCAAGGTTATTTACTATGCTAATAAAACTCTTAATGAAGCTCAAATTAATTATTCAACAATAAAAAGAGAATTATTAGCTATTGTGTATGGTTTCGAAAAGTTTAGACCTTATCTGATTGGAACTAAATGTATAGTGCATACGGACCATTCAACTATCAAATATTTAATATAAAAGAAGGATGTCAAACCCAGATTAATTTGATGGATACTTCTAATGCAAGAATTTAACTTTGTGATAGTTGATAGGAAAGTAATTGATAATCAAATTGCTGACCATCTGTCTAGACTAGAATATTATAAACTATCTGAATTTGAGAAGGAAATTACAGAAATGTTCCCTGATGAGCAACTATACAACATTAAGGAAAGGAATTTGCCTTGGTATGCTGATATAGTGAATTATTTAGTATGTGATATTTTAGCACCTGATTTAACAAGGCAACAACAAAAGAAATTTAGATATGATGTTAAATTTTACTTTTGGGATGAGCATTACCTATTTAACTAGTGTAAGAATCTTATTATTAGAAGTTGTGTGCCATATGAAGAAATTGAACTAATTATTCAAAGTTGTCATGATTCAAAAATTGAGGACATTTTGGTACAGATAAAACAGCTTATAAGATTTTACAATCTGTATGTTATTGGCCTACTCTTTTTAGGGATGTATATAGATATATAAATTCATTTGATCGGTGTCAGAGAGTAGGTAATATTTCTAGAAGAAATGAAATGCCTCAAAATTTTACATTAGAAGTTGAGATCTTTGATGCATGGGGATTGGATTTTATGGGACTATTTACTCCTTCATTTGGAAATGTATATATATTGATCGCTGTTGATTATGTTTCAAAGTGGATCAAAGCCATTGCTTTACCTAAATGTGGTGTCCGGAGTGTTTCTAAATTTTTAATGAAAAATATTTTTACAAGATATGGAATGCCCCGATCATAACTGATGGTGGATCTAATTTTAGGAATAATCTGATTCAGAGACTGGTTAGAAAATATAATAATATTCATAGAATCTCTACTACTTATCATCCCTAAACTAGTGGTTTAGTAGAAGTGTCTAATCGTGAAAATTAAAGAATTTTGCAAAAAACTGTGGATCTTCACAAATTAGACTCTGCATTATGGGAATATAGGACTGCTTATAAGACCCCTATTGGAATATCTCCTTATAGACTATTGTTTGGAAAGACCTGTCACTTACCTGTAGAATTGGAGCACAAAGCATATTGGGTGATAAAAGAACTAAATATTAATTTGAAGAATGCAGGTGAAAAGAGATTTGTGCAATTGAATGAGTTGGAAGAAAATAGAAATGAATCTTATCATAATGACATGATTTATAAGGAGAAGATGAAATTATGGCATGATCGAAAGATATTAAGAAAGAAATTTGAACCTTGATAGAAAGTTTTGCTATACAATACAATATTGATACTATTTCATGGAAAACTAAAGTCAAGGTGGATAGGACCTCTTACTGTTATAAAAGTTTCTTCTTTCGGAGCTATTGATATTGAGGATCCTAAAACTGGAAAGATATTTAATGTTAATGGGCATAAATTAAAACCATATTATGAAGGGTATCGACATGATTTTAAAGAGGTTTTAATGTTAAGTCATCCTGAATAACTGAATGTTTGTCGGGCTGACAACGTTAAACCAAATGCTTTATGGGAGGCAACCCATATGTATCTTCGTTATGTTTGTTTGTTTGCTTGCTTTTACTAGTTGTACTTGTAGTTAGTACTATTTGAGTCCTAGTCATTTGTAAATATCATAAAAGATGAGAATTTTCTGGATTGTATTGAAGAATTGGAATATTTCGGACCAGAATGAAGTTCTGTGCATTTTTTAGCACCGGTGCCGTCGGTGCCAGAATGGGCACCGTCGGCGCCCTATTCTAGAGAAGTGCACAATTATTTTGATAGGGCACTACTGGTGCCCTATCAGGCACTGCCAGAGCCGAGAACTAGTTGACGATTCTAAGAGTTAAAAAACATAATTTTTAGTGGTTTTAGGCAGAATTTCGTCCTAATAACTCCCCAAAACGTGTTTTTAACCCCCTAAACTCCAAAAAACGAAAACTTCCATTCCCAATTCACTTCCAATAGATTCCAACTCAGTAGAAACATCAAGATTTAGAGTTTTCAATCGAAGAAAATTCATCAGTTTCGAGGCGCAGTGTTTGTTCAACAAAGTGATGATGAAGAGGAGGATTATCAAGGAAAGAAGCTCAGTAAATCAAGGTATGGATACTTCAAATACTCGAGTAGAAGAAATTATAGTGCAGAGACGTTGGGAAGTATTATGCTACACTACTACAGTTGTACTCGCTCCTGTTGTGAAAGAGTTTTATGCAAATCTTCATGGAATCAACCAAGGATTCGTCTATGTGCGAGGTAGGTTTATACCATTCACTCCTTTGAAGAGTAATGATTTGTTAATGATTGAGAACATGTCTATCTACCATTATACAAATTTTGATGCGACAAGAGGCAATATGAATAAAATTTATCTCTATTTGACCGATGAAAATGAAGATTGGGAGATAAGAGACAACAGATTTGTATGTTTTCTACTGCATTTCTAAATCTGGTGTCAAATCAATGGCATTACTTTATTTCCGTGAAGTTAAATCCTACTATGAAAATTAGTAAACTGACTAAAGAAAGTATCATTTTAAATTACTGTATTCAAACTGGAAGGCCGATAGATATTTGAACTATAATTTTGAAATCTGTATTGGGATTGATTGTTCATGGATCTAAATATGGGCTTGGACATCCCTTCACCATATTTCTTCTTTGCAGCCAGTCACAAGTTTCTTATGAAAGTTTCAAAAAAGTACTTTTTCCTTGGAGGCCTATTGACCCAACTAATCTTTATGACTGTCAAACAATAGGAGACGAGAATGATATGAGCCTCATTGCATATCAACCATCTCAGAGTTCACGACCTATTCAGCTTTACTTTCCTGAAAGTTCCCAAGTGATTTTGAAGAAGATCAAGAAGTTTGAGAAAGAGGTACAAAATCTTATGAATGCTATTAATAATATCTCTGATTTATTTGATCACTTGGATTGAAGGATGAAAGAACAGTTTGATCACACTGGTAAAATTGAAGTAGGTTTGATAAATCTGATGAAAAGGATTGTTGTGATTGCTGAGGATTCAACTGATGAATTCCCATATCGTCCCTTCTACAATCTATTTATGCATCGTCAATCTATTGGAGATATTAGAGGAGAAGATAGTACTGAGACTGACGATGAGTAGTGACTCTGATTTATATTTTGTATTTTGTATTTTTATTATGCTTTAGTGTGCTTAGCGTTGGCTTGATTTACTTTTTAGTTTGTGTTTGGACTTATTATGCTTGGATTATGTGTTTGTGTGTAGCTTTCAATTTTATAGTATCGTAGTATGTTTACGACACTGAATTTATATGGCTTGATAAACTTATTTAGTGAATGTTTTAGTGTGTATGTTGTAATATGAATTATATGTATTAAAGTGATGTTTTGTGTTATTTGTGTAAATTTGTTGTTAATTAGTGCTTAATTAATGAAATAGATGCTTAAAGAGGCTAATTATGTGATGGCGTAATGTCAAAACAATCGAAATTGCAAAAATTTTACGGACTCAAAAAATTGAACTAGCGCCGCCGACACCCAAGTATAGAGAGTTTTGGCTATTTTATTTAAACAGAGCGTCGCCGGCGCCCGAATATAGAATGCGCCCAAACCCTCTTTATTTCATGATTTTTTCCCTGGGACCCGCCTGTTTTGCCATTTCCATCGACTTCTACCTCGAGCCACCTCATTTTCGAGATATAGGGCTTGCTAGATCAAGGATTATAAGCAATTTCAAGGCCTAAAAAGTGTGGATCTTGTCTTCTCTTAGTAAGAGCTTCACCCTAAACTATAACTTTTTTATTTTCACCATTGGAATTTCTTACATTGCTTAGATCTAAAATTTGAAATTTTTAGATGAAGTTTTGAGATTTTCCATTGTGATTTAAGCTCTTATTTACTTAGAATTGCTTTAGGAGTATCCTACATTGTGATTTTGACATTTATTGGATGTTCTTGCAAATTTTTAGAATTTTAAATGGCTCCTAGAACAAGCAAAGGCAAGAGAAAGTTGGATTTTGATGAAGGTAAATTTGTTAATGTTAAAGCACAGTTTTGTTTCAATTCAGTCCTGCCTAATAAAAAGTATATACAAGACCGGGCTTTTGAAGATCTGGTCGGATCTGTAGAGCAGTTGATTTCAGATAGGAACTAGGAAAGATTTTGTTATTTCATTGCTAATGCTATTATGGGTATTGTGCAAGAATTTTACACAAATCTGCCTTGGACCAAAATGGAATATGTGTTTGTTTGAGGAAAAATGGTAGAATTCACCCCTCAGCGTATTAATGATTTTTATCAGTTATAGGGGTATAGATTTTGTGAAAACGAACACTTTGATATGAGGGAGGCCAATATGAAGACGTTGTTGCTTTTATGATTAACGGGAGAGGGCAATGGAAAGTAAAGCAGAAACATATGATTAATTTCCATGCTTCCAAGTTAAATGTAGCTTCTAAAGCATGGCACTATTTCATTTCTGCAAGACTACTACCATAATATCATCATAGTGAAGTGACAAGAGACAGAGTAATTCTTAATTATTGTATTCAGACTATGAAACAAATTGATATTAGATCGGTTATTTTCAATAATATTTAGACTATTGCTAGAGGATATTAAGACATCCTGCCCTGATTCATTAACTATGTGCACAGTCTAGAGTTGACTTTGATAGTTCTGAAGAATTATCCATACCACTGAGACCTATTACCAAGACTGTATTTGTACTTATGAGTCTCATGTGGTAGGGAGAGGATAAAGTTGGTGTACTGATATTCCTACTACCACCCAGGATATACCATCTACTTCCGAGCCACTTACATTATCTGATTTTATGGAGCAGTTGAGGATTCAAGGTGCCAATATAAATAACAGGATGGATGATTTTGAGGCCAGAAGTGATGTTAATGAAGATTACATGAGGAGGAGAGTTGGGTATGATATGTCTTACATGATGCTCCGGTCAGATTTATGAGGGGAGACACTGGAGTGATATTTCCTACCTGACCAAGTTAATTTCCTTACCGGCTTGATCATGTAGAAAAAGCTGAAGAAGCTAGTGATGATGATTGGTAGTGTATTGTGTTTTATGATTTTCTGTTTTATTTTTGTGTTGTAGTACTTTGTTGTGTTGTTATTTGGTGTTTTGTGATTTATGTAGTTTGTTGATGTATTTATTTAAAAAAATGAAAATGTAATGAACTTTGTGTTAGTTTGTATAATAATTTGAACTGAGATTGTGATGTCATGTTGGATGTTTAATGTTTAAGTGTTTAATATTTCTTCACCCTAGCAAATTTTTTGAAGTTATAAGTATCACTGCTTCTAAACGTTTCATGCTTGCTAGCTTAATTTATTGATTAATACCAGCATATCTTTATAAGATTTCAAAATCCCAGCACAAAAAGGTTAGTTTTCTTTTACTCTCTGCCTTTGCAAATTTTTTTGATGAAAAGCTTAAGTTTGGGGGAGGGTAAAAATATTAACTCTTTTTTTTTCTCAATTAATATAATTTCAAAAATTACTAGCATTATTTTTAGTATTTAAACCTAACTTGATATAACTAATTTTATTTATTTCATTTAAATATTATCATGAATTTGAATGAAAGTATTTAGTAATGAAGGTTAATTTTATAAGGTTAAGATATTTAATATAAGAGAATTGGACTATAGTTAACTATTTAAAGTAAAGAAAACTGTATTTTTGAAATGTTAAGGGACTTAAAGAAATATGTGTGAAGAATGGATTGAGACTTTATGATGAATTGTAAAGCTAATATATGTTTATAAAGTAAGGAGGTATTTCAAATTTCAACTTTAGAAAGAGGAGAGTGAAGTTCAAAACTATTAAAGACTATCCAGATATAGTAATCTTCTCGAGAAAAATAAAAATAAAGGATTGAAAAACAATCCCAAATAGAATAAAAAAAGAGAGAGAGAGAGAGAGAGAGAGAGAGAGAGAGAGAGAGAGAGAGAGAGAAAGAAAAAAGAGAAAAATAGATGTGAGGAGAAGCTTGAGGAGATGTTTAATAAAAAATTAGCTTCACTAAATCAACCTAAAAGGAGAACTTTGTTGCAATTCTAAATTTATATTTAAAGTATTAGCTCTAATGGGTTTTGCATGAATTTCTCTTTCATATAATTCTTTTAAGGCACCCTTAATGTGACAAAATATGGTTCATCTTGAAATAAATAGAAAACTATAACTCCTAGACTTGACTACTGAATGTTTTTATACCTTTAGTTTTAACCTGAGTTAATAAATTTCTTTCTATGAATCTTACTATTATATTCATGTGAATAAAAAATTATAGTATTCTATAAGTGAAAAGTTCACTACTTTGAGTTATATTTTTTATGTAGTAAAAGGATTACTTAAGGACAAGTAATAGTTAAGTTTGGGGGATTTTAATTTACCAAAAATATGTTGGGTTTTTTCTATACAATTTGTATTCATTTTTAGTGATATTTCACTTTAAAGGATGGTATTCTTCATGTTTTGTTGCAAGTATGATGATTTTAGGTGATTGAAGTAAAAGAAAACGAAAAGGAACGAATTTGGAGCAAAAAGAGGCAAAATGGAGAAAAAGACATTCTGCACCACCGATGCCCAATTCTAAATAGTTTAGAAATTAAAAGGCGGATCAGGGCTGCCAGTGCCCAATCCAGTGGCGCCGGCACCCAATGTTGGTGGAACTCAAATTCAATGTATTTAAACGCTTTTTGAATGGTTTCTTGAGGAAAATCTTGGAGAATTCGTTTCTGAACTCATATAGCCAGTTATGGACAAAAAAGGAAGCGTGTGGAGAGTGGTGTAAGTGTATGTGAAGGGAGAGAAGTGAAGAGGAGTGAAGAGAGTGTGTGTTAAGTGTTGTTTTAAGAGAAATTTTTCTTTAAGGAGTGTAAGAGAATAAGGAAAGAGAGTTTGTTTCTTCCTTGCTATTCTAAAGAGAGAAATGGGTGTTGAAGAGAAGAGAGAAAAGGATTCAAAGGAACTTCAAGGGATTTGCTTGGGGAAGAAAGTGAGATAAGTTGTATTTACTTTTTGGGTTTGTATGACTTTGCTTTTATATATATAATCCATGTTATGTTGTAGCTTCCTCATGAATTCTGAGAAGATTTCTTTGTCTTTCTTCTTGCAATCTGATGCGTTGAAGTGTTGATGTAGATTTGATGTGCCATAAAAATGTTAAGAAATTGTGATGGTTTTTCACTTTAAGCCTCATTTACTTTTTGATTTGGCTGATTTAATTGTTAAAATTTGTTGTGAAACATCCAATCCAAAAGGACTAAGTGCTCTACAACAATAGTGGAGAATCCATTCATTGTTCATGAATGAAGTGTGTAGTACATGGGAATTGAGAGCAAATAAATAGGGAAATATCGTTTGATGGGCGTCGAATTGGAGATTTTAGGGTGACAGGCTGAAATCCTCAAGCGAGGGTTAGCCTTCATGTGAAGAAAAGTGGGAGCTCTGAAATGAGAACTAGTATCCTCCCAGCCTAACCTTAGATTTAGTGACTAAGCCTAGGATTTGCCAATGTTCTTTTCATACTTGGAAGAGGGGGTACACTGACGAGCGTAAAGTGTATTAATGCTCCTATTTGGCACAATGCAAATTTACTATCAATCTATATCAATCACTCATCATAAACACATTGCAGGAAGAAAGATACATTTCCATATTTGAACCTTTCAATACAAAACTTAGTGTGTGTTAATTAGTCTTACTTAGAAGTTTTGAAAGTAATAGTAGTTAATTTAGTTTAATTATATGTGCACTAGCAACATAAATAGCACTTGGATTTGCATTGTGAATTTAGTATTGAATTTTAAATATTTGCTATAATTTGATAAGTTACAACCTTCCTTATGGGATCGATAACCAGGACTCCACTAGCGCCCTGTATTGCTTGAGCAATGCCTATACTTGCGTATACGGAGTGACTGCCTAATTATTAAAATTTATCTTATTGTGAAACTAAACTGAAACTATCTTTTGAATATTACTTTAGAGACAGAATATCTGGCAGCACCGACCCCGATTCAACTACCGATCATCATCAGCAGCTTCCTCAACTTCATCTGCATGATCAGGTCAGTAAGGAACATAGCTGAGCAGGTAGGAAATATCACTCCAGAGTCTCCCCTTATGAATATGACCTAAGCATCATTGTAAGAAATGTGATATTCAACTCTCCTCCTCATATAATTATCATTAACATCGCTTCAAGCCTCCAATCCATCCATCCTACTATGGAGTCTATCCATACTGGCACTCTGAATCCTCAACTGCTCCATAACATCAGACAAAGTAGGTGCCTCAGAAGTAGATAGTATGTCCTGGCTAGGAATATCAGTATTCCTACTTTCTCCTCTCCATCCTACATGAGACTCATAAGTACAAATTTTGACCTTGGTAATAGGCCTCAGTGGATGGACTAGCTCCTCAGTACTATCAAACTTAACTCCAAACTGTACACATAATGAATGAATCAAGGTAGGATGTCCTAATAAACTAGTGGTTTCTCCTCTAGCAATAGTCTGAATACTCTTAAAGATAATCGATCCAATATCAATCTGTTTCATATTCTAAATGCAGTAATTAAGAATTGCTCTATCTCTAGTAACTTTATTGTGATGATAAGAAGGTAGTAATCTAGTAGAGATGAAATAATGTCAGGGTTTAGATGCTACATTTAACTTGGAAGCAAGGAAATTAATCATTTGTCATTGCTTTATTTTCCATTCCCCATTTCCATCAGTAAGAAAAGCAATAACTTCATTCAGTCTAGCTTCCATAGTACCAAAATTTTTATATTCACAAAATGAAGTTTCCCTTAACTGATAAATAGCATTAATACTTTCCGGGGTAATCTCTACCATTTTTCCACGAACAAGCACATATTCAGTTTCAGTCAAAGACATATTTGCATAAAACTCTCTAACAGTACCCATAGTCGCATCAGCAGTAAAATAGCAACAGATTTCCCAATTCTGATCAGAAATCAACTGTTCTATAGATCCACCAGGATTTTCAAAAGCCATATCTTGAATACACTTTTTGTTGTAAAGAGATGAATTGAAATGAAATTGTGCCTTTACATTTACAAATATATCTTCATCAAAATCTAATTTTCTCTTCGTACTACTTGTCTTTGGAGCCATGTGAAATTGTCTAAAAATATGCAAGAAAATCCAATAAATACCAAAATCACAATGTAGAAGACATCAAAAGCAAATCTAAGTAAGTAAGAGCACAAATCACCATGAATAATCTCAAATCTTCATCAAAATTTTCATATTTCGGATCTACATAATGTAGGAAATTTCAATGGTGAAAATAAAAAATATTTAGTTTAGAGTAGAGATCTTACCAAGAGAAGACAAGATCTACACTTTTTAAGCCTTTAAATCACTTGAATTTTACAATCTAGCAAGCCCTAGATCCCAATTTAGCGTTGGTTGGAGGTTGAAGACGATATATATGGCAAAAATGGCGGGTCTCAGGACAAAAATCGTGAATTTAAGAGGTTCAGGTCTTTTTTATACTCGGGCGCCGTCAGTGCTGGATAGGCCCCCGTTGGCGCTCTATTTTAATTTAAATAGCCCAACTCTTTGTATTTGGGCGTCGGCGACGCCCATTCTGGCGCCGGCGGTGCCAGTTCAGTTTCTGGGTCCGTAAATTTTTGCGATTTCAATCATTTCAAAGTTGTGTCATCACATATTTAGCATTTTGAAGCATCTATTTCATCAATTAAGAAATTAGCTAACATTAAATTTACACAAACAACACAAAACATCACTTTAATATATAAAATCCACATTACAGACATACACACTTAAGCACTCACAATATGAGTTCATCAAACCATAAAAATTTAGTATCGCAAACACACTACAATACTCTAACACTAAAAACTAAGCACAAACACAAATTTCAAGCATAATAAGTCCATTCAATCAAGCCAACACTAAGCACACTAAAGCATAGTAAAATACCAAATACTAAATATAAAGCAGAGTCACTATTCATCATCAGTCTCAGTACTATCTTCTCCTCGATATCTCCCATAGATTGACGATGCACAAGAAAATTATAAAAGGGACGATAAGGGAATTCATTAGTTGAATCCTCAGCAATCACAACATTCCTTTTCATCACATTTACCAAACTATTTTTAATTCACCCAATGTGATTAAATTGTTCTTTCTTTCTCCAATCTAAGTGATCAAATAAGTTAGATATATTATTAATAGCATTCATAAGATTCTGTACCTCTTTCTTCAACTTCTTAATCGTCTTCAAAATTAGTTGTGAACTTTCAGGAAAGTAAGGTTGAATAGGTCGTGAACTCTGAGGTGGTTGATTTGCAATGAGAATCATATCATTCTCATCTCCTATTGCCTGACAGTCATAAAGATTCTATGGGCTTTCAGAGAAGAAGCACTTTTTACCAGCTTTCATATGACACACGTGACTAGCTGTAAAGAAGAAATATGGTGGAAGGATGTCCAAGCCCATATTTAGATCTTTGAAAAATCAATCCCAATACAGATTTCATAATTATAGTACCAGTATCGATAAGCCTTCCTATTTGAAATAGTAATTTAAAATTGCACTTTCATTTATCACTTCACTTATTTTCATTGTTGGAGTAAATTTGCAAATATGAAATAATTTCATTGCATCGACACCTGATTTAAAAATGTAGTAGAAAAACTTACAAATTCGTTGTCTCTTATCTCTCAATCTTCACTTTCATCCATTAAATAGTGATAAATCTCATTCATGTAGTCTCTTGTTGCATCAAAATTTGTATAATGGCAGATAGGCACGTATTTAATCATAAACAAGTCATTAATCTTTGAAGGAGTGAATGATAAAAACCTGTCTCACACATAGATGAATCCTTGGATGATTCCATGAAGATTTGTATAAAACTCTTTCACAATATAAACAACTGCAGCGGTAGTAGTGTAGCATAACACTTCCCAACAACTCTGCATAATAATCTCTTCTACTCGAGTACTTGGAGTATCAATACCTCAATTCACAAAGCTTCTTTCTTTGATAAACCTCTCAAACTGATGAACTTTTGTCGGTTTAAAACTCTAAATCTCGGGGTTTCTACAGAGTTGGAATCTATTAGATGTGAATTTGAATGAATTCTTTCATTTTTTTGGAGCTTGGGGGGTAAAAAACAAGTTTTGGGAAGTTACAAGGATGAAATCTCGCCTAAAATCGCCAAAAATTGAAATTTGAAACTCCAAAAACCGTCTCTAGTTCGTCAGTGTCATCGACGCTGGATTAGGCGCCATAGGTGCCCAAACTCTGAATTATTGGTGCATTCTCTGGAATTGGGCGTCGACGGCGCCGGTGTTCAAAAGTTCACATTAATTCGTTTTGGTTCGAAATATTTCAATTCTTGAATACAGTCCAATAACTTTCATTCTTTCTAATATTTATGAGTGTGTATGACTCAAATATGACAAACTAGAGGTACTATACCAAAACTAACACAAGCAAACTAATATAATAAAGATAAATATGGGTTGCCTCCCATAAAGTGCTTGGTTTAGCATCGTCAGCTCGACAAACATTCAATTATTCAGGATGACTTAACATTAAAACATCTTTAAAATTTAGTCAAAACCATTCAAAATATGATTTTAATCTATGCTCATTAACATTAAATATCCTTCCAGTTTTAAGATCCTCAATTTCAACAGCTCCAAATGAAGAAACTTTTATAACAGTTAGAGGTCCTATCCACCTAGACTTTAGTTTTCTAGGAAATAATATCAATCTTGTATTATATAGTAAAACTTTCTGTCCATTTTCAAATTTCGTTCTTAATATCTTCTGATCATGCCATAATTTCATTTTCTCCTTATAAATTCTGTCATTACCATAAGAATCATTTCTAATTTCTTCCAATTCATTTAATTACACAAATCTCTTCTCACCAATATTCTTTAAATTTAAATTTAGCTCTTTTATCGCCCAATATGCTTTATGCCCCAATTTTACAGGTTAAGTGGCAAGTCTTTCCAAATACTAGTCTATAAAGAGACATTCTGATGGGAGTCTTGTAAGCAGTCCTATATGCCTATAATGCAGTATCTAATCTCACAGACCAATCTAATTTGTGAAGATTCACAGTTTTCTCCAAAACTCTTTTAATTTCACGATTATAAAGCAATCGCTTCGATCCATTTTGAGACATAATCAATAACAACCAATATATATAAATTTCCAAATGAATGACTAAATGGTCCCATAAAATCCAATCCCCATACATCAAAGATCTCAACTTCTAATGCAAAATTTAGAGGCATTTCATTTATTTTAGAAATATTACTTACTCTCTGACACTGATCCCATGATTTTATATATCTATAAACATCTCTAAAATGAGTAGGCCAAAAAAAATCCAGATTGTAAAATCTTATAAGTAATTTTATCAGTTCCAAAATGTCCTCAAAATTCAGAATCATGACAACTCTAAATAATTGGTTTAAGTTTTTCATATGGCACCCATCTTCTAATAATAAGATCCTTACACTGTTTATATAAGTAAGGCTCATCCTAAAAGTAAAATTTAGCGTCATAGATAAATTTCTTTTGTTGTTGCCTTGTTAAATCAAGTGACAAAATATCACTTACTATATAATTCACAATATCAACATACTAAGGCAAATTCCTTTCCTTAATGTTATAAAGTTGTTCATCTGAAAAAGTTAATAATTTCCTTCTCAAATTCAGATAGTTTATAGTACTCTAGTCTAGACAAATGGTCAGCAATTTGGTTATCGGTTTCTTTTCTATCAACTATCACAAAGTCAAATTCTTGCATTAAAAGTATCCATCTGATTAATCTTAGTTTGGCATCCTTCTTTTGCATTAAATATTTGCTAGCTGAATGGTCCGTATGCAATATAGATTTAATTTCAATCAAATACGGTCTAAATTATTCAAAAGCATACACAATAGCTAATAGTTCTCTTTCCGTAGTGATATAATTGATCTGAGCTTCATTAAGAGTTTTTCTAGCATAATAAATAACCTTAAACATTTTATCATACATTTGACCTAAAGCAACTCCAATCGCATAATCACTAGTCTCACACATAAGTTCAAATGGTTTCTCCCAATCAGGTGAAACAATTATAGGGGCAGTGATTAGTTTTTTCTTTTAATAGTTCAAAGGCATTTAAACATTCTTCATTAAAATTTGGCACAAAGGTTTAGTAATTTTCAAAAAATCTTTAATATAACGCCTGTAAAACCTAGCATGTTTTAAGAAACTCTTTACCCCTCTCACTGTAGTAGGAGGTGGTAATTTCTTAATAATCTGAATTTTTGGATGGTCAACCTCCATACCAAGTTTAGAAATTTTATGACCAAGTACAATTCCTAATGTAACCATAAACTGACATTTTTCCCAATTTAGAACTAAATTTGTTCTTTCGCAAAGCTTCGACACTTTTTCTAAATTATTCAAACATATGTCAAATGAAGTTCCAAACACAAAAAATCATCCATAAATACTTCTATTCCATTATCAATCATATTACTAAAAATAGACATCATACATATTTGATACATTGTAGGTGCATTACATAATCTAAAGGGCATTCTTCGAAAAGCAAAAGTTTCATATAAGCTAGTAAATGTAGTCTTTTCTCGACCATTAGGAGCAATAGTTATTTGATGATGACCAGTATATCCATCCAAAAAGTAATAGTACTTATGCCCAGCAAATCTATCCAACATTTGATCTAGAAAAGGAAGAGGAAAGTGATCTTTCCTAGTAGCAGCATTTAATTTTCTATAATCGATACAAATTCACTAGCCATTAATTTGTCTTATTTGTATAATTTCACTCAATTTATTCACATCAACTGTCACTCCTCCTTTCTTAGAGATAATGAATTGGACTTACCCAAGCACTGTCTGAAATAGGATAAATAATTCCAGTATCAAGCCATTTTAAAATTTCCTTCTTAATTACTTCTTTCATCATTGGGATTAGTCTCCTTAGTGGATCAGCTCTAGGTTTATGTTGTTCATCTAAAACAATTCTATGCATACAGATTGAAGGATTGATTCCTTTATATCAGCTAATGTCCAACCAAAAGTCTTTTTGTATCTTCTTAATGTATCCAAAAATTTTTGTTCTTGATATTCATTCAAATATGAAAATACAATGACTGGTAAAGTAGATAATTCCCCTAAAAATATGTATTTCAAATGATTAGGAAGAATTTTTATTTCAAGTTCAGGAGGTTTTATGACAGATGGATGATGAGGACTTTTTATTATACAAGAACTTATGAACCCAAATTTATATATTTATAATGATTTTGTAAAATCCAAACTTCAATGCAGGTATACGTATCATATCAAGTAATTCATGACTCTAATGGAGTCATGGTTATCAATCCCACAGGGAAGGCACGTTCCTTACAATAGATAGTGTAATAATTAAATCCAATACTCAAATCGCAATTAAAGTTTAAGTTTACTTCTACTAACAAGATGTAGAAAACAGTAACAGTTAAGCAAACCACAATTACTTCTAATATCTTTAAACAGAATTAACTAACACACACACACACTAAGCTTTGTATTTGAAAGGTTTTGATATATATGAAATGAGTTTTTCCTCTTGCAATAAGTATATGATGTGTGAATGATATAGAATGATTATTTATTGTATTGTGCCAAATATGAGCATAAATGTTTCTTTACCCTCAAAAGAGTACCCCCTCTTCCAAGCATGTAAAGAACATTGACATATCCTAAGTTAAGGTATAAGAGACCTCTAATTTGAAGCCTATCAAAACACATTTTTCTATTTATTTGTAGTCAATTCCCATGAACTATGCAATTCATTCAGGGACATTGAATGGATTCTTCATTATTATTGTAGGACACTCAATCCTTTCAGAGTTAATGTACAACAATAGATTTTAACAATTCAATTGTCCAGATCGAAAAGTTAATTAAGTTTGAAATGAAAAACCATCACAATTTCTTCAATTCTTTAAAAGCACTTCAAATCCACATCATTACATCATCACATCTCTATGCAAGAAGAAAGACAAAGGAGACTACTCAGAATTCATAGAGAAGACACAATAAATCATAGATTTTATATATAAAAGAAAAGTCATACAAACCACAATAGCAAATACAACTTATCTCTTTCTCTTCCCCAAGAAAATCTCTAGAAGTTCCTTTGAATCCTTTTCTCTCTTCTTTGCAACACTCAATTCTCTCTTTAGAATGGAAAGGAAGAAGCAATCTCTCACTTTACTCCTTCTCCTTCACTCCTTAGAGAAGAATCCCTCTTAAATCTTTACTTCTACACTCATTCTTCTAAACCCAAACTCTAAACTCACACTCTCTCTACTACTGCACTCTTCTCCCTCTCTCAAATTTCATCCAGAAATAGTTACATAAATTTTAGAAACGAAATCCCAAGAGTTTCCTTAAGCATCCCTTCAATAAGTCGCCAAAACTCTTCATTTTTGAATTGCACCGACATAGGGTGCCGGCGGCACCCGATAGAGCTTCAACGGCTCTCTATCGTTCATTTAATTCTAGAGTCTCTGGAAGTTGGCGCAGGCTGCACCCATTCTGGCAGTTTTTTCCCATTTTGCTCATTTTCGCTCCGACATAGGGTGCCGGCGGCACTCTATCGTTCATTTAATTCTAGAGTCTCTGGAAGTTGGCGTAAGCGGCGCCCATTCTGGCAGTTTTCTCCCATTTTGCTCCTTTTCGCTCCGACATAGGGTGTCGGCGGCACCTGATAGAGCTCCAACAGCTCTCTATCGTTCATTTAATTCTGGAGTCTCCGGAAGTTGGTGCAGGCGACGCCCATTCTGGCTGTTTTCTCCCATTTTGCTCCTTTTCACTCCGAATTCGTTCCTGTTTGCTTTTTTTTGCTCCAATCACCTAGGATCATCATACCTGCAACAAATTATGAAAAATTTCTTTCTTTAAAGTGCAATATCACAAAAAATGGGTAAAATTATATGGCAAAAATAGTATATATTTTTGGCGCATCAATGGAATTAAACTTTTATCATCACTTTCCAAAGTATCCAACATTTCAAATCTTTCCTAAACATAATCTAAATCTTAAGTCTTCATATCATCAAAATCATCTTCTATTTCATTATCATCCTCACATTTCAAATTTTCATATTCTATTTTCTCTTCAAACATTTCTTTAAAATGATCATCTCTCAAATAATCACAAACGTCAGTTCTAAAGCATTCATCATCTTTTTCTGTTGAGGGACATTTCATAGATTTCAAAATATTAAATGTCACATATTGATCATTGATTCTCGTAGTTAATTCTCCTTTTTGAACGTCAATCATAGCTCTTCCAGTAGCAAGGAATGGTCTTCCTAAAATAATAAGAATTTTTTTATCTTCCTCTATATCTAAGACAATAAAATCCACATGGAAGATAAATTTATCAACCTTAACTAATACATCTTCTACAATTCCTTTAAGATAAGTGATAGAACTATCAGCTAACTGACGAATTACAGAAGTAGGTGAAATTTCTCCTATTCAAAATCTATTGATATTTGATAAAGGCATAAGGTTAATACTAACTCCTAAATCACATAAAGCTCTTCCGAAAATATTTTCACCTATAGCACAAGGGATAGTGAAACTACCAGGGTCTTTAAGTTTTTCGGGAAGTTTTTTTTGAATAATTGCACTACACTCTCCACTAAGTACAACAGTCTTGTGATCTATGAACTTTCTTTTCCTTTTAAAAAATCCTTCATAAACTTCGCATAATCAAGCATCTGTTTTAATGTTTCAACAAAGGGAATATTAACCGTTAATTTCTTAAGGATTTCTAAAATTTTCATAAATCATTTATCTCTATTTTATTTTTTCAATCTTTAAGGAAACGGGGGTGGTGGTTTTTCTACAGTAATTTTCATTGGTTCAAGCGGATAATCTAAGTCTGGGTATATTTTATTAGAACACTTTTCCATTTCCACCTTCTCTTTCTCAGTTTCAATTTCTTTTTGCACTCTCATTTCTAATTCTTTTCTAGTCCTTAATTGTATAATCTTAATTTGCTCTTTATTTTGATCTTTTGGATTGATCTCAACATTACTGGGAAGAGTTACGGAAGGTCTATTATTAAGCGCAGTGAAAATATGTCATAATTGATTCTCAATGTTCTTAATTGTAACTCCCTGAGTTTGTAATTGATTACCCATGTTTAAAATTAATTCTTCAATAGACAACTTCTTTTCCTTAAATTATGGGTTATAATTAAAGCCTGGAGGATAAGAAGGTTTATAATTTATGTTTCCTTGGTTGTTTAAATTTCCTACTGGGTTCACATAATTGTTTCCCCATTGCAGGTTAACAGTAGCATTTTTAGTAATCCAGTTTAAATTCTGGTGATTCTTTCAATTAGGATTATAATAATTCAAATAAGGATTATTGGTCTATTATTTATAGCATTTAAGGTCTCATAAGGTGTTTGATATTCTATTATCTATCCTAATGAATTTTCCTCTAACACTAAGGGTGTTTGAGAATAATTCATTCCATATTAATCTATTTTCTTTGAAAGGGCAGCAATTTGAGAGACTATCATAGTTAAAGCATTAGAATCATGAATACTAGCTACTCTCTTAGAATTTATTCATTCAGAAGGCATTGAAAATTATTAGTAGCCATCTCTTTTATTAACGAATATGCTCATCAAATGGTTTTGACATTAACGATCCACCAGCAACAGCATCTATAATTGATCTCAATGATCCTACTAATCCATTATAAAATGTTTGAATTATTAAATAATTTGGTAAAGCATGATGTGGACACTTAGGAGATCTTTAAATCTTTCTCAAGCTTCATATATTGATTCCCCTTCAAATTAACCAAAAGATGTAATATCATTTCTTAGGTTAGTAGTTTTTTATGGAGGAAAATATTTTAACAAAAATTTTTGTGAAAGTTCTCCCCATGTTCTGATAGATCCAGGTGCTAACGAATTTAACCAAGCTAGCTTTATCCCTTAATAAAAATAGAGAAAATCTAAGTTTGACAGCATCATTCGACACTCCATCATATTTAAAAGTAGCACACAATTCTGGAAAACTAGCGAGATTTAAATAAGGATCTTCATCAAGTGTTCCTCCAAATTAATTATTTTTTACCAATTGGATAATAGCATGTTTAAGCTCAAATGAATTAGCAGAAACATCAGGATTTTGGATAGTTAAGCAAATTTCATCTGTTGTTGGGTTAGCATAATCTCTTAAAGGTCTTGGTAAATTTTCATTTTCATTTCTTGATTATTTAAGTTGTTTGCCATTTCATGAGGATTTTTAGATTATTTTTGTTGTTTTCGAATTTTTCTAATAGTACGCTCTAATTCTGAATCGTAAAGCACTAAACCTATGGATCCAATCCTACGCATATAAATTCACACTAAACACACTTAAAATTAAACAAGTACACAAATAATTACAAATTACAAAGTAAAGGTTTTCAATCACTACAAATTTGATAATTACCTTTTTATACCTTCCCCGACAATGGTGCCAAAAACTTGACCTCAGTTATGTTGCCGCTAACGCAAATATTCAAAAGATAGTTTCAATTCAGTTTCACATAAGATTAATTTAATAATTTGGTGAACCCTCATATATGCAAGTATATGTATCGTTCAAGTAATACAGGGCTCTAGTGGAGTCTTGGTTATCGATCTAATGAGGAAGGTTGGAAGTTTTCAAAGTATAGTTTAGAATTGAAATTCAATACTCAATTCACAATGCAAGCTTAGGTAATATTTAAGTTGCTAGTGTAAAGATGACTAAAGCTAAATTAACTAAAATTACTTTCTAAACTTCTAAATAGGATTAACAAACACAGACTAAGTTTTGTATTGAAAGGTTCAAATATGGAAGAGCATCTTTCCTCTTGCAATGATTCTATGATGAGTGAGTTATATAGATTGATAATTGATCACAGAAAAATATGTTAAGAAATTCATACCTATTTTTTATGAAATTGCACTTTAAAGAAAGGTATTTTCTTTATTTTATTTCAGGAATGAAGATTTATAAGTGATGGAAGTAAAAAGCATGAAATGGAGCGAATTTGGATCAAAAAGGAAGAAATTCATGCAAAATGAACTAAGCCGCCGACGGCGAGATCGAACCCATCGACGGCGAGATTATAAAGGAAATTTCTGAAGGATTTATAACTACCTCGCCAACAGCGAGCCCGAGCCCGCCGACGAAGAGATCGCGCGGTTTGGAGACCTTCTAAAAGCCCCGCCGACGGCGAGGTCGTTTCTCGCCGACGGCGAGATTGTTTAAAATACCAGATACATTGAACCTGGACGCTTTTTGAAGAGATGTTTAAGTACCCCTTGGACCTTTGTCTACCTCTATAAATAGAGGATGAATTTTAGTATGTGGTGTGTCTATTTTAGGAGTCTTAGAGTATTCTATTAGTGTGCTTTTGAGTCTAAGTTGAAGTTTAGTGTGAGTAAGTGTAAGTAGTGAGTTAAGAAGTGTGCTGTACTAGAAGGAAAAGTCAAAGGAACTTCAAGGAGTCTGCTTGGGGAGGAAATTGAGATAAGTATCTTTGTTTATTGTTGTTAACTTTAAATGAAATCCATGATTTGTTTAATTCTCATGCATTCTGAGTAGTTTTCTTAGTCTTTCTCCTTATTTATGAAATCTTGTGAATTGATGAAATTAAATAGAAGTGTCTAATATATTAAAATAAATTTTGATAATCTTTTACTTAAAACTTAAATTACTTTCAATCTGGCCAATTGATTTGTTAAAATATGTTGAATTATCAACTATAGTAAAGATTACATCCAATATTCAAGGAAGTCAAAAGCCTTGGAAGTAGGGTGCAAATAAATAGGGAAATATTATTTATCGGATGTAGAATTGGACATTTTAGTGTGATAGACTAAAATATTCAATTTGGTCCTATTGGTTGAGAGCTGAAGTGTAGATGTTAGCCCTCAGGCGAGGGGAACGTGGGAGCTCTGAAGTGGCAGTCGGTATCCTCCCAGCCTAGCCGCATATTCAGTAATCAAGCATAGGACTAGTCAATGTTCTTTGCACCTGGACCAAAGGGTAAAGAATATGAATGTTCCTATTTGTCACAATACAATAAAAAAAAATCTATTTGAATTCATCATTCACTTAAGTTTCTAAAAACAAGGGGAAAGATACTTTTTTCTGAAATCTTTAAATTAACTTTATTTAAAGCATTAGTTTACTTTAGATCGCTTTAGTTAAGTATTCTAAATTCCGTATACTATATTAGAAAGTAAATCCTTTAAATTTAGCTGTTACAAATCTAGTAAAACTTCCCTGTGGGAAAGATAACCAGGACTCCACTAGAGCCCTGTATTACTTGATACGATATGTATACTTGCATAGAATCCACATTATACTTTCCATCATAAAATTAAATATATATATTAAGCGGGATCAAGTTTTTGGTGTCGTTGCTATTTTTGTAAACATTAAAAAGTGGGTCAAGTTTTTGGCGCCGTTGCCGGGGAAAGTAAAAAAATTATTTACTAGAGTAACTGACTATTTTAAAATTTATTTTACAAAATTGTATGTGTAAATTTGGAAACGAAAATTTAATACCTTACGATTCAGAATTAGAGCGTACAATTAAAAGAATTAGAAAACAAAAAAGAGAAATTATAAATTTAACACAAATGGCGAATATTCCTGAAAATGAAAATATCAATCAACAGAGACCATTAAGAGATTATGCCAACCTCGCATTAGATGAAATTCATTTAACTATTCAAAATCCTGATGTAGCTGCTAACTCATTTGAACTTAAACCTGAAATTATCCAAATGGTACAAAACAATCAATTTAGTGGTTCACCTACTGAAGATCCTAATTTACATCTTGCTAGTTTTTTAGAACTATGTGCTACTTTCAAATATGAAGGAGTATCTAACGATGCTTTATCGGACTTAGACTTTTTCCTTTTTCTTTAAGGGATAAGGCTAAAATATGGTTAAATTCGTTAGCACTCGGATCTATTAAAACTTGGGGAGAGTTATCACAAAAATTTCTATCCAAATATTTTCCACCATCTAAAACAGCTAAGCTTAGAAATGATATAACTTCTTTTAGTCAGTTTGATAGAGAATCAATATATGAAGCTTGGGAGAGATTTAAAGAACTTCTTAGGAAATGGTCACATCATGCATTACCAGATTGGTTAATTATTCAAACTTTCTATAATGGATTAGTAGGATCTCTTAGATCAATCATCGATGCTTCTTCTTTGGAGGATCATTAATTTCAAAACCATTTGATGAAGCCTATGCACTAATCGAAGAAATGACTACCAATAATTTTCAATGGCCTGCTGATAGAATGAATCCAAAAAAGATAGCCAGTATTCATGAAAATGATGCAATATCTATGTTAGCTTCGCAAATTGCTGCTATATCTAAAAAATTAGATCATTTTGGAATGAATTACTCTCCAACTATATTAGAAGAAAACTCATCTGGACAACTTATAGAATCTCAACCTTCATATGAAACTATGAATGCTATTAATAACAGACTCAATAATCCTTATGCGAATTATTATAATCCTGGATGGAAAAATCATCCTAATTTTAATTGGAATAATAATACAACTAATCAACCATGGATGAACAACATAACACAACCATTATGAAATCCCTCTAACCAAGGAAATTCTAATTATAAACCTAGTTATCCACCAGGATGTAATAATAATAACCCTCAATTTAAAGATAAGAAATTATCTATAGAAGAATTAATATTAAATATGGGTCAACATTTACAAAATCAAGGAAATTAATTACAAAATCAAGGAAATCAATTACAAATACAAGGAAATCAATTACAAAATCAAGGAATAGCTATTAAAAATATTGAAACTCAACTTGGACATATCGCCACCGCACTTAATAATAGAATACCTGGAACATTTCCTAGTAATGTAGAAATAAATCCCAAAGACAAAGGAAATGAACACATTAAAGCAATACAATTACCAAGTGGAAAAGAATTAGAACCTCGAATTCAGAAAGAACTTGAAAGTCAAAAAGAGGAATTGGAAATCGAAAAGGAAAAGAATCAACAAGATCCAAACTTAGAAAATCCTTTAATACCAATGAAAATTCCACCACCATTTCCTCAACGACTAAATCAACATAAAAAAGATAAACAGTTTGCTAAATTCCTTGAAATTCTGAAGAAATTAACAATAAATATTCCTTTCGTATAAGCTTTAGAACAGATGTCAAACTATGTAAAATTCATGAAAGTTATTTTAAATAAAAAAAGAAAATTTACCGATAATGAAACGGTCGCACTTAGTGAGGAGTGTAGTGCTATTATTCGAAAAAGCTTCTGAAAAATTAAAAGATCTCGGTAGTTTCACTATACCCTGCGCTATTGGAGAAAAATTCTATGGAAAAGCTTTGTGTGACTTAGGAGCAAGCATCAATCTAATGCCTCTATCAATTTTTAAGAGATTCGGATTGGGAGAAATTTCACCTACTTCGGTAACCATTCAGTTAGCTGATCGTTGCATTACATATCCTAAGGGAGTTATTGAAGATGTTTTAGTAAAAGTGGATAAATTTATCTTCCCGGTAGATTTTATTGTTTTAGATATGGAAGAAGATAAAGAAATTCCTATCATCTTAGGAAGACCATTTTTAGCCACTGGGAAAGCTATGATTGATGTTCAGAAAGGAGAATTAACTATGAGAGTAAATGACCAAAAAGTTACTTTTAATATTACTAAATCAATGAAATATCTTGCACTAGAAAAAGATGATGAGTGTTTTCGAATGGAAATACTCGATCATTTACAAAAAGAACATTTTAAGGAATATTATGAAGAAAAATTAGAAAAAGAAAATACTAAATTAATTGAAAAAGCCGATATAAATGAAGAACTATATTATATTCAAGAGAAATTTGAATTTTTGGATAATACAGAAAACACTGAAAAAAATATAGTTCCATCGATTATTAAACCTCTTGAACTTGAGTTAAAAATGTTACCTAAACATTTGAAATACACTTACTTAGGTAATTCTTCAACTCTACCAGTTATTATTTATCTGAATTAAATGAATCTCAAGAACAAAAACTTTTAGATACCTTAAAAAAATATAAGAAAACTTTTGGTTGGACTTTAGCAGATATTAAAGGAATTAGTCCTTCAATCTGTATGGACGGAATTATTTCAGATAATGAACATAAGCCTAGAGTAGATCCCCAAAGGAGATTAAACACGATAATGAAAGAAGTAGTCGAAAAGAAATTTTAAAATGGTTAGATAATGGTATTATATATCCTATTTCGACGAGTGCTTGGGTAAGCCCAATTCACCGTGTGCCTAAGAAAGGAGGAGTGACCGTAAAAGCTAATGAAAATAATGATCTTATCCCTATAAGACAAGTTACTGGATGGCGAATATGTATTGATTATAGAAAATTAAACACAGCCACCATGAAAGATCACTTCCCTTTACCATTTCTAGACTAGATGTTAGATAGATTAGCCGGACATAAGTATTTTTGTTTCTTAGATGGATACACCGGTTATCATCAAATACAAATTTCTCCTGAGGATCAAGAAAAAACTACATTTATTAGTCCTTATGGAACTTTTGCTTTTCGAAGGATGCCTTTTGGATTATATAATGCACCTGCAACATTCCAGAGATGTATGATGTCTATATTTAGTAAATTAATTGATAATGGAATAGAAGTATTTATGGATGATTTCTCTGTATTTGGAACATCATTTGACACAAGCTTAAATCACCTTGAAAAAGTACTTGAAGTATGTGAGAAAACTAATTTAGTTCTTAATTGGGAGAAATGTCAATTTATGGTTACAGGAGGCATTGTATTAGGGCATAAAATTTTGGAAAAAGGCATGGAAGTAGACCCTGCAAAAAATTCAAGTTATAGCTAAATTACCACCTCCAACTACGGTGAAAGGGGTAAGAAGTTTTCTTGGACATGCTTGGATTCTACAGACGTTATATAAAAGATTTTTCAAAAATTACTAAACCTCTATGCCAACTTCTTGAAAAGGACAAGAAATTTGAATTTACAACTGAATGCCTGAATGCTTTCGAATTATTAAAAGATAAATTAATTACACCACCTATAATAGTTTCACCTAATTGGGAGAAACCATTTGAGCTTATGTGTGATGCTAGTGATTATGCTATAGGAGCAGTTCTTGGGCAAAGATATGATAAGATTTTCAAAGTTATATATTATGCTAGTAAAACTCTAAATGATGCTTTGAAATAAATTATACTCATTGCGAAAGAGAATTATTAGCGATTGTATATGCTTTTAATAAATTTCGGCCTTATCTAATAGGTACTAAATGTATTGTGCATACTGATCACTCTGCTATAAAATATTTAATGCAAAAAAAGGATTCTAAACTAAGATTAATTAGATGGATGTTATTAATGCAAGAATTTGATTTTGAGATTGTTAATAAAAAGGGAACTGATAATCAAATTGCTGATCATTTATCAAGATTAGAATATCATGAATTATACGATACGATAATGAAATTATAGACGGTTTTCACGATGAACAACTTTATAATATAAATGAGTGGAAAATACCTAGGTAGGCTGATATAGTAAATTATATTGTAAGTAACATTTTACCACCTATGTTAACTTTGCAACAACAGAAAAAATTCATTCATGATACTAAAACATACTTTTGGGATGAACCATACTTATATAAGCAATGTAAGGATCTAATTATTAGAAGATGTGTGCCTTATGAAGAAACTGAACCAATTATTCAAAAATATCATGATTCTGATTTTGGAGGACATTTTGGAATAGATAAAACTGCGTATAAAATTCTCTAATTTGGATTCTACTGGCCTACTCTATTTAGAGATGTATACAAATATATAAAAACCTGCGATAAATTCCAAAGAGTAGGAAGTATATCAAGAAAAAATGAAATGCCTCTGAATTTTATATTAGAGTTGAAATTTTTTATGTTTGGGGATTAGATTTCATGGGACCTTTTATTCCTTCATTTGGAAACTCATATATATTAGTAGCTGTTTATTATGTTTCCAAATGGATTGAAGCGCAAGCTTTACCTAGGTGTGATGCTAAAAGTGTTTCAAAAATTTTAATGAAAAATATTTTTACTAGATTTGGAATGCCGAGAGTGATTATCACCGACGGAGGAACTCATTTTAGAAATAAATATATTCAAAAACTAGTAGAAAAATATAATATTATTCATAAGATATCAATTGGTTATCATCCACGAAACTAGTGGATTAGTTGAAGTTTCTAATCGTGAGATTAAGAGTATTTTAGAAAAGTACGTAAACCACTAATAGATTGGATTGGTCTATAAGACTAAACAACTGCATTATGGGCATACGGGATCTGCTTATAAAACTCCGATTGGAATGACTCCTTACGAGGCTTATATATGGAAAAACTTGCCACTTACCGAGTTGAATTAGAACATAAAGCATATTGGGCGATTAAAGAATTTAATTATAATATGAAAGAAGTCTGGTGAGAAGAGATTGTTGCAATTAAATCAATTAGAAGAATTAAGGAATGAATCATATGATAATGATAGAATTTATAAAGAAAGGATGAAATTATGGCATGATCGGAAGATTAATCGAGAGAAATTTTGAACCGGGACAAGAAGTTTTACTATATAATACTAGATTGAAATTATTTCTGGGAAATTGAAATCTCGATGGTTAGGACCTTTCACCATAACTCAAATATTTTCATATGGAACTATAGAAATTGAAGATCCAAAAATAGGACATAGATTTAAGGTAAACGGACATAGATTAAAACTATATTTCGAAGGAAGAAGACCAAATTTTAAAGAGGTTTTAATGCTTAGTCGACACGATTACTAGCTGAAATTAGGTCGGGCTGACGACGTTAAACCAAGCGCTTTATGGGAGGCAACCCATAGTAGACTTTTATTTTAATTATATACAAATTAGTGAGTCTGTAATATTAAAATAAATCTTGCTATTCAATTTTTAATTAGAATCATCACAAATTCAAACCTATATGATGAGATCAGAAAATATGCGGACCAGTGTGAAATTGGGCAATTTTACCGAATCTCACCGACAGCGAGCCTGAGCCCGCCGACAGTGAGATCGTGTGCCATATCTTAAATCAGTTTTATAACTAGCTCGCCGATGGCGAGAAACTTCCCGCCGACGGCGACGCAGTTGAAAAATGGTTCTCTTAAGTTTTATGTGCGGTTTTGGACGGTTCTAAAGCCATTTCTTTGAAGAAAACCATCCCAAATTCATTTTTACACTGTTTTCTTCTCTAGAAACGACTAGAGACCATTCCTTTCAATCCGAAATGGCCACCAAACTCTTAGAAACCACAAAAACTGGAGTTTTCAGCCGAAGAAAATTCGTCAGCTTGGAGGCGCAGCGTATTTTCAACAAAGTTTTGATGAAGAAGCGACTTATTAATGAAAGGGGATTTGTCAACAGAGGAGTAGAGAATTCCACCACAAAAATTGAAGAAATGATCACTCAGCGGCATTGGGAGGTATTTTGCTATACGACATCCGCTGTAGTTATTCCTGTAGTTAAAGCGTTTTACTCTAATCTACATGCGATCAACAATGGAAGTGTCTACGTCAGAGGAAGATGGGTAACATTTACTCCTTCAAGGGTAAATGAATTATTTTCTATAGAGAATACCCATGTCTGTCATTATTCAAACTTTGTTCCTTCAAGATACAATATGAACGAGATTTATAAATACCTGACCGACGAACCTGATGATTGGGAGTTGCGCCAAGACGGGTATGTCAGTTTCTCTGCATCACTTCTTAACCCTGTCTCGAAGCATTGGCATTTCTTTATCTCATCAAAATTATTACCCACTATGAGGGTAAATAAGGTTTTAAAGGAATGCGCTATATTAAATTACTGTATTCAAATTGGACTACCTATCGATGTTGGATCAATTGTAGTAAAGTCTGCATTGGGATTGATTGTGCATGGGTCAGTTCATGGACTTGGAAGCCCATCGACTATATTTGCTTTATGCAGTCAGTACCAAGTTTCTTATGAGGCATGGGAAAAGGAACTTTTGCCATGGAAACCACTCGATCCTACGGATATGTTTCCAACTTTGGATAACAATGATGAGATTACCATTATTTCTGATAGAGCATCACAGAACAATCCTTTAGTGAGGCCCCTTGCTGATAAAACAAATTTCATTCGAAAAAGATTAAAGGATTAGAGAAAGAATTGCAAAACGTGATGAATTCCATCGATAATATCTACGATATGTTTGATCGCATTGATTGGAGGATGAAGGAGCACTTTGATCATACTTGGACATCCGGAGGCCGAGTTTATTCATTTGCGAGACGGAAATGGTGGATTGATGAAGAATCTACTTGCAGAATTCCCTTTCGGGCCTTTCTACAATCTATTTGTGCATCTGCGTCACATCGGGAATATCAGAGAGGATGTTAGTTTAGACACTGAGGAGTAGTAAAGATTTCTATCTTATGTTATATTAGTGTGTATATATGTGTTGATTTTGATTTAGATTTTACTATGAGTCGAACTTTAATTTGATTATCTTGGATTATATGAGATTATAGATTTATTGTTGTGTCTCAGCATTTAGTGTATAGTGGTTTGGATTGCGATGCTGAGTATTATGAATTTGGACATTTAAGTTAAGTATGATGTTAGTTGTTAGTGTGAAGTTTGTAAGTCTCATGGATTTCATATATAAAGTTATATTGTTTGTGTTGTGTGAACTTTTTGTGAATATAAATATCTAATCTTCATACTAAATTATCAAATTAAGTGATCGGAAGATTAATTAGGGCCAAATTGAGGTTGAAAATGATTGAAGAATTTCAAAAATTTAAATTTTTTTGGGAGCCGCCGACGGCGAGAATTAGCCCGCCGACAGCGAGATAAAAGCCGCTGACAGCGAAAACGATCTCGCCGACGGTGGATTTTTCACGAAACTTTTGTCTCTGTTAATTAATTAGCTCGCCGACAGCGACATCGCGAAAAACACTATATTTGACTGGTCAACCGACACTATTCATCGTCTCCCTCCTCAAAAACTTCGAAAAACCAACCTAGGGCTTGTGGGATATTGGATTTGAGGCGATTTCAACACTTTTTGACACCGGATTTCATCTCCCCTTGGTAAGTGTTTCACTCCTATGCAAAAATTTTTAATTTTCACCATGTATTTCTTCTACATTGAGGATTTTGGAAAAATGTTGAAATGTGAAGAAAAGACTATTGGAAGCCATCTTAGTAATATTTAGAAATTTAATTAAGATTTTTGCAAATTTCAAAGATCAAAAAATGGCTCCACGACAAAAGAGAAGAATGAATTACGACGAAACTCGTTTTGTGAATGCAAGGGCACAATCAAGATATTTTCACAATATTCAAACCAGAACATGCATTCAAGATCGAGTTTTCAAAAGTGTTGGAGGAGAAGTTAAGCGATCAATTAAAGAAAGAGGATGGGAAAATTTCTGTTTCATGACCAAAAGAGCCACTGTAGAATTGGTAAAGGAATTTTATGCGAACCGACACAAGTCGAAAATGCACCGGTTAAGGTTAGAGGATTTTTGTGGAATTCGTAGCTGCAAGAATAAATGCTTATTACGAGGTACGAGACACCTACACCAGTGAGTATGATACATTTGGAACTATGGAAGGACCACTTGGAAGAGGTGATCGATTTTCTCACCGACGGGAAAGGAGTTTGGAAGATAAAGCGGCGAGAACGGGTAAACTTCCCTCTTTCTATGTTAAATGCGTCATCTAAAGCCCGACACTTATTTTATTTGTTCTACTTTGTTACCTACTTACCACCATAGTGAGGTAACAAGAGATGAAACGATTCGAATTTCGTATTCGAAATAAAAAGTATTAATGTGGGAAGTGTAATTTATAAGAATATATTAGCCACCTCAGAAGTGAAAGTGGAGGAGGACTAGGACATCCTGGTCTTATCTATGCACTCTGCCAATTATCTAGAGTAGAGGCAAGAGATGATGAGGAATGGGTTGAGCCTATGAAACCCAGTACTCTGGCTAATATTAAGAAATATGAATCCCATGAAGGATGGAGATCTGGGACGAGGAGTTATATGCCTTCTTCAAGTAGAGATATTCCCTCTACTAGTTATGATCCACCTCAGTATACCACCCTACCCTTCAAGATTTGATGAATGAGATGACTTTACAGCGGAAAAGTTTTGAGAAAATAGAAGAAAAACTGGAACATATGGACCAAAGGATTGGAGGCTTGGAGAGAAGACATGATTATGATAGTGAATATCTCCAGCGACATTCAGAGTACGAAATTGCATATTATGAAGCTGAACGTCGATATAGGAGTGGTGATTTAGATGTTGTCTTTCCTGAATGCCCCCGCTACACACAGTATCAGCCTACTCAGTCTTCTCAGTCTGGAGATTAGGGAGATGATATAGTTTGGGATTTTGATTATGAAGATTAGAGACTTTGTTTAGTTTGTTTAGATTAATTGTTATTTTGAAAACTTTATTGTTCTGTGTGTAATTATTCTGTACTTTCTGTGGACTATGGATTTGGTGTGTTTGTTTGTTTGCTTATGCTGTAATGTTAGACTTTTTATGTGTGTTAAGTTAGTTTGCAATTTTTCTTTTAGATAGGATGTTAGTTTTTCTTTAATGTGTTGTTTAAAATTTTTATAAGTTATGAACTTTTAATATGTTTAGATTGTTTTAATATGTTTAAAGTAGGTTAGTTGATTGTATGTGTAGTAATAGATTAAGTTTTCATTTGTTGTGTTTTATAATTATTACAAATTTCTTATCCCAGCACTTTCTTTAAATACTATATATGTGGAAGAATACTAACAGTTCAGGTTCTTTAAATAATGAAAAAGTCTGCAAAAAGAAATTTCAAGGAAAAGAAATACCTAAAGCTCAAAGGTATGATGTACTTTACTATATATTTTCCCATTTTATCATTTAGACATTGATAGAAAAATTTAAGTTTGGGGGAAGAAAAATACAAATTTAATTATTAAATTGTTCTCAATTTCTATTTTTTTTTATAAATATATATTTGATTTTCTGTAATAATTTTTAATTCAGTAACTTGAATTAATTTATATAATTATTATAGAAAGTTGAATAAAATATTTCTAGAAATCCAAATTAATTTAATAGAATAAGATATTTGGTTAAAAGGAATAAGAATATAGTAAACTATTTAAAGTAAGGGAAAACTATATTCTAAAATTGAATTTCTTAAGTATTTAAATGAAAAAGAAGAGATTGAAACTCAATGAAGTAAAGACTATAAAATACATATAAGCAAAGAAATATTTTAAGTTTCAAGTTTAGGAAGAGAAAGTTGAAGTTCAAAATTATTAACGGACTATCCGGATACGGTAATCCTCACTTGAAAAAGAAAAAGAGAAGGATTGAAAATCAATCGAAAAAAAAATAAAAGAAAAGAATATATATATATATATATATATATATATATATATATATATATATATATATATATATATATATATATATATATATATAAGTGAGGAGAAGCTTGAGGAGATGCCTTATCGAAAATTGGCTTCGATGGAATCAACCTAAAGGGTAAAACTCAAATATATTTCTAAACTTATATATATGGATTAGTATTTTACTAAATAGTGTTTTCTTAAACTTCCTATCATCTAAATATCTTAAGTAAATTACTCTTTTAAATATAGTCTTTCCTGAAATAAATAGAGAGCTAGAAATCTTAGATACGATAACTAAATAACCTTATATCTATAAAGTTAATTTAATTACTTAAAAATATTTCTATTTAATTTTAATATAGTATTATTTAAATTTAATTCATAGTTAATTTGAATTAAAAATTCTATTACAAAAATCATTGTTTTTATTTAGTATAAAAATTACTTGAGGACAACTAATAATTAAGTTTGGAGGATTTTGATCACAGAAAAATATGTTAAGAAATTCATATCTATTTTTTATGAAATTGCACTTTAAAGAAAGGTATTTTCTTTATTTTATTGCAGGAATAAAGATTTATAAGTGATGGAAGTAAAAAGCATGAAATGGAGCGAATTTGGATCAAAAAGGAAGAAATTCGTGTAAAATGAACTAAGCCGCCGACGGCGAGATCGAACCCACCGACGGCGAGATTATAAAGGAAATTTCTAAAGGATTTATAACTACCTCGCCGACAGCGAGCCCGAGCCCGCTGACGGCGAGATCGCGTGGTTTGGAGACCTTCTAGAAGCCCCGCCGACGGCGAGGTCGTTTCTCGTCGACAGCGAGATTGTTCAAAATGCCAGATACATTGAAGCTGGACGCTTTTTGAAGAGATGTTTAAGTACCCCTTGGACCTTTGTCTACCTCTATAAATAGAGGATGAATTTTAGTATGTGGTGTGTCTATTTTAGGAGTCTTAGAGTATTCTATTAGTGTGCTTTTGAGTCTAAGTTGAAGTTTAGTGTGAGTAAGTGTAAGTAGTGAGTTAAGAAGTGTGTTGTACTAGAAGAAAAAGTTAAAGGAACTTCAAGGAGTACGCAGGGAGGAAATTGAGATAAGTATCTTTGTTTATTGTTGTTAACTTTAAATGAAATCCATGCTTTGTTTAATTCCCATGCATTCTGAGTAGTTTTCTTAGTCTTTCTCCTTATTTATGAAATCTTGTGAATTGATGAAATTAAATAGAAGTGTCTAATATATTAAAATAAATTTTGATAATCTTTTACTTAAAACTTAAATTACTTTCAATCTGGCCAATTGATTTGTTAAAATATGTTGAATTATCAACTATAGTAAAGATTACATCCAATATTCGAGAAGTCAAAAGCCTTGGAAGTAGGGTGCAAATAAATAGGGAAATATTATTTATCGGACGTAGAATTGGACATTTTAGTGTGACGGACTAAAATATTCAATTTGGTCCTATTGGTTGAGATCCGAAGTGTAGATGTTAGCCCTCGGGCGAGGGAACGTGGGAGCTACGAAGTGGCGATCGGTATCCTCCCGACCTAGCCGCATATTCGATGAATCAAGCATAGGACTAGTCAATGTTCTTTGCACACTGGACCAAAGGGTAAAGAATATGAATGTTCCTATTTGTCACAATACAATAAAAAAAAATCTATTTGAATTCATCATTCACTTAAGTTTCTAAAAACAAGGGGAAAGATACTTTTTTCTGAAATCTTTAAATTAACTTTATTTAAAGCATTAGTTTACTTTAGATCGCTTTAGTTAAGTATTCTAAATTCTGTATAGTATATTAGTAAGTAAATCATTTAAATTTAGCTGTTACAAATCTAGTAAAACTTCCCTGTGGGATCGATAATCAGGACTCCACTAGAGCCCTATATTACTTGATACGATATGTATACTTGCGTAGAATCCACATTATACTTTCCATCATAAAATTAAATATATATATTAAGCGGGATCAAGTTTTTGGTGTCGTTGCTATTTTTGTAAAAATTAAAAAGTGGGTCAATAATAAACTTGTATTGTGCCAAATAAGAGCATTTATATTCTTTAGCCTCTTTAGAGTACCCCCTCTTCAGAGTTCTGTAATGAAAATTGGCAAATCCAAGGCTTAGTCCCTAAATCCATGGTTAGGCTGGATACTGGCTCTCACATCAAAGCTCCAACTTCCCTTCTCCTAAAGGCTAACCCTAGCCTTAGTTACCAAACTTTAGGACCAAATTGGGGATTTCAGCCTGTCACTCTAAAATCTCCAATTTGACACCCATCAAACCACATTTCCCTTTTTATTTGCACTTAATTCTCATGAACTACGCAACTCATTCATAGACATTGAAGGAATTCTTCACTATTTTTGTAGAACACTTAGTCCTTTTGGATTGAATATTTTACAATAAGTTTTAACAATTCAATTGGCTAGATCGAAAAGTAAATGAAGTTCAAAGTGAGAAATCATCAAAATTTCTTAGCATTTCAAATGACACTTCAAATCTACATCACGACTTCACCACATTTCATTGTAATAAGAAAGATAAAGAAATCTACTCACAATTCATGAGGAAGATACAACAAAACATGGATTATATATATAAAAGCAAAGTCATACAAACCACAAGAAGTAAATACAACTTATCTCAATTTCTTCCCCAAATCTCTTGAAGTTCCTTTGAATCATTTTCTCTCTTCACTACAATACTCAATTCTCTCTTCAGAATAGTAAGGAAGAAGCAATCTCTCACTTTCCTCCTTCTCCAACACTCTTTAGAGTATCCCTCACAAAATAAGACTTCTACACACTTTAACACACTTACACATTCACTCTTGACAAACCCTAACACTCTTTCCTCACTCCCAAAGACTCTTCTACCTCTCTTCTCTCTCTTTTTTGGCATCCAAATCTGTTTAAAATATTTTAGAAATGAATTCCCTAAGAGTTTCCTCAAGGAACCCTTCAAAAATTGTCCAAATCATTGAATTTGACTTCCACCGACATAGGGCGCCGCCGGCACTGGCTCGACAATTTAATTCAAATGCTCTATGGAATTAGGCGCTGGCGGTGCCAATGTGCTATTTTTGTCAAATCGCCTCTTTTTGTTGCAATCACCTAAAATCATCATACCTGCAATAAAACATGAAGAATACATTCTTTTAAAGTGCAATATCACCAAAAATGAATACAAATTATATTACAAAAAATCTAACATATTTTTGGTGCATCATTGTACGTGACACTTAGAAACATATTACCCTTAGGATTGAACATTGACGTTATTTCCTTGATCTTGACACTAAATTATCTTTGAGAATAAATGGTTAACCTTAATCGAGAGTTTTCTTAACTTATTTTAACTATTTAAGATGTAATTAACTATATGAGCTTGCTTCTATAGGAGAATAAAGAACTCAGAATATGTATCAGACCTAAATATCTGGTTGTAAAATACTTCATGTGGTTTTTCTCTTTGCAAATATCTCAGCCATCTTAGAAATCTCACCACAAAGATTATCACAATGAAGTTCTCCCCACAACTTTCTTTTTACCATTTTCTTTTCATACCTTTCCTTTTTTATTCAAATTTCTTAATATCTTAAGTCATTTATATGCTCTGAAAGAATAACATATTTAGCGATCAGGGTGATGTAAGAAAAAAATAGAATGATGAATTCTCAACACTGAGAAACAATGACACTCGACGATCGCGGTGACACCTTCCAGCAACCATGAATATTTTTTTTAATATTAGGGGCTGTCAGTTTCTGCCAAGTAAAAATAGGATCCTTTTTAACAATAAGGTTCAAAATATTAAGATTACAAAAAAAAAATTTAAATCTACTGCTATCAGTACTCTTATAACCCTTGAAGCTAAGTGTGTTAACTAAGTGCCTGATGCACAAAAGATAACTTGTATTTTTCATATATATTTTGTACTCATTTTTTGTGATATTGCAATTTAAAGGAAGGTATTTTCATGTTTTATTGTAGGTATGATGATTTTAGGCATCTGGAGAAAAAAAGAAGCAAAAAAGAATGAATTTGGAGCGAAAAGAGGCAAAATCCATAAATCTGCCTTCTTGCACCAACAACGCTAGAATGGGTACCGACGGCGCCTAAATCCAGAGAGCAGCAGAATTACAATGCACTGGGCACTGACGGTGCCAAATGTTAGTGGAGGCCATATTCAATGTATTTTGATGACTTTTGGACGGTTTCTTGAGGAATCTCTTGGGGAATTCATACCTATGCTATTTTAAAGTGTATTTGGTGCCAGAATAAGGTGTGAGAAGTGCGGTAGAAGTGTGGTGTGTGTGAGTGATGGGTAGAAGTAAGGAGAGAAGTAAAAGTGTGGTTTCAGAGTGTGTGAAGAGTGTGAGAGTTTAGAGTCTAGGGTTTAGTGTGAAAGTATTGTTTTGTGAGGGATTCTTCTCAAAGAGTTGTAGGAGGAGAAGGAAAGTGAGAGATTGCTTATTCCTTAGTGTTCTAAGAGGGAATTGTGTGTTATTGTGAAGAGGGAAATAGATTCAAAGGAACTTAAAGGGATTTACTTGGGGATGAAATTGAGATAAGTTGTATTTACTTTTTATTGTTTGTATGACTTTTCTTTTATATATAAAATCCTTTTTTTGTCGTACCTTCCTCATAAATTTGGAGTAGATTTCTTTGTCTTTCTCTTTACAATGAGATATGGTGAAGTGATGATTTAGATTGGATGTTCCACATGAATGCTAAGAAATTGTGATGATTTTTCATTTCGTACTTCATTTACTCCTTCCACAATATTTCGTCTCTGCAGCCAGTCACAACTATCATATGAAAGCTGGGAAAAGTTCCTCTCTCTTGGAAGCCTATGGATCCAACTAACATTTATGACTGACAATCAATTGGGAATGAGAATGATGTGAGCATAATTGAGGACCGACCATCTCAGAGTTCAGTACATATTCAACCTCGCTTTCCTGAAAGTTCATAGTTGATTCTGAAAAATATCAAGAAACTGGAGAAAGAGGTACAAAATCTTATAAATGCAATTAATAATGTTTCTTGATTATTCCATCATCTTGATTGGAGGATGAAGGAATAATTCAATCATACTGGGTGTATCGAAGAATGATTGATACATTTGATGAATAAAAAGGCTTGGATTGAAGAGGATTCGACTGACGAATTCCTATATCGACCATTCTACAATTTGTTCATGCAACATCAATTCATGGGAGATATCAGGGGAAAAGATAGCACTGACATCGATGAAAAGTAGTAACTCTCTATATTTTATCTAGTATCTAGTGTTTGAACCTTAATATGCTTAGGTGTGTTTAGTATTTGGCTTGCTTTATTGTGTGATTTCAGACTTATTATGTTTGGAATTTGAGTCTATGTTTAATTTTCAATGTTAGAGTGTTATGGTTTGATTGCGACATTAAATTATTATGTGGTAGAGTGATTTATGTGTATGTTTGTAATAGTGGATTTTATATATAAAAGTGATGTTTTGTGTTTTTTGTGTAAATTTTTTATTAGTTGATCACTTAATTATGAAAATGGATGCTTAAAAAGGCTAATTAGATGACGATGTAACCTAGAAAAGATCAAAATTGCCAAAAAATTAGGACCCAGAAAATCGATCTAGCGTCGAAGGCGCCCTAAACCCGAAACTTGCTAGCTCAATTTAACATCAAGAATTTGAGCAGTTGACCCCATTTTGACCATCTTTAACCTCTAACAAAGGCCGAAACTTACACCTAAGGCTTTCTTGCATTTGGATTAGAGGCGATTTCAAGGCTTAAAGAGGTTGGATCTCATCTTCTTTTGGTAAGAACCCTACTTTAAACTAAAATTTTTTTATTTTCATCATGGAAATCTTCTACGTTGGGGAGATCTGAAAATTTGGAGTTTTTAAAGAAAGCTTTGAGATAATCCATGGTGTAAAGTTTTTACTTATTAGATTTGTCTTTGGAGTTTACTTCATTGCAATTTTGGAATTTATTTAGATTTATTTTCATTTTTTCTAGAAATTTTGAAATTGCTCCAAGGACGAGTAAGGGGAAGAGGAAGTTAGATTTGATGAGAAGAAGTTTATAAATATTAAAACACAATACCACTTCAACTCTACCTCTGAAGTGAAAAGTGAATATAGGGTCAAGCATTTGAAAATCTAGGCAGAGTTGTGGAATGGGTAATTGTTGCTCAGCAGTGGGAGACATTCTGTTATTTTTTTGTCGATGTGATTGTGGATGTGGTTGACTGAAGTTGATCATGTGCTTGTTTGAGGAATAATGGTAGAGTTTACCCCTGAATGAATCAACGCTTTCTACCAATTAAGGGATACTTCATTCTGTGAGTATGAATCGTTTGGTACTATGGATGTTGACTTAAATGAAGTAATTACTTTTCTTACTGATGGAAAAGGGGAGTGGAAAACGAAGCAAAGGATAAAGATAAATTCTCTTGCTTCTATGTTAAATGTCGCATCTAAAGCCTATCAGTATTTTATTTCTGCTAGATTACTACGTACCTATCATCATAGCGAAGTTACAAGAGATAGAGTTATTTTGAATTACTGTATTAAAAATATGAAAATGTTTAATATTGGTGCAATTATTTATAAGAGTATCTAAACTATAACCAAAGAAGACACCACTGAAGGATTAGGTCATCCTGCCCTGATTTACATATTATGTGTACAATCAGGAGTTGAGTTTAATAGTAATGATGTGTTGGTCCATCCTTTAAATCCTATCGATAAGGCTATCATTCGCACCTATGAATCTCATGTAGGATGGAGAGCTGGAAGTAAGAGTAGTGATGTTCCTTCTACTAGTCACGATATACCTTCTACCTCCAGAACTCTTACTCTTTCTGCTGTTATGGAGCAGTTGATGATACAACAGGCTAATATTGTGAGACTCCAAAACAGAATTAGAGGATTAGAAACAAGGAATAATATTAATGATGATAATCAGAAGAGAAGAGTTGAGTATGATATAGCATGCCATGATGCTCACATGAGATTCATGAGGGGTGAATCTGATGTGATATTTCCTACTTACCACTGTTATGTTCCATACCAGCTTGAAGTGGAAGAAGAAGCAAAAGAAGGAGAGGTTGACTGGTAGAGTAGTGTTCTTTTAGTTTATTATTGATGTGTGTCGGCGTATTTTTAGGTTGTAAGTTTAATTTAAATATATATATAATTTGGAAAGTAGCATTTTGATTTTTGAAAATAATTTAAGTTTGAAAATTTTAAGATATGAAATCAAACTGATATCACATCCCAAATAGTTAATATAAACGAGCATCGCACCACAAACCGTGTATCTATCCCAAAGATTAGACACACTGCTTGATGATGGGGCTCGATTAAATAAACTAGAAGATTTATGAAATCCGTTTGGTCTGCGAACCAATTTTATAAGCCGACAAGTTCCCGTGCTTAATATAAAGGAATTAAGCAGGGTTTATATTACACAGGTTCTTAAAGTTCCCTATAAGGGCAAGCCCCTATAGTTAATTACATCTTAAATGACGGGAATCATTTAAGAAAACTCTCGATAATGATCAGTGGTTTTGCTCTCAGGAATTTTAAAGTTTAAGGTTTCAAAGGATTGGATTTTGGAAATTTCAATAGGGAATAGATCAAATTTAGAACAGTTGTTTTTCAGAATCCAAAGGAAGAGAAGTAGGGGAGGCTGAGGATCCAAGAGGAATCTTGGCAGCTTCCCAAACTATCCTATGATTTGGCTTAAATTTGAGGAGAATTATTTAATGTTTCAATCCTGCCAATTTTAGTTAACTAGGACTTATATTAGTATGACATAATCATAAAAATAGCCTCGAAGATGTGAGGGTTTATGTCGTACCAAACGACAACCTCGGAGTCCTAAGACTGGCTAGAGCCTAATTTGCATAACATGATTATGCAAATGTCTAACAAAAAGTTGAAGGTTTATGTTGCATTAAGCAAACTACCTCAAAATCCTATGGCTTTGTTATTTAATTCTAGGAAAGGTTTTGTTGAAGTATACACAAGTTTTGCTAATGAAGATAGCCGTGCTGCCCACTGTGCTCCGAGCTCCTTGTTGTTGCAGAGGTTTGGTTTTAGAAGGTGACAATCAGGAGATGAGAGAAGTGTTTTGGTTTAGAAAGGTTGAAAATTGAGATGACTTAGTATTTTAATTAAAACAAATCTTAAAATTGATTAAGCAGAACCGATTAAGATCCCACGATTTCGTCATCCCGGCACCGCTATTTTCATCTGATTCACTTAGTCTAAACGAATTTGCTAATCTCAACTGAATGAGTTCCACATTTTCATTTAGACCGTGGGAAATCTCGTTAGCAACATGTGGGTTACATCATCCGAGGGATTCCCGATCATCCAATGAGACTTTTTAATTTTAGTTGTAATTGCAGTTTTATTTTTGTTGGTGATTAAGTTTTGAGTTGTTTAAACATGCTGGGTTCGATCATTTTCATGCATTTATAAGTACAGGAAAGTAAGACATTTAATAAATTGCTAAATGTAAATTGCAATAAACTTAAAAGTGTACCTGGTGAGCATTTCTGTCATCTTCACCTACACTTGAAACACATGTCAGAGCAAATACCTAGGTAAGACTAAGGGAAGGTTTTGGTTGTCTACCAAAATCCTAATCCTATTTCTAATCATTTCCTATGACGTCTAGGTTCTCGTGTTTTGTTAAGGATAATTTTCTTCACCAAAGAACAATGAAGTCTCACTGTTCTTTTAAAACATCCCATCAAGTTAGAGAAGTGCTCGGAACTAAATTCTGAACATCTTCTTACACATTTTAGGGATTATTTTGAGTTTAGTTAGTTTCATTGTGGTGAAGAATCGATCACCCAGATTACTCTTTCTCAGTGAATTAGGATGTTTGATTATCCTATAAGTGAAGTGGCATTTCACTTGATGTTTCATTTGAGAGTTATGATAATAAAAGCCTTCAGGGGCGAATCAGTTTGTTAAGGGATTTAACCACTAAGACTGAATTGTTGTTTCAAAGCAGTTTAACTTAGTTATAAAATTTTAAGTTGGTTTTTAAGAGTTTTAAAGTTGTTCAAGTTAAAGAGGTGTTTATACCATTTAATTCCATTAAGTTTCGATAATTCAAATTTGTTTTAAATATTTTTAGGTTGATTTGATTATTACATTTTTATTGTAACATGTTTTTGAGATTAATTCTTAACCTTTCAAATTTGCAATGATTTCAAATTAACTTTAGTGTTTCGGGTTCATTTTAATTTAAATAAGCTAATGTTTCAATATTAATTTAATTAAAGATTGCTTTCTTTTTTTATTAGTTTCAATCATCATTATTAGAATTAATTAAGAGTTGATTAATTCAATTATGGACTTTAAATTAAAGAATTGATATCTTCTTAAGTCATATCCCCAATTTTAATAATCCAAAATTTAATTATTCTTCCAAAATTTAAATGGCTTAATTAATTAAGATTTCATTTTTAATGTTGTAGGTGATCAATGGGTTTCTACCTCTTAATTTCCCAAGTTTCAATCATCTAAGAAAAAGATTAGGATCAAATATTTTACCCTCCCTTTGATTAAGCCTAAAATATTAATTAGGGTTAAAATTCCTTAATTACCTTTATGCCCTCTTAAACATATTCATCTCATAATTCATTAAATTAAGCTCACATGAACTTGAAATTTTTATGTCACTTCACCCACGTGTCAATTTAAGACATTAGAGGAGAATATGTGATTTTTCTATTTTTAATTTAATTTATATAATTATTTTATGAAAAATAAGGATTTTTTATGAAAATTCAACAACATGACTAAGATAAAGCTTCTATACTTAAGAAAACTATGGGATGTTTCCACTGACCAGAGGATCACTTGGACCAATTTTGGTGATCTTTTGAATTATATTGTATTTATTATAATTATTTTAAGTTTTAGAGTATTAAATAATTATAAAATAAAATTAAAGTTAAAAATTAAATTTTATATTTTTCCTAAATCTCTCTAACCTCAAGGAGTTCAAAGAAACAAATTTTATATTTTTCTGATTTTTCTTTGAATTTTTAGAATCATTTTAGTGGGAAAGGTTAAAAAAAAAACCATTTTTAATATTAAAAATGCATTAAGCCTTTAAAATTCAATATATTTTCTTAGGGTCTTAAAAAAAAATATTTGGGATTAGGAGTCCAAATATAACATCATTGTGAGTTTTATTATTTTTGTGATTTTTATTTTTTTTAATTATTAAAATATTTAGAAATAGGATAGAAAAATGAAAATTTTAGAAAAATTCCAATTTTAATTTTCTTAGACTTCTCTGATCCCAGAGAGGTCTCAAAATGAATTTGGTGGATTTTTAAAATGTATTTTGAGTTTTATGAATTTTTAAAGTTTAAAAGAGGTCATGTTACTTAGAAAATTCATTTGGTGGGTTAATACATTTCCAATTGATTCCAAATTTTATATGGAGTTTCCTCTGACCCTAAAGATGAGTGGAGAAAAGATTTCAAGTCATTTTTATTTTTAATTTGCCCTAAATAATTCAAGGTTGGTTTTAGGTTAAGTGAACCATTAGAATTATTTATAATGTTTTAAACCATGAAATAATTATCCCAAGTCCCTCTGGTCATAGGGAACCTATCCTAATTTTTCTAGAATTTTCCAAACAGTATGCTAATTACTGGAATTAAAATACCAAAATAAGCATAAAAATTTGGAAAATAGATAACTTGTCATAGGGATGACCTCTGGCCTTGAAAAAATCAGGGAATGTTCCCAAGAGCAGAGGCTACAAAAGCCCTATGGTCTCATGTCAGGTGAATTGTATGTGTGAATGGAGAATTAAAATATTAAAATCAGTGTTAAATTAATTAAAAAAATACTCAACAAAATAGATCAATTCTTTTTCCACATTATTCTCCTCTGTTCACTGAGCAAGAGGGTATTTTTAGTTTATTTTTGTGATTTTTCTACACAAAGATATGCATTTTTGAAGTTCTGGGCATTTAAATAATTCAAAAATACCCTATTTATCTACTTAACCACGTCAGCGCCGTGTCATTCTCGTCCGGGTCGAAGCTCCACGCGGTGCACTCATGTTCGATGCCACCATCTGACTCGGTAGCCACGCGACCTGCAGTTTCGTTCCAAGCTCCTATCCAGCACGATCCTAGTCGTCCATCCGATACACGCTTGATCCAACAACGGCTAGTCATTGTCTACGACTGGTGCGTCCCGAGAGTCGTCCACCTTCTAACCCTAAGATCTCACTCGATACTCAGCTAAATTACATGATCTTGGGCTCTATGAACTCGTCTCAACAAGGCGCACACATCTATATGGCTATGATGCTTTGAAATTAATTTAAACAAAATGGAGAATGGAAACAAGCTCTCAAGAAGGAGGAGTTCAATACCTTGGCTCTGAGAAGTGAAGCTTCAATCAGAGGGGCTTGGCACGTTCGTTGGAGTCTGAGGAAGCTAGGGATGAAGCCTGGAGCTGTGGTGAAATGCCTAGACCTGACTTCCACCAAGACCGATTTCAAGCTCTGGTCGATAGAAGAAATGGCTGGCCTGGTGCGGGGGCTATCACTAGAAGAATTTTTCTCTACCTCTGGTGAAGGTGTGGGAGAAGTTAATTTGATTTTTGTGGAGTTTTGGTGAGTGTCCTGTTTCCAGCCTGATTTTGGACTAAGAAATTAAGCTCAACCAGTGGGGTCCAGGGCAAGAGAACAGTGGGGTTCTTCTTCTCTAGGCTGGGAGAAGCTTTGGGAGTGAATTGGGGAAGCTCTGTTGAGAAAAATTTCAACACCTTTCACATGGCCGAGAAGAGGTGTTTAAATGGCCAGGGTCATTGGGCTGAGCTTGGGATCAACTGAGGGGTGGATTCAGTTGCTTAGCTGGAGGGCAGTGGAGCTCCAAAGTTTAACTTGGCTGAGGTGGCCAATTGGGTAGGTTTGGGTGTGTATAGGCTAGTGGTGGCTCTCGGTTTTGACCCCCTATGGCGACTAGGCTGGCCGGCAAGGACAGGGGAGCTGGTCCCTGAGGTGAGGTGAGTCAGGGAGAGGTTTAATGGTGATTAATCAATTAGGGTATTGTTTTAGGGTGAGGCAAAATGAGATTTATCCACTTAAGGGAAGAGATCCCTTAAAATGCGGGACCCTTGGTCCATGGCTCACTTAGCTTGAGCTAGGTGGATCTAGGGTGGTTCCTAGGGTTCAAATGGTGGATGTGGAAGGGTTGGTTTAGCCACATTTGGTTCAATTTGGTTTGGTTAGGCCATAGGTTTAATTTGGCTCACTTGGGTTTAGATTGGGCTAACTTGAGCTTGGGTTTTATTTAGGTCCAAGTGTCTTGAGCAACATTGTATAAATGATTGCCATGAAGAACTTTCATGAAGACAAGGAAAGGCTTTGAGTTCAATTGAAAGGTCAATTAGGTGGCTTTTGGGATTTTGGTTAATTTGGGCAAGGTTGGATCAAGTTGGGCCCAAGTTAGTTTAAGTTGGGGTTTAGACCCAATTGAAAGTTTCAAATGGTCTAGGGGAATGTATTGAAGAGTTCCCAACATCAATTGGGAAGAAATTTTAGGATTAGGCCAATCAATTTGGTAGGTTTAGGGCATGCATTCACTTTAGGTTAAAATGGGGTATTTTTAGTTTTTTCAAATGGATTTAGGTTAAGCTTAGGCTCAAATTGGGGCAATTGAAGGTTGCATGGGCTTCATGGGAATTTCATGGAATGTTTAGGATTGAAATTTGGAAGGGAAAAGGTTCGTGTTGGGTTAATTGGGGGTTTTGGATTAATTAGGCAAATTTGGGGATTTAGGTTTCAAATGGAATTGAACTTAAATGTGAATCAATTTGGCCTTAGATTTGATTTAGATTGGTAGTGGGAATGTTGAATTAGAGTTTAGAATTGAAATTGGGCAAGATTGAGGTCAAATGAGTTGATTTGGTTTGACATTGGGTCCATTTAGGTTAAAAATGGGTCAAATTGGGGATTTTGATTAAAGTGGGTTATTTTGGCAAAATTGGCCTACGATATAGTTAAACAAGATGAAATTGGGAGTATTTAGGATTTTCTGGAATTTTTTGGGAATTTTTGAAATTTTTGGAATTTTGGGCCAAAAGGGCATTTAGGGTATTGAGAGGTTATTTGGAGGGTATTGGGGTATTTTGGTGGATTTAAAAGGTGAAAATTGTTTTAAAATGATTTTTAGGATTTTTTTTGTAATTTTGGGTAATTTTTGGGAAATTTTTGGAGGGTTTTGTGGTTGTAGGGGTATTTTAGGTAATGTTGGGAAAATTTGAGGGCCCAATGTCAAAAACCAGAAATTTTGGAAAAAATGGAACTTGGGTAAGGTTGAGGGAGTGGAATAGCTTAGAGTGAGCCATAGACCAATAAATTTCCATTTTGAACATCTCATGGGTTGTTCTTAACCCTCTTAGCCAAGGACTAGGGGTTTGAAATTAACCACATGAGTGCTCCAATGAACCAGGAGTCAAGATTGAGTAAGGATGGTTCAGGGTTTATGATGGGTGTAGGAGTGCAGTGTGTGTGCCAGCCAGCCCTCACCAAGACCAGGCCACCCAAGGTAGTCCTAAGGCTTGGACATCCTATAGGAGTTCATCTTTGTCTTCCTACACATTGGTCTCAACCTTCCAAATGACTTGGAGGTTAATGACCATCTATGTAGCATTCCAAAGAGAATCAAGATTTGGTTTGAATTTCTAAAAGGAGGGTTCCATCTCTATTCTTCTAGGATAGTCAAGGAGAAGTCCTGTGGCTAGATCCTAAGCACTAAGAGGAAAGAAAAGGACCTCACCAAAAATGAGGTCAACAATGTGTAAACTTGTGTGTTTGTTATTTGCTTTTATGTGATTGATGTGTGTGGTGATTGTACTTTGTTATGTTAGTAAAGTTGTGATGAACTTGTATTTTTTTATTTATTAGTTTGGATTGAAACTGTAATGATTGTATGTTTGTATTAAATGTTTAAAGCTTATGTTTTTAAATTTTCTTTACCCTGTAAATCTCCAATATATTATGTGTAGCAAAGCTTCTAACTATTTTATGCTCGCTAGTTCAAATTTTTTATTAATACCTGCATAGCTTCAAAAATATCAAAAATCTGGCATAAAAAGGTTAGTTTCTTTTTGTTTTTTCTCTCGTTTACTAATTTGATATATACTGAAAAACTTAAGTTTATGGGAGGAAAGATTAACTGTTATTTGTTCTCAATTAAATGTATATTTGAAATAACATTAGCATGACTTCAAGTAGTAGAGCTTAACTTTAGATAACTAAATTTTTTTATTTTATTTAAATATCATAGTAGATTTAAATAAAAGTTTTTTGTAATGAAGGGTTAACTTTATAGGCTAAGATATTTAGTATGATAGGATTATACTATAGTTGACTATTTACAGTAAAAAAAACTGTATTTTTGAAATATTAAGAGTCTTAGAAGTTTATGTGAGAAGAAAATATTGGGACTCTATGATGAATCATTTAAAAGCTAATATATATATATATATATATATATATATATATATATATATATATATATATATATATATATATATCCATATATAGTAATCCTCACTTGAAAAGAAAAGAGAAAGAAAAAAAAGAGAAAGAATTGAAAAGCAATCCATATATATATATAAAGAGAAAATATATGTGAGAAGAAGCTTGAGTAGATAGCTAAAAAAAATTGGCTTCACTTAAATTAACTTGAAGGAATAGCTTAATTGCATTTCTGAATTTATATTTAAATATTAGCATCCTTACTAATAGAGTTCTCATGAGCTTCTTTTTCATATAATCCTTCAAAACACCCTTAATGTGACAAATTATGGTTATTCTTGAAATGAATAGGAGACTAGAACTCTTAGACTTGATGACTAAATGTTCTTACACCTATAGTTTTGACCTAAGTTACTGAAAATCTTTCTAAAAAGTCTTACTATTATATTCATTTAAATAAAAAATATAGTATTCTTTAAATAAAGTTCACTAACATGGGTCATATTTTTATGTAGTAAAAGGATTACTTGAGGAAAAGTAATAGTTAAGTTTGGGGGATTTTGATGCACCAAAAATATGTTGGATTTTTCTTATATATTTTTTCACTCATTTTTTGTGAAACTGCACTTTAAAGGAAGTTATTTTTCATATTTTGTTATAGGTATGATGATTTTAGGCATTTGGAGCAAAAAGAAGCAAAAAGGAACAAATTTGGAGTGAAAAGAGACAAAATCTAGAAATTTGCCTTCTGGCGCCGACGGCGCCTAAATCCAGAGAGCACCAGAATTAAAATATTGTGGACATAGACGGCGCCAAATGTCAGTGTAGGCCAGATTCAATATATTTGGACAATAATTGGAGGGTTTCTTGAAGCATTTCTTGGGGAATTCCTCCCTATGCTATTTTAAAGTGTTTTGGCGCCATAAAGAGGTGTGACAAGTGTTGTAGAAGTGTGGTGTTAGTGTTATGTGAGGGGTGGGTAGAATTAGGGAGAGAAGTAGAAGTTTGGAGAGTGTGTGAAGAGTGTGAGAGTTTAGATTCTAGAGTTTGGTGTGTGAAGTGTTGTTTTGTGAGGGATTTTTCTCAAAGAGTTGTAGGAGTAGAAGGAAAGCGAGAGATTACTTCTTCCTTACTGTTTTAAGAGGGAATTATGTGTTGTTGTGAAGAGGGAAAGAGATTCAAAGGAACTTCAAGGGATTTGCTTGGGGAAGAAATTGAGATGTTGTATTTACTTCTTATTATTTGTGTGACTTTGCTTTTATATATAAAATCATTATTTTATCGTATCTTCCGCATGAATTCTGAGTAGATTTCTTTATCTTTCTCCTTACAATGAGATATGGTGAAGTGATGATTTAGATTGGATGTGTCATGTGAATATTAAGAATTGTGATGATTTTTTTACTTCATACTTCATTTACTTTTCGATCTGGCCAATTGAATTGTTAAAATATATTGTGAAACATAAGATCCAAGAGGACTATGTGTTCTACAACAAAAGTGAAGATTACATTCAATGTTCATGAATGAGTGATGTAGTCCCAAGAGGCTGGGTGCAAATAAATAGAAAAATATGGTTTATTAAGGGTAGAATTGGAGATTTTAGGGTGGCAGACCAAAATCTCTGATTTGGTCTTATTTTTTGAAAACTAAAACGAGATTTAGCTTTCAAGCAAAGGGAAGTGGAAGCTCTGGAGTGAGAGCCAGTATCCTCCCAGCCTAAACATGGATTTAGGGACTAAACTTAGGATTAGACAATGTACTTTATAGCACTCGGAAGAGGGTAAAAAATACGTATGCTCCTGTTTGGCACAATACAAATTTTCACTAATCTTTATCATTCACTCATCATAACATCATTGTAAGGGGGATGACACTTTCTCCAAATTTGAACCTTTCAATACAAAACTTAGTGTAGTGGTAGTTAACTTTATTTCAAACTTTAGAAAGTACTTTAGTGATCTTAAAATCTTTAGCATCATTAAACTTTAGCAACTTTAGCACTTACTTTACGTGCATTGTATTTGAATATTGGATTTTTGTGCTACGCATTAAATGTTTGCCTCATCCTTGTGGGATCGATAATCAGGACTCCATTAGAGCCTTGTATTACTTGAGCGATGCGTATACTTACGCATAGATTGGCTGCTTTCTTATTAATCTGATTATACTTTGTGACTGAATTGAAATACTTTTTAAATACTTATTTAAGACAGCTGCGACCTGTTCCTAAAAGTCATACTAAAGGTGTTATTAACTCTAAGAACCTCAACATGAAATTTTGCTTTATTATGGGTAAACGAAATAAACCAAATAAAAATAGAAGGAATGCTGGAGAAAAAGGCATGACCAAGAGATTTCCAATCTTAAGAAATATCCTTAATTTCCTTATAGTTACCCACAGTCTAGTTTCTGTTAAAGAAGGTAAATACTTTGCGCCAAATCACATTAGCAAACATGTAATTAAAGAATAAATGATTAAATGATTCCTCCTCTTCTTTACATAGTAAACAACAAGAAGGCATACTTAGACCTTTTAATTTTAAAATATCATCTATAGGAAGTATTTTTTGGAAAAGTCTCTATATGAAATGAGATTGAGAAGGTTTCACTCATTGATTCCATATCCATTTGAGATTTTCTCCCTCAAAAGATTGAAAAGAGTTTATAAAGGGTTTGGAAATCGTATCACCAACATTACCTTTGATCTTAGGAGTGTCAAACTTCACCTCATTGATGGGAATGTTAGAAATATACATAACATCATCATATGCAAGAATTTGCCTCAACTTACTACAACTACATTAATTGACATTGATTTTAACATCTTGAGGTCCATCATAGCAATCCACTAAACACCCATTACCTAATCAATCATCATACCAAAAAGAAACATTACCAATACTAATTTCCAAATTAATATGCCTTTCAGTATCTTTGGATACATTAAGCATCCCTTTCCAAAAATAAGAGTCGAATTTAGAATAGGTAGCAACAAGAGGATTAGTGTTACAATAGTATTTAGCCTTCAAAAGGGAGGCCCAAAATCGAGTTATTTTTCCTAAATCGATACCAAAGTTTCATATAGTTAATATGAATGGTATCCTTTAGACTTCTAAAGCCAAGACCTCCCTTATCAAGAGGTTTGCAATGCTAATTCCACTTTTTCAATGGATATTATTTTACTATTATCATCCAAATAAATTCGTTAAATAAATTTTTCCATATATTTCTAACACTTAAAGGCATGTTCATAACTTGCATGATATAACGAGGAATAGAAGTAAGTATACCCTTGAGGATAATACTCATCCCACCAAATGAAAGAAACTTATTCTCCCATGAAAGAATCAAATTCCTTATTTTATCAAACAAGTTTAAAAATAGAACTTTCCTTATTCAAAGTGAATTCCAAATACACCAAAGACAGATTTGCTTTATTACAATTTGTATAATCCACCATGCAGTTTTTTAGTAGAAGAAGTAAGTTTAGAATGGTAACCATAACATTTGGAAGTGTTAAACACCATACCTATAATCTCTTGGTATTGAAGAATATCAATCCAAACTTTACCACCATTATCAATAGTAAAAATAACTAGATCATCAACAAACAAAAATGAGAAATTCCCACCATAACTCTATGTAAATAATACAAGCTAGGATATTTAGAAAACAAATTATTCAAACATTTAGATAAATAGTCAAAGTCTATGATAAAAAATAAGGGGAAAAAGGATTCTCTTGCTTGATACCTCTTGAGACTTTAAAGTAACCCCAAGCCTTTCCATTAACTAAAATAAAACAAAAATTATTATCAATACTTCTTTAAATAATTCCTCAAAAATCCTTTTGAAAACCCATAGCATGAAGCACATCCAGAATAAACTCCCATATAATAGTATCAAAAGCTTACTTAATATCCATTTGAAAAATTACTTTAACCACCATTAACTTTTTTTTTATCAAGGTCCAAAAGCAATTCTTGAATATTTAAGGCATTATGACAAATATTTCTACCACAAATAAAAATAGTTTGGTTTAAACTAATCAAATTATTAAGTATAGATTAAATTATTTTTACAATAATTCTTGAAATAATTTTTGACACTACGGTAATTAAATTAATATGTCTAAACTTATCCCAAGAATCAACATTATTTTCTTTACGAATCAAAGTAATATTAGAAGAATTAAAATATTTGGGCAAATCATGCCCTCTAAAGAAATCTTGGATAACATCAACCAATTTAGGACTGATGATATCCTAACAGTGTTTATAGAATTCAATAGTGAAGCCATCCGGACCAGCAGTCTTACCATCATCCATATTATCAATGATATTTTTAATTTCTTCCTTGGAAGGGATATTAATAAGTTTCCTGTTATTTATATCTGCATTGCCAGAATAAATGTTAGTATCAATATGAATAAGAATGTCACCATTAACATTGAAAAGATCAGTAAAGTATTTAACACCATCTTCCTTAATGTCAAAGGGTTGGGATATCAAATTCCCATCAGAATTAAAGATCCTGGTAATCATATTATTTTCCTTCTACTTTTACTACAAGCATGATAGTAAGCCGAATTTATATCCCCATCTATGAATTTCTATTTAGCAGATTTTTTAGCATAAAATTTATCATCCATATAGTTGCTTTATTCAAGTCAAACTAACCCTAAAAATGCAAGTCCCAACAAATAATATCATTACTATAATTCTGCTCCATATCTTTAACCTCTTTCAGCCTCAATCACTTTCTTATGAATATTTCTATAGATATCCCACTTCCACCTCTTAAACTTAAATATTAGGTTTTATTGTGTAAAAACCAAAGTTTAAGACCAGAATTACCTTTAACTTTACACTTCCAATTATCCTTAACAAACTATTAGAAAGAAGGATGCATAATCCGCATATTAAAAAAGTTAAATCTACAAAAAGATTTAGAATTGTTATCCTTAACCTTCATAAGAATAGGAGCATGATTATAAGCACTAATAGCAAGATGAATAATCTCATGCATATTAATTGCATTAGCAAACAATCTATCCAATCTTTCAAACACCTGACCTCTACTCCAAGTAAAAGGGTTACCTTTAAAACCTAAGTCAAAAAGACTAACATCAAGTATGGTATTGTTAAAATTAGAAATGAGATTAAGATTAGGAAAAGAACGACCTTTCTTCTTACTAGGAAAAGTAATAATATTGAAATCACCACCCACTACCCACGACTCAGAGATAGGATTGATAGAATTTATCAGATTCCACAAATCCAATCTATTCTGCTTAGTACAACCGGCATAAATAATAGTTAAAAGGAAAAAAAAATCATTATCCATTTGAATTTTAATATGAAGGAGTTGATCTTGATTGATAAGTATATTTACTTTAACCAAGTCCTTCCAAAGAAACCAAATATTATTATTAGTATTGACAATTAGATTAAAATACCCAAATCTTCTAAGATATTTATCATTAATCCTAGATACCAGAAGAGGTTCAAGAATACAGAAGGAAAAAAAGTTTTGAGAATGAATTAAATTTTAAAGCCTATCAGAGTCATTAGCCTTAGCTATGTCCCTAACGTTAAAAGAAAAAAATTAAACTTCATAAAAAAAAATCCTTTCAATCCTCTAGTAATTCTAGAGGAAGAAGCTATATTATCCCTCTCCAAATTATCACCAATATGAGATTGAATAACACATCAGGGTTCACATAACTAAGTTCTATATTGCCTTTATTTTTCCTTTTCTTAGCCGGCTTGGGAATCATCCACTCTTCCTCTAATTCTAACCTAGTTACGAAGCAATCATCCATATAAGGATCAGCATCGACAACCAAATTAGAATTATCCACAATGGGATCAATATTAATGGTCACATTATTGTTAATAATGGATTGATCCATCTCATTCCTAATAATAATGCCCATATTATTATTAGAAACAACCATCCCATTACCGTTGTATAAATAGTTCCCTTATCGTCAGCCGTGGGCTGATCGAAATCAATATCTTGGATAGCTAGAGTATTATCCTTACTTAATGGATCTGAAATGGTGACCAAATTACATGAATTATTGATATCAATCTGTTCATGCAATTCATTATTCCCTTGAGGTAAAGAGGGGCTCACCTTATTTTTAAGATTATTCAAATGGATATTCTATAAAACAATAGTATGATCACTTAGTTTAGCATTCATAGTCACCTTATTCAATAAGTTTGCTTTTAAATTAGGATTGCTACATAAAAATTGGATAGAAAATGTCCAAACATCCGACATTTATTTCAATAAGGTGGAACATATTCCATTTCCACACTTTGTCAGTTACCACAGTTTGAGTCACCAATCCAAATGGAGTCACATAAGAGAAGAGTAACATCCCTTTCTATCAACACTCGAGCCACAGAAGGCCTTGAGCAATTTAGAGTAGCAGAATCAATTTTCTTAGGAATACCATAAATGGTTCCCAAAGAATAAAGAATGTGCTTATTAAATAAATTTAATTCCAAACTCGGGAACCTGAACCAAATTGGCACAATAGGTGGTTCTTCTTTTGGATTGAAATCAATTGATTACTTTAGAATCTTCATATTAACCTTATCAATTTGCAAAATCTTTCTTGCAAAAAGTAAGGTGTAATCCTCTTCTTTCTCCAACTTTATCATTGGATTCCTTCCATCAATCAATCCCACACTCCATTTCCCTACAAATTCTAGACATGTAGAAAATTTCCTGATAATTTCCATCTTACGATGAGCAAACATGAATTTACCAATCAAAGTAAATTTGAAGGTGCTGCTAGCACCATTGTTTCTTCCTCTGAATGGATTAGTGCTGGTTTACGATTCTTTCTAGTGGCTTTTTTTATCAGTCCAACATTCATACCTTCCGTCACCTTCTCCTTAAATTCCTCTAGGAGAAAAAAATTATGAGTTAGATCATGAGAAACATAATTATTACTCATAACAACCTCTAAGAACGACGACCCGTTAGGCAACTCAGCCATAATAAATAAAATAATTAAAGACTAAGATGAAAACAATAAACAAGAACAAATACTGGAAGTAATATTCTCTTTTTAGGTTTCTTTCATAAACCACAAAACTGTAATAAAGAAAAACACCAAGCTTCTTCCAAAATCAGAATAAAATTAAAAAAACAGAACCTTCAATTTATACTTCTCTAAAACTTTTCCAAACAAGAAATAAATGAAATATGAAGAAAATAAAGCAACCAATAAAAAGAAGAAATCTAAACCCTAAACAAGCCATTCAAGAAGTATTGAACAAAAAATTATTACCACTTGAAAAACTAACCAGAAAACACCGTTTAAAATACAAAAAAGAACATCAAAACCACAATCAAAATGAGAAACTAATGAGGAATCTAAAATAAAATATGAGAAATCAATGAATAATTGACACCCCGACAGATCGATCAAAGATCTAAGATGATCTCAGGGTTGGCGAACGAGAAGATCCGATTTTTCCGAAGGTGGCGACTGTTTCGTAAAAGCTAGGGCATATATATATATATATATATATATATATATATATATATATATATATATATATATATATATCAAATTAACACAAATCATATTCAAGCCTCTTACTAAATTCTTCAATACTTGTCAATGCTTAAAATGGATACAATCAATAATGAGACTGATTAAAACTATTTTTAACTTATCGTTGACATATATTAATTTATTTGAAGCAATTAAGTTCCAATTACTATTACATGATTATAATTTGTTTATAATTTTCTTTGAGGAAGAGAAATTATAATATTAATTTATATAATATATTTTAAATATAATAATGCTATTTGAGTGTTAGAATTGTACATATAAAAATTTTGATCTTAGACATATAATATATGAATTATGTGATGGTACACGTAAAATTTTTTTTAAATAAATATAAGAATTTAAATATTATATATATAAATAGCTTAAAAAAATTTATATTATATGTATATATTAAAAAAAAGATTACTTTTTCACTCCGAACAAACTGGCCCAAAATATAAATACAAAGCCCCTGCATCCACGGGAGCCTATGAGCCTTCAAAGAGGGGGACGGCGAGGACTGTAGCGGATAAACAAGGTGCAGAGTAAATATGGCGGGTGGCATGGGAGTGAACAAAAACAAGTTCATAGAGGATTGGAATCACGCTCGGGAGAACCTTGAGTTGACCTTTCGTTGGACCCGCCGCAACCTAGCGATCGCTGGATTGTTCGGCGTGGCCGTTCCAATCCTGATTTACAAGGGCATCGTTAATGAATTTGTAAGATCTCTTGAAATCTAGTTTTATATGCTCTGATATTTCCATATGGTAATCTGAAAGCCCCAATCTCGAATTGCTTCTTTTTTTGTCTTTGACAGCACATGCAAGATGAGGACTGGGGAAGGCCACCGAGGAAGTTCCTGTGAGAAGATTTCATCGGATGATGATTTCCATTTGTTTCTTTTGGAATAATGGAAATGTTGACTTTGGCGGAAATGTCGTCGTCTAATGGCATGATAAGAAAGATATTGAAACTTGTTTGGCTATTGGTAGCTTCTTTTCTCCATTCAAGGTTGCTTTTGACAAAGAACGTGTGAATGAGACATTCTTAACTGATGATAAAACCATGCTGCTTTAAATCATATTTATATATTCCCAAAAAAAGAAAAATTAGTGTAACTTAGTTTTACATCCTATGCAGATTGCCAAAATTACCGCATCATTCTTATCAGCAATTATAACATGGCATAAAATTCCAAATTAGTGGTTAATTGTATGTTTGTCACATGATTAAGCGGAAGAGCTTAATCTGTATGTGTAAGTACAATAAAGGTGAGAATCAGCAGGGATTGTAGGTAAGATCTTGACAATATTCTGGTAAAGTCATAGTTATTTATCCATGTTAGCATCATACGATTCATCCTTGAATTAGCAAGGAGTCATGAGCCAGTTATTTTATCATGCTCTAGAAATGCTTAGATACTCTGCGGTTGCTTGTAACTAAGCTGCAGTGGAGTAATCTTAGTGCAAACTTCCTAGATCATTGTTGAGATTCTTAAATTTTCAATGTTAGGTGAGGAGCCTCTCCTTGTTTGTCCTGAATGCAGAATCCTTATCACTGTTATCATATTGTTGACGTGCTAACACTTTAAACATGTTATGTAGTGATGATTAGTACCATTCTTTTGTAAATTTGTATAACAATCTAAGCTTGTTAAGTTTTGAAGCCCGTCTGTGTACTGCGAAGTGTTTAAAGTGAAAGCCTGAAAGTAAGCATTTGAAAGCATATAGTTTATGCTTCTTAAATTTAAATTTTGTTTGCTTCTATTTTATTTTGTATGTTTAAAAGATTTAGATACCCATTAAATAAAGTTTAAGAAATTTGAAAAACTCTAAATACATTAAAACAAATATTGCCATTAATTATACAATATATATATAAAGAATTAGTTTGATAATTCTGTGGCATTTGGTTATTTTTATACATCACATCCACCATGGTTTTGATACCAAATTATTATCTTACTGAGGGTATGAGAAAAATGAGTATTGATGTGAAATGAATTAATTAGATAATTCGTTCAGTAAATTATTTTTATACTGAGATATAATAAACATTTATGTTTTCTATAACTTTAAATCATTAAAAATCTTGGAAAGTTGAATTGGGTTTTTTTTAATCTTGGTTTTGTAATTCTATGTTCTGAAGAAATGAACTAAGAAAATAAAATAGAATATGGAGGAAAATTTTACTTAATGGTAGTGGGTGAAGTAGGCACCTAAGTTGACCAAGGGATGATAGTTTGATTTTTCTTCATGCATAATGAGGTGTTAGCTTTCGAACATTCCAAGAACGAGAAAAGCTTAGAAAAATTTTAAGCGTCAAGCCTATAGCTCCCAAACAGTTTGGTAGAACATTGCTTTGAAGCATGAAAAAATGAGTTATGACACGTTTAGTAGAACAATGGTTGCATTTTCAATACTTCTCGATGTTCAAACTAGTTAAATGGAGCTCTATTTCCTTTACAAGATGTTACTTGTAAGAAATATGTATTATATGTATACCTTAACTGCATAGACTCTTCATAGTAAATTATTATAGGTTATAAAATTTTCTAATGTAGTAGTCTATGCTTGAGTAGTACAAATTATTTGTAGATTTAATCGCCCACAATGTTTTATGATGATCTAGTTCCTGATGGAAATTACTTCTAAATCATTCAATTCCCATTTTGTTACTTCTTTCACCCCATAGTATCTGTATTTTTTTCTTTGTGTACATAAAAAAAAAAAATGCTTGGTTGTATCTGATTTACCTTTGCACATAATTTTTTGTTTATGTTTGTTCACAGGCAGGTGTTTTAAATGTCTTGAAAACATAGACTTTTCATTCAATTATTAGGATTTGTAAGTGTTATCATAGTATTGTCTGTTCTTGTAGAGCATATGAATTTAGTGGGCCTAATAACAAAACTATTGTCAAGGTCTGGTACAAGTTTTAACTTTTTTCTTGGTGCAATGAATTCTCATTAGAACTTTTTTTTTTCTATACATAAATGAAAATGTTTGGTTGCATCTGATCGTAAAACATTCTTCTCAACTTTCCGTCTTCCAATCTTTCTTTTAGCGTACATTTGCTTTCTCCTAGTTTCCTGCCTTAGAATTTTGAATAGAGATTATGATCCAATTGAAGCTTGATACTTGCGCCACTTTTAGCTTCATAATACTTTGCCTGAAGAATAATTTTTTTCTATATGTGAATTCTCTCTCCTATTTCATTGCAAAGCTGGCCTGGAAAGTTTATGCAGTATATTAAAACCTTCGTATTTAGTATGCCTTCAATGAATATAAAGAAAGAGTGTTTTGCAAAGGTGTCTCATGCATTTTCTGAAGTACAAGATTTTAATAAACTTAATACTACCCGATGTTTTCTGAATATTTAGTACAATTCAGTACCTGTGGAAAATATTTTTTGTAGCAATAAAATTCACATAGTTGGTTGCACTTTTCATAACATGAGGTCTGCTTTTTTATTTTTTTTCCCTTTGTATTCATATGTTAAATGCCAGCTTTGCCTGCTTTCTAAATTTCTGCATGGTAAAATTTGGTTGGTATGTTCTCTATTACTCCCTGTAGTTTCGTTGGTTTAAGTAGTTTTAATGTAGATTATTTTGTTACTATTGTCCAGTTGGCTTGCCGATTATTGTGGAAAATTTACCTTTATCAATCTCTGCATGAAGAACAACATATCTTAGATACATTTGTAAATCATCTCTCATGTTCATTGAAAAGCTAATCTGGGAACTCAATGAGCAGTTTCTTATAAGAGCTATTTATTTAAATGTCTTCTAAGCATTAGAATTATCATACAAAATTTTAAGTTTTTCTAGTTATCTCGTTAAATTTTATATTCCTATAGAGCATATGATATTATCAGACCTAATAATCAAATGGGTTGTTAATGTTTTTACATGATTTTAAGTTTTAAGTTTTTTTAGTCATCTCATTAAATTTTATATTCCTATAGAGCATATGATATTATTAGACCTAATAATCAAATGGGTTGTTAATGTTTTTTACATGATGGAAATTATTCCATACCAATGAAATTCACTTTTTTCTTGAAGCAGTCACCCTATAAGATCTAATTTTCCTTTACACACATAAAAGAAAATTATTACTTTGCTTCTGATTTCAAGACACTGTTTTCTGCTTTCTACCTTTATATATGGTAAATTTTATTAGGTGTTTTTTCTTTTTTTTTTTCCTTTCGATTTTTGATATAATCGAATATTTAATGTATCAATGTTGCCCTATTGAATCTAGATGATTTTGGATTTTTTTTCTTTGGCTTTATCATACATCACTTTAAAAACAAAATACTGTTAGATGCTTATGCGAATCCTCTCTGCTAGTTCATTGAAAAGCTACTCCTTATACCGGAACTGTGTAGTATCCTGTAAAACCTTTGTTCAAGTATGCTTTCAACGAGTGGATGTTTATACAATTATTAGGTTTCTGAAGTTCTTTCATTAAATAATCTAATAGAGGATATGATGTTAGTAGGTCTAATATGCCCCAGTTTTTTATGAATATTTTGTAGCTGATGGGAAAAATGGAGGGTTGCGTTAGATAGTTGACAGCCAACGAAAAATTATGACATGAATCCTTTTGATCATTGTGTGAATACTAGGGCATCCCCTGAAAACGATCAGTTGTATGGTCTGAATACTGCGAAAGTGTTCAAAGGCCGCTACACTTGCTCCTGGGTGTAGTATTAATTAGCAAGGGTTAGCAAGGGTTCCCATATTACAGACGGATGTGGTAAAGAAGTTAGTCCATGAAACTAATATTAGAATAAGGTCTTGGAATATAGGTATTTGCACAGGTAAATTAATGGAATTACTTGATATTATGATTCATAGAAAGATAAATATCTTATGTATTCAAGAAACTAAATGGGCTGGAGAAAAGGCTAAAGAGATTGATAACTTAAGTTTTAAACTTTGGTATTCAAGTAAGAGTCACACTAGAAATGGTCTAGGTGTAATTGTAGTTAAGAGTTTGAAAGATAATGCTGTAATAATTAATAGAATTGGAGATAGAATTATAGTCCTTAAAGTTTTTGTTGATACCAAGATTTTTAATATTATAAGTACTTATTGCTGTCAAGTAGGTTTAGATATATGTTATAAAAATAAATTCTGGAATGACCTAGAAGATTTAATACCAATGATACCTTTTGAAAAAAAAAAAATTATTGGAAGAGATTTAAATAGATATATTAGTAAAGTGGTAGAAGTTTTTAAAAATATTCATTGTGGCTATGGTTTTGGGGTAATTAATGAAGAAGGTTGTCATATTAGGTTTTGCTTTAGCGTATGATTTTGTTATTGCTAATACTTTATTCAGGAAAAGAATGAACATATTATTTCTTAATAGATTTAATAGAACACAAATTAATTTTTTTCTTATGAGAACAAGAGATCGTCGAGAATGTAAAGATTGTAAGATCATCCTAGGTGTGGATTTAAGTACTCCGGTAATTACTAGTTCTAGATTTTAAGATGAAAACTTCTAAAAAAATATTATGAGTCTTTGTAATAAAATTAGATTGTGGCACCTAAAAGATAATTAAAATTATTTTTTATGAGTAACCCTTGAGATTTCAAGATTTGGGATGTTCATGAAGAAGCAAATTCTATGTGGGATAAAGTAACAAACACTATTAAATAAGTGACAAAAAATATACTTGGAGAATGAAAAGAAAAAGTTTTAATAAATAAAAAAAGTTAGTGATGGAATAATAATGTGCAAAAAAAGATAAAATATAAGAAGTTATATTATAAAAATTGGTTTAAATGTAATAGCCTTGAGAATTGAGAAAAATATAAAATGACCCGTAGAGAATCTAAGAGAGCAATCTGTGATGTTAAAAATTCTATTTTTAGTGATTATAATAATAGATTTGATACTAAAGAGGGTGAAAAATATATGTATGAACTAAACAAACAAAAAAAAAATAGTAAAAATTTAACTAAAATAAAGTGTATTAAAAATGAAAATAAAAGTGTTTTTCTTAAAAAACAATCAACAGAGGTGGGTGAGTTATTTTGATAAACTTTTTGATTAGTTTCTGAAAGTTTGATTGACTTTAGTGTTCTTAAGATATTAATAATAATAAATATTTCATTTCTACCATCACATTTGTAAAAAAGAAGTTGAGAAGGCTTTAAAGAAAACCAAATGTGGAAAATCTATAGAACCTGATGATATCTCAATTTAAGTGTGGAAATATAGAGGAGATTTGAGAGTTTCTTGTCTTACAAAACTCTTTAAGATTATTTTAAAAACTAGAAATATGCTTGAGGAGTGGAGGAAGAGTATTTTGGTCCTCATTTTTAAGAAGAAAGGGATACACAAGAGTATGTAAATTATAAAGGAATTAAGTTGGTGTGTAATACTTTAAAATTATGGGAGAGCGTAACTGAACATAGTTTAAGACGAATTACAAATATTTCTCATAATCAATTTAGATTTATGCCGGGCAGGTCTACTATGGAAGTTATACATTTATTGAGAGGTTTGATGGAGAAGTTCAAAGAGAATAAGGAGGATCTACATATGATTTTTTTATTTAGAAAAAGCTTACGATAAGGTTCCAAAAGATATCAGAAGAAATATTTTAATATGTCTTACATTCAAGTCATATTAAAGATATGTATACTAGAGCTGTTGTGTTTGGATAGGAGGATTGACCAAATTTTTTTCTATTTCAGTTGGATTACGTCAGGTGTCGGCTTTCACCCCATATGCTTTTGCTTAGTTATGGTGCTCTTACTGGACATTTATAGGAGGATGTACCTTATTGTATGCTTTTCATCGACAGTATCCTCTCAATGATAATTAGAGAGAAAGCCCGGAAAAAATTTGAATTACGGAGGTCTACATTAGAGTCTAAAGACCTTTGTTTGAGTTGAACTAAAACAGAATACATTGGATGTAACTCCAGTAGTAGTTGCTCTAGTGACAGAGTTGTAACTATGGGTGATCAAATTATTAAAAGGTGTGAACGCTTTAGATATCTCTGTTCTATTTTTCAAAGTGATATGATATAGATGAGAACTTTATTAGTAGAACTCAAGTTCATTGGTTGAAGTGGAGGAATGCTTCAGGCTTATTGTGTGATAGAAAAGTACCACTTAGACTGAAAGGAAAATTTTATAAGATAGTATTGAGAGCGCTAAATGTTGGCTTTTAAAAGTGAAATATAAAACTAATAAGGGTCTGTTTGGGGCAGCTGCTGCTTATCCTGATAAGCTGCTTATCCTGATAAACTGCTGATCAGTAGCTGATCCGGATAAGCTGTCTGATTGTTTGGTTTATTAGTTTGAGAAACAGCAAATTCTGGATGAATGACCATTTTGCCTATATTTTGGATAAAATGTTTAGTTGTTTGGTTTGTGCCTTTTAGAAACTGTTGATTGCATGTTTTTTTAATTAAATGAATAATCTGACACACAGAAGTTGTAATGTTTTCAACAAACCTACAATGTCTACCTATTAGATATTTAAAAACCAATAAAATCCCTATATAACAGTACAAAAAAAATATAGACCTCACATAATAGTGATTGTCATGAAACCTAAAAAAAAATATCATGTTAAAATTACAAGAAAAAAAATGACAATATTCATTTTAAAATGTAGAAGCATGTCACGACGAACATTCCCTGTTTGTGACACCGTAGAACTCTGAGCAACATTGTCCGGTTGTGAAACAGTCGAACCACAAGTGACGTTCTGAAGTTGTGATATTGTCGAACCCTGATTAACTTTTTTCGGTTGGGATAACGTAGAAACGGCTGTACTGTCGGCGCACCTGAAGAACTTCTAGTCCTTCGGTCCGTGTGCCCATCGCGGTTACCTGTAGAACTTCCTTTCGTAGCTATGTTGCTGACGTGACGTGAGTAATAAGGACAGCAATCCGCAGCGGCATAACACTCGCTCAGATTTTACTGAAAACTTGTAGCTCATCTTACTACAATTATTTAAGAGAGAATAGATCAGTCACGAAATTGCATGAAATAAAAAAAGCATTCAAATTGAAAAAAGATAAAGAAGAAAAAAAAACCCAATTCAACTTTGTTATAAGAATATAAAAAAAAGAAGATTTATATACATGCTAATCAATTTTGATATATTTACATATCTAACACCAAATCATTTCTAATAAAAATATAATGTTGAATTGAAACATGTCTTGCAAGCACTCCTTAAACTACCAAAGTGTGTAAGCAACGGTTGCCAAGAACAAACTTTTGTGGCCGTCCAAGCTGCTCCATACTTGACAGGTTATGATAGGCATATCATGTAACGACACAATGAATTTATTCATCCTTCACAGAATATCATCAAATAACATCATTCTCCACCGTAATCTCTGACCCACAATTTTATATTATGATATTTTTAATTTAATTGCAACGACGCCAAAAACTTGACCCCGCTATATTATATGTATAGAATTGTAATTATTTATGTTGTGGATGCTTACGCAAGTATACGTATCGTATCAAGTAATACGAGACTACTAGTGGAGTCACAGTTATCGATCCCACAGGGAAAGAGAAAATTAAATAACAACTAATTTTAAAATAATAATAATAATAAAAGCTAGTATACGAAAATTTGGAATCTAAATTTAAGCGCAATAAAGTAAACTAAGTATTCTAATCGGGTAACTTAACTAAGTAGAGAATTAATACGTATTAAAAGTGCGGAAAATTAAACTAAATAAGTCTTAGCTATTTAGAAAAAGTATCTTTCACTTGTTTAGAAATTTAAGTGATTGATGAATTTAAATAGATAATTTTAAGGTATTGTGACAAATAGGAGCATTCTTATTCTTTACCCTTTGATCTAGAGTGTAAAAAATATTGACTAATCACTATGTTTGATTGCGAATCTGCTAGTTAGATTTGGGAGGATACCGACTGCTAGCTTGAGCTCCCACGTTCCCTCGCACTGAGAGCTAACATCTACACTTCAGCTCTCGAAACAATAGGATCGAATTGAAAATTTTAGTCACGTCACGCTAAAATCGCTCGATTCTACGCCAGTGATATTATTTCACTATTTATTTGCACATTCATTCCAAGGACTTTGAATTCAGAATATCGGATGTAATTTTTACTATAGTTGTAAATCAACACATTTTAACAAATCAAATAGCTAGTTTGAAAAGTAAATTAAGTTTTAAGTAAAAATTATCACGATTTATTAATATATAAAAGTATCTACATTTTAATTTCATCGAGTCAGCTTAATTTCATAAACGAGGAGAAAGACTAAATAAACTACTCAGAATGCATGGGAACTAAACTAAGCATGAATTTCATTTAAAGTTAAAAACAATAAATACAAATACTTATCTTGATTTATCCCGACAGACTCATCGTAGTTCATTTGACTCTTCCTTCCAAGTCATAGTACGACTCACTAATTACTCACTAAACTCACTAAAGATTCATTAAAGACACACTAGCTGCACACAAAACTGACAAAAGACTAAAAGATTGCACATAACACGAAAAAATAACACATGAAAGGTCGATTTTCGGCCTCATATATAGAGGTAAGCAAAGATCCAAGAGGTGTGTAAGCATCTCTTCGAAAAGTGTCGGGTTCGATGTATCTATGCCATTTGAACTAGCTCGCCGTCGGCGACGAACTACCTCATTGCTGCGGCGAGCTACGAAGATCTTCGAACCGCGCTATCTCGGTTGTCGGCGGGCTCGAGCTCAGTGTCAGTGAGACAGGTTATAAATCCTTCGAAATGTCTCCTCGTAACCTCGCCGTCGGCGAGCTCGATCTCGTCGTCGGCGACTCAGCCTAATTGCATTATTTTCTTTCTTTTTGCTCAAATCCGCTCATTTTTATGATTTTTCTTTTATGACCTAAATTCTCAATTCATACGATAAAATAAAGAAAATACGCTTACTTTAAAGTGCGATTTCATCGAAAATAGGTATGAATTCTTAATAAATTTTTCGATGATCAAAATCACAAGCTTACTTATTACTTGTCATCGAAGTAATTTTGAAGTCTTACATAAAAATAATGATTTATATAGTAAGATTTTCGATTCAAATAAAGCTATGAATTAGATTAATTAATATCATAATAAAGTTAAAATAAAAAATAATTCATGTAATTTAATTAATCTTATAGAAATAAATTATTTAGTTATCGAGTCTAAGATTTCGACTTCTTATTCATTTCGAGGAATAACTATATTTAAAAGAATAACTATTTAAGATATTCATATGATAAGAAATTGAAAACATTTATTAGGTAAAATTCTAATCCATAAACATAAGTTTGAAAATATCTAAGTTTTTCCCTTTAAGTTAATTTAAATGAAGCCAATTTTTGATAAGGCATCTCCTCAAGCTTCTCCTCATTTTTATTTTTATTTTTATTTTTCTTTTTCTTCTTTTTATTTATTTATTTATTTTTAATGAGGACTCATTAATAATTTTGAAGCTTCATTTTACATGCTTCCAAATTTGAAAGCTTAGGAATATTTCTTAGATTTATATATCTTCGTAGTTTTTCTTTATTGATTTTCAATCTTTTCTTTTCACTGAATACTTAAGAATTTTAATTTTAGAATATAGTTTTTCGCTTACTAAAAATAGTTTCTTATATTACTTATTCCTTCTAACCAAATATTTTATTCATTTAATTAATTAAAGCACTAGAAATATTTCATTTAACCTTTTATAATAATTAAATAAAATAATTCATATTAATTAAATTGAAAAATTTCGTTATAAAAATCATTTTATAATAATTTGAAAATAGAAATTGAGAACAAGTTAATAACTAAATTTGTATTTTACTCCCCCAAACTTGAATTTTTATATCTACTCTAAATAATGAAAAAGGGAAAGTAAATAAATCATACATTCGAAGTTTAGGTATTTCTTTTCTTTGAAATTTTTGCGAGCTTTTCATTTTTCATTGAGCACTTATCTTATTAGTATTCTACATATATATATATAACAATTTAAAAGAAAATGCGAGGATAAAATCTAAGATAAGTATTAAATATAACGATTAAAATTAACTCTACTATCTACACATATGAATTACTAACATATTAAAAACGTTAACTAGCAGATTAACGATTTCTGACTTAAAACAATACAGAATAAAATAAAAACATATTAAAGAAAACTAACATCCTATTTAACATAAAAACAAATGCGATTAACTAGCACAAAACAATAACTAAACTATTATCACGATTCAAACAAATAATCTAACAAACATCCAATGTCTCAAAACATAAAATCTTGAATATTACAAACATATAAAAGTTTCCAAAATAACTTAACATCGAAACAAACAAAAACAAATAAAGTCCTAATCTTTTATATTGAAGTCCCAAACTATATTGTCATCCCCTCCTCGATCTACGAAGTGAGAAGACTGAAGCGAGATGATCTTGAAGATTAGCTACTTATACACGAAACAAATTCACACAACACAACAAATTAACTTTAATATTGAAATCCATGAGATATACAAACTAACATAATTTTAGACTCTATAATCAAACTTTAAACTTCGATCCTTACTACTTAATCAGCATCGCAAACTAATCCACGACACACTTAAATGCCGATACAAAACTATGACGCATATCTCGATTAAGTTTGAGATATTCAAATCATCACTCCACACATAATAAAATCTAAATCAAATCGAATAACATAAACATAAACATCTATGGAAATCTTTACTACTACTCTTCAATAATATAAATTAACTATTAAGATACGATAAAAATAGATGACTAATATGGGTTGCCTCCATAAAAGCGCTTGGTTTAACGTCGTCGCTCGACACTAATTTCGATTATTAATCGGGTCGATTAGCATTAAAATCTCTTTATAGTTAGGTCTTATACCTTCGAAATATGGTTTTAATCTATGTCAATTAACTTTAAATTTATGTCGAGTTTTGGATCTTCGATTTACTATAGTTCAGTATGAAAATATTTGAGTTATGGTGAAAGGTCCTAACAATCGAGACTTGATTTTCAGGAAATAATTTCAATCTAGTATTATACAACAAAACTTCCTGTCTTGGTTCAAAATTTCTACGATTAATCTTCGATCATGCCATAATTTACATGCTTTTCTTTATAAATCCGATCATTATCATATGATTCATTTCTTAATTCTTCCAATTCATTTAATTGCAGCAATCTCTTCTCATCAGAACTTCCTTCATATTATAATTAAATTCTTTAATCGTCCAATATGCTTTATGTTCTAATTCAATTGGTAAGTGGCATGTTTTTCCGTATATAAGCGCATGAGAGTCATTCCGATCGGAGTTTTATAAGCTGATCCTATAAGCCGTAATGCGATGTCTAATCTAATAGACCAATCTAACTTTATTTGGGTTTACTGATTTTTCTAAAATACCTTTAATCTCGCGATTAGATACTTGAGTTAATCCATTAGTCCGTGGATGATAAGCGAGTGGATATCTTATGAGTAATATTGTATTTTTCTACTAGTTTGTGAATGTATTTATTTCAAAATGAGTTCCTCAGTCGATGATAATCACTCTCGGCATTCCAAATCTAGTAAAAATATTTTTCATCGAAATTTTGAAACACTCTTAGCATCACACTTAAGGTAAAGCTTCGTGCCTCAATCCATTTGAAACATAATCAGCAATTACTTAATATATATGAGTTTCGAAACGAAGGAATAAAAGGTCCATAAAATCTAATCACGAAACATAAAAATTTCAACTTCTAATATAAAGTTTAGAGGCGTTTCGTTTCTTCTAGATATATTTCCTACTTCTTTGACATTTATCGCGAGTTTTAATATATCGTATATACTCTAAATAGAGTAGGCCGAGTAAAATCCAGTTGTAGAATCTTATAAGCGAGTTTATCGATCCCGAAATGTCCTCCAAAATCGAATCATGACATTTTTGAATAATTGGTTCGATTTCTTCATAAAGTACTACATCTTACAATAATTAAATCGCTTACATTGCTTATATAAATATGGTTCATCCCAAAAATAGGTTTTCGTATCATGGATGAATTTTTTACATTGTTGTAAAGTTAGCATAGGTGGTAAAATATTACTAACTATATAATTTACTTATATCAGCATACCGTAGTATTTTCCACTCATTGATATTATATAGTTGTTCATCGGAAAAGCATGCATAATTTCATTTTGATATCGAGATAATTCATGATTTTCTAATCTTGATAAATGATCCACGATTTGATTATCGGTTCCTTTCTTGTTAACGATCTGAAATCGAATTCTTGCATTAATAGCATCCATCTAATTAATCTTGGTTTGAAATCTTTCTTTTGCATTAAATATTTGATAGCGAGAATGATCAGTATGCACGATACATTTTGTTCCGATCGAGATAAGGTCTAAATTTATTAAAACCATATACTACCGCTAATAATTCTCTTTAGCATGCTGTATAATTTATTTCGACGTTATTTAGAGTTTCTTAGCATAGTATATAACTTTAAAAATCTTTTCATATCTTTGCCTAGAAGCTACTCCTACTAGTATAATCATTAGCATCACTACATAAGCTCGAATGGTTTCTCCAGGTTAGGTGAAGCTATTATAGGTCTTTGTAATTAATTTTTCTTTTAAGAGTTAAAAGCGTTCGGACATTCGATTGTAAATTCAAATTTCTTGTCCTTTTCGAGAAGTTGGCGTAGAGGTTTAGTAATTTTTGAAAAATCTTTTATATAACGTCTGTAGAATCCAAGCATGTCAAGAAAACTTCTTACCTCTTTTACAAGTAGTTGGAGGTGGTAATTTAGTTATAAACTTGAATTTTGGCGAGGTCCACTTCCATGCCTTTTCAGAAATTTTATGCTCTAATACTAATGCCGCCTGCAATAATAAATTGACATTTCTCCCGATTTAGACTAAATTTGTTTTCTCGCATACTTCTAATACTTTTTGAAGATGAGTTAAGCATGTGTCGAATGATGTTCCAAATACGGAGAAATCATCCATAAATACTTCTATTCCATTGTCGATTAACTTACTAAATATAGACATCATACATCTACGGAATGTTGCGTGGTGCATTACATAATCAAAAGACGTTCTTCGAAAAGCAAAAGTTCATAAGACTTAGTAAATGTAGTTTTCTCTTGATCCTCGGGAGCGATTTGTATTTGATGATAGCTAGGTGTATCCATCTGAAAACAAAAATACTTATGTCAGCCAATCTATCTAACATCCGATGCAGAAATGGTAAAGAGAAGTGATCTTTCCAGTGGCGGTATTTAATTTCTTATAATCAATACATATACGCCAACCGAGTAACTTGTATTATAGGAATAAGATCGTTATTTTCATTGGCGAGTGACGGTCACTCCTCCTTCTTAGGAACACAGTGAATTGGAGCTTACCAAGCATCGTCGGAAATAGGATATATAATACCATTATCTAGCAATTTTAAAATTTCTTTCTTAGCTACTTCTTTCATTATCGGGTTTAATCTCCTTTGGGGATCTGCTTTAGGTTTATGTTCATCATCTAAAATAATTACATGCATACGGATTGAAGGGTAATTCCTTTAATATCTGTAAAGTCCGACCAAAGTTTTCTTATATTTTTTAAAGTTTCTAAAAGTTTTTGTTCTTGAGATTCGTTTAATGCGGATGAAATAATAAGCTGGTAAAGTTGAAGAATTACCTAAATAAGCATATTTCGAATGATCGGGTAATATTTTTAGCTCGAAGTTCGGGAGGTTTAATAATTGATGGAACTATATTAACTTTTCGGTGTTTTCGGTATTATCCAAAAATTCGAATCTTTCACGAATATAATCTAGTTCTTCATTATTATCTTGATTAATTCGGTGTTTTCTTTTTCTAATTTATCTTCGTAATATTCCTTAAAATGTTCGCGTTGTAAATGTTCGAGTATTTCAATTCGAAAACATTCATCATCTTTTACAGCGCGGGATATTTCATTGATTTTGCGATATTAAATGTAACTTTTTGGTCATTTACTCTCATAGTTAATTCTCACTTTACGAACATCGATCATAGACTTTTCAGGTAAGTTAAAAATGGTCTTCACTAAAATGATAGGAATTTCTTTATCTTCCTCGATATCTAAAACGATAAAATCTGCTTGGGAAGATAAATTTATCCACTTTCTTAACACATCTTCGATAACTTCCTTAGGATAGGTAGCAGAACGATCAGTAATTGAAGGGTTACTTGAAGTAGGTGTAATTTTTCCTAATCCTAATCTCTTAAAAATCGATAGAGGCATTAGATTGATGCTTGCTCTACAAGTCGCATGAAAGCTTTTCCATAAAAATTTTCTCTCTATAGCGCGGGGTATAGTAAAGCTACCGGGATCTTTCGATTTTTCGGAAGCTTCTTCGAATAATAACCTCTACACTCTTAGCTAAGTGGGACTGTTTCGTTATCGGTGAATTTTAACTTTTCTTATTTAGAATATCTTTCATAAATTTTACATAATTTGGCATCGATCTAAAGCTTCGACAAAAGGTATATTGATTGTTAATTTCTTTAATATTTCGAGAATTTAGTAAATTGTTTATCTTTTTTATGTTGAGTAGTCGTTGAGGAAATGGTGGTGGAGGTTTTTGACGAAATTTTCATAGGTATTAAAGGATGTTCAAGTTTAAATCTTGTTGAATTGTTTCTTTTCAATTTCAACTTCCTCTTTTGGCTTTCGAGTTCTTTTTGAATTTGAGGTTATAATTCTTTTCCACTCCTTAGTTGTATTGCTTTAATTTGTTCTTTTCCTTGATCTTTAGGATTTATTTCACATTCTTAGGAAAAGTTCAGGGTATTCTATTATTTAGTGCGATAGCAATATGTCGAGTTGAGTTTCGATATTTTTAATAGATGTTCCTTGAATTTGTAATTGATTTCCTTGAATTTGTAGTTGATTTCCTTGATTTTGTAGTTGATGACCCATATTGAAAATTAATTCATCCATAGATAATTTCTTATCTTTGAATTGAGGGTTATTGTTATTAAATCCGGGTGGGTGATTAGGTTTATAGTTTGGATTTGCTTGATTAGGTTGATTCATCCATTGTTGATTAGATGTGTTATTCGATTAAAATTTGGATGAGTTTTCGAACGAGGATTATAATAGTTTGAATAAGGGTTATTAGTTCATTATTAATAGCATTTAAAGTTTCATAATTAGATTGAAATTCTATGATTTGTCAGGATGAGTTTTTACCTAAAGTAGGAGAGTAGTTCGATTCCAAAATTATCTAATTTCTTAGATATAGCGACGATTTGAGAAGTTAACGTAGATATTGCATCGTTTTCATGAATCTTGACTATCTTTTTCGGATTTATTCTATCAATGAAGTTATTGGAAATTATTTGTTGCTATTTATTCGATTAGTGCATAAAGCTTCATTAAATGGTTTAGACATTAATGAGCCTCAGTGAATGACATCGATGATTGATCTTAAAGATCCTACTAGTCCATTATAAAAGGTTTGAATAATCGGCAAATCCGGTGAGCGCATGATGTGGGCATTTCCTAGAAGTTCGCTTAAATCTCTCAGAAACTCATATATTGATTCTCAATCTGACGACGAAAAGAAGTTATATCGTTTTAAAACTACATGAGTTTTAGATGGTGGAAAATATTTGGATAGAAATTTTTGTGATAATTCTCCCCAAGTTTTAATAGATCCAGGAGTCTTAACGAATTCAACCACATTTTAGCGCTTATCCCTTAATGAAAAAGGAAAAAGTCTAAGTCTTATAAGCATCGTCGAATACTCCTTGATATTTAAAAGTAGCACGAAGTTCTAGAAAGCTAGCAAGATGTAAGTTAGGATCTTGAGTGGGTGAACCACTAAATTGATTGTTTTGTACCATTTGGATAATTGCGGGTTTAAGTTCGAATGAATTAGCAGTACATCGGGGTTTTGAATAGTTAAATGAATTTCATGCGATGTAGGGTTGGCATAATCTCTTAATGGTGCTTTGTTGGTTCATATTTTGAATTTCGGGAATATTTGTCATTTGTGTTAAATTTATAATTTGTTTACTTTTGTTTTCAATTCTTTTAATTGTACGCTCAATTCGGAATCGTAAGGTATTAAATTTTCGTTTCCAAATTTGCGCATACGATTTTAGAATAGATATTAATTTATTTATTATGATTATTTTAAAATGATCAGTTACTTCTAGTAAATTTTTCTTACTTTCTACAACAATGGCGCAAAAACTTGACCCACAATTTTATATTATGATATTTTTAATTTAATTGCAACGACGCCAAAAACTTGACCCGTTATATTATATGTATAGAATTGTAATTATTTATGTTGTGGATCTTTACGCAGTATACGTATCGTATCGAAGTAATACGGAGCTCTAGTGGAGTCACGGTTATCGATCACATGAGGAAAGAGAAAATTAAATAACAGCTAATTTTAAAATAATAATAATAATAAAAGCTAGTATACGAAAATTTGGAATTAAATTTAAGCGCGATAAAGTAAGCTAAGTATTCTAATCGGAGTAACTTAACTAAGTAGAGAATTAATACGTATTAAAAGTGCGGAAAATTAAACTAAATAAGTCTTAATTATTTAGAAAAAGTATCTTTCCCTTGTTTAGAAATTTAAGTGATTGATGAATTTAAATAGATAATTTTAAGGTATTGTGACGAATAGGAGCATTCACTATTCTTTACCCTTTGGTCAAGGTGTAAAGAATATTGACTAATCCTATGTTTGATTCATGAATCTGCTAAGTTGGTGGGAGGATCCGACTGCCAATCGAGCTCCCACGTTCCTCGCCTGAGGCTAACATCTACACTTCGGCTCTCGAAACAATAGGATCGAATTGAAAATTTTAGTACTGTCGCACTAAAATGCTCGATTCTACGCTCAGGTGATATTATTTCCTATTTATTTGCAGCCTTCCTTCGAAGCTTTTGAATTCCAGAATATCGGATGTAATTTTTCTTATAGTTGTAAATCGACACATTTTAACAAATCGAATGGCTAGGTTTGAAAAGTAAATTAAGTTTTAAGTAAAAATTATCACGATTTATTAATATATAAAAGTATCTCTATTTTAATTTCATCAGTCAGCTTAATTTCATAAACGAGGAGAAAAATTAAATAAACTACTCGGAATGCGTAGGAACTAAGCTAGCATGAATTTCGTTTAAAGTTAAAAACAATAAATACAAATACTTATCTTGATTTATCACGACAGATCTCATCGTAGTTCCTTTGACTCTTCCTTCCAGTCTAGCACGACTCACTAATTACTCACTAAAGCTCGCTAAAGACTCACTAAAGACACTATATCTGCACACAAAACTAGACAAAAGACTAAAAGATTGCACACAACACAAAAAAATAACACACAAAAGACCGATTTTCGGACTCTATATATAGAGGTAAGCAAAGTCCAAGAGGTGTGTAAGCATCTCTTGAAAAGTGTCAGGGTTCGATGTATCATGCCGATTTGAACTAGCTCGTCGTCGGCTGACGAACTACCTCAGCTGTCTGGCGAGGCTTCAGAAGATCTTCGAACCACGTTATCTCATTGTCGGCGGAGCTCAGGCTCGTTGTCAGCGAGACGGTTATACATCCTTCGGAAATGTCTCCTCAGTAACCTCTGCTCGTCGGCGAGCTCGATCTCGCCGTCGGCGACTCAGCATAAGTGCGTTATTTTCTTCCTTTTCGCTCCAAATTCGCTCATTTTTATGATTTTTGCTTTTATCACCTAAATTCTCAGTTCACTACGATAAAATAAAGAAAATACCCTTCTTTAAAGTGCAATTTCATCAAAAATAGGTATGAATTTCTCAATAAATTTTTCAGTGATCAATCTCTAAGTTAAAACTTCTCGAATAGTTCAGCTCCCCTAAAAGATCAATAATATGCATGCGAGTTTAAAAAGTTTGAAATTTATTTGAAATACTTAAAGCTAATTGATTTGATGTTAAATAAATTTTTGAGTAAACAAAAATAATTAAAAAGATATCAATGGATGCAGTTCAATCTGTCAAATAATAATAATAGGAAAAGCTTCTCAAATAGTTTTCTTCAAAGAGTAGCATTATCACAATCCTCTGGAGATATCAAGGTTTATGATTAATGGGCTTAAGGTTCTATTTACACACCGTTTGAGTTCAGAGCTCCATCTTGTCCACTCAGCATAAAGTAGGGATATTGCATACATAGAACTTGAAACATGGTTGAATACAAAACAGTACCGACTTGACTCTATATCTTAAAACCTCACCAATATATTGAAAGAGGGCATAAGACAAAAATATGCCGACTGACGGGAGATCCCAAATAATAGAATTAAGATTAAGATAGAAAATAAACGGATTTTAGATTTTAAGTGGTTTGAAGTTGTTATTTTAGCTGTTTGCCCAAAATTAGCTAGCAAGAAAGGCATCTCTTTGTTATCTGAAAATCTTGAAAATAAAAAATTGAAGAAAATAAGCGAAATTGGAGGCTCAGATTTATCTTCATTCAATCTGCAAGCAGAAGCACCCATCATTTCTCTCCCACTGATACGTACGATGATGCATAGGTTACTCAATGAAATATCCACATGCTCCCTATCAACGGTGCATTGACTCGATGTTTATCAGTGGAAACATATGTTGTTCAAGCTGCTCCATCACCATTGCATAAAAAAATCAGATATCTCTGAACCATCATGGACAAAAACCAGTCACTTTTCATGTTAAATTTAAGGGGCAATTAAATACAGATCACTCTAAACTGGTTATTTACAAATCAACCACCCTTCTTCATCCAAAAATTCGCAGCTGCTTCCCACATAAGTAGGCTATCCAATCTGCTCTTTGATAGTAATGCAAGAATTTAGAAAAATTACAATCATAGAACAACCATCAGAACCATTTTCCATATGACTAATGAGTTAGGCTTCGAATTTGCAGGAAAATAAATTTAAGCACAACACTAAAGTTCGGAAGCACAAAGTTTTCTGAGTTCTCAAGTTTCAGATTCTCATTTTAAAATTTATTCCATACAAAGGAATTGTGAAAACCATGATTTGCTCGCATCAAAGCCACAAGAACTATCCCTATACTGATGACAGAGAAATAATTAAAGGGGCAGTTACATACCTACCACCCAATTTCTATAAGTTTACGTACCTACCACCCTATTCACTTCTCTGTGATACGAGGGAATGACAGTTTTGGGCACATCAGAAAATAGCCATATGGTATGCAATTCAACACTCTCTATAGATCACCTGAAAAAGCATCGTCTCGGTGCATGAGTTAGTACTAATATGGTCAAGTTAACATAAATGCCTCCAATTCCTGTGGATTTACATATCCATTTCTACCACCCAAATCTTTAAACACTTATTAATGTGGGAAAAGAAGAGGAGATTGAAAATGAAATTATGTATCCTTTAAAATTGAAAAACGGAAAACTAAAAAGAAAATTATGAGGCAATATCATGTTATAAAATATGTATAAAAGCCTTTATTCTTTAATGGTAATCTTTTCCTTAAAAAAGCTGTCCATGGACTAGGAGGCTACAAATAGGTACGTCCCACATGTAGTTTGAATGCTTCAGGTGAGATCTGCAGTAAATCTTCTTCTACAATGACAAATTCTGCATCCAATCTGGAGTGATGCCGTCGAATGAAGTTGTGTAGTGCCTTAGTGACCACTACTATATGCACCTGTTTCGGAAATGACTAAGTCGGCATATCACATAATATAACCCATTTTTTCTTCCAGACTCCGAAGACTCTTTTGATCATGCCGTGCAAGGAAGAATGCCTTTTGTTAAACAATCTCTTCCTGCCTCGTGCTACTCCGCTTTATCTTTCAAAATCGGGGATATGGTACTTCGTATCTGGATATGACTTGAGATATCCTCTTTGTAAGGGATATCCAACGTCGACCAAGTAGTACTTATCTCTTCAGTTACGATAATTAGCAATGGAAATATGAAACGAAACGTAGTTATTACATATACGTATCTGGAGGTGGGTAAGGGAAACCATGACTTTGTTTTCTAGTAGCAAACTTGAAAACACGACTATCGTGTGTGCTAACTTCTCATGCAGCCATCACAAAGGTAAAACACTTGTTGAAATCGTACACGACCATCACATTTTGTGTTGGGGATCCACATCATCCGATGTAGGAGACCTCTGTAGCAGACATCCATGCATCGACGTGTGTTCCGTCAATAGCTCCAATACAATCCTGTAGTTTGAGAAATACTCTATTAGCATTTCACATGTATATCATTTTTTTAGATGAAATTTATGTTAAAGAAATACCTTGAAGAACGACATATATCGAGGGTCATTTGCAATGTGTGTGGGAATGGACTAGAACGTTGGATTCTCGGGCTTAACTGTCTTGTTTGCAAAACTCACATGAACAATCAAACCTACTGAGAAATATTTGCAGATGATTTATGAGGAATGTTGAAATCGCTCTATAGCTCCTCTAATGGATTCATTTATGGGGTAAGATAGATGTATAGGGTTCTTGCCAACACCTCTCTTGCTGTCGTTTTTATTGAGCCGTGCAACCCATGAAGGTTCCGAAGTTCATTAAGCAGGTCGAGAAATATCTCTTTCGTCATATGAAACATGTTGGCAAACCGTGTAGGGTGGCCTCGTAATAACTCACTGACCCATCTATCCCCAATATGATTCGACGTCATACAAGGGGTTGGATCAACGTATGTATGGTAGTAATGGTATAACAATGTAAGGATGAGAGCGACTTTGCGGTTGTGGTTAACTTGTTCGTCTTTTCTACAAAATCTGGAAAATGATAACTTTTTAAACGTGATAAAAAATAGCTTGAGTCAATTAAAGCGATACATAGATGGTATGATGGTGGATGAAAAAATCACTACATAATAGAATAAAAGACATATTAATGTGCCTCTCTGAAAAAATAGTAAAAATTCCATCACATAAATATTACAAAGATCGATAATAAAATAAAACATAATGCTATAAGCATTTAATCATTCATGAAAGAGCGCAAGTAATCGAGTCAGAATTCTGTGTCCAATTTCGAAAAACACTGTCTGCGAGTTGGGTCTCCTAGCAACTTCATATATTTTAAGTACATTTCTTTATCTCCCTTAACACTAGGATATGCATTTAGGAGCTGAAGACACTCGTCAATTGTGTTATCCTTTAATGGTGCAGACTTAGCTTTGCAGGATTCAAGCAGTGTCTCTATGGTATCTCTGACGAATGCTGCTTCTTTTTTCTTTTTTTTACACTCTGGGACGCTTTGTCTTGTCAGTGGATTAAACATCTTTCTGGATTTAGCTGGGACATTCTCCTGACCCACCTATATGCTTGGTTTCTATGTCCTGTAGTAAGCCGGCAAACCTCTGGTCAGTTGGGGTGAAAGCATAAGCTCCCGTTGCGACAACCCCATTGAACATGACATTCAACTTTTCCAAAACAGGATAAATGCCGCTAACTTTGAATTTTTTGGCTGCGGGCTCTGCTTGTAATAATATAAAAAATTTATTAGTAAAATCATTTTATTGTGAAAATTTATGCAGGAAGAAGTAATCTTAGGTATGTATTTACCTCTAAGTTCTTAGCCTACCAATCTTTTGGTGCATCAATTGTCCGCTTCAGTGGATCCCAACCCAATCCTGTTGATCCTCTTTTGAATTCTTTCCAAAATTTTCAATTCATTTTTAATTGATCCCACTTTTTTTTTAAGTTTCATCTGATCGTAATCCCTCCGTCAGTTCCCTGAATTTAGTCATAAGATTCTGTCAACCTTTTTTATTAAAATAGGTGGTGGGCCTATCACCTAGCTCGACCTCCCTCAGGCAGAGATCACAAAAATATAATAGTGACCTCTCTATCCCACGTGGCCGATGATTCGACCTCTTTAGTTTTACTCGTTGCATATTGTGAGATAAACGGGCTAGCATGAAATTAGTATTATTCAAGAGAGAACACGTCAGCCCAAATATTAGATGAAATAAATAAAATCATGGAAATTGAAAAGAAGAACCAATATTTTGTATGAAGAATGTAGAAGGGTTGCCAGAAGCTATACATTCAATCCTTAATATATCTCTTATTAGAGTAGAATGAGGCTAAGGCAACACAAAATGCTAATCATTTGCCATGCCAATCAATGATTTAAGCAAAAATATACCCATCTATATTTCAAGTTCTAAGAAAATAAGATAATTAAGAATTTTCATACACCTGCACATATATATATATATATATATATATATATATATATATATATATATATATATATATATATATAGCCATTTAGAAGGAATTACCATTTCAAGTTGCAGATGTGAATATATAAGTATTGGATAGAATCCCATTGAGATGAAAGTATAACAAATTAGCAAGGCATAATACCCAAGGCTCGAAATCATTCAAATGTAAACTAATTCTTATGTATTTACATATCCAACAACCCAAATTTGTACTTGTGCATTTAAATTTATTTTATGTGAATCAAGAAGCTTGTGAAACTCAATGTACTCGATTAATTCATGGTGAGATGAACTTATCTCAAAAATTAATAAATGCACATATAAAATTTGATATAGGGTATTGAAGAAGCGCATCATATTATTTACTTCTTGCCATTGGACCACCTTCAAGTGTCCACAAACATTATTCCATGATATAATCTACAAAAGTTATCTCAACGGATAATCCCTACAATTGCATCTAAATAATTTGAAACCAAAACCTGCAAGGGAAGCCAAACTTCTTGCCAAGTAATAAAGTTTTATCATCCTAATCCAAAAACATAGATCCATAGGGAATTTAAAAAAAGATGATAAATATAAATTTTTTTTTTCCAAAATGAGTCTTAAACCTCAAAGAATTTCAAGTAATCCCATATTACCGAAGGGCACATAAATTTGACTCAGAATTTATCATTTGAGCCTTACATGAAAGAATAATCCTAGAAAATAATCTGGAAAGGATGGCCAACAAGAATACTAGAATTTAATAACACATATAAAAATTTTCAAGAAAACAAATATATTCAAGAACTAGAGAATTATTCATAACCTCCAGAAGTTCTCATGATCAACAACGCTGGACTAAAGTCATTTTAAAATATGTTCATAAATTGTAGGACATAAATATATCCCCTTCATAAGATCAAACCCAATTACATAATCTCTTACTAGAGACAACAGTAATGTTTCGACTATATAAAAAGGTAAGCAAAACGACAGTGCAATGCTTCGTGATCTTAACGATTTTCGCTTCTAACAATCATATATCATTAAAAAAAAAATACTCAGGTATCATGGGACAAGTTACCGAACTCTTCATGAAAGAAGAACCTTCGATTCGTTGCCTTATAGTAGAGAAAATGTCCCAGATTTATAAAAAAACAGCATATCCAGAATGTTCATATTATAGTTGCCATCAGAGTTTTGAATGGTGGAAAATATGAGAGTACTAAGTTCAGCTGTAGGAATAAAGGAAGAAGGGACAATTCTAGAACCACCTTTACATGAAATGGAAGATAAATGGAAGCTGAAATAATCAATTTAAAAGAATTTACTGAAGGATATTGAGCAATCGGGGCCAAATCTACCACAGCCTGTTTGAAATTTAGAACACAATAATAAATTTTCATTGATTCCTCTCAAATTTTCAGAATTAATGGAATCTGAAACCGCTCCCAGATTTTCAGCAATGCCGGTGGGAAGATAGTTTGCAGGAAATTTGTGGAATAAACCTAGTTAACGGAGAAAATTTCTCTTATAGCAGCTTAATAGGTTTACGGCCAAATGGGGGAGAGGAGGGAGGAGAGGAGGGAGGAGAGGAGGGAGGAGATAAAATTTTTTACTAGGGGAGAACAGCTTCTCGGCGAAACGGGGGAGCGACGGACGAGGCGCGGTCGACGGAATAGCTAGGGCAGAGATTGGGGTTTGCGAGGGCAGAGGGGTAAAATGCAGTAGTGCGAACGCGTAACTCAGGGATATTACCGTGGTCAACATATAATTGATTAGGAATCAAACAGCGAGGCGGCGTTTGAAAACGCCGCTGCACTTATAAGTTGCCCCAAACAGACCCTAAGTGTTGTCGAGATGAGAATGCTTAGGTGGATGAGTGCCTTTACATTTTGAGACAAAATGCAAAATGAATATATCCATGATATGATTGGTGTAGCTCCAGTGCGTACAAAATTAGAGAGAGTCGTCTTAGATGGTTTGGTCACATTAAATGTCAACCATCTAATGATCCGATTAGGAGAGTATATATTTTATATTCGACTCAAGAAAGGCAGAGGTAGAGTAGAAAGAGTTGGGCATATTGTATAAAAAAATGATCTTAATCGATTAGAATTAAATGAAAATATGACACTCATATATCCGACCTCACTTTGTGGGATAATGGTTTGTTGTTGTTGTATTTAGTAGCTGATGGGATTTATCTTGGTCCAATGAAATTCTTTTTTTTATTACACCTTTCATCATGTTAAGTCCTATTTCTTTTCTTTGCATAAATTTCTTTAGTGAGCACTGTTTTTTGCTACATTTTTATATAGCATAATTTACTTGGTGCTCTCAATTTCTTGTCTTATTTTTATAGTTTAGAAACTTTGTGATTATATTGTTGGTGTTGTCGAATTGGTGTATTAATTATTGTGGAACTTGTGTATTTTTTATAGTTTGTATGAAGAGCAAAATGTGTTTTATTAGATCCATTCTTATAAGTTATAGTATGCTCATCTCTTTTCATGAATAAAGTATTAGAAATAACAAAATCATACGCTAAAGTAAAATCTAATATGGTTCTACCTTCTTTATTAATCACTCCAAAATTGTAGCCTTCATGAATATTTCTAAAATATTCTATCACTTTACCAACATGTCTATTTAATTCTCCTCCCGTAAAAATTCTTTCTTCAAGATGTATCATTTGTATTAGTTCTTCTAGGTCATTCTAGAATTTTTCTTTTGAACCAATATCTAAACCTATTTAGGAACATAAGTACTTATAACATTAAAATTCTTAGTATCAACAACAATCTTAAGGGTTATAATTTTATCTCCAGTTTTATTAATTTTATAATATTACCTTTCAAGCTCTTATATATAACTACACCCACACTATTTCTAGTGTGACCTCTACTTAAATTCCAAAGTTTAAAACCTAAGCTATCAATCTCCTTTACCTTTTCCCCAACCCATGTAGTTTTTTGAATACATAAGATATTTATCTTTCTATGAACCATGATATCAATTAATTCTATTAATTTACCTGTGAGAGTATCTATATTACAAGATCCTAACATAATATTAGTTTCATTAGTTTTATGGGCTTATTTCTTTACCCGCATTTGCCTTTAATTTGAGAACCCTTGTTTATTTGATACTACACCAGGGCGGCCGTGCAGCGACCCTTGTACACTTTTCACTGTATTTAGGCGATAGAGCACGTCGCTTTCATAGGATGCCCTAAAATTTACACAAGGATTTAAAGGATTCATGTCATGATTTTTTGATAAATTTTATGCTGGTTGTCGACTACATAACATAACCCTTTACTTTTCACATCGGGGCTTGAGACCTAGCAATGAAAGTGTTTAGAACCTGACAATGACAGTTATAAAGAAGGAATACTTTTCCTTTACAAAAAGATAAAGTTGTTAAATAAAAATAAAAATAAAAATCTGTTGAGAGGAAAAATGAAATACGGTTAAAAAGAGACTTAACGTATTACTTCAGGTTTGCTTGAGCACACAATGCTTCATTTCCCATGTGGGCTTTAGACGCACTCCATTCTTGTTCGTTCTCATGCTTTGGCTTTCTCTTCTTACTAGATGCTATATATTTGGCTGTCCTACTGCTCGCCCTCAGTAAAGGCATAAACCCATCATGCTATATGAATAAGATAATCTAAAGTTAAAAAAAATATATGTTATTTATGGTATTGAGAAAGTAGCTGCAATACCTTGATAATTGGCTCTCCGTAAACCCAGTTTCACATGAGGAGTATATATCACTCTATATCACCAGGGAGCTAATTAATCTGGATGTCTGCCGACTACAAGCTTACACTGAAAATATGTATCTAGAATATGGAATAAGGATGGCTTGAATTATTTATATACTTAATAAAGAAATGTCCCTCTGATAATTTTTGTGTTATGTCGACTCTAATTTTGAATAAAAGAAAATTCTTCAATGTCGAGCTCTAATTTTTCCGAGTTGCAGAAGTAAAACATATTGTTAATTGTCTGAATTCTTGAATTAGAAATTATGATTTTAAGAAAAAACTTATGAATTCATCCCAAAAGAACTCAAGGAAGTCATTCAACTAGAGTTTGGGAAGTTATTGAAAAAGTTCATTCTTGAAGTCATTACACGATCATTCCATGAAACAAAGCACTTCGAAGTTAGCAAGTTGGCATATTGATAACTCGGTTCAGAGTTAGAAAAACTTAGGTCATTAAACAAATACTTAGCCATTAATCAAGAGGTAGGACTTAATTAACAGACAGTGGTTTCTGCTTAGTGCTGAGTTAAGAAGCTATTATGTTACATTTGAGGACAATGACTTGAGTAAATGGAAAATAGTTTGCACTTAACAAAATTGGTTTAACATTTAACTTCAAACATTTAATAAATTTGACGGACTTCAGTAGACAGTAAATAGTATCAAATATTCGGATTTATTCAATAATTCTGCTTTAAGAATTTTAATTTCTAAAGTTGTTCATGTTCTTTCTAAATTCAAGTTTTTTGAAATTCTTCACAACAGGCTTTGTTTAAATGAAGTTTTAAGCTAATTCCTAAGATTTTTAAGAGTAGAAGTTAAGCTTTATTATTCTGACTCCGTTTTTTGCTAAAAAAATTCTCACGTGGAAAGAGAAGTATATTTTCCAGTGGCTAGACTTAATGGTGGTTACCCTTGTGAATTGGAAGCTTTGTTAAAGATGAATTTCATCTAGGGCATCGAATTATTTAATAGAGAAAAAATGAAGTATATAATGCCGATTAAGATTGAGACAATATTCATAAGTTTAGAGTTATTATTTAGCTCATCTTATTAGAGTTATTGTCTAACTCATTTTCTTCAAAGTTAGTGGTTGACTTGTTGTATTCAGCATTTATTACTTGGTTTATTCTGTCCAAACGAGTACTCAGAAAAAATAAGATATTCAAATGTATAATATTTGACATATTCAATTTCTAAACATGAAATACATTTTTAAGTAAAAGAGGCATCAATAAAAGGCAGAGGTGCAAGACTCTTGTGTATTTTTGATTTTCTTAAGGTATATGATGCAAACTGTTGTAGGGCATTTTTTTGTAGAGAATAAAATGCAAAATATATATGTTGAAAATGGTGATTTCATTATTATTTTTGTTGAGCATTATTTTGTTTTCTTCGTTGTTGTTATCGTTATAACTTCATAAAAAATGATATTCGACGTCATTTAATTTAGGCTTTAATATGTTAGACTTAGCCAGAACATCTAAGCAAGATTTGACGCCTTTCTTAATTTTTTCCTGAAATGTATGTTGCAAATTCTTTATAAGAAGTAATCTCATTTAAAATATGAATTATACTTCTCGCATGAGGCTTATTCTTGATTAAAAAAATATTGAAATATATTTATAACCAAGTACATTGGAATATTCTTGATTCAAACTATTACACTAAAGCTAAAAATAATGAAAATTTTAACCAGTATAATATAAAATTTAATTTAACCAATAGTGAATGATTCAAGAAGAACTATATTAAAACAAAAATAGCCAATCAAAAGAAAAATATTTATGCTTACAAACTTAGTTGATAGGATCAAGTTAAAATCCTTTCTCCACCAACTTGCTTTAGAGATTTTCTAATGGATCAAACGATATTTCTCGAAAAATTCCCTGGAGAAAGAATTTCTCAAATTTTATTATAAGCATAAAAATCTTAAAAAAAGGAAGAATTTCAAGATAATTTTGCAAGATAAAGTGTGGCCAACCCTGTGAAATATTTAGGATAGAATATAAAGCCAAAATAACTTTATAGATTTAGGTCAATAGAATTATGGGCTCAATTATAATTATCCTAATTTATTTTAGAAAGCTATGAAAAATAATTAAATTAAAAGAGGGAAATTTGAATGAAGGTGAATATTAGGAATTCAATTAAGCAAGAATGGAGGAACTTTTGAATTAAACAAATCTCCCAAAAATCATGTCTGGTACAACCAATCCAATATTGAATGAATTGCATGGTTTAAATTATTGAAACTTTGTTTATGTAATGTCTATTGTCTTATGTGCAAAATATTCAAACATTAAACCAAGAAAGAAATTGGATGTGATTAAATTTTTGTTGATCAACTTTGTATTAGGGTTTTAGTACAAAAATTCGACTAACCCCAAATATGGAAGGGTTTACATTAATAGATTTAAAAGAAGATTATTTAATTAATATATTTTTTTTGTATAAACAACTCAAAAGTTTATTTGAATCAATGAGTGAATTAAAAGCTGATCTGTGTCTCAAGTGGATCAAAATTTAGCAGAAATTAAATTAAAAAATTTGGCCAATGTCGATTATGAAAGGTTTTAGTGCCATGTGATTAATTTTCGCGATGAATAAACTTTATTTTAAAAACATATATCTATATATATATATATATGTATGTATATATATATATATATATATATATATATATATATATATATATATATATATATATATATATATATGTATGTATGTATGCATGCATGCATATATATATATGTATGCATGCATGCATGCATATGTATGTGCATGCATGCATGCATATGTATGTGCATGCATGCATGCATATGTATGTGCATGCATGCATGCATACATATATATGCATGCATACATACATATATATATATATATATATATATATATATATATTCTTTTAAAAAGAAGCCGTGGGACTTATTTTATTGATTTAATAGTATGATAGGGCCTAATAGATGGAGCTCTACCCATATGAAATAAAATGCAAAGATAGCTCAAAACAAAAGGATACAACAAACAGAAAAAGAAAAACATACAAATAAACAATGTCTATGGACAGGGTCTTCTAGGCTTTCCTCTTTCTCTGGTTCTTGTAGCTCATCCAGAAAGCAAATTCTGAAGTGTTGTTCCATGGCCAGGAGAGACCAATGTATCATCCAATAATTTTCCCAGCTGAGTAGTACCCCAACTTTCTTTTTCCGTTGGGAAGTGTATACTTGTCATTCCTCTTCTGAAGATTGGTCGGTGATCCATAGAAGGAAAGACAGTTGCAGCGATAGGTTTCAGTGTTTGTGTGGGACAATCTTCCAATACTTGGGGATCTCTTGCCTTTCGAAAAGGTAGCTCAACCAACTGATTAGTAGTAGTGACAAGGCTACTGTTTGACAGTAATTCTTCCTCGGTAGTAGTAGACGCCTTTTCCGTCAGCTGAATGTGAATGCTCGCTTCTTCCCTATCTTCAATCACGTCAGGGAGGGAAGCCTGAGCACCCTCCACGGTAGTTGCTACTCCAATAGAAGAAGGCTGAGAAGAAGGGGCTGTGACTGCATCCTGCCTTGTAGGGACAACCACCTGATACTCCTCCAACAATCGATCCTTATCAATATGCTCTGAATCAGTATCGGTAGACTTATGCGCCGTATCCGGCGTGGGCAATGCAGCAGGTTTCACAGGCAGTGAGGAAGAGGGTATAACCGTCTCCGGAATGTGTGGAGTGACTGAAGGTAGGGCTGCAACCTGTCAGAGATGAGGATGCAAACGGTAACAGGATGAATTGCAATGACCAAACATTCCACAGTGAGAGCAGTATGGGGGGTGAGGTCCCATCATACTATGTATGTATGCATATATATGTATACATGTATGTATGCATATATATGTATATATATGTATGCATATATATGTATATGTATATATATATATATTTATGAAATCACTTGATATATATATATATATATATATATATTTTAGTATGAGAATGCCCAAAAAAATTGAGCTCGACTCGTAAGATACAAAAAGCAAATAAAGCTCAAACAGAGCGACACAAAAGTTTGAACAAAAAGAAACAAGCAACTAAAGAGGATGAGGTTGCCAAGGCTTCTCTCTACCTCTGGTTCTTGTAGCGCATCCATAAATCACACTCTGAAGGGCTTCTCCATTACTAGGGGAGACCAAAATATCATCCATTAAGTTTCAGGTGGATAAGTAACCCCAACTTTCTTCTTCCTCCGGAGGTATACACTTGCTATTCTTCTTCGATGAGACTTGACGTACCGATCCGAAATGAGAAAGGCTCGGTCTTGTGATGTGTTCCAATACTTGGGAATCTCCTACCCATTGAGTAGGTAGCACAACCAAGCTACTATTAAGCAGTAGTTCTTCCTCAGTTGTAGTAGGCACTTTTTCCGTCATCATAAAATGAGTATTTGTTTCTTCCCTATCTTCAAACATGGTCTGATCTCCCTCTATAGTAGTGGGTACCTGAGATGGTAGTGTAGCTGTTCCAGTAGAAGAAGGCAGAGAGATGACCTCATCCTGTCTAGCAGTGGCAATTACCTGATGGTCCTCCAACAGTCGATCCTTCTCAACCTGTTCTGGAATGGTAGTTGGTGTCACTGACGGTGAGGAAGGCTGTATACCCGTCGCAGGAATGTGCGGTCCAGTAGTATTTGCATGTGGAGGTTTGAGGTTCGGATGCAAGTGGTAACATTGATGGGGAGAGTGGCCAAACATACGACAGTGGGTACAGTAAAGAAGTACTTGTTCTAGTTCTGCTGGTTGCCAAAATCCCTGATGCTGTGTGCCAATCCTTATCTCTCTCGGAAAAGGTTGCGTGATGTCTCGTTCTATCAGTATTCTAGCATCAGAAGGTTGATTCATATGCTCTGTAGGCGGGTCGGTTTGGAGTGGTGTGCCATAGATCTTTGCGAAGGTGAATAGAAGCTCTTGATCGTAAAAGTGTACTTGCAGATCTGGGAAGCGCAACCAAACAGGGATGATGGGAGGCTCGGTACGATAGTCAAAATCCACCGTCCATTTTAGCACCTTCATCATCCGATTGTCAATTCGAAGGAGTCTTCTAGCGAACACCTGGGTGTAATCTCCGTCATCAGTTAATTGGATGAGAACGTGCCACCCATCCAATCTACCAATCTTCCAACTTCCATTTAGCTTCATTTGCTCAAATTCTTTCGCATCGGTTCGAGTTTAGGATTGTCGTATGCGAACTTACCTACTAGAAACGATCGACGTGGTGTAAGCTAGAGTGAAGATCTCTTCCTCTGTAAGAAAAATTACAGGTTTTCCGTCTTTGCGGGATGCCTTTTTGAGAAATCCAGTTTCAATGCCTTGCGCGATAGCATCGTGGTATCTCTGCTGGAAAATGTTGGAACAAGAGGGGGCGCGAGAGGGGTTATTGTGGGTGAGGGCTTCGGCGTATGAATAACTCGAGGCCATTGCTTCAGTTGCGCAAGCCCCACTGGGCCTGCAGGAGGGAGCTGCAGGAGGGAGCCGCTGATGTCGAGTAGCAGCGTAGCTCGAGCCCGGCTGATGTCGAGCAGACAGATAGCGCGGCCACCAGCAAGCAGACAGCGACGCTGGAGATCGCAGATCGAGCCGCAGCAGTCGAGCACGGCAGCTGTTCCGCTAGCTCGGCCACCAACAACAGCGCAGCGGTCAAGTGGAGCAGGAGGAAGCACGAACGCGAGAAGAGACGCGAACAGCTTGCGATGAAGAGGACGCGAGATTTCGTGGAGAAGGCGCTCGGGTTCGCCATACCGCGAAACCCTAGCAGAGCGGGAGTGGTAGCGGGACGACGAATGTATATGTATGTATGCATATATATGTACATGTTGTCTATATATGTATATATATCTATATATCTATATATACATATATATCTATATATATATACACACACACATATATATCTATATACACACACACACACACACACACACACACACATATATATATATATATATATATATATATATCTATATGTATATATATATATCTATATATATATATATATATATCTATATATATATATATATATATATATTTCTTTTGCCAAAAAGATCCAACTATATATATATATATGTAAAGGTGTACATATAACCAGTGGAGATTCATTAATTTATCAAAATAGGCTATTACAAGATTCTGATATATGGGATGTCTAATCCATCACCATGTAACAAAAAGAAGAGCGTGCGGTGGTGGGGGAGGTGGGGGACTAACTAAAACTTTTTCAGAATTTTTGCCCATCTTGGCTAGCCAGTTTCCTGACCTGTTTCCTTCTCTAGGCATTTAGGAGTATACAATATTAATGGTATTGTGGAAGCTTTGTATCTTGGACGGCGAAATCAATAAAGACCAAGGAGCTACCTCTGGATGGTTGAGAATATGAACTGGATTTTGAGATTCTGTCTCCACTATCACCTTTTGGAATATGTTCATGGAAGCAATAAATATAGCCCAGTAAACAGCTATCAATTCTGCCTCAATTGCATCCTGGGCTAAGGTAGGGGATGAGAAGAAAAGAAGGCAGGAGCCAGCAGCATCCCTGAACACCCCCCCAATTCCAGCATCACCCTTGGCAAAACTACCATAAGTGTTTATTTTGATCCAATCAGGTGGGGGTTTAGTCCAATTCACCAAAGAAACAAGAGAGGGATGATAAGGAGCTGAAGGTGCCCAGCTTCTGCAAATGTTAGGGAAGAGTTGGTATTAAATGATTTTCTGAATGTATGATACACAGTTGTTGACAATCTTCAAAGGAGAGGGGAGTTGCTCTTCAAACCTCACACTGTTTCTATGCATCCAGATGAACCAGGCTACAATGCAAGGGATAGGATGGAGGCCCACAGCCAGCCAATCTTCCCAGCAGTTATAAAAGGAAAGCCAGCTCAATGTTATCTTCCTGATCTTAAGGAGAGGGAGAAAGTTGGACCAAACCTGTTTTGTTGAAAAAAGATGTTCCACGAATTCTAGATCCGTGCAGCATAAAGAACATATTAAAGGTCCTCTCAAACCTTTCAATTTAACGCTATCATCTGTGGGGAGGATGTTGTGCCAGTCTCCAATAGAGAAAGGACATGGAAGGAGATAAAAATCTGCCCCAAATCTGTGCATCCCAGTTGGTACTAGGAAAGGGGAAGGAAGTTTTATAAAGATAGGTAGAGAGTTTTTGGGAGTATCCTTGTTTTGGTAATCAGCCTATCGGCTCTTTTGTTATTAAATGTTGTATTCTGAACCAGAGGGATTTGTTGATCAGTAAGGATAGTGTGCAGTAGTTGACTATTCCATTGTGAGCCTTCCCAGCAGTCTTTTACTTTTAGGGTGTTGTTGCTATCATTTGAGGTAGCCTGAAGTCTCCCTCTAGTGCTAACCCAGTTATCTAGCCAGAAGTTTACATTGCCCTACCCCAGCTCCCATATGAACAGATTTTCAGCTTGTTCTCTGCAGCCAAGTAAACTGACCGAAGTTCTGGAGTCCCCACCTTCTTAGATACTAAATTCAGATGAGTTTCTTTAAAATATTTCCTTTCCCCTTAAGGCATTTAGCCCACAAAGAGTCGTGGGCCCTAAATCTGATACACAACTTACAAAGGTTGATAAATCTGAGTTGCTGAAATGATTTGAAGCCTAGACCCCCTGCATAAGTAGGTTTACAAACCTTCACCCAACTCATCTGATGAATCTGTTTACTTTGACCAGCCTAAAGGAACTTGTTAAAAATTCTGCTCAAAGTAAGTTGTGTGCTTTTCTTCATATCTGACATTTGGAGAATGTAGGATGAGATAGCCGTGAGAATACTCTTTGGGAGTGTAATCCTGCCCCCATTGGAGAGAAAGGAAGAAGTCCAACAATTCAGCTGGTTAGAGATTTTTTCCATTACATCATTAAATTGATTTTGTTTGATTCTCCCTTTAAGTAGCTGTACCCCAAGGTAATGGAAAGGAAGAGAGGCAGTGCTAAACCCAGTAAATTCACTGATCCAATGTTTAATGGTGGTATTGATATTAGAGCTAAAAAGGATCTGGCATTTCTGCTTATTCAGTAACATCCCCGAAGCAGATTGAAAATCCTCAAGGCATTTAAACAAGGTTTTAACAGCAGGTTTGGTAGCCTTGGAGAAGAGCACTACATCATCAGCATAGGATAAGTGGCTGATATATAGATTTGATTTATGATTGAATCCAAGATGGGGATGATTCCTTTAGAGCTGATTAAGGGACTTGGAGAGATAATAAAAAACTAGGATGAAAATATAAGAGGATAGTGGATCTCCCTGCTTTATACCTCTAGTAGCTTGGATGAAACCATGTGTAGCTCCATTTAGCAAAATGGAATGAGCATTATTGGACAGCAATCTGCTAATTAAGGAGATGAATCCCTCTGGGAATCCCCTTGCTTGAAGAACTTCCATAATAAAATCCCTTTCAATGGTATCACAGGCTTTCTTGAAATCCAACTTAAAAATGACATTGCCACCTCTACATTTCCTGTCTAAATCCAGCAACAGTTCTTGTGTAAGCATGATATTGTCTCCAATACTTCTCCCTTTGACAAAGGCAGATTGATTTTCACTGATTAATGTATTGAGGGGAGGTTGAAGTCTATACACCAGTAGTTTAATCATGATTTTGGAGGTAACATTGGTGAGACTTATAGGCCTGGATTCATCCCAAGTTTGCCTGTTATTGTTCTTTGGAACAAGGTGATAGTGGATGCTGAGAAGTACTTGGGGGGGTTCATGCCTAAAAAGAATGTTTGTACTGCTCGAATCACCACATTTTTTATAACGGACCAAGATTTCTTGTAGAACTCAACTGTGAACCCATCTGGATCAGCCGTTTTATTACCATCAGTAGAGTTGAGTGCAGCCCAAATTTCCTCTTCCAGTGGTAACTGAGTGAGCTCTAATAGGGAAACATAGTTTCTATCAGTTTGAAACACTTTTTGCTGAATATTCATTCTTCTGCCTTACCCCTTAGTGAGTAGTTTCTGATAAAATTGGATAGCCTTTTGAGCAATGTTCTCTTTGTTCACTTTCTGCCCCATCGAGTTCATGATATTTTACCATATTACATTTCCTCCTATAATTGATGCAGGCATGATAATATTTAGAGTTTCTGTCCCTCTCAATAAACTAGTGCCAATCATCTTCTGCTTAAGGTATATTACATACATATTAACAATTGAGAGAAGGTTTTCATTGGCTGCATATAGATGTGTTGGAATTCCTCTTCCACCTGCTTAACTCTATTTTCAGACTGAGTAACTTTGGCAAGAACATTACCAAAGCAACTCCAATTCCAATCTTTGAGATGTTTACCAAGACTCTTTTGCAAATTCCAAAGGTTTAACCAGGAATCACCATTAGATTGTCCAACCCAAACTTGACTAACCTGCTGGATAAAATCAGGGTGCTGTGTCCACATGTTCTGAAACCTGAAAGAAGTTGTTCTTAATAGAAATCAGTAAATGTCTGTGATTAGAACCTAACATTGGTAAATGAGTAATGGTGGTGTGTAGATAAGTTTGCATCCATTCAGTGTTGGTCAGGAATCTATCCAGCCTTTCCCAAAGGGTGCCTCTTCTCCAAGTGAAAGGGGGACCCTTAAACCTAATATCAAATAGACCTGCAGCTTGCAAAGCATCAGAAAAGTGAATCATGATAGATGATAGTGGAGGTCTTTGCTGTCGAAGAAGTATGAGATTCTGCCACAGGCTATGTTGCAAATGGCTGAGACAACTAGCATAGATAAAAGTCACATACCCCATCTTATCCTCTACAGAGAACTTTAGATGTACAAATTGAGGGTTATCCTGAAGAACTGAACAAGACAATTTTTTCCTACCAGTATCCAATTTTTGTTGATATTAGCAAAATGTTGAAAATTTGGGATGGTCTTGATTACCTTCTGTGTAAATTTAATGACCATAGGTTCAAGGATAGCTACACACCAAATCTGATGCATCTTGATAAGGTGCTTAAGCCTGTGTAGAGAGGTGGGGTGTGCCACCCCCTCACATTCTAGCAAAGAAAATTAAACATGGGTAGTTGATTGCCCATTCCCCCTAGTTCTGGGGAGGGAATCAAAGACCTGCTGGGTTGCCTAAGAGTAACTGCTGATCATCCTTCAAATGTTTCAGCTCCAACCAACCTCTTTTTTTCTTTTTAGACTTCTGAACTTGCCATACATCCTCCAGAGCATTACTTGCAGTAATTAGTCTGGCATCTGACCCATCATCTGAAAAGATCCTTGTGCCATCATCTGTATTTTCCTGCACCATTAAATTAATGGGTGGAGGTATCCCATCATTCATCTTAGGACTACTGGTTTGGATGGCATCTCTATCAATTATTAAAGAGGGGGCTTCTACAATGTCAATTCTAACATCATTTAATGCTTCATTTTCAACCTGAATTGGTGTTGTGGAAATAAATGCCCGAGCCACAGGAGCATCCCCAATGTTTTTGTCATCAGTGTCAACCTGAATTGGGAGTGTGGAATCCTGAGCCATAGGAGCAATCCCAATGTTGTCCTCAGTGATCGAAATTGGTTCTACATTGGGTAGGTTAGTCCCATTTGGAATAGTTGGGACAGTTCTTGGGACCTGCTGTGGCTTGCCTTGAGTTCATAATGCAGGATGAAGTTTGAAGCATCTATCATTGGTATGTCCAAACATCTTGCAATGAGTACAATAATATTGTTTTTGTTCTATGATAATGGGTTGCCAGTAGCCTGTGTGTGTTGAACCCATCCACACCCCGTCAATATGTGGCATGGTGATATCCCTTTCCACCAGAATTCGGGCCTCAGATGATCTAGTACTATTAAATGTTGAACTATAAGTTTCAGAGGACTCGTAATTAATTTGCCAAGAGAGTAAAGGATTTTATGGTGGAAGAAACGCAGTTGTAGTTCATGAAATTTAAACCAAATTGGGATAATGGGGGGCTCCTTACTGGGATCGAAGTAAGGTGTACACTTTAGTATTTTCATAATTTTTCTCTCAATGATAAACTGTTTCTTAGAAAAAAATTTGTTCATAGTCCTCTTCCGTTTTTAGCTGGATCATCACATGTCTGCCATCAAACTGCCCTACCTTCAAAGGTCCAACTAGTTTTAATTCTGCAAAGGTTCTTCGAATGGCATCCATACTTGGTATGCAAACTAAAATTACCAATAAGTGTAAGTTTGCAGTGCTCATTCAATTCATTTAGTTCTTCATTTGTAAAAATGAGAGCAGATTTCCCATTCTTTTTACTGGCAAGCTTAAATAGGGATTTCTGATTTGCATACGCATCATGATAAGCTTGGTGTTGACCTCGTTTTTGTCGAGGTTTAGTTTTCCTCCTAGATTTAGGATTCTAGCCTCGGGGGTTTCCCTAACGATCCTAGATTCCTAGCGATGGGACCCATCTCGTTTTAGAGAGTCTGGAGCCGCTTCGTTACTCTTTGAAATCCTGCACGAGATTCCGTACCGCTAGTCTGTAGCCGGTCGAAGTTGACGTCAGGAATTCAAATTGAGTCTCTATAGGATCCCTGGACATTAGGACAACCTCGTGCACGTCTTACACACCTGGACACACAAATTCTCAGTTCGCGGTTTCGACGCCTTCAATTTCTTCGCAGTGGACTGGAGCGGGAGTCAGAATGCTGGGACGATCGACATTAAAGTCAGAATTTCAGAAAAGGCTGGATTTGACGCACTTTTGACCCGACCGTCAACGAGGTTGTCCGAATGATCCCGGATGACGAAATTGACTGCGCCGATGCGTCCGAAACGTCGATTTTATCTAAAATGGACGTTCGATTTGCAACGGTAGCCTGTTGGGGATAAAATTTGTGAAATAATTTTTATTATTCTAATAATAATAATAATATTTATATTACTATTATTATTATATGTACTTATATATATTCTCTCCCCTATCTAATTAAATCCTAAGCCCTATGCCTCCTCTCCCGTTCGATTGGTGCTCGGCCTCTCCTGTGCGCACGATCGGGGACTTCGTTCGTCCCTCTCCCGCGCTCGAGCGAGTCGCCCCGACCATTTCTGTCTTCCCCATGCTCGATCGTATCCTCTGTGGCCTTCTCCTTCTCGAGCCGCACAAACTCACCCCTATTTCTTATCCCTGGCTGCAACGACTTCCCCTTTGCTTTCCCCGTGCGAGCCTGCAGCCACCTGCGGCTATCTGCGACCTTTTTGTCGCTGCTGTCAGGGTTTCTCCACTTGAGCTTATCTCCTGTAGTTATTCTCATCACCCTCTCCTCCCTCTATTCTATAAATAGGCCCTATTTGGGGTGTCCCTGGGGTTGACCGAATTTTTAGAGGAGGGGAGGTGCTGCTGGATTGAACCTTGGATTCTTTACTCCTCTTGCGTGCTCTGCACTAGCTGGTAAACCCTCTCCTTTCTTCATTTCTTCTCGGTTTTGCCTGAGGTAGCTGCGGTTTGTATCTTGGGCTTGTTTTTCTCCTTGCTTGGTGTCTCGACTGAGCATTCATGTGACATGGAATATTTCACTTACTTGCTCAAATGACTGTTTTCTTCACTTACAGGCTCGGTTTTGGGCTCCTTGTAGCTTAGCCTTAATGAAATGCATGTTATGAAATTTTTAGTAGGCTTGGAAGGCTTAGTGGCTTGTCTTGGTAGCTTGGCTTGGCTCTTTATAAAATACTCTTCTCTTCTCTTTATCTATTTGTTGGAGGATTGCCTCATGCTTAAAATGGTCAAGTTGGAGGAGGGCTTAAATGTGCTCTTGTTTAAAGTATATAATAGCTCTATGTTGTAGCACCTTAGGAACTCCTGGGTTCTCTTTTTTTTAGCCTATGAAAGGCTCGGTTTTCACTTTAAGGAGGTTTGGGTGTTAGTCATGTGGAAGCTTGGTCTTTGGTTTCATGTTGGGGCTATGTTTCAAATGTGTAAATTTCATATGTTGAGCTTTAAAAAGTTTGTTTTGGTTTGATCCGAGCCTTATGGTGGCTCGGGTTATGCCTTGTGCTGGCTCGGTTTTATTCCTGTTGTGGTTTCCTACTTTGGCTTTGTGTTGGGCCAGTTTTAGCTTCATGCTTGGCTCGGTTCCATCCCTATGATGGCTCGGGTTTATGCCTTGTGTTGGCTCGGTTTCAGCCCTACGGTGATTCAATCCCATGGTTTTGTGTTGGGCTGCGTTTATGGCTTTGTGATGGATAATTTTATACGTTGTGATGGTTTGGATTCCCCTTGGCTTACTTATGGGGAGAGGTGATTGAGAATTATTATCTTTGAGGAACCTATCCTGTATGTTACTTGAGAGGATTGAAGCTAAGTTGAAGATTTGTGAATTTGTCCATTCACTTTCTTATGTATTAAAAGCCTTATGATTCTCCCACCATTGGACAAGGAGTTGGTCCAGCAAAGAAGTTTTTCCTTGATCTTATCAATCACCTCATCGAATTGAGTTTGCTTAGTTCTTCACTTAAGTAACTGTACACCAAGATAATTATAAGGAAGAGAAGCCTGGCTAAAACCAGTGAATTTAGAAATCCAATGTTTAATATGAGGCTTGACAGTGCTACTAACAAAAAATTGACATTTGGGTAGATTCAGATCCATGCCAGAAGTTTGCTGGAAATGCTGGAGTGCTAGAAAAATAGTTTTAACTGCAAGTTTAGAGGCATTGGAGAATACGATGATGTCATCAACATTTGATAGGTGATTCACACCAATATTGGATCTATGTTGATAAGCCAAAGAGGGGGAATTGCTTAACGAAGTGTTCAACAACCTGGAAATGTAATCAAAGGCCAGAATGAAGATAGTTGGAGAAAAGGGGTCACCTTGCTTAATATCTCTTGTAGCAGAAAAAAAGCCATGGCTCTTTCCATTAACAAGAACTAAATGAGCATTACATTTCAGCCACCTCTCAATAAGTTGAAGGAAGCCTGGTTGAAAACCTCTAGCAGCTAGAGTGCCCAGGATGAACCCCCAGCTGATAGTGGCATAGGTCTTTTTAATATCTAACTTGAAGATTGCATTACCTCCTCTACATTTTCTGCCTAAATCTAACAAAAGCTCTTGGGCTAACAAAATGTTATCAAAGATGTTTCTCCCTTTAACAAAGGCTGCCTGGTTAGCTTGGATGAGTTGTTGAAGATGAGGCTGAAGTCTAAAAACCAAGATCTTACTAATCAGCTTAGAAATAACATTGGTCAGACTTATAGGTCTGAAATCTCCCTAGGTCTTTCTATTGTTATTTTGGGGTATCAGAACAATAGTAGAAGCTGTGAAATATCTAGGGGGATCCACACCTTTAAAGAAGCATTGAACTGCTTGAATAACATCATGTCTGATTTTGCCCCCGCTAGCCTTGTAGAAATTGGAAGTAAACCCATCAGGTCCTGCAGATTTATTACCATCAATTGAATCCAGTGCATTTTTGATTTCAGCTTCCTCAGACACCTGGGATAAGTCTTGCCTTTGAACATAATCCTGACAGTCATTGAAGAGGGAGGTATCAATGGGGCTTCTAGCTGAATGATTGCTGGTGAAAAGTTTTTGAAAGTGATCCACCACATCATAGGCAATATCTTCAGCTTTAGAGATCTTATGCCCAGCAGAATTTGTGATAGAAAGGATCATATTACATTTTTTCTTATACTTTATGCAAGCATAAAAAAATTTAGAATTTATGTTCCCATCCACAAATTTAGAAATGTCTACCTTCTTGTTGGAGAAAACTATTATGGTATCTGATGTTGGCAAGGACCTTTTCATTAGCTAAGAACAATTCAGCCTCAGTCTGATTGCCCAGCTGAAAGCCAGATTCCATGGAAGTAACTTCCTCCTCTGCAGCTTTTAGATTTTCATACACATTGCCAAATTTCTCCCAGTTCCAATTTCTGAAACGCCTTGCAGTATTCTTTTGAAGCTGCCAAAGATTAAGCCAAGGTTGAGCCTCCCTATCAGAATGTCGGACCTTATCAAGCTCAGTAAGGAAATCTGGGTGTAGAGTCCACATATTCTGGAATCTAAAGGGGTACCCCCAGTGCAGGATGAGTTGTTAATAGAGCAAAGAAGTGGCCTGTGGTTTGATCCTGCCATAGCAAGATGAGAAATAATAGTAAAAGGAAAATTTTGAAGCCACAAGAAGTTACCCAACATTCTGTCAAGTCTCTCCCAGACATTACCCCTTCTCCAAGTGTAGAGTGGTCCTTGAAATCCCAAGTCAAAAAGTTCAGCATCAGAAATAAAATGGTTGAATCTGGCCATGGAGGAAGATAGAGGAACATTTCCACCTCTCTTCTCAGAAGGAGAGGTGAGGCAATTAAAATCACCTCCCAAGGTCCAAAAGAATTTGATAGAGTGACTAATCTGCAGTAGATCTTGCCAAAGCATCTGTTGCTGAAGTAAATTGCAGCTAGCATAGATAAAAGTGGCATACCCCAACTGTCCCCCAATGGAAAACTGGATATGCAAGAACTTTGAATGATTCAAAATCACATTCCATTGCAATTCAGCTCTGGCAAAAATCCAGAGCTTGTTATTTAGGTTAGCACAATGAATAAAATTAGGAAATTTCCTAATAATATTTTGAGGGTTTTTAGAAACCAATGGTTCCAAAAGAGCAAAACACCCAAGTTGATGAGTTTTAATAAGATATTTTAATCTACTTAGGGAGGAAGGATGAGCCACCCCCCTTATGTTCCAACACATAAAATTGATCACTGGGAAAGGGTTCTCCTCTTCCCCCTAGTATTAGGGTAAGGGGCAGGTGAAATGACATCAGGGGGGTCAGCTAAATGCTGATTATCCAGAGAGCTTTGAAATTCAGATCTGCTCTTCTTCCTTTTACTGTTCTTTTGCACTTGCCATTCTCCTTGCATTTCTTCATTCAGTTTGGTTAAATTAAGGATAGTTAAATCTTGTGTATCCCTGTGACCTGAGGCATGCAAATGAACCTCCCTCTCCCCAATATGTGGACTAATGATAGGACTGGGAGTCCTACCTGAGTCTTCAACCTGAATTGTCATTGGAGGCTCTAAATGGTCAGGCCTCCACTCCTCTTGCCTGTCAACAGAAAGAATTGCAGCAGCAACAACCTCCCATTCCTCCAAATTGCTGACATGTACTTCTTTATTGGTGGTAGCATTATCTACCACCTTAGGAGGTCCAGCTGGTTTTCTTCTGATGGGTGGATGAAAGTCAGTAACAGCTATCCTTCACATGTCCAAACATCCTGCAATGCTGACAATATGAAGGCCTCTGTTCCACTTCAATTGCCTGCTAAAATTCTTCCTCATCAATTTTAATCCAAACTACTTTTAAATCAAGAAGGGTTATATCTCTTTCTACTAAAACTCTGACTGCAGTAGGTCTTGCCATTTCATAGGTGGGAGGATCCACCTTCAAGGGGGTGCCAAGTGCTTGAATAATGTTGAAGAGTGCATTGGGATGATATAGTTGTATACGTAGGTTAGGGAATTTATACCACATGGGAACTATGGGAGGCTCCCTGGAAGGATCAAAGTCAGGAGTTCACCTAATAATTTTCATTGTTGTGTCTGCTATCACAAGGGCTTGTTTTGCAAAGATTCTAGCATAATCATCCTCATTACATAGTCTTATCAGCAGATGTCTTTCATCCAGCAATCCTAACTTCCATGACCCAATCAAAGAAAGCTCATCAAAGTATTTTCTAACAAAATCCATTTTATGATACCCAAATTGAAATTTCCCTACCAAGGTGAACTTGACAGCCTTTTCATTTCTTAAGAAGTGAAGACTGCTACAGGTTGTCCATCCTTACAACCAAGTGGTCTAATGTAAGGACACACTCTTTCCAGCAGCTGCATTATGTAGGGCCTGTGGGAAAACCAAGTGCTCAAAAGACTTATGGGAAGGCAGACCTTTACCCACAACACCTGCATAAGTTGTTTTGCCCAATTGGGCATTGGTTTCAAAGTCAATAGGGAAAGCCTTAGCCATAACAGAGGCAACCCCAGTGAAAACCATAAGAAACTCAAAACTCAAACTAGAAGGCTTGGGAAGGGTCAAGGAACTCCAGACAAGCCTCCCAGTCAAGAAGCCCAGAGGAGCTGACCAAGACAGTCACTCCACCACTCAAGCACCAATGTATCAGTAAGCCCGGGAAGCAGGAAAGGACTTAAACTCCTCAGCACCACCCAAAACCTGCACAAACCTCCTCAGTAGGACCACCACCAAGCACCGCCGCCGCCGAACACCTTGCACTGCCAGAGAATTCATCAGAGCCCAAACCCTAACAGAGAGTACTCCAAGAAGGCACCATATATATATAAATATTCCATATACATATATATATATATATATATATATATATATATATATATATATATATGTCTCGCACGCTCGGTTTGCTAGGGCTTCACATCGCATCTGTTTCCTGCGTCGTCATCTTTACTACTCTTCTTGACGCTTCACTGCTCTTCGTCTTCGTCACTGTCGCGGTCTGCTTCGACTCGTCTGCTGCGGCGTGGAAGAGTTCGCGGCCTGTGGTGCTTCGCGTCTGTAGAGCAGTCAAGCCGCTTGACTGCTCCGGCTGCAGCTGTGCGTTGTCGACTGTGCAGCGAGGCAGACGCTCTGTTCTCTATCTGCCTGACGACGAAGGGCTTTTGCTGAGCTATCTTCGAACATGCTCTGTTTTTTTTATACCGCTACTTCTCTGCGGAACAACTTGGCTTCTTCTTCGCACAAAGTCGGCACAGCGATTCCTTCATCTTTCGCTGCAGAGACTCTGACTCAACCTTTTGAGGCTAGAATATTGATAGAACTAAATATTACGTTACATTTTCCGAGAGAGATATGGATTGACACACAACATCAGGGATTTTGGCAACCAGCTGAACTACATGTACCTCTTTACTGCACGCACTGCCGTATGTTTGGAAACTCTCCTCATTAGTGTTACCACCTGAATCCGAATCTCAAACCTCCATGTACAAATGCTACTGGGCCACACATTCCTGCGACGGTTATACCCTCTTCCTCACTGCTTGTGATACCTACTGCAACGCCCACGTCGGATACGGTGCACAAGTCTACTGATACTGATTCAAAGCATGTTGATAAGGATCGATTGTTGGAGGAGTGTTAGGTGGTTGTACCTAGAAGACAAGATGTGGTCACTGCCCCTTCTTCTCAGCCTTTAGCAACTACCGTTGAGGGTGCTTAGGCTTCTTTCCTGACGTGATTGAACATAGGAAAGAAGCGAACATTCACATTCAGATGACGAAAAATGTGCCTGCTACTACCGAGGGAGAATTACTGTCAAACATTAGCCTTATTGCTGCTACTAATCAGTTGGTTGAACTACCCGTTCGTAGGGTAGGAGACCCTCAAATGTTGGAAGACTGTCTTACGCAAACATTGGAATCTATCGCTGCAACTGTCTTTCTTTCTATGGATCAAACCGATCAGCCTTCAGAAGAAGAATGACAAGTATACACTTCCCGGCGGAAGAAGAAGGTTGGAGGTACTATTCAACTTGGAAACTTAATGGATGATACCTTGTTCTCTCCTGTTAATGGAACATCACTTCAGAATTTGATTTCTGGATGCGTTACAAGAACCAGAGGAAGAGGAAGGCCTTGGCGACCTCGTCCATAGACAATGTTTATTTGCAATTTTTTTCTTTTTTTCCGTCTTTGTATCCTTTTGTTTGAGCTATCTTTGCATTTTGTTTCTTATGAGTAGAGCTCCATCTATTGGGCCCTCTCATACTACTATTTTTGTACCCTTTTATTTCAATAAAATAGGCCCCAGGGCTTCTCTTTAAAAAAAATATCTATCTGTCTGTCTATCTATCTATCTATATATATATAATTTTAAATGAATAAACATATTCATTTAACAATTATCGTGGTATTAAATGAGAGTGATTCAATGAAGTAATTGGATAATTAATTAATGATTAATTTATTGATTGCATTTTTAAATTATGCAGTTATATGAGTAGTAGTAGATTAATCTTGAAATTAAATAATTCACATATATAATTATTAAAAAATATTTATATGATTTTGCCTGAAGTTTGTAGGAAATTATAAATTATTTAATGAAGTTAATTTAAGTTAAAATTTTAGATAAGAATTATTGTATTAGAGGAAAACATTGGTGAGTGCAACATTAAAGCTTAACGTTCAAACAAGAAATATCATTGTCAAAATGATAATCACAAGTTAATTGATTATCTTTTAACAATCATTTGTGATAAAAATTGTAAAATTTATTAATTATGCGAGTTTATTAAAATTCTTAAATTAAATATGTGCATGCTTCCTATCGGAGTTTTAGGATGTACCAAACCTAAAATGTGTTCTCTCTTTATTTCTTGTTCTGCCTTAAATAATTTTATATCTGAAATATGTAAATAAAAATGTTAGTACATCCAATCGAAATTAAATGACGAGTCATAGGACTCATGATGCTAACAAGAATAGTTATACAAACAAAAATTTTTGAATAATTAGAGTGCAGGTGATGCTGTAGAATTTCATGATATCAACAAGTCTTCATAAATGTTGTCTCATAGGCTATGATGAAATTATTATTAGTAGAAACATATTTTATTGAGCCATAAAATGCAGTGAAGTATTTATCCGTCGTCATGGGCCTAACAATGCATTTACTCTTGTTAAAGCCATTAATATTTTCAGAATGCCTAAAGTTGCTACTTGGCGTTAAAGAAACAAATTTGAACTCAGAATTCATGACCTCTAGGCACTTCCACAACAAAATGCACTTCATTTTAGAAGAAAACCAAGAATAAGAATAATGTTTAATTCTGAAACTCTTTTTCCTGCAAATGCTCTATTTATAATTTCAAATCAAATTTTCAATGCTAGTTTTGAATTTTTTTCATCATTGTAGGAACGTCCAAACGATGCTCTTTCTTTAAGTGAATCAATGATTTAGTAACTATATGTTAAAGCACAGCATAGCGATTTTGATTTCATAGGAACAATTTCTTTTAAAATTTTTAGGCATAAAAAAAATATAAGAATAATAATAGTAAGATTTGAAGTTAGAAAAGTTTAATCTTCTTTCCAAACAATAACGACAAATACAGGAAATGTCTTTTAATTGGACACTCGACTACAACATGCATCATATAAAGAAAAAAATATAAAAAATGATGAACTTGCAAGAAACATATGCTGGTCAACTTCCAGATGGTCGGTGTTTAGAAGCTAGTGCACCCTTATAGTAGTGTTCAATAAGAGTCTCAACTCAAAAATGAATAAAAAACGATCCATGTAGTGCCAAATTTGATCAAATGACAATGAACGTGCTCACCACCAGCTAAAGATTGGTTTGATTGAGATGATCCAACAAAGTTGCATTATATTTCTTCAGTATTCAATTTGGTAATCTCTCAACACATCTTTATTGTGGCTGTTTTGACTTCTCAAGATAGAATGGCTGGTGACTTAACTGGATAGAATGACAAGAAAGTTTTGCAGGGACTTTGAAACATAGATAATTTTTGATAAATTAGCTTTATTAACCTCAAAAGCAGGTTGATTAAAATTTATGGCGACCCTTAATAAAGAAATCTTAACAAACAAATCTTAAAGCTTTCTTATTGTGATTGTTACCTTTGCTTGTATCTTGGGGTGATTGGAGTAGAAGGATGAGCCACAAATTGTACTTCATATCGGTAGTAGTATTACTAGCAAATTGCATGTCCGGTCTACTTTTGTTGGTCTGCATACAGACTGGAAAAAACTTCTTGCAACGTATCTCTAGTAGTGATTTGTCACAACTTCATGTTTTTTCTCCTTCATAATAACCTAGACTCATTCACTTAAACCCCTTTTATGGAAGGACTGTTTGGTACTATGACACTCAATATACCAATAAAGGATGACAACATTGCTTGAATGTGTACTTTATGTTCAGTAAAATATTTATTTAGTTAAGAAAATCTATGACAATTTGGGAGTGTACAAACTATCACTTGTCATCCTCTTTAGGAGCAGGATTTGTTCAGTTCTAACTTAGACCAGTTAAAAACTTCTGAATAGTAAACTCAACTACATTCTCAAATTCAATTAACCCTTCATAGTGGCATCTGTTAATGAATTTTTCTTGCCACAAATTTTTAGCAACAACCTCAGAATCAATTTTCTTATGACGAGAGAGTGGCCTTAGATGGTATCGTTGCATTAAACGTTGACCATCTGATGATCGGATTAGAAGAGTAGATGTTTTAGATTTGACTTATGTTAAGTAAGGTGGAGGTAGGCCTAGGAAGACTTGGGCGTGTTGTATAAAAAATAATCTTATTTTATTAGAATTAATGAAAATATCACACTAAATAGGATGTAATGGGGAAAAAAAATTCATGTAAAGGATCCCACTTAGTGGAACAAAGGCTTTGTTGTTGTTGTTTTTGTCGATGTTGAGGAGATCAACGAAAGTATCTTGATTTTTCACCTCATCATGAGTGATGGTTGAATTCTTACTTTTATAGAGGCGATTGTTTCGTCATCAATCGTTATGCTTGTGAGCTTTTTATTTCTTTTATTTTTACAAGAGAATGGAGAACTTGGGCTTATGTTAAGAAAAGCAGAGGTAGACCTAGGAAAACTTGGGCTTATTGCATAAAAATGATCTTAATTTATTAGAATTAAACGAAAATTTGACACTAAATAGGACGCTACGGAGAAAACATATTCATGTAGCCGACCCCACTTAGTGGGATTAAGGCTTCGTTGTTGTTGTTGTTGTTGTTTTATAAGAGAATGGAAATAGATTCTAGAGCATGGATGTCATAAAGAGGTTGTAATTCTGGTTTAAAATTATGTAATACGAGGCATGTCTCAATATTTCTTACAATCGCAGTGAAATTTATGCATCATTCTTTTAGGGTGAGGCCTAGGTTGAGGTGCGTTTTCTTCAATTTTTTGAGGCTATATGCAATTTTTTACAAAAGATAAAAGTCATATCAATATTCCTAACCTATCAACTCTGAAGCCTCACATGCCAAGTAACAAGAAATAAACTGGAAAATGTATTCATAAAAAATGTATGTAGTTGATATTCAAACAATCAATATTGACATTGTTTTAAAACTTAATTAATATTTGTATTAGTTATTATTGATTAGGAAAGTGGAATATGATTGAGATTAAATTTGTATGGGAGAATATCGATATGGTTGAGGATGAGTCGAGAGAGAGAGAAATTCATTATGCAATGATTCTAATGAATATTCATTGGATGATTGGAGTAATAAAGACTTTTGAATTTAAAAATTATAATCTTAATGACTTTTATATTCTCAGTTAAGGGGTACTATGACTGAGAGTGAAACATTTGTGTTGAACTTCTTTTGATTGTTATGTGATATGTTTTAATATTTTACTTTAATTTCTTAGATTACTTTGCAGTTTATTATTTTTATTACAGATATTATTATATTTTGATGTTTGAATGTTAGTATCTTGATGTTAGAATTTTAGAAGTTGTACTTATTATTTTCCACAGTTCCTCGTCTCTTATTTTGTCAGGATGTTGATACATTGATTTATTTATTTATTAATTATTAGAATATTAATATTATATTTTTAAAACTTCACACTTTGAAGTTTATACAATACTTGTTCATTTACACAATTTTTTGAATTAAAACACCTCAATACCTGTTTGCGCAGTTTCAAACTATGGCTGTAAACAACTGTGAATTGAAAATGAGTAGAAATAAAAGAACTTTGAAATGAACCAACATTACCAAAAAATAAAAAAGAATAAAAAAAAACATTTTATTGATATTTATTTATATGATATGAATAATTGAATTCCAAATGGTCAATCTCAATGATTATGTTAGCTCACAAAGACTTGTTGAGATTTGAACAATTCTTCTTGTTATTTTTTGGTTATATCTAATGAGAAAAAGAATCGCTAAAGTAAAATACACATATTAGCTAGCGTTAGGTCTATTAAGTTATCATATACAATGAATTTTAGACCAACTCAATATGTTTCAAAGTTAAATTCTTTCAATGCCATAAGTCATTCGAAAATGCTTCTCATTAAATCACTAAGAAAAAATTTCTACTTGTTTATGGAATTTGGCTGCTGAAGCCGTTATTTTTCTGGAACTACTTTATATTGACCATTCAAGCGATTGCAGAAATGTACTTACCAAATTATCCACCCCACTCTTCCAAGAGGACTCTTCGATAGAACTTGTTCTCTTAAACTTGGTTTGAACGTAAAACTGTGCAAACACTTGGACATCAGGCAATCAACCAATCTTATTCACTTTATGGCAAGAGTACCGCTGTAGAAAATAAATGCTTTGAAAATGCTTAAATTACGCTACGACTGCCAGTTTTAACGGCTTGAGGGCTTAAAAATCATTGTAATTCTACTGCAGTTGCTTTCTGCTGCTAAAGCCTTTTCAATATGGTTATTTAACCACCGGGAAAGCCTTTGTAGCGGTTAATAACAATAAATAACAATTCAAAACCGCTGAATTTCATGTAAATATTTGATGGTTTAAACCGATAAAATTCAAGCACTATTATGGCAGTGAATACAAAAGTATAATTTTTTTTAAATGAATTGATTTAAAGTGTGACATTTAACAAACTTCTTTGTGAGTCGAGAATACGGATCATGCCTTGATACCTTAATTAATCTTGCAAAACATGAAACAATAGAGATCTGTCATATAAAATGTATTGTTATTTTTATTTTCTGTTTTGACTCGAGAATAAGGGCGAATTTATCTTCACTTTGGTCAGCTTTTCTTCATCATGGCCTTGAAAATGAATTGAGTTAAAGTGTGAAGACTAAGTATCTTGTGAGAATGCCTCTAATGGTTGTCCTCCTGGCTTCTACTAATTCCTTATGATCTGAAATTTCTCAGTAATCTCCGACGTGCTTATTCCGCTTCCTCCAAACAAATAGTGGGGCCTAGAAAGAAAAATAATAGTGAAGGAAGTTTTTGAGCAAATTAAGAGAAATTAAACATAGTAGACATATAGAGAATGGGAGGCAACTTAACTGTGTTTGTGCAGTAAATTTTTAAATCCAAGAATCTATTAAAGAGAACCTGCTAAGAACACTAAAAAAAAAAAAATCTATGAACCTAAGGAAAAAGTTACTCTTGCTCAGGAGTTCTATGTTTCTAATCTTCATCTTTGGAGATTGAATGTAATATTTTTTCACAAGGATCAAAATTTCATCCCAATTTATAAAATTATGTAATTACCAATCAACTACTAGCACTCTGCTACAGAAGGGCAATTAGTCGGAATAGCTATAATCATCATAAAGTAGGTGGGAAACTCTCAAGGAAAACGCCTATACGAGGATTAGAATTGTATTTAGTTAGAAGAGAAATCTTATAGCTTTTAAAAGCACTTATATCATAGTCATCATCATTAATTTTCCCCAAATATATCAAGGAAACAAAGCTCAAGTTGAGACATGAATCTCAAAAATGTTATTCAATAAACGGAATACCAACAAGGGTTCTCAGGAAGAGAAAAACCATATTCACGACAACTTCTGTCGACTCAATTAGTTGTTGTAGCCACGCAAGAGGATATATTCTACTGTAGGCGTACGCACTTTGAGGTAAAAAGCTGAAAGAGAATAGCATGTCGTGGGGTCAAACTCGTGACCCACATTTAAGGAAAAACGCAGGGTGCCGCTGCCGCCCCGCCACCCTAAACATAAGAAAAACTTAGCGACCCACCCCGTCGCTCCTCTACCGCCGCTCCAAATGGGTCCTAAACCTAATGAACTCGATCTTGCTACTCATAAGGAGAGAACAAATGAGAACCTACACCGAATTAAATTTTTACTTCAAATTAACAATCAACATGTCAATAAAGTCACTATGAGTGACAAAAACCTGAGAAAGAAAGCTTTGCATCACTTTGAATTCATAAATTTACAATAACCATGAACATTAGAGTGACATTCACACTTAAAATTTTGAATATTGACTATAATCTTTATAGTCCAAAAATGTTTACTTGAGTTAGAGTGATTTTCTATATGCTCTCCTTAAACTTAATTTTTCAGAATAAAAGATTTGCCTCCCTATGAATAAAAGATTTGTCTCCCTGTGAAAAGATTAGTTATAAATACATAATATTTTAATGATTGATATAGATATAAATGATTTTAGTTTAAAAAATCACACATCATATTCAACTTGTTAGGGGGTGGAATTGCGCCTTAAGTTGCTACATATTCTTTCTTATCTCAACATGTAATGAGGCAATCTCGTGAACCTTAACCCTCGAATATTGGACATCCTGTTTAAGTTTGGTGACTTTAGCAATGTTGTTACCCTAATTATTTCCGCATATGATTGTGGTGTTGTGAGAAAAATAATTTGTTGTAGTGTCTCCAAATCCTTATGTACATACTCTTTTGAGGTATCTTGTACCTGCGATCATCACGAACATTATTTTATTTATCTCTACACTTGTATTTTTGGGTGTTTAGTCTTTCTTTGCAAGAAACTCACAAGCTTACGACAAGTAATTAATTTTTAATTAAATAAATAAGTTTGTCAACATAATGCAAAAATGTTAATAATACCTGTATCATTTGATAATCATGTCCCTTTTTTGTGCATTCTAATAACTCTCCATAATTGTAGTATATCATGAATCACACATATAACAACATAGAACAAAAATAATAAAAAAATGATGAATATGAAATTATTACATATTGTCTCTATCTCTTTTTTTTTTTTTCTAAAGTGTGTAGCTCATCTGATTTAATGTTTGCGGACAAATTTTCTTTTTTAACATTTTCACTATTTATTGTTGTCTTCTCCTACAAAAAAATATTATTTTTTTGGGTACTTTTCTACAATAAGCATCTATTTAACGTTGAACTAATTTTTTGATTGTGATCATTAGGTCACTAGTTGACACTATTGCACTGCATCGACTCTTAGAAGGACAATCTTCTAAATTTCTTCGATGGGTATTTGGCCCAATGTTGTGTTTTTAGATTGGCTTTGTGACTTCTCAATTTCACTCCAAGTGAATAAAGAATCCAATGTCAGATGTTAAGGAAATTCATATTTTGACTGTAGAGGCAACAAATGGATATGAATTTGTGTCTTCATTACAAAAAAAATTATAAACTTTACCTACATTGTGAAATTATTACAAAATGAGATGTATTTAAACAAAAATAATTATAAACTTTACCAACATTGTGAAATTAACATTATAAGATGAGAGGTATTTAAATTACATCTACCTAAGCAAATATTTTCCTCTAAGATAACTTGATACTCTTATTGTGCCAAGTCGAAAAAGAGTGCTAACATAGTATCTCTAGCAAACACAAGATATGAGCCTAGTAGTTTGGATTCTGTGTTATTGCAGGGTGCATCATTATCATTCAGCTTAATGCAAACTCGTGTGCTTGATGGGAAGTATTGAATGTCTTCATATGTAGTGCACCTTCTACGTCTCACTTAGACCGAAAATTGAAGATTGTTATTACATAAGTATAATTGATTATTAAATTTAAAATATTACTACAAATGGAATTACACGTATCGATAACCTAATTTTGTCATTTGATTGAGGTGTCTGTTGTCCCGTGATATAGAAAGATTGTCATCGTGTATCCTATGTCCACTGTAATCTTGCTTTTGTGAGTTAAGGTGGTTGATGTAGAATTATACTCTACTAGCATCATTTTTTAACATAAACATTTTAGCTCGTCTTAATAAACTATCTCCAGCCATCTTTGTTAACATGACATAATAGTTAATACATATATCTGCAAACTTAAAAATTATTAACTCAATGCATATGAAAAAAAAAAGAAGTTAGATATGTTCACAATATGTGAAAGGAAAATTAAAATTAGCCGTAGAAAAAAATTAACAGATTTATTATCTAAAAAAAAATGCTGTATTGTTTATAACATGGGAGAAGAAAACTAGAATTAGCATTTGGCAAAAAGAATGTTGTAAATATAATTCATATCTAAAAGAATATGCTAGCAATGCATATAACAGTTGATTATTTATTTATTTATTTATTGTTTGCATTTGGAAAAGAAGAATGCTAATATAATTTTTATCCAAAATAAAATGATTTTTAAGGAAATATTAAAATTACATTATATCTACATACTATTTATTTATGAAAGTTCATTTTGCATGAGTAGAAGGATGTCGCCTTTTTCTTTACCAAGTAGAGGTTACATTGGAATCAAAGATATTTCTTGGTTTGACTCTTATAATAAAGATTTTACTTTAATTTTTTTTAGGATCTTGAATTTAGAAAATTGGCTCCTCTTGAGAGGAGAATCAAATTCAAATGAATCATGCTATAATTTTTTTTGCCAACATATATTAAACCCTTAAGATTCATTAAAATAAGTCCAAATTGATCTCTATTATGCAGTAGTTTCTGTGCTTGCTCAATCATATTTGAATAATACAATAGGAAATAAATTGAGTATTGATATCAATTATATCATTCACTCGACTTTAATTATTGAAGTAATCTAAATCTATGACATTAACGACGCCATAAACTAGTGTAAAAATTCTAACAATTGATATAAAGTTTTTCTTTCCATCTTCGTACAACATTGTTTGGACCATTTGCATGTTCTTTAATTTCCACGGATAATAAAAGAGCATTGGCACTTAATTTGTCAAAAAAAAAAAAAAATGCATGTATTTGTAAATTAAAACTTAATATTTTAGAAAACATGCTTTTTGTAAGAACCAATTACTAAATGTTTCATTGACAAGCTTCTCAATATCTAAAAAACAGTGAGATGTTTATTTACGGCTTCTATTACACCAACAATAAAAGTTTCACTATAAGATGTTAAATTATAGCAATGATGAAACACATATATATGAGGCCGGAGTAAAATTTTTTCTTATGGGATATATGGTGTCACCTTTCCTAATAAAATATTTCCACTTGAAAACTTATAATATAATTTTTCATCATTTTATAACGATTTTGTACTAACGGAGATGTGTGATGTTTTTAGTTTCTTATGGATATTTGGAACAATAACATATTTACTCATAGGCTATTTATATATCCCATCGCAATTGTAATGGCCCATTTCAGGTACCCTGGGGAGGCTAAGCGAAGAGCCGAAGAAGAGGAAGCGAAAGCTAGGAAATCGAACGAAGAAACTGAACATGAGGGAGATAAAGCAACAAGTACTAAATTTGAAACGAAGGGATCAGAAGCCTATGTGACAAGTTCACATATAAATTGACTGACTAAAGCAAGATTCACTATCTGTGAGTTGAGCGGCACGGGAGACGTCTAGTGTAGAGTCAGTGTCGAGTCGAGTTGAAGAAGAAGACGAAGGAGTTCTGTTGAGCTTTGAGCGGTAGGTGCGAAGAGAAACAAGGAAGGTGGAGCGGCGAATGAAGCAGTGCCCTAGACTATCAATGAAGAAGAAAAAGAAGAAGGTGGAGAGGATTAGAAGCGGCGATAGAGACGCACGAAGGAGCATCATAGAGGATTAGAAGAGGAGCAGCGTGGTTGTATGACAACGACGTCTTTATCGAGCCGACGTGGGTGTCATGTAGAGTAACAGGAATCGGGAGGAATAAAAACATCACACGTAGTGTTGAGCCGAGCTGAGGGAGATTTAGAGGAATTTTGTGTGTGACAAGTTTTTAGACAGTAAGTTTATTTAAGTTATAAAGAACACACACACACATTATATGTATTTTTATTAATTAAATGAATAAATTTAAATGTAATTGATACCGGCTATAAAAGCTCCCCTTCTGAGTTGATCAAATGGTGGGGGCCCTTAGGAAAGGTTAGGGTTTTTATTATAAATATATTTTGTATAAATTAGTAATATGTTTATTAATATTAATTACAATAGTTAAAATTAAAAGTTTAATTATTGAAATCTTAAAATAATGCAATAAAGCAATAATTGATAATTAAATCAAAACTTTAAGTAGAAGAATAAACGAATATTTTATATTCTATAAGTGATATTTGATATAAATAATATAAGTTAAGAGCAAACAGATCGTCTATCATCGAGTTGAATACTTTTATTTTTAAAATATAATAATAATATTTCTTCTAAAACACTCACATTAGAATATCATTAATTAAGATATCTTGTTACTGCAACTAGAATATAATTATTTTATTATTTTATTTGATCATCTATAAATGAATCCGAATGATGTGCATAATTATAATTATTTACTAGAGATGCATGTCATAAAAGAAATATATTAGATAATATTTAGCATGTATATGAAATAAGTTATACTATGCTTGAATGTGCATGCCTGCCTATGATGTAATCACCCCTTGATGTTACTAATAGGGAATAATAAGATACCCGTGCACGTATATAAAAAAAGATATTGATATTGAGGTACCTTAAGTGGTACAAAATTTTGGACGGTGCTTCTATGACGATCTTACAGATGTATAATGATATGGTACATTATTGATATAATATCATTCACTGTTAGTATTCTGGCATGCATCTTGCTTCATATTTTTTCCTTTGAAATATTGTAACTTAGGAGTATGAGTATTCATTGGCTTATTTACATCACTATTGTTTTAAATCATTTTTTAGGTTTAACTAGTTAATTAAAAGATGAGCGAAAGAAGGGAAAACATTTATAGAAGATGTGAATATTTATCAACAAGGTAAAATTAATTTTAATTCTTTAATTTAATTTAATTAGTGGTTCTTTCATTTTTGTTAACTACTAGTTATAGAAATTGAACATCAAAAATTTGGTTTACATCACCAGACTGTCCGTACCGTCTTTGTTAATTTCAGATTCTAGGCCGGATCGTGACAAACGTGGTATCCAAGCACAAGGTTTAGGATTAATTAATTAAGTCTTGATAAAAAAGCCAATAGGATAATTATAAGAAAATTTTAATAATTACTAAAATTAAAATTAAACTCAAAGTAATAATTATTATCCATTTAGACATAGTAAATGAACATATACAAAGACCTTTAAGAGATTATGCTAACCCAACAGCAGATGAAATTCACTTAACTAATTAAAATCCTGATGTTGCTGCTAATTCATTTGAGCTTAAACCTGCTATTATCCAAATGGTATAAAATAATCAATTTGGAGGAACACCTAATGAAGATGTTAATTTACATCTTGCAAGTTTTCTAGAATTATGTGCTACATTTAAATTTGACGGAGTGTCGGATGATGCTGTCAGACTTAGACTTTTTTCTTTTTCATTAAGAGATAAAGCTAAGGCGTGATTAAATTCGTTAGCACCTGGATCTATCAGAACTTGGGGAGGACTTTCACAAAAATTTCTATCAAAATATTTTCCTCCATTGAAAACTGCTAAGCTTAGAAATGATATCTCACATCTTTTGGTCAGTTTGAAGGGGAATCAATATATGAAGCTTGGGAAAGATTGAAAGATCTTCTTAAGAACTGTCTACATCATGTTTTACCAGATTAGTTAATAATTCAAAATATTTTATAATGGATTAGTAGGATCTCTTAGATCAATTATAGATGCTGTTGCTCGTGGATCATTCATGTCTAAACCTTTTAATGAAGCATACTCTTTAATAGAAGAGATGGCTACTAACAATTTTCAATGGTTCTCTGAATGGGTAAATTCTAAGAAATAAGCTAGTATTCATGATTCTGATACTGTAACTATGATAGTCTCTCAAATTGCTGCCCTATCAAAGAAAATAGATCAATATGGAATGGACTATTCTCAAACACCCCTAGTGTTAGAGGAAAATTCATTAAGACAAATGATATAATCTCAAGCATTCTATGAGACCTTGAATGCTATAAATAATAAACCCAACAATCCTTATTCGAACTATTATAATGCCAGTTGGAAAAATCACCTGAACTTAAACTGGAGTACTAATAACAATGCTACTGTTAACCCACAATGGGGAAACAATGCAGTGAATCCAGTAGGAAATTTAAACAACCAGGGTATACACACTATCGACCTTCTTATCCTCCAGATTTTAATAGGAACCCACAATTTATGGAAAAGAAATTTTTGATGGAAGAATTAATCTTAAATATGGGTAATCAACTACAGACTCAAGGTAATTAATTACAAACTCAGGGAGTTGCAATTAAAAGCATTTAAAGTCAATTAGGACATATTTTCACTGCGCTTAATAATAGACCTTCAGAAACTCTTCTAGGGAATGTCGAGATCAACCCAAAAGATCAAAATAAAGAACAAATTAAGGCTATACAATTGAGAAGTTGAAAAGAATTAGAAATGAGAGTGCAAAAAAAAAAAAATGAAATTGAAAAAGATAATGATAAAGTTTATCTAGACTTGGAATATCTGCTTAAACCAATGAAAATTACTGTAGAAAAACCACCACCTCCCTTTCCCCAAAGATTAAAAAAACAAAATAGAGATAATCGATTTACCAAATTTTTAGAAATCTTTAAGAAATTAACAGTAAATATTCCCTTTCTTGAAGCCTTAGAACAGATACCCGATTATGCGAAGTATATGAAGGATATTCTTAAAAAGAAAATGAAGTTCATAAATCACGAGACTGTTGCATTTAGCAGAGAGTGTAGAACAATTATTCAGTAAAAGCTTCCCAAAAAACTTAAAGACCATTGTAGTTTCACTATTCCATGTGTTATAGGTGAGAAATTTTTCGAAAGAGACATATGTGATTTAGGGGCTAGTATTCATCTAATGCCTTTATCAACGTTCAAAAGATTTGGAATAGGAGAAATTTCACCTACTTCTGTAAGTCTTCAGTTAGCTGATCTCTCTATTACTTATCTTAAGGGAGTTGTGGAAGATGTATTAGTTATGATTGATAAATTTATCTTTCTTGTGGATTTTATTGTTTTAGATATGGAGGAAGATAAAGAAATTTCTATTATTTTAGGATGACCATTCCTTGCTACTAGAAGAGCTATGGTTGATGTTCAGAAAGGAGAGTTAACTATGAGAGTTAATGATGGCATTTAATATATTGAAATCCTTGCAATATCCCTCAAAAGAAAAAGACGATGAATGCTTTCGAATGGAAATCTGTGATTATTTAAGAGATGATAATTTTAAAGATATGTTTGAAGAGAAAATAGAATATGAAGATTTGTGAAGTGAGATGAAAGTGGAATAGAAGATGATTTTGATAATATGAAGAATGAAGACTTAGATTTTATTCAGGAAAGATTTGAAATGTCGGATACTCTAGAAAGAGATAAAAGTTTAATTCCATCTATCTTAAAACCTCTTGAACTTGAAATGAAAATTCTATAAAATCATTTGAAATATTTGTATTTAGGAGAGTTGTCTACCTTACTAGTCATTGTATCTTCAAATTTGAATGAATATCAAGAACAAAAATTATTGGATACATATGTTGACCTCACTTTTGTGAGGGTCATTTCTAAACCATGTTGAGAAAGGAAGTCTACCAATATTGACTCCCTAAATCTCATTAATGGACACTAAACCCTAAATGTCCGGGGTAAGATCCTATAAAGCCTTTTTTAATGACATTATAAAATGATAAAATCTATAATGAAAAATCCTGATCTGATTAACCTTTGACCCAAATGGTCAACTTAGGTCACAATGGTCAACCCTTGACCCAATGACCACCACAATGACCAAACTGGTCAACCTTTGACTCAAATGGTAAAATTATGTCAAATGGTCAACCCATGACCCAATGACCACCGCATTGACCAAACCAGTCAACCTTTGACCCAAATGGTCAACTCTTGACCCAATGAACACCACATTGACTAAACTGGTTAACCTTTGACTCAAATGGTCTAACTAGGTCAAAATAGTCAACCCTTGACACAATGACCACCACATTGACCAAATTAGTCAACCTTTGACCCAAATGGTCAACTTAGGTCAAAATGTTTAACCCTTGACTCAATGATCACCACATTGACCAAGCTGGTCAACTTTTGACCAAAATAGTTAAATTTGGTCAAACTATCAATTCATGACCCCTTTGACCATCACATTGAACTCATTTATGAATCCTTGACCTAAATGGTAAAAAATGGTCAAACCATGACCTCATGACAACCACAATAACTACATTGACCAACCATTGACTTAAATAAGTCAAATTTGGTTAAACATGGTCAACCCATGACACTATGACCACCATATTGGACTTATGGTCAGGCATTGACCTAATCAAGACAACATTGGTTAAGATAACCAATGTAGAACCCAAAAGACACCATATTGACCATTGGGTCAACCTAAACCCTAAATTTGGTCAACATTACCAAATCAAACCCATAATGATAAAACCCATGGATCCTATGACTAACCCAACCATGACAAAATTAGAAAAGTCACAATGGTCATTCTTGGACTAGGATTGGTCGACCTGGGTTAACATTGGTCAAGCCTAGTCAACATTAACCAAGTTTGGTCAAAATACCTCATTTGAACCAAAATTAATGAAATTGATTGAATAATTGATTCGAAAAAATATTTTTATCAATTTATAGGTCAATATTATAATTCCCTAAATTTTAATTAATTAAATAATTAATTAAAAATGGAATTATAATCAAACAACCATGAAATGAACTTAAATATGTGATATCATACATGGCATGATAATTCATTTTTAAATTATAAAACTTAATAATGACATCATAAATGACATCATATGGGTTACACATGACCCATGAGACCCATTACATATGGGTTAACACATTGAATGACTAATGACATCTCATTTTAACCATGGTTAAAACACCATCATGGAATCATCATGAAAGGAATAATGAGGTCTCATTCCCTCATTATATCTTGGAGAAACATTTGATGAATAATCAAACACCTCCACTTTCACCCAATCAATAGAATTAACCAAGGTAAAACCGTGGTTAAGAGCCATCATGACTAAAATAAATAAATTTTATGTAAAGGAAAATATGTGTCACTTTGCTCCCTACTCATGGAATGAATCATCTGTTTGCATGAAATAAAGTGGCCAGCGAATCCAAATGCCATTTCATATGTTTCAAGGACCATCAAATAGGAAGGAATCACCACTTAAACCAGCCCCTCTACCATGATTAAAATACCATCATGAGCAAACCATGAAAAGGGTGAATAAGAGGGTTTATGTGTCATGATCTCCTTAAAGGCATTAAGTGAACTTCTAAGCCTACACGGGGGAGGTGAATTTAAAAAGACGAGTCATACTTTATCCACCTCATGGATGAAATATGAGGGAAAGCCAAAACATGAACTCCTGACACCATAGGTAAACCTCACATAGTTTGATCTTGGGATACCAAATTTCCTTTATCCTTCAACCGAAATCCTATCCTAAGGCATTAATGGTGGAACAACCTCTCCAAATAAAATCAAACAAAATTGATCTCATCCAAGGCCATCCATGGCTATAAAAGAGGCCAAACCCGAGAGCACACAAAAAAAAGGCCAAAATAGGAGACACTCATACACTGCCCAATCCCTCTACCTTTGACCACAAAAGTTTCCCGTTGGACCCAAGCAATTGATCCCACATAGAATTGACCCATGAAGCCCAATGGTTTGCCCCAATTTCCCTACCCAAAACCAGGATAAATTTCAGGTTTGAAATGAAGTTCTCCAAAACTTCAAATTGATCACTCCAGAAGCTTTCTAGAGCCCTACGAAGACAAGCCTAATGAAAATTGGCTTTCCCTTTAGGCTCTATCCAACAGTTCAATATCTTCCTCTCAAGCTGAAACACCTTAAGAACAAACTCACAACTATGCTTAATTTAACTCCAAATTGAGTTAGGATTAAGCTTTCTAAGGTCAAGATGAAGCTATGGAACCAATCCAATTGAAACTCCATCAAATGAGGCCAAGGAATGGATCTTTGGACTCAAATCGAGCTCGGGTTTTACACTTTGTGAAATGAACAATTTCACAACCCCATCATCACCGTATAGATGGGTTCCTCTTCTTCTTCAGATGAAGCTTTGGGAACAAATCTAACTCAAATCTATGAAGAATCGAGCAAGATATTGTGCTCTGATTGTGGATGGTTCATAGAAAGAACCAGAATGAGTGAGATAAACGTATGCCGTCCATTTCACGGCTCTGATTTAACTAAAGTTGATCCTTTGTGATGAACTCCACAGTGGATCAGACATGTTTTCACGCGTACGAGGATACACAACATCCTTAGGCTTGTTCTGTTTAGTTAAGGATTTAATTAAATTAGACTAACCTTAATCTAATCAAAAATCCATATCATGATATCTAAAAATACAAAAAAATTAACAAAAATACCCTTGAACTCATGCAAGTGAGGAGAACAATGTGTAATTGAAAATTTGAATTTACCATTTATAATTAATTTTAAATTAATTAATTACTCTATCGATAATTTAATTATTAAAAATTATTTATAAATAAAAAATATGAAAATTTTAGGAAATAACCTTGAAGTCTTTGGACACATCCTCTAGTTTTTCTAAGGCTCGAAAAATTCTCTAGTATAGGGTTTCCTAATTTTCATGATGCTTTGTAATTATTTTTAATAATTATTATAAAAAATGAAAATATGGGAAATTAAATTGGAAATTGGTAAAGTAATTTTGGGAGATAGACATAAACCCTAAAAGGACAATACTTAGCCATTGGAAATTTTAAAATAACATTTTGAACTCTTAGGGTTAATAATTATGAATTATTTAATTTATATTTAATTAACCCTAAATACCATACATTACTTAGCTCGTTTCACAATGAGCTAATTCAGAATTCGAATCTAACACTAACAGGTTCAAATAAGGCCTAATTAGGTCTAATTATCATTAGAATTATTTAATTAGCTTAAGCCTTTATCAAATTAGGGCTAAATTAAAATTAAACCCTAATTAAATTAGACATAAACAAATCAAACCATAACTAGGTCTAAGACAACCCCTTAGACCTAATTAATCTATTAAGCCTTAACCACATTAGGCTTAATATCTTAAATCCTATTTAAGTCTATCCCATTAGACATAATTAATCCATTAAGCCTTAATTATATGATACACCTAAAATATATAGTATTTTTATGCACATTTTATGCCTATTTTTGATAATATTGCACCTTAATAGAAGGTATTTCTGTGTTTTTCTTGCAGGTATGGTTAAAATGATTGATTATGATCAAAGGAGCAAAAAAGGATCAAATTTGGAGCAAAAATATGAAGTGTGCAAATTTGGCTTCTAGCGCCTAAGCGCCGATGGCTGGTGCATTTGCGTCATAGTTAACCTATGCAAATTAAATTAATTTTGGAACAAATTTGAAGGCTTTTTTGAAGCACCCTTTGTTTTAAACTTCCTTAACTTCTCATTATCGCCAAAATTCATTTAAAATTTGAATGGATGGATGCATCTCTTGGAAGATTCATTGAATCTGGACATAATTTGAAGAGACATCAAGGCACCTTTTGGAGAATTATTAAAATGAAAACTTAAAGATTAGAAAAGTAGAAGAGTTTTGAAAGGAAATTTTGGCAGGAGAAGTTGGAGAAAAGCTTGAAGTGGTTGAAGGGAAAGAGGAAGAAAGAGCCTTCTTCTCGCCATATTTTTTTTTACTTTTCCACTTTACTTTATCATAGTTTGTATTAGAATTTAGGAGAGTCAATCCTTAGAGTTAGACGCCAACCTTTAAGGAGTTATGTAGTGGAAAGCAAAGTTTCATAGAAACTTCAAGATTCTTATAGGGAGGATTTTCAGATAAGTTTTTATCTTTGTTTTTACATTTAGTTTTTAAGTAAGAGTTGTTGGGTTTCACTATGATTTCTATTTTCAAATCAAATTATGTTTGTGTTTCTCCATGAGTATTGAGCAGTTTTCTTTATCTTTTTCCTTTTAAATGATGAAATACTTAAATTATGAAAGGAAGTTGTGTGAAGTATAAGTGTTTAATGTTAGAAGAAATTGTGATGATTCACTATCTTACACTTCAATTACTTCTTGATTTGGCCAATTAAGATGTTAAAATTTGATGTGAGAACGTGTAAGAACCAATGTGGAATTGTCTCAATCAACAATTAGGGAGAATCACATGAAATTGTATGGGTAAGAATTGTAGTCTATATGGTTGAGTGCAAATGAATAAGGAGATATGCTTTTTAATGGGGAGTAAAATTATAGGACTTTAGAGTGACAAGCTAAAGCCCCCAATTTGGTTTGATGTTTTAAGTTTTGTTATGAGATGTTAGTCCCTAGGTAAAGGGAGAAGAGGGAACTCTAGAGTGAGGGCTAGTATCTTCCCTGCCTAACCCATCTACAAGATTTCAAAACTTCAGATTAACCAATTTTCTTTATAGAACCAAGTAAGGGTAAAAAATATAATTACTCCTATTTGACACAACACATTTAGATACTTCCACAACAAAAATTCCATAATTATTATTGATACATTGAAAGAGGAAAAAGATATTTCATTCTCATTCACTTTCATATAAGTTTATAGTCTTATCAATTTTAGTTGCTTGCTTTATTTTTTCTTAAAAGAAAATATCAAAAAAAATTTAAAACTTTCTATCTTAAAACATATTTTACAAAATCATTTCAAAAAGTAAAAAGTTGTTTTTTCTGCTTTCTTTAAAATTGTAGACATTTCCCTGTGGGTTCGATATCTCGGGGCTTAATCAGAAAGTCCTATATTACTTGACAAACGATACGTATACTTGCATAGAATCCCATGTTATAAAATAATTAAAGTTGATTTCTTATTTGCTTAAGAATCAAGTTTTATTGGGACCACTGTAAAGAAAGAGACATTATCATTAAGAAGAAATATAAAGTGTAAAACCTAAGCATAAATATTCAAGGATCAATACATTAGGCTTAATATCTTAAACCCTAATTAGGTCTAACCTATTAGACCTAATTAATCCATTAAACTTAACTAAATTAGGTTTAATCTTCTTAAACCGTAATTAAGTCTAACCCATTAGACCTAATTAATCCATTAAGCATTAACCACATTAGTCTTAATATCCTAAATCCTCACTAGGTCTAACTCATTAGACCTAATTAATCCATTAAGCATTAATTACATTAGGCTTAATATCTTAAACCCTATTTATGTCTAACTTATTAGACCTAATTAATCCATTAAACCTTAACTAAATTAGGTTTACTCATCTTAAACCCTAATGAGGCATATCACATTCGACCTAATTAATCCATAAACCTTAACTAAATTATGTTTAATCATCTTAAACCCCAATTAGGCCTAACTCATTAGACCTAATTAATCCATTAAGCCTTAACCACATTATGCTTAATATCTTAAATCCTAATTAGGTCTAACCCATTAGACCTAATTAATTCATTAAGCATTAATTATATTAGGCTTAATAATCTTAAACCATAATTAGGTCTAACCCATTAGACCTAATTAATCCATTAAACCGTAACTAAATTAGATTTAATCATCTTAAACCCTAATTAGGTCTAACCCATTAGACCTAATTAATACATTAAGCTTTAACCACATTAGACTTAATGCTTTAAATACTAATTAAGTCTAGCTCTAATTAGACTTAATTAACCTTTAAGCCTTACTTACATTAGCCTTAAACAACCTTAAATCCTAATTAAGTATAACTATAATTTGACTTAATTAATCTTTAATCCGTACTTATATTAGGCTTAAACAACCTTAAATACTAATTAAGTCTTGCCCTAATTAGACTTAATTAATCTTTAAGCCTTACTTATATTAGGCTTAAAAAACCTTAAATACTAATTAAGTCTAACCTTAATTAGACTTAATTAACTTTTAAGCCTTACTTACATTAGACTTAAATTACCTTAAATACTAATTAAGTCTAAAACTAATTAGACTAAATTAACCTTTAAGCCTTACTTACATTAGGCTTAAACAACCTTAAATACTAATTAATTTTAACCCTAATTAGATTTAATTATCCTTTAAGCCTTTAGAAATTCTATCTACCACAAATGTTTATCAAAACCATTTATAAGTATTCATTAGAATAGAACAATATGTAGCAGAAAGTAAATCTAAACTAATCATGCCAAAATGAAATTAACTAAACCAAAGTCTAACTAGCATTGTAGGTATCAGTAAGGGAATATAAAAATGTTCTTTAATACCTAAATAAAGTTGTAACACAAACATAAACACACATAAGATAAATGAGGTTAATTCATCCTGTAACTCAACCAATCTCACTACGTTACCTTCAATTTCTAACAGAATCACTACACTAGAAAATTATGTACTTTAAAATGATTTTATAGATTATAATCCCTAGGATAAGATTACCCCTGATATATTGGCTCTTAGGCACCAATTTCAGGCATCACCTAATCCTTATAATTAATCACCTTTAACAGTTATAAAGATAGTGTATGATCATCTACATGGTATTCATCAAATAGGTTCATAACTCCTACCTAATAAAAGTAAAGTTAAAGAAAAGAAGTATCAAAATTGAGATAGATTGTTACAATTTAAATTCATGGTATCTCTTGTAAAACTCAAGTCTGGGCGAGACCCGAGTTGTAGTGAACTCTTCAATACAACTACTACAAGAGAACAAGTCTAGCTATAATAAGAAGTTAAGGAATCACCTCCCTCAAGACACACTAAGATCAAATCAAACTAATAATAATCCAAACATCTACCAATCATCAATTAAACTTATCAATCCATAATGACACATAAACATCAATTCAATCCACCCTACTGCAAACACCATACAACAATAACAATCATGACTCTCAAGCAAACTAAATCAAAGCACACTGATAACTATGGATTGCCTCCCATAAAGTGCTTGGTTTAATGTCATTAGCTTGATAAATGATTCCACCTGGATCAAAATTCCAATTAAGTAATCCTCGATCAATCACCCAATCATTTTCAGATCCAGGGATTCCTATAAAATCCTCAAATTTTAATTTTTCATTTAGATCTTCATTTTCAGTTTGATTTATATCATAATTCCTCATATTTCTTTCTAGATCCAATATTCTTTTATTTATTTTTTCAATCCGCATATTAATATCATCCTTGAAATTTATAAGAAATGGATCTTTATAAGATACTTCAATATCTCCCAAATTTTGGATCAGATTCTCTTTAGATAATTCAGATTCAGGATCATTATCTTCTATGTAACTCTTCTGTTTCAAGTTATCTTCCAATTCTTCCCCTTTATAATTGTTAAATGATGGAGGATCTATCTTATTTAAGGAAATAGGTTTTTCTAATTCCTTAGGAATTTCTTCAAATGGTCTTCCAATATCCTTAACCTCTTTTCTCAACTCAAAGTTCTTTTGAAATTTATCCTCAAATTCACTTCCAAGTCCTAGTTCAATAAAATTATCTTGTTCATCATTCAATTGAGGTTTTTCTTGTGATTGAGTCGCATCTGAAGATATAAAGACTGGTTGTGTAGATGAATTCCCTAAATAGGCAGACATTAAAATTGTATGGGGTACATCCAGCTTAAGCTCATGAGATTTTTAAACAGATGGAATTAAAAGTTTACTATTTTTGGTAGCGTCCATCATTTCACACCTCTCCTGAACATACATACAGTCTTCTTTAAGTAATGTTTTCGAATCATCATGAAAATCTATTTCAATCTCATATGTTAACTTACTCTTAAAACTTTCTTGGAAATGATCTTTACTTAGATAATCAATTTCATCCATCCAAAAACATTCATCATCTTTTCTCTCAGCTGGATATTTCATAGTCTTTAATACATCAAAAGTGACTTCATGGTCATTAATATTTATAGCCAACTCTCCTTTTTGCACATCTATTATAGCTTGTCCAGTAACAAGGAAAGGTCTCCCTAAAATAATTGGAATTTCTTTATCTTCTCCCATATCTAATACAATAAATTCCAAAGGAAAGATAAATTTATCCACTTTAATAAGCACGTCTTCTATAAATCCTTTTGGATAAATGATAGATCGATCAGCTAACAGAAGGGTTGCAGTAGTGGGAGAAATATCAATTAAACCTAACCTTCTAAATATAGATAGAGGCATCAAATTAATGTTCGCTCCTAAATCACATAAAGCTTTTCCACATAATCTTTTTCCAATTGCACAAGGAATTGTAAAGCTACAAGGATCTTTAAGTTTCTGAGGAAAATTTTTCTGAAGTATGGCACTGCACTCCTCACTTAGTGCAATTGTCTCATAATCCCCAAATTTCCTTTTCTTGTTTAATATATCCTTTATAAACTTTGCATAACTTGAAACCTGTTCCAAAGCTTCAGTGAAAGGAATATTTATCGTTAACTTCTTAAGTACTTTCATGAACTTTGAAAATTTTTTATTCAACTCATGCCATCTAAGTCTTTGAGGAAATGGAGGTGGTGGTTTTTCCAAACTAATTTTAGTTGGAGATATTAATTTATCCAGATCCTTAGAAACATGTTCTTCAGGTCTTTTAGTTTCCTTTGTTTCTCTCACAACATCTTTCTCTTTTCTAACAACATCCTCTATATCTCTTCCAATTTTTAATTGGACAACTTCTATTTGTTCATTAGTGTTCTCTTTAGGGTTGATCTCATTGTTGCTAAGAAGTGTTCCTTGGTGTCTATTGCTAAGTGAATTAGTAATTTGTCCCAGTTGATTCTCTATGTTTCTAATCGCAACATTTTGACTTTGCAACTGGTTTCCCATTTGCAATACCACTTCTTCCATAGACATTTTCTTATCCTCAAATTGTTGATCATTGTTAGAGTCCGGTGGATATGAAGGTCTATAGTTTGTGTTCCCCTAATTATTCCAACTTCCATTATGATTTGGATGATTATTTTCCCATTTTAGGTTTCCACCATTAGTAGTATGATTCCAGTTAAATTTAGGATGGTTCTCCCAATCTGGGTTGTAAAGATTAGAGTACGGGTTGTTTATGGTATTTAAAGTCTCATATGATAATTTAGAATCAATTATAGGCCCTAATGAACTTTACTCACTTACAGGAGTAAATTGAGGTTGGTTCATTCCAAATTGGTCCAACTTCCTTGATATTACAACAATCTGAGATGCAAGAATTGTAATCATATCCGTATCATGAACGCTGGCTACATAATTATGATTTACCCTTGTAGAGGGCCGTTGAAATTCATTTGTAGCCATTTCTTCAATTAATGCATACGCTTCATTAAATAATTTTGACATTATTGATCCACCAACGATAGCATCAATTATATACCTAAGGGATCCTACTAACCCATTATAAAAAGTTTGAATGATTAACCAATCGGGCAGAGCATGGTGTGGACACTTTCTTAGGAGTTCCTTAAATCTTTTCCAGGCTTCGTATATTGATTCTCCTTCATACTGACAAAATGAGATAATATCATTTCTAAGTTGAGTAGTTCTTGAAGGTGGAAAATACTTAGCTAAGAATTTTTGAGTTAACTCCTCCCAATTTCTAATAGAACCGGGTGCTAATGAGTATAACCGCATTTTAGCCTTATTTCTTAGTGAGAAAGGAAAAAGCCTTAGTCTAACAGCATCGTCTGACATGCCATTATAACGAAATGTAGCACAAAGTTCTAGAAAATTTGATAAGTGTAAATATGGATCCTCTGAAGGAGTTCCCCCAAACTGATTGTTCTGCACCAGTTGGATAATCTCATGATTTATTTCAACTGAGTCAGCTTCTACGACAGGGTTTTGTATACTGGAGTGAATTTCATCTGTCGTAGGATTTATGTAATCCATCAATAAAGTATGATGATTTTCCATGTTATTATCTTGAAAGTTTTCCATTTCCATTTCTAGTTTTTCGAGTCCTTTCTGTATTTTAATTTTTTTATTTTTTTCAAACTCGGGATCATAAGGCACAAGTCCTGCAGATCCTTTGTTTTACATACGTAACACAACAAACAATACATTAACAATAAAACAAATAAAACCAAAAATATATTCAACACAACAAAACATTTTCACAAACATCTTATTTTTCATATAAAAATAATTTTTATTTTAAACACTTTTTCATATAAAAACACATTTCACACAAAAATAGTTTTTACGATACTACAAATTTTCAAGTCTAAGCCTAATTACTTCAACTAAAATTCTCCTAAAGTTCTTATCGAAGCTTCCCGGCAACGGCGCCAAAAACTTGATCCGACCCGCAATTACGCAGTAAATTAACTTCCAAAAGATGGCCAAAAACTTGACTCGATATTTAAATAGCGGCTAGCGTGCAAAATCTTAAATGATATAAAATTTAGAAAATATTTTACACACTAGAGGTACTACGCAAGTATACATATTGTTTCAAGTAATATAGAGTTTTCTTTAAAAACCCCAGTATTGATCCCACGAGGAAGTGAAGTAAGAGGTCTTTAGTCAAATTCTAGTCTACTACTAATAGTCCTTAGTTTGGAATGTTGATTAAAATTGTGTTTTATCTAGCAACTACTCCTAAATACAAGAGTTAAATGTAATAGTAACTATAACTAAATGCAAATAATAATTCTAAAGATAACCCTTTTTGGATAAGTTGGTTTGAAGAATTTTGAGATATTAAAAACTACTATTCTTATGTAATGAAATAGATAATGTATAGGAATGAGATGCATTTAATATTGTATGTGCCAAATAGGGCAATCCTATTCTTTATCCTTTGGTCTAGGTGTAAATAACATTGACTAATCCTATGCTTGGTTACTGAATCTACGGCTAGGCTGGGAGGATACCGGCTCTCACTTAGGAGCTCCCACGTTCCCCTCGCCTGAGGGCTAACAATCTATACTTCAGCACCCAAACGATAGGACCGAATTGAGGATTTTATCCTGTCACTCTAAAATCTCCAATTCTACGCCCGATTAATATTATTTCCCTATTTATTTGCATTCAATCCCCATGAACTTCACCATTCATGGAATTTGAATGTGGTTCGTACTTAGTTGTAGAAAGCATAAACCTCTCAGATCGTATGTTTTCACAACAAATTTTAACATTACAACAGGCCTTAATTGCAATGTAAATTAAGTGCAAGTAAAAACCATCACATTTATAAATAAATTTACTTTTACCATACATCACAAAATCTTAAACATGAATTCTACTCATTACAAAAGAAAAGTAAAAGGAAAATAATGACATAATCTTCTCATGCCGCTATTTCCAAAGAAGAAGAAAAAGTAAGAGAGATACGTCATAAAGCGCGAAGAAAACACAACAGAAACTTCATGTAACCAAAGTAAATCCACTAGGTAAGTGTCTACAAAATCATAAGATAATGAAGAACAATACTTAGCATTTTCCCTTTGAAAGAAAGACAAAGATCTCTCCCATAAAGTCTCCCTACGATCCATGCAACGCTAGCGAAATCCCTTACAAATTCTCTCAAAATCTCCTCTCCAATCTCTCCAAAATGGTAGAACTCTACATTTTTACTCTTAATCTAAGAATCCTAAACATTCCTCTCTTTTTTTCTCTACTTTCCTCCTTTTTTTCTAACCTATATTGGCCATTTTAAAGAGTATGGATGAATTTTTAAGAGCACCCCTTCGAAAAAGCGTCCAAATACGTCGAATTTAGGTCAAAAATCACCAAAAGTCAGTCCAGAACCTTCCGGGCGCCATCGGCGGGTTCGAGCTCGCTGTCAGCGAGCTTTTTTGGCACTTTTTGGTGTTCTACAGAAAATCTCACTATCGGCGAGATCGTGGCCGCCGTCAGCCAGCAGGCTCTGCGCAGCTCCACCGTTTTGCTCCGTTTGGCTCTGTTTTAGCTCCGATTCGCCCCGTTTCAGCTGCATTTCGTTCGTAACAGATAGCCCTAAAAAATAAGCATAAAAAACCTTTCTTTAAAGTTTAATCTCATTCAAAAATATGCGAGTATTGTAAAAGAGATTAAGCATCAAAAGGCTTATCGAAAGGTGTCCGGGCAGAATTTCATTTCTTGCTCGTTTTTGCTCCAAATTGCACTGTTTTTGTTTCCTTTTGCTCCAATCACCATTTTTTGTACCTAAAACAAAAAAATACAAAATAACTTCCTTTAAAGTGTAATATCATCAAAAATGAGTAAAATGATATAGCAAAAAGCGTATATATTTTAGGCGTGTTAGGTAACCAGTATATCCATCCAAAAAACAAAAGTATTTATGCCCAGCCTGTCTATCCAACATTTGATCTTTAAAAGGGAGTGGAAAATGATCTTTCATTGTGGCAAGATTTAATTTTCTATAATCAATACATATTCGCCACCCTGTAACTTGTCTTGTTGGTATCATTTCATTCTTTTCATTAACAGTCACAGTTACTCCTCCTTTCTTAGGAACACAGTGAATAGGACTAACCCATGCACTATCTAAAATAGTGTAGATAATTCCAACATCCAACCATTTTAATATTTTTTTCTTAAAAATGACTTTCATGATAGGATTTAATCTCCTTTGGGGATCAGCCCACGATTTGCAATTATCTTCCATAAGAATTCTGTGCATACAAATTGAAGGAATGATTCCTTTAATATCAGCAATTGTGCATCCAAAGGCTTTCTTGCGCTTCTTCAAAATTTCAAGCAAACTCTCTTCTTCTTTTTCAGTTAATTGAGAGGAAATTATAACAGGCAAGGTTGAGGATTCACCTAGAAAAACATACTTCAAATGATTAGGAAGCATTTTTAGCTCAAGTTTAGGAGTTTTTTCAATTGATGGACCATAAGATTCATCTTTTTCAGTCATATCCAACAATTCAAAACTTTCATGAACATACTTTAAATCTTCCTCTTAAAAATCTTCAGAATCAAGTAACTCCTTTTCTTGCTTATATTCCAATTCTTCTCTTTCAGCTTTCTCCTCATAAGTTGATTTAAAATGTCATTCATTTAAATATTCAATAACATCCATCCTATAACACTCATCTTCTTTACCTCTAGCAGGATATTTCATCAATTTTGAATTATTAAATGTAACGATCGATCATTAACCCTCATCGTTAATTCCCTTTTTGCACATCTATCATGGCTCGCTTCGTAGCTAGAAAAGGTCTCCCCAAAATTATGGGTATCTCTTTATCTTCCTCCATATCTAACACAATGAAATCCACATGAAAAATAAATTGATCCACTTTTACCAAAACATCTTCTATAACTCCTTTAGGATATGTGATTGAATGATCTGCTAATTGCAGAGTTACAGTCGTTGGGGTTATTTCTTCTAGTCACAGTCTTTTGAATATTGATAGAGGCATAAGGTTAATGCTTGCACCCAAATCACATAAAGCTTTTCCACAGAATCTTTTTCCGATTGCACATGGAATTGTGAAACTACCAGATCTTTAAGTTTTTCTGGAAGTTTTTTCTGAATTATCGTACTGCACTCCTCACTAAGTGCAACAGTCTCATTTTCTTCAAACTTCCTCTTTTTATTAAGAATATCCTTCATAAATTTCGCATAGCTTCGCACTGCACTCCTCACTAAGTGCAACGGTCTCATTTTCTTCAAACTTCCTCTTTTTATTAAGAATATCCTTCATAAATTTCGCATAGCTTGGCATTTGTTCTAGGGCTTCAGCAAATGGAATATTAATGGCAAGCTTCTTAAATAGCTCCAAGAATTTTTAAAATTGCTTATTCAACTTTTGTTGACAAAGTCTCTGAGGAAATGGAGGTGGTGGTTTTTCTAAATCAACCTTAGGTGGAGAAATAGGTCTTTCAAAACCTTTTGGAGCGTCCTCTTTAGGTCTTTCAATCTCTTATTTCTCTACTTCAGTTTCTTTTTGAACTCTGCCTTCCAATTCTTTTCCACTTCTTAGTTGAATTACTTTTACTTGTTCTTTATTCTTTTCTCTTGGATTCACTTCAGTATTACTTGGAAGCATTCCTTGGGATCTATTACTTAAGGCATTTGCAATTTTTCCTAATTGATTTTCAATATTTCTAATGGTTGCTCCTTGAATTTGTAATTGATTTCCCATATGTGATACTACTTCTTCCATGGACAACTTCTTATCCTTTAATTGTAAAAAATTGTTATAATTTGAAGGATAAGTTAATCTATTATTATTATTACCTTGGTTGTTCCAATTCCCCAATGGGGTTACTTGGTGGTTCCCCCATTGTTGATTAACACCACCTTGATTATTGTTATTCCAGTTATAATTTGGATGATTCTTCCAACCTGGGTTATAATAATTGGAATATGGGTTGTTAGGTTTGATTATAGAATTCACAGTTTTTGGTAAAGAATAAGAATCAACCATTTGGCAGGGAAGATACCAGTCTCTCACTCTAGAGTTCCCTCGATTCTCACCACATGGGGGCAAACTTCTCCTAACAAAACTCAAAACTTCAAACCAAATTAGGGGGTTTTAGCCTGTACTCTAAAATCCTCTAATTTTACTTCCATAAAAATATCTTCTAATATTACATTCAATTATATGGACTACAATTCTCACCCATATAATTGCATGTGATTCTTACTAACTTTTATGAGACAATACCGCATTGGATCTTACATAATCTCAAGAAATTCTACAACTTAACAGGCCAAATTAAGAAGTAAACAAAGTATTCAAAATCAATCTTCACAACTTCTTCCAAACACTTATACTTTCCACAACAATTCTCTATGAACTAATTACTTCTCCATTGAAGAAAGAAAAAGGTAAAATAAACTACTCAGAATGCATTGAGAAAACACAAAAACACATTGATTCGAAATTAAAAACCATAAGAAAAACAACAAACAAAAACAAGTATTAATTAAAAAACTAAATGTAAGAACAAAAGTAAACACTTATCTAAAAATTCTCTCCACAAGACTCAGGAAGTTCCTCTGAAACTTCAACTCTTCACTAAACTACTCCTCAGAGCGGATCTCCTAACTTTGATGACACAGAATAAACTTCAGACTTCAATAGAAACTAAACGAAAAGAAAGAAAAGAAGTGGGAAGAAGAAGACTGCACTCCGACCCTTTTCTCCTTTCTACTCTCCACTCATACTCTTAATAAAAACTCTCGTAAAATAAAAGTAAAATACTGTAAAAACTCTCTTCAAAATGAAAGTGGAAGAGCTCTTCTCTACTCTCTACTCCTACTCCTAATGAAAACTCTCTTCAAAATGCAAAGGAAGAGCCCTTCTTTACTCTCTACTCCTACTCCTATTGAAAATTCTCTCTAAAATGCAAGGGAAAGCACTTAGTCATTCCTAAGACTCTCCTTAAAAATTAAACCAGAAGGTGCCTTGGTGTCTCTTCAAATGTGTCCAGATTCATTGTATCCACCAAAGAATGCACCCCTTCATTCAAACTTGCCTCCCAAAGTAAGTTATGGAAGTTACCACCAAGAGTTGCATCCCGTCCCCTTTGAAATTTGCGTCAAATTCCTTTAGATTTCGATTTTTAACTGTGGTGGCTAAGCGCCGGCCCAGCGGCGCTTAGCCGCCAGTGCCCAAATTTTTATTTTTCATTTTTTTCCTCCAAATTTAATCCAATTTTGCTCCTTTCATCATGACCATCCATTTTCATCATATCTGCAAGAAAAACACAAAATACCTTCCATTAAAGTGCAATATCATTAAAAATAGGTATAAAAATGTGCATATAAATACTATATATTTTAAGTGCATCAGTCTGTCAAAATATTTGAAAAGAAACCAGGAAACATTACTGAAAAAGGTAAACAAGTGATGCAAGTTCAAACCGAACAAAAAAAACAACGACAAATTCAACCACCACAACAGACATCTTCTCAATTAAAATTTCAACAACCAATACCAGTACCGACAGACAAATTAACGATGATTGAGAGAATGAATAAACAATATCAGTTCAAGATAGAGACTATTGGCAAAATATTCTGTAGTTTGCTGAAAATGCCAGAGTTCAAGCTACCTGAGGCTAAAAGACCGGGACAGGTTGACGTGAAAGACAATCCTAATTATTGTCATTATCACAGGATGTTTGGACATCAAAATTGAAGAATATTTTGTCTTCAAAGGCTGTTAGAACGCCAATTTAAAACAGGGAATATAGTAATTCCGAAAGAGTATATGAGAGAACCTGAAAAAGGTTCAGTCAATATGATTTCGATTGATAATCTTATTCCTAATCCTGACAACAAAGACAAAAATGACATTGCTCGAGGTAAATCTTCTGTGGAGATCTTATCTGACTTACAAATTACAAAATCTTCCGAAAAAGGAAAGAAAAAGAAAAATAGAGAACCAAAAGGGGTTCAAGGTCATTTAGACATAGAAACTATTATTCCTTTTGTATCTTCTAGTTCTCAATTTCTTTACCTTCCACTAAGATAGTTGTCTCAGACGAAGGGAGTAAATCCCTCAAGTCGTTGACTGTGTATGACTTCTTTTTTACCCTCACTATGAATAATAATAATCCTAGTTCTGCTTATATTTTGTTTATTTTGGATGATACTTCTAAATATAATCGTTACAATTTCAATCCTATAGACAATACTCAAATCGTACACAATCTCAATCAGTTTAACGATAATCAACATGACAATAACATTAGTGACAATTCCGACAATGAAAAAGATGAAAACGACCACACTCGAATTACAAGGAACACCAATTTACATAAAATTGGAACCTTCATACTCGGAGACAAAAGAGTTGGATAGTAAACTAGAAGAAATAGTTTAAATTAATTTTCGAAGTGGAAAAGTTCTGCCTCCCAAAATGACTCCACAAGAGAAAGAAAAACAAATAGTCACATCAGAAAAGATCATTCCTCTGATACACCTAAAATTATCTAAAGTGGATTATAATGTATTAGCTCATCTAAGGAAATTAACAGCAAATTTAAGCATTATTAATGCCCTTATGCTTTCCAAAGAAATGAGGGAGTCATTGATAAAAGCCGTTTTAGATCCAGTATTTGTTTAGCTCAACTTGCTAGTATCACTCAGGATGGAGCTTGTCCATTAAAAGAACAAACAAAGATTACTTTTTTTCTGACAATAATTTGTTACTTGGAACGACTGAACACAATCGTCCACTATACATCACTATAAACATAAATTACACAACACTTTCAAGGGTGCTTATTGATCCAGGTGCCTCAATTAACGTAATGAATTTAAGGACTCTTGCGTATTTGGATATTGAAGCATCTCAACTATGAAGAGATAAAATGATGTTATGAGGATTTAACCAATAAGGAGAATGAGCCTTAGGATTAACAACATTGCTGCTAAAATGGATGATTTGATGACAACATCAAAATTCCATATCATCGATTTCGATACCTCTTTTAATTCTTTACTTGGTAGACTATGGCTTCATGAACATAAAATGGTTCCTTCATCGCTGCATCATTGCATAAAATATTTACAAAAGGACAAGAATATCATATTATGGGAGATCTACAACCATTTTTAGAGTGAAGCTTGTCTATTATAAGAGTAGACAAAGATTACTTTTTATGACAATGACTTGTTACTTGGAATGACTGAACGCAATTGTCCACTATACATCACATTAAACATAAATGACACAACACTTTTAAGGGTGCTTATTGATCCAGGTGCCTCGATTAACATAATGAATTTAAGGACTATTACATATTTGGATATTGAAGCGTCTCAACTATCAAGAGATACAATGATGTTACGAAGATTTAACGAACAAGGAGAATGAGCCCTAGTGTTAATAACATTACTCCTAAAAATGGATGATTTGATGACAATAGAAAAATTCCATATCATCGATTCCGATACCTCTTTTAATACTTTACTTGGTAGACCATGGCTTCATGAACATAAAATGGTTCCTTCATCACTACATCATTGTATAAAATATTTACAAAAAGGATAAGAATGCCATATTATGGGAGATCTACAACCATATTCAGTCAATGAAATTGGAATACATGAAGATGCTGCATATTATGCTCCGATTAAGCAAATAATATTCTCTAGAGATGTAGTGGTAAATACAAAAGGAGAAGACAAAGAAAAGATATTAAATGAAAAAGATGATTCTTCTTCAACACTGACGAAGGGTGATAATTCTCATCAAACTCACACCTGGGGTTAAGGCCAGGGCTGAGGGCGAGGGAAGGAAAACCAAAATGTCAAAATGAAGAAGCCATTGAAGTTCATAATTCACCAGGAATATGAAGATACAAAAGAAGAAATGACATCAGTGGCTCAAAAGGAACCTCAGTTCAAAATACCTCTTGAAGAAGAAGACAAAGAAAAACAATTTGAGTATATGTATGAGAAAATTAATCATTATATACACGCTATGACCCAAACTCCAATCTCTTCTTCTAAAATTGAGTATTTAGTTTTCAAAGAAGTGTATGATGATGATAAAAAGCCAATTAAGTTTAGACTTGGCTATATTTCTTCTAGTACCGAAACAGATGTAAAATTTAAAGATGAAATCTTGAAAAATCAATGAAGATCCCTTTTGAGTTGTATTCTCCTTGGGCACAAAAATTTATTCAAAATAGTTTAATGCTAAAAAAATGGTCTTTAAAACAATCACACTTTATTGAACAAATGTGGGATAGCAATAAACAAAACCCTAACTCTAAAGAGGGTATTGGATTTGGCACGCTAGAACATCTAGATGATACAAAATTTTTCCTAGTTATCACCAAATAATATAATTTTGAACAAACAATTGACCCTTCCAATCGAAGATTCTCCTCCAGAATTGGAAGAAGAAATTAAATTGACAGTTGATGAATTAAAAGAAAAAAATTTAGGGACTGATGAAAATCCAAAACAAACTTTCATTAGTTCATTCTTTAATGACATGGAAGCAAAAGAAATGATTTGAATGTTGAAGGAATACAAAGACTACTTTGCCTGGACTTATGACGAAATGCTTGGGCTTGCTCCAAAAGTCACAGTCCACAAATTTGGGATAAATCAAATTGCAATCCTTGTTAAACATGCTCCGACAAGGATGCATGTCAAAATAGAACAACAAGTCATTACCGAAGTTAAGAAATTGATTGAGGCCGGTTTTATATGAGAAGAAAATTATCCGACATGACTGGCTAATGTGGTGTCAGTTAAATAGAATAATGGCCAAATCAGGGTCTGTATAGACTTCAGGGATTTAAACAAAGCATGTTAAAAGGATGAATTTCCTTTACCAATCATAGAATTGATGGTCGTCATAACATCCAAACATGCAATTATTTCCTTTATAGATGGATCATCAGGATATAATCAAATAAAAATGTTTTCAGAAGATAAAGAAAATACAACCTTCAGGACACCTATAGGGATATACTGTTACAAAGTATTGCCATTTGGATTGAAGAATGCTGGTGCAACTTATCAAAGAGTCATGACACTGATTTTTGACGAACTCATACAAAATCAAGTAGAACATTATGTGAACGATTTGGATGTCAACAGTAGATAAACAGACTATCATGTGAATGATTTGAGAATCGTCTTCGAACGATTACGTCTATATAATCTTAAAATGAATCCCTTAAAGTGTGCTTTCAGTGTCACTTCAGAGAAATTTTTAGGATTTGTTGCTCGACATCGTGGGATTGAAATTGATCCCCTCAAAATCGAAGCCATTCCAAATATGCCTCCTCCTACAAATCTAACTCAATTGCGATCCTTTGAAGGAAAATTAGCATATATATAATGTTTTATTTCCAATTTTTCAGGTAAGTGTTAGCCCCTCACTGTCATAATCAGAAAAGATACTAAATTCATATAGGATGAAAAATACCAACACGCCTTTGAAAACATAAAAAAATACTTAACAACACCTTCTTTTTTAGCAGCCTTATGTTAGGAAGACCTCTAATCCTTTACACTGCGACATTGGATAATTCCCTTGGAGCATTATTAGCTCAAGTAAATGACGAGGGAAAATAATATGCATTATATTATTCAAGCCTTTGTTTGGTTCCCACTGCAATAAAACATCCATTAACTGAAAAGCATTGCATAGCTTTGATCTTCACAGTCCAAAAGCTAAGGCACTATATACTTTCTCATAATGTAACTCTTATTTTAAGAATTAATCCATTATAATACTTAATGACACGAACAAAACTTTTTGGAAGATTGGCTAGATAAGAAATGATACTGCTCCAATTTGACATAACATTTGTGCCACTGTGTGCTGTTAAAGGACAAATCTTGGCAGATTTTTTAGCAGCACACCCAATTCTGACTGGATCACCTCTTAATGATGATTTACCTGATGAACATATATTAGGAGTAAAAAGTTCAAGCATAAAATGGCAGGAATTATACTTTGATGGAGCGTCATTTGTTTCAAAAGACAAAAATAAGCAGGCAATAATACCAGACAAAGCTGGGGTAGGATTAATTTTCATTACTCCAGACAAAGCAATGATGATGTTTTCTTATCATCTGACTAAACCATGCACAAATAATGAAGCTGAATATGAAGCGCTCATAACCGTTCTAAAATTGACAATATTAATGGAAATAAAAAATATCAATATCTATGGAGAATCTCAATTGATCATTAATCAAATTGCGAGTAAATACAAGACTTTGAAACCTCGACTGGAACAATACTTTCGTTACACTCTAAAACTACTTCAACAAATTCTTGATGTAGCTTTCTTCCTAATTCCAAGATGAGACAATTCTTTAGCAAATGCCTTGGTAAAACTTGCAAAATAATTCACTTTTCCAAAAGAAGATGATATTCTGATCTCTATAAAAGGATGACAAGTTCTTTCCCAAATTAACATGAAAAGTCTACACAAGATTGGTGAAAACATGAGAGCAACAGTAATTGATGAAGAAACGGATGATTGGCAACAACCAATTATTCAATATTTATAGACTGAAAGGTTACCCAAAAACAATTCTATCACAAATCAAATCAGAAAAAGAGCATTTTCATATGCTCTAGTAAATGATATTCTTTACAAACAATCTTTTGACCAAATATGGTTAAAATGCCTAAACCAATCTGAAGCTGAAGAGATTGTTAAAAAATTTCATTCAGGTCTATGTCGTGCACACTAATCTGGACCTAAAATGAAAATGAAAATAAATAAAATGATATATTATTGGCCAACAATGATGGCCGATTGTCTTGAAACTGCAAAGAATTGTCATCAATGTCAAATACATGAAGTGGTCTTACATCAACGCCAAATATATTACATCCAACCATTGCATCTTGGCCATTCGATTGTTGGGGCACAAACATAGTGGGCCCTATAGACCCTCCATCATCTAAAGGCCATCTATTTATTCTAGCATTCACTGATTACTTCTCTAAATGGGCAGAAGCAATACCACTCAAAGGATTTAAGGCAGAACAAGTTCTTCATATCTTCAAGTCTCATATTGTTTATAGATTTGGAATTCCTTGAAGAGTCATATCAGACAAAGGACTGGCTTTTAAAAATATAAAAATGAACAACTTTATTCAAAGACATGGATTGATTGGAGATATTCTACAATCTATTATCCTAAAGCCAAAAGTTTAGCTGAAGCCTTTAATAAAACTTTGGTATAAATTTTAAAGAAGACATTAATTAATAAACCAAGACAGTGGCATAAGCGATTGATAGAAGCACTATTGGCTTATAGGACTACACACCGAACACCGACATGATCAACACCATTTGCTTTGGTATATGGTTCTGAGGCTATTTTACCCCTCAAAGTGCAAATTCCTTCCCTCAAAATTGTGGTCATAAACAAAATAACTGAAGAATAAAATGCTAAATTACGACTTGAAGAACTTAAAAGATTATAAGGCAAACGCTTACAAGCTCAGCAAAATCTTGTATTGTATCAAGCAAAAATGATACGACCCACGACAAATTGGTTCGTCCTAGAACCTTTCAAATTGGTGAATTAGTCTTAGTTCATAGAAGACCTATCCTCACTCAACGAAGAATAGGTTGAAAGTTTAAACCAATATGGGAGGGCCCGCATGTAATTGAAAAGACATATTTGGGAGGATCTTACCAATTAGTAGACTGTCAAGGAGAAAGAATCCTGCCACTAATTAATGGGCGGTTCTTGAAAAAATATTATGCAACATGAAAATGACGATTTATTTATAAACTGGGAAAACAATGAATAAATTGACAAAGGAAATTTTTGACAATCGATGTCTTTCTTTAAACATTTCTTCTATTTATATAACAAGTGATTGTGAACATCATTTCTCGACAATAATGAATTTCAAATTAGTAAATTAAGTTGACACTTAGTCTGATATGTTTCCATTAACCTGTTGCTTACAAAAAAATGTCGAACAACAGACTCATATTCACTTTTCGAAGTGGTGTGTGTTTGGCATTGGACCGCCAATGTATCAAGAAAGGATCAATGACCCACTTTGATTTTGACATGACACAAATTAAACTGCTATATAATGGACCATTGTTGTCTATTGTGGACAAAAGGGAAGGTGAAAAGGGATTACCTGTGCTAGAATTCAGGGTCCGACAACTAGATATCTCTGAAGAAAAAGTGAAATCAATAAGTCAAAAATAAAAAGCTGACATTGAAAAATTGAAGTCAGTTGTAGTCGCTACGACTCATGAAATCCCAGAAACATCTATTGCAAACAAATTGACAATTGGGATGACTTGAGCCCAAAGATGTAATCGAAATAAATGACTAAAGTGACTTGAAATGAAAGAACAACAAGAAACAAAATTTATGGAAGAAGACACTTCTGAATTTAAATTCCCGATCTCTGAATACACACTTGAAGAGATATATCCTGTTCTAGGAGTGGAGAATTTTGATCCTGAAGAAGAAGAACCCATAGAAAGAACAAATTTCGTGCCAACACCGTATGCATCAGCTCTTAATCTTACAACACCAAATGAACTGACTGATACAAAAATTATTCTGAGGAAGAATTAAGATGCATTCTGGACCTTAAATGACACTCTTTCGAATAATTTAAACATATTGATGGTCGGAAAATAAACATACTGGAAGGTATTAAATTGGTCACAAGAGTCTTTTATGAGGACGAATAGGCTTCCATTTTTGAGCATATAATGGAAGCTCAAGATCTTGAATGAGTTGGAAGTTTGAAGAAAAGGATATTTTCTATGCCCAATAAATGGATATGGGGCAAAGGACAGGTGACTATCCAAAATTTATGTTGTTTCAATTACGCAAAAAACCAATATGGAAATCTTCCAGGGATTTTACAACATGAACAAGTAGACCCGATGCCCACAATCATTGTTTAAATTATCAAGCGACTAATAACTAGAGATATAATACCACATAATTGTATTTCCAACAGCTGCATCATCAACATTTATGAAGAAGGGGATTGCATTTCGCCACATATTGATAGTCATGACTTCGAGAGACCTTTCTCCATGTTATCACTCTTAAACATATGCTCTATCATGTTTAGAAGAGAGATAATGATTGTGGGACAGGGAGAATTCCATGGATCTTATCAAATTCCCTTCCGCGTGGATCAGTTCTAGCCTTAAAAGGGAATGGAGCTAATGTTGCTAAACATTGCATACCCAGTGTGAGCAGACAAAGGATCTTGATTACACTATGAAGAATGCATCTTAACAAATGGCCGATCAGTTTTGAACCTATACCAGAGCTCGAGGGATTAAAACCTTTGGAACTTCCATGACCCTATAAATATCCACACACCTAGGACATACTGACAACTTTTGATAAGATGTTATATAGACACTTTGTAATGTGTGCTGTGTGACATATGACATACTGTTGACTTTTACTATCAACATACATTATCTTTGGTAGTGTAATAAAATTTTGTAAGATATTCCCCAGCTATCAATAATACATCGGCAGGTCAAAAATGTCCAAAATAAACACTTTAAACTAAAAATGACATAATAAATAACTTGTGATAATTAACATGAGATTTATCCTTTGACCTATAAAGGTCAAATCTCCAATAGATACAATTTTTTTTATGTGTTTTCCACACATAACCTCAAGCTATTGGATATGAAGCCCTTCCTGACACAGAAATATGGCATTCCTATAGCTCTTTCTTTGAGAAAGGATATAAGTCATATAACATTCCTTATCAAAATCAACATATCAACATTTGACATTTCTGAGAGATGATATGACATCCTCTCTCACTCCATCTATTAGATATAAGACCCTTCCTGACATGGAAATAGGGTATTCCTTTAGCTCTTTCTTTGAGAAAGGTATAAGTCTCATAGCATTCCTTCTCAAAATTAACATATTGACATTTGACATTTCTAAGAGATGATATGACATCCTCTCTCTCTCTCCAACTATTCGATATAAGTCCTTTTATGACACGAAAATATGACATTCCTATAGTTCTTTCTTTGAGAAAGGATATAGGTTGTATAACATACACTCTCAAAATCGACATATCGACATTTGACATTTTTGGGAGATGATTTGGCATCCTCTCTCTATCCAGTTATTGGATATAAGACCCTTCCTGACACGAAAATAGGGAAGTCCTATAGCTCTTCCTTTGAGAAAGGATATAAATCGCATAACATTCCTTTTAAAAATCAACATATCGACATTTGACATTTCTGTGAGATGATAAGGCATCCTCTCTCTCTCTCTCTCCAACTATTGGATATAAGTCCATTCCTGACATGAAAATATGACATTCCTATAGCTCTTTCTTTAAGAAAAGATATAAGTCATATAACATTCCTTCTCTCAAAATTGACATATCGACATTTGACGTTTCTGAAAAATGAAATGACATCTATTCTCACTCCAGTTTTTTGTTGGGTTATTCAGTCTGTTTGGTCAACACCAATATGTGCAGCACACTTGTGTAGTATTCCACACATATTGGGGGCCCCTTTGTTAATCTCACATTTGTGAGGGTCATTTCTAAACCATGTTGAGACAGGAAGTCTACCAATATTGACTCTCTAAATCTCATTAATGGACACTAAACCCTAAATGTCTAAGGCAAGATCCTATAAAGTCTTTCTTAATGACATTCTAAAATGATCAAATCAGTAATGACAAATCCTGATATCATTAACCTTTGATCCAAATGATTAACTTAGGTTACAATGGTCAACCCTTAACCCAAAGACCACCAAAATGACCAAACTGGTAAACTTTTGACTCAAATGGTCAAACTAGGTCAAATAGTCAACCCTTGACCTAATGAACAACACATTGACGAAACTGGTCAACCTTTGACCTAAAAGGTCAACATAGATCAAATGGATAACCCTTGACCCAATTGCCACCACATTGACAAAATTGGTCAACCTTTGACCCAAATGGTCAAACTAGGTCAAAATGGTCAACCCTTGAACCAATGACCACCATATTGACCAAACTGGTCAACCTTTGACCCAAATGGTCAACTTAGGTAAAAATGGTTATCCCTTGATCCAATGATGACCACATTGACCAAACTGGTCAACCTTTGACCCAAATAGTCAACTTTAGTCAAAATGATCAATTCATGACCCCTTTGACCATCACATTGATCTTATTGGTGAATCCTTTACCTAAATGGTCAAACCATGACCTCATGATGATTACATTGACTACATTGAGCAACCCTTGACCAAAATAGGTCAAATTTGGTAAAAAATGGTCAACCCATGACCCTATGACCACCATATTAGACTTATGGTCAGACATTGACCTAACCAAGACAACATTGGTCAAGATGACCAATGTAGAACCCAAAAGTCACCATATTGACCATTGAGTCAACCTGAACCCTAAAATGGGTCAACATGACCAAATCAAACCCATAAGGACAAAACCCATGGATCCTAAGACTAACCCAACCATGATAAAATTGGAAGAGTCACATTGGTCATCCTTGGACTAGGATTGGTCGACGTGGGTCAACCTGGGTCAGCATTGGTCAATCCTAGTCAACATTAACAAAATTTGGTCAAAATACCTCATTTTGAAGCAAAATTGACGAAATTGATTGAATAATTAATTCCAAAAAATATTTTGATCAATTTACTGGTCAATATTATAATTCACTAAATTTTTGAATAATTACATAATTAATTAAAAATAGAATTATAATCAAACAACCATGAAATGAACATAAATATGTGACATCATACATGGCATGATAAATTATTTTTAAATTCTAAAACTTGACAATGACATCATAAATGACATCATATGGGTAACACATGACCCATGAGACCCATTACATATGGGTTAAGACAATGAATGACTCATGACATCTCATTTTAACCATGGTTAAAACCCCATCATGGAATCATCATGAAAGGAATAATGAGGTTTCATTCCCTCATTACTTCTTGGAGAAACATTTAATGAATAATCAAGCACCTCCACTTTCACCCAATCAATAGAATTAACCAAGGTAAACCCATGGTTAAGAGCAATCATGACCAAAATACATAAATTTTATGTAAATAAAAATATGTGTCACATTCCTCCCTACTCATGGAATGAATCATCCATTTGTACAAAATGAAGTGGCCGACCAATCTAAATGCCATTTCATATGTTTCATGGACTACCCAATAGGAAGGAAATGCTACTTAAACCAACACCTTTACCATGATTAAACACCATCATATGCAAACCATGAAAAGGGTGAATAAGAAGGTTTATGTCTCATGATCTCCTTAAAGTCATTATGTAAGCTTCTAAGGCTACATGGGGGAGGTGAATTTAAAAAGATGAGTCATACTTTATCCACCTCATGTATGAACAAATGAGGGAAAGCCAAGACTTGAACTCAGCTTACACCATAGCTAAACCTCACATAGTTTGACCTTGGGATACCAATTTTCTTTATCCTTAAGTTGAAATCCTATCATAAGGGTTTAATGGTGAAGTTAACAACCTCCCAAAAAAAACCCAAGCAAAATTGAGCTCAACCAAGGCCATCCATGGCTATAAAAGAAGCCCAACTTGAGAGCACCCAAAAAAAGGACCAAAATTGGAGACACTCATACACTGCCCAATCCCACTACCTTTGAACACCAAATTTTCCCCTTTGGACCTAAGGAATTGATCCCATATAGAATTGACCCATGAAGCCCAACTAATTTCCCTACCCGAAACCAGGGCAAATTTTGGGTTTGAAATGAAGTTCTTCAAAAATTCAAATTGATCACTCCAGAAGCATCCTAGAACCCTACGAAGACAAGCCCAATCAAAATTGGCCTTCCCCTTAGGGTCTAAACCACTGTTCAACATCTTCCTCTCAAGCTGAAATACCTTAAGAAAAAACTCACACCTAGGCTCAATTTAACTCCAAATTGAGTTGGGATTAAGCTTTCTAAGGCCAAGACGAAGCCGTGGAACCAATCCAATTGAAATTCCATCAACTGAGGCCAAGTTTTTGGATCTTTGGACTCAAATCGAGTTTGGGTTTGACACTTTGTGAAACGAACCATTTCACAACCCCATCATCACGAAATAGATGGGTTCTTCATCTTCAGATGAACCTCTGGGAACAAATCTAGTAAGAATTTATGAAGAATTGAGTGAGATATTGTGCTCTGATTGTGGACGGTTCATAGAAAGAACCACTGAGGAAGATGAATGGATATCGTCCATTTCAATGTTTTGGAAATGGAAGGCTCTGATTTAACCAAAGAGATCCTCTGTGATGAACTCCACAGAAGATCAGACTCGTTTTCATGCATACGAGGACACGTGTCATCCTCAGACTTTTTCTGTTTGGTTAAGGATTTAATTAAATCAGATTAACCTTAAACTAATCAACAATCCATATCTTGCTATCTAAAAAAAAAATTAACAAAAATACCATTGGACTCGTGACAGTAAGGAGAATAGTGTGGAATTGAAAATTTAAATTTACCATTTATATTTAATTTTTAATTAATTAATTACTCTCTAGAGTAATTTATTTATTAAAAATTATTTATAAATTAGAAAAATATGAAATTTTTAGATAATAACCTTTAAACACTTAGACACATCTTCTGATTTTTCTAAGGCTAGGAAAATTCTCTAGGATAGGGTTTTCTAATTTTCATGATGCTTTGTAATTATTTTTGATAATTATAAAAAATGAAAATATTGGAAATTAAATTGGAAATTGGTTAAGTAATTTAGGGAGATAGACATAAAACCTAAAATAACAAGACTTAGCCTTTCAAAAATTTAAAATAACATTTTGAACTCTTAGGGTTAATAATTATGAATTATTAAATTTATATTTAATTAACCCTTAAAACCATGCATTACTTAGCTCATTTCACAAATGAGCTATGTCAAATTTTGAATCTAACACTAACAGGTTCAAATAAGCCTTAATTAGGTCTAATCATCGTTAGAATTAATTAATTAGCTTAAGCCTTAATCAAATTAGGTCTAAATGAGAATTAAACCCTAATTAAATTAGACTTAAAAAAATTAAACCATAATTAGATCTAAGACAACCCATTAAACCTAATTAATCTATGAAGCCTTAGCAGCATTAGGTTTAATATCTTAAATCCTAATTAGGCCAAACCCATTCAACCTAATTAATCCATTAAGCTTTAATTACATTAGGCTTAATATCTTAATTATGTCTAACCAATTGACCTAATTAATCATTAAATTTTATCTAAATTAGGTTTAATCAACTTTAACCCTAATTAGGTCTAACCCATTAGACCTAATTAATCCATTAAGCCTTAACCAAATTAGGCTTAATATCTTAAATCCTAATTAGGGCTAACCCATTAGAACTAATTAATCCATTAAGCCTTAATTACATTAGGCTTAATATCTTAAACCCTAATTAGGTAGAACCTCTTATACCTAATTAATCCATTAAATCTTAACTAAATTAGGTTTAAACATCTTAAACCCTAATTAAGTTTAACTTATTAGACCTAATTAATCCATTAAGCCTTAGCCACATTAAACTTAACACTTTAAATACTAATTAAGTCTAACCCTAATTAGACTTAATTAACCTTTAAGCCTTACTTACATTAGCCTTAAACAACCTTAAATCCTAATTAAGTCTAACCCTAATAAGACATAATTAACCTTTAAGCCTTACTTATATTAGGCTTAAACAACCTTAAATACTAATTAAGTCTAACCCTAATTAGACTTAATTAACCTTTAAGCCTTACTTACATAAGGCTTAAACAACCTTAAGTACTAATTAAGTCTAACCCTAATTAGACTTAATTAACCTTTAAGCTATACTTAGATTAGGCTTAAACAACCTTAAATACTAATTAAGCCTAACCCTAATTAGACTTAATTAACGTTTAAGGCTTACTTGCATTAGGCTTAAACAACCTTAAACTCTAATTAAGTCTAACCCAAATTAAACTTAATTAACCTTTAAGCCTTACTTACATTAGGCTTAAACAACCCTAATACTAACTAAGTCTAACCCTAATTAGACTTAATTAACCTTTAAGCCTTACTTACATTAGGCTTAAACAACCTTAAATACTAATTAAGTCTAACCTTAATTAGACTTAATTAACCTTTAAGTCTTACTTAAATTAGGCTTAAAAAATCTTAAATCGTAATTAAGTTTAATTCTAATTATACTTAATTAATTCTTATGTCCTACTTATATTAGACTTAAGTAACCCTAAACCCTAATTAAAACTATATCAAACCAAAACCATAACTTAGGATCTAACTCAAACTTAACTTAAGTTCAATCTATATTAGACCTAATTTAAACCAAACTTAAGTTCAAGCCATATTGAACTTAAGTCAAAACTTCTAACTTAGGTTCAACCTAAATTAAACCCAAGTTAACCCAAACTTAAGTTCAACCCGTATTGAACTTAGGTTAAATCTTCTAACTTAGGTTCAACCTAACTTGAACCCAAGTTAACCCAAATTTAAGTTCAAACCATATTGAACTTAAGTCAAAACTTCTAACTTAGGTTCAACCTAATTTAAACCCAAGTTAACCCAAACTTAAGTTCAACCAATATTGAACTTAAGTTAAAACTTCTAACTTAGGTTAAACCTAACTTGAACCCAAGTTAACCTAAACTTAAGTTCAACCCATATTGAACATAGGTCAAAATTTCTAACTTAGGTTGAACCTAAATTGAACCCAGGTTAACCCAAAGTTAAGTTCAACCCATATTGAACTTAACTCAAAACTTCTAACTTAGGTTCAACCTAACTTGAACCCATGTTAACTAAACCTTAGACTCAACTAAAATTGAACTTAAGTCAAATCTTAGGTTCAACCCAACATGAACCTGAGTCAAACTTGAACCTTTGTGGTTCAACATACATTGAACCTAATTTTAACCTATGCTTGGGATCAACCCAATTTGGATCCAATCCTAAATCAAACTTAACTTAAAGTTCAATCTACTTTCAACCCAACCCGAACTTAACCCAGGTTAAACCTACGTGGAACTTGATCCAAACATAAATTAGATTCAACCCACATTGATTCTATTTCAAAATCTTACATAGGTCTAATATGCATATGTCAAACCTATACTCAGATATCTTTAGATCCAAACAACATTGAATCTAAGATTTAAACATAAACATTTTTAGGTTCAAAAAACACTGAATCTAAAATTTTATTCAATTTTTAAATTTAAATAAACTTAACCAAATGAATTTAGATTCAAAAAACATCGAATTAAAAAATATTAAAATATGACCATGTTCGATTTTATCTCTAGATCTATACACAAACCTTTTTTTAGATTCAAATGACACTGAATCTAAAACTTTATCCAATTTCAAGTCTAGTCAGACTTAAACTAAATGAATCCAGATTCAAATAACATCAAATAAAAAAGTTTAACTTATGCTAGATTTTATTTAAGTCTAATCTACATTAGACTTAAAACCCTTAGATTCAAATGACATTGAATCTAAAATTCTTAAACATAACTCATATTAAAATCAACCAAAAAAATAAAATTGAAATTATTTCTTTTGTAAGAATTACTTTGACTTTGTTTTTTTGCAGGTTAAAGACAAGTTTCGCTTTATATTTGCTCTGCATGTTATTAGGATGTGCTAACTCTATTTTGCAGGGTGCCATTCTAAGGACGGGAAGAACAACAAAAAAAAAAAAATCAAAATGACATAAAAAAATGACTCTAAACCAAAATAACGACAAAAATAAACCTAAACTTTTAGGATGGCCGTGAAACCTAAACTATTAGGATAACGTTAAACCTAAACTTTTAGGATAGCCACCAAATAGATAACAAATTACAAGATAACAAAACAATGACACAAACAAAACAAAATTAAATTAAATTAGAAAACTACAAAATAAAAAAAAATAAAATAAACGTAATAAATGACATTGACAAAATCAAACCTTTAGGGTATACGTGACACTTAGGAACATATTACCTATATGATTAAATATCAATATTTCTTAGAAATCAAGTGATTAACATGAACCAGAAGTTTTTTTAGACAATATTAATTTTCTCAGATGTAATTAACTATATGAGCTTGCTTCTATAGGAGATTTAAGAACTCAAAATAGGTATCACACCTAGAAATATCTGGTTATCAAAATTTCATATGAGATTTTACCTTTATAAAATTTATAGAATAAGGTATTCTAGAATCTCCCCTTATTTTCATCAACATTTATGATTCTACTGTTTTCAATTTTATCAGCTCTTATTTTCCTCAAGTTTCTTATTATCTGAAGATCCTTTATATGATATGAAGAAATAAGATCTCTTGAAGATTAGGATTGATGTGATAGACAAACAGATTGGCGACTCCAAACAATGACATTGACATCGACATCGACATTTAAAAAAATCTCGAGCAGTTCCAGATGCCACCAACATTAAAGAGATACAAAAAGGCATTTGGTTGGACATTAGCTGATATTAAAGGAATCAGTCATTCGATCTGTATGCACATAATTTTTTTTAATGAACAACATAAACCTAGAGTTGATCCACAAATGAGACTAAATCCAATGATGAAAGTAGTGAAGAAGGAAATTTTGAAATTGCTAGATGCTGAAATTATTTATTCTATTTCAGACAGTGCTTGGGTAAGTCCAATTCATTATGTCGCTAAAAAAAGGAGTGACTGTTGATGTGAATGAACGAAATAAAATTATGCAAATAAGACAAGACACTGGTTGGTAAATTTTTATTGATTATAGAAAATGAAATGCCGCCACTAGGAAAGTTCACTTTCCTCTATCTTTTCTAGATCAAATGTTGGATGGACTAGCTAGGCACAAGTACTATTGCTTTTTGGATGGATATACTAGTTATCAGCAAATACTTATTGCTCTTGAGGATCAAGAAAAACTACCCTTTCTAGTCCATATGAAACTTTTTCTTTTCAAAAAATGCCCTTTGGATTATGTAATGCACCTGCAACATTTCAAAGATGTACGATGCCTATTTTTAGCAATCCGATTGATAATGGGATAGAAGTATTTATGGATGATTTTTATGTATTTGGAACTTCATTCGACATATGTTTAAATAAATTAGAAAAAGTTTTGGATCTTTGCAAAAGAATGAATTTTGTTCTAAACTAGGAAAAATGCCAATTTATGGTTGCAGGAGGAATCGTACTTGTGCATAAAAAATCTAAACACTGTATGAAAGTAGACCCTGCAAAATACATATTATTGAGAAATTAGCGCCTCCTACTACAGTGAGAGGGGTAATAGGTTTCTTAGGACATGCTGGGTTTTACAGGCGTTATATTAAATATTTTTTAAAAATTACTAAACCTCTATGCAAACTTCTAGAAAAGATAAGAAATTTGATTTTTAATGAAGAATTTTTAAATGCCTTTGAATTATTAAAAGAAAAATTAATCAATGCTCCTATAATTGTTTCACGTGATTGGGAGAAACCATTTAAACTTATGTGTGATGCTAGTGATTATGCGATTGATGTTGCTTTAGGGCAAAGGTATAATAAAATGTTTAAGGTTATTTACTGTGCTAGTAAAACTCTTAATGAAGCTTAAATTAATTATACCACTACAGAAAGAGAATTATTAGTTTACTGTGCTAGTAAAACTCTTAATGAAGCTCAAATTAATTATACCACTACGGAAAGAGAATTATTAGCCATAGTGTATGCTTTTGAAAAATTTAGATCGTATTTGAATGGAACTAAATGTATAGTGCATACGGACCATTCAGCTATCAAATATTTAATGCAAAAGAAGGATACTAAACCAAGATTAATCAGATGGATATATTTAATGCAAGAATTTGATTTTGTGATAATTGATAGAAAAGGAACTAATAATCAAATAGCTAATCATCTGTCTAGTCTGAAATAATATAAACTATCTGAATTTGAGAAGGAAACTACAGAGACTTTCCCTGATGAGAAACTTTATAACATTAAGAAAAGAAATTTTCCTTGGTATGCTGATATTGTGAATTATCTTGTGAGTGATATTTTGCAATCTGATTTAACTTTTCAACAACAAAAGAAATTTATATATGATGATAAATTTTATTTTTGGGATGAACCATATTTATATAAACAATGTAAAGATCTTATTATTAGATGATGTGTGCCACATGAAGAGATTGAACTGATAATTCAGAGATGTCATAATTCAAAATTTGGAGGACATTTAGAACTGATAAAACTGTACATAAGATTTTACAATCTGGATTTCATTGGCCTACTCTTTTTGGGAATGTTTATAGATATATTAAATCATGTGATCGATGTCAGAGATTAGGTAATATCTCTATAAGAAATGAAATGCTTCTAAATTTTACATTAGAAGTTGAGATCTTTAATGCATTGGGATTGGATTTTATGGGACCATTAACTCCATTTAGAAATTATATATAGTGGTTGCTGTTGATTATGTATTAAAATGGATTGAAGTGATTGCTTTACCTAGATGTGATGCTCGAAGTGTTTCAAAAATTTTAATGAAAGATATTTTTACAAGTTATGGAATGCCGAGAGTGATCATTTTTTATGGTGGATCTCATTTTAGGAATATTCTGATTCAGAGAATGATGAAAAATATATAATATTATTTATAAAATCTCTACTGCTTATCTTCTCCAAACTAGTGGTTTAGCAGAAGTTTCTAATCGTGAAATTAAACAAATTTTAGAGAAAACTGTGAATCTTCATAAATTATATTGGTCTGTTAGATTAAATACTACATTATGGGCATATAGGACTGCTTACAAGATCCCTATAGAAATGTCTCCTTATAGACTAATATTTGGAAAGACTAGCCATTTACCTGTTGAATTGGAGCATAAAGCATATTGGGCGATAAAACAGTTAAATTTCAATTTAAAGAATGTAGGTTAGAAGAAATTGGTGCAATTAAATGAATTATAAGAAATTAGAAATGAATCTTTTGATAATGATAGAATATACTAGGAGAAAATGAAAATATGGCATGAATAGAAAATTATAAGGAAGAAATTTTAACTTGGACAGAAAGTTTTGTTATACAATGCAAGATTAAAATTTTTTCATGGGAAACTGAAGTGTAGGTGGATAGGACCTCTAACTCTCATAATAATTTATCATTGGAGATCCTAAAATTGAAAAAAAACATTTAAAGTTAATAGACATAGATTAAAACCATATTATGATGGGTAACAATCAAATTTTAAAGTGGTTTTAATGTTAAGTCGTTTTGAATAACTAAATGTTTATTAGGCTGACGACGTTAAACCAAGCGCTTTATGGGAGGCACGCCATATTTTTCTTTATTGTATTAGTTTGTTTGTGTTAATTTTGATAATTTTACTTTTAGTTAATCATATTTGAGTCCTACTCACTCATAAATATCATAAAAAATGAAAATTAATGAAGTGTATTGAAGATTTGGAATATTTCGGACCAGAAGGAAGTTTGGTGCATTTTTGAACCTTAGCACTGATGGCACCAGAATGGGCGCTGGCAGCGCCCAATTCCAAAGACCATGGCCAAATTTTGGGATTTTGGGTGCCGACGATGCCCTATCCAGCGCTGATGGCGCTGATGAACAAGAGACTGTTTTTGGAGTTTTTAATTGTGGTATTTGGCGGTTTTAGGCTGGAATTTTGTCCTTAAAACATCCCAAACTCATTTTTGAACTCCTATACTCCAGAAAAACAAAAATATTCATTCCCAATTTGAATCCAATGGATTCCAACTCTGTAGAAACTATGAGATTTAGATTTTTCAACCAACGAAAGTTCATCAGTTTTGAGGCGAAGCGATTATTCAACAAAGTGTGGATGAAAAGGAGGATTATCAAGGAAAGAGGCTTAGTAAATCAAGGTTTGAATTGTCCTAGTACTCGAGTAGAAAAGATTATTGTGCAGAGGCATTGGGAAGTGTTATGCTACACTACCATCGCTGTAGTCGTTCCTGTTGTGAAAGAGTTTTATGCAAATCTTCATGAGATCAACCATGGATTTATCTATGTGTGAAGCAGGTTTGTACCATTCACTCCTTCAAAGATTAATGACTTATTTATAATTGAAAACATGCCTATCTGCCATTATACAAAATTTGATGCGACAAAAGACAACATGAATGAGAATTTTCGTTATCTACCGGATGAAAGTGATGATTGGGAGATAAAAGACAACAAATATGTAAATTTCTCTACTACATTTTAAATCTGATTTTGAAGCAATGACATCTCTTTATATCTGCAAAGTTACTCCCAACTATGAAAATAAGTAAAGTTATAAAGGAAAGTGCAATATTGAATTATTGTATTCAAATGGGAAGGCCTATTAATATTAGCACTATAATTGTGAAATCTATATTGGGATTGATTGTTCATGGATCTAAATATGGGCTTTGACATCCTTCCACCATATTTCTTTTTTACAACCAGTCACAAGTGCCATATGAAAGCTGGGAAAAAGTGTTACTCCTTGGAAGCCCCTTGACCCAACTAACCTATTTGACTGTCAGGCAATTAGAGATGAGAATGATATGAGCATTATTATAGATTAACCATCTCAGAGTTCACAACCTATTCAACCCTATTTTCCTGAAATTTCGCAGGTGATTTTGAAGAAGATCAAGAAATTGGAGAAAGAGGTACAAAATTTGATGAATGTTATTAACAATATTTTTGATTTATTTGATCACTTGGATTGGAGGATGAAAGAGCAATTTGATCACACTGGGCAAATTGAAGATAGTTTGGTAAATCTGATGAAGAAGAGAATGTGGTTGTAGAGGATTCAACTGATGAATTTCTTTATCGTCCCTTTTATAATTTGTTCGTGCATCGTCCATCCATGGGAGATATCAGAGGAGATGACAGTTCTGAGACTGATGAGGAGTAGTGACTCTACTTAATATTTAGTATTGGTGCCTATATATATTTTATTATGATTTGGTATATTTAGTAGTTGGTTTGGTTGACTATGTAATTTGTGTTTGGACTTATTATGCTAGGAATTTGTGTTTATGTTTAGTTTTCAACATTAGAGTATTGTAGTGTGTTTGTGATGCTGAAATCTTTTTGTTAAATGGTTTGAAGAACTTATTTAGTGAGTGTTTAAATATGTATGTTGTAATGCATATTTTATATATTAAAGTAACAATTTGTGTTGTTTGTGTGAAATTAATGTTAGTTACTTGCTTAATTGATGAAACAGATGTTAAAAAAAGGCTAATTATGTGATGGAGTAACTTAGAAAATATTGAAATCTCAAAAAAATTACAGACCCAAAATTTTAACTAGCTCTGACAGCGCCCAAAGACATAGAGCTGGGCATTTTATTTAAATAGAGCACCGACGACGCCCTATGTAGCACCAACGACGCCATGTCTAGTGCTGATGGTGCCTGAACCCAAAAACTGCCCAAATTCTCTTAAAATAGCGATTTTTGCCCTGAGACCCGCCATTTTTACCTTTCCATCTTCTTAAACCTCAAGCCATAACTAAATTGAGATCTAGGGCATGCTAGATTGGAAATTTGAAGCGATTTCAAGGCTTATAAATTGTAGATCTTGTCTTCTCTTGGTAAGAGCTTTAACCTAAACTAAATTTTTGTAATTTTCACCATGGAAATCTCCCACATTATATAGATATGAAAATTGAAACTTTTAATGATGTTTTGAGATTATCCATGGTGAGAGAAGTTCTTTCTTATTAAGATTTGCTTTGGAGTCTTCTAAATTGTGATTTGAAATTTATTGAATTTTTCTTGCATATTTTTAGAAAATTTTGATATGGCTCCAAAGTCTAGTAAAATGAAGAGGAAATGTGATTTTGATTAGGATAGATTTGTGAATGTTAAAGTACAATTTCGATTTAATTCGACCATTCACATTAAGAAGAGTATTCAAGATTGAGCTTTTGAAAATCTGGGTGGAATGGTAGAAAAGTTAATTTCTGATAGAAAATGGGAGATATTTTGTTATTTTGCTGTTGATGCGATCATGAGAATAGTTTCTAGTTTTATGCTAGTTTTCTTTAAACTGAGATTGAATATGTGCTTGTGTGAAGGAAACTGGTAGAATTTACTCCTGATCTTATTAATGATCTTTACTAGTTAGGAAGAACACCATTATGTGAATATGAGAATTTTGGTACTATGGATGCTAGATTAAATGAAGTGATTTCTTTTCTTACTGATGGAAAAGGGGAATGGAAGATAAAGCAAAGACAAAGAATTAATTTATCTACTTCCATGTTAAATGTAGCATATAAGGGCTGATATTATTTCATCTCAACAAGATTATTACTTTCTTACCATCACAACAAAGTTATTAGAGACATAGCTATTTTGAACTACTGCATTCAAAACATGAAAAAGATAGATATTAGGGCTATTATCTATAATAGTATCCAGAGTATTGCAAGAGGAGAAACCACTGGTGGATTAGGACATCCTGCCTTGATTCATGCATTATATGTACAATATGGAGTAGAATTTGATAGCAATGAGAAGCTAGTTCATCCATTGAAGCCTATTGCCAAGGCTAATATTCGTACTTATGAGGCTTATGTTGGATGGAGAGGAAGAAGTATGAGTACTTATATTCCTTCTGTTAGTCAGGACATACCTTCTACTTATGAGGCAACTACTTTGTATGATGTTATGGAGCAGTTAAGAATTCAGAATGCTGGTATTGAGAGACTCCATGGCAGAGTTGATGAATTAGAAGCCCAGAACAACATTAACGATGATTATCAAGGGAGGAGAGTTGATTATGATATAGCCTTCCATGATTCTCAGGTAAGGTTCATGAAAGGAGACACTGAAGTGATATTTCTTACTTGCCCTAGCTATGTTCCTTACCGACCTAATTCTGCAGATGAGGTTGATGAAGTTGCTGATGATGACTGGTAGTTGTGTGATTTTTGTTTTCATTTATGTTGTGTGGTACTTTGATGTGTTAGTTATCTGATTATCTACATCATTGTAACTTGTGATTTTAATTGTGTTAGTAATGAGAATGTAATGAATGTTGTGTTATTTATTTAGTGATTTAGATTGAGGCTGTGATGCTTATGTTGATTGTTTAAAGTTTAAGTATTTAATGTTTCTTCACCCTGCAAAATTTCCAAATACTATATATATAACACTGCTACTAACTGTTTCATTCTTGCTAGCTTAAATTTTTTATTAGTACTTGCATAGCATCATAAGATTTCAGAATCCCATCACAATAAAAAGTTAGTTTTCTTTTTTGTTTTACTCCTTACCATTGCAAATTTATATGTAATGAAAAACTTAAGTTTGAGGGCAGGGAGTAGAATATTAACTCTTATTTGTTCTCATTTAATATATTTTTAAAAATTATTAACATAACTTTTAGTAGTTGAACTTAACTATAGATAACTAATTTTTTTATTTCATTTAAATATCATAGTGGATTTGAATGAAAGTTTTTAGTGATAAAGGTTAACTTTATGGAGTTAAGATATTTAGAATAAAAAGATTGTACTATAGTTGACTATTTTAAGTAAAGGAAACTGTATTTTTGAAATGTTATTGGACTTAGAGATTTATGTGAAAAGAATGGAGTGTGAATCTATGATGAATCATAAAGCTAATATATATTTATAAAGTAAAGAGATGTGTCAAATTCCAACTTTATTAAGAGGAGAGTGAAGTTCAAAATTATTAAAGGCTATCTAAATATAGTAATCCTCACAAGGAAAAGAAAAAGAAAAAAAAGAAAGAGAAAATTAAAAAGGATTGAAAAGCAATCCTAAAAGAAAAGTAAAAATATATATGTGAGGAGAAGCTTGAGGAGACGGCTAATAAAAAATTGGCTTCACTTGAATCAACTTCAAGGAAGAACTGAGTTGCATTTCTGAATTTGTATTTAAAGTATTAGCTTATGTTCCAATAGAGTTTGCATAAGCTTCTTTTTCATATATTCCTTTTAAGTGCCCTTAATATGACAAATTATGGTAATTCTTAAAGAGAATAGGAAACTAGAACTCTTAGGCTTGACTACTTTTGTTTTTATACATGTAGTTTTGACCTAAATTACTGAATATCTTTCTAAGAATATTACTATTATATTCATTTAAATAAAAAATTATAGTACTCTCTAGGTGAAAGTTTACTACTATGAGTTATATTTGTATGCAGTAAAAGGATTACTTGAGGACAAGTTAGTTAAGTTTGGGTGATTTTGATGCTCCAAAAATATTTTAATTTTTATATATATAAATTGTTCTCATTTTTGGTGATATTGCACTTTAAAGGAAGTATTTTTCATGTTTTGTTGCAGCTATGATGATTATAAACGTTTGGAGTGAAAGGAAGCAAAAAGGAATAAATTTGGAGCAAAAAGAGGCAAAAGGGGAAAAATCAGCCTGCTGGCGCCGACGGCGCCCTATCCAGCGCCAACGGTGCCCAAAGTCGGTGAAGACCAAATTCAATGTATTTGGGCAATTTTTAAAGGGTTGCTTGAGAAAAATCTTGGGGAATTCATTTCTAAACTATTTCAAATAGATTTTGATGCCAAGAAACAACGAGAAGAGAGGGAGAGGAATCATTTTGGTGTGATAAAAGTGTGTTAGGGTTTTGGAGAGTGTGTGTGTAAGTCTTTTAAAGTGTGTGGAACTCTTTTTTATGAAGGATTCTTCTCTAAAGAGTGTAGGAGGAAGAAAGTGACTGTTTGTTTCTTCCTTACTATTCTAAAGAGGGAATTAAGTGTTGTTGTGAAGAAAGAGAAGTATTCAAAGGAACCTCAAAGGATTTGCTCGGGGAATAAATTGAGATAAGTTGTGTTTACTTTTAGTGGTTTGTATGACTTTGCTTTTATATATAAAATCCATGTTTTGTTATATCTTCCTCATGAATTCTGAGTAGTTTACTTTGTCTTTCTCCTTGCAATGAGATGTGATGAAGTGGTGACGTAGATTCGACGTGCCATTTAAATGTTAAGAAATTGTGATGATTTTTCACTTCGTACTTCATTTACTTTTCAATCTGGCCAATTAAATTGTTAAAACTTGTTGTGAAACATTCAATCCAAAAGGACTAAGTGTTCTACAACAAAAGTGGAGAATTCATTTAATGTTCATGAATGAGTTACATAGTTCATGGGGTTTGAGTGCAAATAAATAGGGAAATGTGGTTTGATGGGCATCGAATTTGAGATTTTAGGGTGATAGGCTGAAATCCCCAATTTTGTCCTAGAGTTTGGTAACTAAAGTTAGGTTTAGCCTTCAGGTGAAGGCAAGTGGGAGCTTTGAAGTGAGAGCTAGTATCCTCCCAGTGTAATCATGGATTTGGCGACTTAGCTTATGATTTGCCAATGTTCTTTATATAATTATGAAGAAGGGGTACTCCAAAGAGAGTAAAGAATATGAATGCTCTTATTTGGCACAATACAAAATTTTTTTAATCTATATCATTAACTCATCATAGTATCATTGTAAGGGGAAAGATGCCTTTTCCATATTAGAACCTTTCATTACAAAACTTTGTCTGTGTTAGTTAATTATGTTTAAAGAAATTTAGAAAGCATCTTTAGTTAACTTAGCATTTAGTTATCGTTACACTAGCAACTTTACTATTTTCAAAACTTGCATTGTGAATTGAGTATTGGATTTCATTCCTAGACTATATTTTGAGTAGGTCCAACCTTCCTCGTGGGATCGATAACCAGGACTCCACTAAAGCCCTATATTACTTGAATAATATCTATACTTGCATATACAAGTGGTTGGTTAATTATTAAATTGATCTACTGTGAAACTGAACTGAATATACCTTTGAGAATTAAGACTTTTAGGAGCAACATGTCATTGAGTGGCAAATTCCATGGTATGTTGATATGGTTAATTATTTAGCTAGTAACATTTTCTCATATGGATTAACTAGCCATCAGAAAAAAAAAAATTAATTCATGATGTAAAATTTTACTTTTGGGATGGCCCCTATTTATTCAAACAATGTAAAGATTTTGTCATTCGAAGATGTGTACCTAATAATGAAACTCTTGAAATTATACAAAAATGCCACAACTCTGAGTTTGGAGGACATTTTTGTATAGATAAAACAACATTTAAAATTTTACAATGTAGATTTTATTGGCTTACATTATTTAAAGATATTAACAATTATGTAATAGCTTGCGATCAATGTTAGAGAGTAGGCAATATTTCTAGAAAAGATGAAATGCCTTTGAATTTCATCTTAGAAGTTGAAATCTTTGATTTATGGGGTTTGTATTTCATGGGACCATTTGTACCACCTTCTGGAAAAAATTATATATTATTAGTTAATGATTATGTATCTAAATGGATTAAAGTTGTAGTTTTACCTCATTGTTATGCTAAAAGTATTTCATTATTTTTAATTAAGAAGATTTTCACTAGATTTGGAATACCAAGAAAAATTATTACCGATGGGGGAAGTCACTTTAATAATTTCAAGATTAAAAAATTACTTAGCAAATATAGAATTAAGAATAGAATTACAACAGCTTATCATCTTCAAACCAGTGGATTAGTAGATGTTTCAAATCGAGAAATAAAAAAAAAGTTTAGAGAAAACGATAAATCCTAAAAGAACTGATTGGTTTGACAGACTTGATTTTGCATTATGGGCTTATATGACTGCTTATAAAACCCCTATAGGAATTTAATGATATAGGCTCATTTATGGAAAACCTATCATTTACCAGTTGAGTTAGAACATAAAGCTTATTGGACGATAAAAGAATAAATTATAACTAGAGAAGAGCATTTATTACATTTAAATGAGCTTGAAGAAATTAGAAACAAGTCTTATGAGAATGCCAGAATTTACAAAGAAAAGAGAATTTACAAGATAAGAAAATTTAAAAAAAAAAAATTTGAGCCTAGACAAGAAGTTTTATTATGTAATACCCGATTGAATTATTTCCTGGAAAACTAAAATCCAAGTGGATGGGTCCATATATTGTGAAAACGTTTATCCTTACGAGGTCGTGGATATAAAAGATCCAAAGACTGATAATTCAATTAAAGTAAATGGGAAAAGATTAAAATCCTATATTGGAGAAAACGTGCTTTATTATAAAGAATCAATAGATTTGTTTCAATCTGAGTAAAATATTTAGATAAGTCGGGCTGACGATGTTAAACCAAGCACTTTGTGAGAGGCAACCCATATGTTTGTTGATTTGATCTGATTTAAGTTAGTTGTTATAGGATGTGATCATCCTTTATTTTATACCAATTATTTAACACCTAATGAAGATTTAAATATGATTGAAACCTTTAGAAATTTGACGTTAGGCGAAACAGTATTTTATAGGGTACTGGCGCCTAGGCGCCAGAATGGGTGCCTAAGCGATAAAATTGACGCCTAAGCCCCACAGTTACTGGACGTGGGAAAAATCACTAAAATGTAGTTTTAACCATTTGTTTTCCTATAAAATGGCCTCTCTTTGTCCCCATTGAACACCCCATCTAGTAGTTGATCAGATGAAACAAAATTTAGTGAGAGATTGTGATTTGCTAGATTCCATAGAGAATAGAAACAATAGTTTGGAGAGTAAAGATAAGTTTGTGCACAAGGATTCACAAACGTATTTAAATGGATATTTTGCAATGAGTCTAAAAAGGATGATCAACCAATCTGAGAAGATTGAGGAGGAGTTGCTACTTCTTAACAATAGGATGCATGAGATGTTCCATCAATATTAGCATATGGAATGGAAAATGAAGCTAAAATCTGATCATATGGCTGCCTTTGAAGATTATAAGGTAACTATGTATGCCAAGGACAATTGGATTGATGAGTAAACGATCTTGGAATTTCCTCATGTTCCTTTCTTTCACTCCTTTGTTCGTAGCAATCTTCCATGTGATGGGGGAGAATGAAGGTTCAGACCACAGTCCTTGAAGTTGTAAAATGATGAAGTGTTTTTAAATTGTGTTATTGTGTGTGTTATCTATTTAAAGCTTGTTCAAATTATTGAATGTGTGATTGTTACATCTTGTTTGTGAGTTAATCTTTTGTTGAAGCGTTTTATTTGTATTTTCTATGTTTGTTGAATGAAATATTAAATATCTGGAATGAAATTGAAGTAATTTGTGTAAATCTTATGTTAGAATGTTGGAATCTAAACTATATTTGAATTTTCTTTTTTGTTGATAGTATTTGAAAGAATGAATGAGTTTGATGTGAAATTTTGGGCCTACAGGAGTTAGAATTGCTTAGTGTTACTTAAAAATAAAAATTTGGAAGATTTAGAAATTTTGGCAAGTCTAGCGCCTAGGAGCCGGTTAACCTGAACCGGTTGAACTCGAGATTTAAACTGTCCATAACCATTTTTGACACTTAAGCTCCATCTTCTTCCTCTATTTCACTAAAACCACTCCTAGGGTTTCATCTAGAGCTTGATTTGTCGGCATATTTTTAGGTTGAGTGTGGTATATATTTTTTTTAAAGGGGTCGCCTACAGAAGTTGTCGGCGAATTTTAAATTTAATTTAAATATAGATATAATTTAGAAAGTAGTAATTGATTTTGAAAATAATTTTAAATTTGAAGATTTTAAGATATGAAATCAAACCGATCTCACATCCCAAATAGCTTATATAAACGAGCACCGCATCACAAACCGTGTATCTATCCTTAAGGATAAACACACTGCTTGATGGTGGGGCTCGGTTAAATAAACTAGAAGATTTGTGACATCCGTTTGGTCTGCGAACCAATTTTATAAGCCGACAAATTCCCCGCTTAATATGAAAACATTAAACGAGGTTTATATTACTCAGGTTCTTTAAAATTCCCTATAAGGGCAAGCCCCTATAGTTAATTACATCTTAAGTGACGGGAATCACCTAAGAAAACTCTCGATAATAATCAATAATTCTGCTCTCAAGAATTTCAAAGTTTAAGTTTTCAAAGAATTGAATTTTTGAATCTCAAAAGGGAATGGATCAAGTTTGGAACATTTTATTTTGGGAATTCAAAGGAAGAAAAGTAGGAGAAATTACGGATTCGAAGTGAACTTCGATAATCTCCCGACTATCCTATTGTTTGGCTTGAATTTAGGAAGGTCCTAATGTTTATTTAGTATTTTGATCCTGCCAATTTTAATTAGTTAGGACTTATATTCGTATGATAAATTCATACAAATAGCCTCGAAGATGTGAGGGTTTATATCGTATTGGACGACTACCTCGGAGTCCTAAGACCGGTTAGGGCTTAATTTGCAATGCAAATGCCTAACGAAGAGTTGAGGATTTATGTTGCACTAGGCGAACTACCTCGAAGTCCTATGGCTTTGTTGTTTAATTCTAGGAAAGTTTTGCTGAAGTAGGTTCAAGTTTTCTTCGACGACGATGGCCGTGCTGCCCACCATGCTCCGAGCTCCTTGTTGTTGCGGAGGTTCGGTTTTAGAAATCATAAATCGGGGGATGAGAAAAGTGTTTTGGTTTAGAGAAGTCTTAATTTCCAAGTGTTTTTTGTGTTTTAATTAAAACAAATCTTAAAGTTGATTATAACAACACCGGTTAAGATCCCACGGTTCCATCCTTCCGGCATCATTATTTTTATCGGATTCACTTAGTCCGGATGAATTTGCTAAACTCAACTGAATGAGTTCCACACTTTCATTTAGGCAGTGGGAAATCCCGTTAGCAACACGTAGGTTACATCATCCGAGGTATTCCCGATCATCCAACAAGACGTTTTAATTTAGTTATAGTTGTAGTTTTGTGTTCTATTTGTGATTAAATTTTGAGTTGTCTTACATTTTGAAATGTTGTGGAGGTGAATTTTATCTTGTAGTGTCTTTTAATTTAGTTATGGGTTTCGGTTTTGGTTTATGTCCTAAAGGTGTAGGTTTTCATGCAACTGTTGTTTATCATGCAAGAAAAATAAGTGCGATGCGATTAAATAAATTACCGTAAAGTAAATTGCAATAAAATAAAAGCGTACCTGGAGGGTCTTCCCGTCATCCCAAGCTGCACTTAAAACACAGTTTAGAGCATTTAAGCAAGTTCCTAGGTAAAGCTAAGGTAAAGGTTATGGTTTTCTACCAAATTCCTAATCCTATAGCTAGTCATTTCCTATGACGTCTAGGTTCCTTGTGTTTTTAGTTTGAAGACGATTTTCTTCATCAAAGAACAATTAAGTTCAATTGTTCTTATAAATATCCTATCATGTTGAGGAAGTGCTTAAGAAAAATCTTAAACATCTTTTCAATATTTCTAGGATTGTTTTAAGTCCAAATGAATTTAATTGTGTAAATGAATCGATCGTCCGAGGTTTTCAAGTTTTGTTAACTTGCTCGAGTGAACTAGGACATTTGAATGTCCATAAGTGAAGTAATATTTCATTTAATATTACGTTTAGGAGTTATGATAACTAAAGCTCTTGAGGGTAAATTGGTGTTCAGATGGTTTGTGATTCAAATTTAAGTTCAAATTAATGATTTAAGTTTGGAATAGTGTTCAAGTTATTTTAGATTTATTTTTGAGTTCTTTATGTCTTAGGTGATGTTATTTAATTCAACTTAATTCAATTTAATTTAATTTAATTTAATTTAATTCAATTTAATTCAATTTAGTTTGATTTGATGTTACATTGAATTAATTTGATTTAATTTAATTTTTAATTTAATTTGATTTAATTTAATTTAATTTAATTTAATTTAATTTTTCAATTTTATTTAATTTAATTTAATTCTTAATTTAATTTAATTTTTTAATTTAATTTTTAATTTGATTTAATTTTTAATTTAATTTTTAATTTGATTTAATTTAATTTAATTTAATTTTTTAATTTAATTTAATTTAATTTTATTCATTTTAATTTTAATTAAAGAGTTCAATTATTTAATTTTAGTTTAATGATTAAGTCTTTCAATGTTTTAAATTTGAATTATCATTTTAATTAAGAATTAAAAATTAATGAAATGATTAATTTAGGGATTTTTAAATTAAAGAATAAATCTCTCCCTAATAATATCCCTATTTTAATAATTCCAATTTTATTATTCTTCCAAATTTAATCGATTATTTAATTAAAGTTTAATCATTTTAAATTGCTTAATGGGTTTCTACCCTTCAATTATTAAATTTCAATCATCCAAATCAGGTTAGGATCAAATATTTTACTTGTTAATTTTTTTATTAAACCTAAAGTTTTAATTAAGGGTTAAAATTTTAATTACCATTTTGCCCTTTAAGCTTAATAATTTCAAAACTCACTAAATTGAACTCAAATGAACTTGAAATTTTTATGTGACTTCACTCATATGTCACTAAAGACATGAGAGGAGAAAATGTGATTTTTCTGTATTTAATTTATTTATATAATTATTTTTGGTAGAAAATAGAGATTTCCGAGGAAAATTTAATAACATGACCAGAGGAAAGTTTCATGTCCTTAAGAAAATTAGGGGACATTTCTGATGACCGAGAGGACCACTTGGACCAAATTTTGTGATTTTTGAATTATATTTTATTTATTAGAATTATTTTAAGTTCTGGAGTATTAATTAATTTAAAAATAAAATAAATGTTAAAAAATGAATTTTATGTTTTTCAAAAATCTCTCTGATATCAAGGAAATCAGAGAAACAAATTTTGCAATTTTCTGATTTTTCTATGATTTATTATAATTATTTTAGTGAAAATGCTAGAAAATACATTTTTTAATTTTAAAATTACCCTAGAGCTTTAAAAATTAATATCTCACCAAATAGACCTAAGAAAAACATGGGGTTTGTTCCTAAGTGATTAAAATTCAAAATGTGACATTTTGGTGAATTTTATTATTTTTGTAATTTTTATTATTTTTTAATTATTAAAAATATTAAAATAAGATTAAAAATCAACTTTTTTAGAAAATTGAAATTTTAATTTTCTTAAATTCCCACGATATCGGAGAGGCTCCAAAACCAATTTGGTGAATTTTTGAAAGGTATTTTGAAAGTTATGAATTTTTAAAGTTTAAAATGACTAAATGGCTTAATCAACCCAATTAATAGAGGCTAACGCAAGTCCAATTGACTTCAAACTTTTATGGTGGGTTCCTCTGATCCTAAAGGTCAGTGGAGAATTGATTTCAAGTCAATTTGATCTATGGTTAACTCTAATTAATTAGAGACCTATTTTAAGTGTTTAAGCCTTAGGGTTGTTTTGAGTGGATTAATCCAAGTCCTATTTTTCCTAGGGTTCTCTGGTCATAAGGAACATCACCAAATTTTCCTAGAATTTATTTCACAACATGCTATTTATTAGAATTAAAATACTCAAAACAGTGACATGAATTTGAAAAATCAATAACTCTTCATAGGGATGGCCTCCGACTTTGGAAAATTCGGGGAATGTTCCCAAATTCGGAGGCTTCAAAGCTCTCATGGTCTCATGCCATGGTGAATTGTATACATGCATGGAGAATTAAATGTATGCGAGAGAGTAAATAAATTATAAAAAATAAGATACTTGATGAAATTAAATGATTTCTTTTCCACATTATTCTCCTCCGTTAGCGAAGCGAGAGGATATTTTTATTTTATTTTTATAATTTTCCTACACAAAGTTATGAATTTTTGAAGTTTAGGGAATTAAATAAATAGAAAATACCCCTAATTTTCTACTTATCCATGCGGCGCCGCGTCATCCTTAACATCTCCGAAGGCACACGCGTCGCGCTCCCATTCGACGCCGCCATCCGCGTCAGCGCTCCCGGGACCCGCTGTATCGCTCCGTCTTCTGATCCGACGCGATCCTGGCCATCCGTCCGCGCGTGTATCAAATGGACGGCATCCGTTCATCGTCCCCAAGTGTCCTCACCCGAGAGCCGTCCACACTAAATCCTTAATATCTCACTCGATACTCAATGGATTTTCATGTTCTTATGCTCTATGGATTCGTCTTGAAAAGACGAACACATCCATACGGTTTATGTGGGATGAAATTTAAGCAATAAAAATGGAGAATGTTCAGAAGCTCGGGAGGAAGAGTGAGGCCATACCTTAGCTCTGAGAGGTGAAGCCTCAATCAGAGATGCTCGGCACGTTCGTTGGAGCTGCAGGAGGCTAGGGATGAAGCCTGGGGATGTGGTGAATTGCCTAGGTGTGATTTCCACCAAGGCCGATCACAACCTTTGGAGTCTGGAACAACTGGGTGGCCTGGAGATGGGGCTTTTACTGGTGGACACCTTCTCTTGGTCTGGTGAAGGTGTAGGGCCAATCAATTTGAGGATTGATCCACTGTGGAGAAGTGTCCTGGTTTTAGGCTTGGATTTCAACTCTGAAATTGAGCTCACAGAGAAGAAATGGCGAGGGGATTTCGGTGGGGATCGAGTGCTCGTGTATGGGGAGTAGTCCGGAACAATTTTGGCGAGTTTCCTTAAGGTTTGTTTCGGCACCTCCCATGGCCGAGAGGGGGTGGTGTTTAAATAGGCATGGGCTGGAGGCTCTCCCGGGGGGTTTAATGGTTGGGATCGACTACTGCGGTGAGGAGAAGAACAGTGCAATGGCCATTTGGAGTGAGGCGGCTCGAGCAAGGTGGAATTCCAAAATTTGGCTCCTCCCGAGGTCTCGGCCATGGTGTTTTCCGGCGACCCGGGCGGCTGGCCGGCGAGCATGGGTCACTCTCGAGTCCGGGTGGGTCGTGCTGGAGGCTTGTGCGATCGATTGGGCCTTGCCATGTGTAAAGGGTTTGAATCAAAGTGGAATGGGAAAAGGGCTATTTTTGGGTCTAAATGGGTCAACTCTTGGTTTTTGGGTTAGGTTCACCCTCCAAGGCCAATTTGGGCTGAAGGGAAAGTCACTTGGATCAGCTTGATTAGTGGGGTCAAGTCACAATCCAAGTACAATTAAGCATAAGCAAGAGTTAGGGGAGACATGGGAGTGGTTAATCACTCTTAAGAGAATCATTAAAGGGTCCCCTCTTCTTGCCATTTTGGGCATGGTGACAAGTCAAACCCCCATGGCTTCATGTGGCTTGTCTATGGCTTGCATGGCTTGCATTTGGCTTGAAAAAAGTTGACTTGTTTCATGAAAAAAGGGTTTTAGAAATATTTGACATTTAGGGGGTAATTTGGCATGAGGCTTAATTTGGGATCATTTGATGATGTGATTAAAACTTAGGGAATGGCTTTGATTAAATGGATGGCAAATGGAAATGTCATGTGGGCTTTAGGGCCAATTTTGGGCTTTTGTATTTGGTGGAAATGGGCTTTTAGGAAGGTTTAGGGAAGTGGGCTTTTAGGTTTGAAAATGAATTTATGGATAGAAATTTTGTAAAGAGGTTGGGCCAAATAATTGTTGAGTTTGGTTTAGGGATGTGTCATGAGAGGTTTGGAGTCAATTTGGTGTGATTTGGACTTGAATTGGTTTGAATTTGGGTTTAATTGGTAAGTGGGCCTATGTAGGTCAAATTGGGCTAACTTGGGCCAATGTTGGGCTAGAGTTGAAATTGATGTAAAATTAATGTTGGGAAATGTTTATGGGAGTGTTTAAAAGAGGTTTTGGCTTTGGTTAGTTTTGATTTTGGGATTTGGGCTCATTTGGGCTAGGTTTGGGTTTAGGTCAAAAATGGGCCTTTTAGCTTTGGGTTGAATTTGAGTAGGGTTCGGATAAAAATCTTGGGCAAATCATGTTAGTGTTTTGTTTATGGGGATATTAAGGAAGGTTTAGAAAAGATTTGGGGTTAATTGGAGTTGAATTGGGTGAGTTTGGGCTAAGTTTGGGTCATGGGTCCAAATTGAGCTTTAAGGCCAAAAGTGAAATTGGATCCAAATGTCAATCAAATTAAGCTTGGATTTGGTCTAGATTGGTGTTGGGGATGTTGAATTGAATTTTAGAATTGAATTGGACCAGAATTTAGGTCAATTGGGTAGGTTAGGTTTGACATTGGGTTCACTTTGGGTTAAAATGGGTCAAATTGGGGGTTTTGATAAAAGTGGGGTAAATTGACAAAATTGGCCCATGGTGTAGTTGAACAAAATGAAATTGGGAATATTTGGGATTTTCTGGAATTTTCTGGGAATTTTCTGAATTTTTGGAGTTTTTGGCTAAGAGGGGTATTTTGGGTATTTGGAGGGTATTGGGAGGTACTTTTGGAATTTTTGGTATTTTTGGGTATGGATGATCAGTTTGAGTGATGTGGAAATGTTTGGGAATGATTTTGGAGAATTTTGGGTGATTTGGAAATTTTTGAGAAATTTGGGCTATTCAGGGCTTTGGGTAGGTTAGCGGGTGTAGGGTCCGGGGGTCAAAAATTGAAAATTTGGAAAATTGAAGATTGGGTGGATGTAAGTGGAATGAAATCATTTTTGTTGAGCCATGAAGCCATATCAAGCCCACATGAGCCATGAAGGGACTCATTTGAGGCATTCACTATGTTGTTCCTAACCCTCTTGCGCAAGGGCTTAGGGGTTAAGGACCATCCATGTGAACCACCTACATGAGCCAGGAGGTCAAGTCGGGTATGGGTGTGTTTTTAGGAAGTGTGTGAAAGTGTAGTGTGTAGGTGTAGTGTGTGTGCAAGTCAACCCTTCACCAGACCAGGCCACCCAGGGAAGTCCTAAGGCCAAAGAGTCCTATAGGAACTCATCCTTTAAACTTCCACATTTGATTTCAACCCTCTAGGTGATTAGGGGTCTGCAGTCAAGTTTGTGGGGTTTGCAGGGAGTTTAGAAGTGGTTTGAATTTCTAAACGGTGGGTCTCAATTCTAATCCTCTAAGATAGTCAAAGGAAAAGCCTAAGGCTAGATCCTAAGCACTAAAGAGAAGAAGAGAAGACCTCATAAAAAATGAGGTCAACATGATTTTTCAAGTTTCTTGTCTTGAAATCATCGAATTTCGTCATCTTAAGGTTATATCTATACTTTAGCTTTATTATTTTGCAAATCTACCATGGATTTTTCAAACTTTTGAAGAGAACCGAAATTTTCATAAATATTTGATTTTTGAGTTAAAAATCCATGGATTTAAGTTGTGTTTAGCTTGAAAAAGCTTGTAAGATGTCTTAATTCTTAACTTTAGAATTTAATTAGAATTTTTCCTCTTTTTTAGGATGACTTCTAAATCTAAGAAGGGAAAGGAGAGGGAAAATTTTGATAAATCTAAATTTGTTTTTTTTAACACACAAATGCGTTACAATGAGTTTGCATCCACTAGAAAATTTATTGCTAAATGAGGTTTTTATCATCCCGATGGAACTATTGAGAATGTTATTGTGGCGCAAAATTGGGAAAAGTTTTATTATTTTACCGCAGTTGCTATTATCTTTGTAGTGTGTAAATTTTATGCAAACTTTACTGCGACATCTGATGACAAAGTGTTTGTTTAAACTAAAAGAGTTGAGTTTATTCCAAAGCGGATTAATATGTTTTATGGTCTACCTCCTGTTATTGAATGTTTTTATTTAGACTTTACTCCATCTGAGGCTAAGCTTGATAGTATTATCCATTATTTGATTGATGAATCTGAAGCTTGGAAGGTCAGAAATGCTAAAAAGGTAAATTTTTTCTCTGCCTCACTCAATGCTACTTCTAAAGCTTGGCACTATTTTATTTCTGCTCATCTCTTTCCCTTGAACCATCTAAGTTAAGTTGTAAAAGAACGATCTATCCTGAGTTATTGCATTCAAGAGATGAAGTTGATTGACGTTTGGTCAATAATTTGTGATGCTATTAGTTCTTTTGCAAGAGCTAGCAATATTTCTAAGCTAGGCTTTCCAACTGTCATTTTCTCCTTATGCAAGAATTCTGGTGTGAAGTATGATCATTCAGAAGAACAATTGAAGCCTTTGAAACCTATTGTGAAGGCTAATGCAGATGTTTATGGACGATCTAGAGGTAGAGTTCCTAATGCACCTTCTACTTTAGTACCTTCTACTTCTAGAACATCTACATCCACTGCTACTGAGCCTCCACCTGGATTTTGGGATGTTTTGAGTGAAAGATATCTAGAGCATCAAAGTGAAATGTTTTTGATGCACTGTCGTACGGAGGATTTGGATAAGAAATTTGATCATATGGCAGACTATGTTCTTAGGAAAAGTGATTATGATGCTGAATATGATGAAGCGTTGATAAAGTTTGTAAAGGGAGATCAGACGGTGAATTTCCCTAAATGCACTAAATTTTCACCATATTTAGACTCGAAAGAAATGAATGAAGATATTCAATTTGATGAAGATGATCATGATGAGGAAACTGAAGCTGATGATTAGACTTCTTATGTTTATGTAGTCTCTATCCTTTATGTTTTTATTGCTTGTGTCTTTTATTTTCTATGTTTAGACTTAGGATTGTATGAGGACTTCTATTATTTATCATTGTGACAGTTTGCTCTTGTGTTTATTTAGTGTTGTATTAGTGCTAGAAAAGAGTGTTAGCTTTTAATTGCTATTCATATTGTAACTCTTTTGTACTACTTTTATACCTGCATTTGTTATCCTGCTTTAAAATATCTTTAAAATTTTTTCCTTCTTCATGCTGTTTATAAACTTTATATTACAAAGTAATTTAAAAATTAAGTTTGGGGCGGGGGGGGGGGGGGGGGGGAGGGGTGGCGGAGTAAAAAAAAAACCAATTTTCGAATACTTAAATTTTAATTGTTCTCAAATGTGCTAAAAATAAATTTAATTTTCATTAAAAAATAATTATGCGAATAAAGTTATATTAAGGAAGTAAAATTTTCAATATCAAAATAAATAAGAGAATTTAGTTGAAATTTGTAGTAAGGATGAAACATTTTAAGTTATAAATTTCTTAATGAAGAAATGATAAATATTTTGTGATTATCTTTAGTAAGAAAAGTTGTATTTTTTTTGGAAAAATATAAGGATTAAACTTTTGTTTTTAATACTTAAGTTCCGTTTATTGGAAATAATTTTCAAAAATTTTATTATATTTCTAAGTTACAAATAATATATATATATATATATATATATATATATATATATATATATATATATATATATATATAATTAAAAGGAGCAACCAAGGGCTCCCTACATGTTAAGACAAAATAAGAGTACAAAGATTAATATGGGATGAGCTGAGAGGATACCATATACTAGAGGATCCCCTCATCCAAAATAAAAGCTAAAACAGAAAAAGCTAAGAGAAAGGAAAGACACCTCTTTTACAAGTATACCAAAAAGTATGTCTGACTCTGTGTAAAACAAGAAGGGAAGGAAAGCTAGCATCTAACAAAAGGAAGGCCCAAATTGTCTCCATGAATCAAAAGCTTGAGAGGGGGGGAAATGATGTCATCAACCTTTATAGCTTCATTACAGCAGCCCTGTGTGGCTAACCAATGAGCAGGAGTATTACCTTCCCTGGGAATGAAGGCAAGTTTAACCACCATGTTGTCCATATGGCTAAGCATACTATTCATCCATCTCTTGATATTCCAAGGAGCAGGCTCAGACTTAATAAGATAGTTGATGCAGCAACTAGAGTCGGATTCCACCAGAAGCCTGGTAATTTTACACAGCTTAGCAATCTTGATGGCCCAAAAGATGGCAATCATCTCAGCTTCCAATGCATCAACATCATATGTGGGTGAATGGAAGTACAGCAAGCAATGCCCATGGCAGTCTCTATGGATTCCCCCAATGCCAGCATCAGATTTAAGATAACTGCCATCAGTACTGACTTTGACCCACAGGGGAGGGGGTTCCAACCAACAACAAGCAATCTTCCCGGCAGCCTTCAGCCCCACCTTGCAAATATCTCTGAAATGGTGGAACTTTATAAGCTTCGAATGTAATCGAGGCATCGGACAGCTACTCGAAGAGGGAGGAAGCCCTTCCTTCAAATTTAGCTTTATTCCTACTCATCCAGGAGGAACCAAGCCACCAAACAAGGTATCTCCAACAGTTTTTCCTTATGCCAATCCACCCGACAGGTGTCCAAACTATCCCAACTCAGATTAAGAGTATCAAGTGTAAGCCTACTAATGAGATTTTTCCAAACCTCTTGAGAAAAAGGACATTTAAAAAATAGATGGTTTACAGATTCCTCATCTTGTGAGCACAAATGGCACCAGGAAGGTCATTTTAACCCCTTGAGTTTGAGAATGTCATTAGTGGGTATGGCAAGATGTCTCAATCTCCAGCAGAAAAATGAGATGGAAGGAGTAAGCAATTTACCCCAAAATTCAGCACCCCACTGAAAGTGATCCCAGGTGTAAAATTTGTGATAAATGTAGGAAGAGAGCTTTTGGAACCTTTTGTTCTTTGTAAGCAGTTTGTCCTTTTGGTTAGGTATAACCTTAGTAAGAGTGACCTGCTGCACCTGCTCAGGAGTTAACAAATTATTCAGGAGCCTGCAATTCCAACTGTTATCAGTCCAGAAATCCTTCACATAAGTATTGGACTGATCAGGTGTTGGGATAGCAGAAAGCTTAGTTCCTTTCCAGACCCACTGATCCAGCCAGAAATTAATTTACCCCTCCCCTAAATCCCAAATGAACAGATGTTCAGCTTTATCCTTAACTTTCAGCATAGAAATCCAAAGCCTGGAGTCCCCCAGCTTTGGCTTAAATGTAGTTGGATGATCCAATCTGCAGTATTTACCATGAAGAAATTTGGCCCACGATTATCTTTTGCTCGAACCCGATCCATAGCTTACACATATTGGTGAAGCTCAGCTGATCAAAGCTCCTAAAGCAGAGGCCCCCTGCCTGAGTGGGTTTCCAAAGCTGCTGCCAGGGAAACCAGTGAAACTGCTTGTGTTGTCCAGCCCAAAGGAATCTGTTAAATAGCTTGCTAATCTGCATATTGGTGCTCTTTTTCATAGAGAACATCTGGAGAGCATAGGAAGGGAGAGCAGTAAGAATACTTTTCAGCAAGGTTATCCTCCCACCATTTGAAAGGAAGGAGTTGGACCAGCTAGAAATTTAAGTTTAGATCTTTTCAATGATCACCTGAAATTGGGTCTGTTTAGATCTGCCTTTGATAAGCTGAACTCCAAGATAGTTGATGCGGAGGGTTGCTGAGTGGAAACCAATGTAATCAGAGATCCATGTTCTTAGGTCAAGACTCACATTTTTACTTGAGTAGAAAAGGCACTTATTGAGATTGAGTTCCAGCCCAGAGACTTCCATAAAATGGTTTAAAGTCTTCGAACCACCCCGATAGCGACTTTAGATGCCTTAGAAAAAATAATAATATCACCAGCATAGGATAGGTGGCTTACCCTAATGTTGGATTTGTGGTGATAAGCAAGGTGAGGAGAAGCAGCAAAAACATGATCCAAACTTCTGGACAGATAGTCAAATGCTAGAATGAAAATAGTTGGGGAGAGAGGGTCTCCTTGTTTGATACCTCTTGAAGCACCGAAAAACCATGTTTATTACCATTCACAAGCACAGAATGAGCATTGCACTCTAACCACCTGTTGATGAGATGAACAAAGCTCGGTTGAAATCCTCTGGCAGATAAAACATTTAATATGAACTTCCAGCTAATAGTATCATATGTTTTTTTTTATATCAAGTTTAAAATGATATTATGGCCCCTGCACCTTCTGTCTAAATCCAAAAGCATTTCTTGAGCCAAAAGGATATTATCTGAAATATTTCTTCCTTTAACAAAAGCAGCCTGGTTCTCACTAATAATGTGGATCAGATAAGGTTGAATTCTTGATACAAGGATTTTACTTAGCATCTTGGATATCACAGAAGTTAAACTGATAGGTCTGTAGTCACCCCAAGTATGTCTGATTTTATTTTTGGGAATGAGCACAATGGTGGAAGCAGAAAAATATTTAGAAGGGTCCATGCCTCGAAAGAATTCTTGCACAGCTTGAACAACATCCCAACAAATAATAGACCTGCTAGCCTTGTAAAAAGAGGATGTGAAGCCATCGGGGCCAACAGCTCTAGAGTCTTCAATGGTATCAAGAGCACTCTTAATCTCATTTTCCTCAGGAATATCAGTTAAATGCAGTTCCTGCACATAGTTATAGTTATCCTGAAATAGAAAATGTTGAATAGAAGTGGAACTAGGGGGAACCTGTGTAAAAAGATTGCTAAAGTGTCTTTCAGCATCTCTAGCAATGTCAACAGCATCAGTGATTTTGATTCCAGCTTCATTAGTAATTGTAAGGATCATATTACATTTTCTTTTGAAGTTGATATAAGCATGGTAATACTTAGTATTTCTGTCACCATCAATAAAATTGGCAGATGCAGCTTTCTGCTTATAAAATTCTGCCTGATAATTGACCTGTGTAAGCAGCTGTTCAGCTGCTCTAAATAAGTCAGCTTCACTCTTTTCCCCATGTAAGTAAGCAGCTTCAGTATGTGCAACCTCTATTTCTGCCTTTTGAATGTTATCCTGGAGATTCCCAAAAGTTTTCCAGTTCCAACCGCTGAAATGTTTAGCAACTAAATTATGAAGAGACCAAAGGTTTCCCCAAGGTGAGCTGCCCTGAGTAGGTTTCCAAATCTTTCCCACTTCAGACAGAAATTCAGGGTGAAGAGTCCACATATTTTGGAATCTGAAATTCCTGCCAGCCTTCCCACCAGAATTTTGTATGGAGATGAGTAAAGGTCTGTGATCAGAGCAAACCATAGACAAATGAGTGACAAAAGTGAAAGGGAAAATCTGGAGCCAAGAGGAATTTACCAAGACTCTATCCAATCTTTCCCAAGTATTCCCTCTTCTCCATGTGAAAGGGGGGCCAGTAAAACCCAAGTCAAAGAGCTTAGCATTATTGATAAAAAGATTGAATCTGTTCATAGAAGAGGTAAGTGGGGGAGTACCACCTTTCTTCTCAGTTGAAGAAGAGAGGCAATTGAAGTCCCCCCCCAACCATCCAAAATAAGCTCATGCCATTGACAATGGAGAGAAAATCAGACCACAACAACTGTTGTTGGGCAGGAATGCAACTGGCATTAAGGAAGGTGGCAAAACCCAGCTTCTCCCCAATAACAAATTGAAGATGTATAAATTGGGAGTTGTCCACAATGATAAACCATTGTAATTCCTTCCTTGCAATGACCCAAATCTTGCTGCTGAGATTAGCAAAACAGGTAAAATTTGGAAAAGACTTAATAATTTTACTTTTGTTTTTATTAACCATAGGTTCCAGAAGTACAAAACACCATAATTTGTGTAATTTGACAAGCTGTTTTATTCGTTTAGAGAGGAAGGGTGAGCGACCCCCAATATTCCAACACACACACACACACACACACACACACACATATATATATATATATATATATATATATATATATATATATATATATATATATATATATATAAAAAAAAAAAAATATTATTTAAGAAACTGTCTTACATCTAACATGTGGGATTGCAATTAAATCCCCATGCAAAAGAGAACTAAATAAAGGAAAGGAAGAGTAATTGGCATCTATAAATAACATCATGAGAAGAAGAAGCCTTGGTTGCTAGCCGATTAGCGAGGTTGATTTCCCTCCCTATAAGTATGGCTCCATAGAATTGTGATAGATGAAGAGAGAAGGTTAATTTTGTTCAGCCAAATCTGAAGAAACCAAGGTAATCTTTTTGATATTGGATTTGAAGGATCACCTTTTACATGGAGGAGAGGTAATATTTATGAAAGAATTGACAGAATTCTGGTTAATCAACTTTGGTTGAACATGTTCCCTATTACTAAAGTTAAGCACCTTACAAGGCTAAACTCGATCACTCTCCTTTACCGATTACATGTGCTCTTTCTCCAATTGTTAAGAATTTAGTTTTTAGATACCTTAATGTATGGTCTTCTCATCCCGATTATAATCAATTAATTGCTGATAATTGGAAAGCTCCTTTGCAAATATTTTATTCGATCCTCTTTCTAAGCTTTGGCAATTACACAAAAGGTTTGCTAATAAGTCGAAACATTGGAATAGAGCTCGTTTTTGGAAATGTACATCGAAAGTTACCGAAGTCGAAGCTATGGTTACCGATTTAGAAAAGTTGGTTGAGGATGGTTTAGATTCCGATTATAATCTAAATGAAGCATATAGTAGATTAAACTCAGCTATTATGAATGAAGAACTCTTCCTTCAACAGAAAAGCAATTGTCAATTGGTTTAAGCATGGAGACGAAACTCAAAATTTTTTCATGCAGTCATTAAGTTTAAAAGATCTGTTAATGTGATACTGAAGATTAAATCTGCTGATAATACATGGTTATTCAACTCTATGGATATTGCTAATGATGCTATTGCTTATTTTTCCAAACTATTCTCATATCAGCCTGTGAATTCTCGTCGCTTATTCTCCTAATCTCATAAGATCCGATTTCGGTAATATTAATATGGATTATTTGGTTCAACCTCCCGATGCTAATGAAGTTTTTGAGGCTCTTAAAACAATTGATGGAGATAAGACAATTGGGCCGGATGGATTTACAATTGACTTTTATAAAAAAAATTGGTTGATTATCAAATCGATGTGGTCTTGGCAATACAAAGTTATTTTCTGGGAAATGATCTCCCTAAGTATTTTGCTTCCAATACTATTGTTTTAATCCCTAAGGATAAAAGAAAGTCCAACTGGCAGGATTTCATACCCATTAGCCTATCTTCCACCTTCTCCAAAATCATAAGTAAAGTCTTAGTTGCACTGAGTTACGTGCCTTTATCGGAGAATCTCATTTCGAAAATCAAGGTGCTTTCATAAAAGGAAGATGCATATGTGATAATATTCTTTTAAGCACAAGAACCGTTAACCGATATTGATAAATGCCGCAGAGGATCAAATATTGTTTTTAAATTGGATATTGCTAAGGCTTTTGATTCCATCGATTGGACTTTTATTCTTAATGTTCTTGCAGATGAGGATTCAGCTCTAACTTCGTAATCTCATTTATAGATGGTTAAACAATAATTATTACGAAGTGTGCTTATAAATGGTTTTAGTCATGGATTCTTTAAACTGGAAGGGGCATTAGACAGGGAGATCCACTGTCACCTTATATTTTCATCCTTGTTTTTGATTATCTCTCAAGAATGCTGAATCATATGCAGTTTACTCATCAGTACACTCAATATCAACATAGATCTACTCATTTAGTCAGCCATTTAGCCTTATGCTCGATGATGTAATAATTTTCTCTAATGGAAGTAAACAATCTATTAAATGTCTCATGAAAGTTTTGTCTGATTTTGAAGAAATTTCTGGAATGGTTTTTAACAAAGCTAAATGCCAATTTCTTACAAGTTCTAGAATTACTGCCCAGATGAAAAATTGGATTTCAGATTTCACTAACTATAGAGAAACTCAATATCCTCTAAAGTATCTGGGTTTCCCTCTAATCAAAGGAAGAAGGAAACTTTCTCACTATGATGATATCATTGCTAAAATATCTTCTCAACTTAATTGTTGGTCCAACTCTTTTTTATCCAATGGTGGAAGATTAACACTTTTAAAGAGTGTGTTAACTGCATTTCCTCTTTATATAATGCAGATGATAAAAATGAAGAAGAGTACACAGAAAATGCTTTCTATTATGTTTAATAAATTTGTTTGGGAAGGACAACATAAGCAAATGCATTGGACCAATTGGGAGAAGTTATGTAAGCCTCTTGATTGTGGTGGCTTAGGTTTTAAAAGCTTTCAGCATCTCAGCTTTACATTCTACCTGCAAGCAATGGATTAACTTCGAGCACAAAAGTCATTGTGGGCAAGATTTATGCATGCTAAATATTGTCTTAACAATCATCCTTCTCAAGTCAGCCTTAAACCTGGAGATTCTAAAAACTGGAAGGAGCTACTTAAAGTTAGATTTCATGCTTGAAAAGATGTTCATATGGGAAATAGGTAATGGTCAAATTAGCTTCTGGTTTGATAATCGGTCGTTTAATGAGTCCTTTCAAGCACATTTTAATCCAAATTTTCCTATTCGACTCATTGCTTGATCGTTGGAGTGATGGCATTTGGAATTTCGCATAAATTTCAAGAATATGTCCCCTGCATTTTCATAATATGATTTTAAATACTCCTTTTCATATTGGTAAAAAAGATAGATCGATCGTCAAAAAGCCTCATAATTATAGTTTATCTAAATTCATTTATCAAACCTCTTTTAATTGGCAAAAAAATGACTCAGGTGCTAAACTTTGGAATAAATACATCACACCTTCTATGTCCTTTTTTTGTTGGAAGTTGTTTAAAGAGATGCTGCCAACGAGATGATATTCTTAAACTTAAAGGACTTAGACTTCCATCCAGGTGTCATTTGTGTCATTGTGATGAAGAGACCATCGGGCATATCTTCTTACATTGCAGATCGGGCAAAAGAGGTATGGAAAGGTGTGTTAGTCGTTATGGGATTGCAAATTCGGTTATCTCCTTGGAGTTCTATTAAGGCTTGCTTGGGCAAATTGGAAAACTTCTCCTTATTATTTCATCCCTTTTGTGATTTTCTCGGTTTTTATGGCTAGCCAGGAATGATTTAATTTTCAATAATAAGGTGTTCTCTTTTGATCTTGTCATCGAAATTGTATTACTTTTCTTAGTAAGATTCGAATTCTGTTCTTTCTTCAACTCAAGGCATCAAAAACAAAGTTATGCTTGTTATATGGAGACCACCTAAGAATTCATGGCTTAAAATTAATATTGATGGGAGCTTTAAAACTTCTTCACTCGGTATTGGAGGTCTATGCGTAAATTATAAAGGACATTGTATATGGTTTTTCTCGGCACCTATTATTGCATTTAATGCTTTGGAAGCTGAAGCAATTGCTGCCTTTAGGGTTTAAAAATTGCTATATATATATATATATATATATATATATATATATATATATATATATATATATATGAGCTAGACTAGCTCCTACATGTTAATAATGAGAGAAGTTACAAAGCCGATGAAGTGACCAAAACTATAGTGGGAAGTAATGCTGCACAACTCAAACCTCTACAATTCACCAGTATACTCCCTATAAAGAAACCAAACCAAAATACAAAGGAAACACAATACCCACCAAAAGGCAAAATAGGGGAAGCATCAATCCTACAAATTGACATTTTCCACCAGTCTAAAATGTGGAACTTGCACAAGATCTGCATCCATGAGGTAGGACAGGGTGGGAGGAGGGGCAGAAGAAACAAGAACCTGCTAGGAGTTGAGGGCTTTCCTGGCAAGCCAATTTGCAGGTCTATTACCCTCTCTATAAATGAAAGTAAACTGGATATTACTTTGGTGGGTGAGTGTTCTGATTTTATGTATCCAATTGGAATGATGCCAAGGAGGATGGAGAGTGTAATGCAAGTATTGCAGAAGAGTGGCAGAGTCACATTCCACAAGGATATTTTGCCAATGACAGGAGATAGCCAAATTTATAGCCCAAAACACAGCAGCTAACCAGCTTCCAATGCATCAGCCGCCACAGTAGGAGTATGGAAGAAACAGACACACTTGCCACCTGGATCTCTGAACACACCACCACACCCAGCACCAGCTGCTGAGAAGGCCCCATCAGTGTTAACTTTAATGAAAGGGGAAATAGGAGCTTTCCAGTTTACTAACAGAATCTTAAACTGCTTGGGGTGAACCTGGCTAGGATAGTTAAGAATATTGGGGAAATTCTTCCAATGTATGATTTTGGTCAAGAAGGCCTGACAGTTCCCTAACACTGTTATTACTTTACTACTTTCCTCCTCATATTTTACTTTGTTCCTGTGCATCCAGAGGAACCAAGCAATCAGAAATGGAACAACATCTAAATTAGCTTTTCGCCGTTGTCTGCCAGCAGGTGGATAGGTCCTTCCAATCAAGTAGGAGAGTGTTAAGGTTTAGCAAATTGATCACTCCCCTCCAGACTTCCTGTGAGAACTTATAGTTGAAGAATAAATGTTGCAAAGATTCAGCACTAATCCCACACAAGTAGCACTTGGAAGGTCCTCTGATACCCTTGAGTTTAAGTATGTCATCAGTAGGAAGGAGGCGATGAAAAAACCTCCAGATGAAGAATGACATGGATGGAGTAAGATATTTGTTCCAAATTTGTTTACCCCAAGTAATGGCAGTCCAATTGTAGATTGTTTGGTAGATATGTTTAGTGAGGCTGTGAAGCTTACCATTCTGCCAGATAATTTTGTCGGGTTGAGATCGTCAAAGTGAACAGCAGAAACTTGTTGAGTAAAAGATTCAGTCAGCAATTCCTGAAGCTTAGTGAGGGACCAGTGGTTGTTGTCCCAACAGGTAGCCACAGGGAACATCTGTTGATTTGTATGGAGGATAGCAATCTTCATCTCAGGTGGGCACCAAGTATCCTGCCAAAACATAATCTTCCCATGACCAAGCTCCCATCTGAAAAGAGATTCAGCCAGATCCTGATTGATAAGAATTTGTTTCCAAATCCTAGAGCAACCAGGTTTAAGTTGGGCCAAACCTGGGTGGCTATCCTTACAATATTTTCCTGTCATATAAAGTGCCCATAAGGAATTCTGATGTCTTAAGTGAATCCATAACTTGCAGAAATTGACTTTCTGCAGATGATGTAAACCCTTGAAACCCAATCCTCCAGCCCAAGTAGGTTTGGCTAATTTCTGCCAACTTGCCCAATGCATTTGCTTTCTTTGACCAGACCATAAAAACCTGTTGAAAATCCTTTCAATTTGAATTCTAGAGCTTTTCTTTAAGCAAGCCATTTGGAGAACATAATTAGGGAAGGTGGTAAGGATACTATGTAGGAGAGTGATTCTGCCCCCAGCAGATAAATAAGAATTAGACCAATTAGAGAGTTGGGTGTTAAGTTTGCCAATGATCTCATCAAATTGTAGCTGCTTTGATTTCCCCTTGATGAGAAGCACACCCAGGTATTTTAAAGGAAGAGTTGCTGTAGAAAATCCTGTGTGGCTTGTGATCCAGTGAGAGAGATCAGCCTTGATGTTACTGGGAAAAATCAATTCACATTTGGTTTTATTAAATTGGAGCCCAGAAATATTTTGGAAGTGAGTAAGGCATCTAGTGACTCTCTTGACAGCCAATTTGGAAGCTCTGGAAAATAACATCAAATCATCAGCATACAACAGATGGGAGATGGTAACATCTGATTTGTGGTGGTATCTAGCATAGTGGTGAGGAGAGATTTGAGCTTCAAGGAGTCTTGAGAGATAATCCATCACTATAATAAAAATAGAGGGGGATAAAGGGTTACCTTGTTTAAGACCTCTGGTTGCCTGGAAACCTCCCCAGCACTGGCCATTCACAAGAATGGAATGATGGTTGAACTTCAGCCATCTCTTGATCAGTTGGCAGAACTCAGGTGGAAAACCTCTGGCATGCAGCATTTGAAGGATGAAGTTCCAATCTAAAGTGTCATATGATTTCTTGATGTCTAGTTTGTAGATAAGATTACCTCCCCTACAGGTTTTATCAAGATCAAGAAGTAATTCCTAGGCAAGAAGAACATTATCAGCAATGGACCTTCCTTTCACAAAAGCTGACTGCTGAGGGCTAATGATTTTGTCAAGGTGGGGTTGTAATCTCCCAACAAGAACTTTGCTAACAAGTTTACTGATCACAGAGGTTAGACTTATAGGTCTGTAGTGATTCTAATTCACTGGTGCGTTAGTTTTTGGGATGAGCACAGTATTAGAGGAGTAAAAGTACTGATTAAGATCAATGCCATTAAAGAATCCTTGAACAGCAGCTACCACATCAGTGTGACAAAAACTCCATGCCTTTTTATAGAATTCTGCATTAAACCCATCGAGTCCAGCGAGCTTTAGAATTGTCAATGGTACCAGAAAGCGACCAAATTTCTTCCATAGAAGGAGAGTCAGTAAGATTGAGAGAGCAAGTGTAGCTGTGGACATCATTAAACAGATTACTGTCAATTGGGATACCCGAGCCTGGATTGAAGGTCAGAAGCTTTTGAAAAAATGAGACAACATTATTTACAATTTCAGTCCCATTAGTAAGAAGTGTCCCTTGATCATTCCCAATGGAAAAAATGGCATTGCACTTCCTTTTGTACTGGATACAAGCATGATAATATTTTGTATTCCTATCCCCATCCTTAAATTTATTAATAGAAGCTTTCTGACTGAGGATTTGGTCCTGCCAGTTAAGGTAAGTCAGCAACTTTTCTTGAGCAGAAACAAAATCCTTGAACCTGTTATGATCGATTGGGCAGACAACCTCGGTATTGTTGACCTCCCATTCACTCGGATAACCCCCTTAAAAACATCACCAATGGACTCCCAGCTCCACTTTCTCAGAGCTTTAGCAAGTTTCTGTTGGAGGTACTGGAGTTTAGTAAAAGGGTTGGCAGAGGAAATCCCATTCCAGTTGTCCTGCAAAATGTTATTAAAATCAGGATGGCCTGACCAAAAACTTAGGTATCTGAATGGAGGAGAGGAAGTTTGGGGTCGGAGTGGAAATGGTTAAAAGAAGGGGTCTATGGTCCGATCCAACAAAATTAAGATGAGAAATGGTGGTATGCGAAATTTCGGTGCCAGGAATCATTAGCTAAAAACCGATCCAGTCTCTCCCAAATGGCCCCTCTTCTCCAAGTGAATTGGTTCCCAATGAAACCAAGGTCAAACAAGCCTGCCATAAGAATATTGTCATTAAATTCAGAGATCATAACCTGGTTGGGCACTCTCCCACCCAATTTTTCACTTGGAGAAGCTATACTGTTAAAGTCTCCACCCACAATCCAGCTTTGGTGTTCTTCCTTACTGATCTTAATAATATCATTCCAAAGAGTTTTCCTCTCAGTTTTAGTATAGCCAGCATAAACAAACGTGGCAGCAAAGCTGTTACCCTCCAAGTGAAATTGACAATGAACAAACTGTGAGTGGTCGACCATAACCTTCCAAGAAAGTTCTTTTCTACAGATTACCCAAATTTTGTTGGTGGAATTAGCATAAAACGTGCATCCAGAAAATTTGTTAAGGATACGAGATTGATATTTATGGACCATTGGTTCCAATAGAATCATACACCAAAGCTGGTGTTTTTTGTAAAGGTGTAATAATCTCTTAAAAGTGAGGGGGTGTGCCACCCCTCTAATATTCCAACAAAGGCAATTGATCATCTGGAGGTTTGGGGTTAGGTGATGAATGAGTTGATTTAGATCTGGATCTGGATCTTGTAGTGGTTCTACTCCTGGAAGAGTCCAGAGGGGATCCATTATGATTTCTCTCAGGTTCAGATTGTTCCTGTGCTGGACCTGTTAACTTCTGCAGCTCAGTTGAGTGTTTTTTCTTCTTCTTTGACTTCTGAATTTGCCAGGCTTCTTCCATTTTCTTTTGATCTTCCTCTAACGATCTTCGGAGGAGGACGAGTCAATTGTTGGGTGAAGTTCGACATTCGATAAAGGTGCTGGAGGTTCTAAATCTGTGGCTGCTGGTTGGAGTTGTACATGGGCTGTGGGGATTTCAGCATCTAATTCTTAACTACAAATGTTCACCTGGGGGTCACTAACCACTTGGGCAGTATGGGTTACAGCCTTACCTTTGTCTGGCTTTTTGGTAGGTGGTTTAAGCCTATAGCATTTTTCCTTAGGATGTCCAAACATCCTGCAAGGTGGTGGCAATAGATAGGTTTATTTTCTAATGCTACCTCCTCGCCAAAAACCATCTCCATTATCGAAGTAGTAATCCGGATCTTATCAATGTCTGGCAATGACACATCTCTTTCTATCAGAACCTTTGCAGCAGTAGGATTACCCATATCATGAGTTGGGGAGTCAACTCTAAGGGGTGTACCCAATGCCCTGCTAATCTGAAATATGGAATTAGTGTGATATAATTGGATTGGTAGGTTTGGGAATGTAAACACAAAGGTTTTAAAGGGGGTTCTTTAGCAGGGTCAAAACCTGGGTACCATTTAATTAGCTTCATAGATGCATTAGCCAAGTGCATCACTTGCATTCCCAAAAGCCTTGCATAGTCCTCCTCCTTTGATAGCATAATAAGGAGATGCCTTCCATCCATTACCCCAGCTTTCCATCTGTCCTTCAAACCGAAAATTTTCAAAATGCCTCCCGACCATCTCCATTTTGGGATGTCCATATTGGAACTGACCCACAATGGTAAACTTAACAGAATCAGCAAGAGCATTCATTTCCTGAGATGTAAAGACAATAGCTGGTCGACGATCCTTGGTACCCAATGGTCTAACAAAGGGGTAGTCAGCCCTTCCAGCAGCTGCATCATGCAGTATTTGTGGAAAAGTCAGATGTTCTACAGATTTAAGGCCCTTACCGTTGCTGACAGCAGAAGCATAAGAAGGGGGGGTCTTAGTGGCACTAGAACTTGCCATTGCCAGAAAAACATACCACCAGGAAAGAGAAAGTGAATAACGAGAGTTCAGAGCAAACTACCAAACCACAAGTCAATGGAACAGTAGCCGAATTCAAAAAAGGATGAGCCCGGGAAAGCCTCAAACCAAACCTTCTTCACAGAACAAGCACACCAATGATCAGAACCACTTACCAGACCTTCAACCAGCCCCAACAACACGAGAGACACCACTTACGGAATCGCACGCCCCCAAACAGGTCCATCACGTGAACCTAGCGGAGGCTAAGGCGATGCCACCCACGACATCTTCATATACACACACACACACACACACACACACACACACACACACACACACACACATATATATATATATATATATATATATATATATATACACACATATATATATATATATACACATATATACACACACACACACACACACACACACACACACACATATATATATATATATATATATATATATATATATATATATATATATATATATATATATATATATATATATTTAGAAAAGGAGCCTCAATGAGCTCCAACTTTGTTAATACTAAGTAGGAGATACAAAACTAGGTAAGGGGGATCTCCAAATAAAAGGAGAAAACACCACCTAACCCACAACAAAACTCCTCAAGGATCCTAACTAAAATTACAGAACTTGAGTGAATATATGTTTATATATTTTAAGCAAAGACTTTAAACTAAGGTTGCAGAAAAGAGGCCACCACAAAGCCAGGTAGACAGCAAGGTGGAATCCAAGAGCAAAATGCCAGGGGACATCCAAAGTCAGATGGGAGAACAATGATCAATTCTGAAATGGGGGGAACTCAGCTTATCTCCAGCAATTAAGAACTTTAGCTCACCGGATGGAAGGTTGGAAACCTCAGCTTTGGGGAAATAGCACCTGCCCGGGCAAGCCAATGGGCGGGTTTGTTACTCCTCTCGAAATTGGAAGAAAACTGGGTGTGAGGGGTCCCGAAAGCAAGAATAAGTTCCATCCAAGATTTGTGGTGCCACCGAAGTCGATGGGAAAATGCAATGTTCTTAATCGTGTCTCGAGAGTCCACCTCAATCCGGTATTTTCCCAACCAAACAATCCGAGCAAGTCGAAGAGCCCAAAGCACCGCAATCAATTCGGATTCAAATGCATCTTTGCGCAGACTCAGGCAAGGAAATAAAGCGGACAATTACCCAGATGGTTCCCGAAGATGCCCCCCACCCCAGCTCCATCACTGGAGAAACTTCCATCAGTGTTTATCTTGATGTAATTGGAAGGGGGAGCCTTCCAACTGACAGCTTTCACCTGAAAAGAGACAAGAGGGGCAGGAGGGAATAAGTGGGGAGGCCGTCGAAGAATTTGTGGAAACCCCTTATGAATAATGAGTTTGCTAATGTAGGACTTGCAATTCCTGACAACAGAAGGGGCAGCAGCAGTAAGGTCTTCAAATTTGGCTTGGTTCCTGGACATCCAAATGAACCAGATGGCAATGAAGTGAATGGTATTAGCCTTTGGGATTTCCCCCTCACACCAATGATGATGGAAAACCTCCCAATGAAGGTGACTGCTATTAAGAGATATCTGGGATTGTAATTCTTGCCGATCGCTTGGGAGAAATTACACCTGGAAGAACAAGTGGGAATAGATTCTTCATGCCGATGACAAAGAACACATATAGAAGGACCTCTCAAGCCTTTTAACTTTAGGATATCATCAGTGGGAATAATGCTGTGAAGAGCACGCCAACGAAAGGAAAGACATGGAAGGGGAGAGGTGTTTACTCCATACCGCCTTCCCCATTTGACAAGAGGCCACCGATAAGAGGAGTCGTAGAGGTATTTAGTCAAGCTTTGATATTTGGAGACCCCCGCAGAGATGCCGTCGGGTTTCCCCGCATGTATAGGAATAGTTGCAACTTGTCGTGCCGAATGATCTTGCAAGATAGCTTCGAGGTGTGGATGGACCTGGTAGCTCCATCCCAACAATCGAGCAATGGCTAGGGAGGGGTCGTGTTACCATTCTAGGGATTAACCATTCTTTTGGGCACCAGTTGTCTAGCCGTAAATTGATCTCCCCTTCCCCGCATCCCATAAGAATTTAGTTTCAGCTTCTCCGTCTAGTTTTCAGCATTTTGACCCGCATCTTGGAATCCCCCAATCTCCTAACAGCGAAGGGAAGGGTGGGTGTGTTTGCAATACTTGCCTTTCAGAAATTTAGCCCACAAGGAGGTCTGGGCTCTAAAATGGATCCAAAGCTTGAGGAAGTTGACATGCTGCAGGTGGAGAAGACCCCTAAAGCCAAGCCCCCCAGCAGAAGGGGGTTTAGCAGTTTTAATCCAGGAAGTCCAATGAAGCTGGTGTCTTTGTCCAGACCAAAGAAATCTATTGAATGTTCTTTCCAGAAGTAATTGAGTACTCTTCTTCAAAGGAGTCAGTTGAAGTAGGTAAGAAGGGAAAGAGGTTAGAATGCTTTTCAGTAGGGTGATTCTGCCACCATTAGACAGAAGGAATTAGACCAACAATTAAGTTGGGTTTTTATCTTACCCGTACATTCATCAAATTGGATTTGTTTTGTCCTACCCACAAGTAAGATAAGCACCCGTGTATTTAATCGGGGAGTTAAGCTAGAGAATCCAAAGGAGCTCGTTGATCCAATGTCCGATGTGGGCAGGAGTATGTTTAGAGAATATCAGCTGACATTTCTCCTTGTTGAAGACCATACCAGCTTTGCCGTTGAAAAGTCTCCAAGCACCACTTAATCTTTTTGACAAGCATTTTTATGGGCGACTTGATAGAAGCACAATATCATCTGCATACATTAAATGAGAGACAGCAATGTTAGATCTATGAAGGTACCTGGAAAAGTTGTGAGAAAGGAGTTCTCTATCCACCAATCTAGAAAAGTAGTCTAAAGACAGGATGAAGATGGTGGGGGATAGAGGGTCTCCCTGTTGAAGGCCCCTAGTAGCTTTGAAACTCCCCCATGCTTGACCATTAATTAGGATGGAGTGCTCATTTGTTTCCAACCATCTCCTTATTAGATTGCGAAATGGTTATTGAAACCCTCGCAGCAAGGACATCCATGATAAAATCCCAACTGATGGTATCATAAGCCTTTTGGATGTCTAGTTTGCAGATAAGATTACCCCCCCTTTGGCTCTTGTCAAGATCAAGGAGAAGTTCCTGTGCCAAGAGGACATTGTCACTAATAGATCTCCTCGACAAAGGCAGTACTCGGTTTGGCCTCGATTAACTTATCCAGTGGGGTTGTAATCTGCCCACAATTATCTTACTAATGGTCTTACTAATCACTGTTGTCAAACAGATAGGCCTGTAGTGGTTCCAGTTCTGAGTAGTGGAGGCTTTAGGTACTAGCACATAATTTGAAGCACTAAAGTAGCTGGGGAGGGGATGACCCATGAAGAAACTTTGAATGGCAGCCACCACATCATTCTGAATCCAGACCCAGGATTTCTTGTAGAAGTCACAATGTAGCCATCGAGCCCAGCTGTCTTAGAGCTATCCACAGAGTTAAGAGCATTCCAGATTTCCTTGGCTGATGGAGTGCTAGCCAGATCCAGGTTGGAAGTGAAATCAAACTCAGCAAGGAAGAGGGATTTATCAATGGCAGACCTGAGACCAGGCTTATGGGTAAGGAGCTGCTTAAAGTAAAGAACAAAGATCACATGCAATGTCGTGGAGATTAGATAGCAGACGACCCTCTTCGCATTTAATACTGTGGATGTTATCGCATTTCCTTCGTAATTAATTTGTGCATGATAAAATTTAGAGTTTCGTCTCCATCAACAAAATGGGCAAGAGCAGACTTTTTGTTTCAAAGACAATCTTCCCGATTAGCAATGGCAACCATAAGTTTAGCTTCGGGCATCAAACAGCTTGGTTCTCGTAGCAAGACCAAACTTCGAAATCGGGTTTCCAAATGAGTAAGAGCAAGCTTCAGATAATAAATACTCGGTGAAAGTCACCTAAGAAGTTCCAATTCCAAGTGTCTAAGGGCCTTGCCGAGTTTAATCCGGAGATGGCCGAGCTTGATGAGAGGATTAGAGTGAGTAATATTACACCAATGTGTCTGGACAATGCTATTAAAATCAGCTTCGGGATGACCAAACATTCGTGAATCCGAAAGGAGGAGGATCCGGTTTGGTTTGGAGAGGTAATGGTGATCAAAAGGGGTCTATGATCGTATTCGGCAAAGCTTAGGTGGGTGACATAGGTAAGGAGCCGGTGGATAGCCAAAGATGATTCACAAGAATTCTGTCTAATCTCTCCCATATAGTTCCTCTTCTCCAAGTGTACTTAGGACCACTATAGCCAATGTCAAAAAGATTGGCATCTTGTATATTTTCAAGGAAGTTAGACATCTTTGTCACATTTGGGGCCCTACCACCTAATTTTTCCCCTGGAGAGCCAATGCTGTTAAAATCTCCCCCCACTAGCCAGGGGAGGTTAAGGTTAGAGCCAATGTTAGTGAGCCGGTCCCACAAAGCAGCTTCGTCACTATTTCGCAACCTCGCATAGTACAAAAGTGATATAACCTTGATGGCCATTAATTTGGAAGGAGGAGTGGAGGAATTGTTGGTGATCAAGAAGAATAGACCAAGTAATTTCCTTTCTACGAAGACCCAAATTTTGTTGCTGCTAGCTTGGTAAAATGGTTAAAACCATGGAATTTAGTGAGGAGTTTGCAAGGGTGCTTATGCACCATAGGCTCAAAGATGGCAAAGCACCATAACTTATGTTTCTTAATAAGGTGTAAAATTCTTTTAGGGACAAAGGATTACCCATGCCCCTAATGTTCCAAGCAAAGCATGTTAATCATTGAGGTGGGGGGAGGGAGTTGGATGTCCGAGATCTAGTCCCGGATCTAGATCTTCTCTTGTAGAGCCTCGCCATTTCACCCTCTCGATAAAGAGGATCCCAACTTCGTACTTCAGTACTTATCTTCTTTTTCTTCTTTGAAATTTGGGTTTCCCATTTGCCTTCCATAGCAATCCGCATATTTTTAATAACATCGGGGGGGCACAGGAGAGGGATTAGATGGTCGAATAGGTGTCACAAGCCCGATTTCCTCTACTTCACTTCGCACCGCGCCACTGTGGGACCTGTGGGAGCTGCCAAGTGATCGATCCAACAACTGTGGGTGGGCTGACTGAAAAGGTGGGCAAACAGCTGGAGGGACAATGTTCTCTCCCATAGCCAAAGGAACAGCCAGAGAGGCTCCCATATCCTGCTCTACTGGAGGTGCCACAGATTGAGTGTTGACATTAGCAGTATCTACCGGAGGAGGGGAGTTCTACTAGGCAAGTTAGCCGTTCTTCTACGAGGGGGTGAAGCCTATAGCATTTTTCATTTGTGTGACCAAACATTTTGCAAGTGAGAGCGTAAATGAGGCTTTTGCCGCATGATAATTTCCGCCAGCTGCCCTTCACTAACGGATCCAATCCAAATTCTTTTAATCTCCGGTAGAGAGATATCCCTTTCTACTTGAATTCTAGCAGCATTCTCGGCTTTGCCTTGTTGATGGTTTCGCATCCAATCTTAGAGGTGTACCTAGGGATCTCCCAATTTGAAATAAAGTCGTTTGGTTAAAGTATCTATATGGAAGGTTGGGGAGTTTGAACCAAATAGGCACTATGGGAGGATCTTTGCTAGGATCAAAATCTGGGTCCACTTAATTATCTTCATTTCAACTCCAACAATACCGACAACTTGTTTTGCAAATAACAAAGCATAGTCTTCCTCATTGGAGAAGTTAATGAGCAAATGTCCGCCATCTAGAAGACCAATCTTCCAAATCGCCTTTAAAGTTAAGAGATTCAAAATATTTCCTCACTAACTCCATTTTAGGGTGACCCAACACAAACTTCCCAATGAGGGTGAGTTTGACTTCCTCATCCAGAGCTTCCAATTCCTTGTCGAAAAGATGACAACTGGGCAACCATCCTCGACTTCAAGGGGTCCGATGAAGGGGCAGAAGCTTTACCACAGCAGCAGCATCATGGAGCAACTGAGGGAAGAAGAGCTTAGAGGGGTCGAAATAGAGGGGGCATTCCCCACCACACCAAAGCATAAGTAACCTTAGCCCAAGAAATATTAGTATCTAAATCAATGGGGTAGGCCATGAAGTAGGAAAGGGAGGCCGACCCCGCAGGGCAGCACACCGAAAAACACTCTATGGATGGAGACAGAAAGATCGCATCAAAGTCAAAGCCGTGGAGCAACCGATGAAGCAGACTTGAGAGGGGGCAATGGAATAAGAGCAATTTTAAAAAGAGTCCGCCCGGAAAGGCCAAGGAAGCAGCAGGGCCACCAAAAACAAAACCAAAGCCAAAGGAGAGAAACCCACCACCTTACCACCCACCAAAGAAGAAACCAGGGAGACCGCCGCCGACAGGGTCATGGTCGGAACCCTAGCAGAGCACTTCCTCCAAAAGCCGCCATATATTTATATATATATATATATATATATATATATATATATATATATATATATATATATATATATAATATATATATATATACACACACACACACACACACACACACATATATATATATATATACACACACACATATATATATATATATATATATACACACATATATATATATATATACACATATATACTTCTTCTCATGGATGTGGTTAATGCTTCATTTGTAGATTTGACGGATAAATTGGTTTTTCCCCATTCGCTATCATGAGATCTGCTGCAGGTAGGGGTAATTGCCCTTTTATCAAACAAGTATGCAAGAAGGGAGGTAAACCTCGCCTTGATTTTCACCGAATCCGAACTTGCTTCTTTGGTGGAAGTTCATCGCTTTACTCTCGTGGGGAAGTTTCAATATGGGCACCCTAAGATGGAGAGAATAAGGAAATATTTTGAAGATTTGAAATTAGCCGGCTCATGGAAAGTTGGGTTGTTTGATGGAAGACACATAATGATAAAGCTTTCTAAAGAAGATGACTATGCCAATTTGTTCTCTAAAAGTTCTTGATGTTGGATGGTAAATATATGAAAATCTTGAAATGGTCTTCCGATTTTGATTCTAATCAAGAAGCTCCTATTATTCCCGTTTGGTATAGAATTCCTAATCCGAAATTACAATTTTTCAATCATCAAGTGATATATGCTATTGGTACCGTATCGGGGAAACCTCTCAAATCGGATATCTCTACTTTTAATTTGTCTAGACCTTCTTTAGCAAGGATCCTTGTTGAAAGGGACATTACTCTTCCCGATGTTGAGGAAATTTGGCTTGGATCCCCTCATAATGGTTATTGCAGCAGCTTAGTTATTGAACAAAGGCCCGCATATTGTGGTAATTGCAAGATGTTTGGTCATAATAAGGATAACCGCTATAGGATACATCCTAATCTTAGGCCTCGTTGCCAAAATGAATAATTCTACCGCTGGCAAAATATCCGATGTAGTTCCCGCTATACCCGCCGAATTGCATATTGATGCTCCCGCCGTTGAAATGGGGTCTAAGGCTTCCGAGATATGAATACTGGATTAACTGCTATCAATCTTCCTGCTGTTGCAATGGAGGCTATGGATTCTGTTGTTGATGTTCCTGCTGTTACTAGCAAGCTTCCCTCAATTCCTAATGTGGTTTCTGACATCAACTTATCTATATCTGATTCTGTAATTATTTCTGATGTTTCCAATACATCCTTGTCAAGGATTCCTGAAGAAGAGGTTCTCACTGATAATGAACCTGTTACAAACATTCCTGTTTTGGAAGTGTTAGATCCTGTTGATAATTCATGTTTACTTATGCAGAAAGTTACTCAAAAAGTTGCTGATGTTCCTTCTCTTATCCAATCTGAGAATTCTTCTGACTTGAATATTCTTGATAATGGAAGTACTGTTATGGATCCTGTGGGAAGTAATGTGAAACATTCAAATAATATACAATATAATTCAGTTTTGACTACCCCCATGCCTGTTGACTATCCTATATTTCAAAATGCCTCTCAAAATGAGTTAACAGCCTCCTTTGATAATCTTGATTCAGCTGTTAATGAACTCAAGGATGATTGGTTGATCCAAAAGTCTAAAAAGAAAAAGAAAACTGCTGATTTATTGGCCTTATCTGAATCCAACATTATCCCTTCTTCTTCTAGGCTTACTAGAAGTGGAAGAATTGCCCCATGATTAAGTTCATATGCTGGAATATTAGGGGAGTGGCCAATCCTGGCTCCCTTAATAGAATTCTGAGTTTAAACAGGATTCACAAGTTCTGGGTGATTGTGATTTTGGAACCCTTGGTGAAATCTAACTTTGGTAGATTCACAAGAAAGTTTCCTGGTTTTTCTTTCTTATCTAATTGTTCTAATAAGATCTGGATATTATATAGAAAAGAATTATTACTGAATGTTCTTCTGGATCATCCTCAGATATTACATTTCCATTTTCAGATTGATCATTTTCAAGGCTTTGCATCATTTGTATATGCTGCTTCTCTTCCAAATGATAGATTGGACCTTTGGGATAAAATTCAAAAGATTAGTTTTACAATGTCTGAAGGTTGGATGGTGGGTGGAGACTTCAATTGCATTGCTCACCCTAGTGAGAAAAAAGGTGGAAGGAATCCCAATCTAAATGACATGTTAAAATTTACTCAGGATATTAATACTGCCAAACTTATTGACATTGGATTCGAAGGTTCTCCTTTCACTTGGAAGAGAGGTTCCTTATATGAAAGACTTGATAGAATACTTGTTAATCAATCTTGGATTAACATGTTCCCCATCTCTAAAGTTAAACATCCGGCTAGAATGGGTTCGATCATTCTCCATTGCTCATTTGCTGTGCTCCCTTTTCTGTGGTAAAAGCTAACTCTTTCAGATATCTCAATGTATGGTCTGAACATCCTGATTTCAGTAAACTAATTGAGAGAAATTGGTGTGCTCCTCTAAATGGGCTTCCAAATCCTATTGTTAAATTGTGGCTTTTACAGAAAAGACTAGCTAAGGAACTTAAATCTTGGAACTGGACTGTTTTTGGTAATATCCAACAAAAAGTCATTTCTGCTGAGGCTATGGTTTCGCTCGTGGAGAAAGAGGTTGAAAATGGGAGGGTTTCGAACAACAATTAACCGTTGCAATGGCAAATCTTAAATCTGCTATTCATCAAGAGGAAGTTTTTCCGCATCGAAATCGTCGCAAAATGGTTTCACCATGGGGACGAAACTCCAAATTTTACCATGCTATTATTAAACACAAAAGAGCCGTTAATACCATTCTTCGATTAAGACATTGGATAATAGATGTCCGTTAAGTACTAAGGATATTGCTGAGAATGTCGTTTCCTATTTCAAAGAATTATTTGCCGCCCGGACACCAAATCTAATCTTTTTTCTGCAGCCTATTTTTTCTTATTCCGGAACATCTCTCAATCTCTGGATTTAGTCGCTTCTCCTAATGAACATGAGATTTTTATTGCCATTAACTCTATGGAAAGTGATAAGATTGCTTGGACCAGATGGGTTCACACCTGATTTTTATAAAAATTTCGGTATCTTATTAAATCGAATATTACTCGCCATGTGAAAAGTTTCTTCCATGGTATTCAATTGACTAAATATTTTGCTTCTTCTACTATAATTTCGATACCTAAGAATACTATGAAAACTTCTTGGTCCGACTTTAGGCCAATTAGTTTAACTTCCACTTTTTCTAAGATCATAAGTAAGGTTATTGTGGCCAGATTACAACCATTGCTCAATGATCTAATTTCAGAAAATCAAGCTGCTTTCTTAAAAGGGAGAAGTATTAGTGAAAATGTACTTTTGGCTCAAGAGCTTTTAAACGACCTGGACAGAAATTGTAGAGGCTCTAACATTATTTTTAAATTAGATTTGGCCAAGGCTTTTGATACAATTAGTTGGAAATTCATTATTAAGGTATTGGAGGCAAGGGGTTTCAAAGCTGATTTACGCAATTTGATTGTTAAATGGCTTACCAACAATTACTATAGTGTTATGATCAATGGGGAATGCCATGGTTTTTTCTCTTCTGGTAGAGGTATTAAACAAGGTGATCCTTTGTCACCTTACATTTTCATCCTTGCTTTTGATTATTTATCAAGGATGTTAAATCAAATTCAGCTATCTCATACATATACTCAATTTCAGCATAGATCTTCACAACTAATCTCTCATCCGGCCTATGCTGATGATGTTATTGTGTTCTCTAATGGAAGTAAGCAATCCATCAAATGTTTAATGAAAACATTGGCTATGTTTGAAAGTGTTTCGGTATGCTCTTCAACAAACCAAAATGTCGATTTTTGGCGGGTTCTAAAATCGGTATACCTATTAAAAACTCGGATAGTTGACTTTACCTGGTTTTAAGGAAGCTCATTTTCCTTTGCTTGTATTTGGGGTTTCCATTGATTAAAGGAAGAAGGAAGTTAAGCCACTATGATGATATTGTCACTAAGATCTCTTCTCAAATTAATTGTTGGTCTAACATTTTTTTATCCAATGGAGGCGGAATAACTCTTCTTAAGAGTATACTATCATCTTTTCCTCTTTACATTCTCCAAATGGTAAGAATGAAGAAGAGTACCCAGAAGTTAATTTCAGTCATGTTCAATAAATTTTTATGGGAAGGTAATCACAAACAACTACATTGGACAAATTGGGACAAATTATGTAAGCCTGTTAACTGTGGTGGGCTTGGGTTTAAAAGCTTTCAACATCTTAGCTTTTCTTTCTATTGCAAACAATGGCTTAGATTTAGAGCTAAAGATTCTCTTTGGTCTAAATTCATGCATAGCAAATACTGTTATAATACTCATCCTACTCAAGTGCAATACAAAGTGGGTGACTCTAGAACTTGGAAGGAATTGCTGAAAGTAAGAATGAAGGCTGAAGATCTCTTTACTTGGGAGATTGGTAATGGCCAAATTAATTTTTGGTTTGATAAGTGGTTGTATGATGATTCTTTAGCTCATCTTTTTACTTCTTCTTCAAATATTAAAGCCATTGTCGATTGCTTGGAAAGAGCA